>OV702291.1:459075615-460325615 GCA_916181665.1 Avena sativa | reverse complement strand
CTCGGCATCCTCTTCAATATACGCGGCCACTCTAGGAGAAGTGTGAATCAAATCACTAGGAAGAACTGCTTCTGCGCCATAGACCAAGAAGAAAGGCGTGTATCCGGTTCACCTGTTCGGAGTTGTTCGTAAACTCCATATTACAGAGGGTAAGTCCTGTGCCCAAGCCCCCGCAGCACATCGTAGCAGTGCTTCAAGTCTTGGTTTTAGGCCCTGTAGGATTAAACCATTCGCTCTTTCGACTTGTCCGTTAGCCTGTGGATGTGCGACTGACACAATGTCAAGCCGGATATTTTGTTCGTTGCAGAACTCGGCCAATTCTCCCATAGAAAAGTCACTCCCGTTGTCCGTGATAATGCTATGCGGATAACCATACCGGATTATAACATCCTCGACAAATCTTTTGGTTGTTGCTCCATCACAACTAGTGACGGGTTTAGCCTCAATCCACTTTGTGAATTTATCCACCATCACTAAGAGGTGAGTAAATCCACTTGGAGCACGTCTAAATGGTCCTACCATATCAAGCCCCCAGATCGTAAAAGGCCATGTTATAGGTATTGTTCGCAACTGATCAGCCGGAACATGAGCTTGTTTGGCGTACTTTTGGCAGCCTTTGCACGTATTGACTAATCGTTCGTCATCTGCCTGAGCTATAAGCCAGAAAAATCCGTGTCTAAAAGCTTTTGCCACTAAAGATTTGGCTGCAGTGTGGTGACCACACTCGCCTTCGTGGATTTCTCTTAAGATTTCCACTCCTTCCGGAGATACGCAGCGCTGAAAAACCCCAGAGACACTCCGCTTATAGAGCTCACCTTTAACTATAGTATAGGCTTTCGCTCGTCGGATAATCTGCCGGCTCAGAACCTCGTCTTCGGGTAATTTGCCATCTACCAGATAATCAAGGAGGGTTGAGTCCAGCTGGGTATTACAGCCAAAACTGCTATTAGAGGTGAGTCGGATTTGGTTGGATATTCCTCATCTACTCCCTTTATTGAGGGAACTTTGAGGTGCTCTAAAAAAGCGCCATCCGGAACCTCTTTCCGTGCAGAGCCTATCCGAGATAATGCATCTGCTTCCTCGTTTTCTGCTCGAGGGATGTGTTGAACTTCAAACCCTTCAAATGATTTAGATAAATCATCCACGACAGCTTTATATGCTGCCATGTGCTTATTTGCATTACAAATATCTGAAACTTGCTGAGCAACAAGATCTGAATCTCCATAACACATCAAACGTCGGATGCCAATATCCTTAGCAATCCGGATTCCGTGTAGCAATGCTTCATACTCGGCAATATTGTTTGTCGCTATGAAGTGGATCTACAAGACGTATAGAAGTTTTCTCCTTGGGGTGATTTGAGCACCACGCCAGCCCCCGAGCCCCCTCGAGCCTTAGACCTATCAAAGTAGAGGGTCCAATATTCCGACTCAGGGAGGGTCATATTCTCCTTCGTCTCTGTCCAATCAGTGACAAAGTCGGCAAGGATTTGGGATTTGATTGCTGTCCGGGGTTTATACTCGATATCAAAAGCTGAAAGCTCTATGCCCCATTTGGCGACACATCCTGTGGCATCACTGTTGTTGATTATATCTCTCATAGGAGCTGTGCTCACCATAGTAATTGGATGCTCCGGAAAATTGTGTCGTAGCTTACGGGCTGCTAAGAAAACACCGTAAGCCAACTTTTGATAGTGTGGATACCGCTGTTTTGAGTCTTTCAGGACCTCACTGACAAAGTATGTCGGATGCTGCACCAAGTGCTCCTGATTTTCCTCCGTTCTCTCCACTACCATGACGATACTAACGACCTTGTTTATCGCAGCAAGATAGAGCAACATCGGTTCCTGTGGTTCCGGTGCAGCAAGGATAGGAGCAGATGAGAGTACTTTCTTTAGGTCTTGTAGTGCAGCTTCAGCTTCGTCGGTCCACACAAAATCCTTGGCCTTTTTTAGGAGTTTGTATAATGGTGCGGCTCTTTCACCAAGCCGGCTTACAAACCGACTGACTGCAGCGATGCAACCAGTTAGTCTTTGTACGTCCTTCAGGCGAGTTGGCCTGGAAATATTGAGTATAGCCTTAATTTTGTCCCGGTTCACCTCTATGCCTCTTTGAGACACGATGAAAGCTAACCATTTTCCGGCTGGTATTCCAAAGAAGCATTTCTTCGGGTTAAGCATGATGTTGTATTTTCGTAGATTGGCGAACGTTTCCTCCAAGTCGGAAATCAGTGTTTCCTTCTTCTTGGACATCACCGCGATATCATCCACGTATGCATGTACATTGCGTCCGAGCTGGTCGTGGAGGCAACGCTGCATCGTGCACTGGTAGGTAGCTCCTGCGTTCTTCAGCCCAAAGGGCATCATAACAAAATAGAAGGTTATGAATGAAGTTTTCACTTTGTCAGATTCCTTCATCTGGATTTGGTGATAACCGGAATATGCGTCGAGAAAACAGAGGAGTTCCGAGCCTGCCGTAGAATCGATAACTTGATCAATCCTAGGCAGAGCCAACGGATCTTTTGGACAAGCCTTGTTTAAGGCAGTATAATCAACACACATCCTTAAATCAGTGGTGTCCTTTTTAGGGACCATTACAGGATTGGCCGACCACTCAGTGTGGATGACCTCTTCTATGAATCCGGCTAACTCGAGCCGTGCTAGTTCCTTAGCTATTGCCTTACACTTTTCGTCGCCAAAACATCGTAAGGACTGTTTGACGGGTTTAGCGTTCGGGTTTACATTTAAAGAGTGCTCAACAAGTTCCCTAGGTACTCCAGTCATGTCAGATGGCTGCCATGCGAAGATATCTTGATTTTCTTTGAGGAACTTGACGAACGCACTTTCCTATGCGCTATCCTGGCCTACGCCTATCTGGGTCACCTTGGAGGGGTCATCATCCTTCAACGGCGTCTTCTTTGTCTCTTCTGATGCCTTGAACTCCGGATTTGGCTTTGTCACCTCCTTCTTCGTTGCGGGCATCTCGGACGGATCTATGCTCTTCTTGATCTCCTGGTACTCCTGGGCGTGCAGCACGGCTTCAGCAAAGACGGCATTTCCATCCTCGCACTCTCACGCCTTCTTCGGGTCTCCCCTGATGGTGATTACTCCGTTGGGACCTGGAATTTTCATCATATTGTAAATGTAACATGGACGAACCATAAAAGCCCAGTAAGCCGGACATCCGAATATAGCGTGGTACGCGCTCTTGAACGGGACCACTTCGAAGGAGAGTGCCTCCGTCCGATAGTTCTTTGGAGTTCGAAAGGACATCCAAAGTGATTTCTCCCAGGGAATTAGCTTGTCTTCCTAGGACAACTCCGTGAAAGATCACAGAGCTATGGTTCAGCTGGGTCTCCGAAATCTTCATCCGGCATAGCGTTTCGACATAGAGAATATTGATACTGCTGCCACCGTCCATGAGGGTCTTGGAGAAACCATAACCGTTAATAAGTGGATTGACGATTAAGGCGTATTTTCCTTGCCTATGTAGCTTAGGCGGATGATCAGCACGGTCAAATGTGATTGCCACTTCTGACCAGTCCAGGTACTGAGGGACAGCCGAAACTATTGCGTTTAGCTCATGTAGAACTGCTTTCTTGACTTTTGCTGGTTGAGATCCGAGGAAGGTGACATAAGTGTCTTTCTTGGTTGGAAAATTTGTCTTCCCTTCCGTCTTGGGATTTGAAGCATCAGCTTCCTCCATGTCAGAATCTTCCTTGGTCTCTTTATCTTTTTCAGGATTCTTCTTTCCCTTCTTCCGCTTAGCTCTGTAGCCAGCAGTATCGTCTCTTTTGATGTCCTCATTAAAACGACACTCAGCGTTGGTGTGGGACGAGCCCCCATTGGCATCTAAGTGATGTACACAAGGGTTATTGGCAATATCGGCCCAGGTGTAGGTTTTGCCTGGTTGCTGATCTCCTCTACCCTGAACTCTCGAAGTCCCATGGCCACGCCCGCGGCCTCCTCGTCCTCCAGACCCGAAAGTAGCAGTGACGACTACCGTTTCCGTGTTGGGTTTCTCTTCTGAGGTATTTTTGCACTTCTCAGCTTGTTGCTTTGGTTGTTTTGCTGACTATGGCACAACTAGGGCGTTGAGTAATCCCTCTGCGTCGTCGTCAGCATCTACATACTTGCTCGTTGTTTCTATCATCTCTCCCAAATCAGTGACTTTGTCGCACTTCAAGCGATGATGCGGTAGACCAATTGGGAGACCTACAATGAAAGCTTCAATCGCAGTTTGATCATTTACTCCTTCACAAGAGTTCTTGGTGTCGATCCATCGTCCGAGGTAATCCCGGCAAGTTTCTCCGGCCTTCTGGGTGCAACGCTGCAGGTCTCCGATCGTACAGGGCCTCCGGTATGTGCCTTCGAAATTCCGAAAGAACGCACTTTGCATGTCATACCAGTTGTGAATGGTGTTCTTCGGAAGTTCATTAAGCCATGATCGTGCCATCTTCCGCAACATTAGTGGGAGATATCGGGTTACGACTAGACTGTTTCCGCCTTTGGCGATGCAGCAAGCTTGGAAGAAATCCTGTAGCCAGGTATCTAGCGAGCAATGCCGTCGTAGGCTTGGATATGTCTTGAGATAGCGAATCCTTCCGGGAATCTTGTAGCTTTGATGCGTGGTCCGAAGCATTTTGGGCCCACGTAGATATCATCGTTTTCGTAGCGCCACGCCTCTATGTTGGAGTTGATCCTGTGCCTTGCGTCGTTCGGGGATAGAGATCGTCCCGAATGTCGGCTGTGGCTGTGGTGCCTTGGAGTCGGACTTCGGCTTCTACCGCCACCTCCTCCACCACGACGCCCTCCATTGCCTCCCTGGGGGCCGTTGTGATGGCTACTTGGCGGAGAAGGTGGAGCAGCTGGGTTTTTTCCGGCTGATCGCCAGCCTCCGTCCGAAGCGTCATTATTCTGGTTCTAGGGAGGGTCTTCATCATGACGAGCCCCCTGCCGGCTTGTCCTAGCATGGTGTTCGTCGTTTCTTCGTCCGTCATCCGGACGGCTTTCATGTCCAGGAGGTGGCATCCTTTGTCGGTCCTCCTCCCAACGTTTCTCTTTATCATCATCCTTGCGGTCTTTCGACTCTCACTAGGGCTAGTTCCTCGGATTCAGTGCAGCAATCGCTTCTTGCTCCGCAACTGGGTTAACGTTATGCCAGCCGCGGGCAGCTTTCTGGTGTTGTCCCAAAGATCCGGTTCTTGAGTAATTGTCTTCCTGATGATCGGGGCGATGGTGCTGCTCCAAAACGCGCGGGGTCTTATGTTAGCCCACGCCAGATCTGTGCGACATTGGTCGGAATCAGAGACCAGTTTTTGACTTCCGGACATGGTGACCTTTTGCTGCTCCAGTCCCTTGTTGAGTAGTTTGATTCCCAACCGGATCTCTTCCGGGCCTGGATTAGCCGATAGAATTTCTCGGGCCGCCACGGTATTCTGTACTTGGGTTGGATATACCCAGTCCCCTTTGCTATCTTTCGGAGGCTTCCCCATCTCTTCTCCGAAAAGGACGGCGTGAATCTGCGGGAATTGGTTGTCATTGGTATGACGCTTCCTGGTCTTCTGGTATTGCCTGGAGTTGTACTTCTCCGCAGATGCTAGGCATTTCTTTTCCTCTTCAATGTTGTTGGCTTCATCAAGGAGTACTTGACGACGCGCTTCTAGGGCCTGTGCCCTCTCGTCCAATTCTTCAGCAGTAAGCTCTGTAGCTGTAGGAATAGGTGTGGTTAATGCAGCATCGATGAGTTTACGCGCACCTTCAGTGATCACGTGTCCATCCACCGATTGTTCTTTTTTGGGCTCTTTTGGGATAAGTGCTCCATCTGAGTCTTCCTCATATTCCTCGGCAATCACCTCTTCTGCCAGAGGGTCTTTTGCCGGGTTCTTGTTCTTCTTGTTCTTCTTCTTTGCCTTCTTGGCAGCACCGGTAGCAAAGACGGCTTTGGGTCTGTTTCCCGGAGTCAAGCTCTGATCGGTACTTTCGGACATCTGGACTTCGGGATTATCTCCGACTTCCATGTCGTCCTGCGTTTTGGGAGAGTGTTCCCCGAATCCTTCATCCATGGCTTCTCCTTCCTTTGCAGTTTTGGAGTTATACTCCTCTTCATATTCTGCGGAGAACTTTCAGAATTCTGCTGACGTCATTGATTCATCCGAGGATGTGGGTACGTCGGCGTTTGTTCCAATCGCCTCTAGCACAGAGTCGGTGTTGTCTCCAGCATCGGCAGAGCCGGATCCGGATCCCACATATCCGACGAAGTGCGACGCGTGCTTCCTGAGGTACCTATGGCTTTCGCGATCAGCTTCGTCGAAACTTTTGATGGTCTCGAGAATTGCATCTGCGCTTGAGTTTTGCATTATCATACGTCGCAGCGTATACCTTAGGAAAGGCATGTCTGTCCCGGCATCATCAGAGCCAAAATCAGATTCGTTGGTCTGCTCCTCCTAGATTCCGACATCGGCGGGTGGGTTGATCTGGGATTCAGCCTCTCCAAGGAGATCCACTCCAGATTCAACTTGGGCTGCTAGGTCTTCTTCAAGTTCGGATTTCTCCACTATCTCCGGAACTGGTGCGGGCTGGGTGGGATTAGGGTTTTCTGAGATCCAGAACTCTGCCGCCTCCACGGACAAAGGGGACCCAGAAGATTCTTCTGCCTCTATCATAACCGCTGGGGTGGGTGGGACAGGTTCAACAAAACCTATGTAAACATCGATCTCACCAAAATACATGATTGTGTATGTAGTCACAACCTCCCTAGCCGGAATCCACGTCTCGTCGAGAACGATGAGAGGGACGTCGCTGGCGTAGAGGATGCGACCGACGGCGATAGTCTCACCGATTCCGATTCTTGCAGATTCCGCTCGGAACGCAGATCCGAAATTCACTTGCCCCACGGTGGGCGCCAACTGTCGTCGGATTGATGACAAGTACGCCATGTCCTCAAGGCGTGCGAAAGAGAGGGGTGTGAGACGTACGGTGTTACGGGACGGTGAGCACACAACTTTACCCAGGTTCGAATCCGCCGGCTTTGGACAGATCCTACTCCTGCTAGCAATCCAGTAATACGGCAGAGCCGGAATATGGGTTACAAGGGTTCGCCTGTGCGAGTTTGTAGACTATTGAGGTAGGTGCCCTAAAGGCTCTCCCTAGGCCGGCTTATATAGATATCTGGCCTAGGGTTTACAGGAGAGATCAGTCCAGCTACGACTAAGAGTTGGTTACAGAGTACATCTTGAACTACAAGTAACACTATGGGCCTAAGTCGGTAAGTCTTCTGGACCTTCCCGTAGCCGGATTGGACTCTGTCTTTTCTCCCTGATTGGGCCGCCCATGAAGCAAAGCTCTAACCCGAAGTGGGCCACCCTGGTCAGTGAGGAACTGTGAGGATACCCGGAAAGTATATCCCGAACACAGGTTTCAGCAATTCCCGCCAGACTTGCGTAGAAACGATTCAAGGATGCCCACCAAGCACTTGCGTGCGTGTGGAAAACGAAGAATATAATTACACAATAGTTCATGATGGAACCCACCGAACTTATATATACAACAACGACTCAATGAGTCAAGAATACAAATATACAACACCAAGATCCAAATCACCTTGAAAACGATACAACATCCGAGTACGGATAAGAAGCAAATTGGGCTAAGAGCCCTGAAGAATAACCAATGACATCCATAACCCTGCCTAGGCCAAGCCGGAAGGGTAACCTTGCTAACGACATCAAACTTATACCTGCTAAAACAATAGGGGTGTCGACAAAGGGCAAAGGAAAAAGAGAGCGGTCAGTACTAAGGCTAGTACACAGCGAGTCGAGAATTCGACGGCTCTTGCCTACATAGGTATGTTGGACTAAAGCGGCAGCGAATCATGCACTAAACAACCTATAGAGACTCGATACAATTGTCGACTATCAGAGAGAGAGATAAGAAAGACCTATGCGGAACCAGCCTGATACTAACACCAAACATACCCATCCTGGTATTTCCCCGTCGAGACCAAACGAGGAAGTCCTTCCGAGGAAACTCACACAGTTGGCAGTTTTATTCATTCTTCCATGGTGGTTATCCAACTTTACTATTCATATCAGATCTAAGTCAAATTATAATAGTAATTCTTTAGTTAAAGTTGTCTATAATCGAGAAACTGAGCTCTAAGTCGTCCATAACCGTGGACATGGCTTTTCAAAAAGATTTAACCCTGAAGGGGTGCACCAAAGTTTCTACACGCGCTTCAACCATTTTTGCCAGATCAATTAAAATACACCCATCGTTATGTTGGCGGGGCTTCGGACACGACGTGTTCCCAGACCCAAAGCAAGTACATGGGGGCCACCAAAAAGAGCTACCCGTACGAGGTATAGCTAATCCTCGTACGGACCTAGAGGTTGCATGGACTTTTCATGTGAGCAGAGGCCATAAACAATATATTTCCGTGACAGAGTGCCGCACCTACGCAACAGTAATAAATGCTCATCGAGCAACAAGTATTAAACACGACATACATGGCATAAGTACAATAGGTAAGGTATAAAGCCCGAACTAGCAGTTTGTGGCCCAGAGTACAATACTTTGAAATCAGGTAATAAGCCGTAGGGCGCCCAGCCACCCCACATCTTGTTAGCGCGCTCAGTCTCGGAACAGGTGTCAAGAACTCGGGTCCTAGGTGGACTCAAGTGGGCGGTTAACAACCAAATCTCAACTATTACCCACCGGTCCCTCTTCATTAATTATATTTACTTCCAACTTTTAATTAACAATTTACAATTAAAGCCATGATCATATCCACCTTTACGCATGTGCCAACCACCCAACAACGGTGGAACATCGACGACGCGAAGAAACACCCGAGTAAGAAATTACGACTTGCAAGGCGAATTGTCTATCAAACAATAGGTAATAGAAGGTGTCCAAGGCAATATAGGCTCTAAGGGATAAAACTCGCATAGGTAGTAATAGATCAATAGGAGGAAGTAAAGACTATAAATGCAAAATAGGTAGAAATGCGGAGAATGCTCGCCTGAGAAACACTGTCGAAGGTTCATCTGAAGATCGGGTTGACACTCGCATCAACTCATCGCCCTTGTATGTGAAGAAGCAAAGCACTAAAAGGAACACCGAATGCACTATTTAATACTAAGGCAAAAGATCGGACATGATGTATGTATGATGCATGACAAGGCAAAGGTACGATGCGACTAGGAAATATTAAGCGGAATCGGAGTTTCGACAATTAATTAAACAGTTCAAGTTGTTTAGGTACCCCACAATTTAAATGTTGGCTTAACAAGGCAAAACATGGTATCGATTCGTTACCCAAATTTAAATGGAGCCAATATAAGACTAGAATAGTCACATATAGTCTCTGTATTTAATTATGTGGTGAATCGACAAAGTACCCCCAAATAAATAAACATGTATTCAAGTATGGATGAATTAATTATGCAACAAGTATATGTCAATATTATAAAAATAGGGGTATCAGAAAAAGGGGTCACACATGGCGGTCCGGGGATCTTGGGGTTCGATGGGGTTCGGTCTTCAGCGGGATCGGTCTCGACCATTGGATCACTGACGAAGGGCTTGGTGGTTCCGGGAACGATAACTTGGTATCCGTGACGGAGTCTTCGAGTCACCAGCTCCGTGAAGGTGATCTTGGAGTTTTGGGATGAAGATCTTGATGACGGCATCTTTCGGTTCCCTGTCAACGATCTTGTTGTCCATGACGGGGTACTTAGGTTTTGGCTTTGAGTGATGATGGAGGACTTGGTTTGACACCGTGGTCTTCGGATGCACTCATACTTAGTGCGGAGATCTTAATAGTGCCGATGAGGATCTTATCCAACGGTAGGGTAGTGTGAGTGTAGGTCTCTGACATGGTCTTGACACGAAAACCACACATGCAATACACACAACCTAATGTGCAGCTAGACAAAAATGACGGAAGGCTGACCCCGGGGATGGCCGACATGGAGAGCTCGAACGCACGGTTGGGGACGGGGGTCGGCGGGCTCTAAGGCAAAGGGCGAGCATGGTTCAGCGACGGGGCAAGGAGTGCGGGGTCGACAGTGGCGGTGCGGCCTCGGGGAAGAGGTGCAGCCGGATGCGGCGAGGAGGGCCATGGCTGCTGCGAGAAGGCCGTCGAGCTTCGATGGCAGCGGCGGACGTGGGTTGCCGGGGATGACAGTGCTCGGGGTTGATGGAGATGGGGGACCACGCGACGTTGGTAGAGTCGAGGCGATTGCGGGCGAGGGGCTCGTAGTGCGGTGTGGTGACACGACCCGCTGGCAGCAGCGCTGCAGGGCAGCGAAGGGAAGCTAGGGGCCTTGCAGCAGCGAGGAAGGCGGTGAGGCAAGACCGGGCGGCGGAGTCGCGGGTGAGGATGGCGAGGAGGTACTCGGGGCGGGGAGAGGTAGCAGAGAAGCGGCGGTGACGGCGACTCTACATCGGAAGAGGTGAGGCGAGCTTGGCGGTCTAGCAGAGGAGGCTCACACGGCGGTGCTCTCGGTCGAGGTTGAGGACGTCAGTGAAGTAGGGGCGGGGTGAGCGCCGGTGGGGATCTGGGCGAGGAGGCGGCGGCGGGTGTGCGAGGAAGGAGGAGAACGGCGCGGTAGGTAGCAATCGATGGGTACAGACAACGCGTCGGGTGTGTGGTAGTGGGGTTGAGTGCACCTCGTCGCGTGCGTGTTCGGTGTGGTCACATCGACTCGTGCATGTGTGTGTACACTAGGTGTGTTTTCATGCGGCTCAGGTGTGAGATCGGTGGTGGCCAGGTGGAACTCTGGTCGGGTTAGGTTTAGGTCCAGGCGGGGTAGGTTAGGGTTTGGTTGTGGGGTGGTAGGCTGGCTGGCTAGGCTCTTGGGCCTGGCCGGCTGCCTCCTCTAATAAAAACATTTTATCTTTATTTATTTATTTTGTTTTGTTTAGAAGTGTTTTCAAATAGTTTTTATACAAGACAAAATATTTAGAGAGACTAGGGTTTTGGTTGTAAAGAAAAAGGAGGGTAGTAATGTGGAAAATGAAATACGGTTTTAAAGAAAATGTTTCTAGGCAAAGATATGCATGATGTCATGACGATGCTTAAATGCAATGTGGCATGATTACATGAGCATGCGATCATGATGATGCACAAAATAAAAAAAACAACAAGCAATTTTTTAGTAGTGGTTTTACCCGGGGTGCTACAATTCGACACCACTAACAATGGATCTCGCCCTCGAGATCTACCTCATGGTACGGGGAAGAAGGACGACGATCTGAATCTTCTCGCTTCATGTAGACCCTCGCGGCACCACTAACAAGGATTCTTTCTCCGTCTTGAAGTCGGCGACACCACCAACAAGGAATCGTAGCTCATGTTCGTCTATAGAACACTCAGGCGAAAGAAAGCCAAAGGTAAAGGTATCAAAAGATAAGAGCACCTCTAACTTTCGTGGAAGGAGTAAAATTGCATGGATCCACCGATTCAATGTACAAAAGCGAATGATAAGAGTAGAGGTATGGTAGCGACTTCATCCCGCACTCGAAGCATTACTCTGTACACGAATAGAAGAATCGTGCAACCAACTCTCGGAATTCAAACTGAAGATCTTCATAAGCGATGTTAACAAAGGAGTGATGCAGGCTCTTCATCGGATCTGATATAGATGATGCCGTCGTGTCAGAAAACACCGGAGGATATAAAGAAAAAATTCTAGTGAATTTTTGGATCCACTGAATGGTACAACAGATGAAAAATTCATCGGATAGCATGAATATCGGTTGTAGAAGCACCGTTCCAAGAGGAAGGAAGCGAACCCCTAAAGGTACAACAGAAACCCAACCACGAGAATTCCTAGACTCGAAGAAAGATAAGAGAGCATATTCAAAACACACAGAGGTAAGAGGAGAGGAGCATAGAGGTAAGGCGTAAATTTAGACCTAATCAGATCTATCCAACCGATTTTCAAAATAGTTTTGATACTCTACATTGACCGTTAGCTAGGTTATCCTACAGGCTGGACCAGTGGGGTATCGCAACTACCTCGAATCGGCCCTCTGTAGGTTTCAGCTATTCCCCCAAACCCGCGTAGAAATGATTCAAGGATTCCCACCATGCACTTGCATGCGGGTCGAAAACAAAGTAATATCATTAAACAATAGTTCACGGTGGAACCCACAGAACTTATATATACAACAACGACTCAATGAGTCAACAATACAGATATACAGTACCAAGATCCAAATTACCTTAAAAATGATATAACATCCGAGTATGGATAAGAAGCAAATTAGATTAAGAGCCCTGAAGAATAACCAATGGCATCCATAACCCTACCCAGGCCAAGCCGGAAGGGTAACCTTGCTAACAACGTCGAACTTATACCTACTAAAACAAAAGGGGTGCCGACAAAGAGCAAAGGAAAAAGAGAGCGGTCAGTAAAGAGGCCAGTACACGGCGAGTCTCACTGGCTCTTGCCTACATAGGTATGTTGGACTTAAGCGACAGCAAAGCATGCACTAAATAACCTATAGAGACTCGATACAATTGTCGGCTATCAGGGAGAGATAAGAAAGACCTATGCGGAACCAACCTGATACTAACACCAAACATACCCATCCTGGTATTTCCCCGTCGAGACCAAACGAGGAAGTCCTTCGAGGAAACTCACACGGTTGGCAGTTTTATTCATTCTTCCATGCTGGTTATCCAACTTTACTAGTCATATCAGATCCAAGTCAAATTATAACAGTAATTCTATATTAAAGTTGTCTATGATCGAGAAACTATGCTCCAAGTTGTCCATAACCATGGACTCGGCTTTTCGAAAAGATTTAACCCTGCAGGGGTGCACCAAAGTTTCCACATACACTTCAACCCTTTTTGCCAGATCAATTAACATACACCCATCGGTATGTTGGTGGGGCTTCGGACACAACATGTTCCCAGACCCAAAGCAAGTACATGGAGGCCACCCAAAGGAGCTACCTGTACGAGGTATAGCTAATCCTCGTACGGACCCAGAGGTTGTGTGGACTTGTCACGCGAGCAGAGGCCATAGATAATATATTCTCGTGACAGAGTGCCGCACCTATGCAACAGTAATAAACGCTCATCGAGCAACATGTATTCAACATGGCATACATGGCATAAGTACAGTAGGTAACGTATAAAGCCCGGACTAGTTTGTGGCCCCAGTACAGTACTTTGAAATCAGGTAATAAGCCATAGGGGCGCCCAGACACCCGACATGTGGTTAGCGCGCTCATTCTCGGAGCAAGTGTCAAGAACTTGGGTCCTAGGTGGACACAAGTGGGCGGTTTAACAACCAAATCTCAACTATTACCCACCGGTGCCTCTTCATTAGTTATATTCACTTCCAACATTTAATTAACAAGTTACAATTAAAGCCATGATCATCTCCACCATTAAGCATGTGCTAACCACCCAACAATAGTGGAACATCGACGACGCGAAGTAGCACCTGAGCAAGTAACTACGACTCGTAAGGCCAACTGTCTATCAAACAACAGGTAATAGAAGGTGTCCAAGGCAATATAGGTTGCAAAGGATATAACGGGTATGAAAATACTAAAGCATCGCAACATAGGTAGCAATAGATCAATAGGAGGAAGTAAATACTAGAAATGCAAAATAGGTAGAAAGGGAGAGAATGCCCGCCAGAGAAACACTGTCGAAGTTTCATCCGAAGATCGTGTCGACACTCGCATCAACTCATCAGCCTAAACCATGAAGAAGCAAAGCACTAATAGAAACACTAGATGCACTATTTAATACTAAGGCAGAAGATCGGGCATGATGCATGTATTATGCACGACAAGGCAAAGGTATGATGCGACTAGGCAATATTAAGCGGAATCGGAGTTCTGACAATTAATTAAATGGTTCAAGTTGTTTAGGTACCCCACAATTTAAATGTTGGCTTAACATGGCAAAATATGGTATCGATTCGTTATCCAAATTTATATGGAGCCTGTATATAGTCTCCATATTTAATTATGAGGTGAATCTACAAAGTAACCCCAAACAAATAAACATGTATGCGAGTATGGATGAATTAATTATGCAACTAGTATATGTCAATATTATAAAAATAGGGGTCTTAGAAAAAGGGGTGACACATGGCGGTTCGGGGATCTTCGTGTTCGACGGGGTTCGGTCTTCGGCAGGATCGGTCTCGACCGTCGGATCACTAACTGAGTGCTTGGTGGTTCCAGGAAGGAGAGCTTGGTATCCGTGACGGAGGCTTCGAGTCACCGACTCCGTCAAGGCAATCTTGGAGTTTCGGGATGAAGATCTTGATGGACGGCGTCTTTCGGTTCCCTGTCGGCGATCTTGTTGTCCATGATGGGGTACTTAGGTTTTGGCTTCAAGTGATGATAGCAGACTTGGTTGGGCACCGTGGTCTTCAGATGCACTCATACTCGGTGCAGAGATCTTGATAGTGTCGATGAGGATCTTGTCCGAGGTTAGGGTAGTGTGAGTGTAGGTCTCTAACGTGGTCTTGACACGAAAAACACATAGGCAATACACACAACCTGACGTGCAGCTAGACAAAAATGATGGAAGGCTGACACCGGGGATCTCTGGCACGAAGACCTCGAACGCGCGATCGGTGAAGGGGGTCGGCGGGCTCTGAGGCAGAGGGCAAGCATGGTTTGGCGACGGGGCAGAGGGATGCAGGGTCGATGGTGGCGGTGCGGCCTCGGGGCAGAGGTGCGAGCGGACGCGACGAGGAGGGCCAAGGCTGCTGCGAGAAGGCCAGCGAGCTTCGGTGGCAGCGGCGGACGCGGGTTGCTGGGGACGATGTCTCCCGGGGTTGATGGATATAGGGTACCACGCGACGCTAGGAGAGTCGAGGTGGTCGCGGGTGAGGGGCTCATGGTGCGGTGCGGTGACACAGCCCACTAGGAGCAGCGCTGTAGGGCGGCGAAGGGAAGTTAAGGGTCGTGCGGTAGCGAGGAAGGCGGTGAGGCGAGACCGGGCGGTGGGATCGCAGGTAAGGCCAGCGAGGAGGTGCTTGGGGCGGGGAGAGAACGCGGAGAAGTGGCGGCGATGGCGGCTCTGCATCGGAACAGGCGAGCTTGGCGGGATAGCGGAGGAGGCTCATGCAGCGGCATTCTCGGTCTAGGTTGAGGGAGCCGGCAAAGTAGGGGCGAGGCGAGCGCCAGTGGGGATCTGGGCGAGGCGGCGGCGGCGGGTGAGCGAGGAAGGAGGAGAACATCACGGTAGGTGGCGATCGATGGGTACGAGACAACGCGTCGGGTGTGTGGTAGTGGGGTTGAGTACACCTCGTTGGATGCGTGTTCGGTGTGGTCACATCGATGCGCGCGTGTGTGTGTACACTTGGTGTGTTTGCGTGCGGTTCAGGTGTGAGATCGGTGGTGTCCAGGTGGAGCTCCAGTCGGGTTAGGTTTAGGTCTAGGCGGGATAGGTTAGGGTTTTGGTTATGGGGTGGTAGGCTGGATGGCTGGGATTTTGGGCCTGGCCGGCTGCCTCCCCTAAGAAAAACGTTTTATTTTTATTTATTTATTTTGTTTTGTTTAGAAGTCTTTTCAAAAAAAATTTAGACAAGACAAAATATTTAGAGAGACTAGGGTTTCGGTCTGAAAGAAAAGGAAGGATAGTAATTTGGAAAATGAAATAGGGTTTTAGCGAAACGTTTTTAGGCAAAGATATGCATGATGTCATGACGATGATCAAATGCAATATGGCATGATGACATGAGCATGCGATTATGAGGATGCACAAAATAAAAAAGCAAGCGATTTTCTTGAAGTGGTTTTACCCAGGGTGCTACATGGCGCCTACCTAGAGAGGACGTGATGGAATACAGTATGGCCGGATGCGGGATATCACGGCAGTGGGGCTCATTCGGAGCTGACGTGGCGCAGTAAGCCCATGCCGATTGCGGTTTCTCGCAGATGTGGGGCAGTCCAGAGATGACGTGGCGCAATAAGTCTATATCAGTCGCGATTTCTCGCGGACGTAGGGTCATCCAGAACCAAAGTGGTGACGTAAGACCATGGCGTCTGTCCGCGTAGATTGTAGATGACGCAGGTTATCATGGCGAGATCGTGCTATGTGACCTGTTAATAGCCTACATGGCAGCATTATCTCTCGTCTGTCAGCATAGGCTATATACGTCCGCGGATTGTCACGGTAAGATCGTGTACTTGCAGTGAGAACGATAGGTGGGTCCGGTACACGCTGGATATACTTTTTTCACGTGTATGTTAGCTTTGTGACTCGACTTACGGTTGCGGATCTCTATAAGTACTATATCGCAGTCGATTCGCAAATGTAGTACATTGGTTCTTTTATTCTCTCTCTACGTGATGTTCTCAGATGGCCTATTGCTAGACAGTAGTCTCATTCGACCAAACGCTTTCTTCAGTCATTGCTATATCGAATTTTACTCGACCTTAGTGTGCGCTCCCCTATCGATAAGCAAGCACTACCACGGTGCTTCTCTTTCGTCTTTTCCTCTTAGAGGTGTGCGTGAAAGGATAGGACGTCGTCGAAAGCTATGGGGAGGTTTTTTTGTTCTTAAGCTCTCACTTCAGGCGTTATATTTTTCTTGATTCTTTTGAAACACAGTTCTTTCTCGTTAACGTATCTTTCTTCATTTTTACGCAGATTTACTAATCGCGCATTTGTTCGCTTTGTTATTTCAGAGGATGCGTTCGTACGCGGACATTGTTCAACAAGATTCTTTTGCGTCAAAGTTATATATGAAAGGGACCAAAGGTAACAAGTAGTTCGATCTTTAGGTGTATTTCCTTCTTGCTATCATTTTACTCTTCATTTTCTGGCAGGTCTCTGATCTCTAAAACATCTGCCTTGTTTTTTATAAAATGCGTGTGTGCACATTTGTGCTATCGTCGAAAGGATTCTATGTATAAAGGACCCAAAGTTATCCTGTAGTTTTTTAGGCGTATTTCTTTCTCGCTACTTTTTTCTTTGTTTTTGGGCATATCTATTAATCACTAATAAATCTTCTTGCTTTTTTCAGGCGATGCGCATGTGCACGGTTAGTGTTTGCCCAGAAACTTCTGCATTTAAAGGGGACTTAAGTTGTACAGTAGTTATTTAGGTTAGTTGTGTTGGTGTAACATATTACTTTAGGCTAGATGTGTTGTACATAATTTGTCTTATGCGTGTGTCGAAACGTGTTGGATATAATCACGAAGATATAAAAAACTTCCATTTTTGTTCTTTGTTGTTTGTGATGTTGTGTGTTTTTACTTTTTTATAATAAATAAATGTGATGTTTTTCGCATTTTACGTGTCTACACGATGTTTCATAGCTTATGCAACTCATGGTTAGCTTCGCTGTATGTCTATTTTCCTTTCAGCTGAGCTGCAAGTTGTATTCGGTTGTAGTCTTTAAGGCTCACCGTAAATGCCCATTAAGTAGCGTTCATCGTATGCTCTTCTCCTGATATTATATGCCTTTCCTAGCGCATGTCTCTTCATCGTACAAGGATTTTGCGTTTTCTCTCCTTCACTCTCTTTGGTTTGCTCAGCTCTATAAGAACATCGTCTTCCATGGCCTAATTGCGAGCCATACCTAGGCATAAGCGCATGAAAGGAACTGCTAGATCTTCGTCATCTATTTGTACTCGCGTTCTTGCCTCTTTGTTGGTACGAGAGACGCTGTCTGCGACTTTGAAGGTAAGTCATCATCGTCGGAGAGCTCGCTCTCATTTGTCTCCTGATCAATGGGACAAGGTGATTCTGGCACGTGTTGGGGGGACACCCCGGGTAGGGTCACACCAAGGTATAAAGGCCCAGTTAGCCGAGGTACGACGTGGTCAAAGCGAAGGTTGGCTGGGACTCCTCAAGGCAGGCCGACTTACAGGGTAATTTGGCCTGGTGGGTGTTCACCTAACGTTAACCTAGACGATATAAAACGTATGTCGGCTATGCCTGATTTACCATGTGTGCAGGTACTCTCGTAGCCGGGTTAGTCAAGCGCTAGCCGGGTAACCATTTGGCTTCCAAGAGAAGGAAGGAATCTCCCGCTGGTCAAAAGGTGGCCTCTGTCCACTGTACCGTGAGCGAAGCGAGCAGAGGGAAGGACCTGCGGGGCGTGGCCGACAAAGGTGATGCAGGCAGTGTCGGCTAACGCGATCCGTGTTTGGTGACGCCAAAAGCCAAGGAGGTCATAGAGGATTACGTTCAAGGTCCGGACTAGCCATTTAAAGTGAATAAAGAGGCATCTAGCTTTAACCAAATGACATATTCAGGGAATATGCTTCCACGCGTTCCCTAACTTTGTAACCTGGGCTCCCTTATATAAGGAGCACCAGGGCCTCCATAGCGGAGGATCAATGATTCTGTTAAGGAAGAACCCTAGGGCTTTGTAGTGGGGAGTAAGAGAACTAGTCTCCTTCTCACGAACAGCTCGCGGAGCCCTTGTAATCTACATCCAACGAGAGAGAAATAAAAACATCTCTGTGTGGAATTACCACACTATCCCTCCCTAGATTCCTCTAGTGCACATTGGTCCCATCTTTAGCCTATCCATGGGATCTTCCGTGCCACCACCACGACAGTTGGCGCCCACCGTGGGGCTAGCGGCGCTAGCAGGGGTAAAAATCCAGATGAGAAACATCTTCGGCACCGGCGAGCGCATTGTCTCCGAGATCGTTCAACGCTTTGGAGCGTTGGACTATGTTAGCGACAACGCAGGGAGCTTTGGCAAGAACCCTCCTCCACACAACGACCTCTTCATCAAACTTGGCATGCACAAGATATACGTCGGCATCGATGAGTCCTGCATACACCCGCGGCACGTCGTCGAGAGAGGCGAATCACCTCTCAGCACGGCTCATGGCATATGTATCACTCGCCCACAAGCTGCGTTGAGGTCATGATGACAGCGCCAAATGCGGGAGCAAGCAAGGATCCAGCGCTAGAGCCAGAGGCAACACCAAAGCAGGAAAGGTCCAGATTTCCTCCGCTACAAAGGCTAGAGAACATACCACAGCAGTCAATCGATAGCTTAGCAACACCCATAGCGCCAGTAGTAGATCCGGCTCAGGCACAGTATGAGTTAGAGGAAACTAGGCAGCAAATGCTAGCTGGTGCGAAAAAAGTTGCTAAGTTGCAGTAGTCACTAAATATCACTCCACGGGAGTATGCAAAGGCAAACCGCACAGATGGAATAAAAATCCAAGGTAGAAACCTGATTAGTGAGATTGACATGGAGTATGTACCTAGGCCGGGTCAGACAGATACGATAGTAACTACCAGACTAGAGAGATATAGTACTCTGGCTAAGACCCTCAGGGATGCCAATGCAGCTGCCTCCGAGGTAGAAGGCTTAACTAGAGAATCCCGAGAGAGGCAACAGGAAAGAGATAACCACTTGTTGAGGGTGGCATGTTAGCAAAATGAGAAAATAAACAAGGCAAACCCGGCACAACCCGGAGCATTTCACGTAGTTCATTCGGCAAGGAATAACCCGGCAAAATCTGTTGGAGCCGCGTCGTCCCCGAGTCATGACCCTAGGAGAGAGGAAGTGGTAACCTCGGGGAGACGAGACAAACAGATGGTCCCGTATGACCAGGTAAAGGCAGGAAAAGGAAAAGCAGTGCAAGTTGATGAGGATCATCATAGTGCCAGCCGAGGTGAAGCTGGCCAGGGTGACCACGACCAAGGCAACGCCGGTCAGAGGAACGTTGTCAACGGCAATGCCCGACAACGTAATCCGGTGGAAACAGGGAAAAATGCGCCTCCACAGCATCTGTAGCAATACGCACCTCGATAGGAGAGAAGTGTTGGTCCAGAAATGCAGCAACAAAATTGTGACACCACTGGGATTAAGGCTAGACAAATCCCAGACCTTCGTCTGATATAAGTGATAACCCACAAGTATAGGGGATCGTGTGTAGCCTTTTCGATAAGTAAGAGTGTCGAACCCAACGAGGAGCTAAAGGTAGGATAAATATTCTGTCAAGTTCTATCAACCACTGATACAACTCTACGCACACTAAACGTTTGCATTATCTAAGAAATAAACTAGAGCAACAATACAAGTAATAGAGATAGTTTTGCATGATAATAAATAACAAGAAAGTAAAGCTAGTTGTTGTAGCAATAAAATTCACTAAACTAACAGAACCATGAGTGTGGAATAGTGGTGGTAACTGTGGTGGCTTTGTCCAAGTTTAAATAGCGAATAGATCGGGTTCATTGTCTTCAATGCAGTTTTCTATGTGGGAGAGGCTAAATATACATGCGCTTCACTACTTGGAATTACATGTACTATATGATTGGATTGTTAGCAAACATCCGTAAGTACTAATCAATGCATTAAGGTTTCCGCAACCATAACCTTATGTTTAATGGTCCTCTTACTCCCATACGTGCAACGTTCTGGTTCGCGTCCTCATGCTTCTGTCACTCCGGCAGAATTTCCCCCCTTTCTCTTACACATACTACAAACCCTATGATATTTAATCCATGCGCGCACAAATATAATGGACACCAAAGGACTTTACCATATCAACATACAACTCTAATGAACCAAAGAAGTTCAACCATTCAATATAACAACAAAGAAACTACGCAAACATGATATAGATCATAGGATTATAACTTATAGCATCAAACACCATGTTTACATAGGACGGTACAGAGGTGTGTGGGAGGATGAACCACTGCATACTAGGAGGATTAGGTGATGGAGATGGCGGTGAAGATGGTGAAGAGGGCGGCGGCGGCGCCGGCGGTGGCACGGGAGACTCCTTCCCCGCCGCCGGTATCATGGGGGAGCACTGCCCCTTAGCCCCCTTTATTCATGGCTTCTTGGGAGCCCTCCCCCATGGAGATGGGATCCATGGGGGAGGCAAAAAACATTGCTTTGGTGGCTGCAAATTCTTGGGTGGAGATGCCCTGGGCGAATTAGGTTTCCTCCCTTGTTATAGCTTCTCAGATTCTCGTCACTCCATCTTGGGCTGCAGTAAATTGGGCCTAAAAAGCCCGTCCAGCACGGAATCAGCTAAATTTTATGTCCAGAACGTTTTTCGCGAAATTTCCAACAACTTATTAGTTGAAGAGTTTTCCGTTTGACACCGTATTTGACCCGAAACGTGACCATCTTCAAAAAGAGTTCTGAGACAGATTTCTGGAAAAATCCCAATTTGACTCCAACAAGGTTTCCACTTGTATTCTTGGTAATTCCTACACATCAAAATTTAAAACAAGAACATTGTGCACTTTTGCAACTATTAGTAGATTAGTCAAAATAAATCATAAACTTTATACAAAAAAGAGTGTCAAAAGCATATTATTAGCATAAAACCATTAAAAATTATAGATACATTATGGACATATCAATAAGCCTAAACTAAATCTCAGAAGCATACAGAGAAATAATCGGTAATATTATAGTGACCCTACGACACAGAAGTTATTACAGCAAGCTCATAACTGAGGAGAGAACCAAATTATTACAAGAAGAGGTCATTGACCGCAAACATCAAACAACAGAAGGCAAATTATGGTATTAAGTATAGCAAACTTAACAAATGGCCTAAGAGGCCTGAAGCATAACGATGACGTCCCAATCCATAGGTCTAGGCTGCCGACCGGGAATCCCAAGCTACTCGTTGATATCGATGTCGTAACGAACTCATCTTCTATGGTAACACTTACTTGCTGCAAAAGTATCAACAAAGCAAGGCTGAGTATAGGGTGTACTCTGCAAGACTTATGTCCGGTGGCGCTATTTTTCATAAAGCTAACTTCGAGGTAGGAGAAGCTCGACAAATAGAACCTTTTAAAAGGGGTAAGAGAAAACAATATCTCTAACTTGATCATCTTTGATATCCACCGAAACTTTATCAGCTAAACCTACCATCTAGGATCACCCCCTCGATCCCTGAGGAAGCATCCTTAGGCACACTTTACTTGCCAAGTTTTACGATTAGGTTATAGTTCTCTATGATCATCATGTCCATTCCCAAGTCGTCCATAACCGTGGACACGGCTTTTCGAAAAGATTAATACCCTACAGGGGTGCACAACTTTACCCACATGTACCAACCGATTCTTAATGCCAGTTAACATTAGCCCCTTACTTGGAAGGTCGGTAGAGAGTGGTTGAACACGACCTTTACCTTGCTTTCATCGAGACCATGAGTCACACCCTAAGGAGATGCCGCCGTAACGGGTCAAGTCCCGAAGCCGGTCCCTAGAGATGTGTGCGGGGAACAAGATTACGGAGGCCATTCCTCTCCTGTTCCCGGCCATGCTTACCTACCTGTATGAATGCACCTCCTCCACCTCCTTCAAGAACGACCAGAATGCATATGTTGAATGGAACACCCGAACTATGTGACTCAAGGAATCTACTAGGCAAGTTAGTTGGTCGAGGGGTTTTCCAGGCCTCGTGTGGTTGTACGCTCGTCTATGTTCAAGAGGCAAGAACTCAGATCCTAGTGGTGGCAAGTATGGGACTGCAAAAACCACAACCCGACGTGGCCTCCCATACAAGCCTTAACATGTTTAACTTTCATCTCTGATCATACCATGTCATCTTGTCCAACTAGGTTCATTCGTAGCTCTGATTCATCAATCAGATGGACCAATAGTAACAACTAAGCATGGCTAAGCACACCAGATATAAATAGCTCTAGCGAAGCTCATAAGCCAAACCCTAGTTATGCTAGGAGCAGTGGATCAGGGAGTATAGGCTACAAAGGTAACATGCATCAGATAGGATTAATCTATCTATCGATCAAAGACTTTGGAATCATATGCACATGGCAAGAATTAAAGTACTTTGAAAACGTAGGATTTTATCATGTGTGGGGTTTTGCTTTCCTTTGCCTATTGATACTCAGATATAGAACTTTAGGTTCATCTGCTTGACATTGTTCATCGATAACCTTCGATGGTGTTGATCTCGGTCTTCGATCTTGATCTCGATATCGTATTCTACCGAGAGAAGGCAAACACCGAAAAGAAGGGGGGAACAATCAAGACATGGCATGTGTGCAATGCTCAACCAATAATGATGATATGACATGTTTAAAGGTGTTACACCAAACCCTAAAGATATATGAACCATTTTAAGCGGAGTCGGAATGCCCTAGATAACACTTTTGATAAACTCCGGAGGCATATGAGAGGGGTTCATTAGGGTTTCACTAAGGAAATCATTTTAGTTGTTACAATGGTGCATGACTTTGATGCTATGAGATAGATCTCATTTTCTGAACATTTTGATATATTATACATATTTTTGTGATTTAAAATGAATTAGTTATGATTTTTTCCCCAAATTTAATCGATTTTTAAATCATTATTAAAACAATTAAACATTTTTGGAATTTATTAAATTATTTTCTAGCTGGCCCCACATGTCAGACTTTTATTAATTTCAGAAATCATTTCTAAAAAGAATAAAACCCTAATAGACAGGGCCCACCTGTCAGCAATTTTATTTAATAAAACAACTAAACGAAATAAAAAGGAATTATTACTCAGGCATGACGTCATGCTGACGTCAGCCGAGGAGGAACTCCCAGATCATCGATCAATTGATCGATCGAGGGCTTGCGGGGTTGCGGGGCTAGCTGCGCTGGACTCAGCCGGAAACGAGCGGCGCGGCTTGCGGATGGTCGCCGGAGCAACGGTGGCGAGGGTGACTGCGGAGGCAGGTGATGGTGCTCGGCGCTAGCTCGAACTAGGGTGAGAGGGAGAGGGAGGGAAAGTCCAGGAGAACCGCTGGCTCGCTACGAACACGACGGTGAGGTCGGTGAAGCGAGAGGAGGCCGGGAGAGACGACACGATCAGCGACGAGCTCTGTCAGTGATGAAGAAGACGACAACATGGGGATCGACTCAGAGCACCACGACTCGATTCATTCTGGGAGGAGGAAGAGGGGAGAACGACAGTTCTCCAGGGCACCTCAGCGGGGCTCGGAGTAGCACGGAACGGTGGGGCATGGCAGTGACCGGAGCTAGGGTTTCGGCCACGCAGGAGAGAGAGAACGAGGGAGAGGGAGAATTAGGGCTAAGGTTTCCCGCGGCGGCGTGAGGGTCTTGTAGGCGCTCGGGGGCGGCGGCGGTCATCGCGGCGCGAGGCGCGCATCCTGGCGACAGCAGACAGCAATGACGGTGACATGGAGGAGCTTGTCCCTGCAAGGAAGATGACGAAACGAAGGGGTAAGTTGGGTCAGGCCGAGGTGGGCTGCTACAAGGACGGATACTAGGCTACAAGCGGGCTGCAGCAAAGCTTGCAGGGTACGCTGCTGGTTGCGCACTGAGCGGTGGTTAGATAGAAGGGAGAGATGGGCTATGGCCCTGTTAGGGTAAGCAACAGGTTTTATTTTTAGAAAACCTTTTCTTTTTCCGTTTTCTATTTATTTGTTTGTATTTTCATTTTCAAAACAATTTTGAACATTTCAAAAGTACCATAGGGTTTTGTAAAACTATTCAGATATTGTGAGGCCCTTTTAATCCATTTGGGCTCCAACATTTTGGTAGTTTTCGAAATAATCAAAACCATTTTGAGTTGATTTGAGAGAGGGGGAAAACTAGGGTTTTCTTCTTTCTCTTAATGCAAGATTTATCAAACCATGATATGCATGATATGCTCATGATGCACAAAACAAACCCTAATTACTATTAGTAGAACTAGGGGTGATACAAAAATGCTCGTCCGGATCTAGACAAATACAATGATGGTTATTCGGGATGGCCAATGCCGGATTCGCAAGGTCGAAAACAAGAACCTATAGCCGGATGACGCTAGGCTGAAGCTGGACCAGATCTATTGGTCAGAGATGATTGAGGTACAGGGACCACTGGGTCTAGCATGCTTTGGGCCACGGATCATGAGAGAACCACCCGTGCCGAATTTTCAGTTGACCAGAGGAACAAAGACATATGATGGCAGTACAAAGCCGAATAATTGGCTCACTGATTACAGAACTGCGGTAAACATTGCAACAGGTAATTTGAGATGGGCTGTGAGATATGTACCATAGATATTGGAAGGACCAGCAAGGGTTTGGCTGAACAACTTCCCACCAGGGAGTATCAACTGTTGGCTAGATTTCGAGGAGCTTTTCATCAGCAACTTCTCAAGCACCTATAAGAGGCCGAACATGCCACCGACTTTGGCGTTATGCAAGCAGAGACCAAATGAGACGGACCAAGAGTTTCTCACTCGGTGGTGTAATGTGTGCAATTCATGTGAAGGGGTAATTGAATCACAAGCTATCGCGTGGTTCTCCCAGGGCTGTACATATGGGAGTATGTTGTGGTACAGGTTGCAATGAGATATGCCAACCACCCTAGCTGAGACGATCCGGATCGCATATTGGCATGCTTTGGGAGACCCGACGCAACCTCGGCTAATGTCCAACGAGTCAAATGAGGAGTACTACAACAGGGATGGTTCCGGATTATCTAGGAGGAATGATTTCCGAGGTAAAAGAAGGGATGATCGTCTAGATTACCGGTATAGCTCGCAACATGTGGCAGCTGTGGAACGGGATTATCCCAATGCCGGCGCAAGCCAGCGCCAGAAAACTGGAGGGCAACAATGGCAACAAAAGAGTGAGAGTAAAAAGCCTTGGAGCCTAGAACAGAAGAAACAGTGGCAGGAAAGAAAGGACCATCCGAGATGCACATTCGAGTCTATGCTGGATCAACCATGTAAGTTCCATATGCTAAGTCCAAATAGTTTGGCGAACCATACAACTCGATAATGTGAATGGATGAGGAAATTAGAGCAAGGTAGATCGAGGATGCTCAGGCACCTCGGCACGATGCACCTCGGCATGATGGATCTCGGTATGAAGCACCTCGACAGCAACTGCTCACCGGGGGAAATGGACAACAGCTGATGTTGCCTCCACCTCTACCGAGGTATGAGAATCAGGAAAGGAGAGATGCTGTGCATCAAGTGAATAACCAGCAACGACAGGACCAAGGGTATCACAACAACGAGGGGAGAAATGAGTACAGAGAGCATCATCAAAGTTACTATGTGTTTACCACAGAAGAGACTAACAGAAAGAGCTTGCAACACCGGCATATGGAGGTGAATGCAGTAATGCTGGCTGTGGCGAGGTATATGCCCTGGTCAGATCAGGAGATTACATGGAGCATCAAGGATCACCCGAAGCTTATGCCGAGTCCCGTGACCTCCACCCTGGTGTTAGATCCGACATTAATTTGGCTGAATATCAATGTAAGGTTTTCCAAGGTGCTGATAGACAACGGCAGTAGCATTAACATCTTGTACAAGAATACCATGCACAAGTTGGGAATATCAAAGAATATGCTCAAGGCAACAAGGACCACCTTCCATGGCATTGTACGGGGTATTTCCTATGAGCCAATTGGTAAAGTCCAAGTTGATGTGTTATTCGACACAAGGGACAATTGCTGGACTAAGAACTTGGAGTTTGAGGTGGTGAACTTGGAAAGAGCATGTCACACGTTACTCAGCAGGCCTGGTCCAAACAAATTCATGGCAAGTACTCATATTAGTTACTTGAAGATGAAATTTCCCGGACCAAGGGGGTGATTACCATAGCTGGGGACTTCAGGCGTTCCATTGAATGTGCTTCCGCTGGATCTAACCTGGCCAAGTCACCTGTAATCGCTCAAGAGAAGAGGAAAATTCTGGAAGTGGCTGCAATGGTTTAGTCCGCGCAGCAGCATATGTCGGTTCTGAGTAACCCGCATGGGAGTGTTTCATTTCATGAAACAAAAGATACAAGGAAAGTGCCTGTGGACGATCAATTCCCGGAGCACACCATAACAATTGGTGTCGGGTTAAGTGATAAATAGGAAAACGAGCTCGTCAACTTCCTCCATGAGAATCAGGATATCTTTGCTTGGTCTACACAAGACTTGCAAGGTGTGCCTAGGGAGTTGGCCGAGCACTCTTTGAATGTAAGACCCGGGGCAAAGCCGGTGAAGCAACCTCTCCACCGCTTCGCCGAACCCAGGAGAAAAGCCATTGGAGATGAGATAGCTCGTCTCCTTGCAGCCAGATTTAACATGGAAGTACTTTACCCGGATTGGCTCTCTAATCTGGTGCTCGTGGAGAAGAAGGAGGATCCGAACGTGGCAGTGGTATGGCGCATGTGTATCGACTACATGAACCTGAATAAGGCGTGTCCAAAAGATCTTTCCACTCCCGAGGATAGCTCAGGTCATAGACTCAACTGCCGGATGTGAACTGTTGTCATTCATAGATGCATATTCTGGTTTCCACTAGATACCTCTGAATCTGGATGATCAAATAAAGACTGCGTTTATCACCTCGTATGGGTATTATTGCCATCGTACTATGCCATTTGGATTACGTAATGTAGGAGCAACATATCAACGATGCATGCAAAAGTGTCTACACGACCAAATAGGTCGGAATGTGCAAGTTTATGTGGATGATGTGGTGATAAAAACTAAGGAAAGCAAAACGCTCCTTGACGATATCCGGTAGACATTCGCGAACCTAAGGAGGTTCCGGATGAAGCTTAACCCGGAAAAATGTACCTTTGGTGTGCCGGCAGGGAAATTACTCAGCTTCCTTGTATCTAGCCGAGGTATCGAAACCTATCCCACGAAAATCCGAGCCATAGAGAAAATGGAGACGCTAAAGTGTCTCAATGATGTGTAGAAGTTTACGGGTTGCCTGGCATCCTTAAGTCGGTTTGTGAGTCAGCTAGGAGAGAAGGCATTGCCCCTCTACCAGTTAATGAAAAAGGCTGATAAATTTACGTGGACACCGCAAGCTGATAGCGTGTTCTAGGAGTTAAAAAATATGTTGTCCTCTGCACCAATACTAGATGCGCCACTACCCAAGGAGCCACTGTTACTCTATATAGCCGTGACCAACCGAGTCGTAAGTGTAGTAATAGTGGTGGAATGCAATGAGAAAGGAAAGCCAATGCAGAGACCGGTATATTACCTAAGCGAAGTATTATCGGCTTCAAAACAAAATTACCCTCACTACCAGAAGATGGCATATGGTGTGTACATGGCAGCTAAAAAACTTAAGCATTACTTCGAGGAACACCCCATCAAAGTGGTGTGTGAAGCACCCATATCCAAGATTATGGGCAACAAAGATGCTAGCAGCCGAATCGAAAAATGGGCAATTGAGTTAGCCCCATATGCACCGTAGTTTGATAGAAGAGATGCAATCAAATCCCAAGCAGTAGCAGATTTCTTTGTGGATTGGGATGAGATGCAATACGAACCACCTCTGCCGGACTCAAATTAGTGGCGAATGCACTTTGATGGGTCAAAGCTAAAGGAAGGACTAGGGGCCGGGGTAGTGCTTACCTCACCCAAGAAGGACCAGTTGAAATATGTCCTCCAGATCCATTTTAGCGCAACAAACAATATGGCCGAATACAAAGCACTTGTGCATGGACTCAAAGTAGCAAAGGAGGTAGGCTTACATCGGATACTGTGTTTTGGAGACTCGGATTTGGTGGTACAGCAAGTGTCTGGCAACTGGGATGCTATGGACGCAAACATGGCACTTTACCAATTCTATGTCTAGAAGATAAGTGGTTTCTTCGAGGGGTGTGAATTCCATCACATACCTCGGATCGAAAATGAGGAGGCCGACGTATTATCCAAGCTGGAGTCTTCACGACATCCAATCCCACTAGGCATTGCATTGGAACACTTGAGAAAGCCATCCATTACACCTCACGGGATCCGAGTCAATTTATATCCCAGCCCTCTCCGGATCAGAAGCTCCTCCTATGGATATAGACCGGGGAAGCACCTCAGCAAACCCGGGGACTGTCGTGCAGAACCCGGGGAGTGATCAGCTTGATCCGGCTAGAGTTATGTCGGTGGATGCAATGGAATTGATGAGGAGCTTTTCCCCATTCGGGCTATACCTGCATGGGCAAAGCCAATATTTGAATTCCTAAAGGACGGAACATTGCTGAATGATGAGATACTCTCAAGGAAAATCTAGAGAAGAGCAAAGGCATACACAATTATCAATGTCGAATTATACAAAAGGAGTGTCACTATTGTGCTACAGTGAAGCATAGACCCGGAAGAAGGGCTTGACATCCTTCGAGATATCCATGAAGGAGAATGTGGTCACCATGCATCCTCCAGAGCATTAGTGGCAAAAGATTTCCGGCATGGATTTTATTGGCCAAGTGCCTTGGAGAAAGTAGAGTATCTTGTGAGGAAATGCAATGGTTGTCAGAGATACGCCACAAAGACGAATATGCCAATGTCGGAACTGAAAACTATACCTATCACTTGGCCATTTCCAGTATGGTGTCTGGATATGGTCAGCCCGTTTAAGCCGGCAAAGGGAAACATGACTCATATCTTGGTAATGGTGGACAAGTTCACCAAGTGGATTGAAGTGAAACCAATCAGGAAATGTGATGGGGCAACAACTGTGACATTCCTCAAAGATATAATCTTGAGGTATGGCTATCCCCATAGTATCATAACTGATAATGGCACAAATTTCATTGAAGGGGCATTTGCGAGGTTCTGCCGAGAGAAGAAGATTCGGCTAGATGTTGCCTCTATAGCCCACCCCGCATCGAACGGACAAGTGGAAAGGTCCAACAGACTAGTCTTGTCTGGGATAAAACCCTGGCTCATTGAGCCGCTGAAAAGATCAGCGGGGTGCTAGATAGAAGAACTACCAGCAGTACTGTGGAGTTTGAGAATGATTCTGAATCGATCAACAGGCTATACGCCATTTTTTTCTGGTATATGTGGCACAATCTATACTACCAGCCGACATAGAGCATGGTTCGCCAAGGGTCACCCAATACATAGAAGCCGAAGTGCGTGAAACCCGACAAAATGATGATGATCTGTTGGAAGAAGCGCGAGAACTGGCCTTATCAGATCCGCCATATATCAGCAAAACCTCTAACGCTACCATAGCCGAAAAGTAAACCCCCGAGTCTTTCGGGAAGGTGATCTCATACTTCGGCTGGTGTAGCGCACTGCTGGCATGCATAAGTTATCCCATCCATGGGAAGGACCTTTCATTGTAAGCAAAGCTTTGCATAATGATTGCTACTATATTATCGATGCATAGCCACAGGAGAAGAACAAGGCGGACAGTTCTGGCGAGGAATCTAAGTGTCCATGGAATGAAGCTCTACTTCATCCATTTTACACCTAGCAAAGAGGTGAATGTATCCGAGTCAGTCATATGTCGGTATGTATGTCGGTAATGAGCATATCAATGAAACTTCAACACCCCTAGCAGAAACTCGGGGACTGCCTTAATAATTGTCTTTCCTATATTTACTTTATATATGTCAGTTGGATTAAACTACTTACACCTTAGCAGGATTAGTAGTGTGTAAGCACCAAAAACCTAACTCTTCGACTTTGCTGCTGTCCAACAAGAATTGGCTTCATGGCAAGCAAGAGAACAAGTTTGGAACTGCAAAGCACATGAAAAACGACTAACGAAAGGAACGTAATCGAGCCGACATTCGTTATTCGGACTAACCTTGTATCTACTTTATTTATGTTATGTTGGATTATTTTGAGCTAATCTCAAAGTTTCAAGTATTGTTAAGCCAATTTTTTGAACCTCGGACTCGTAAGTCAAAAACCAAATCAAGGTAGACGCGAGCCGAATCAAAAATTGGACGAACAAGAAAAGGAAGCTCGGGGACTCCGCCCAAGTTCATCCGGCATTAGCAACTTAGTAGCAAAACACAAGAAATTGTAGTAAAACGAACCATTGTGCATAAATACAACTGCACCCGGCATACCGGGGATCTGATGAATATCATTAAGTGTTTATATCTCATGGAGAAGCAGCTTGTAGACGGATCATTGGTTGAGGGAGGAGTTACTTCGGTGTCAGTAGGCGGGGCACTAGTCCATGCCTCATCTTCGGGGTTAGCCTCCACATCCTCCGGGTCTTCAGTATCATTGCCAAGCTTGGAGGCTTCCTCTTCATCTTGTTCGCCCTCAACACCATCCGAAACATAGGCGTCATCAACTGTGTCGAGGAAGCTCGGACCCTCGTTCCAGCTATGGCAGAAGGCATACTGGATGATATTGTTGGCACAGACTTTGCGTTGGGCGATGCACTCCGGATCATTGGACCATTTAGATCCGGTGTGCAAATGACCAAGGAACTCCAGGTACAACCCCTCATACCATGAAAGAACAAAGTTCAGTGTCATATCAACTCTGATTAGTGCAGCAGATTCCCTCCATATGTTCAGCTGAGTCTCACACTCCATCAGCTTGGATATAAAAGTTGTAGTGCCTTTGGGAGTGGGCTTAGTGGGCTAGAGAGCATTGAACATCTAGAATACTTCCCTCAATACATACGGCGAGGCTTACCAACATGTCCTCCGTGTCATAAGGAATAGACTCGGAGGCAGAGTTAGCTGGGACACCTCACTGAAGGTGAAATTTGGCGACAGCAGCAGAACCAAGAGGTTCGCTCTCTGGGAACTTTCCTCTGAACAAAGCAAGCAATGTCAGTGAGTAAGGGAACATTGTAACACCCCCGGGATCAGGGTTAAACAAATCCCAAACATTAGCCTGACATAATCTTAACCTAGAGCTCGAGGATATTCAGTGAAGAATAGGTAACACAACAGTAACCAGCAAGCTCATACCTGAGCGAAGAACCAAAATATTACAAGCAGAGGTCACTGACCACAAACATCAAACAACGGAAGGCAAATTATGCTATTAAGTATAGCAAACTTAACAAATGGCCTAAGAGGCCTGAAGCATAACGATGACGTCCCAGCCCATAGATTCTAGGCTGCCGACCGGGAACCCCAAGCTACTCGTCGGTGTCGATGTCGCAAGGAACACGTCTTCAAGGGAGCACTTATTCTGCTAAAAAAGTATCAACAAAGCAAGGGTGAGTACAAGGTGTACTCCGCAAGACCTATGGATGGTGGGGTTATTTTGCATAAAGCCATCTTTGTTTATGAAACAGGAGGGAGAAGAGGCTCGTCTAATCAGATATTTTAAAAGGGGATAAGAGAGCGACATCTCCGAAGAATTGATCATCATCTTGATATCCACCAAAGTAATCCTCATCTCACAACTAGGATCACTCCCTCGTACCCATGAGGAAGCATCCTTAAGCGCACGTTGAACTGCCAAGTTTTACGATTAAGTTAAAGTACTCTATGATCTTAGAATTCGGTCACCAAGCGTTCATAACCGTGAACACGGATTTTTGAAAATATTTAACCCTGGAGGGGTGTACAACTTTACCCACATGTACCAACAGACTCTTAATGCCAAGCTATTAGCCCTCTTCCTTGGAAGGCTGGCGGAGGGTGGTTGGACATGACCTTTACCTTGCTTTCGCCGAGATCATGAGTCACGCCCTAAGGATGGTTCAACCGTAACGGGTCAAATCCTGAAGTTGGTCCCTAGATATGTGGGCGAGGTTGGTTTACCAGGGGCGCCATCTACCCCAAGAAACCCTAGCCATGCTTACCTACCTGTATGAATGCACCTCCTTCACCTCCTCTTTCGAAAACATTTTCTATGCATATGTAGAATGGAACGCCGAACTATGTGACTCATGGAATCTACTAGGCGAGTCAGTTACTCGTGAGGTTTTCCAGGCCCCGTGTGGCTGTACGCTCGTCTCGGTTCCAAAGGCAAGAACTCGGGTCCTAGTAGTGGCGAGCATGGGACTACAAAAACCACATCCCACCGTGGCCTCCCATACAAGCCTTAACATGTGTACCCTTTACCACTGATCTTACCTCATCAATATACCTCGTTCTCCTGTCATATTAGATTCACTACAATGGGTACATCTTCTGGATGAACCAACACTGACAGGTAAGCTTGGCTAAGCAAGACACAGATAATAGCTCTAGCAGTGCACAGAAGCCAAACCTAGTTATGCTAGGAGTAGTGGATCAGGTAATATAAGCGCAAGGGAGTAATGCAATAGATAGGATACTCTATCTATCGATAAAAGACCACAGTAGAATCGTATGCATCATGGCAAGAATTGAAATGCTTTCGAAACCATAGGATTGTATAATGGTGGGTCTATGCTTGCCTTGTTTGTTGATAATCAAAAATTAGAGCTTTGAGCATCTGGTACTTGACTTGGTTCCAGTTGGTCAAGTATTGTTCATTGATCTTCGATGGTGTTGATCTCGGTCTTCGATCTTGATCTCGATATTGTATTCTACCGGGAAGAAGCAAACATTGGAAAGAAAGGAAAACAATCAACACATGGCATCGATGCAATGCTCAAGAAAGGATGATGACATGACAAGTTAATTAGTATTCTAATGAACCCCTAAGACATGCTCGACCATTTGAAATAGGGTTCGAGGGTCGCAAACCCTAGAATAGAGGAAACCCCGAAACACCTACGAGGGTTCAATTGGTTCTTCTAATTAAACTTGTAATTTAAGTTGTTGAACAATGCATGATTATGAGTCTATTGTGTAGATCTTATTTTTCTGAACATTTTGATATATTATACACATTTTTCTGAATTATAAATAATTATTTATTGAATTTATAAGATTTATTCAATTTCTAGAATTATATAAATAGTTTAAAACCTTTATTGCGTTAGCACTGACGTAGGCTGACGTCACCATCGGGGTGGGGTTGTTTCTCACCGAGGCTTGGGCTACCCACTATGACTGATGAGTGGGGCCAGGGCCACGTCGGGCTGCCACGCAAGCAGTCAGCGGTCAACAGGACCCACGAACACGTCAGCGCCACGTTGGCACGACGTCACCGTGACGTCACGTCGCCGACCACATGCAGATGGTCATCGGTGCCGGTGATTTCGAGCATGCGCGCGCGATCTGGGCATGTGGTTCGAACGGTATGAGCGCGGGGAGCGAAATCCTGGCAGCGCCACTGAAAAAGGGTCGCCGAAGCATCGGCGCGAACTACCTACCGCGGCGGCGACGGTGGAGCTACAGAGAGAGCGTGGCACAGAGAGAGAGGGAGACGGTGGAGTGGTCCTTCAGGACCGTTAGCTCAACATAGTTGCAGAGGAAGACTCGAGGAGGCTGGGCGAGGTCGGAGGGCGCCAGAATCGGTGGCGGAGGCGACGGCCGGAGTCGGGGAAGGAGGGTCCGATTAGGAGTGCTGAGAGCACGCAGGCTCACAAGAGAGGGGGCAAACGAATGAGTAGAGTGAGGTGGTCGTGGTGGTGGTATCAGATGGCTAAGGGGAAGCCAGAGACGACGACGCGAAACGGCGGTCGGAGCTAGGGTTTCAGGTGCCTCTACGCGCGGACGACACATAGTGAGAGAGAGAGAGAGAAATGGGGATGGGGAGAGAGAGCAAATCACGGTGGTTCTCGTGGTTTTCTTATCTTCGTGAGGCGACCACTGCGGCGACGGGAATCGCATCGGCGAGCATCGGGCGGCCTCCTGCATGACAACGAGCTGTTTGTTTATTCGGGGAAGATGACAAACGAAGGGGTAAGATGGGCTGGGCCGAGCTGGGCTTCTACGGGCTGCTGACTGCTGCACGGGTGGGCTGCAGGAAGAGAGAAGAGAGAGGTGGGCTAGCTGGGCTGCCCGGCCTGGGGGCTCTGGCTCTCTTTTTTTAAGCAACTATTTCTAAAATCTGTTTCTCTTTTGTATTTTCAAATAAAAATCTGTTTTGAGTTATTTCAAAAATACTAGAAGGTTTGTAAGTATATAAAATACTCAGGGGCCCTTATATTCAGTTTGGGATCCAAACATTTTGGGTTTTCAAAATTCAAAACCATTTTGAATTGGTTTTAGAGAGAGGGAAAATAGCTAGGGTTTAGGGTTTTGCTTTAATTTTCTTTGCATGCAATTTGAAAGATGATGCTCATAAATGCACAAACAAACCCTAATTAAACATTAGCTAAAACTGGGCGTTACAGCTCTATCCCCCTTACGAGAATCTCGACCCGAGATTCCAAAGGTAGGAAGAGAGAGACAGAGGAAGAAAGAAACATGGTCACTCTAAAGATAAGAGGGAAACACACTAAACAATACAATGAGTATCTCATGGTCAACTCATGAATGAGTGTCCAGAACAACTCTGAGGTGACGAGCATGAAACACTTCAAGGTAATAGAGGAACAAGAGGAGATGGTTTCAAGTTGTTAGATAGTTGGTCTTCATAAGGATTGAGACCATGGAGTATCAGAAGGATTTAAGCTTCTGAAAAGGAATGCTTACAACAGAAAGAACAACACCACATACTTCGAAAGATGGAACTCTACTAGACGGCTTAAGTAGAGCTTCCAGGAATATAGAGATACAGATAACCAAGCCATTGAACTACTTTTGATACAGAAGGATCACTCTTCGTTCAACAGAAGGTCAAGACTGAAAGGTGTTTTGTGGTGAGGACTCGTAAGAGTCACAGGGAACATGTAATAAGAGAAACTTCAAATTACCAAAATCCTAGTCACTCTGTGAACAGGTTAGAGGAAACAAGGGAAACTCTTTATTCATCCAGGTCTATCAAAATCTTTGCCAAATATCGTGATATCACTTTACACCACTAAGATGAATATATAAGAAGAATCCTGATGACACGAGGAAAAAGAAACTTCATTCCCAGACTTCAGTTACTTGGCACAACAAGAAGCTTTCCAACATAAAGGGTCTGGAGGATCGATCGAGAGACATTTAGTAACACTACTTTAAATGTTCTCCTTGATGTTCAATAAAGCATACATCAAGTAAAGGTCGTACTTCGGATACAAAGGAAATGTAAGCACAACTCCTATAATTAAATAATAGAAGAAGCCTCATGAGGAGTGGTTGTTATTACTGAATCAAGAGAATATGGCAATAGGTCTTCTGACTAATTGTGTCAACCATTACAACAATCTTGCTGGATTTCAAAGAAACCTATGTCAAAACATTGAGGAACACCAACCATCATATCTGCTTGAGATTTAAATTTGGTTAGGTGTAATGATACTTCAGACTCAGCATGTCCGAATAGAGAATTTGTAACATTTACCACAAAGGTAAAGTCACTAGATTCTCAAGACATGGACTTCAGTGTCAAGCTCCAATAGACTGGGCTAGGTTGCTAGACCCATGTATGAACAATTTGTCAAAGGACAATTGCTCATCCATCGAATACTTGCAATGAAATACACTGTGTCCTTTAGGAAACAAAGATAACTCTACTCAAATCCACGGCGACATCTTTCAACATTTGCACGTGAATTGGAGGTCACTTCCAACATCCAGAACACATACTTCGAGATATCATGAAGAAGGTTCTCTAAAGTTTTCCAACATTAATGCCAAATGTTTCATATGAGTCTAGTCTAGCTTGGAGAAGATAAGGATGTCATCGATGGACTCAATAACAAACTTATCAAAATACTCCAGGAAGATGGACTCATATGTTGTATGAACAAGGCAAATGTATTGGTCAGACCAAGTGACATGAAGATGTACTCAGGTGAAACATCACGAGTAGCAAAATCATCAAGATAGTCCTTGGAACTGAGTTTGATTTGACGATAACCCAAATCAAATCAAAGATGGTGGAAGATAATATATCCACAGAGGAAATACTATCTTTCTTCAACACAAACAAAACTAGACATCCCTTTAAGAGGAACTGAATTGAATAGAACTTTTTTCTTACAACTCTCCAAGTTGTTGTTTAAGCTCAACCAACTAGTTCAGGGGTATCCAGTACGGATCCTTGGAGAAGAGGCAGTTCACAGAACTTGCTTGCTCAAGAACTGGACAACACGGTCACATGGTAATACTTCTAGAAAGATGTCTAGGATATAACGAACCACCGATATGTCATCTAGTTCGAGAGGGAACTTGCTTGGTAAGGCAAGAAGACATAGTCTCAGAGTTTCGGCACGAGCCTAACTCTTTGACCGAGGAGAATGCACCAGAATAGCAGACTTGGTAACACAATCATCCTTAACTTAGTGATAGGGTTAACCATCACGCTTAGAATGACTGAAATGTCCTTGGAGTTTAAAGCATTATTGCTAAGAATCTCAGATGGCCACATTATTATGCACACACATCATTCTCGAGTGCGAAAGCTCGAAGAAAGGGTGGGTAAATATGTGTAAGAGCATCACTTCATTAAGGGGTCATGAAACTCAGCACGTCCTGTTAGTATATAAGAGTGTGATACTTTAAGGGAGAACAGATAGAAGCTAAGCAATGCCTCTTTATCTACGGACTACAACACTTTGACCTGGTCTTAGAAATGACAAGGTACTGGAGTTTGTTTCTCCTGACATCCCTAAATTAGTTTGTCATGATGGACTACAAGAGTATCTTGCATCGGAAGACACCAATGCGCATTACTACTTGACTACCAACTGGTAGACAAAGGTCAGAAACAACAAGGGGAAAAAGAACATGCTCAGGATAGAATCCCTATATTTGGATGCATAGAGTATCAATCTTCTGAAAACCAATGCATAGAAGGGTGGGTGTGGCAAAGTCACGAGTATAGATGCGAGACTCACGAGGAGTACTCTTGTCATGATCTATTTGGTTCCATTAAAGAACATGTACCATGGCTAGCAGTAGGGGAAGTCCTTAATTGTCGAAATTCGATCGCGACAATAACCACAAGCTTGAAGGCCAGAATGGTTGTACGAGCCATCCTGAGGTAATGTTTAAACATTAACAACAGGGGTCAAAAGAATGGATCTTGGGTTAAAGATCAGCTTCATGTACAAGATTTGTAACACCAGAATCCAGTACAATCCGCGACCTTCGGTTCAAGTCCAAGGGTTAAAACCCGAGAAAAGAGTAACTACTACTTGAGTAATATAGCGTATACTACAAGGTAGCAATCACGAGGTAGCTTCCAAGAGAAGAAATGACTTCTCAAGTACCCATCAAATAAAAAGGAGGCACACAAGGCGAAAGGAAACCTCGAAGCCTAGAACAGAACACTATGGATCCATCAAAATAATATTGTGGGCCCATAAGACAGAGAGATCATGATATAAAGGAATCTCTCGATTGAAGCAGAGCAAGGGAAAACAAGGAATTCACAACACACGCAACTCTAGAGAACTCAACACTAGGTCAACTGGCTGAGGAACGACATGCCCCGAAGGCACCTAAGTTTTGAAAGACTAGAAGAGATATCAAAACTTTTCCAACGTCAAAACAAGATAAGATGACCCATAGTTAGAGCGAAATTAGATAAGGAGAAAAAGAAGCATACTAGAGTTTTCGCAAATACTTTTCATCTTTGAAATAGTTTTCACAAAACTAGGCTCAACATCGACCAGTGGCAAGGTTTTCCTACGGTCGGTACTGCTCTGATACCAAGATCTGTAACACCCCTGGGATCAGGGTTAAACAAATCCCAGACATTAGCCTAACATAAGCTTAACCTAACACTCGAGGATATTCAGTGAAGAATCGACAACACAACAGTAACCCCGCGACACAAAAATTATTACAGCAAGCTCATACCTGAGCGAAGAACCAAAATATTACAAGCACAGGTCATTGACCACAAACATCAAACAACGAAAGGCAAATTATGCTATTAAGTATAGCAAACTTAACAAATGGCCTAAGAGGCCGGAAGCATAACGATGATGTCCCAGCCCATAGATTCTAGGCTGCCGGCCCGGAACGCCAAGCTACTCGTCGGTGTCGATGTCATACGGAACACGTCTTCAAGGGAGCACTTATTCTGCTACAAAAGTATCAACAAAGCAAGGGTGAGTACAGGGTGTATTCCGCAAGACCTATGGATGGTGGGGTTATTTTGCATAAAGCCATCTTTGTTTATGAAACAGGAGGGAGAAGAAGCTCGTCTAATCAGAATGTTTTAAAAGGGGATAAGAGAGCGACATCTCTGAAGAATTGATCATCATCTTGATATCCACCAAAGTAATCCTCATCTCACATCTAGGATCACCCACTCGTACCCATGAGGAAGCATCCTTAAGCACACGTTGAACTGCCAAGTTTTACGATTAAGTTAAAGTTCTCTATGATCTTAGAATTCCTTCACCAAGCATTCATAACCGTGAACACGGCTCTTCAAAAAGATTTAACCCTGCAGGGGTGTAAAACTTTACCCACACGTACCAACCGACTCTTAATGGCAAGCTATTAGCCCTCTTCCTTGGAAGGCTGGCACAGGGTGGTTGGACACGACATTTACCTTGCTTTCGCCGAGACCATGAGTCACGCCCTAAGGATGGTTCCGCCGTAACGGGTCAAATCCTGAAGTTGGTCCCTAGAGATGTGGGCGAGGTTGGTTTACCAGGGGCGCCATCTACCCCAAGCAACCCCGGCCACGCTTACCTACCTGTATGAATGCACCTCCTTCACCTTCTCTTTCGAAAACATTTTCTATGCATATGTCGAATGGAACGCTGAACTATGTGACTCATGGAATCTACTAGGCAAGTTAGTTACTCATGAGGTTTTCTAGGACCCGTGTGGTTGTACGCTCGTCTTGTTTCCAAAGGCAAGAACTCGGGTCCTAGTAGTGGAGAGCATGGGACTACAAAAACCACATCCCACCATGGCCTCCCATACAAGCCTTAGCATGTGTACCCTTTACCACTGATCTTACCTCATCAGTATACCTTGTTCTCCTGTCATACTAGATTCTCTGCGATTGGTACATCTTATGGATGAACCAGCACTGACAGCTAAGCATGGCTAAGCAAGACACAGATAATAGATCTAGCAGTGCACACAAGCCAAACCTAGTTATGCTAGGAGCAGTGGATCAGGTAATATAAGCACAAGGGAGTAATGCAACATATAGGATACTCTATCTATCGATAAAACACCACAGTGGAATCGTATGCATCATGGGAAGAATTGAAATGCTTTCGAAACCATAGGATTATATAATGGTGGGGCTATGCTTGCCTTGTTTGTTGATAACCAAAAAGAAGAGCTTTGAACATCTGGTACTTGACTTGATTACAGTTGATCAAGTATTGTTCATTGATGTTCGATGGTGTTGATATCGGTCTTCGATCTTGATCTCGATATCATATTCTATCGGGAAGAAGCAAACACCAGAAAGAAAGGAAAACAATCAACACATGGCATCGATGCAATGCTCAAGAAAGGATGATCATATGACAAGTTAATTAGTATGCTAATGAACCCCTAAGACATGCTCGACCATTTTAAACAGGGTTCGAGGGTCGCAAACCCTAGAATAGGGGAAACCCCGGAACACCTGTGAGGGTTCAATTGGTTCTTCTAATTAAACATGTAATTTAAGTTGTTGAACAATGCATGATTATGAGTCTATTGTGTAGATCTTATTTTTCTTAACATTTTGATATATTATAAACATTTTTCTAAATTATAAATAATTATTTATTGAATTTATAAGATTTATTCAATTTCTGGAATTATATAAACAGTTTAAAACCTTTATTGCGTCAGCATTGACGCAGGCTGACGTCACCACCGGGATGGGGTTGTTTCTCACTGAGGCTTGGGCTATCCACCATGACTGTTCAGTGGGGCCAGGGCCATGTCGGGCTGCCACGCAAGCGGTCAGAGGTCAACAAGACCCAAGAACATGTCAGCGCCACGTTGGCACGACGTCACCGTGATGTCATGTCGCCGTCCATCTGTAGATGGTCATCGATGCCAGTGGTTTCGAGCACCCGCGCGCGATCTGGGCCTGTGGTTCGAACGATACGAGCGCGAGCAGCAAAATCCTGGCGACTGCCACTCAAAAAGGGTCGCCGGAGCGTCGGTGTGAGCTACCTACTCTGGCAGCGATGGTGGAGCTACGGCGAGAGTGTGGCACAGAGAGAGAGGGAGACGATGGATGGTCCTTCAGGACCGTTATCTCACCATAGTTGCAGAGGAAGACTCGAGGAAGCCGGGCGAGGTCAGAGGGCACCGGAATCGGTGGCAGAGGCGACAGTCGGAGTCGGGGAAGGAGGGTCCGATTAGGAGCGTTGGGAGCACGCCGGCTCACACGAGAGGGGGCAAACGAACGAGTAGAGTGAGGTGGTCATGGTGGTGGTCTCAGATGGCTGAGCGGAAGCTAGAGATGACGACGCGAGATGGCGGTCGGAGCTAGGGTTTCAGGTGCCTCTGCGTGCGAACGGCACAGAGTGAGAGAGAGAGGGAAATGGGGATGGGGAGAGAGAGCAGATCACGGCGGTTCTCGTGGTGTTCTTATCTTCACGAGGCGACCACTTTGGCGGGAGGAATCGCAGCGGCGAGCATCGGGCGGCCTCGCGCAAGCCAGCGAGCTGCTTGTGTCTTCGGGGAAGACGACAAACAAAGGGGTAAGATGGACTGGGCTGCTACGGGCTGCTGACTGCTACACGGGTGGGAGGCAGGAAGAGAGAAGAGAGAGGTGGGCTAGCTGGGCTGCGCGGCCTGGGGGTTCTGGCTCTCCTTTTTGAAGCAACTATTTTCTGTAATCTGTTTCTCTTTTGTATTTTCAAATACAAATCTGTTTTGAGTTATTTCAAAAATACTAGAAGGTTTGTAAGTATATAAAATACTCAGGGGCCCTTATATTCAGTTTGGGCTCCAAACATTTTGGGTTTTCAAAATTCAAAACCATTTTGAATTGGTTTTAGAGAGAGGGAAAATAGCTAGGGTTTAGGGTTTTGCTTTAATTTTCTTTGCATGCAATTTAAAAGATGATGCGCATGAATGCACAAACAAACCCTAATTAAACATTAGCTAAAACTGGGGCATTACAAACATGACCTAGAGAGATGAATGTCGGATGGAGGAAGAAAACTCATGTCCAATGTGGCACAGGATCCGACTCACCTCCTTTTGTCCATCAGCGTTCCTCGCCTGGAGCTTCTCATACCTAGTGGTCACTGACTTAAGCTTGATGTCAGCTTCCTTCAGCAAGTCATTATCTTTTTCGAGCTGAGTCTTTAGAGGCTCTTTCTCCTTGGAGAACTCCTGGTTGGCCTTGTCCAGCTCGGATTTATGGAGATCCTTGAGCTTCTGGATTTCAGCGTTCAGCCGATTAATCTCATTGTCCTTGAGGCGTAGCTGAGCGATTTCATCATCTTTCTTATTCAGTTCGGCCTGATGCTTTCCTTCTTGTTTGAGAAAGTGAAGCATCATTTCAGGAATGGGCACGCTATCTTGAAGTGTAACTGCAATAATGGATTGACCCATGTCTTTGTATTGGGAACGGCAGTACCTGAGAAGGTTAGGTAGAGGTGTGGGGACTAGCAGGGAAGCTCGCGATGTCGTCCGCAGGAGGGATTGAGTACGAGCTAGTGTAGCGAGACACAAGAAGTACCTAGCTTCGAAGCCCTCGTGGTGAGGTAAAACTCCTACTCCTGCTGATCTGACTATGGGTTGAATAGGGAGTACAATCGCTCCTCGAGCTATATGATCTAGCTACCTTCTTAAATGCTCAGACTCCAACCCTTGCTACGAGAGCCTTGCCCTTCCCTATATAGGTAGAGGGGCAACATTCTCACTAGCCAGTCCGGCTGGCGGGTCCCACAGGCGGGCCCCAGTCGGCTGGTCATCTACAGTATCCGATATGGTATGTCCCATCAAAGTACATGTGGTGTGGGTCGTCGTGGGTACAATGAATGTCGTGCGAGCCTGTCGTCAACATCCGGCCACTTTGCCCGCGTCACCCACAAAGTCTTTGGTATGGCCTCGTAGTTGCGGGTCTTGTCGCGGTACCAGGGCGTACCGCGCACTATGCAACACGTCGGTCTGTCCTTCTGATTGCGTCTGGCTACGTCTGTGTAGCCGGCCTTGAACCTGGCCGCCCTTCCTGGTTCTGGCTACGGTCTAGTAGCTGGTACAAATTACCCGTGTCCGGCTATGACCAGTTAGCCGGACATGAACCGCCTGCCTTAGTTCTTGTCTGGCTGGGGTATCCTGGGGTCATCCCCTTGACAGTAGCCCCCGAGCGCGTGTAGATTTCTCCCTTAGGTGAAATGTGCACGTGCTCCCTCTTGGATTTGAAATATGTGTCCGGCTACACCTGACGGTTGTGCTACCCGTGACGTTAGCGCTAATTCTGGCCACGTGCGCATGCGCCATCATTGCGCTGCGTCGTGCTGCATAACATCGCGTCGCACGTCGCCTTTGTTGGGGATATACTTTCCGGGTATCCTCATAGTCCTCATTGACCAAGGTGGCCCACTTCGGGTTAGAGCTTTGCTTCGTGGGCGGCCCAGTCAGGGAGAAGAGACGGAGTCCAATCCGGCTACGGGAAGGCCCAGAAGACTTACCGACATAGGCCCATAGTGTTACTTGTAGTTCAAGATGTACTCTGTAACCGACTCTTAGTCGTAGCTGGATAGATCTCTCCTATAAACCAAAGGCCGGATATCTATATAAGCCGTCCTAGGGAGAGCCTTTAGGGCACCCCTTACAATTACAATATCAACTCGCCTAGGCGAACCTTTGTATCCCATATTCCGGCTCTGCCGTATTACTGGATTGCTAGCAGGAGTAGGATCCGTCCAAAGCTGGTGGATTTGAACCTGGGTAAACTTGTGTGCTCACCATCCCGGAACACCGTACGTCTCACACCCCTCTCTTTCGCACGCCTAGAGGACCCCCTCATGGTGTACTTGTCATCAATCCGACGACAGTTGGCGGCCACCGTGGGGCAAGTGAGCTTCGGAATCCTCTACGCCAGTGAATCGGAATCTACAAGAATCAGAATCGGCGAGACTATCGTTGTTGGTCGCATCCTCTACGCCAGTGACGTCCCTCTCATCGTTCTCGACGAGACTTAGATTCCGGCTAGGGAAGCCGTGACCACCTACACCATCATGTCTTTTGGTGAGATCGATGTTTACATCGGTTTCGCTGAACCTGCCCCACCCACCCCAGCGGTGATGATAGAGGCAGAAGAAATTTCTGGGTCCCCTTTGTCCGTAGAGGCGGCAGAGTTCCAGATCTCAGAAAACTTTGTTCACGGAGGTGCTCCCATCCATTCTACACCGGAACCACAGGAACCGATGTTGCTCTATCTTGCTGCGACAAACAAAGTCGTCAGTATCGTTATGGTAGTGGAGAGACCGGAGGAAAATCAGGAACACTTGGTGCAGCGTCCAACTTACTTTGTCAGCGAGGTATTGACAGAATCAAAACAGCGGTATCCGCACTATCGAAAGCTAGCATATGGTGTGTTCTTAGCATCTCGTAAGCTACAACATTATTTTCAGGAGCATCCAATTACCGTGGTGAGCACAACAACCATGAGAGATATAATTAACAACAGTGATGCCACAGGACGCGTCGCCAAATGGGGCATAGAGCTCTCAGCTTTCGATATTGAGTAAAAACCTCGGACAGCAATCAAATCCCAAATCCTTGCCGGCTTTGTTGCTGATTGGACAGAGACAAAGGAGAATATGACCCTCCCCGAGTAGAATATTGGACCCTATATTTTGATGGGTCTAAGGCTCGTGGGGGCTCGGGGGCTGGCGTGGTGCTCAAATCACCCCAAGGAGATAAACTTTTATACGTGTTGCAGATCCACTTCACAGGGAAAATAATATTGCCGAGTATGAAGCACTGCTGCATGGAATCCGGATTGCCAAGGATATCGGCATCCGGCGTTTGATGTGTTACAGAGATTTGGATCTTGTTGCTCAGCAAGTATCGGATATTTGTAATGGAAATAAACACATGGCAGCTTATAAAGCTATCGTGGACAATCTATCTAAATCGTTTGAAGGGTTGGAGGTTCAACACATCCCTCGAGCAGAAAATGAGGAAGCAGATGCACTATCTCGGATAGGCTCTGCACGGAAAGAGGTCCTGGATGGCACTTTTTTAGACCACCTCAAAGTTCCCTCAATAAAGGGAGTGGATAAGGAATATCCGACCTGTAACATCCCAATTTCAGAAACCCTGATTAGTTGTCCAGAATGCAAAAATCAGGGGGAACAAAACTTTTTCGTGTTCATTGGTGCAGTGTTTGCTTGTTGTTTGTTTGTGCTTATGCATGTGAGTGTGTACCATATGATACTCCCTACCTCACAATCAGTTGACAAAAGCTATTTAACAAAACTATCCTGGCTTATTTTACATATTCTCAAATGTTTTGGCATGTCAAAACATGAGCCAAGATGATTATGTAACCAAAACTATTTTAGTAGCTTCTATTGACAAAACCATGGAGATCTGCAATCTCCTTATGCTTTCAAGACAGAACCTTCAACTAATCTTACCTCTAAGATTTCCAAAACCTTTTATAAATCTTTTGAACTCTACTCTTGGTAGATGTACCAAGGACCATACCTTGTTCGAACTCCAACCTTTCAAAATTGCCCATCCTTACCTCAAGCTAAGCTTGATGGTTACCCTAGTAGTAGATGATTTGTTTGTAAGATGAGTTACCTTGATATGTTGTTTGACTTGATAGCTTAGAAGTAGTATGAGCTACTCTAAGAGCTCACCACTAGGATCAAGAGGTTTCCAAATCACCACACCCTAAGCAAGAGTACAAAGCAGGATCTAATCTCTAGATACTAGGTGATCATCTAAAACCCTTAACCAGATCAATTCTGAAGATATCCCTTCTAGAAGCTTCCAAGTCAATGAAGACCAATATAAAGCATAGATCCCTTCTACTCAATCTACTCTTCAACCTCATCCACTTGATGATGCCTTGGTACCTTGCAACCCATCAAAATCATCACCACCCACATTCTAGTCAAAAACCCTAAATCTGCCAAATTTGGCTAAGTCTGGAATCTGTTCCAACATCACTTTTTGAATGCCTCCTTTTCTCAACCCTTGTGCATTTTTGAAAATGCATATAAACCACCTTATTAACCATACTAAGGACTACCAAGGACCGCTCCTGCCTTTGGTTAGATCATCCTCCAACCCACTTGTTCTTGATGGTTTTGCAGGCAAGAAAATAACTATTCCTGCAAATCTAGTCATCATGCCTACTTTGATAGAAACTCACACCACCATCCCACCTTATCTGGACCAAATCTTTGCATGGTTGTGTTTTACTCATATAGGTCTATTAACATCTACTTCACTTGTTCCAAGTGCATCTTTGTGCTTCTTAAACCCACATGGTTTAGAAGGCATCATGACTCATCTGGTATGGCAGCCTTATTTTCAACAAAGTTTGCCATCACTTCTAGAACACCTAAAATGTAACCAATCCAAACTCCCTCTGCTCTGATCATCTATATGACTTGGTCTAGCTATCTATCTATCCCTTGCATCAAGGTGAGCTCTGAGCTCCAAGATCCAACAAGGTTTTGGTGGTATAAAAATAACATCACCCTAGATCCATAACTCCTTGTTTTCCATCTAGTTCAAGTTGGATTTCCAATTCCCAAGGTTTCAAATGATTTCTACACCCTGTCTACATCATCTGCCTTGATCATCAAGATTTATCAAATATTATCCATAATTATTATGGCTCCAAATCTAATTACTCACTTTAATAAACAACATCTCCAAAGCTCATTTCCCAAGGGAAAGTTTGGTTTGTGCCAAAGCACTTCTCCAACCTTTTGCTCATTTGAGGTCCACATATCATACCCCATCTTTCCACTTGAAAAATAAATATTTTTGAAGACCTTTATTATTTATTTTTGCCTATTTTCTTAAATGGCACGAATAGAATAGTAGTTGTTTTAAATACTTTTAAGCCACAATAAATATTGGGAAAATTCCCATAAGTGTGTATTCACATTTGGGACCTTCTCACATCAGAAACCAACCTGGTCCAATGTAAAAAATATCAAATGAGCTTCTAGAAACTACTTCTGCACTTTTTGAATAAATGGTCTTAAGTGGACTTTAACTCCTTAGAAAAATCTAAAACAAATCCTAGAGAGGTACCTCGACTCCATATACCTACCAGTATCATATTACCACCTTGCCACATGCAAATTAACAAACTTCCTTCATAACTATCTTTTCGATCAAACTTGGCAAACTAGCAAAATACTTGAGCTAAATCAACTCAAATCCTTATCAAAGCTTATCTAGCACCCCTCTCCATCACCATGAACCCCTATGGTCGAAGTGCACTGTAGCATCACCCTGTAGCAGCTTGTCCTCTAGTGCTTGGACACTAGAGCTTAACCTCATGTGGGTGTCTTGCCTTGCAAAACTTCTTTACTCCCCTTGCAGCTGCTGCACCCTACCCCTATGCCCATAGGCACGACTAGAGCACCATCCCCTCTCACCCCACCGCCCTCCACGCCCAATGGATGGCCAGCTCCCTCTCCATGTCCTCCCCATGGAACAAGTCCATCATGGACCTCTCCTCTCGGGTTAAATATCCCAGGCCACCCAGCTCTCCCTACTCTGGCTCATTTGCCCCCCTCACACTCCACCTCACCTCCTAGAGCACCCTCTCCCTCTCCCCTGCTATGTACTGTTCGAGAGGGAGAAAGAAGAAGAGTTTCGGCCTCCTCCATGGAATCGAACTAAGCTCCCTCGGCTCTGCATGTCCTCTTTCTGAGATCCCCTTGCCCCTCTGAGTCTAACCCCACCCTTTTTCCGGGTTCCTAACCGCCGGAGGTACCAACTCCGACGACCACCGAGACTAGCTCCGGGAGCATGCTTGCGCATGGGGCATCCCTGCGTCGGACCAAGCCCTGCCGCCCATCGCCAGAACCGCCGCCGACCCCCGCGTTGCCCAACACCATCGCCGTCGACATGCACACCTCCCTGGCCCTTCCCCGACGAGCTCCGACGAGATCCGTTCGGGTGTCTTCATGTAGGCAATCTCCCGGAAGCAACCGCCTCCTTGCCGCCCATCCCTGGAGTCCCCTCGATGCGCCACGTTGCCCTGTTGCCTTCCCATCGCCTCCCGAGCTCCCTAGTAAGCGCCTTGAGCCCCGCCAGCCCCCAGGCTAGGGTTAGGTTCCATCGCATCATCGAGAAGGAGGACGACGACCGTGGGCCGTCCATCACCCTATAATCGGACAGGCCCGGCGCCCTCTTACCGCTTCGGCCGCCGGCGCCCACTGACGCGCGGGCCCCATTGCCAGGGATTTAAATCCCTCCCCGCGTGCTGCCTCGCCCCACTGTGGGCCGAAATCCCTCCAGCCGGCCCAGTAACCCCTAGATCCTAGCCCATGCCCTATCCTTTTTAATCAATTTTCTCAGATCCAGAAATTGTAGCTTTTGGTTTAAATCCTTTTGAAATTGAAATCCCACACAAAATTCCAAAATATTAATTTCGGTATATACCCGCATGTCTCCCTCAACACTTTGTACAGGGAGTGAACCAAATCCTTGTCTAGTTTAACCTTAGTAGAAATCATACCAGAAGGTGTCATTTCTAGTATTTAATCCTTTCTGGGAATTTTATAAACCCAAATGGAATATATCCAAGTATAGCTGGTAGCCATTCACTTTTCCCATCTAGAACCCTTGATCCCATATCCACTTAAGTTATATTCTGCCTGTGGAAAAAATAACAAAACCAGAGCAGATATGCCTTATAAAAATTCTCTAGACCAAACCTTGAGTCCAATTGACCCAATTCCAACTCTTCTGGATGGATACATCCATATGAATCAAACCCTAGGAGATCCTGATTTATTGAGCCATTATTTATTTTTGGTGATTTAAATATCTCTGTCCAGGGTTGATTTAGTAATAACATCACTAAAGGAGTTTGACAACTACAAAAAGAGTGAATCTAATTCCTACAAAAAGGTATTCAAAATACCTACCATGTGGCATTGGTTTCCTATCAAAAGCTACTGTAGATTAAATATGGTCAAAAAAGACAAAAACCCTCCAGAACTTCCTTTGGAATTTTATGAGGGCATTTTGGTAAATATTTTGACATGATTCCAACTCTATTTGGATCAGTAAATAAAACCCTACTGAACCATCCGAGGAAATAATTTTTGGAGCTCCAGAACTTTTCTGGTGAATTATTTCCTAAAATTAGAGTTTTAGTCACTAGAAAATGCTTATTAAATCAAGGGAGATTGATAAAATAGTGAAACCACTTTTGCTGGAGTCATTTTATCAATACCTATCTGATGGTACCATTTCCATACAATGAGATCATACAGGATATGGTCTTGGTCCAAAACCCATCTCTTAGGTAGTTTCTAGACTATAAATCCTAAGGGATTTTCTTTGATATTTCCAAGACAAGGCCAATCTTATTAATCCATTCTTACTAGACCCACTGATTTGTAAACTTGTATTGTTCATTGCTTGCTGTATGTATTGATGCTTGTATGCCTTGTTTTGATTGACGTCTTGCTTGTTTGCATGTATACTCGATGACGACGATAGTTGCGCTTGTATTGACGCCGAGAAGAAGAGATCTTATTATTGTTGGTATTGGTATTCTTGGTTATCTAAAGATGAAGTCCAGGGACATATTGCCATATTGCTGATCATCAGGCAAGCCACCTTCTTGCTCATAAGCCTTGTCCTACTGTTTTACTCATGCATGTTTTATCTACTGTTTATTTAAAAGTGCATTGTTTTACTATATGATGATGTATATATGGTAGTGGTTTGGCTCCTCTGATCTATTACACTTTTGTACTATTAAGTACAACCCCCTTGATGACACCTACTTGTCCCTAGTGTGGTATATGGTGTAATACACTGTGGCGCCCCGCAAAAACCACTACTAGAAAATTGCGTTGTTTTTGTGCATTGCATCGTCATGACCGCATGCTCATGACATCATGCCACATTGCATTTGAGCATCATCATCATCATGCATGGTTTTGTCTAAAACTATTTTCTGAAAGCCTAGTTTTGTTTTCTAAATACCCCATCTTATTTCAAATTATAAAACTAGGGTTTTCCGGATATCTTGTTTTGCCTAAAAATAATTTACAAAAGGCTTTTAAAACAAACATATAATAAAAACATATTTTTATAAAAACCTGGGGAGGCCGCCACCAGCCAGGCCCAAAGGCCCGGCCAGCAGCAGCCTACTACCCAGTTTAATCAAACCCTAGTTCTAACCTTCTTAGCCCTAACTCTACTCCACTCCCTGCAGCCGCCACTACCCAAACCGCGCGCAGCTCCCCTCCGCATGCAGCCGGGCCCGCCCGCGCCAGCGCTGCACCGCACTGCAAGCCAGCACGCAGCATGCGCCTCGCACAACCCCCTCCCGCCTGTCCTATCCACTACCGTTAGAGAGCCCCTCCCCCTCCCGACAAAGCTCCCGCGCCCGGCCCCACACCACCTCGGGATCCCCCCGATCGCCACGCCTCCCCACCACCAACTGGGCCCCACCTCCTGCCTGTCCCTGCCGCCTGTCCCCATTACACGGAGGCCCCTCCCCACCACCAACCGCGCCCTCCGTCTCCACCTACCCCATCGATTCCTCCTCCACCGATTCAACCAACCACCGCCGCCCTCTCCTCCCGCAGAGACCCATGCCCCGTCGCCTTGCCCTGCGGCCGCCCCGGCACGCCGCCTCCGGCGAGCCTGCCTCCGGCCAGCGTTCCCAGCTCCCTCGCTGCTCTCCCCGTCGCTCGGCTCCCCTCCAAGTCCAGCCGCTGCCCTCTCCGGTCGCCTCCTTCCCGGACCGCCGTCGTCGTCGACGCTCCTCTCCTCGGCCCCTGCAGCGACGCCACCGCGAGGCCCACCGTCGTTCCCTTCCCCCCGTCTCCTGGCCCGCCCGCGAGCGCCGCCCCAACAGCGATGGTCGCCCTCCTCCTCACCCGTGCCCCGTGGAGTTGACCTCGTCGGCCCCCGCCGCGTCTGCTCGCCGGCCGCCCTCTGCGACCCGGCCTACCGCCGCCCATGCACGACCCTTCCCAGCCGTCCTTCCTCAACCGCCGCCAGGAGCTCGCCTGCCTCCTCCAGCAGTCGCCGTCCTCTGCCTCGACCGCGGGCCCCTCGTCCCGCCCAACACCGGTGACTCCTCCCTCGTCCCTCTCTGCTCCGGCTGCCAAGCACAGCGCCGCAGCGCCGGCCCGTCTCCGGTCCTGCGCTCTCCTCTGCTCCGGTTACATCTTGAAGGCGCCTGTGTTGTTTCGTTAATATGAAGTGGTGACGACGTTGTATATTCAGTTATGGTTCCAGTGTTGAGACGCGGTGGTGATAATGTCAGGAGAAGTTGTGGTGATGCCGACTCAGCTGATTCGAGACCCTTGCGATGGTTGGGATCCACAGGAATTCTGACTAGATCGACCATGATCGAGTTGTACAAGGGCTACCGACAAGTTCTCTGATCCCGAGCGACAAGATCTCCATCCCACTCCCTCGTGGACTGCTGAAATCCCCCATCATGGATCTGTTGACCGGGACCCTGAAGACCGAGACCTCGAGCGCGCCGACAAGGATCCGAAGACCGAACCCGAAGACCACCGATGCGACAAGTACTCCTTCCCAGATGCAAGACCCGGAACTGAAGACCGCCAAGATCGCCACCGGAACACCAAGATCCACTCCGTTGCTCGAGAACATTCCCGCCGAGACCGTTCCTCGTCGAACCCTGTCGAACCCCGGACCCCTCGGAGCCCAAGTTCGCCGAACCCTAAATGTGATTCCCTATCCGAGACCCCCATTATTTTTATAATATGACATTATCGACTGTCGCATATTAAATTGTTCATGCATGCATACCTGTCTGTGGTTTGGGGGCATTATGCCGATTCACCGCATAATTAAATATGGAGTCTATCTGCGGGTTATTCTAGTCTTATTCTGGACTCCATTTAAATTGGTGTAGCGAACCGATGCCATGTTGCACCCTGTTAAAACAACATTTAAATTGCGGGGGTTCTGAATAACTTGAACCGTTTAATTAATTATCGGGACCTCGGTTCCGCTTAATACTGCCTAATTACACCGCATCTGCATCATATCATAATCATGCCGGATCTTCTGCCGTAATATTAAATAGTGCATCCGATGTTTCTTCTAGTGTTTGCTTCTTCGCGGATTAGGCCGGAGATGTTGTGAGATTCGACAAGTTCTCCGGATATGAACCTTCGGCAGTGTTTCCCAGGCGAGCATCTCTTCCCCTTCTACCTATTTTGCATTTATAGTCTTTATTTCTTCTTGTTGATCTATTGCTACCCGTGTCGCGATGCTTTAGTTTCCGTGCACCAGTTATATCCCGTGCAGCCTCTATATTGCCTTGGACACCTCCTATTACCTGTGTTTGGTAGATAGCTAGCCTTGCGAGTCGTAGATGCTTGCTCAGGTGCGATCTCGTGTTGTCGAGTACCACAGTTGTGGGTATGCTGGCAGACGTTTATTGGTGGAGATGTTTATTGGTGGAGATGGTCATATCTTTAAATACAACTATTAAAATGCTAGATATAACTAATGCAGAGGCATCGGTGGGCAATAGATGTTATTTGGTTCTTCCACGCCCACTTGTGTCCCGTAGGACCCCGAGTACTTGATACCTGTTCCTTGATTTTTTGCACTATCCACATCCGGGAGGCCGTGGACCCCCTGAGCCAGAGCTTGATTCATTCTTATTTCTTGGGGCCACAAAGTAGTTTGGGGCTTTATTACTATCCTGTACTTATGCCATGCTTTACTGCTTTATTTAAGATTGTGTGAGGAGCACCTGTACTGTTTAGGATTGCGGAGTGTTTTCGTGGTATCGACAAGCCCAGTCACACTTTCGGGTTCCCAGTCGTTTACAGCCATTGGCGCAAACCTTGGGTCCGTCTCGGAGCCGGCCAACTTCGTTGCGGGTAGCTTAATGGGGTGGCCCCCTGAGATATTTCTGAATCTGTGATCGCTTTGTCGTGAATGCCTCGTTGGGTTTTGATTTGGTTTTTCCGAGGTTGATCGAGTGTGTGTTGCTATTTGTGCACCCCTGCAGGGTAAAACTTTCTAAAAGCCGTGTCCGCGGTTATGGACGACTTGGAGCACAGTATCTCGATCATAGACAAGCATAACTAAAGTAGTGCTATAAATTTGACTTAATATGTGACTAGTAAGCAGCTGCAACTATAATGGAATGGATAAAAAAATGCCAACAACTGTTGGATCTGTGGTGATCTGTGTCATACTATACCTGCCTAGTAAGTATTACAACTCCAATGGAATGTGATAAAAGTGCCAACCACTGTTGCGTTTTGGGTTTCCTCAAGACAATTATATCCGACTAGTAAATGTTCCAACTACAACGGAATGGTGATTGAAACTACCCACTACTTATGCTTCAGGATGACTCATGCTACCTATATCTGATTAGTAAGTACTACAACTATAATAGAATGAATAGAACTGCCAACTGTGTGAGTTCCTTGGTCCGACTTCCTCGTTTGGTCTCGAGGGGGGAGATACCAGGATGGGTTTGTTTGGTGTTAGCTTCAGGTTGGATCCGTATAGGTCTTTCTTATCCCTCTCTGATAACCGTCAGTTGTATCGAGTCTCTATAGGTTGTTTAGTGCCGCTGCGCTGCCGCTTCAGCCTACCATACCTATGTAGGCGAGAGCCGCCGAATTCTAGCATCGCCATGTACTGGCCTCAGTACTGACGTTCCACTTTTTCCTTTGCCCTTTGTCGGCACCCTTTTGTTTTAGCAGGTTTGAGATCGTCGTTGTTAGCAGGGTTACCCTTCCGGCTTGGCCTAGGCAGGGTTATGGACACCATTGGTTATTCTTTAGGGCTCTTAGTCCCAATTGCATCTTGTCCGTAGTCGGACGCTCTATCTTTTGCGAGGTGATTTGGATCTTTGTATATTATATATGTATTCTTGACTCATTGAGTCACTGTTGTATATATATCTGTTCTGTGGGTCCCATCGAGGATTGTTGTAATGGTATTACTTGGTTTTCCACCCACACGAAAGTGCCTGGTGGGTGTCCTTGAATCGTTTCTATGCGGTTTTGGCGGGAAGCGCTAAAACTTGCATAGGGCCGATTTGAGGGTGTTACATACACCATACCCTTTGGAGACCCCGATTTAGCCGAAGCAAAGCTATAGGATGGGAAGACCCCGACAAAGTTTTACCAAATGTTTTATGATAAAACCTTGGTGAGGTGGGACCTCCCAAGAGATGATAAGAAATAAATAAGTTTTGTTTTACAAAATGTTGAAGGAAAGATGGAGGAAAAAGGTTTATGAAAACGCACCCGGTTCTTTGCCGTTTTGCTAGAACAATTAACCCTGTGCAACCACATTACTCTAGAATGGGACAGGGCTGGATTTGATGTTTGTCTATTCTGGTATAAGCTGCCTCGCAACAACTACAGGGGATAAAAATTCTTGGAGGGTGGGCCTTCTCACATAAGGGTTCATGTGGGACATCGACCTAGAGAAGGAACGAAGGGCATGCGAGCCTCCACGCGTTACTATGAGCCCCTGATTGAAAGCGCAGACTCGTGCAGTGGAAAAGGCACTCCGGTTGGTCATCGGTACCCGACGTCCTGGTGTTGAGTTGAACAACACTCATAGGGTAGGCACTTATATTGGAGTGGGCATCCGGAGAGTCTTGATCGGTTACTCGACCCACGATCGGTGTAGATCAGGATAGTGTACCCGGATGGTGTGGGTAAAGTGTACAAACTCTAAAGAGTGTAAATCTTTTCGAATAGCCGTGTCCGCGGTCATGGACGGTTGGGAAGGTTACTGTAGAGCGGTGCTGGTTTTATTTTCAAAAAGTATTTCGGAAATGAAATGGCTTTGGAAATGTTTTGACCATGGGATGGTCGAAAAGGAGGAAGGTTTTGACCATGGGATGGTCGGACGGGAAAGAAAGGAGTTTAGTCGTGGGACGACCGGAAGAAAGGAACAAATGGGTGACCCAGTCCTAAGGTTTTCTAAAACTTTTCACAACGGTTTCCAAAATGTTTTACAAAAGTTTTCAAAAAATATATGTAGATGCTATATCTACAAGAGAAACTAATTGAGAAAAGAACCTCTCTTGGAGCCCTCCTACTACCACAGCCATAATGCATATCCTCTTGTTATTTTGTTATCTTAAGGTGGTTTGCGAGTACATTCAAAGTACTCACTGGCAATGTTCCCTGGCTATTAAATTGGTCAGATATCAAGAAGAGGATGAAGTTGACGGCTAAGAGAGCTAGGACGTTCTACCAGTCAGTTGCCTGTAGGTTAAGGCATGGCTCGGGCTCTACGCTTGATGAAGTTCCGCTGTTGTTGATTGATGTAGCCATAATGGCAAATAAGGTTTGACATGTATTCGTTATGTATTGGATGTTTACTTTGATACTTGTCGGTTATGTGCCACGACTAACTAATCATGGGATCGTGGTTGTATGCATACCAGGGAATTCTTGGAGGATTAATATGGGGCCCCCATGGACTCGGTATCAGAGCCATCCTGACTGTAAGAGAATCTTAGTTAGCATGGTCGTTAGACAGGAACCTTATTTTGAAAACCCCGGCTTTCGAAAACTAGTTTCTCAATGAGTTTAAAAAAGTTCTACTTCTTGTCTTACTCTAAGTAAATGCTTTCGAAAATGGCTTCCTCTAACTCTCGTCCAAACTTCAAAACTACGGATTTTAAATAACTAGGATCTAGAACCTGGTGAAGACAAAGAGAACAAGATGAAGACAAGCAACTACCAGCAAACACCAGGAGACTACAATATCACTCTACCAGCGGAATCCTCATACTCAGAAGACATCAGGTGTTGAACTATCAAGAAGCGTCCAAGATACGACGCAGGATTTATCGGCAAGATAGTGAATCCGACCTGAAGAAAGACGATATCTAGGGTCAATAGTCCTAAGAATAGGATTCCCCTAGATCGCGAGTAGTTAACTCCTCGGTCCCTAGCGTTGATCGTGTTTGCTTGCCTTAGTGCATCCCGTGTCGCTTGATGTGTGTTGTTTGCCGAGGACATTGCGATCCCCTCGCTCTGTTCGCCTTGTTTGTATGCTCTGGTTTGCGTTGACCTCCTTAAAAATGTGACTCGAGGAGCGATAACCCACCTAGTAACTCAGGAAACCCCTGTGTTAGCTGCCGGTAATGAGACCCAGACTAACCTCGAGAGTACATGAGAGGAAAAGCATCACAAGAACCAGGAGTTCGACATCATCAAGTCAGAATCAACTCGAAGATTTCACCTCAGCAGGACGGCATACCTCGTCAAACTCACCTTGCAAGACTCGTCAATAGCACCACACTCCCTTGTTCCTCAGTCTACTACAGCAAGAATCTCGTTGAAGCCGGAAGTCCATCACCAAAGGATCCTCAATATCCACAAGAAACCACCCGATAAGTCAACCAAGACAAGAAGTGAAAACCTGATTCCGCTAACCCTTGGTATATTAGGACTTCCCTCAACCCCGAGAGACTAACTAGAAATAGATCCCTCTGCCCAACCAACGGGAAGTTCCTCACCAGAAGGCCAGAATACTTCAGTTCCCCGAAGACAAGGACGCATGAAGACACCGAGTTTACTCCACCATCGACCAAAAGCAACACAAAGAATTCAAGTGATGACGTCTCTCCGAATTTAGCTTCCCTACCTCGACTGAAGACTATCAAGAAGTTCTGTAAACCGCTAACTTTCTTCGACCTAACTACTTAAAGCTTCGTGAGGTAACCATCGCAGCAAGGTAGTCGCAATAAGTGTCACCCAAGGACCCCAACTCAAGTGTCACGCCTCTGCTCCAAGACGAAGGATCTACCCCAACCTCGATGACCTCATGTAAAGCTCTAAGGTGGAAAGAGTGCGTCTTTCCACTCAATTCCAGAAGACTGTCTACCAAAAGATACTCCAGAAAAAGTACCAGATCTGACGACTCCAAGAAGGAAGGACTGCGTAAACTCCGAGCAACCCCAGTTTAATCCTACGGGGGTCTTTCCCACAAAAATAGGGTAAACCGAAGCAAACTCAGGAGTCCTGACCCAAAAATCGTTAAATAGGATACGCTACGCCCCTAAGGAAGAGCTGTGAATCCTTAGATGAAGGTACACCAAGCCGCATATTCTATCCTCTGACGAGTATTCCTTGATGCTTATATTTGAGCTAGTCCCCCCACCTAAACACTCGAGATATCAATTCTCGAAGGAACAGAAGATCATCCCTCGCAATCAGGACTAGACTCTACTCAACACTCCGTGCATCCCGGCAGATTGAAGCTCAACTTCATCTATGTAGTAACCACTTCCAAAGACAGGTACCTTAAGATAGCACGCTTGAAACCACTAGCGCTACCCTTGACTCAAAATCCCCTAACCCTACTCTCCGGAATCTGTAACATCCCAATTTCAGAAACCCTGATTAGTTGTCCAGAATGCAAAAATCAGGGGGAACAAAAACTTTTTCTTGTTCATTGGTGCAGTGTTTGCTTGTTGTTTGTTTGTGCTTGTGCATGTGAGTGTATACCATATGATACTCCCTACCTCACCATCAGTTGACAAAAGCTATTTAACAAAACTATCCTGGCTCATTTTACATATTCTCAAATTTTCTGGCATGTCAAAACATGAGCCAAGATGATTATGTAACCAAAACTATTTTAGTAGCTTCTATTGACAAGACCATGGAGATCTGCAATCTCCTTATGCTTTCAAGACAGAACATTCAACTACTCTTACCTCTAAGATTTCCAAAACCTTTTATATATATTTTGAACTCTACTCTTGGTAGATGTACCGAGGACCGTACCTTGTTCAAACTCCAACCTTTCAAAATTTCCCATCCTTACCTCAAGCTAATCTTGATGCTTACCCTAGTAGTAGATGATTTGTTTGTAAGATGAGTTACCTTGATCTGTTGTTTGACTTGATAGCTTAGAAGTAGTATGAGCTACTCTAGGAGCTCACCACTAGGATCAAGAGGTTTCGAAATCACCACACCCTAAGCAAGAGTACAAAGCAGGATCTAATCTCTAGATACTAGGTGATCATCTAAAACCCTTAACCAGATCAATTCTGAAGATATCCCTTCTAGAAGCTTCCAAGTCAATGAATACCAATATCAAGCATGGATCCCTTCTACTCAATCTACTCTTCAACCTCATCCACTTGATGATGCTTTGGTACCTTGCAATCCATCAAAATCATCACCACCCACATTCTAGTCAAAAACCCTAAATCTGCCAAATTTGGCTAAGTCTGGAATCTGTTCCAACATCACTTTTTGAATACCTCCTTTTCTCAACCCTTGTGCATTTTTGAAAATGCATATAAACCACCTTATTAACCATACTAAGGACTACCAAGGACCGCTCCTGCCTTTGGTTAGATCATCCTCCAACCCACTTGTTCTTGATGGTTTTGCAGGCAAGAAAATAACTATTCCTGCAAATCTAGTCATCATGCCTACTTTGATAGAAGCTCACACCACCATCCCACCTTCTCTAGACCAAATCTTTGAACAGTTGTGTTCTACTCATATAGGTCTATCAACATCTACTTCACTTGTTCCATGTGTATCTTTGTGCTTCTTAAACCCACATGGTTTATAAGGCATCATGACTCATCTGGTATGGCAACCTTATTTTCAACAATGTTTGCCATCACTTCCAGACCACCTCAAATGTAACCAATCCAAACTCCCTATTCCCTGATCATGTATATGACTTGGTCTAAATATCCATCTATCCCTTGCATCAAGGTGAGCTCTGAGCTCCAAGATCCAACAAGGTTTTGGTGGTATAAAAATAATATCACCCTAGATCCACAACTCCTTGTTTTCCATCTAATTCAAGTTGGATTTCCAATTCCCAAGGTTGCAAATGCTTGCTACACCTTGTCTACATCATCTACCTTGATCATCAATATTTATCAAATATTATCCACAATTATTATGGCTCCAAATCTAATTACTCTCTTTAATAAACAACATCTCCAAAGCTCATTTCCCAAGGGAAAGTTTGGTTTGTGCCAAAGCACTTGTCCAATATTTTTATCATTTGAGGTCCACATATCATACCCCATCTTTCCACTTCAAAAATAAATATTTTTGAAGACCTTTATTATTTCTTTTTGCCTATTTTCTTAAATGGCAGAAATGGAATAGTAATTGTTTTAAATACTTTTAAGCGACAATAAATCTTGGGAAAATTCCCCTAAGTGTGTATTCACATTCGGGACCTTCTCACATCAGAAACCAACCTTGTCCAATGTAAAAATATTAAATGAGATTCTAGAAACTACTTCTGCACTTTTTGAATAAATGGTCTTAAGTGGACTTTAAATCCTTAGAAAAATCTAAAACAAATAGTAGAGAGGTACCTCGACTCCTTATACCTACCAGTATCATATTACCACCTTGCCACATGCAAATTAACAAACTTCCTTCATAACTATCTTTTTGATCAAACTTGGCAAACTAGCAAAACACTTGAGCTAAATCAACTCAAATCCTTATCAAAGCTTCTCTAGCACCCCTCTCTAGCACCATGAACCCCTCTGGTCGAAGTGCACTGTAGCATCACCTGTAGCAGCTTATCCTCTACTGCTTGGACACTACTAGAGCTTAACCTCATGTGGGTGTCTTGCCTTGCAAAACTTCTTTACTCCCCTTGCAGCTACTGCACCCTGCCCCTCTCACCCCACCGCCCTCCACGCCCAATGGATGGCCAGCTCCCTCTCCATGTCCTTCCCATGGAACAAGTCCATCATGGACCTCTCCTCTTGGGTTAAATATCCCAGGCCACCCAGTTCTCCCCACTCTGGCTCATTTTCCCCCTCACACTCCACCTCACCTCCCAGAGCACCCTCTCCCTCTCCACTGCTATGTACTGTTCGAGAGGGAGAAAGAAGAAGAGTTTCGGCCTCCTCCATGGAATCGAGCTAAGCTCCCTCTCCCCAGCTCCCTCCGCTCTGCATGTCCCCTTTCTGAGATCCCCTTGCCCCTCTGAGTCTAACCCCACCCTTTTTTTGGGCTCCTAACCGCCACAGGTACCAACTCCGTCGACCACCGAGACTAGCTCTGGGAGCATGCTAGCGCACGGGGCAGCCCTGCGTCAGACCAAGCCCTACCGCCCATCACCAGAACTGCCGCCGACCCCCGCGTCGCCCAGCACCCTCGCTGTCGACATGCACGCCTCCCCGGCCCTTCCTCGGTGAGATTCGACAAGATCCGTTTGGGTGTCTTCACGTGGGCCTCCTTGCCGCCCATCCCCGGAGTCCCCTTGATGTGCCGCGTCGCCCTGTTGCCTTCCCGTCGCCTCCCGAGCTCCCTAGTAAGCGCCCTGAGCCCCGCCAGCCCCTAGGCTAGGGTTAGGTTCCACCGCACCAGCGAGAAGGAGGACGACGACCGTGGGTCGTCCATCGCCCTCTAATTGGACGGCCCCGACGCCCTCTTACCGCTTCGGCCGCCGGCGCCCACTGACGCGCGGGCCCTGTTGCCAGGAATTCAAATCCCTCCCCACGCGCTGCCTTGCCCCACCGTGGGCCGAAATCCCTCCAGTCGGCCCAGTAACCCCTAGATCCCAGCCTAGCCCCTGTCCTTTTTAATCAATTTTCTCAGATCCCGAAATTGTGGCTTTTGGTTTAAATCCTTTTGAAATTGAAATCCCACACAAAATTCCCAAATATTAATTCTGGTATATACCCGCATGTCTCCCTCAACACTAGGTACAGGGAGTGAACCAAATCCTTGTCTAGTTTAATCTTAGTAGAAATCATACCAGAAGGTGTCATTTCTAGTATTTAATCCTTTCTGGGAATTTTATAAACCCAAATGGAATAAATCCAAGTGTATCTAGTAGCCATTCACTTTTCCCATCTAGGACCCTTGATCCCATATCCACTTGAGTTATATTCTGCCTGTGGCAAAAATAACAAAACTAGAGAAGATCTGCCTTATAAAAATTCTCTAGACCAAACCTTGAGTCCAATTGACCCAATTCCAACTCTTCTGGATGAGCTACATCCATATGTGTCAAACCCTAGGAGATCCTGATTTATTGAGCCATTATTTATTTTTGGTGATTTAAATATCTCTGTCCCGGGTTGATTCAGTAATAACATAACTAAAGGAGTTTGACAACTCCAAAAAGAGTGAATCCAATTCCTACATAAATGTATTAAAAGTACCTACCATGTGGCATTGGTTTCCTATCAAAAGCTATTATAGATTAAATATGGTGAAAAAAGACAAAAACCCTCCAGAACTGCCTTTGGGAATTTCCTGAGGGCATTCTTCTAAATATTTTGACATGATTCCAACTCTATTTGGATCAGTACATAAAACCCTATAGAACCGTCCAAGGAAATAATTTTTGGAGCTCCAGACCTTTTCTAGTGAATTATTTCCTAAAACTAGAGTTTTAATCACTAGAAATGCTTATTAAATCAAGGGAGATTGATAAAATAGTGAAACCACTTTTGCTAGCTTCATTTTATCAATACCTACCTGATGGTACCATTTCCATACAATGACATCATACATGATATGGTCTTGGTCCAAAACCCATCTCTTAGGTAGTTTCTAGACTATAAATCCTAAGGGATTTTCTTCCATATTTCCAAGACAAGGCCAATCTTATTAATCCATTCTTCCTAGACCTACTGTTTTGTAAACTTGTATTGTCCATTGCTTACTGTATGTATTGATGCTTGTATTCCTTGTTTTGATTGAGGTCTTGCTTGTTTGCATGTATACTCGATGACGACTATAGTTGCGCTTGTATTGACACCGAGAAGAAGAGATCTTATTATTGTTGGTATTGTATTCTTGGTTATCTAAAGATGAAGTCCAGGGACATATTTCCATATTGCTGATCGTCAGGAAAGCCACCTTCTTGCTCATAAGCCTTGTCCTACTGTTTTACTCATGCATGTTTTATCTACTGTTTATTTAAAACTACATTGTTTTACTATATGATGATGTATATATGGTAGTGGTTTGGCTCCTCCGAACTATTACACTTTTGTACTATTAAGTACAACCCCCTTGATGACACCTACTTGTCCCTAGTGTGGTACATGGTGTAATACACCATACCCTTTGGAGACCCCAATTTAGCCGAAGCAAAGATATAGGATGGGAAGACCCCGACAAAGTTTTACCAAATGTTTTATGATAAAACCTTGGTGAGGTGGGACCTCCCAAGAGATATTGAGAAAGAAAAAGGTTTTGTTTTACAAAATGCTGAAGGAAAGATGGAGGAAAAAGGTTTACAAAAACACACCCGGTTCTTTGCAGTTTTGCTAGAACAATTAACCCTGTGCAACCACATTACTCTGGAATGGGACAGGGCTAGATTTGATGTTTATCTATTATGGTATAAGCTGCCTCGCAACAACTACAGGGGATAAAAATCCTTGGAGGGTGGGCCTTCTCACATAAGGGTTCTGTGGGACATCGACCTGGAGAAGGAACGAAGGGCCTGCGAGCCTCCATGTGTTACTTTGAGCCCCTCATTGAAAGCGCACACTCATGCAGTGGAAAAAGCGCTCTGGTTGGTCCTTGGTACCCGACGTCTCGGTGTTGAGGGGAACAACACTCATAGGGTAGGCACTTATATTGGAGTGGGCATCCGGATAGTCTTGATCGGTTACTCGACCCACGATCGGTGTAGATCAGGATAGTTTACCCGGATGGTGTGGGCAAAGTGTACAAACTCTACAGAGTGTAAATCTATTCGAATAGCCGTGTCCGCGATCATGGATGGTTCGGAAGGTTGCTGTAGAGCGGTGATGGTTTTGTTTTCAAAAAGGATTTCGGAAACAAAATGGTTTGGAAATGTTTTGACCATGGGATGGTTGGAAAGGAGGAAGGTTTTGACCATGGGATGGTCGGATGGGAAAGAAAGGAGTTTGGTCGTGGGATGACCGGAAGAAAGGAACAAATGGGTGACCCAGTCCTAAGGTTTTCTAAAACTTTTCAAAACGGTTTCCAAAATGTTTTACAAAAGTTTTCAACAAAGATATGTAGATGCTATATCTACAAGAGAAATTAATTGAGAAAAGAACCTCTCTTGGATCCCTCCTACTACCACAACCATAATGCATATCCTCTTTTTATTTTGTTATCTTAAGGTGGTTTGCGAGTACATTCAAAGTACTCACTGGCAATGTTCCCTGGTTATTAACTTGGTCAGATATAAAGAAGAGGATGAAGTTGACGGCTAAGCGAGCTAGGAAGTTCTCCCAGTCAGTTGCCTGTAGGTTAAGGCATGGCTCGGGCTCTACGCTTGATGAAGTTCCGCTATTGTTGATCGATGTAGCCATAATGGCAAATAAGGTATGACATGTATTCGTTATGTATTGGATGTTTACTTTGATACTTGTCGGTTGTGTGCCACGACAAACTAATCATGGGATCGTGGTTGTATGCATAACAGGGAATTCTCGGAGGATTAATCCGGGGGCCCCACACGACCAAATCTGACTCACCTTTGATAGCAGTTCTAGCTGTAATTCCCAGCTGGACTCAACCCTACCTTGATTATTTGGTAGATGGAAAATTACCCGAAGACGAAGTTCTGAGCCGGCAGATCATCCAACGAGCAAAAGCTTATACTGTACTTAGTGGTGAGCTCTATAAGCAGAGTGTATCTAGGGTCTTTTTGTTGGGTCCGCAGCATAGAAAACAAAAAATTTCCTACGGTGTGAACTAAACGCCAAGATCTATCTACTAGGTACAAAGCAACGGGTGGACATACATCCAACAATAACTTACCCTCGTAGACAACGAGCTTTGTTAACGAGTAGGAACTCGTGGTTGATGTAGTCGTACACTTGCCGATCTCAAGATCGTGAGGAAGTCCGAGCGCCGCAACTCAGCAGCGCTTCCGCACTCGCACACACGTTCAAGCCACCGGACAACCTCCACCTTCTCGCTCCAGCGATCTAGCGGAAGCAGCAACTCCTTCCAGACGAAATGCCACCGGGAACATGTATCTCGCTAATCCGAGACCATGGGGGAATAATTCTAGAGGGGGAGAGAGATCCTTCACAAGGATGTGTGTGGATGAAGGAGGGAATGGGTGGCGTTTTATAGGAGGAGGGGGGTTCCCCCTCTCTCCATGGCCGGCGCATGGGGGGGTGACCCCTCACCTCCCCCATTCATGTGGTGGTAACCCCTCCACATTAAAATGCCTCTTCACATTCCCTTTTAAAGTCTCCACTTTAAATGCATTAAATTTCTCCAAATTGAATGCTCTCTCATTTAATAAAACTCTTTTTATTAAATTTATTTAGAATTTTGTTAATTACTTTAATTAACAAACATTCACATATAGCCCCTTGCAATATTTCAATATCACATGCAGAACCACCTTCTGCAATTTCACCCGAAACAATTTTCGGTTTCTATTGAAACAATTCCTGCGCTTTGCAATTCTTTCGTCTGAAACATATGTGCTCCAAAATTGTGTCCGGTAACTCTTAAGTGTGCCACCCTACGGTTCGTGAATAATGCAGACATGATCGAGACCCTTCTCCGATCAATAATCAACAGCGGGACCTGGAGATCCATACTGACTCCTACACATTCAACGATGACTCCTGTGATCGTGAGAACCTTTAACGCTTGTAACTAAATCCCTCTGTCTCTCGATATATTACATGTCCGAGATTCGATCATCGGTATCTCCATACCTATTTTGATCTCGTTACCGACATGCACTCTTTTCTCGTTCCCGTGATATAACATTCTAGTGATCACATCACTTGCTTGCAAGCTATCCTAATGTGATATCACCAAGAGGGCCCAGAGTATATCTATCCTTCATCTGGATTGACAAATCCGACTCTTGATCCATGAGCCTCAACATAACACCTTGCATTAACATTATGAATATGCGTAATATTACTATCGAGATCCAATAGAAATAAACCATTCATCATAGGTGCATGACCATAAAAGATATCATTCTTATAAATCGAACAACCATTGTTCTCAGATTTAAAGGAATGACCACTTTGCATCAAACACGATCCAGATACAATGTTCATGCTCAGTGCAGGCACCAAATAACAATTATTTAGGTTTATAACTAATCCCGATGGCAAATGGAGAGGTAGTGTCCCGACGGCGATCACATCAACTCTTGATCCATTGCCGACCCGCATCCTGACCTCATCCCTTGCTAGTTGTCGCTTGTTCCATAGCCCCTGAACCGAGTTACATATATTAGCAACCGACCCGGTATCAAATACCCAGGTGCTACTGCGAGTACTATTCAAGTACACATCAATAACTTGTATATCACATATACCTTTGTTTGCCTTGCTGGACTTCTTATTTGCCAAATACTTGGGGCAGTTGTGCTTCCAATGGCTAGTCCCCTTGCAATAGTAGCACTCGGTGTCAGACTTAGGGCCAGCCCGGGGTTTCTTTTCAGGCGTGGCAACAGACTTGCCACCCTTCTTTCCCTTGTGCTTGCCTTTCTTGTACTTCTTGAAACCGGTGGTCCTATTGATCATCAACACTTGATGTTCTTTCCTAATCTCCACTTCTGCAGTCTTAAGCATTGACAGAAGCTCGGGAAGAGACTTGTTCATGCCCTGCATATTATAGTTCATCACGAAGCTCTTGTAGCTAGGTGGCAGAGATTGGAGAACAAGATGAATGCCTAAGTCAGTGGGAATCGTTATTCCCAAGGACACAAGCTTATCGGCGTACCCAGATATTTTGAGTACGTGCTCACTAACGGAGCTGTTTTCCTCCATCATGCAGCTAAAGAACTTTTTTGTAGCATTATAACTCTCTATGGCAGCATGGGTATCGAAAATCATTTTCAATTCTCCCATGGTATCAAAGGCATTGCCATTTTCGAAACGCTTTCGAAGTTCTGGCTCTAGCCCATACAGTATGCCGCAATGAGCTAAGTTGTGGTCCTCCTGACGAGTCACATAGACATTCTTTTCCTAGTCAGGGGCATCAGGAGCTGGTGGGGGGCCTAGCGGCGCATCTAGCACATATTGCTTTTGTGCAGCAGTTAGGAGAATCCTCAAATTCATAGCCCAGTTGGTGAAGTTGCTACCATTCGCAGCAAGTTTCTCTTTCTCCATGAACACATTGAAATTAAAAGCAGGTGGTGCCATCTACAACAGAATTTGTAAAGTTTATTTAGACTAAGTTTATGATAGATTGAGTTCAACTAATCCAAATTACTAATGAACTCCCACTCAAAAACGACATCCCTCGTGTCCTTTTGGTGATTACATGAACCAAATCCACTATACCAAGTCCGGTCATCACGTGAGTTGATATAGCTTCAAAGGCGAGCATCTATATGGGCATCATATCAACCATATGACTCATCTTAACCTTTCGGTCCATGTTCCGAGGCCATGTCTGTACATGCTAGGCTCGCCAAGTAAGAACCTTAGTATTTGCGTGTGTAAAACTGTCTTACACCCGTTCCTATGAAAGCGTAGATTCGAGTACATCCGATCATCACGTGATGTCCCGAAACACGATCCATAGAACGGTGCATACTCAAGGAAGAACACTTTTTATCTTGATATCTAAAAGAGGGATCATCTTATAATGCTATCAAACGCACCAAACTAGCAGTATAAGATGCTAACATCTAATGTGTAAAGTGAGATGATATGGTCCATGCATTTGATCTCTATCACTTGCATCATGGTATGATCTCTATCATTCCTTTGTGTGTAAGGCCAAGGTCTATGGAACTTACACGTTGAGTGTGTTGTAAGAGTATCCACCATACATCTACTTACAACAATACCATATCAACACGCTAGCCCAGCAACGATCTAAACTAGATGCCTCTAATTTATCAATTGCAAGTTTTACGTGGCTTAGGGATTTTGGAGATAGAACCGTTCTTACCTACGAACATGAACCACAACGAGGATAACTAAGTTATTAGCAACTCGTTGTAAATCAGATATTGACTATAGTAGGAGAGACAGACACCCGCCAGCCACTTATGCAAAACAAGTTGCATGTCAGTCATGGAACCGGTCTCATGTACGATGACATGTAAGGTTGGTCTGGGCCGCTTCATCCCACTATGCCACCAATATCCAAAATACATAAAAGATGCAATAACATGATCATCATCGCCCACATATCAACCATATGTGTACTACCCGTGCTAAGCACCTACGCATAGATCAGGCTCTGATACCACTGTTGGGTCCAGCGATCTAGCGGAAGCAGCAACTCCTTCCAGACGAAATGCCACCGGGAACATGTATCTCGCTAATCCGAGACCATGGGGGAATAATTCTAGAGGGGGAGAGAGATCCTTCACAAGGAGGTGTGTGGATGAAGGAGGGAATGGGTGGCCTTCTATAGGAGGAGGGGGGGTGCCCCCTCACTCCATGGTCGGCGCATGGGGGGTGACCCCTCACCTCCCCCATTCATGTGGTGGTAACCCCTCCACATTAAAATGCCTCTTCACATTCCCTTTTAAAGTCTCCACTTTAAATGCATTAAATTTCTCCAAATTTAATGCTCTCTCATTTAATAAAACTCTTTTTATTAAATTTATTCAGAATTTTGTTAATTACTTTAGTTAACAAACATTCACATATAGCCCCTTGGAATATTTCAATATCACATGCAGAACCACCTTCTGCAATTTCACCTGAAACAATTTCCGGTTTCTATTGAAACAATTCCTGTGCTTTGCAATTCTTTCGTCTAAAACATATGTGCTCCAAAATGGTGTCCGGTAACTATTAAGTGTGCAACCCTACGGTTCGCGAATAATGCAGACATGATTGAGACCCTTCTCCGATCAATAATCAGCAGCGGGACCTGGAGATCCGTACTGACTCCTACACATTCAACGATGACTCCTGTGATCGTGAGAACCTTTAACGCCTGTAACTAAATCCCTTTGTCTCTTGATATATTACATGTCCGAGATTCGATCATCGGTATCTCCATACCTAGTTTGATCTCGTTACCGACATGCACTCTTTTCTCGTTCCCGTGATATAACATTCTAGTGATCACATCACTTGCTTGCAAGCTATCCTTATGTGATACCACCGAGAGGGCCCAGAGTATATCTATCTGTCATCTGGATTGACAAATCCCACTCTTGATCCATGAGCCTTAACATAACACCTTCGTAGTACTGAACCCATCTTTATAGTCACCCTGTTACGCTGTGACGTTTGATGTTATCAAGATACTCTTCCGGTGTTAGCAATTAACATGATCTCATGGTCTAAGGATAAAGATTACTTCGTATGATGTTATAGCAATATAAACATAATGACTTGATCGTAATGCTATACGTCGGATGAATGTTCATCACATCATTCCACCAATGGTGTGACCTTGTTATTAACAACATCCAATGTCTATGATCGGGAAACCTTGATCATCCTGTTAATCAACAAGCTAGTCTATAAGAGAGGCATGACTAGGAACCCTTTTTGTTTATTAAACACACAAGTATTGATGTTTCCGAATCAATACATTTCTAGCATGTAAAATAAACATCTATCATGTATAAGGAATATATAATAACAACTTTATTATTGCCTCTCAGGGCATATTTCCTTCACTTTTAGCGCTACGTATCTCCAGAAGAAGGAGTGGAAATCTTAAGTGAAATCCACGAAGGCGAGTGTGGTCACCATGCTGCAGCCAAATATTTAGTGGCAAAAGCTTCCCGACACGGTTTTTTTGGCTTACAGCTCAGGCAGATGCCGAACGACTAGTCAAGACGTGCAAAGGCTACCAAAAGTACGCCAAACAAGCTCACGTTCCGGCTGATCAACTGCGAACCATACCTATAACATGGCCTTTTGCGGCTGGGGGCTTGACATGGTAGGACCATTTATACGGGCTCCAGCTGGATTTACTCACCTCTTAGTGATGGTGGATAAATTCACCAAATGGATTGAGGCTAAACCCGTCACTAGTTGTGATGGAGCAACAGCCAAAAGATTTGTCGAAGATGTTATAACCCGGTAGGGTTATCCGCATAGTATTATCACGAAGAACGGGAGTAATTTCTCTATGGGAGAACTTGCTTAATTCTGCAACAAACAAAATATCTGGCTTGACATTGCGTCAGTCACACATCCGCAGGCTAATGGACAAGTTGAAAGAGCAAATGGTTTAATCCTACAAGGCCTAAAACCGAGACTCGAAGCACCACTATGACATGTTGCGGGGGCTTGGGCAGAGGAATTACCCTCTGTAATATGGAGTTTACGAACAACTCCAAACAGGTCAACTAGATACACACCTTTCTTCTTGGTCTATGGCGCAAAAGCAGTTCTTCCTAGTGATATGATTCACACTTCTCCTAGAGTGGCCACGTATATCGAAGAGGATGCCGAGATTTCTCGACAAAATGATCTCGACTAAGTCAAAGAAGTTTGCGTCGTTGCGGAAATGAGATCATCAGCCTATCAGCCGAAGTTACGCAAGTATCATAGCCAAAGAGTCAGAAATAGATCTTTCAATAAGGGTGATTTGGTTCTCCGGCTTGTGCAACAAAGAAACCACAAACTTTCCCCAGTATGGGAAGGGCCATTTCTAGTTAGTCGAGTATTGGACAATGGTTCATACTACCTAACTGATATGAGGCCAGTCAAAGAAAGACCTGCTACTAAGAAGAGAAAGAGAGCTGGAAGCAGTACAAATCCGGATGAGTTAGAAGGAGCTTGGAATATTGCTCAGCTATGTCCCTTTTATTCTTAGTTTATCCTTCTTTGTAATCATATATATGTACATGTTCTGAGAGAAATAAAAGTTTTGGTTACCTCAAAGTTTTTCTGAGAAGTTTTTACCATCTTATTTCTGAATGATCATGTCACAGTCGAAAATCCCAGAATACTTGAAAGTACTTTATGCTCATGATTGTTCTGGTTTAGATTTCCGATTCTAAATATGCTACCCTCAGGTATAAATCTAAAGTTTCTAGTCTATACTTTGGTTATTTGTTTAATTGCCGGATGCGGGTATTTTCCGAGTAGTGAATTGTTGGTACTGGAAGCCGGCTTTGTTTCCGACTTTACACTGGTTTAGCAATTGAGTTCCATTGCTCAGCAAAGTTTCCGAGCTGAAAGTTTAGCCGGCTCACGAAAGGGACGAGGCAGAAAGCCAGGTAAACGATAAGTGCAGAATAGATTAAAACTTATGTAAACATTTCAGGCACACAAAAATTTAAGCCAAAACGTGCTGAATAGATTAAAACTTAGCACTAGCAAAAAGTATTATACTACATATTTACAGACCCATAATGTTTTTAGAAATAATACATTTGTTTCTGGTAATCTATGATGCAGGAGAAGAGGTGGGAGTTGTCGGCTCGCTGGATGCATCGGCCTCGGCCTGAGAACGATCTGAGATGTCCAAATCCGATATGGTTTATTCATCATCGGAAACTTCGGCTGCTTCTTCTGGAGGCGGAGGCGGCGTGTCCACGCGGTTGAAGAAGGGAGTGTCGTAGCTGGTCAAGTCAGCTACGTGGCACCCATATCCGGCGCAGGAGTCCATGATGGCTTTGATATCCTACTTCTGGCCGTCTTCGTCCACAGTAGAGTACCCTCTGGTCACTTGCCAGCTTTTCATGCTTCCATGGTGGCTCATGACCATGGTGAGAGCGTTCTGCGCTGCGGATCGCGTGTAGGACATGTTCCAGTCCTGGACAAGCTGCAGCATCTCCTTTGCCTTGTCCCGCACCTGAAAGTCGGACATGCTATGCATGTCCGGAACTCTGAGAGCTTCGCCAATATCCTCGATGGATTGGTGGAAGTCATGAAGCAAATCACCGACTTGCGTAAGCCGGTGAGTGCGAGGCTCGGCAGAGGTGTAGTCCGTCAAGTTCAGAGGACATATGCATATAATGCAAAATGGTTAATAAATCTGACATCGAAAGAGTCGAAGAATGTAAGAAAGTCAGAAAGATGGAAACGTACCAAAGATGACGTCATCAACTTTGGTTTTCTCGGAGTTTAGCCCAGAGCGCCCTGGAAAGGTCCTTCTCTCTACAAAGCTCATCATTGAGATCTAAGATTTTCTGTTCATGGAGTGTAATCTTGTGATCACGCTCCACGGTGGCCATGGAGGAGGATTCGAGAACTCGAGCAATGCTCTTCTCATGATCCGCCTTAAGCTGGTCTAGCTCTCGGCGGAGATCCTTGTTTTCCACCACCAAGGTCTTCAGATTCTCGGCCTCTTCGATCATAGCACAGGACTGCTTTACTAGTGCTATAAGTCAAAAAGAAAAACAGTTCAGCAAATAATATTCGACTATGAAAACACAAGACAAGGTTTGAGTCTCGGAATGTTTACCTTCGGCCTCATCCTTGGAAACTTTAAGCTCAACATTTTTAAGTGAGAGAGCTCTGATCTCTCTCCGCTTATTGCAGACATTCTTCAACAATTCCTGGTTATATGAATTAACTTTCTGTAAGTCAGAATACCCAGAGTCATAGGTCTACTAAAGACTCGGGCTAATATTGTAGCTAATATCAGCACGAGCCTTGGGGGCTATACTTGTTCATTATTTGGCATCGTAATGAAGCATAAACCCGGATTGTTTATCCAACTTCATGCTTGGGGGCTAGAGGATATGATATAAAGTATAGTAAAGAAAAGGGTAAACCCGGATGTTCTTTTGTGAGCTTGCTCAAGCACATGTTCACCTTAGTCGTAACCTTCTCGGCGAGGGTGAGTGGAATAACCGGAGGTGGTGGAAGCACACCAGCTCTTAGTCCGTCGTCGCGAAGGCGGACTTGTTCGAGAAGATCGGAGTACTTGATGTCCTCCGCTTCTTGTGCTTCTTCTTTGGTAGAGAGATTTCGGCTCTCTAGGCATTGCCGGGCCAGCCGTTGGATTTCCTCCGCAGATTTCCGAGACAGGCCAAATTTGGCAAGTCCCGGATTGTTTAGGAGATTTTCGGTGAAGGTCTCTGCCAAGGGATCATTACCTGAAGAGGGTTCACCCTTATCAAAACCTGTGCCACCTACGGTGACATGAGTCTGCGACTCAAGGGTCACTGGCCCTGTTGAGGGAGCCGGATCTTCTGTAACAACCAGGGATGGAGTAATGACCGGCGCTGCAGAAGGTCGAGGGGCAGGAGTCGGAGGAGTTGTGGCAAGAGAAGCCATAGTTAGCTTCGTCTGACGCAGAGACTTCAAGATGTTCCCCTTCCCCTTGCCCTTGATGAGCTGCTTAGCTCTGAGAAAGTAATAGAATGGATAACATTATATCTCGGAAGAAATCATGAGTAAAGTACAAAGGCGGAAGTTGTGCAGAAAGTTACCTCTTCACAACTGGCACTTCCTTTGTGCCGATGGCCACTGTCGGAGCTTTGCACTTCATGGGGACAACGTTCGGCAGTGGGGCCAATTCCTCCTTCTGAGAAAACTCGGGAGGATATCCCTCGATCAGAGCAGACTCCAACTTGGAGAGGTCGGCAAGCTGAAAAGAAGATAATATCTCAGTGTTGCGAAATAACTTAAAGGTGAAACATATAAAAATGGGTTACTGCTAAAGCTTACCGGCACTACAGGGTTTTCCGTTGTATGCATGTCTAGTGATAAATCTGGGATCTTCCTCTCGATCCGCTGCTTTATCAGCCATTTGATCTGGCTTATGTAGTCTCGTGGCTTTAAAGCCTTGGGGCTGACGTGGAGGGAGTCGTTTTTGGAAGCCGTGATGGAATGCATCATACGGTCACCATGGTGTTGGAGAGGCTAGATCCGGCATGCTACCCAAGATTGGACCAAGTCGGACCCTCTCAAGCCCATATGCTTCATCAGATACTCAATCTGTCTCTTGGAGAGAACCAGATCATCGCTGAGAGCCGGAGGAGCCTCGTCCCAGGATGCTCGGGGCGTGGCGGCTCCATCGACAAAAGCCGGCAAAGCAAAAGCTTTGCCAGGAGCAGGAATATCCCTATGATAAAAGAAGGTGGCCGACCACTGTTTGACCGACTCACTAGCTAGAATCCTAGGGTAGATGGGCTCATGTCTGACCGAAAGACTAATTGTGCCGGTAATGTAAGGATTACCGGCGGTGATAGAGTTTCTCCGGACATGGAAGTAAAACCGGAAAAGAATGAGTCTCGGCCTAATGCCGAGATACCCCTCACACAAGGACGCATAGGCGCTCATCTCTAAAAGGGAGTTTGGGGGAGATGGTGAAGCTGAACACCGTAATGATCAATCACCTCAGAAAAGAATTCCGAGGGAGGGAAAGACAAACCTCTGTCGAGGTGGGTGCCGAAGTGCACCCGCTCGTCGGCGTGTGGGTTGGGGATGGTTTCACCGAAACCGCTCCGCTAGTCGCCAGCACGGAGGAGTCCTTCGTTCTCCACACCGGTGAGCTTGGCGTCATCGAGGACGCACGGGATCCAAACCCCGCGGTTGCTTTCTTTCTCTGTCGTTGCCACCGCTGCTGCCGCAGCCAAGCCGGATGATGAGGATGAAGCCATTCCTCTAATGCACCGGTGACCTTAGGTGGGCGGCGCTGGGAATCTGGAGGCAGAGGAGCTCTGTGCGCGTGGGAGAAGTGGAGGAGAAGGAAACGGCAAAGGGAATAGGTGAAGAAGATGAGGAAAAGGGAATCCTCACCCCTTATAACCACCGAACCGCGCCAAGATTCGTGCAAATGGCACAGTAAATTCGCCACGCGTCATGGAACGGACTGGGAAGTTCCCACGCGATGATTACGCCGCTTCGATCTCCGCACACGCATTAAAATGGCGCCTCGGTTCCGCGAACAGCGGACCCACCAACGGTCGTGCTGACAGGATGTTTGTTAGTGACGTGACTTGACTGTGACCAGTGTCAGATGACGTCAGAGACCAAGATCCGGCTTAGTTTGAATATCAAGCTGGAAATCCGAATAACCTGATAGGTCTGACTTACTTCTGAGACCCGGATCATATCTTTTGCTTTGAAGTTTCAGGAACCCTTCAAGATTCTGCAAGCCGAAGATTAAGCTAGACGATGATGAATCCGACTTTAGATCTTGCAGACTTCCAGGGGCTGCTGTTGGGGATATACTTTTCGGGTATCCACACGGTCCTCACTGACCAGGGTGTCCCACTTCGGGTTAGAGCTTTGCTTCACGGGTGACCCAGTTAGGGAGAAGAGACGGAGTCCAATCTGGCTACAGGAAGGCCCAGAAGACTTATCGACATAGGCCCATAGTGTTACTTATAGTTCAAGATGTACTCTGTAACCGACTCTTAGTCGTAGCCAGATAGATCTCTCCTATAAACCCTAGGCCGGCTATGTATATAAGCCGTCCTAGGGAGAGCCTTTAGGGCACCCCTTACAATCACAATCTCAAGTCGCAGGCGTACCTTTGTAACCCATATTCCGGCTCTGCTGTATTACTGGATTGCTAGCAGGAGTAGGATCTGTCCAAAGCCGGCGGATTCGAACCTGGGTAAACTTGTGTGCTCACCATCCCGGAACACCGTACATCTCACACCCCTCTCTTCCGCATGCCTCGAGGACCCCCTCATGGCGTACTTGTCATCAATCTGACGACAGCCTTGGGAACCGCTGTCTGGTGCTTCGGTTCCCACCCCGGGATCTTTTGCGCATTCGGCGCCAGCGCACGGGATCTGGAGCAGTGGTGGGGGTGGGGCGCGGCCTGATGAGTGCCGCGTGGCGCTATAGACGGTTGCCCTCCCCGGTCTTTAAAAGACCGTCCGGGGGAGCCGCTTCTCCCTTCCGCTCCTTGCCTCCTCAGTCTTCCCCTGTGCCCTTGATGCCTCGCCGCTGCCTCGTCAGCACTTGCCGCTGGACTTAGCCACGCTGCTCCTTTAGCATGACGGAGGAGCACATCGCGAAGTACCGCCCCACCGGCGTCCTGCCACCGGATACGGAGGTGAAGGTGCGGCTAGCGCCGCCAGAGGAGGAGTCGCCGCACCCGGAGGAGGGGGAGCGGGCCATCTTCCTCTCCCATCTCCCTCGCAGCTTCGCGCTGCCCGTGCACCCCTTCTTCCTCACCTTCCTTGCCTTCTTCAATCTGCGCCTCCACCACCTCGGCGCCAACGCCATCGGCACGCTCGCGGACTTCGTGGTGTTTTGCGAGTGCTACCTCGAGATCTAGCCGGATCTCAACCTCTTCTGCCGGCTCTTCCCAGTCCGGCCAGAGGTGCAGTTCATGTAGGGGCCGCTGGTAGCCTGCGGACGCGCCTCCATCTACTCCCGCTCCCAAACTGGCTACCCCAAGTTCAAGCTCGAGGATACGGTCGAGCTGTGGCAGCAGTCATATTTCTACGTCAGCAACGTCACCGGAGTCGACCGGATCAACTTGCCGGCTTTCCAGGACGTGGAGTCCAGCCGACAGCACTCGGACTTGAAGATCCACGGCGATAAGGCGGCGATGGACACCATGCTGCAGCGGATGCAATCCCTCGTTACCACCGGCTTAACCAGCCTGGACATCACGCTCAGCTGGATGTCCCGGCTGATGATGTCGTTGCAGCAGCGCGCACACAAGATGTGCTACTACTCCGGCCGGCTGGACCCCACCCGGTTGTCTCGCTGTGACCCCCGCTTCCACAACCTCAAGGAGTGGGTGTGGACGAACACCAAGGAGCGGCTGGAGGTTCGGGCAAGCCCCGTACAGCCGCGACAACCACGCGCCCTGGTTAAGTTTCCTTGTCAGTCGGTTCTTTTTGTTTTTGGTCCGCCCTATCACCCGACTGATTTCTTGTCCTCTTTTCTTCTGACAGAACTTCCCCTGCATCATTCGGGAGGAGGTCGAGACCCCCCTTTAGAACTTCGCACCCGACCTTCCCGATCCGCGCGCATGCCGGTCTGGCAAGGAGTCGGACAGGGACGCCAAGGTCTTTCCTAACTGGAATGACGAGCTGGCCCATGACCCATATGTTCTATTGTATCACCAACGATGTTTAGTGCTCCCCTAATATGAATCCACATGAGTTCAACATCCTGTTTCGTGTCGCCTCCAAGACGTGCCAGGAACCAGCGCCGTGTCCCAAGTTCAGCATCTGCTACTTCATCTTCGATCACCGGAGCTGGAATGATGTGCGGGGCTACGTTGGTATGTGCGTGTTACTTATAGTCAATAAGCAGAATTTTGAATGGGATTTTACATGCTATATGACACCATGACTCACCCCAGATGAATGGCTCCCAAACACACACGTCTCCGCTAGGTTCAGTGACCGCATAAATGCGTTGCCGTTTGTTCGAATGGTAGCTGGAGGTGAAGACGACGTCGACATACTTCTCCGGCCGGAGGAAGTCGTCACGCAAGACTATCCATTCCTTGTCTTATGGGCATCTAATAAATGTGATTGCCTTGTCGAACACCGCTAAGAGGTCGTACTCCTAGGTCTTCCACACCTCCCGCGGTCTATGTGGCAGATGTACCTTCAGGAGCTCAAGTTCTGCCATGTTTAACCTATAAGAGAATTCAGAAATGGGCGGCGGTCACCCGTTGTTGAATGCAGTAATGCCGACACAAAAGATGGAAATATAAATCTCAACGATCTGTAGCCATTTTTTAGAGTCCAAGTACTCCCATCCTGGGATAAAAGGACCAGCCACTCGCTGTTGCCACCTACCCAGTTCTAGTCATCTCCCATTTCCGTCTCTTCTTCTTCCTTGATATTCACCACTATTGATTCCGACCACTTATCCAACAACATCATTTTTGCATGAATATTCTGTAGAGTTTGTTGTCAGTTGGTACAATCACCTAGCATGGATTCCATTGCAAATACAATTTGACAACTGGACCTTCAGATTAAAGTACCCAAAATATCGCCTAAACATGAGAGTTTCCTCAGATATCGCCTAAATTGTTCCTGTGTCACTATGAAGATACCCAATATATGGAGTACGAGCAGAGCTCCCCCAGAACAAACTCCTGCTGATGATCATAAACAACTAGGGGCATAACATCCTTCAATCGTCTAATCTGTTTATTATTATTTTAGGAAACAGAATATCACCTAGCAGGCATTCCATTGCAAATCGAAATTGACAACTCATCTATGCCCTAAATTAAGACTGTGTCACTATGAAAATACCAGAATATCAGGTACGAGCAAAGCTTCTACTGTACATAATAGTCTTAAATGGTTCAATTTGTTCAAACCGCACGTGCACACAACACGTTCGACGAAAGGAACATAGGATTCCGATGAGAGTTCAGCATATATGAATCAATGATATGACTGAACCAATAAGCAAGGTACTAGAACTTACGTGGCCATCACGGTTGTTTGGCCATTTGCTGGTATCGGGGTAAAGAAAGCCTGGCGTGCCGAATGGTTGTTCGTCCATGTCCCGCGTTGTGAAGCGATAGCCAGGGATGCAGCGAGCGAGGCGACCGACAGAGATGATGTCCAATCCTATGGCGATCATGTGCATGTTCGCGGCACTGAGGTTCGGCCATCCCCAATCCTCACGGTGGAAGTCGCCCTGGCCATCCGCGTCATCGTCGCCTGCGTTTCGCTTCAGCCTGCTGCTACCCCAAGCTCTACCCATAGCGGCAAATGGAGTCCGGGATCCGGTAGATTAATGGAGGTGTTGTGATAAGGAGGCTGATGGATTCTAGAGGGGATGGAATCGGGGATGGGGGCAGTTGTTCGAGTAGGGAGTGACCCAGTGAGAAACTGCCGCCGCCACCGGTTCTCGTCCGCGTGGAAGACAAGGAAGGGGGCGTAATTATTGAGGGCGCGCACCGTAACTATCTAGAGGAAGTGAAAAAATAAATCGTAAGAGAGAAAAATGTGCGGCCCGCTTGTCAGTGAGTGAAGGTCGGCACACACAAACGTGACTATGTTTGACTTAGATCGTGGATGGCAGACCTCGATTCCACCACATGCAAGTGGCGCAGAACAAATTTTACGCAGCGCTAGTGTCGATGTGTAAAAACACCGTTCTCCTCCACCTTCACCCTACTACGAACGGTCGTGCACCATTCCAGATATTAGTAAGGGCGGTTCCAATCTTGCAGTAAGCAGTTTCACTTCTCTGTCTCATTTCCTCCTCCACGGCCTCATCGTCTTTCTCCTCCACGGCCTCATCCATTTCCTCCGCCACGGCATCACCCTCTTCCTCCGTATCCTTTCCTCTTGCCTGTAGTCATGGACTTGTTGGATGTCCGAAAGAACGACAGGCAAGGGACTGCATACTTCGACATAGAAGTACATGGCGGGAAGAAGATCGATGTCGTCTACAGCACCGACCCTCGAACGATGAGGAAAACTCTGAATAATTACACGAGTTGGCTACGGTTCAAATAAAACAGGTTCATAGGTTCGACCTCGAGTACAGCCGCGATCACCGTAGGATCGCCGTGGTGCAACTCTCCATGAAGGGGCACGTCCTTGTATACCAGCCTTTTTGTGAGATGGGGGATGATGGGAACATGTAGACTTTTCTGTCTTTTTGTTCCTGAACCATCTGTTTGCAAAAGTTATTCCTATATTATTTGTCTGAATTCATTTTCATGCAGGTGGGGCATATGGATTAGGTCGCTGTTTCATGATTTTCTCATGAACCAGCAGATAACATTTACTACTGTCTACATCATGAATGACACTAAGCTTCTTGAAAGCCCGACTGTCAACATTAAAATCCCAAAGGAGTGCAGAGTGGACATCCAAAAAATTTATTGGATCCCAGGGACGAAGGGCGGCAGGACCGGGATGGCCAATCTTGCCGCCGAACTCATCGACACGTGGTACGCTAACATGAAGGGCAAATTGCCGAGATGTTGGTGGAGGCATTTAGGGCACGATTACTGGGAGGATAAGCCACTTTCTGAATCTAATCTGAAGTACACTACAATTGACGGGTATGTTTGCCACGAGCTGTACTGCCAGATTGTAAATTTTGGTTCCAGGCATCGCACCATTGAACCACCTCCAAGGCAAGTTGTTTACCCTATATTCCAGAGTGTAGATGAATCTACAAGCTGGGGCAAACGACCGAAGGCATCCTGGGATCGGTTGCCTTCTCCAATAAGCTAGAATGTAGACTTTTAGTGCATGATTGTTGTGTTTGTATGGGGCTTTTTATGTTTATGAAAACATGTTATTTCAGAAGTACACTATGTTGAGCAATTACGAACTACCGTGTATTACCTTTGTCGAACTATAATCTGGGTTTGGTTATGACTGTATCCTTTCCTATAATCTAGATTTCGTTATGACTTATGACTGTATCCCACCTTATGCATGCAAATGGCACAGGCGGAATTTGTAAGTATGAATGTTGAGCATAGAAATGGGGGAATTGTAATTCATACAGGTTAACTACCTAATAGAACATGGATCATACGAGCTCGGTTCTTACACACATAATGCTTAGAATATACATGCGAGATAAATTACAGGCGAGATAAAACTAGGAACGGAATGCGAAACTAGTAGTGGTAAACATCACACTCACCCACCCGCCAGATCCTGTTGAGCATCTCGTAGCAGACATACGCGTCCCTGGCTGCGTACTTGATCGCATCGTAATTCAGGTGCCTCCACTCTCATCGCTCGTGCAGGTGCTTCGGGAAATCGACTTTCACGCCGGCATACTCACGATCCATGATGTCGGTAGCGAGTCTAGCCATGCTGGATTTCCGCGTATCGCCATCCGGGTACCTCCACAAACGTTGGAGATCGACGTGATTGACGACATGAACGAGGAGATCCTGCTCTAGCTTCGGAGTGTCGTTCTTGATGTCGACGCTGGCGAAGTAGATCTCCCTTCTGCGTAGGAACTCGTGAAGCTCCGGGCATACAGATTTTGCCTTACATATGTGGTATAGGAGGCAATGGTTGCACATGGACAACTGCAAAAGCGTCACCCTCTTCCTATCTCCAGTATAGCCGATGATCTTGTACCTGTCCATCGGCTCCTGTAGCCACCACTCGTACATTGTGATGACCTTGGCGACCTCCGCTGACACATTTGTGTGGACGACCGTCAGCTTGGTGGTGCCATGGGAAATGACGGTGTACTCGTCAGTGAAGTCGCTCCCATCACCGAACATGTTGTACTCTGCGTCCATGGCAGTAGCTAATGCAGCGGCGGTGGCCTAGGGTCAGTAGCGCTGGAGTGGTCTATTGCGGTGGTATGGCTCGGCGGAGGTGGTGCCTACGGCAGCATCGAAGGTTCTTGCGGTGGCTGCGGCGGAAGGAGTTGGCGATTTTTGCACAATGATGTGCTGTGGAGACGGAAGGCGATGCTTAAATTGGGTTTACCAATATTTTCGTCATACCCAAGCGGAAGCAAGTTTGACTAGGCGAGCACCGTTGGTTTCCAATCCTAGCGATTAAATTTGGCGGCCGTGCCCGGTAGGCGATGGGACGGGTGTGCGATGTGGCTTTGGCGTGGCAGAGACCAGTCACGGAGACCACCTTCCCATTGCCGATCCACAGCGGGTGTGCGGTGCTGACACGATGTAATGTGACAGGACAGAAGGAAGTGTACAACTATTTGTGATTATTATTAACAACCAGTTTAAGAAGTGTAAGCATAGACAGGAACCTAGCATTCCTGCCCCCCGGGGCAGCCTCTCAGGCCTGCCGATTGCACAAAGCTTGCATTTTCCTTTCTTTAATTTTGTGATTTTATCCAGAATTTGCCAAATTGAAGCTCATTTGCACATGCTTCTATAAGTTTCTGGGTAGGCCACTGGTGTAAGCATGCACGATCAAGCAACTTTGCAACACACGTGTAGGTGGCAAAGCATGAGGTTTCAACACACCACATAGTTTAGGGATTTCTATTTTCGTGCCCCTGGTTCGTTAGTTGTACTCAGTTTTCCCCAACCGCTTAGTTTTTCCTCACTTTTGCCCTTCCTCCATTCCGAAACCCTCAAACATGCTCGGATGGAGAGTTTCATCTGGTCAAAGGCTGGACCGTTACATGCTGACCGGTTGGACCGCGTTCGGGCGGGTCGTGCGTTGAGCGTTACATGCATACATGTGGGGCCAGGATACACAGCGGACCAGGCATCCATCTCTCGCTAATTATGGGGGACGTGGTGTGGGACCATGTGGGGCGCGTTTGGTGGTTACGTGTGCCCTGTCGCCTAAATTGGAAGTTTTTTTATTTGGCCTTTTTAAGAGCGCCTTTTCCCCTCTCTCTCGCTAACAGTTGTGTTTTTTTGCCCAAAAAGGTAGAAAATCTAGAATATCTTCTCTCTTCATTCATTATTCCTTTTGCCCTTGTTTTCCTCAATCTGGTAGCAAATCTAGAGAAGCAAAACTAACCGACACCATAAATAAATTCATTAAACAGAGCAGATGTAGATAAAGCAGCTAATATAGGTTATATAGTATGGTACTTAACGAGGTTCGACAATTAGGTTGCTCAGTAGCAGCAGCTGACAAGTTCAACACATAAAAGAGAAAAGAAGCTGCTTTACAGCAGCAACAGCAGATTAGTGGCCCATCGTTGCCTCTGCCAGGAGGGCCTCCACCTCCTCCCTCTGGCGCCTCCTCCACTTCTTGCTACATAGTCCCTTGGACTTGGGCGCCTTGGGTTTGATCGGGGGCATGCGACCCTCCTCGATAGCCACCTTCTGGAGGTTGCGGAGGTGAAGACCGAGCGCCTGGTGCTTGGCTATAAAGTCGTCGACGTTCACGGACTCGCTGCATGTCCTCATGTCCTCGGCATGCTTCACGAGGGAGTTGAAGTCCATGGCACGAAGCATCCTGGTGGGTAGAAGGGGCACATATACACGTCGCCGGCGAAGAAGTTGTTGTACTGGCCAGACTTTAGCCTCCTCAGCACATGACGAGTCTTGGTGTCCTTGGACTCGTCGTCATTGCGAACGTCGCTGCTATCCTCTTGTTGGATAAATAGAGTAGAGTGCAATAAGGAAATGATTGAGATACTTTGATTATCGGGATTGATTATTTGCGTAAATTAACCGATTGAGATCTCCTGATTATTCCCCTAATCTCAAACCAAATCGAATACTGATCCCAACTACGAATAGGGGGGGTTCAAATACGAACAGGGGGATTCATCGAAATACGAGATCTAACACAAGAGGATTAGCTACTGTAAAAATATGAATAGCCGAGTCCAAATAACATACGATCTAGCATCCAACGATGGGAACGGGGGAAGAACAAGGGAAGGGGAGAAAACGCTGGTTACCTCCGACCATGGGTCGGCGATGCTGGTGTCGTAGGGGTTCTCCGGCCTTATGTAGACAACCTCCTCATAGGGGTCCCAGCCGAGCAGGATCTGTCCGAGACCGGCGGGGGCCTCCTCGTCGGCGGCTACGGCAGATGGGGGGACGAGGACAGGGGCCTTCTCGCCGACGGCCTTGGAGGCGCCAATGGCCACCGTGCCATTCTTCTCCATCACCGTCGTGGTTGGGGTTTTCTTGGGGGTTTGCGGATGGTGATGGGACAGTGGAGACTGTTGAGTGAGCAAGGGAGAGTGGGGAGGCCACTATTAAAAGAGAAGGGAAGCGACGTTTCATTGCACTATCATGCACCGCGTACGCTACTGCGCCGTGCACGGCCACACGTGTCCGCTACCGTCCCGTGCACCACACACGCGTACCGTGAGTCATGTTTTTTCCCTCTTGTCTAACCCTGGCGATTCAGTTGTACTCAGTTTTGAAGGGAACATGTTCAAAGGTGTATAATTTGAAGGGAACGTGTTCGAAGGTGTATAATTTGTGCATTACATTCCACTCTATGAACATGATAATCTCTCAAGATTTTTTTAGCATAATATTATGACGTATTAAGTGCGATTTCAAAGAGTTGAAATGTGTATAGTTTTCGTATACGCAAGTTTATGCATTACATTCTACTCCACAGAAATGATAAATGATCAAGATTTTATTAGCACAACATTATCATGACACGGTACCACTTGTCAGCACGTAACAACAAGGCTGACGGACGGCGAGTTTCAGACCATGTGAGAGTTTCTGACAAGGAGATGGGAAAAAGTGAGGAAAAACTAAGCGGCTAGGGAAAACTGAGTACAATTAACGAACCGAGGGTACGAAAATAGAAATCCCCATAGTTTAAGGGTCTAGAAACGGTAAGAGAATTAAGTATTATTAGTGGTCGGGCTAGCACAATGACAGGTTGGTCGGCTAGAACTTGCTGATTCCTAAGTAAGGGGACACCAGGCCGGTCTTGACATACTCCCTTAAGAATTTGCCATAAGCAGCGTCCTTAGCCTTGGTCGCCGACTTGTGTTTACTAGCCAGGATTTTACCGATGACAATCGCATGCGGAATCAAGCTGGCAATCCTCGGGTTGACTCCTTTCTTATAGAAAGGGCACCTGAGCTCCACAAATCGAGTCCGGAAAGGGATTATCCCGCTCTTGAGCTTCTTCATGACATGGCAGATCTTGTTGTCCCTGTTCTCCTTGTCAGAGTCCATCTCACTTGAATCTACCTTTAATGTATGAAATGCAAACCGAAATGAGCAAAATAATGAATATATATTAATCCCATAATTCTGAGTTACTTTCAATACAGTAACATATCTATACAGGTTCAACAGTTCATTACGGCTGTCTCCCAAGCTCGCTCCTAAATTAATGCCCGCACACTCACTCCCACGCACTGGTTTCATGAAGAAGTTTCGTGGATGTACGTTGAAGATTGTGAGGTTTTGCTAGATAGGGAAGATAGAGGAGTGGATGAATGCGAATGGAGGACCCGATAGGCTGGGTTTTTAATGCGGGGACGTTTAGGCCTCCTCGAGTGCCCCGGTAGGCAGCTCTTCTGGCTGCGGCTGCCGCGTGGAAGGTTCTTGTTGTGGGGGGCCTGTCGGAAGTGAGAGTGCAGGCGTGCTACATAGTAAAAATGGTATACCCCGTGGGCCGTGGATGACCAGTTGTCATGTAGTAGACTTGTAGCCTTTGTAGACTAGATTAAACGTGACATGACCACTCAACGACGTTTTCCATGGACGACATCGTGTTCCTTCTTGTAGAAGTCTCGCTGAGGGAGACACCCGTGCTGTCTCACATTGTACTGTGAAGGGCACGACGTGTGCAATGAGCCTCGTTGGATCACACAGGGTCAATGGTTCGTGTGCACGATCCGCGTGACAACTGTGAGAACCAATCAGGGCGTAGCAGACAGAGTGGGCACAAGTTTGGGTATCTACAAAAGAGAGAGAGAGGGGCAAAACTGAGAGAAACTAAGTACTATCAAAAAACCAAGGGCAAAGCTGAGTAGTCTAAAAATGGGAAGTGAGTGTCTTTTACAATGAAATACATTGTGGCATACATCAAATTATGCCAAGATAGATCCACTAGAGTTCATTGGATGTGTGTTGTTCTCAAAAATCACATATGGATCCACCGTAATCATTGCATGTGTGTTATTGTCACAAACCACATATGGATCCACCAGTGTTCATGTCATGTGTGTTCTTTTCACAAACCACATGTGGGTCTACCAGTGTCATTGCGTGTGTGTTATTGTCACAAAACACATATGGATCCACCAGTGTCATTGAAATGTGTGTTCGTTTCACAAACCACATATGGATCCACTAGAGTCATTGCACGTCTGTTCTTTTCATAAAACACATGGATCCACCAATGTCATTGCATGTGTGTTCTTTTCACAAACCACATATGGACCCACTAGAGTCATTGCATGTATGTTCTTTTCACAAAACACACGGATCCACCATTGTCATTGCATGTGTGTTCTTTTCACAAACCACATATGGATCCACTAGAGTCATTGCATGTATGTTCTTTTCACAAAGCACATGGATCCACCAATGTCATTGCATGTATGTTCTTTTCACAAACCACATATATATCAACCAATGTCATCGCATGTGTGTTCTTTTCATGAACCACATATGGATCCACCAATGTCATTGCATGTGTGTTATTTCCACACACCACATATGGATCGACCAGAGTAATGGCATGTGTGTTCTTTTCATAAACCACATATGGATCAACCAATGTCATTGCATGTGTGTTCTTTCCACAAACCACATATGGATCCACTAGAGTCATTGCATGTGTGTTCTTATACTAAAACCAGCACTAGAGTCATTGTATGTGTGTTCTTTTCACAACCCATATATGGATCTACCAGAGTCATTGCATGTATGTTCTTTTCATAAAACACATGGATCCACCAATGTCATTGCATGTGTGTTCTTTTCACAAACCATATATGGAACAGCTATAGTCATTGCATGTCTATTATTTCCACAAACCACATGGATCAACCAATGGCATTGCATGTGTGTTCTTTTCACAAACCACATATGGATCCACTAGAGTCATTGCATGTATGTTGTTTTCACAAACCACATATGGATCCACTAGAGTCATTGCATGTGTGTTCTTCTCACAAACCACATGGATCCACAAATGTCATTGCATGTGTGTTCTTTCCACAAATCACATATGGATCAACCAATGTCATTGCATGTGTGTTCTTTTCACAAACCACATATGGATCCACTATAGTCATTGCATGTATGTTCTTGTAATGACAAACCACAAATGGATCCACTAGAGTCATTTCAAGTGTGTTCTTTTCACAAACCACATGGATCCACCAATGTCATTGCATGTATATTCTTTTCACAAACCACATATGGATCAACCAATGTCATTACATGTGTGTTCTTTTCACAAACCACATATAGATCCACCAGAGTCATTGCATGTGTGTTCTTTTCACAAACCACATATGGATCAACCAATGTCATTGCATGTGTGTTCTTTTCAGGAACCACATATGGATCCACCAATGTCATTGCATGTGTGTTCTTTCCACAAACCACATATGGATCCACCAGAGTAATTGCATGTGTGTTCTTTTCATAAAACACATATGGATCAACCAATGCCATTGCATGTGTGTTCTTTCCACAAACCACATATGGGCCCACTAGATTCATTACATGTGTGTTCTTTCCACAAACTACATATGGATCCACCAGACTCATTGCATGTGTGTTCTTTTCATAAAACACAGGTAGAGTCCACTAGTGTCATTGCATGTGTGTTCTTTTCATGAACCACAGCTAGAGTCATTGCATGTCTTTTCTTTTCATAAACCACATGGATCCACTAGAGTTATTAAATGTGTGTTCTATGCACAAACCACTTATGGGTCCACTAGAGTCATTGTATGTGTGTTCTTATCCTAAACCAGCACTAGAGTTCACTACATGTGTGTTCTTTTCCTAAACCACATATGGATCCACCAGAGTCATTGCACTGTTCTTTTCATAAACCACATGGATCCACCAGTGTCATTGCATGTGTGTTCTTTTTCTAAACCATAGCTAGGGTCATTGCATGTCTGTTCTTTTCATAAACCACATGGATCAACTAGAGTCATTGCATGTGTGTTCTTTTCACAAACCACATATGGATCCACTAGAGTCATTGCATGTGTGTATTTATCCTAAACTCGCACTAGAGTCATTGCATGTGTGTTCTTTTCCTAAACCACTTATGGATCTACCAGATTCATTGCATGTGTGTTCTTTTCATAAACCACAGCTAAAGTCATTGCATGTGTGTTCTTTTCATAAACCACATTGATCCACCAGAGTCATTGCATGTGTGTTCTTTTCACAAACCACATATGGATCCACTAGAGTCATTGCATGTGTGTTTTTATCTTGAACCAGCACTAGAGTCATTGCATGTGTGTTCTATTCCTAAACCACATATGGATCCACCAGAGTCATTGCATGTGTGATCTTTTCATAAACCACAGCTATAGTTATTGCATGTGTGTTCTTTTCATAAACCACATTGATCCACCAGAGTCATTGCATGTGTGTTCTTTTCATAAACCACATGGATCCCCTAGTGTTATTGCATGTGTGTTCTTTTCATAAACCATAGCTAGAGTCCAGAAGTATCATTACATGTGTGTTCTTATCCTAAACCAGCACTAGATTTCACTGCATATGTGTTCTTTTCCTAAACCACATATGGATCCACCAGAGTCATTGCTTGTGCGTTCTTTTCATAAACCACATCTAGAGTCATTGTATGTCTGTTATTTACATAAACCACATGGATCCACTAGAGTCATTGCATGTGTGTTTTTTTCACAAACCACATATGGATCAACTAGAGTCATTGCATGTGTGTTCTTTTCATGAACCACATATGGATCCAGTAGAGTCATTGCATGTGTGTTCTTTTCATGACCAACATATGGATCCACTAGAGTCATTGCATGTATGTTCTTTCCACAAACCACGTATGGCTCCACCAATGTCATTGCATGTGTGTTCTTTTCATGAACCACATATGGATCCACTATAGTCATTGCATGTGTGTTTTTTCCACAAAACCAGCACTAGAGTCATTGCATGTGTGTTCTTTTCATGAACCACAGCTAGAGAAATTACATGTGTGTTCTTTTCATGAAAGTGGCACTAGAGTCATTGCATGTGTGTTCTTTTCACAAACCACATATGGATCAACCAATGTCATTCCATGTGTGTTCTTTCCACAAACCACATATGGATCAACCAATGTCATTGCATGTCTGTTCTTTTCATAAACCACATGGATCCACCAGTGTCATTGCATGTGTGTTCTTTTCCTAAACCATAGCTAGAGTCATTGCATGTATCCTCTATTCATAAACTACATGGATCCACTAGAGTCATTGCATGCTTGTTCTTTTCACAAACCACATATGGATCCACTAGAGCAATTGCATGAGTGCTTTTATCATAAACCAGCACTAGAGTCATTGCATGTGTGGTATTTTCATAAACCACAGCTAGAGTCATTGTATGTCTGTTCTTTTCATAAACCACATGGATCCACTAGAGTCATTGCATGTGTGTTCTTGTCACAAACCACATATGGATCAACTAGAGTCATTGCATGTGTGTTATGTTCATGAACCACATATGGATCCACTAGAGTCATTGCATGTGTGTTCTTTCCACAAATGACAGCTAGAGTCCACCAATGTCATTGCATGCGTGTTCTTTTCACAAACCACTTATGGATCACACCTAGTTTAGATCGTTGCTGGGCTAGTGTCATGATATGGTAATGTTGTAAGTTGATGTATAGTTGATACTCTTGCAACACACCTAACGTGTAAGGTCCATAGACCTTATCCTTACACACAAAGGAATGATAAAGATCATACCACGATGCACGTGATGGTGATGAAGTGCAAGAACCATATCATTTCACTTTACACATTTGATGCTTGCATCTTATATTTCTTGTTTGGTGCTTTAGTAGCATTATAAGATGATCCCTCATTTAGATATCAAGATAAAAATGTGTTCTCCCTTAAGTACGCACCGTTCTATGTTTTGCCGCTTCAAGATATCACGTGATGATCGGGTGTACTTGAATCCATGATCATAAACAGGTGTAAGACAGTTTTCCACATGCGAGTACTAAGGTTCTTACTTGGCGAGCCTAGAATGTACATACATGGCCTCAGAACACGTACCGAAAGGTTAAGCATGAGTCATATAATTGATATGATGCCCATATAGATGCTCGCCTTTGAAACTACACCAACTCACGTGATGATTAGACTTGGTGTAGTGGATTTGGTTCATGTAATCACCAAAAAGACACGAGGGATGTTGTTTTTGAGTGGGAGTTCATTCGTAATTTGATTAGTTGAACTCAATCTATCATAAACTTAGTCTAAACTTTACAAATTCTATTGTAGATGGCACCACCTGATTTTAATTTCAATGTGTTCATGGAGAAAGAGAAACTTGCAGCAAATGGTAGCAACTTTACCAACTGGGCCATGAATTTGAGGATTCTCCTCACTGCTGGACAAAAGCAATATGTCCTAGAAGCGCTGCTAGGCCCCCCACCAGCTCCTGATGCTCCTGACGAGGAAAAGAACGTCTATTTAACTCGTTAGGAGGACCACAACTTAGTTCATTGTGGCATATTGTATGGTCTAGAGCAAGAACTTCAAAAGCGTTTTGAAAACGGCAATGCCTTTGATACCATGGGTGAATTGAAATTGATTTTCAATACCCATGCTACCGTAGAGGTTATAATGCTTCTGAAAAGTTCTTTAGCTGCATGATGGAAGAGAACATCTCCATTAGTGAGCACGTACTCAAAATGTCTTGGTACACCGATAAGCTTGTGTCTTTGGGAATAACGATTCCCATTGACTTAGCAATACATCGTGTTCTCCATTCTCTGCCACCTAGATACAAGAGCTTCGTGAGGAACTATAACATGCAGGTCATGAAGAAGTCTCTCCCCAAGCTTGTGCCAATGCTTAAGACTGCAGAAGTGGAGATTAGGAAAGAACATCAAGTGTTGATGATCAATAAGACCACCGGTTTCAAGAAAGACAACAAGGGTAAACCAAAGGGAAAGAAGGGCGGCAAATATGTTGTCGCGCCTGAAAGGAAATCCCGAGCTGGCCCTAAGTCTGATACCGAGTGCTATTATTGTAAAGGGACTGGCCATTGGAAGCGCAAATGCCCCAAGTATTTGGCGGACAAGAAGGCCGGCAAGGCAAACAAAGGTATATGTGATAAACATGTTATTTATGTGTACATGACTAGTACTCGCAGTAGCACCTAGGTATTTGATACTGGATCGGTTGCTAATATATGTAACTCGGATCAGGGGTTATGGAACAAGTGATAGCTAGGAAGGGGTGAGGTCAAGATGCGTTTTGGCAATGGATCAAGAGTTGATGTGATCACCATCGGAACGCCGCCTCTCCACCTACCATAGGGATTAGTGATCAATCTAAATATTTGTTATTTGGTGCCTGCACTGAGCATGAACATTGTATCTGGATCGTGTTTCATGCGAAGTGGCTATTCATTTAAGTCTAAAAACCATGGTTGTTCGATTTATATGAAAGATATCTTTTATGGTCATGGACTTGTGATGAATGGCTTATTTCTGTTGGATCACGATAATAGTGTTACGCATATTCATAATATTGATTCTAAAAGGATTAAAGTTGATGATGATATATCTGCATATATGTGGCATTGCCGTGTAGGTCATATTGGCGTTAAACGCATGAAGAAACTCCATTTTGATGGACTTTTGGAATCACTTGATTTTGAATCATTTGATACATGTGAGCCATACCTTATGGGCAAGATGATTAGAACGCCGTTTTCTGGTTCAATGGAATGTGCGAAAGATTTATTGGAAATCATACATACATATGTATGTGGTCCAATGAGTGTGTCGGTGCAAGGTGGATATCGTTGTTTTATGACTTTCACAGATGATTTTGAGTAGATACAGGTATATCTATTTGATGAAACACAAGTTTGAAACCTTTGAAAAGTTAAAGGAATTTTAGAATGAAGTGGAAACTCATCGTAATAGAAAGATTAAATTTCTGCGGTCTGACTATGGAGGTGAGTATCTAAGTTACGAGTTTAGCACACACATGAGAGATTGTGGAATAGTTTCACAACTCACACCTGCTGGAACACCACAACGTAATGGTGTGTCGAAATGTCATAATTGTACTTTATTGGATATGGTTCGATCTATGATGTCTCTGACTGACTTGCCATTGTCATTTTGGGGTTATGCACTGGAAACTGCTGCATTCACTTTAAATCGGGCACCGTCTAAATCCGCTGAAACAACACCGTATGAATTGTGGTTTGGAAACAAACCTAAGCTGTCATTTCTTAAAGTTTGGGGTTGCGATGTTTATGTGAAGAAACTTCAACCTGATAAACTGGAACAAAAAGCGGAAAAATACGTCTTCATAGGATACCCTAAGGAAACAATTGGGTATTCCTTCTATCACAGATCCGAGGGCAAGGTTTTCGTTGCCAAGAATGGATCCTTTCTAGACAAAGTGTTTCTCGCGAAAGGCGTGTGTAGTCGAAAGGTAGAACTCAGAGAGGTTTTGAACCTTCTCTTTATGAAACGGCGAGTGGCGCAACGCCGAAAATTGATCCGGAGTTAACTTCACCGAATGAAGAGGGAACTAATGATAATGATCATGAAACTCCAAAAGAGGACACTACCAAACCTCGCAGGTCAAGCAGGACACGTGCAGCTCCTGAATTGTACGGAAATCCTATTATGAATTTCATGGTTGATGAAATAGATGACCTTGCGACGTATGAAGAAGTGATGATGAGCCCGGATTCCAACAAATGGCTAGAATACATGAAATCCGAGATGGAATCCATGTACGAAAACTAAGTTTGGACCTTGGTGGATTTACCTCACGACCGAAAGGCTATTGAGAATAAATGTATTTTCAAAAGGAAAACGGATGCTGATGGTAATGTGACCATCTATAAAGCTCGACTTGTCGCAAAGGGGTTTTGACAAATTCAAGGAGTTGACTATGATGAGACATTCTGTCCCGTAGCGATGCTAAAGTCTGTTAGGATTATGTTAGCCATTGCTGCATATTTCGATTATGAAATGTGGCAGATGGATGTCAAAACTGTGTTCCTCAATGGCAGTATTGAAGAAGAGTTGTATATGATACAACTATAAGGTTTTGTCGATCCTAAGGATGCTAATAAGGTATGCAAGCTTCAGCGATCCATCTATGGACTGAAGCAAGCATCCCGGAGTAGGAATCTCTGCTTTGATGAGGTGATCAAAGAGTTTGGATTTGTCCAAACTTATGGAGAGGCTTGTATTTACAAGAAAGTGAGTGGGAGCAATGTGGCATTTATGATATTATATGTGGATGACATATTATTGATTGGAAATGATGTAGATCTTCTAAACAATGTTAAAAGTTATCTAAATAGCAAATTTTTGATGAAGGACCTTGGTGAAGCATCATATATATTAGGCATTAAGATATATAGAGATAGACCAAGGCGCCTAATTGGGCTATCGCAAAGTACATACCTTCATAAGATATTAAAGAAGTTTAATATGGACGGAAGTAAGAAGGGGTTCTTACCTATGTTGCAAGGCAAGACATTGAGTAAGACTCAAAGTCCGGCTATGGCGGAAGAAATATAGATAATGGATAAGATCCCATATGCTTCATCCATAGGCTCTATAATGTATGCCATGCTATGTACAAGACCGGATGTGGCACATGTTATTAGTTTGACTAGTAGGTACCAATCTGGTCTAGGTTCAGAACACTGGATAGCGGTCAGGAATATCCTTAAGTACTTAAGAAGAACTAAGGATATGTTTCTTTTATACGGGGGTGAAGAAGAGCTGGTCGCTAAGTGTTATGTCAACGCTAGCTTTGACACCGATCCGAATGACTCTAAGTCTCAATCCGGATACGTATTTCTCTTGAACGGAGCAACAGTTGGTTGGAGGAGTTCCAAACAACCTGTGGTAACGACGAAGGTGGAATATGTTTCTTCAGAAGCGACACATGAAGCGGTTTGGATGAAGGAGTTTATAACGGAACTAGGTGTGGTTCCTAGTGCGTTGGACCCAATGGTGATCTATTGTGACTACATTGGAGCCATAGCCAATGCCAAAGAACCAAGGTCTCACAAGAATTCCAAGCATATTAAGCACCGGTTTCACTCCATCCGTGAGCATGCCAAGGATGGAGATATAAAGATTTGTAAAGTACACACAGACCTAAATGTAGCAGATTCGTAGCCTAAAGTTCTCCCTAGGGCAAAACATGATCAACACCAGAACTCCATGGGTGTTAGATTTATCACTATGTAAACTAGATTATTGTCTCTAGTGCAAGTGGGAGACAGAAGGGAATATGCCCTGAGAGGCAATAATAAAGTTGTTATTATATGTATTCCAAATATATGATAGAAGTTTATTTTGCATGCTATAATTTTATTAATATGGAAACCTTAATACATGTGTGTTTAATAAACAAATAGAAAGTTCCTAGTTATGCCTCTCTATAAACTAGCTCGTTGATTAACAAGATGATCAAGGTTTCCTGATCATGGACAATGGATGTTGTTAATAACGAGGTCACAACATTGGTGAATGATGTGATGAAAATTCATCCGACGTATAGCATTACTATCAAAGTCATTATGTTTATATTTCTATAGCATCATACGAAGTAATCTTTATCCTTAGACCATGAGATCATGGTAATTGCTAACACCGGAAGAATACTTTGATGACATCAAATGTCACACCATAACTGGGTGACTATAAAGATGGGTTTGGGTATTCCAAAGGTGTTATGTTGAGGCTCATGGATCAAGAGTGGAATTTGTCTATCCCGATGACGGATATATATATACCCTGGGCCCTCTCGGTGATATCACATTAAGATAGCTTGCAAGCAAGTGATATGATCAGTAGAATGTTATATCACGGGAACGAGAAAGGAGTGCATGTCGGTAACAAGATCAAACTAAGTATTGAGATACGGATGAGACAAAGGGATTTAGTTACTATTGTTAAAGGTTCTCACGATCACAAAAGGCATTGTTGAATGCATGGGAGTCAGTATGGATCTCCAGGTCCATCTTCTAATTATTGATCTGTGAGGGGTCTCGATCATGTCTACATTATTCGCGAACCGTAGGGTGACACACTTAAGGGTTGCCGAACACCATTTGGAGCAAATATGTTCTACACGAAAGAATTGCAAAGCACTAGAATTATTCCAATGGACACCGAAATTGTTTCGGGTGAAATTGCTGAAATTGGTTATGCATGTGATATTGAAATGTTGTAGAGGGTTTTATGTGAATGTTTGTTAATTAAAGTAATTAAAAAATTGAATAAAAATTAATAAAAGACTTTTATTAAATGAGAGAATATCAAATTTGGAGAAATTCAATGCATTTAAAGTGGATACTTTAATAGAGAATGTGAAGGGGCATATGTATGTGGAGGGGTTACCACCACATGAATGAGGGAGGTGAAGGGGAACCCCCATGGGGAGCCGGCCATGGGGAGGGGCACCCCCCCTCCTCCTATAAAAGGCCCCCCTCTCACTCCTTCACACTCACACCTCCTCGTGAAGGATCTCTCTCCCCCTCTAGAATTATTCTCCCATGGTCTCGGAGTAGCGAGATACATATTTCCGGTGGCATTTCATCTGGAAGTAGTTGCTGCTTCCGCTGAATCGCTGGAGCGAGGAGGTGGAGGTTGTTCGGTGGCCTGAACGTGTGTGCGAGGACGAATGCGCTGCTGATTTGTGGCGCTAGGACTTCCACACGATCTTGAGATCGGCAAGCATTCAACTACATCATCCACGAGTTCCATATCGTTAACAAAGTCTTGCTGTTCTTCAAGGGTATGTTCTATATGGATGTATATCCACCCGTTGCTTATATCTAGTAGATAGATCTTGGCATATAATAGTTCCCACCGTAGGAATTTTTTTTATGCTGCGAAACCAACAAAAATAATAAACCCGAGCCCGCCCGTGTATACAATGAGAAGTAAAATGCATATGCACTTGATTTTCTGAACACAAAATCACAATATGAGTTGCACCATAAGCCAGATGACTATCTACACACACTTCAGAAGGAAGTGAATAAGAGCAAATCAAGTAGAAGTGGAAGCGGGATCAAATCAAGTAAAAGTGCAAACAAACCAAGTGCAAAGAATCCAAGCAGGAGCAAAGCAAGCGAGAAAAGAAGGGACATTCCCCAACTCGGGAAACAGGCCAAACAATCGATCCCACCCCACAAGGTGTTATTCAAAGACGTTTCCAGCAGGATATGGAAGAAGCTATGAAGTTGGTGTCCGCTATGGGTGTGATTGTTCATGAATTGCTAGGTTCCCAAGACGATAAGTTAACCAAGGATGATGTAGTCCCTAGATATGTCCCAGGGATGCCTTTGGTCAGCGAAGAGAAGTTTCAACAACTGCCAACACAAATGCGGAGTTTACATAAATGGTACTTGAGAGTCGTAAAGGACGGCAACATAATGATCATGGCGAAAGTCCCACATTAGTACTACTTCCGAGCCGACGAGGTCCATGTTGACTTTTCAGAACTCTTCCAGTTGTACAATTTCGACGCCCTCGACAAATCTCTCATGAGTTGGTATTGTCTATAAGTTGTTAAATTCATTGTCTACATATAAGTTGTTTAATTTTTCAGTCGTTCAGTTCATTGCATGTAACTATCCTCACTATATCCTTTTGTACCATATTATTATGAAGAATGAAGATCCAGGAATGTAAAAGAAAGTCACTTTATAGTGTTGGGTTCATTGAGCCAAATAAAGTACATATAAAGACGCTAACGGATAAACCCGAGGAGACGCAAGAAAACCTTTTAAGGTTTCTAATAGAGCAAAATTTCTATGACCACATACTATTTTTTTACAATTTCAAGTGAGGGTCTTACTCTGTTGTACACATTCACTTTTGCTTACTCGATGTTAAGTGTAATTGATGAGTTACTGATGTATATATAAATGTGTGCAGGTTCCACAGGATTCTGCTAAACATTCAACTTGATAAGGGAATAGTTAAAGTCATGGGCCCATTAAAGAGACACCTGGAAGAGTTTAGGGACATACAAGACATGCTCTAGAGGTAATTTTCGTGCTATATCGGTGTCTTTCGTTGATTTCCTGAGATATCAGGTAATAAATAACTCATTCATTCATTTTCTTTACCAGGCAGGGTTTGGAACCTATTCAAGAGTGAGGTTACGGGTTCCTTTAGTGAGAGGCTGACGTTTAAAACAGTCTCGGTAATTAGTACGTGATATGTCTGCGCATCTCTTTACTTCTAGTTTCAATACAATTATGATGCTAGATTATTATTTTGATTGAATTCTATTCTCGTAAAGTGCGCGAGGCAGCCACCGGGGACGAATATATGTGGATTCTACGTTTGCGAGTTCATTCACACGTTTACGACTTAGCACAAAGATTATAGAGTCTATCTAAGCAATACATTCACAATATTGTTTTATTACCGTCACTTTTTGTTATCATGACTGATATTCATATTGATCTCCTTTTCTTATATAGTTCGAGAGCATGCGGGATCAGCTCCTACCAAAACAACGCGTACTAGGAATTGCAGAAGAACTGGCGGGATGTTGGTTAAAAGAGAAGATAGATATTGCCGGAGAATTTAGTGTAAATAGATGCTACCGATCCCCGGCAGTGTAATCGAATAGACGGGCTCTAGTCCCTGTAGTTGTGATCTCCATGTAACTATCAAAATTGTATATATTTGTATGCTCGATCGTAAGACAAGTTATCTTATATATGCACGAACATGTACGGTATGTAGTGGCGTAGAAATATTCGAAAACTATTTTGAAATTAAAAAAGAAATAAACAAAAGTATACAAAATGAATTCTCTGCCACGGCAGAGAAAGTGCCTAAAATGCTGCCATGGTAGAGAACCATTTGTCCCAGTCCGTAAGAGGAACCGGGACTAACAGGGGGCACCCCGCGCGCGCCGCGACGGCCACGTGGACGCCCATTGATCTCGGATGGTAACTGTGCCTAGACTAATGCATGGGTCTTTAGTCCCGCTTCTCTAGCCCCGATTCCAAAACAGTGACAAAAGCCTCTTACGGATTGGGACTAAAGGCCCGTTCCCTATTAGTGGATATGGAAAACGCTCTTAGATCTTGAATAAAAATCTTTTGAGAGCTAAAATATTTTTTAATGGTGTCACCGAAATATAATGTTATCTGGGGAAAAAAGTACTGACTTAGTATACCGCCTACTTAAGTTAAAAGAAAAATTTGCAAACAAAAGAGAGACGTGATTATACGAAAACAAGTCCTACCGTAGGCATGGACGGTTCGTATAGGGTCATGGTTGACAGATGTACAACCAAACATACTTTTGCAAACAAGTATGTATACTGCGTAATAGGCGTATCTCCACTAATATAAAAAGACTCAGACACGTAGATCCAAAACATCTCAACCCTCTAATAATCCAAATTCGTGGGTCACATTAAGAGTAAAACATGATTAGACGCGAAGAGCACACACCTAAACACTTCATGTCGCGATAGTAAAAAAAGAACATCAAACACCAAATCGCCCCGCACACCCATGCAGAACCGCCATCAAATCACCAACCCCCGTTCCCTCCCCCCCAGCGCCAGACAGCGCCACCACATAGCGCCAGATGCCGCCGCGTGTCGTACCCCCGCGAAAAAAGCCGCTCGCAACGAACACCCCCCCTTTCCCCTCTCTGCCTATCACAACTGTGGTGCCACCGCCTACCCACCCCCACCAACATCTACGCCGCCGCTTGCGCCTCTACCGCATCCCTTGCCTAACCACACACACATCCACCATTGTTCGTCTGCCCAAATATTGGCCCTCCCGATGCGAGAACACCCGCCACCATTGCCGCATTTTTTCAAACCGTTCTTGAGGGAAGCACGCAACTACGTACAACATTTGTTAAAGCATTCGTTTTGTCGTCGCCTCTTATCTGAACAGCCAAATCCAACCTTACCATTTTCTTCGAAACCGCAGTGTCAAAATCCCTGAGGCCTTGTTTGGTTCTAGAGTATTTGGGTGGTTTAGCGAGGATAATCCCGGCCCATCCCCGTATCCCCGGTATTCCCCCAAAAGGTCGTTTGGTGCTAGAGTGTTGGGCCGAAACTATCTCCACCGATCCCTGGATATCCCAGCACCACAAAGATTTTTCTAAGACACAGAACACGACCCCTCCCCAGGGTATTATCCCAGTCCCCAACCCTAAACCTAGCCACAGACGGCTGTGTTCGTAGCGAGGGAGGGGCGACCGATGAGAGGGGCAGCGATCCAGAGCAGCGAGAGGGGTGACGCGAGCTGTGAGAGAGGCGGAGAAAGGGGAGCCTCATTCTCGTTCTCTCCATCTACTAGGTGAAGCTCCGCTTGGATCCCGTTGATCCGTGCTCTACATCACCACCGCCGTTCTTGACATCTAACCGGCGATGCCACCTCACGCTATCCTCTACTTGGAACTGACCTTTGCTCCGGTAATCCCTTTCCCTTCCTCAATCTTTGTCTATTGCATTGCTTGCCCGTTACTCGCTCTATGTGAGTCCAGCCTTGCATCCACCGCTAGCCTCCCCCTTCCGGTAGTGAAGTTTTCCCCCGAATAACAGATTGGGCGATGATTCATATGTATCAGGATTCAGACCGATGTTTGTTCATTGGATTTTTAGTTGACAACTATACGTGAAGTGGTAGTCTTCCTCAACTGATAGTTTTTCCTATCAGTAATTACCCCTTGACCGTGTTGATTATTCTAGGTTAGAGGATAGAAAATTGGTTTGTTTGGTCCTTGTGCCGTTTCTGTATATTTCTTTTCCTGAACAATTCAAATGTTTGTGCTTTAGGGTGCCAAGAAGGAGTATTAGTATTACAGTGAGTGATCATATTCGGAGGTGATAATTAAGAGGCAGTCATGTGCATTCTTTAGATTAAGAAATAACCTAGTGAAACAATCTATCTTTTTCTTTCACTTCAGATTTTTCTTGGTTGATTTACAACATCACAAACTGTTGTCCAATTGCTTGTCATTACTTGTATTTCCCTGTATTAGATACATGCAGTCGTTATTTATCTCTCACCACAACACAGGTTGTTGTTTAGTTTCTTGTCATTACCCGTTTGCCCTATATTTAGCTAGTTGCGTGGATGCCTTCCATTGTTGAGATATGCATAATGGGTATCACCATAACATATCTCTATTCCGGCTAACCCGGATGACCCATAGATAGTAGCATGGCCCATGGCCTGCTGGGCGGCCGAGTTAGAGAAATCCATAAGAGAGGTCCATGCCGGATGAACAGGAAGAGTATGGTACCGACATAGACGAAGCCGGAAGAGTAAACGACACGAAGACTAGTTAGTGTTAGTGTATGACTCTATAATCTATTCAGTATGAAATCTACCCTTTAACCCTAGGTTATGTCACCTTTATAAGTCGGACCTGCGGGAACCTTTAGGGCAGAAGTTCTTACAACTTACATGTCACATCCCCAAATTTTCCTTATTTTGGAATATGAAATAAATAAAATAAGTTTGATTGATTGTTTGACTTTGTTGAAAATTCTCAAGGAAAAGAAACCTTTTGGATTGAAAAATTCACTCTATTATGACCTAAGTAGCCATATAGGCAAAAAATGCGTGGATTGAGTTTCAGTTTTAGTATTTAGGTGAATGTTTGCAAAAATAAAAATCATGTGGCATGCATTCATAAAGCATCATGGCATTAAATAAAACCAAACCAATGATATTGGAAAAAACCTCCAAAGTATTGAAGCCCTAGTTTGAAAATCTTATAGTTGAATTACCCAAATATTCCTATAAGGAATATATAGGGATTTATGAAGCCACTATTTTCAAACTAGTGAAAATATTACAAAGATGATCCTATAATGATCTAATGAATTTTAAAAAAAATTAAAAACAAGAATCGTGGCATTTGGAGTTTGTAAAAAAAATATAAAGGAAATACCAAAAATAGAAAAAGAAAAAAAGCGGAAACGGGCTGGCCCAAGCCAGCGGCCCACCCGGCCAGCCTACCAGCTGGACCAGCTATGCACACACGGGAAGAGATCAAACACACCTTTGCATAAAAAAGCGAGCGAAAACTCGTTTGGCAAACCTACCTCTATTCAAACATCTATATCTTTTGATCTACAACTCTGAATCAATTTTCGTTTGTTTCTACTTGTTCCCTACTCTAGGATCTATCTCCCCACCATCCTAAACCTGTATATAAACCTCTAGAGACGCAGCCATATCGCTTTTCCTTCTCGAAATCCCGAATCTACACCTTCCCGAATCATATTTTGTTCCTAAACCCATGTAAATTCCGCCGGTTGCCTTCATTTCCAATATGAAAGTTGTAGATCTCATCGAAATATTTCAATCCTGGCAAACCTCACCTCTTTTCATCCACCATGGCCGGAGAATTTCGCAACGCAATATTTCAGATCTGATGGCGTAAATCGAAGATCTACTCGCGCACGTTTCTTTAAATCGAAATTCCTTTGGTAAAAAGGTAGATCTAATGATTCACCACAACTTTCATCTTGGAAGTTTTTCAATTTGATCTACAGATTTGTCTATCTAACATAAATCTATTTCTAATCTATTCTGAGGCAAAATTGAGTCGATCTGGAGCCAACTTCCTCTACTAGCCACCGGATACCATCCCAACTGTCGAGATCCTATCGACCCGGTCAGTTGCCTCATCACCACCACGTCATCGCCATGTCAGCGTCTAGGTCCAGTCAGCATGAACAGTCAGCCTGTCCAGTCAGCGGAATATTCTCTGGAATATTCCGTTTGAATTTAAAATTTCAGATTTAGATCTAAATTGTAAAATTCATTAGAAATTCATACTATGCCCAAAAATTGCATATAATATATCGAATTCTTAAGGATAATTTTACATAGATTAATATTATAAAATTAGATCTAACTTTCACAGTACAGTTAACTGGTAATAGTTTGATTAGTGTTAATAGCCTTTTAGAGTATTAAATCCATAATAAATAATTTATAGATACGAAAAATATAAATAATATGCCTCTGGACTCAGAATTTCATGTAAATTATAGGTGTAGCCTTAGATATATTTTTGGTCATAATAAACTTTTTAAATAATTTAAACTATAGTAAGCAATAATTAAATCATAAAAAAAGATCTACAACTCAGTTTGGGGTGAATCCAGTTGCTACTGGTTCGTATTAATGTCCTCTATCCAGTAAACTTTAGATCTGAATTTAATACGATAATTTGTAGAGAAGTTCCAACAGATCTATTAAAATCCCTCTATTTGCCATGAAGAATTAATAATCAATGCGCTATTGCATTAAATGATTCTCTACATGCATCATATAATCTAGTATTGATTAGAGAATTAATTACAACCATTATGCCATATTAAATCGTCATGCATGCATTTGATCATCATTGTTTCATTGTATTGTGCATAATTATAATGTTTGAATGGTGTGTTTGTTGTGTCTTTGCTTTTGGAAGATAGATTGCGAGGAGTACAACTATTATGATTGCAACTATTGTGATTGCAAGTATTTTGAGTGCAACGAGTGCTACCATTATATTTATGAGGATTATATGAACGACTACATCTACAAAAGGCAAGTGGTGCTATCTTGGTCATAAATGTTCTATTGTTTTTCTATGCATCGTAGATGTTTTTATAGAGATGCATGTTTAGAAATTACTATTGCTATGCTATTTCCTATGTATTATGGTAGAGATATCTTGTAGTTGAGCCACCGTATGATAGATGTGCTTAGACATGTTATTTTAGACGGGGTTGGGATTACACCATGCTATGGTGGTGTATATGTTTTGTTCTACTAAAATAACTTAATTAGTGAATCTCCTGGGTGTGATAGGATTGATATTATTTGGTGGTTTTAATGCGGAAAGGCACCCAGGACACTGAGAAAGGATTGGTTTCTTTATTTCGTAGCTTATGTGGGTGGCTGGTTGTACTTAGTAGGTTGTGTCGACTCGAACCCACATAGCCAAAGATGTAGTGAATGGTAGGTTGGAATGGTGTGTGTCGGGTTTGGGGAGCTACTTCCTGAACGGTCTCTTCTTGGACTTCTCCCTATCATAACACAATATGAGTGTGATGGTATGAGCAGGCTAACCAGGTCACATGGGTAAAGTGTCCAAACCCATGAAGGTGTCTAGTCTAAGTGCTTAGCAGTGTCCCAGGTTATAGACAATTGAGCAACCTGATATTGATGCTATGACATATTTCACAGTCATCCTTATTTCTTAATTACTAAAACTTGATGGATAAACTTAATGGGAAGTTGTGAATCAAACTTGGTTTATAAAAGTAGTACAAAACTATTTGAATTTCAAGCTAGCCAAATCTCCACTTAGCCAAATAAGCATGTAGTTGCTAGGTTTGTTGTTAACCACTTTAGCCTACTTGCCATACATTCAATGTATTGACCATTTGTGGCTGCAACAGGTTATATCATTTCCGAGTGATCGTTATAGGACACGAGACTCCACTCAACAATTGTTTGTCTGTGGCACATTTGAAGGATGGAGATCTACCTTGTATTGCTTTCCGCTGTAATATAATGTAAATTCTGGATCATGTACGTTATATTTATGACGCACGGTAAAATTTGGATCATTTTGTATTGTGTGTGCTAGTGAACCGATCCAGGAATTAACACTATACACAGGATGGTATCAGAGTTGTGTGTTGACTATAGGATCGAGACCGAGGAATGAAATAGGAAAGTCATAGGAATTATAAAATCTATTTCATTCTATCTTCTCCTCTTCATATACACTTCCTTGTAGTATATTCTTATCACTTAAATTCTCATACTTCTCTCTTCAAATCATAGAAGAAAGACTCCAATTATTGAAGAATACTATTATAAGTAGTCTAAACCAAATATCCCTATATGAGAGTTGGCCTACAAGTAGAAGAATAAACAAGATGATACAAATAAATATCTCACCAAGTTGAGTAGATCTGGACCACCATGTTATATCTCTTTAGGAGATGATCGTTATCGTGATAGTGTATTGTCCTTACCAACTTATGTGGTAAAGGAAATATTAGTTCCTTGCTTAATTAATTGAACCTTATTGTGTGATTGATTTGTTTGGATCTTGATTTAAATTGCATGGTTGGTGTTAATGGTTCTGTGAGTGTCGTGTGATTATGTTAGCATAGGGATAACGATTCCCCTAGACCTCTAGCTCATATATGCCAGCTTAATAGATTCCCAAAGACTAAACATTTTCATGATATTAACGTGAGAAATAACAACCCACTTTCGCTTAGCTAGAAACATTTGATGTCATGATTTTTTAGTTGTCATCCCTTCCTTGTTTTCATGACAACTAGGAATGAAACTTATTTCCTAATATAATGTTGTTTGTATGGGTATCTATAGCTTATTTCCTATTTTAAACCCTTGGAGTTAGAATGATGTGTTGAAGACATAGAGAAGGATTTAGTGGAAAATTTGAATGATGATGCCCCAATGGAGGTGAATAGCTCATCTAATGCAACAAAGAGGATGTGGAAGTAACAAGTGTTGCAAAGGATGTTATGTAGTAGATTATGCGACATGAATGTTTTGGAGCATCGATAGCCTAGTTTTTGTAGTAGCTTTGTTGATTGAATACATGGGAGTCTGCATAAAGCATTTGTTTGTGCCCATGGAAGCTTTCTGCAAGGAAAGTGAGGATGCCCGAGTGACAGAAAACGTGATTCACCTATCCTCATGCATGGTAATAGTTTGAGTGCGGGATGCATTGGCCCCATACCAAATACTCTTATTATTCGCTCTTGTAATGTTGTCTTTGTGAATCTTGAGTGCCTTTCCAACCTTAGCAAAGAAAATACATTGAGCCTGGACCTTAGAATTGATGGGTTCGTTCCATGGAAAACAAAAAAATTCCTACGATTGCAACTGCCAAGATCAAATCTAGGTGACACTTGTAACGGTTTCAGATGGACTCACCCTAGAAGACCATAAAGAGGGATAACATTCCCGCAAACAAATGTGTCTGTTGTAAATTGTACATGACTGTCCTTGAGGACATGAAGACGATTAGCGCCACAAAGGGGCAACACCTCCGTAATCGGTCACATGTACGCTGTGCCGATGACTTCCGCCCCTTGATCTAGCTGTGCAGCGGAAGCAGGGGATCTTGAACATGGATTTGCCTAAGAACCGTGCTCATGGCAATGGACAAGGCTAGAAAGGGGAGGAAGATGCCAACCAAAGGGCATATGAGAGTAGGGAGGGTGAGTGTGAGAGAGGAGGTGCTCCACCCCACCTTTTATAGGGGGAGGGAGGCTGCCCCTTTCCATGGACGACGGCTAAGAGGGGTGTCCCCACCTCTTCCGTCATTCATGTGGGTGGACACTCCACTCACAAAAAACGATCTCCACTTTCTCCCATTTATTATCCACTCAAAATCAAGAGTCATTCCATTAAAACCTCTTTTAATTCACTTGATTTAATGCCACTAATTTAATAAACACTTCATTTATTGAACACATCAACAATTCAATCCCTTGCATTAATCTGATACATCGAAACTATTCTGGCAGATTTATCAGAACAATTCCTGTGTTGTCTAGTATTTTCTCCGGTGTTCCCTATCCACTCAAACGCGTCTACTACCCTTAAGTGTGTCTCCCTACGGGTTCATGAACTATGTGGACATGACCGAGACTCTCTCCGATCAATAATCTTAGCGGGACCTAGAGATCCATAATGACTCCCACTAGTTCAATGATAAACTAGTGATCACGTGAACCTTATTCGCAGTAACCAATTACTTTTGTCTCACGATATTTTACTTTTCTGAGATCCGATCATTTGGTATCATCCATACCTAGTAGGATATCATTACTGACAAGTACTCTTTTCCTGTTCCCGTGATATAACATTCTTAGTGATCTTATAACTTGCTTGCAAGCTATGTTAATGTGATATCACCGTGAGGGCCCTGAGTATATTTGTCCATCATCGGGATGGGCAAACCCCACTCTTGATCCACGAGCCTCAACCAACACTTTCTAAGTACCCGACGCCATCTTTATAATCACCCTGTTATAGTGTGACGTTTGATGGAATAAAAGTAATCTTCTAGAGTCAGTGATTGACGTGATCTCATGGTCTAAGGATTAGAGTTACTTCGATTGAGATAGCAATATAAAATTGAGGAGATGATCGTATTGCTAAATCTACTATGGGTGAATGTTCATCATATCATTCTCTAATGACATGACCTTGTTATTAACAGCATCCAATGTTCATGACCAGGAAACCTTGATCATCAGTTAATCAACAAGCTAGTGTAATGAGAGGCATTACTAGGATCCTGTTCTTTTGTTCATTAAACGCACATGTATCAATGTTTCCTATTCACACAACTATATCATGAGAAATAAACATCTATCATAAACCTATAATAAGATAATAACCATTTATTATTGCCTCTCGGGCATATTCCTTTCACTCTCCCACTTGCACTAGAGTCAATAATCTAGTTTTACATAGTCATGAATCTAACACCCATAGTGTTCTGGTGCTGATCATGTTTTGCCTTTGGGAGAGCTTTAGTCAACGGGTCTGTAATGTTCAGATCCGTGTATACTTTGCAAATCTATATATCGCCATCCTGGACGTGTTCTAGGATGGAGTGAAAATGATGCTTGATATGCTTGGAATTCTTGTGAGACCTTGGTTACTTAGTATTGGCTATGGTACCATTTTTGTCACAATATATAACTATTGGATCCAAAGCACTTGGAACCACACCTAGTTCGGAAATTAACTCCTTCATCCAAACTGCTTTTGAAGCCGAGATATACTCCGCCTCCATTGAAGATCTTGCCACCACAGGTTGCTTGGAACTCCTCCAACTCACCGCTACTCCCTTCATAAGAAATACATATTTGGATTGTAACTTAGATTCATCCAGATCGATGTTGAAGCCAACTTTGACATAACACTTTGCGACAAGATCTTCTTCACCGCCAAGACCAAGTCCAATGAGATCAGGATTGGACCAATCACTAGAGCTCATGCCAAGCTACTTGAACAACAAGTGAATTCACTCCTAAATGAATCTGATGCTTTTGTTAATAAGAATTTTATACTGCCTATGTCTTTGCAGTTATGTATAATCAGGTTCGTTGAAGAGATTAGCATGGCGTGAGGAGGAGAAGGGCTGATGCAAGAGGATCTCAGCGTGATGATCATCCATGGATGCGTGAGGGCGGAGAGGGAGGCAGGTGCAAAGAGAGAGGAGAAGATTATCAAGAAGGATGCGAAGAAAACCAAGAAGACCAGAGTGTCCGGCTGACATCACCTAGACAGTCTGGCCTACCCAAAGACGCGATAAGGTGGCATCCATTCGGTATGCCAAATCGGAAGCCACATGGACACTAGCCAGAAAATTTGAAGTTTCCGCCCAGACCAGACTGTCTGATTTGTGCCACACGGAGTTTCCGGTTGAACCGGAATGTCCGACCCATATGTACCAGAATGTCCGACCGCCGACGGATCTGTTCTGAATTGGCTTGTATTAGTTTGAGTCAGACTCATTTTTGTTTCGATTTTTTGCCGTCCCACCCACCCTTATAAGCCCTGGGATGCCTCCTTAGCTCAGTTTAAACCACGTTTAAAGTAAACTCTAGATTCGTTGAGTTTCTACTTGCATCCAATTGAACCCCATCACCAATTCGCATCGATCTGGTGTATTTGCTACTATCAATCAAGTGTGATTAGTTGATCCATTGTGATTTATCCAATTGCAAGTTTTGTGTGATCTACTGTTCCATTGGGAAATAGAAGATTGCAATACCGCTTTGTGGTTAACGGCTACATGTGCAAGTGTGTGAAGTTGCGAATATCTACAAGGGTTGAGAGTTGTTGCATTGGCATCAGGGATTGATCGAGAGGTTCATGAGCGGCATATAAGTTATCTCCACCCACTACCATCATATATCCACCTTGCTTACTGATAAGATCGAGCCACCCCATATCATATTGGTATCAGATTCTAGCGTTTCCTCAGTAAGCATCCACAAATCCATCCATAGATTAGTTTGTTTTTCGTCCTATACAGAAAAAGCCATAGAAAATATTAGGGTTTAGTCTTTGCCATAACCTAGACTGCATCAGAGTTAAGTATTAGTTGATGTTCATTGTGACATCCCATCTTTAGTAGGATGCCTAAAAATTAGGGGGGAATAAAACCTTTACGGTTATGCATGAACTTGATTCTTTGTTTAGTGTGTTACTAAATCAGTAGTTTGTTTCCTTGCTCTATTTGTTTGCTTGTGTTCCTAGTGGTGTGCTAATTCTAATAACATGCTTGTGATTACTAGATCACCACCTAATACAAACTAGCATCACAACTAGTAAGCATTATAAATCCTAGAATAAGGACCCCAAAATTTGGCTAAGTCATAAACACTTAAGAAGCCATTTTTGGAGCTATGGTTTAGGCTAACCATGATCCACCTTGGCCATGAAAATACACCTTCTTGTACCATGTTATGATTACTACAAAATGCACCCCTTGCCATGGTTAAACCACAACCCTAAGTAGCTTTTTGTACAAGCTTTACAACCCATGCTGAATTAAGGAAATGGTCACCTTAATTTTTGGCCGACATTGGCAACTAATATCTAATCACCAAGAGGGAGCTAGGAAGCATGTCTAACATGGATGTACTCAACTCACACCTCTCTATAGACCCCAGTCCTTGATCTGGCCAGAAGAGCCTCGAGCTAGTGGCCATGTTCACCCAAAGTGGACACTTGTTAACACTAACCTAGATCACCCACAACCCCATTTCTCCTCTCCACAGCTGTTGTGTCCCTATGCTCTATGATGCATGGCCATCACGTCGCCCCTACATGACTACAACACTACCCCAACCCCTCACAAGCACCCAACCTCGTCCAAAAGAGAGAGACAAGCGAAATGGAGCAAATATCACTCGGCCAATGCAGCAGTAGCCCATGTATCTCCCTATCACAACTGGACCCCACGAGGCCTGCTTCAACTCCCCAGGCATCGCCCTGACGCTCCCCTTCACTCACCATGGTGTCCACGCGAAAGGACCCCAACCCGCGGCGTCCACTTCACGCCGACCATGGCGTCCATGCTTACCACACGTCAATATCCAGTGCAACTACGTGATGTCCATAGTGGAGACACTCATCGCCACCCTCCCTACTACCCTCTAACCTAGCCTCACGCTACACCCTAGCCTGCTCGAGATGTAGACCGACATGACCTCTCGGTGGACCACCTTGCGTGCACCCGACCACTGTCACACCCCTCAATCTATCGTAATGACCCCATCACATGCACGTGCCCTTGGAACACCCAATGGCATAGGAACGCGCCCCACTGCCTAGCTCTTCTACTCCTGTGCGCCCACGACCTCTCTCTGCTCCACCATGCACCTAGTGCACCGTGGACGCGACCCTCTTGGTTAAAACCCTCCCGACCCCCTCTCCACTCACCAACCAACCCATTCTACCCCCTGAACCGTCTCCACTCACCCAGGAGCGGATACGAGGCCTCGCGCTCCCCTCTGGCCGTAAACCTCTCCGCACCGCCATGGTACTGTGAGGAAGAAAGGCAACTTCTTGACGTGCTCTCCATTTCTCCCTTGCTTTCTCGTACAGCCATGCTCCCCTCTCGACCCTGCTTCTAACCCCACCATTTGTTTATGCCTAGGAAGGACAGATCGACGCCGTCGTGAATGCCTGTGAGAACCACCGCAGCTCGCACTTCCACGAAAACACGCAGAGTCGAAGCAGACATTACCGCCCGTCCCCAAGCTCGCCGTCGAACACTACTTCGCCTCCTACCCTTCCCACGCCATCGCTGACCCTAGGTGAGACACCCCGCCACTCCTATGTCGTAGCTCGGGTTTGCATCGCCGGCGTCCTTCCATCGCGAGGATGATGCACAACCACTGTTGGATCCGTTCTAATCCAGCGGCCTAGAGCCACCGATACCCCTTCACAACACCTCAGTCGCTGGTAGCCGAGGCCCCCGCCCTGGATTTGAAATCCCACACTGCCACGGTGGCCGCTGAAGAACTGGGCCGGCCCAGCACCTTCTGGTGCGACCCAGTGAGAACCAGCCCACTAATCCTTTTTAGTTTTTAGTTATTTAAATTCCCAGATTTTTTGTTGCTAGTTTTAAATCCACCAAAAAGTCTTTGGGTAATCAAATTGGATTGTATGGTTGCCTATGAAACTATATACCATGTGGTACTGGTGGCTCTGCCAAAATATTTTTGTAGAATATATGGGAGTTTATTTCCCAAAATAGTATTGTTTTCACTAACTAGCACAGTGGCCCGCGTGAAACGCGGGCAATATCTTACAATGTAAGCATGAAATCTCCGTTGACCATGAAGTGAAAATTTGACTAATTATCCAATTACCATCGACTCAAAATAAAATGAGAGCATTTTTTTTATAGATACAAAAAATATGTACATCCGAAAGTTGAGTTATTTTCCTTGGGATCATTTAAATTTTCTCCTTCTTTTTTGGTTACTATAAGATAGTTTCATAAGCCTATATTTTTTATGTTAGAATCTACAATTTTTATAATACATATTATTGTTGTATTCATTGAGTTCAACCTCCTTCAACCTGTAACTACTGCCTCCGCCCCATTTTATAAGTACTTCACGTATCCTTGGGTCGCCAATTTGACTTACATAATACAAACTATATAACACAAAAATCATAGAATTATAAAATATAACATGTTAAGTTTCTAATAATATATATTTTTGTAATATATGCCTCATATTAAGTGGGTCAAATTAACACCATAGGGATACATGAAAGACTTTTAAATCGAGATGGAGGGAGTATAAGGAACGCCCTAACTTTAATACAACATAATTATCTAGAACCTTCCATTAAGTATATGCATACAGGAGAAGAAAAGTCGAACACATATCTCCTTGTTACAAATACAACAACAATTTTCTATGTTTCTTAACACTTTATTGTTCAAAAAGGCTATTATTTGAAAATTTTAGAAATGTCTCCAAGATCAAACATGCCAAAGTTAAATCTATCTTAGAGTAGATAAAACAATTAAATGTCTCTAGTGAACCATGTGCTTAAGTGCAATTTGGTCGACACAAACAGTTATCCTGAGCTTACAATGCACTATCCACTTATAGGCGGTGTCCATGTAGTATTCCAGGTGAATGCGATGATTGATGGACCTGATAAAACCTTGATGACCATAAGCAAAATGTACGCCCTATAACATAGGTGAAAATAATTTAACATATAATGAAATTTTACCATGACGTCCGCCCTACTGATGCCTTATTTCAAGATATTTATGCGCTTCCATGACAAATTGGCCTAGCGACAAAAATGTAAAATTGGATTTTTTCCATGAAGTGAATGTCATTTAAAAATACATGTACATAATTTCAAATCAGATAATTATGTGGTAGTATCACTTTTATTATATTTCTTTATATGCACCCGGTCCTTATAACTCTTCCAAACTAATATATAGGAGGGGTACCTGACATCCGTGCTCATCAAAGGTCATACATACATAACTTATGATGAACGAAACAAATGTTGAAGTGAAGAACCACTTGTGTGATCTGTAAGGCATAGTAAATTTTGCACTAAACACTCTGTGACCTTGAACCTGTAGACACCTAAAGCAGCGAAAAGGATATAGGGCACCCTTTGTCTGATTAGTACTAAAATCATAGTTATATAAGATAAGAAGTCAATAATCTCGTATACAACCTTTTCCGATTTAGAATAAATAAAAAAGGCCATGGGTCTATTATCTTACACATGGTGCATTTTTCCCAAATGATCGTCATTTATAGTTATTGAGTAGTAATTATTACCTGGTTAATTCTTCACCACTTGCATATTGGCCGCCACCTTTTCTGATTCTTACATGGTAACTTCCGCTTTCCTTTCCTCCAAAGGTCACCCGTTGTCTCATGAGAAACAAGTGATCTTTGTGAAGAATCAGTGCATATAGCAATTTGTAAAAAAATGATCTAGATGGAAAATAAACGGATTATATCTACCATATTAATGGAAAATCATCGGATGAAGGGTATATAGACCTCATTTGTATTAATAAAAAATGGCATCTCATGTGCTTGTCATCGCTCATTAAGAATATCATGTACACATTCTATAAGAAACCATGTTTTTTATCAGTCTGCTAGACACTATTAATTCGTTCAGAATAAAAGTAGCAAAAAGATCAATTAGTTAAAAATCACCAGAAAGTAGGTATATTAATAACTTGTAAGACCAACAACTTGGAGGTGAGGATACACATATATAATTAGAGATCGTGCAAAGGACAATGAGAGCAGCCTTCCAAAACTCGAAGGCCCTAGTCGATCTGTTTTTGCAAGTAGACAAATCCACCGAAAACACTTGATGAGACGACTAAGCACCAGGATTCAAGGTTACCTAGATATTGCTGGACTGTGCGTGATGGTAAGCGATTTTTGCTCAGCGATGCAGAACTGCTAGGAAGGCCCTAACCGTCTGTTATTTGCTTGATTGGAAAGATTAACCCTACTCCGAGGTAGACACGGGTATCCATAGTTTGAGTTGGCTTACATAATGAGTCTCTTGAGATACCATTGTTGTAATCCTCCGGAGCCTATGCTATGAACAATCCAACGCGATGACTGCAATTTCTACAAAACTAATTAGGCCTAGAGACACACAAATATTTATACAATTCTGAAGATGATTTATGCTGGTTTGCTGCATGATTTCCATGATATATCATTGTCGTCAGCTCCTACCCTAGCGTCTCAACTGTCAAGAGCTCCAACACGATAATAAACTGGACAAAATAAGTCAGAGGCTAATAATAGAGTTCAGAGAGACACTACAACCATGTAATAGATATGGATTTTTGAAGATCACTACCTTGCATGTTGTACGCTAAGAAGATGACTTTTAGCTAGCTCGGTGAACTCAATTAGCAGATTGCACATTTTTGGGGTAACTTCTATGTGCATGTGCCCAGAGCAGATCAAAACTGTCAAACTTTGTCAATCTCCTACTTTTTTTGGGTGGCCCTATTCTACTTTGTACTATCTTGGTTGCCGATAGGATATGACATTGGTTGAAATCTGCTAGGTCTTTATTGATCAATATTGCCATAGTGTCTCTGCTGCCAATCTCCTCCGAGTAGCGGTTCCTTATAAAAATGAGATCAGGCAGCTTAGTGCATGTCTCACCGTTTTGTTCATCGATCACTGTCTTGATGTTTAAGAGAGAAGAGGTTTACCAACTGTTGAACTGAAGATGCCACGGAAGCAGGGAGGCACAACGCAAATCTATGGCACTTGTTCAACCCTTTTCGGCCACGCATTGCTTACATTTGCAAGATATAGTCGCTGGTATGGGCCGGCCGGCGGCAGCGGTCTGTATAATCACGAGGTTCTTTTTGGCCTACAGATTGACAAAATGTAAGCATAGTTGTGTGAGGATCTGACGGCATAGAAGGGGATCTTACAATCTTTCGACTATGAGGAGGACCGGTTATGAATGGCAAAACAATTGAAAAGGATGCTAAGGAAATCAGAGTTTTGAAAATTACAATAGGAGAAACTACTCATAAAATTAAAAATTTGATCACCAAGGGGACATTGACATTGGATACCAAAGAGTGTTTTCACATGGTAACCAAGGGGACATGGAGAGCGATGTCCCTTTTCCTTGAAATCTCTGTCTCCGATTGCCTGCAAGCATGCTCACATGTGTTATTGCACATCAACCTTGATCATGATTTGAAATTCTAATCAGAAAACCCTAGATTGGAATTCTATTGGGGTATTGATTTCCTGGAGAGGTGAGACGGCTCAATTTTCTATAGACTCATCGGTTCTTACTTCATACAGAAAAAATCGGATCGATCCTACCTACATGTGGTAATCATATGGTATGCATGCATCCAGCTGCAACTCCTTGATTGGATACATGCACTGAACATGCGACCATTAAATTAAGACTTAACAGAATACATCAAGATAGAATAGTAAAGTATATATGCATATGGGACTAATCAAAAAAATAGTTGAGCGAGTGTTTTACTGGCTTTGAAGAAGATGGAGCTGCCACTTGACGTAGTGGAAGGCGTACTAATTTAAGGGTTTTGAAGTAGGCTGGCCCTCATGGACGGCGATCATGCCACGGATCAGATGAGGCATAACACGGTCACTCTCCATGATCAACACTACGACCATAACACGGTCACTCTCCATGATCGTTGAGCGCGGGTAGAGGCGGCGAATGCAGCGATCTGGCATCTTGCATGGCACCGAGCGAATCATGGTGAGCATCTACCATAGAACTTTAGGGGAGGTCCAGGATGAAGAGGCGGCGGGGCATGGCCTGGACTCTTCGGGAAGAGGAGATGGGGCAAGGGAGGGTTTTCAGCGGAACGTGTTTTTTTCATAGAACTTTAGGGAACAGATCTGACGGTTTTTTTCTTACTTTTACGCATCCTCTAATAAACCAAAGTCTAGATATGTCTGAGTTTTGTGGGAATTTCTAGTCTAATTCTCTTAATTCTGGTTAACCCATCACGCACTTTTAATATATAATAGATAAATTCCTAGTATGTTCTCATTTAATCCCAGAATTGTAAATCCAATTTGTATGCCCTATGTACAACTAGATCTACTCAGGAAAACTTGATTTACATGTTTTGGATCTCTAGATCTACTGTAGTGATTTTTCTAGCATTGAAACAGATCTATGTTTAGATAATTCTAGAACCTTCTGTGGACATGATTTTGAGGTGACACCAAATCTCAGAGTGGTGCCTATGGTAGATGTATCACTCCCCAGTAGATCATAATTTTTGGTGTGTGTTTATTTTCTGTGAATTATTTTACTTCTGCTAGCATAGTTTTTACTAGATTACTTCTTAAAAATCAACCTTGCATGCTAAAAATATGAATACAATTGTGCTCGCTTGGTATTTTCAATACCAATCTAGTGATATAAATTTTGATCACTGTTCACCTACAGATTCTGGTCGTGGCAAAAAGCCAAGTGTTTAACTAGTGTTTAGTACTAAATTCACCATAAAACTTTAGTATGTGCTCTTTAAGTGATTCCAGTGGACATTCCTTGCTATGTTCAGTAGCTTCTGATGTGTGGTTTGATCTACTATGTTGAGCATGTGAACTATATTGGTAGTATTGTTTGCTTAGTGTTGGTTGTGTGTTGATTTGTTGTTGTTTGCTCTTTTTGAGACGTTAGAAACGAACGAGGAAGGTGAATTTGAGGAGTTTGAAAAAGATGACCAGGGAAAATTTGCTGATCAAGGCAAGCCACGTTTTTCCTCATAAGACTTGTCCTATTGTTGATACAGATGCATTTTTTTACTCTAGCTATGTTTACATTCTATATGGGTTTGGCTCCTCCAAGCTTGTACATATGGTGCTGCTAAGTACCACCCTTGGCATACCTATCCAATACGACATAGATTAGAGCGGTGATTTATGCCCCACCCCCTTTGGAGACCCTTTTAGCCAACAACTATAGGATGGGAACCCGTAAAAGATTTACAAAAGCTTTATGTGAGGACCTTTCTAAGGAGGTGACGAGGGTTAAACTCATCAATGCCCATTGTTATGTACTTGGGTTTTGGAGAAGGAGAGAGCGCTGGAGGCATCAATCTGCGAGCAAACAAGCACATAGGGACGCAAGGTTTACCCAGTTCAGGCCTCGTAGAGGATCCTACTCCTGCTTGTCTTCTCTTGGAATTATCGAGGGAGTCGAAAGTTACAGGGGGTGCACAGATACAATCTGGTAGGTTGTGGAAACTAGGGTTGTGATTATCCTCCTCACCGCCCCCTCCTAGCCTTTATATAGATAGGCTAGGTCTCGGGACAGCAGGTCGAGTCGGTTACAAGTTAGGGTTTTTCCCTTTAAACTTTGTATCTTTGAGCTTGCCGTGTGTCGCAAGTAGTCGGAGTCTCCTTTGAACACCCGAATCTTTGATTTGGTCCTTGGTAACACCGTGGGCATCTGCCTAGATTGGACCGTATATGCTAAGCTCGAGTACCTGTAAAGTATGCCCACGTCAGTAGCCCCCGAGTGTCCGGTTGATTCGCTGATTCGAGTGGAGACTAATGAAGTCTTTCGAGTGCACAGTCGAGCATGTTTTCGAGTGCTTTAATTTATATCATAGGGATTGTTGATATACGTGCCTAATTCATCCGATGTATCGGGATTAATTAACTACCTTAGGGCAAAACAAAGCAATCTACTCAAACTCGAGTCCCCAGACTCGAATTTGGAAAAAGTGCTGGCGTAATTCGACTCAGGCCGTGGAGGTCTTATAGAGTCGAATCCCAGCGTATAAGTGTGAGCACTCGACGCGTCCTTCCAGGCTTATTCATTGTACCTGTAGGCACTGATTTTTTCTAGTAGAGCGCAGTAGGTGAATTGTCAGGCCTTTTTCAGGTCTTACCTTCATGCTGTAAGCGTGGCATCAGAATTTTGTCATCGCGGAGATGATTGAGATGACCCAGGAGACGCAGTATTTTTGTTGGGAAAAATATGAGGTGGAGTCACCGAAGCTTTCGAGTGTGGACGTAGTCAGCACACAGTTACGTATGAGAAAAATCATAGGGTGCGCGGCCAGCGTTCCCTATGGGAGTAGCCTCCGAATGCCTATTCGAGTCGTAGACTCGAGCGTGGACTATAATTATTTTGCGACTGCTGTCGTCTTTTGCTTGTTTCAGTCGAATGTGCTTTATGCGCGCCCTATGGGAGTAACCCGAAATCCATAATCAAATAATTGATTCGAAGGAAGGGTTTTCATAATGCTTGGATATCTTTACAAAGTTCTTCGGGTGCGCGGCCAGCGCTCCTGTTAGGATTAGCCCCCGAGTGCTTGGTTGAGTCGAAGACTCGAGTAAGGACTAGTGTAGTCAAAATGTGCTCCTATTGGAGTTAATGACGTCAGTAATGACGATGATATTACCTCAGTTGCCCGCGTGAGAGGTTTTGACGGGACGTGACGAGTAGTGAGTCCTATTTTTTGACTTGGACTTGACCAGCATGCGTAATCTTCTGGTTTAACTGTGTCTCCTCGATTATCGCGCGTAATAGGAGGAGTGGAGCGACGGTTCGTGGTTTACCCTTACCACGTGTCGACACTGATTTGTGCCATGCGTCTAGTTGATTTTCTTCTGGCCGTGAGATGGAATCGTCGATGAGGTTAAGTTGAGACCCTCTGTGCGGTAATTTCTCCACATATCTTCTTCCTCCTCGCGCACAGCCTCCATTGTCGCTTCATGCTGATCCATTGCTCGCACCTTCTTTGTGGCGCTGGACCAACTTCGCACTTTCCCGAGCTACTTCCTGCGCTAGCACCGCCAGTGCCAGGTGGGCAAGAAGAAGGGAAACTCCGCTGCTGGATCCACGGCTGCCGCTGTTGTGGCCAAGAAGAAAAGTGCCACCACCACGGGTACCAGTGATACCGCCGTGGCTGGGAAGAAGAAGGCCCTGGGGACCCATGTCACCAATGGGTCGTGGCGCCCATCCGTCATCTATCCCTTAGAGCTTTTCACCCAACGCCAGGATGGAGCGATCTCTGCCGTGGAGGATGACTCCCGTGTTTCCGGCGATGAGGTAATCCCTAGTCCTTCTGCGGGGTCTCGAGTGATGTTCCTCGCGTTCATCATTCGCGGTCTTTCTCTCCCCCTTCATCCATTTGTTAGGGGTATACTTTGTTTCTATGGGCTCTAGCTGCACTAGCTGACCCCAAACTCTATCCTCCACATCGCCTGCTCTATTACCCTTTGCGAGTGCTGGCTCGGAATCAAGCCACACTTTGGCCTCTTCAAAAAACTCTTCAAGCTCAAACGTCAGTCGGGTTCAGGTTCACTAGTCTATGATATAGGAGGCTACGAGATCCACGTCTACTCCAATGTCACCTGTTTCTCCATCAATCTCACTACATATGTCCAAGGATCCAGGGAGAAGTGGTTCTACATCCGCGACCAGAAGTTTGATGGAGAGCACTACAGACTCGCGCCCTTGGATCCAGTGGTGGCCTGCAAGAGGAGGAGGTCGTGGAAGAACGTTGTGATGCCCAGTGAAGTCGAGGAAACAAAGACTCTGTATTAGCGTGTCTGCGACCTCGAACGCCGCATAGGATCTCATTCGCACTTGGATGCGCTGCCGAGTACAGCCTCTGCAGGCCAGGGTGCATCTGATGTGCCGCTAGATTGGTACTGGTGATGTCACTCGCATCTCAGCGGAAGGCATTTCTTCTAGCAAAGTAGACATGAGGTTTCGACTGCTGACAAAGTACACCACCAAGGAGGATCTCCCGGGTGACGCAGCCGTACCTCCATTCTGCGCAAGCCATCCTCCGCCTGAGGTGGACTTCTTTTTGAATGTTCTTCATATTTTTCGATTACCTTCTCATTGTAACTTATACTGATGCTTGGTTCTGATTCAGGACTGGAAGGCAGCAGCCAACTTGCCTCCTCAGACCGAAGGAATAATTCCACGTGAAGCGAAAGAAGAGGACGAGTCGGGCTCCACCATCCCTGTTGGGGAGGAGCAGGAAGCCCTCGAGTCTAGTGGGCACGGGACTCGCAAGCGTTCCCGTATCGAGGGTTCGGATGCCTCATCACCAATTACGCCAGAGGGTCCGCCTACTACTGTAGAAAATCCAATCTCTGTCGTGCCTGTGCGCGCCATGGCTCCTCCCTCGTGGAAGAAGCTGAGGTTGCCGAAGGAGTCATCTGGGGATTCCTTTGACCTTGAATTTTTTTGACGGGTATGCCTTTATATGTTTGCGAGTTTGTCTTGTCTTCTCAAAATCTTTTCCTTCTGAAGTAGTGTTGGATATTTGGCATTCAAACGGTGTCATCATCCTCCGACGACTATCAATTTGTCAAGGAGTCCGGAGTCACAGACTCCAAGAACAAGGAGGTGGCGGCACAGTCTCCTTCTCCTCCGGTGGCAGCCACTCCGGTGCCAATTCTTCGAGTTCTCCCCACACTGGGGGGCACCAGATTGTTGCCTGGACGCCGATTCTGAAAGAATCTTCGGACTCCCTGGAGGAACACGTGAGTTTTTCTCTTATCGCTGGCAGTCAAATTTTTTTTAATGCTGACGCTTCTTTTCCTTTTGTGTAGCCTATCTTGAAGAATTCTGCTCGCCTCGCCAAACAGATCGTTTCCTTGGGTCAACAGCATGTTATGCTGGATAACCGCCACCGTGCTTTTGAAGGTTAGCGTTATACTTTTCTTTCCGCTCTTCTTGTGTAGAGGTTGGTGAGCTCAAGTTTTGCCATTTTTGTTCCTTGTAGGTGAGCATAATGAGCTTCTTCGTCGCGTCACTTCCCTCGAGAAGGGACTTGCTGCGGCGGAGGAGAAACGCGACGAGGCAGTCGAGGATCTTGAGGAGTCGCAAAATCACAAGGAAGATTTGTGTTCCTCCACTGCTGAGAGGGAAAAGGTGTTCGTAGAATAGTTCTTCTCTGTCGCGAAAGCGCTCTCAGGTTTGACACTCTCTCGCTTGTATTTGCCATCCACTTTGCCTTCATGTTCGTGTGCTCATATGTGTATTCTGCAGATGCCACCGGCGTGGATTTTGACACCCATGCTTTGACCCATCCAGATGCTTTGGTCGGCGCCATGGCTGCAGTCGAGGACCGCAACATCTCTTCCAAGGACTCACTCGGGAGAGCCAAAGGCGTGCTAGGCCGTCTTCGAGAGGAGATAGTTCACAAGGCCTAGCTGATCGAAAATATCGATGACCTGGTGGAATCCTTCGTAGAAGGCGTGCCAATGGACTTCAAGAACTCATAATGGGCAGTTGGAGCGACCATGGGACTCGTGATGGCGCAAGCCCACGACATGGAACTGGACGCCAGCGAAATATCCTCGGTGATGCCGGTCAATGCGGATGGACAGCAGGTAGTGTTTGCTCCTTTTGCCACTAGTTGCAGTAAGTATGCGCCTCGGCTTATTGAAATACTCGTCGCTTATTCGGCGGAGCTGCAGCGGTTGAAGAGTGCAAAAGCTCTGGCGTCTAGGGCTGCAGCTGGGAAGTCTGTAGCATCAGGGACTGTTACAGATTTGAGGAAGCCCCCGAGGTCGAAAGCGAAGCCATAGAGCATTTCCTAGCTGCCTTTTGTAATAGTTTTAGCTTTCCTTGTTGAACTGTATTCTGTGGGGGTGCCCCTTTTGATATTCGTTGAATTTGAATGCACTCCTCTCTTTTATTGGTGGATAGTTGGTCTTATATGCCTCTTGCTTTGGTTGTAATAGGTCCTTCAAGTGGTCCTCCTGACTCTCCTCCCACCGATGAAACTGTGACACAACCATGTTCAAAGGTGGAGGAGCTATCGCTGCTTGCGTGATTGCACGGTCGCATAAAGCAGTTGGAGCGAGAGTTACCCATGATCCGTGGTAACACAGATGTGTGGAAGTGAGAAGCTGAGAAGGCCAATGCACACGAGAAGTACCCCCTAGGCGAAGTTTCTCAAATGAATGAGCATTTTAAGTGTTAGCTCTCTAGCTTCTTATCCTTTTCTTTAGTCATTGGCGGCAACACTTTGTCCTTATGCTCTGCTCTGCTTCTTGTAGTTGTTAGCTCTCGTCACCCGCGAGATGAGAGGGATAGAGTTGCCATTCGTCTAAATGACTTGACCCAGGAGAAGCTGCAAGCTAGCGGATATTTCTAGGTGGACCACGATCGTGCAGTCGCATTGGCGACGCTGTAGGATCGTGCATCGCGAGTGCTACAGTGCTTGAAGAGGGCGCAGTCGTGCCTTAAGCACATTTTCAGGTGATGTTTCCCCTGGACATTGTGCCTTCAAGCTTGCTAGCTTTGCTATCGAAGTTTCAAGATATCAGTGCGGTCCACGAGTGCGTGCACCAGCAGTTGGTCGTAGGTTCCAGGGCTGCATTGGCACTTGCTCGCCTGCATCGGCCAGATGTGGATGTTGTAGCTATTGTTGCTGGTCCACGCCCCCCGCCAGAAGGGATGACATGGAAGATGGTGCCACATTACCAGGCGATTGATCGGCCAGCCGAAGATATCGTCGATTTCTTTGAAGATCAAACAAATGTTCTCCTTTTGGAGCAGTAGTGTAGTTTGGACCTGCACATGAATGTATAAGTGTTGTAAAGTTCATATAATTGTGCCGGGTGTTTTTGGTACCCGTTAGTGTGTAAAGAGCTTGCTAGCTTGTATGTTTTTCGAGTGTATTGTAATCTGTAGTTCCTTTCTGTTAGCCTGGCATATATTCATCTCAACACCTTGCCAACTTGTCAGATGCATTGCAACTGGGTTGGTTTTATCAAGTGTTCGATTAGTAGTGCGTCAGCTACTCAGGATACTGCGTTGTTCGTGGAATGAGGTGTAAAGGGTGGCACAGCCCCCGAGTGATATAATTGCAAGGAAAACAGAAAAACACAAGGTTTGGGGCTCTTAGCTTTATTGATTCGCAGAATATCACGAGCTACATTGTGTGGCCAAGTAGTCTGGCTGAATAGCCTTATTTGTAAACTAAAAACATCTAGGGGTAAAAACGACACAACTGCGCGATGTTCCAGGGGTTGGAGTATGCGACTCCACTTTCTATGTCTTTAAGGCGGTAGGCACCACATGGGATTACTTCGGTAATCACGTAAGGTCCTTCACAAGGGGACTCGAATTTGAGGTGCCCTTGCTACTTCAGTCGTAGGACTAGGTCTCCTTCGACGAAGGATCTGGGGCGTAGCCTTCTGCTGTGGTAATTGCGGAGGTTCTGCTGGTAGATCGTGGATCTTTTTGCTACAATCTCACGTACCTCATCGAGGAGGTCGACGAAGTCTTCGAGTGTGAAGGTTGATTCTGCCTCGCTATATGCTACTACCCGTGGGGCCTTGTAGCGCACCTCTGCGGGTAGTACCACCTCGGTGCCGTGTACCATTAAGAAAGGAATGTAGCCTGTAGCACTGTTTGGAGTTGTGCGCAGGCTCCATAGTATCGATTGCAGCTCCTCGGGACAGCACCCACCAGCTCTTTCGAGTGGCCGGAGGAGCCTTTTCTTGATCCCGCCACATACGAGGCCGTTGGCCTTTTCGACTTGACCGTTGGTCTAGGGATGTGCCACCGAGGCGAGAATATCATTTTGCGGCCCGAAAGTTAGGATGACTACAGTTGGTGTGCCAAATACTCAGAGGGTCTTTTTCAGCACGAATTCAACTTTACGTTTCAATACAAGAAATCAGGCTAACGGCCGTCAAGTTGGCCCCCCTGTCAGTTCTCGCCGTTATGTCGCTCCTGTCACTCCCATCGCTTAGGTGTCAATTAGGCTTGAAGCATTGGCGCCTGCATCCATTACGCGTCTTCTTCTTTCCCAGAGAGGCAATCTGTGGGGTGTCGCAGCCATGGCGCGGAGCTGGGACATGGACAAACCTGCTCGGCCCAGCTCTCCTCCCTGTAGGCTTGCAGCGTTGGCGCCTGCATCCATTACGCGTCTGCTTCCCCGGAGCGGCAACCTGTGGTAGCGGCCATGGCGCAGAGCTGGGACGTGACGAAGCTGCTCGGCCCCGCTCTCCTCCCCATCCTGAGTCGGAGCTCGCCCTCACCATAGACGCACCCATGGCACGGTGCTGGGACGATAATTGGTTCCCGGTGAGATCTATCACCTTGTCGACCATGCTCGTTTCTGTTTTCCTCCTCTAGAATCCGAGCTCGCCGTCGCCTTCGTTGCACCCACACCATTTCTGCCACCTCTGCCGAGGTCTCTGTGGTAGCTCAAGTTCAGGGGCTCTCCAAGTTTTGCCATGTTGGGCCTGTAAGTGTAGTTGTATGTTAAACTAGCAAATCTCTTTTGTTCAAATATCTTGGGCTATACCAACTTCATTATGTTTAATTATAAAAGACAAAATATAAATGATTTCTCTCAATTTCTCACATAGAAAAATGCACAGCTAATTTCATATTCTCGTAGGAACTAGCCTCACTTGTTGAACCGGCAGCACTGCCACGATCTCCACGTAACTACGGTGAGTTCTCAAACCGAAAGTTGCAGTTACCACGTTTCTTCTGCAGTCATTCCTCTTCCTCAGTCATTCCTCTGCAGTTTTTCCTGGGCGCTTCTTCTTCCTCTGTTCTGGAACCATCGGTTCATCTTCTTCTTCCTCTCGCATGCATTTCCTTTCAACCATTTCCTTGTAGGCATAGACGATGGGAACCGCACAACAGAGACCCACTTGGTCCCTGCCCATGGCACCACGACTTTGACAGTGGTGTACACAAATGATGAAGCGACTGTGGAGACAACTCTCGCCAGGTTTGAGCAATTGCTTGAGAAAGAGAAGCACAAGTTTGTGGGTCTAGACTTCGAGTAAACCTGTGCAAATAAGAGAAAAAATCCTCCACAAGAGATCGCTGTCGTGCAAATTGCCATACATGAGGAGGTCCTCGTTTACCACTTCTCCCTTTTTGGTGTCTCGATGCCAAAGGGGGAGAAGTAGTTCTATTAGGTTGTCCGTGGATTTGCATGGGTAGGGCATAAGCACTTGCACTTTTTATTCGTTATTTCTTGCTTATGCCCATTTAGCGTTGAACTTTTATATTCGTGGTTTGTGATTTGTGGTTGAGACTTTATGTGGTTGTCTAGATGATACCTATATCTATTCATATCCTATTGCTGGTGGTTTATCACGGAAGGCGCGCGCTCATAATGGTTACCCAATAATAATTGTGATTTATGTCAAGGATGCCTATTTTCTACTTCGGTGGTATGTTTTTTTATTGCCCTTTTGTCTATGGAATAGATTCACCTTTTTGTGTGCATTTGTATTCCAATACAAAACTCTATTATGCACACATTGAGGGGGAGTCCCTTCCATAGTTATCTATGTTTGTCTTGTGTCTTTCTCCTGCAAATCCTGGTATTGTCATCTAACACCAAAAAGGGGGAGATTGAAAGAAAATTTCATGTTTTCCTATGTTTTGCGTGTTAGATAACAATACTATGGAGACTTTTCATGTGTGCTAAGTGTGCAGGAAGTTTTGAGGGGGGGCGGATAATCCGGCCTACCTCATCTCTCAAGGAAGCCAAGGCGCGTCGCTCTATGTCCAGTCGGATTTTCTTCCGGAAAATCCGAACTAGGGCGGTTTTTCTTCCCCAGGCCGAATAATCCGGGTTTCGCAAGGGCCGGATAATCCGGCCCCTAGTTTTCGTGCAAAAGGAGCCACAGCGCGTCGCTTTGTGTCCAGTCGGATTTTCTCCCGGAAAATCCAAACTGGGGCGGTTCTTCTTCCCCAGGCCGGATAATCCGGACTTTGCATAGGGCCGGATAATCCGCCCCTAGAAGTTGATCAAGGACAAGCTCGACGCGTCTCACTGTGTGGGGGCGGATTTTCTGCCGGGTATTCCGAGTCTGGGCGGTGTTTCCTCAGACCGGATAATCTGGCCCCCAAAGTGTGCAACGGCTAGTTTTTGGAAGGGGGTATAAGTACCCCTTCTTCCCCAATGTCCAGATCTCTTGATTCATTCAAATTTGACTAGACCCTGTGCAAGAGCTCTAAATCTCGATCTCCCACTTCAACCACCCTAAGGTCTTGATCTTTGGTGGAACTGAAGGAGGAGAAGTTCATCATCAACATGAAGAATCAAGCGCTTCAACTCCTCTCCATTCACTTGGAGAAATCCCTGATCTACTATTCTCGTTAATACCTAGATCGTGTTATTGTATTTGACAACTTTGTTCTTGTGGCAGCTTATTGTCATTTCGGGAGCCTCCAAGTTGTTGTGGAGTTGTTGTCCCGCTGGTTGTGTAAAGGCATCGGTGCCCGCCTCGAAGGGTACCTATAGTGGAAGGTGGATCAGGCATGTTGTGGCGAGATCCATCGGAGAACAGGGTGAGGCCTTTTGTGGCGTGGTGGTCTTAGTACCGCCCACCCCTCCAACGCAGATGTACTTCCCTTAACAAGGAAGGAACTGCGGTCAAACAAATCCTGTGTCTCCGCGTGCTTCACTTCGGTTCACTCGTTCCACTTCCACTCGCTCCTTACTCGCTAGTAGATAGGTTTGCATATAGGGAAATTCCACAACACATTAGTTTATCTAGAGAATTTACCTTTGTGCTAAGCCTAAAATTGAAAAAGAATTCAAAATTGGTGTATCACCTATTCACCCCCCCTCTAGGTGCCCATACGATCCATTTCAATTGATATTAGAGCCCCGGCTCTTAATTCGGGCTTAACCGCCTAAGAGTAGTATGGGTACAAGGGATGATGGAAATGAGGCTGTGAATAAGGTCACAATGGATGATCTCAAGTCGTTGGAAACAACCTTGTTGAAATCCTTTGAGGCCAAGATGGAGGAGATGAATCAAATGATTGCTCGCCTTACATCATCCATAGCCCCATCTCCATCCTCCTCTGAGGCTCCCTCACCATCATCTAAGGAAAAGGGTAACACCGGATCTAAGGATGATGATGTGGAAGGTGAAAAACTAAATGGTTCCACCTCCAAAAAGGGAAGTGGTAAGGAGGAATATAGTGAGGTTCACCACGTATATTCCCCCGACCCACCTATCCCTCATCCTCATATAAACAATAGGGGTGATCCACCCAAGCTCACTGCATCTTCTTTTAACCAATGGAAATTTCTAATGAAATCTCATGTTTGCAGCTCCTCTATTGAATTGTGGAGGATCATTGAAGAAGGTCTTCATGTTGGATATCAAACCAATCTAACAAGAAGGGAAGTTGTGGATAGCCAGTTGAATGCCACTGCTCTCCACATGATACAACTGGGTGTGGGTCCAAAGGACATGCCACACATTGAACATCTCAACACGGCTAAAGAGGCGTGGGATGCTCTTATGGACCTTTTTGTTGGAAATGAAAGCATGAGAAGAAACCGGTATGATGCCCTTAGTAACGAAGCTGAGGGATTCTACATGTTGGATGGTGAAAACCATGAGGACATGTATAGAAGACTCAAGGGCATCGCAACAACATTTCGGAAGCATGGGGCCACTCACATTGATGATGCATGGATAAAAAGGAAGTATGTGAGTGCCTTAATGCCTTTCGAACCGACGGATTTGAAGGTAGACACAACTATCATCAAATGACATCCAATGAAGTCATGCAAGAAATGGCGTCATTCAAAGTGGCGGCAAAGAATGCTGAAGATGCCCATGCTCGGGCCATTGGAATGCAAAAGGGTGTCAATATGGCTCTCAAAGCCAATGTTGCTGAGCAAGAGGATGATGAAGGAGCATTTGAGAGGATATCCATGGACTGCCCCGATGAGGTCAAACGTGCTCATGGTGAGTACATGGCATTCTATGCAAGGAACTTTTGGAAGGCCCCTGCCAAAGCCAAGTCTGAACTTGAGCGCAAGAACGAGTCAAATGGAAGAAGAGAAAGTGGCCCAAGATTGAGAACTTGCTTCAACTGTGGAGATAGACTGCACTTTGTAGCCGAGTGTCCTTATGAAAATAGAGAAGACAATGGTGGCTGGCTCATTCTCAAAGAGAAATCCAAAGTTCCTAAGAAGAAGCCATTTGCTAAGAAGAATGGTCCTTTCAAGAAGCAACGCAAGATGGTCCTTGTAGCTAAAGAGGAATACTCCTCCGCAAGTGAAGATGAAGAGGATGATGATAGTTCCCGCAAAGTGGTTGCTATAGCCACCACATCGACTCCCTCCTCTCTCTTCGACTCGCCGAACGAGAACGCCATCAACAACAACGCCACTTGCCTAATGGCAAGAGGATCCGAGGTATCGACTTCTAACTCCTCATTTTCTAAGACTAACATAATTTTGGATATGGATGATCATGACAGTCTTGAAATGAAAGAAGAAGTTATTGCCTTGGATATTTTTTTCACTAACCTACAAGGTGAGCACAAACTCCATTTTGATAGTCTTATGAGTCAACTTGCTCGAGCCGAAGATCTCCTTGAAGGAAAGGGCAGAATTGAAAGAGAAGATGCTATGGAGATAGCCTCTTTGAAGAATGCCTTGGAAGAGGAAGAGGAAACTCGAGTTTTTTTGGAAGAAAGACTCGAATCCCAAGAGGAGTCACAAGAAGAAGCTGTAGCTCAGCTCATTAAAGAACGTGACCATGCCCTTGCCAAGGTAAAGAAACTAAAGAAAGAAAAGATTGATTTTGGGGTTGTTCATGCTAGACTTTTGGAGAAGTTTGATGATCTTGAAAGTGCTCACAAGGCATTGAAGAGTGATCATTCTACTCTAAATGAGTCTCATGACCAGCTCCAAACTCAATTGAAATGGTATAATGTACCAAGTACCTCATCTTCATCCTTTGGAAAAGAAGATCTTGCAAGGAGTTCTCAACACAAAGGTAAAGGGGTTATTGTTGAGATACTAAGCAGGCAAAGGTCAAACAACAGTAAAGAAGGTCTTGGTTACATACCCAAGATAAAGAGCAAGAATAACAAGAAGAACAAGACTGCTCAATCGAAGACTAGCAACAATACCAATGACAAGGCTAATTATGATGGTTTTGCAGGGATCAACAATCCTAACTTCGAACTATATTGTGATTCTTATGGTGATGTTTATGCTAGTTATGTAGGGCCTTATGATTGTTACATTCCTTGGTCTATTTGGGTTCCGAAGACCCTTGTTACTAACATGAGAGGACCCATTGAAAAATGGGTACCTAAAACCAAGAAGTAATTTTCTTGCAGGGCTATGCTTCCGGTGGTTCTAAATGGGTACTTGATAGCGGTTGTACGAGTCATATGACTAGAAGCAAGGAGATCATCACGGAGATGTGGCCGAACCTTGATCACATTACCGTCTCCTATGGTGACAAGTCAAAATCTGAGGTATTGGGTCTCGGCAAAGTTGTGGTGGCTCACGATATCTCTCTCGTGGACGTCATGCTTGTTGAGACCCTCGGGTATAACTTACTTTCTGTTTGCTCCCTTGGTAAGATGGGCTTTGCAGTTTACATTGATGCTGATTTGGTGGTACTCTTGTGGAGCAAGTCTCTAAAAGTCGCTTTCGTGGGATATGTCGAAAATGACCTGTACATGGTAGACTTTTCGGGGAAAACCACTACAGGTCCGATGTGTCTTTTTGGAAAGGCTGACACGGGTTGGCTATGGCATCGCCGACTAGCCCACGTCAATATGAGAACTTTTCAAAGTCTCCACAGGGGTGGCCACATTCTTGGACTAAAAGAAAATGTCTCTTTTGCCAAAGATCGTGTCTGCAGGGTGTGTGTTGAAGGGAAAATGCATGATTCTCCTCATCGAAGGAAAACTATTATCTCTTCAAAAAGGATCTTGGAGCTTCTTCATGTGGATCTTTTCGGACCTCCATCTCATGCAATCCTAGGTGGGAAGAAGTATTGTCTAGTGATTGTTGATGATTACTCAAGATACACTTGGGTTTATTTCTTCAAGTTGAAGAGTGAAACTCAACAAACTGTCATCGACTTCGCCAACGAGGTTCAACGTCAATACAACGTCCCCATTCTAGCTATAAGGAGTGATAACGGCTCGGAGTTCAAGAACTGCACCTTAAATGAGTTCCTAAGTGAAGAGGGGATAAGACATCAGTATTCCGCTGCGTACACCCCTCAACAAAATGGTGTAGCTGAGAGGAAGAATCGAACTCTAATGGACATGGCAAGATCAATGTTGGCCAAATTCAAATCTCCATATAACTTTTGGGCTGAAGCAATCTCTACTTCTTGTCATTCATCCAATCGTTTATACCTCCGCATGATTTTGGACAAGACTCCGTATGAAATACTTACTGGTAACAAGCCAAACATCTCATACTTTTGGGTATTCGGGTGTAAGTGTTTCTTTCTTATTAAAGGAGTTCGTTTATCTAAGTTTGAATCTAAGGCTCTAGAAGGTATTTTTGTTGGTTATGGTGCTGAATCCCACACTTATAGAGTCTACAATAAGCTCTCTGGAACTGTTGTAGAATCTTGTAATGTGGTGTTCGAGGAAAATGACGGTTCCCATGCGGAGCAAGTTGGTGTTTGTGATGTAGATGTTGAAATACCCCAAGATGCCATAAGAAGAATGGGTGTGGGATTCTTCCGCCCCATTGAGGAACCCCTTGTGGCGGACCGGGAAGGACAATGCTCTACTCATATAGAGCCCTCATCTACACATACGCAACATGCTCCAACCACGAGGGCAACTTCTACACCATCTCCATCAACTGCTGAAGGTCAAGATGCTCTAGAAAGCTCCAGGCCAGATTTTTCGGTGGATACCGGATTATCCGGCCACCCCGATCCAGCTGTCCATGCTGCTCCTGGTGGTGAAGATATCAACACAAGCTCCAGGCCGGATTTTCCGGCTAACCCCGGATTATCCGGCTCCTCGCCAATTCAAGCGAGTCCCAGGCTTCCTGAAGATGCTGCTGCATGTCCTCCTAGGCCAGATTATCCGGCCTCTTCATCGGCTAGATTATCCGGCCCTAACTCTCCAGTTCTACAGCCTCCTGTTATGGCTATGGACTCACCTCAAGGGCATGCATCTCCACCACCTACTACTGATGTTCTAGCTACTGATCAAGGCGGAGAAAATGCCTCCAATGAAGACTCAAGTGATGAATCTCCTCCACCAAGAGACAACAAATTTATTGAACTTCGTCGCAAGGCTTGGGCTGACCGTAACCTTGAGTTGAGGGGTCACACTCTCGACAAGGTTGTTGGTGATCTTCGAAGAAGGGTGTCCTAGAAGAGAATTGGCCAGTTTTGGTGAGCATCAAGCTCATATCTCCATGGTGGAACCTAAGAAGGTCTTTGAAGCTCTTGAAGACCCATACTGGGTTGTTGCTATGCATGAAGAATTGAACAATTTCGAGCGCAACAAAGTCTAGAAACTAGTGGAGAAACCCAAAGAGTGCCTCAATGTTATCGGCACCAAGTGGATTTTCAAGAACAAGCAAGATGAGAATGGCATTGTTGTGAGGAACAAGGCAAGACTTGTGGCACAAGGTTACTCCCAAGTTGAGGGCATCGACTTCGGCGAGACCTATGCTCCTATGGCTCGTCTTGAGTCCATCCGTATCCTACTTGCTTTTACTGCTCATAACAATTTTAAGTTGCAGCAAATGGACGTAAAGAGTGCCTTCCTTAACGGTCCTCTACATGAGTTGGTATACGTAAAGCAACCTCCAGGGTTTGAGGATCCTAACTTCCCGAACCATGTCTACAAACTCGATAAGGCACTCTATGGCCTTAAACAAGCCCCACGTGCGTGGTATGAGCACCTTAAAGAGCTTTTGTTAGATTGTGGCTTCGAAATTGGGCAAATCGACCCCACTCTTTTTACTAAGAGGGTTAAGGGGGAGCTCTTCGTATGCCAACTATATGTAGACGATATCATTTTTGGTTCTACTAACAAAGCTTTTAACGATGAATTTTCAAAGCTTATGACTGACAGGTTTGAGATGTCTATGATGGGGGAATTACGGTTCTTTCTTGGATTCGAGATCAAGCAACTAAGAGAAGGAACCTTTATTAATCAAGCAAAGTACATCCAAGACATGCTCAAGAGATTCAAGATGACGGATCTAAATGGTGTCGCTACTCCGATGCAAACAAAGTGTCATCTCGAACTCAACCCTCATGGTAAAGATGTGGACCAAAAGGTATACCAGTCCATGATCGGCTCTCTTCTTTCCCTCTGCGCATCTAGACCCGATATTGTGTTGAGTGTGGGAGTGTGTGCAAGGTATCAAGCAGCTCCTAAAGAAAGCCACTTAGTGGCGGTCAAGAGGATCTTTTGATATTTAGTTCATTCCCCCAACTTTGGTCTCTGGTATCCCAAGGGCTCCAATTTCTCTTTATGTGGTTATACTGACTTAGATTGGGCTGGTGATAAGGATGATCAGAAGTCAACTTCTGGAGCTTGTCAATTCTTGGGAAGATCTCTTATATGTTGGTCCTCCAAAAAGCAGAATTGTATATCTCTCTCCACCGCCGAAGCTGAATATGTTGCTGCTGCCAGCGCTTGTACTCAATTATTGTGGATGAGGCAAACTTTAAAGGAATATGGTGTCAATTGTGACAAAGTGCCTCTTTTATGTGATAATGAAAGTGCTATCAAAATTGTGTACAATCTAGTTCAACACACAAGGACGAAGCATATTGAGATTTGGAATCGTTTTATTCGTGACCATGTTGCTCGAGGTGATATTGGTCTATCTTTTGTGAGCACGAAGAACCAACTGGCGGATATTTTTACAAATCCACTTGATGAAGCAAGATTCTGCTATTTGAGGAATGAGCTAAATATCATTGATTCCGGGAGCTTGCCTTGATTACCCATGCACCCACTCGTACATCTCAATCATTGTTTGGTCTAGGTGTGGGCATGGATATAGGGGGAGTGTGGTCCTAACTTATTGGGCTAACCCTCCCCCCATAATGCCAATAGCAAGTTATATCATTTCTCTTAATATCATGTTGTGATATGTGAGCTTATTGATGAGTATTGGTCGTGAACCCAAGATATATCTTCGCGGTGTCACACCATACACTCCAACAAGGTGGCTTCGGCCACCGCCCTCTCCTTTGTGGAGAATTGGATCTTTTTGGATGTTATTTCCTCTCTCATGTTCTTATGGGAATCACACTCAATCTTGGCTTTTATTTGATTTGGATTTTGCAATTTTGAGTGTCTAGTACCATCTCAGTTTGGCATTCTCAATCCTAAGCCTTCCCTAACCCTAAGACATCTATTCTTGCACACAAGTCCCTTGTACACCTTGTGGGGGTGTTGTTTGGGGACGCGCGGGCCTGGTTTTGTGTATAACAGAATCCCAGATTTTAGGCTGGATAATCCGGCCCAAGTGTTGGCCGGATAATCCGGCCCTGGCAGATTCGATCTTAAAGGGCAGGGCTCGGGGGGAAGGGCTCATATCGAGCAGCACTTCTCCCCAGCCCTCTCCTTCTCCCCAGTCGCCGCCTGCCGCCCCTCACCCTCCCCAGAGCCTCTCCGGCCACCAGATTTTCCGGGTCTTCCCGGATCTTCTTCTCCGCGCCTCCGGGTACCTTCTCCTCCGTGTTCTTCCTCCAATGAGTGAGGGTAACTCCCTCTCTCCCCATCTTTGGCTAGATGTGTATCTTGTTGGATGGAACGTTGTCTAGAAGGATGTGGTTTCGCATAGAACTCGTAGTCTTACAGTTTCTAGGCCCGATCTACTTTTTTGCATGCATTCTTGGTGAAATCGAAAATTTCTGCTAGGGCCGGATTATCTGCCCCTAGCCAGGCCAGATAATCTGGCCTGACAGATTCAAGTCTACTTCAGTTTCACTATGGTGTATGTATTGAGTAGTTTTGACCTATGAATTTTTTTGCCTACTTGTTCCATACTCTCTCCTAGACTTGTGTGTATGCTTATCCCCTTGCTATCGCCCTTATTCTCCTCACAGGTGGTTCCGGTGTTCCCAAGATCTACAAGCGCCGTCCTCGCGCCAAGTACTTTCGGGACGACGGTCATGGTAAACTAGTGGACAAAGTTGAATTGAGGAGAAGAAAGAACGAGGAAAGGCACATGGCTGAACAATCCAAGAGGACTCGGAAGGGCGTGTCTAAGAGGAAGGGCAAGGAGCCCAAGATCAACTACAGGGCTTTGGATGCAGTCTCCTTTTCTGCCATCCGTCACCGTGACTTGTTTGCTGAGTTGCCTCGTGATGGTGAGCTAGGGGATTCCCGCTTTTGGTGTGCCGAACAGAAGGGGATTTATGAAGACATCTATGCCAGGCTGAATATTAGGCCTATGCACCCTCTGGTACTTGCTGATGCTTTGGAGAAGGCGCATCTTGTTGATGCGATGTATGTGGCTGAGAGGATGGGGCTGCACCATCTCATGTCCCTCCAGTGCTCCTTTGACTCTGAGGTGGTGAAGCAATTCTTCTCCACTCTGGTGATTTGTGGTGATGAGCGTCGCACTATGAAGTGGATGACTCATGACAAGCCCATGACTACTGATTTTCACGTGTTTGCTGAGGTTTTGGGGTACTCCTTCCGTAGCAAGGATAGAGCCAGTGGCCACCGCATCATCACTCAGTTGAAGCCCAACAAGGATGCTGCTCTCTCCGTGCACTGTGGACGATGGAATTGTCGGTACTATGGCTGGTCTTGCTCCCATCTATGATGCATTGGTGGGTCTCTTCCGTGACTCTCTTACACCGAGTGGGGCAACAATGACAGCATCCGTGGTCACCTTGTTCAGCTACTTCAATTTTCTCATGAGGTTGCCTCCTGCGAGGACGAGTCAGTGCAGTACAGGTTGGATGTCATGGACTTCATTTACCATGAGCTGTGTGATGCTATGTTCAACCGTCTGTCCATTCCCTATGCGCCCTACATTATGTTGCTCATCCGCCACCTGCTTCCTGCCGAGGAGTTCCACATTGACTCGGTGCACAAGGCCAAGAAGATTTACAACAAGGTTCGGAAGACTGCTCACCCCTCCTCTGCTCCTGAGGGCCTCATAAGGGATGCTCGTCGGCCCGTAGTGCCTCCCGTGGCCCGCGAGATCAAGCAACTGAACTGGTTCCAGCGTCACATCCTCTGCATGGGCATGGACACACGCAAGGGTCAGTATGAGGCCTATAGGCAGCGCCATGAGTTGGCTCACTCCCAGTAGATCATTCTCCACCACGTGTCTGGCGCTTTGGGTGCTCCTCCGGCTCCTACGCCTCCCACTCCGTATGCTCGGTGGAACTCTTCCTCCGGGCTGAACTATGGTGAGCTGGAGCGTCACTTGTTCCCCTCTGCGCCTGCTGCTGATGCTGATGATGAGGAAGGTGACACTTAGGAGCTTGAAGATGAGGATGAGGAAGAGCATGAGGACGAGGACGAGGACGAGGATGAGGACGATGATGAGTGATCCCATGGGGCGCTAGCATCGCTCTTCTACCTTTTTGGTGTCTCGATGCCAAATGGGGAGAAGTAGTTCTATTAGGTTGTCCGTGGATTTGCATGGGTTGGGCATAAGCACTTGCACTTTTTATTCATTATTTTGTTGCTTATGCCCATTTAGCGTTGAACTTTTATATTCGTGGTTTGTGATTTGTGGTTGAGACTTTATGTGGTTGTCTGGATGATACCTATATCTATTCATATCCTATTGCTGGTGGTTTATCACGGAAGGCGCGTGCTCATAATGGTTATCCAATAATAATTGTGATTTATGTCAAGGATGCCTATTCTCTACTTCGGTGGTATGTTTTTTTTTGCCCTTTTGTCTATGGAATAGATTCACCTTTTTTGTGCATTTCTATTCCAATGCAAAACTCTATTATGCACACATTGAGGGGGAGTCCCTTCCATAATTATCTCTGCTTGTCTTGTGTCTTTCTCCTGCAAATCCTGGTATTGTCATCTAACACCAAAAAGGGGGAGATTGAAAGAACATTTCATGTTTTCCTATGTTTTGCGTGTTGGAGACTTTTCATGTGTGCTAAGTGTGCAGGAAGTTTTGAGGGGGGCTGGATAATCCGCCCCTCGAAGGGCCGGATAATCCGGCCTACCTCATCTCTCAAGGAAGCCAAGGCGCGTCGCTCTGTGTCCAGTCGGATTTTCTTCCGGAAAATCTGAACTGGGGCGGTTTTTCTTCCCCAGGCCGGATAAGCCGGGTTTCACAAGGGCTGGATAATCCGGCCCCCAGTTTTCGTGGAAAAGGAGCCACGACGTGTCGCTCTGTGTCTAGTCGGATTTTCTCCCGGAAAATCTGAACTGGGGCGGTTCTTCTTCCCCAGGCCGGATAATCCGGACTTCGCATAGGGCCGGATAATCCGGACCCCAAAAGTTGATCAAGGACAAGCTCGACACGTCTCACTATGTGGGGACAGATTTTCTGCCGGATATTCCGAGTCTGGGGCGATGTTTCCTCAAACCGGATAATCCGGCCCTCGCTTGGGCCGGATAATCCGGCCCCCAAAGTGTGCAACGGCTGGTTTTTGGAAGGGGGTATAAGTACCCCTTCTTCCCCAACGTCCAGATCTCTTGATTCATTCGAATTTGAATAGACCATGTGCAAGAGCTCTAAATCTCGATCTCCCACTTCAACCACCCTAAGGTCTTGATCTTTGGTGGAATTGAAGGAGGAGAAGTTCATCATCAACATCAAGAATTAAGTGCTTCAACTCCTCTCCATTCACTTGGAGAAATCCCTGATCTAGTATTCTCGTTAATACCTAGATCGTGTTATTGTATTTGACAACTTTGTTCTTGTGGTAGCTTGTTGTCATTTCGGGAGCCTCCAAGTTGTTGTGGAGTTGTTGCCCCGCTAGTTGTGTAAAGGCGCTGGTGCCCGCCTCGAAGGGTACCTATAGTGGAAGGTGGATCAGGCCTGTTGTGGCGAGATCCATCGGAGAACAGGGTGAGGCCTATTGTGGTGTGGTGGTCTTAGTACCGCCCACCCCTCCAACGCAGACGTACTTCCCTTAACAAGGAAGGAACTGCGGTCAAACAAATCCTGTGTCTCTGCGTGCTTCACTTCGGTTCACTCATTCCTCTTCTACTCGCTCCTTACTCGCTAGTAGATAGGTTTGCATATGGGGAAATTCCACACATTAGTTTATCTAGAGAATTTACCCTTGTGCTAAGCCTAAAATTGAAAAAGAATTAAAAATTGGTGTAGCACCTATTCACCCCCCCCTCTAGGTGCCCATACGATTCATTTCACCTAGTTGCAAGCTAGCCCAGTAGAAGAAGCGCTAGGAGGACATAAAGCGGTTTCAGGATGAGCAGGGATCTTGGGCGGTGGCGACATCAAGCGGTTGAAGGGGAAGCAAGTCAAGGACGAAAACAAGTGGTGGTGATACATTATGTGTTTGAACTAGATTTTAGTTTCTAGTTTATTATTTGTTTGATACATTTAGTGTCGTTGTATTGGGAACAACAGTACCTAAGAAGGTTAGATAGAGGTGTGGGGACTAGCAGGGAAGCTATCGACAGCGCCCGCATGCGGGATTGGATACAAGCAAGCGTAGCTGGACACATGAAGTACCCAGCTTCGGAGCCCTCGTGATGAGGTAAAACTCATACTCCTGCCTGACCTGACTACGAGGGATATGCGAACTACAAGTGCTCCTCGAGCTGTATTCTCTAGCTACTGCCTTAAATGCACTGAGACCAACCCTTTCTACTGAGGCCTTGCCTCTCCTTATATAGGCAGAGATGCAACGGTCTCACTGGCCAGTCCAACTGGTGGGCCCCATAGGAGGGTCCCAGCCGACTAGTCATCTACAGTATCCGGTACGACATGTCCCACCGGACTATGAGCGGTATGGCTGTCGTAGGCACAGTAGACGCGGTGCGAGCCTGTCGTCAGCACCGGGCCACTGTTCCTGCGTCATTCCCGCAAAGTCTTCGGTATGGCCGAGTAGTTTCCAGTCTTGTCGTCGTACAGGGCGTACCGCGCACTGACTCGCACGTCGTCCTGTCACCTTGATTGGTTTCGGCTACATTGCCGTAGCCGGCTGCTTCTTGCCGATCCGGCTACCGTGCGATAGCCGGCCTGGTCTGCTTTGTCCGGCTACATCTGGCCAGCCGGACGCGATCCGACTGCCGTGTTTCTTGGCCGGTTGGGATATCTGGGGATCATCCCCCCGACACTAGCCCCCGAGCGCGTGTGGATTCGTCCCTTAGGCGAAATGTGCACACGCTCCCTCTTGGTTTGGAATTTGTGACCGGCTACACCTAGCGGTTGAGCTACCCATGACGTCAGTATTGATGCCGGCCACGCGCACACGCGCCATCATTGCTCTGCGGTGGGCAGCGTAACGTCCCGTCGCACGTCGCCTCGGGAAACTGCCACCTGGCGCTTCGGTTCCCGCTCCAGGATCTTCTGCGCAGCCCGCGTCGGCACACGGGATCTGGGCGGTGGTTGGGGTGGGGGTTGCCTGGATGAATGCCACGTGGCGCCGTGGCCGGTTGCTCTTCTGGCCCTTTAAAGGGACACCGCGGCGGGGGGGGGGGGCAGTTCCTTCCCTTCGCTCTCCCGCTTCCAGTTGCTCTTTTCCCTTCCGCGCTCCTGCCTTCTGCGCTCTTCCTTTGCTATCGTAGTAGCCTGCTGCACCGCCCGCTCGTCATCGTCGGCAGTACGGGCCACCGCCACTCTTCCGCCGGCGCGCCTTCCTATCAGCCGGAGATGGCGGCCGAGCACGGAGCTTGGTGTGGCTCCTCCGTCACGGAGGACCACATCTAGACATACCGCACTACCCGCGTCCTTCCACCAGAGGAGGAAGTAGCAGTGCGGCTAGCGCCGGCGGGAGAGGTATCGCCGCACCCGGTGAAGGGAGAGCGGGTCATCTTCCTTTCGCATCTGGTGCGTGGGTTCGCCTTGCCGGTGCACCTGTTCTTCCTCACGTTCTTGGCTTTCTTCGACCTCCGCATCCATCATCTCGGCGCCAACGCAATCGGAACGCTGGCGCACTTCATGGCGTTCTGCGAGAGCTATCTCGGGATCCAGCCGGATCTTGGGCTCTTCTGCCGGCTCTTCTGAGTCAGTCGCAGGTGCAGTTTACGAAGGGACTGCTAGTCGTCTACGGCGGCGCCTCCATCTACTCCCACGCGCAGACCGGCTACCCGAAGTTCCGGCTGCATGACACGGTACGACTGTGGCATCAGTCGTACTTTTACGTCAAGAATGTCACCAACGTGGACCGGATCAACCTTCCGGCCTTCCAGGATGTCTAGTCCAGTCGGCAGCACTGGGCGCTGAAGATTTATGGCGACAAGGCGGAGTCGGACACGATGCTGCAGCGCATGCGCTCCCTCGTCACCTGCCGGCTAACCGGTCTGGAGATCACCCTCAGCTGGATGTCCCGGCTAATGATGCCGTTGCAGCAGCGAGCGCACAAGATGTGCTTCTACTCCGGCTGGCTGGACCCGACCCGGCTGTCGCGCCGTGATCCCCGCTACCACAACCTGAAGGAGTGGGTATGGACGATCGCCAAGGAGCGGCTGCCGGAGGGCTGGACCTTCAGCCTGGCGCCCTACAACTGGGACAACCGCGCACCCCGGGTAGGTCCTTTTAGCCGGAGTTTTATTTCGTATTTCTTGCCCTTCTTTCTTGTTTTATCCGACTAATATCTTGTATTCGGCAGATCTTCCCTTGCATTATTCGCGAGGAGGGTGAGGCCCCTCTCGAGGCGTTTACGCCTGACTTGCCCGAGCCGTGTGCTCGGCGGTCTGGCGAGGAGTCGGACGGGGACGAGGATGCCTTCCCCAGCCGGAACGACAAACCGGCCACCGACCTTCACACGGAGGTTGACGAGGAGGAGGAGGCCGCGCCGGCCTCCGATCTGGCGCAGCGCCCTACGACAGACGGCGACGCTGGTGGGAGCGGCTCCAGCCGTTCCAGCTCTAGCTGGCCTACCGTGGAGGAGCCGGACCAGTGCCCTTCCGCCGAATCACCTTGGCCGGAAGAAGGGGCCTCCTCCGGTTGTCCAGGGGTACGTCCTTCTTCCATTTTCTTTCACTGTCTTCTGTTTGATTCTTTCTCTCCCTTTCTGCCTTTGGCTTATTTGCTTTTCTTTCCTTCTTCTCCTCTTCTGTCTTCTTAGCACGCTGGTCTCCTTTGGAGCCACGATCTCGGCGCGGGCGCCGACCGAGTTGCCACCCCGCGCTTCGACCATGTGTGCCAACACCCCTTCTTCTTCCGAGGCTCCACCTCTGCCGCCGCCTAGAGCTGAACCGGCTGCCTCAGCCAGAGCGGAGGGTCCTCAGCCGGACGTGGTGGTCTAGCCGGAAGCGAAGGGTCCTCAGCCGAGTGGCTCTTCCGCGGGCGCGCGGGAGGCCGCAACCGGCAAGGAACTCGTGGTTGTCGGTGATGACAACTCCGACGACGAGCCAGGAGAGGAGTAGAGGACAACGGTGGTAGCCGCGAAGGAGTCCCTGGCCGCCAACACCATGGACGACGACGCCTCCTTCGCCGCCTCGTTGACAGATCTCGCCGCCACCCTCGAACTGGCGGTGAGGGAGATCCGGCTGCTGGAGGCCGCAGCCGGCAGGAACCGGTCCTTGGAGTAGAAGCTTGCTGCCGCAAACGGAACCTCCCAGAGTAAGTTTGCTTCATCCGGCTTGCCTTTTTTTTGCTGATATCCTGTTTTGTCGCAGCTATCCTCGTGTGCGCTCAGCGCGAGATCGATCGCTTGAAGAAAGCAAACGACCGGCTGAGCAAGTCCAACTCCACTCTGCGGCTGCAGAACAAGGATTGGCACATGAAGGTAGACGGTCTGGAGGCCATCATCAAGGAGCGCGACGCCAGCCGGATCAAAGCCTTCAACCTTCTCGAGTCCCAGAACAAGGACCAAGAGAAGGAGATCAAGCGACTGGCGACGAAGGAGAAGGCTCTGGTGGAGGAGCTGCTGCAAGTTGGCCACACGGCTAAGGGTACGTTCCCCTTTTTTGTCTCCCTTTCTTTCCGGATCCGGTATCCGGATCTCACTCTCTTTTTCTGATAGCATTTTATCCTGGCATAGACCTGCTGGCGTACAACCGGCTGGAGGAGAATTAGCCAGGAGCACAACCGACAGCCTAGGAGCTCGTCGTCCTTCTTGGCGAGGAGGCTGCCAAGCTTCGTCAAGCGGCACGGGACATCTTCTTGTTCCTGTGGCCATACGCTCCGGTTCCAGAGACGATGGCACAGCTCGCTGCGAAGGTGGGGGAGGTGCCGGCTGCGGTGGACCGGCTGCAGGACTTGGCGGCGCGAGCCGGAGCAGAGATGGCTCTGGGCCTCATGTTGTCCTGGTACAAGGACGCCTGTATTGAGAAGATCGACAGAGGCTTACGCGCCGGCGCCGATCTTGCCGCCGTCCGCCAGGCTGATTTGGAGCTCCGGGGCTCCGCCATCAAGATCGCCGACTACGTGGACCCCGACGAGGTGCTCACCGACTCGGAGTCCGTCGGTACTCCTGATGCGGAGACTTCAATGCAGCCAGCTGCGGGCGTCGAAACTAGATCAAGTGTCGCGACGCCTCCTCCACCGGAAGCTACCGCCAGCCAAGATGCTCCTCACGGCAAGGGTCCTGCCGCTTAGCTAATGCCCCGGGATGCCAGGTGTATTTGTCTTGTTTAATCCTATTTGAAAACTTGTCTGTCTGTACCGACTGCTTTTGGCGCCGGGTAAACTTATTAAGCTTCGCCTCCTCCTTTCCTTTCCATGTTAATTATGAACTGGCTTGATTTCCCTTCAACTTGTGCACTTTGCATTTTCTTTCAATATTTTTCTGGTTGACTTTATCCAGCTGACTTTGCCCGGCTACACGCCTTTAGCCGGGGGGAATGCACCCAGCGCACCCACTGGGTGTAGCCCCCGAGATTCGGAGTAGCTGGCGTAGCCAGGTGCTTCGAATCTTCCTTCTTTTCCCAAATCTTCTAACTCTTATCCGACTAGATCCATCTTAGTCGGTTGCTTTCGCTGGCTGAACACCCTCAGTCAGGGGAACTAACATTCCAGTGGGGGTGCGCGAGCGCACCCACTGGGTGTAGCCCCCGAGATTTGGAGTAGCTGGCGTAGCCAGGTGCTTCGAATCTTCCTTGTCTTCTCTTGCTCCCGCCCTCTCCCTCACCTGGGCTCCAAACGGCCGGCTAAACGCGTTTAGCCGGTCAGGAACTACAAGATTCCACTGGGGGCGCGCGAGCGCACAAAGTGGGTGTAGCCCCCGAGATTTGGAGCGCTTGATGAATGCAAGGACTTCGAATATTTCTCTCTTTTCTTCCTGAATTCCGACTCAAGGTAGTCATACAAGAATATACATACACATACATCCTCACATGTTAATAGGTTAGTCTGCCAAATTGTAGCCGGAAAGCGGATTTGTTTTTTGAAAGCTAGCTTGCGCCTTTCTGGACACTTGGTCGCTTTCCCGTGTGCTCTGCTGTTTTCGCTGCGTCCTTGCCAGGCAGCCGGGTTGCGGTCTGTAGCCGGAATCGAAGGGAGCTGACAGTACATCGCGCACGGTACTAACAGCTTAGTAACCGGATTGTCTTAAGCTAGTTGCAAGGCCAGGACGCCCGATCTGTCGCGTCTCCTCCCCTTTTTCGTGTGGGATGCCTTGGGCTTTTGCTCTTGCTAGCCGGACATCCGGGTTGCGGTCTGTAGCTGAGACGAAGAGTGGGCCTCTGACATCATCGCACACTACTCAGTTGGTTCGTTAACTTAGCAGGTCGGGCCAGCCGGCAAGCCCCCAGGTAGGGGTTGCCGTAGCCGGAAAATCATAACCAGAAAATAGGTACAGACACATTTCTAGCAAGGAGCCCCCGAGCATCTCGTAGGGGTCCGCATTTTCATTCATAGGGTTTGCGGGATACATACACTGCCTAGCGACTAGGTGTAAAATGGGCGCAGCAATGCCGCGTTCTAGGGACACTCGGTCTCCTCGTCTGATTTGTCCATCTTGTTCTTGTGCGGCTGCTGCGTGTCGATGAGGTAGTAGGAGTCATTGGGCAGCGCCCGGCTGATGATGGGGCCCTCCCAAGGTGGCGATAGCTTGTGCATGCCCTTCGTATCTTGCACCAGCCGGAGGACCAGGTCGACCTCGCGGAACGTGACTGGGCGGATCCGGCCTGAATGGTAGCGGCATAGTCATTGCATGTACAGGGCCGACCTGGACAATGCCAGCTCGCGGGCCTCCTCCAGGAGGTCCACACCGTCCTCCCGCGCTTCCTGGTTGGCCTCTTCGTCGTAGAGGAGAATGCGCGGGGAGTCGAACTCGATGTCCGCAGAGAGGACGGCTTCCGATCCGTAGACCAAGAAGAACGGGGTGTAGCTAGCTGATCTATTCGGCGTGGTGCGGAGGCTCCATAGCACAGCCGGAAGCTCCTCGATCTAGCATCCGGGTGATCTCTCCAGCGGCTCGATGAGGCGCGGCTTGATGCCGGCTAGCACCAAGCCGTTTGCCCTTTCGACCTGTCCATTGGACTGCAGGTGCGCGACGGAGGCAAGGTCCATCCGGATGCCCTTGTTGCTGCAGAATCGGGCGAAGGCCCCCTTGGCGAAGTTCGTCCCGTTGTCGGTGATGATGCTGTTGGGATAGGCGAACCGGTTGATGATGTCGGTGAAGAAGGTGACGACCGTCGCCCCATCTAGCTTCTAGATGGGCTTGGCCTTGATCCATTTTGTGAACTTGTCCACCGCCACCAGCAGATGGGTCATGCCCACGCGTGCTCGCTTGAAGGGACCGACCATGTCGACGCCCCAAACCACGAAGGGCCAGGTAATCGGTATGGTCTTGAGCACCAAAGTCGGCATGTGCCTGAGCTGCCCGAAGCGCTGGCACTCATTGCACGCGCAGACCAGTTGCTCAGTGTCCTCAAGGGCGGTGGGCCAATAGAAGCCGTGGCGAAATGCCTTGGCGACTATCGTCCTTGACGAAGCGTTGTGTCCGCACTCGCCCTGGTGGATGTCCTTGAGTAGCTGGTAGCCCATGTCCACATCGACACACCTTTGGAAGATGCCGGATACGCTGCGCTTGTACAGTTCTAGTGCCGGATACGCTGCATCTGGCCAGCCGGACGCGATCCGACTGCCCTGTTTCTTGTCCGGTTGGGGTATCTGGGGATCATCCCCCCGACATTTAGTTACTTCAATACAAAATTTCGACCAATTTAACTTGTTGATGTATTTATTGACAATTATAATATAATCGAGCACTAGAAATATTTTGTAGTGTGTATGAGCATGATCAGTAAATATAATTGAACACTAGAAACTTTAAGGCACTCCATATAAAGGAGTAGATTAATATAGAAGGTTCATCAGACACACCACGGATATATTGTCTTACATGCCACACATAGGTAATAATTAACTAGAACAAAATAAAAGCAGGGGCTGCAGCAGGAGGCTGGGACACAGAGACGCCTAGCAGGGCAGGGGTTTATCAGCAGGACGCAGCGACAGCCTAGTCGATGGGATAGAGGCTAGTCCTGACATACTCCCAGAGGAATTTGCCGTAGGCTGCGTGCCACACCAAGGTAATCGGCTTATGGCTTCTGCCTCTGCCTCTGCTAATGCCCTCCGCGTGCTGGATCATGCTGTTGAGGTCCACGTTAATTGCTCTGCCACAGAATGGGCAAAAAAGTCTCCCCCTACGGTTGAAACGGATTAGCCCACACCATAACCGCCTCAGCACGTAGCGGCTCTTGTTGTCTCTAGATACCTTGCTATCATCCACTTCATCATCATCCTCCTGTTGATTTTTAAGAACATAACTTAGAACTCATACATATGATTGAATTGTATTACAACTCAAGAATTGACAACATGTATATGTAAGACAATATATCCGTGGATATCAAAGATAAAGCATCTCAGCAATAGTTTGATCGGTTCATATATCATTTCATCTCAACACAATGACAAATAATTGCATCAGAGTGAATGTAAGATAAATCTAGGGGCCTCATAAGTTTCTTCAGGGATGGAGTAGGTGAACCAAGTAACAATTGCACAACCTGTAATGTTGTTGTACATTGCCCCAGGTTCACTAACTCATCCCTGAAAAAATCTGGCACCAATGTGTCTGCCTCTCTTTTGGGAAAAATTTGAATCATTGGCCACAATAAGAAATTGAAATGTAATCGTATAAAACATTATTTAGGGATATACATAGTAAGGTACAAAAACAAACCTAAATATTGTAATTATAAATAAAAAAGCAAACAATTAATCTTCAGGTACATGTTAAAAATACTTATGATCAAAACCATTCATATACATATGCATCATACCAATCATTAAAAGATCAGAAACAATTCAAGGATCATATATGTAGTTCCATATGAGAATAAATCATGGGCCTCATAATTTGTTTCAGAGATGGAGTTGGTGAACCAAAGTACCAACAGCACAACCTATATTGTTTGTGTGCATTGCTGCCTCAGGTTCACCAACCCATCCCTAAAACACGACACCGTCATATGTGTCTCCCCTTGAACTCTTTTGGGGAAATTTCAACCATCGGCCTCGGTGACAAACTAAAATGTAATTCTTATACACTAAATGCATGGAATAGATAATTCGAATATCATAGTTCTATGAATGTAGAATAAAAATTAAGGCCTCATAAGATTCTATAGGGATGGCGTAAGTGAACCAAGTAACAATTGCACAGCCTATATTGTTCTTGTACAACGCCCCAGGTTCACTAACTCGTCCCTGAAAAAATCTGACACCAATGTTTCTGCCTCTCTTTTGGGGAAAATTTGAATCATTGGCCACAATAAGAAATTGAAATGTAATCGTACAAAACATTATTTAGGGATATACATAGTCAGGTACAAAAACAAACCTAACTATTGTAATTATAAATAAAAAACCAAACAATTAATCTTCAAGTACATGTTAAAAATACTTATGATCAAAACCATTCATATACATATGCATCATACCAATCATTAAAAGATCAGAAACAATTCAAGGATCATATATGTAGTTCCATATGAGAATAAATCAAGGGCCTCATAATTTGTTTCAGAGATGGAGTTGGGGAACCAAAGTACCAACAGCACAGCCTATATTATTTGTATGCATTGCTGCCTCAGTTTCACCAACCCATCCCTAAAACACGACACCATCATACGTGTCTCCCCTTGAACTCTTTTGGGGCAAATTTCAATCATCAGCCTCGGTGACAAACTAAAATTTAATTCTTATACACTATGAATGCATGGAATTGATAATTCAAATATCATAGTTCTATGAATGTAGAATAAAGATTGCAGCCTCATAAGTTTATTCAGGGATGGCGTGAGCGAACCAAGTAACAATTGCACATCTTATATTGTTCTTGTACATGGTCCCAGGTTCGCTCACTCGTCCCTGAAAAAATATGACACCAATGTGTCTGCCTCTCTTTGGGGCAAATTTGAATCATTGGCTACAATAAGAAATTGAAATGTAATCGTACAAAACAATATTCAGGGATATACATAGTCAGGTACAAAAACAAGCCTAAATATTATAATTATAAATAAAAAACCAAACAATTAATCTTCAGGTACATGTTAAAAATACTTATGATCAAAACCATTCATATACATATTCATCATACCAATCATTAAAAGATCAGAAACAATTCAAGGATTATATATGTAGTTCCATATGAGAATAAATCAAGGACCTCATAATTTGTTTCAGAGATGGAGTTGGAGAACCAAAATACCAACAGCACAACCTATATTGTTTGTGCGCATTGCTGCCTTAGGTTCACCAACCCATCCCTAAAACACGACACCATCATACGTGTCTCCCCTTTAACTCTTTTGGGGCAAATTTCAATCATCATCCTCGGTGACAAACTAAAATGTAATTCTTATACCCAATGAATGCATCGAATAGATAATTCAAATATCATAGTTCTATGAATGTAGAATAAAGATTGCAGCCTCATAAGTTTCAAAAGAGATGGCGTAAGCGAACCAAGTAACAATTGCACAGCTTATATTGATCTTGTACATGGCCCCAGGTTCGCTCACTCATCCCTGAAAAAATCTGACACCAATGTGTCTGCCTATCTTTGGGGCAAATTTGAATCATTGGCCATAATAAGAAATTGAAATGTAATCGTACAAAACAATATTGAGGGATATACAAATGCATCATACAACGCATTCATAGATCAGAAACAATACAAAGATTATATATTTAGGTTCCATATGAGAGAAAAATTAGGGCCTCATTTTTTTCAGCGATGGAGTCGGAGAACCAAAATACCAACATCACAACCTATATTGTTTATGTGCATTGCTGCCTCAGGTTCACTAACCATCCCTAAGAAAACGACACCATCAGATGCCCTTGCACTATTTTGGGGAAAAATTGAATCATTGGGCTCATTAAGGAATAGAAATGTAATGTTATAGGCCTGCTGTGTATCGAAATCAACACTCAACTAGCAAACTCAACTAGATGGCAGATGAGCGGATTGGGGTTTTGTGACTAGACGGATTGGGGTTTTGTGACTAGATGGCAGATGCATCAATCAACGGATAGAATCATATATATACTACCCTACTTCAAGAGCAAAAGAATATGTACACGATTGAGAAAATCCTATGTATGAGCAGTGAGAACTGCGGCTGCGACTAGAGAAGCTAACAATGTAGTACCTCAGACTCCTCATCAGGGACCTCCTCCTATAATTCATAATTCTCCATGATTGTGTCAAAGATTTCTTGTACGGTGATAGGGTTGTTGATGTAGATCACCGGATTGCCTCCGCCTGCCGCCTGCCCCCCATCTAGATCTGCCGCTGCCACCACGACGTTGTCGGCCAGCTGCTGCTTGGCGGCAACGGCTACTACCTGCTGCTCGGTGGTGATGGCTACCACCTGCTGCTCGGCAGCGACGACTACCACCTGCTACTCGGTGGCGAGGGCTACCACCTGCTGCTCGGCAGTGACGGCTACTAGCTGGACGGATGAGCTCGCACCCTCGACGACGCAACAACGAGCGGCGTTCATGCCCGGAGAAGACGCCTCCGCCTGCTTGGCGATGACCGAGCCATCTGCTACTGCGCCCTCAACTGGCTTCACCTCCGTCTTGTCTCCACGCGTACGCTTCATGGCGCACCAAGGAAAGGAGGTAGTGCAAGCGAGGAAGCTTCAGCGCACGCGACAGGTGTAGATTGTGGTCTTGGGACTAGACAGGCTGGGGGGAAATGACACGAGCTCATGGAAGAAGAAGGTCGAGGGGGTTATAAACACTAGACCATTCGTAGTCGTCGAGTGGACACGTGTGGTGGGCGGGGGGCTACCACGATCTCCACCCTTTTTTTTGGTTCCATTTTTTTTGAAACAGCCACGATCTCCACTTTAGAGCTGCATTGAAAACACTCTCATGGCAGACCTCGATTCCACTGCATGCAAGTGGTGCGGAACTAATTTCTAGCAATGTTAGATCTACTCGAGGGTGCCCTTGACTCATGGAAGTTACTAGCGATAGGGCCCAGTTGGAAGTGAGATTGAGAGCGCTGCGTAAAAATGGGATATGTCTTATTAAAATCAAGTGGCAATAAATTGCAGCGTCCCTTCGACAACCATGCACTCGATGACCCCGTTGCCCTGTGCATGTGTTGTAGTAGCAGTAGTAGGCTTTTTCATACTTGATTAAACTTGACATGACCGCTCGACGACTTTTTCCATGGACGGCATCGTGTTCCTTCCTATAGAAGTCTCACTGAGGGATACATCCGTGCTATCTCACACTGTACTGTGAAGGGCACGACATGTGCAGCGATCATTGTTGGATCGCACAGAATCCATGGTTGGTGTGCACGATCCGCGTGACAACTGTGACAACCAATCAGGGAGTAGTAGAAAGGGTGAGCACAGGTTTGGGCTTCTACGAAAGATAGAGAGAGGGGGGGCAAAACTAAGTAGTACCACATAAAACCAAGGGCAAAACTGAGTAGTATAAAAATGGAAAGTGTCTTGTACAATGAAATAAGTCATTGCATATTTTTTCCTCTAAACAAACCACATAAGGATCCACCAGTGTCATTGCATGTCTGTTCTTTTCATTAACCACACCCAGTGTGATTGCATGTCTGTTCCTCTAAACAAACCACATAAGGATCTACCCATGTCAATGCATGTCTGTTCTTTTCATGAACCACACCCAATGTCATTGCATGTGTGTTCTTATAAACAAACCACATAAGTCATTACATGTCTGTTCTTTTCATGAACCACACCCGGTGTCATTGCATGTGTGTTCCTCTAGACAAACCACATAAGGATCCACCGGTGTCACTACATGTATGTTCTTTTCATGAACCACATAAGGATCCAACAGTGTCATTGCATGTGTGTTCCTCTAGACAAACCACATATGGATCCACTAGTGTCATTGCATGTCTGTTCTTTTCATGAATCATAGCCAGTGTCATTGCATGTCTGTTCTTTTCACAAACCACATAAGGATCCACCTAGTGTCATTGCATGTGTGTTCTTCTAAACAAACCACATAAGGATCCACCAGTGTCATTGGATGTGTGTTCTTCTCATGAACCACACATGGATCCACCAGTGTCATTGCATGTCTATTATTTTCATGAACCACAGCTAGAGTCATTGCATGTCTGTTACTTCCATAAACCGCACATGGATCCACCGGTGTTATTGCATGTCTGTTCTTTTCATGAACCACACCCAGTGTCATTACATGTCAGTTATTTTCATGAACCACATACGGATCCACCAGTGTCACTGCATGTCGGTTCTTTTCATGAACAACATAAGGATTCACCAGTGTCATTTGATGTGTGTTCTTCTCATGAACAATACATGGATCCGCCAGTGTCATTGCATGTATGTTCCTCTAAATAAACCACATAAGGATCCACCAGTATCATTGCATGTCTGTTCTTTTCAAGAACCATACCCAATGTCATTGCATGTGTGTTCTTCTAAACAAACCACATAAGTCATTGCATGTCTGTTCTTTTCATGAACCACATAAGGATCCACCAGTGTCATTGGATGTGTGTTCTTCTCATGAACCACACATGGATCCACCAGTGTCATTGCATGTCTATTCTTTTCATGAACCACAGCTATTGTCATTGCATGTCTGTTACTTCCATAAACCACACATGGATCCACCGGTGTCATTGCATGTCTGTTTTTTTCATGAACCACACCCAGTGTCATTGCATGTGTGTTCTTTTCATGAACCACATAAGGGTCCACCAGTGGCATTGCATGTTTGTTCTTTTCACAAAGCACATAAGGATCCAACAGTGTCATTGCATGTCTGTTCTTTTCATGAACCACACCCAGTGTCATTGCATGTGTGTTCCTCTAGACAAACCACATAAGGATCCACCGGTGTCACTGCATGTCTGTTACTTCCATAAACCACATAAGGATCCACCGGTGTCATTGCATGTCTATTGTTTTCATGAACCACACCCAGTGTAATTGCATGTCAGTTCTTTTCATGAACCACATAAGGATACACCAGTGTCATTGCATGTCTATTCTTCTCACAAACCACATAAGGATCCACCAGTGTCATTGCATGTTTGTTCTTTTCATGAACCACACCCAGTGTCATTGCATGTGTGTTCCTCTAGACAAACCACATAAGCCATTGCATGTCTGTTATTTTCATGAACCACACCCGGTGTCATTGCATGTGTGTTCCTCTAGACAAACCACATAAGGATCCACCGGTGTCACTGCATGTCTGTTCTTTTCATGAACCACATAAGGATCCACTAGTGTCATTGGATGTGTGTTCTTCTCATGAACCACACATGGATCCACCGGTGTGATTGCATGTCTGTTCCTCTAAACAAACCACATAAGGATCCACCAGTGTCATTGCATGTCTGTTCTTTTCATGAACCACACCCAGTGTCATTGCATGTGTGTTCTTCTAAACAAACCACATAAGTCATTACATGTCTGTTATTTTCATGAACCACACTCGGTGTCATTGCATTTGTGTTCCTCTAGACAAACCACGTAAGAATCCACCGGTGTCACTGCATGTCTGTTCTTTTCATGAACCACATAAGTATGTGTCAGGGGGATGATCCCTAGGTACCCCATCCGGATAGGAAACAGGACAGTCGGATCGCGTCCGGCTGACCAGATGCAGCCGGACAGGACAGGACAGGCTGGCTATCACCCAGTAGCCGGATCAGCAAGAGACAGCCGGATACGACGACGTAGCCGGACCCAATCAGCGAGACATGACGACGTGCGTATCAGTGCACGGTACGCCCTGTACGATGACAAGACGGGCAACCACTTGCCCATACCAAAGACTTTGGGTGGGTGACGCTGGAACAGTGGCCTGTGCTGACGACGGGCTCGCACGGCATCCACTGTACCTACGACATCCATACCGCTCATACTCCGATAAGACAAGCCATACTAGATACTGTAGATGACTAGTCGGGTGGGACCCGCCTGTGGGGCCCGCCAGTCAGACTAGCCAGTGAGACCTTTGCCTCTCTGCCTATATAAGGAGAGGCAAGGCCTCAGTAGAAAGGGTTGGTCTCAGTGCATTTAAGGCAGTAGCTAAAGAACACAACTCAAGGAGCACTTGTAGTTCGTATATCCCACATAGTCAGATCAGGCAGGAGTAGGGGCTTACCTCACCATGAGGGCCCCGAACCTGGGTACTTCTTGCGTCCCGCCACGCTCGCTTGTATCCAATCTCGCCTGCGGACGCCGTCGATAGCTTCCCTGCCAGTCCCCACACCTCTATCTAACCTCCTCGGGTACTGCCGTTCCTAATACAACGATAGTTGGCGCCCACCATGGGGCAGATGGCTTCGACCGGAGTCACGTTCCGCACGGGACCCCGCACTTCAGCCGCTGAGCGCGTGGCCTCCGGCCTAGTGCTCACGCTTGGCAAGTTCGACTACGTCATCGACAACGCCTCCTGCTTCGCCGGAACTTCCTTCCTAGCGAACGACACCGTCCTGCTATTCGGCAATCTCCCCGTCTACATCGCCACCGTCCTGGAGCGTTTCCCTAGGGAAATCGTCTCTATTGCGGAGCTGCCGTGCTCAGACAGCAGCACCTCCGCCGCACCCCGCGGCGTGGAGGTCATGATGGCCGGATCCAGCTTGCATCCCTGCCAGCCGCGGGAGCGAGGCACGGACGAGGTCGGAACTTCCGCTCCCCCGCAGCCTCGGAACCCGGTGGAGGATGCCATTGATCGGCTCCTGATGCCGGTTAACCTCGGGGATAACCCGGAGGAGGCGGAGGCCAACTTCACCATGGAGAGACAGATCCTCCTCCAGGAGGCCGTGGAGCTGGCAGCAGCCCGCAAGCAACTTGAGATCACTCAGCATGAGTACGACCGCACGCACGGCCTCACTTCGGCTACCGCGGAGCCGAGCCGGCGCGGCCAGGTACGGCGTCGGGGCGGTGAGCTGGGCGGTAGGATGGAAAAGGACAGGGAACCGGATCCCGCGCCTTCTCTCACACGGCCCACCTACAGCACGCCCATCAAGAACCTGCGCGCGGCGCGAGCCAGAGCAGAGGAGCTTCCCAGCCTGGAGGGCGAGGCGCGAGCCCGCCAGCACGCTCGCGTGCAGGAGCTCCTCCGCGTCGCGGATGAGCAGGCCGATGCCAACCGGCAGATGCAGGAAGACCTTAGCTACTCCAGAGGGAGCAAGCTATCTGCCAACAGCAGGGGCACGCCGTGCGACACCTAGCAGGCGTCCTCCCCTCAGGCGCCCAGGGCCCGCAGCAGGCGTCGCAGCTCGAGCAACAAGGGCCAGCCGCGCCAGGAGCAGACGGTGAACAGCAACCCGCTACCTCCCCCACTGCCCGCTGGAGCGCCCAGACCAGCCGGTTCCCGTCTCTCGGGCCGGGTGGGAGCGCCCAACCCGGATTGTCCGGATGCCCGCGACCGTATCGAGCTCCTCGCTCAAGCGCGTGTCACGGAGGAGGAAGATTCGACCGGCCCGGTTTGTTTCGGACCCCGCGTCTGGAACGAGCCGTTTTCGGATAAATTCTCCCTGCCCAGGGACACCCCCAAGTACGACAGCAGCATGAAGCCGGAAGACTGGCTGACCGACTACGCTACGGCAGTCGGCATCGCCCACGCGAACAAGCGCACAGTTGTGCGCTACGTCCCTCTCATGCTAACCGGGTCGGCAAGGACATGGCTCAATAGCCTTGTGCCCAACAGCATCAACGCCTGGCCTGACTTCGAGAAGGTGTTCGTCTGCAACTTCAACGGCACGTACAAACATCCATGGCGCCCGCGCGACCTGGCCTTGTGCGTCCAGGGCGACCACGAGACCGACCGCGAGTAGCTCGCCAAGTGGACGGAGCTCCGCAACACTTGCGTGGGCATCCTGGAGGGCACCATGCTTCTCCACCGGCTACTGTGTGACGAGCCGAAAACCATGGCGGAGCTCATGACGGTTGCGGACCAGTACGCCATGGCGGATGCCGCCATGAAGAAGACCCTCCAAGTAAACGCAGATGGCCGTCCGACTCCCACGGCGTCGGCTCACGACCGTCCGAGCAATCCGACTGGCGAAGCCGGATCCTCCAGACGCCACGGCAACGACAACCGGTTCCATGGGGACCGCCAGGCCGGACAGCAGAATCCTCGCTACCATGCACGGCAGGTCAATGTTGTGGAGGGTGCGCCCGATGCACCGGCTAATGAGGCAAGAAGGCAGAAGCCCCGGCTCACCTTCGACCAGATGATCAACGTCCCGTGCAAGTGGCATAGCGGTCCCTTCAAACCGGCTACGCACACCACCCGGAACTACAGCTGGACCCGCCAGCTAAAGGACCAGGGCAACCAGCCTCGTCTCCCGCCTCCCCCATCGGGTGGACCCCCACCACCGGCTAGGGGGGCCGGTAATGATGATAACGGCGGAAACGGCGGCAACAACAACAATGGCTACCCCCAGCCGCACGCCGCCTACCACATCTTCGAGACGGAGTAGGACGACAAGCACAGCCGCAGGCGACGCTCCAAGGAGGTCAACGCCATCGTTTCTCTGGTCCCCTAGTACCTGAACTGGTCGGAAAACCCCATCACCTGGAGCCGGGCAGATTAGCCTGAGCATCTGCCAACTCCTGGGGGCTACGCCATGGTGCTCGACCCTCTCATCATCTCCAGCGCGCGCACCTGCCGATTCTCGCGCGTCCTCATCGACGGAGGCAGCAGCCTCAACCTCCTCTACCAGTCCTCGCTGGAGAAGCTGGGCATTCGCGAAAGCGACCTACGCCCTACCACGACGTTCCACGGCGTACTGCCGGGGCCACCCTGCTCCCTGCTGGGGAAAATCCAGCTGGACATCATCTTCGGGACCGAGGAGAACTTCCGCCGCGAACCAATCTGGTTTGAGGTGGTAAATCTGACGAGCTCCTACCATGCTCTCCTCGGGCGCCCCGCCCTCGCCAAGTTCATGGCCATCCCCCACTACGCGTACCTCAAGACGAAGATGCCGGGACCCCACGGCATGATCACCGTCGCCGGCTGCTTTAGGCGATCGATGGAGTGCGCCTCAGTCGGTTCCAAACTGGCAGAGGCCCACATCATAGCCGAAGAAAAACGCGCGATCATGCGCAATGTAGCCATGGCCCAGCAGGACATTCCGGCTAGCAGCAAACCGGCTGGAGAAGGAGCTTTCCAGTCGGCAAAGGAGACGAAGAGGATCCTGCTCGACCCCTCCGATCCGACTAAGTTCGTCACCATTGGTGCTGGCTTGGACAACAAATAGGAAGGCGCGCTCGTCGACTTCCTCCTTGAGAATCGAGACATCTTCGCATGGTCTCCCAAGGACATGCCGGGTGTGCCGAGGGAGTTCACCGAGCACTCACTTCATGTGTGTCCGGATGCTAAGCCGGTCAAGCAACCTCTGCGCCGGTTCGTAGAGGAGAAGAGAAGGATAATCAGTGACGAGATCACCCGGCTCCTTGCAACCGGGTTCATCATGGAAGTGTACCACCTGGACTGGTTGGCGAACCCAGTCTTGGTGTTGAAGAAGAACAAGACCTGGCGCATGTGTATCGACTACACCAGCCTAAACAAGGCGTGCCCGAAAGACCCCTTCGCCTTGCCCTGTATCGATCAAGTCATCGATTCCATGACCGGCTGTGATTTGTGGTCTTTTCTAGATTGTTATTCCGGGTACAATCAGATCCGGCTAAACCCGGCTGATTAGATTAAGACATCATTTATCACCCCCTACGGCTATGTAACCATGCCTTTCGGCCTAAAGAACGCAGGCGCCACCTATCAGCGATGTATGCAGAAATGCTTGCACTCGCAGATAGGCCGAAACATGCACGCTTACGTGGATGACGTAGTCATCAAGACCAAGGAAAAGCGCACCCTCCTCGAGGATCTGAGAGAAACATTTGGCAACCTCCGCCAGTACCAGATGAAGCTGAACCCAGAGAAGTGCGTCTTCGGAGTACCATCCGGTCAGCTACTCGGTTTCCTCGTATCACAACGAGGTATCGAGGCGAATCTGGGGAAGATCGCGGCGATCGAGAGGATGCAGCCGCCCAAGAACCTGCTTGGAGTCTAGAAGTTCACCGGATGCCTGGCTTCCCTCAGTCGTTTCGTCAGCCGGCTGGGGGAGAAGGCACTCCCGTTATACCAACTGATGAAGAAGACAGACAAGTTCTCCTTTACTTCGCAAGCCGACACCGCGTTTCACGACCTCAAGCGCATGCTATCCACAGCACCGGTTCTGGCCACGCCGGCTAGCAAGGAGCCGATGTTGCTCTATATAGCAGCCGCTAGCCGGATCTTCAGCGTCATCCTGGTGGTGGAGCGCCCCGAGGAAGGCAAGGCTCAGCCGGTTCAGAGACCCGTCTACTACCTCAGTGAGGTTCTCTCCCTCTCCAAGAAGAACTACCCCCACTACTAGAAGATGTGCTATGGTGTGTACCTGGCATGCAAGAAGCTCAAGCACTAGTTCCAGGAGCACCCGATCAAGGTTGTGTGCACCGCACCCCTTTCAGAAAGCATCGGCAACAAGGACGCCACCGGCCGAGTCGCCAAGTGGGCCATCGAGCTCGCCGCCTACTCCATCCAGTACGAGCCCCGGCTCACGATCAAGTCACAGGCGTTGGCAAACTTCCTCGTCGACTGGGCCGAGACCCAGTATCTCCCACCGGTTCCGGATTTGGACCACTGGCGGATGCACTTCGACGGGTCGAAGATGCTCGGGGGCTTGGGAGCCGGCATCGTGCTCACCTCGCCCAAAGGAGACCGGCTGGAGTATGTGGTGCCAATCCACTTCAAGGCCTCCAACAACGTAGCCGAATACGAAGCACTGGCGCACGGGCTCCGGCTAGCCAAGGAGATCGGTGTCCACCGGATCCTGTACTTCGGTGATTCGGACTTGGTGGTGCAACAGGTGTCCGGGGAATGGGACGCCAGAGATGCAAACATGGCTCTCTACGGGTTCCACATCTAGAAGCTCAGCGCCTCCTTTGACGGATGCGAATTTCACCACGTCCCCCGCACCAACAATGAGGCAGCCGACGCGCTCTCCAAGATAGGATCCACCAGGAAGGCCATCCCGCCGGGGGTCTCCTTGGAGCATCTGCGCAAACCATCCATCAACCTGTCGCCGGAGTCAGACTCCATCGTCTGGGCGGGAAGCGTTCCTGCGGCCGGCGCAACAGAAACGGAGCCGGCAGAACCACCAAAGAAGAAAACCCGCACCAATTCCGGCCAGGCAGTTCCCTCCGGCTCGCAAGACCCGGGGGCTGCCGGCTCGCCTAACGGCTCGGGGGCTGCCGTCCCGGATATTCCACCCGGACGACCCCCTGACACCCGTTAGCCAGAGGACAGGAGTGTCCTCGTCATCCGGGAAGTGCCATCCTAGGCACAACCCTTCATGAACTACATCGCCAATGAAGAACTCTCGGACGACGAGGTAGAGGCCAGGCAAATCTGACGCCACACGCATACATACACCATCATAAACGGCGAGCTGTACAAGCGTAGTTTATCCAGTATCTTCCAAAGATGTGTTGATGTAGACACAGGCTACCGGCTACTCAAGGACATCCACCAGGGTGAGTGTGGGCACCACGCTTCGTCAAGGGTGATAGTCGCCAAGGCATTTCGCCATGGTTTCTATTGGCCCACCGCCCTCGAGGATGCCGAGCAGCTGGTCCGCGCGTGCAATGGGTGATAGTGCTTCGGGTAGCTCAGGCACTTGCCAACCTCAGTACTGATGACCATACCGATCACCTGGCCCTTCGCGGTTTGGGGCCTCGACATGGTCGGTCCCTTCAAGCGAGCCCGCGCGGGAATGACCCACCTGCTGGTAGCAGTGGACAAGTTCACAAAGTGGATCGAGGCCAAGCCTATCCGGAAGCTGGATGGAGTGACGGTTGTTACCTTCTTCACCGACATCATCAACCGCTTCGGCTACCCCAATAGCATCATCACCGACAACGGCACAAACTTCGCCAAGGGGGCCTTTGCTCGGTTCTACAGCAACAAGGGCATCCGACTGGACCTCGCCTCCATCGCACACCCACAGTCCAACGGGCAAGTCGAACGAGCAAACGGGTTGGTGCTAGCCGGCATCAAACCACGTCTCATCGAGCCATTAGATCGGTCACCCGGATGCTGGATCGAAGAACTTCCGGCTATGTTGTGGAGCCTCTGCACCACACCGAATAGGTCAATCGGCTACACGCCATTCTTCCTGGTCTATGGATCGAAAGCCGTCCTCTCCGCCAACATCGAATTCGACTCCCCTCTCAAGCTCCTCTACGACGAGCAAGCCAACAAGGAGGCGCGGGAGGACGGGGTGGATCTCCTAGAGGAGGCCCGCGAGCTAGCCCTGTCCAGATCTGCCCTGTACCAGCAGCGACTACGTCGCTACCATTCAAGCCGGATTCGCCCAGTCGCATTCCGCGAGGGCGACCTGGTTCTCCGGCTGGTGTAAGACACGAAGGGCATGCACAAGCTATCACCACCCTGGGAGGGCTCCTTCATCATCAGCCGGGTGCTGCCCAATGACTCCTATTACCTCATCGACGCATAGCAGCTGCGCAAGAACAAGATGGACAAATCGGACAAGGAGACCGAACGTCCTTGGAACGCGGCCCTGCTGCGCCTGTTTTACACCTAGTCGCCAGGCAGTGTATGTATCCCGAAAACCCCAAGAATGAAAATGCGGACTCCCACGAGAATCTCGGGGGCTCCTTCTAGAAATGTTTGTGCACCTGTTTTCCGGTTCAAATTTTCCGGCTCCGGCAACCCCTACCCGGGGGCTCGTCGGCTGGCCTGGCCTGTTAAGTCAACAAACCGGCTGAGTAGTGTGCAATGATGTCAGAGGCCCACTCTTCGTCTCAGCTACAGACCGCAACCCGGCTGTCTGGCTAGCAAGAGCAAAAGCCCGAGGCATCCCACACAAAAAACAGGGAGGAGACGCGACAGATCGGGCGTCCCGGCCCCACAACTAGCTCGAACCAATCCAGCTGCTAAGCCTCTAGTACCGTGCGTAATGTACTGTCAGCTCCCTTCGATTCCGGCTGCAGACCGCAACCCGGCTGCCCGGCTCGGACGCAGCAAAAACAGCAGAACACACGAGAAGGCGACTAAGTGTCTAGAAAGGAGCAAGCCAGTTTTCAAAAAAAAACAAGCCGTTTTCCGGCTACGATTTGACAGACTAACCTATTAACCTGTGAAGATGTATGTGTACACATATGTGCATTCTTGTCCGACTACCTAGAGTCGGAATTCAGGAGAAGGAAAGAAGATTTGAAGTCCTTGCCTTCATCAAGCGCTCCGAATCTCGAGGGCTACACCCACTGGGTTCGCTTGCGCGCCCCCAGTGGAATCTTGTAGTTCCTGACTGACTAAGGGCGTTTAGCCGGCCCTTCGGAGCCCAGGTGAGGGCAAGGGCGGGAGCAAGGAAAGACAAGAAAGATTTGAAGCACCTGGCTACGCCAGCTACTCCGAATCTCGAGGGCTACACCTAGTGGGTGCGCTCGCGCGCCCCCACTGGAATGTTAGTTCCCCCGGATGAAGGCGTTCAGCCGACGAAAGCGGCTGACTTGGACGAGGCCAGTCGGATAAAGTTAGAAGACTTGGCAGAAATAAGAAAGATTCGAAGCACCTGGTTGCGCCAGCTACTCCGAATCTCGGGGGCTACACCCAGTGGATGCGCTAGCGTGCCCCCACTGGAGGTGCAGGTCGCCCGACTAAAGGTGTGTAGCCGGACGAAGTTAGTCGGGCAAAATACACAAAAGGAAAGCTCAACGCACAAGGAAGATTCAAGAATTTCAACAATAATAAACAAAAAGGACACGAAGCTCCCATAAGTTACCCGACATCACAGACAGCCGGTACAAATGAACAAGGTTCACGAACATATAAGACAAGACAAATACACCCGGCATCCCGGGGCAATAACTAGACGACAGGACCCTTGCCGTGCGGGGGACCCTGGCCGGCAGAAGCTTCAAGCGGCGGAGGGGGCGTGAAGTTTGATCCGGTTCCTGCGCCTGCGGGTGGCGGCACCGAGCCCTCCGCATCAGGAGTGCCGATGGACTCCGAGTGGGTGAGCACCTCGTCAGGATCCACGTAATCGGCGATCTTGATGGCGGACCCGTGGAGTTCCGGATGGGCTTGGCGGATGGCGGCAAGGTCGTCTCCGGCACGGAAGCCACCATCGATCTTCTCGACACGGGCGTCCTTGTACCAGGAGAGCATGAGGGCCAGAGCCATCTCAGCTCTAGCCCGTGCCGCCAAGTCCTGCAGCCGGCACCTCTCCCACCTTCGCCGCCAGCTGCACCATCGTCTATGGAACCGGAGCATCCAGCCAGATGAAGGAGAAGACGTCCCGTGCCGCCTGACGAAGCTTCACAGTTTCCTCGCCAAGAAGGACGACGAGCTCCTGAGCCGTCGGCTGCGCTCCCGGCCAGTTCTCCTGCAGCCGGTTGTAGGCCAGCAGGTCTATGCCGGGGTAAAAAGCTATCAGAAAAGAGGAGTCAGATCCGGCTACAGGATCCTGAAAGAAAGGAAGACGAAAGAAAGAACTCACCCTTGGTAGTGTGTCCAACCTGCATCAGCTCCTCCACCAGCGCCTTCTCCTTGACCGCTAGCCATTTTATCTCCTTCTCTTGGTCCTTGTTCTGGGCCTCGAGAAGGGAGAAGGCTTCGGCCTGGCTAGCAAGCGAGGACAATCCTTGTTTTGTAGCCACAACATGGAGTTGGACCTGCTCAGCCAGTCGTTCGCTATCTTCAAGCGATCGATCTTGCGCTGAGCGCACACGAGGATGGCTGCAACGAAACCGGCTATCAGTAAAAAGAAAGAGCAATACGGATAAAGCGAACTTACTCTGGGAGGTCCCGTTGGCAGCAGCAAGCTTCTGCTCCAGGGTCCGGTTCCTGCCGGCTGTGGCCTCAAGCAGCCAGATCTCCTTCACCGCCAGCTCGAGCGTGGCGGCAAGGTCTGACAGCAAAGCGGCAGAGGAAGCATCGTCATCCACGGCGTTAACGGCCAAGGACTCCTTTGCCGCGACCACCGCCGTTTGCCACTCCTCCCCGAGATCCTCGTCGGAGTTGTCGTCGCCAACAACGACGAGCTCCTTGCCGGCATCCCCCCGCGCGTCCACAGAGGAGCCTTCCGGCTGGGAGAGATCCACTTCCGGCTGGGGACCCTCCGGCTGGGAGGAGGTAGCCAGCTCATCTCGAGGGGGAGGCGGAGGCTGCGCCTCAGGAGAAGCAGAGGCGCCGGTTGGCTCAGTCGGGGTGCGGGGTGGCGACCCGGTTGGCGCCCGGGCCGGACTCGCATCTCTGAAAGAAACCAACACGCTAAAGAGAAGGAGGAAAAGGCAAAAGCAAAATAAGCCAAAGTCAGAAAAACAAGAAGGAGGACAAACAGACAGAAAGCACCGAAAGATAGAGGAGGAGAGGAAAAACGTATCCCGACATGGCCGGGGGCGGCCCTTTCTTCCGGCCAAGGCGGCTCGGCGGCAGGGTGCCGGACCGGCTCCTCCGCCGCAGGCCGGCGGGAGCCAGAACAGCTGGAGCCACTCCCACCTGTTTCGCCGTCCGTCGCAGAGCGCGTCACCGGCTCCGCGGTTGGACCGACCTCCTCCTCCTCGTGCACCTCTGCGTGCGGGTCGGTGGCCGGCTCGTCGTTCCGGCTGGGGAAGGCCTCGCCGTCCCCATCCGATTCCTCGCCGGACCGCCGAGCGCGCGGCTCGAGCAAGTCTGGCGTGAACGCCTCGAGGGGAGCCTTGCCCTCCTCGCGAAGGATGTAGGCGAAGATCTGCAGAATGCAAGAAGTCAATCAGACAGAACAAGGAAATAACACAGAAAGAATAAGCAAAATTGCCGTCTACGAGAACTTACCCGAGGCGCGCGGTTCTCCCGGCTGTAGGGCGCCAGACTGAACTTCCAGTTCTCCGGCAGCCGCTCCTTGCTGATCGTCCACAACCACTCCTTCAAGTTGTGGTAGCGGGGATCACGGTGCGATAGCTGGGTCAGGTCCAGCCGACCGGAGTAGTAGCACATCTTGTGCGCCCGCTGCTGCATCGGCATCATCAGCCGGGACATCCAGCTAAGAGTGATGTCCCGACCGGTTAGCTGGCAGGTGGCGAGGGAGCGCATGCGTGCCAGCATCGCGTTCGTCTCCGCCTTGTCGCCGTGGATCTTCAGGTCCCAGTTCTGCCGGCTGGACTCGACGTCTTGGAAGGCCAGAAGGTTTATCCGGTCGACGTTGGTGACGTTCTTGACATAGAAGTACGACTGCTGCCACAGCCGTACCGTGTCCTGGAGCAAGAACTTCGGGTAGCCGAATTGGGTGCAGGAGTACATGGAGGCACCGCCACAGATGACTAGCGGCCCCTTTGTGTACTGCACCTGCGGCCGAACTCGGATGAGCCAATAGAAGTGCCCGAGATCCGGCTGGATCCCGAGATAACTCTCGCAAAACGCCATGAAGTGCGCCAGTGTTCCGATTGCGTTGGCGCCGAGGAGGCGGAGGTCGAAGAAGGCCAAGAACGTGAGGAAGAATGGGTGTAGCGGCAGCGCGAACCCGCGCTCCAGGTGCGAAAGGAAGATGACGCGCTCCCCCTCCGTCGGATGCGGCGACACCTCTCCCACCGGCGCCAACCACACCGCCACCTCCTCCGCCGGCGGGAGGACGCGGGTCACGCGGTACTTCGCGATTTGGTCCTCGGTGACGGAGGAGCCGCACCAGGCTCCGCGGTCAGCGGCCTTTTCCGGCTGATGGAGAGGAGCGGCAACGGAAGAGTGGCGGTGGCCCGTAGCGTCGACGACGGCGAGCGGGCGGCGTAGAGGGCAAGAGCGTAGGAGCAAGAGCACGCGAGGGAGAAGGAGACTGCAGCGGGGGAGCGAAGGAAAAGAACTGCCTCCCTCGCAGCGTCCCTTTAAAGGACCGGAAGGGCAACTGTCGACGGGGCCACGTGGCACGCATCCGGGCAACCCACACCCCAACCGCCGCCTAGATCCCGTGTGCCAGGGCAGGATGCGCAGAAGATCCTGGAGCGAGAACCGAAGCGCCGGACAGCAGTTTCCCGAGGCGACGTGCGACGGGACATTACGCTGCCCGCCGCAGAGAAATGATGGCGTGTGCGCGCGTGGCCGGCATCAGCACTGACGTCACGGGCAGCGCAACCGCCAGGCTCAGCCGGGTGAAAATTCAAAAAGCAAGAAGGAGCACGCGCACATTTCGCCTAAGGGCGGAATCCACATGCGCTCGGGGGCTAGTGTCAGGGGGATGATCCCCAGGTACCCCATCCGGATAAGAAACAGGACAGTCGGATCGCGTCCGGCTGACCAGATGCAGCCGGACAGGACAGGACGGGTCAGCTATCACCCAGTAGCCGGATCAGCAAGAGACAGCCGGATACGACGACGTAGCCGGACCCAATCAGGGAGACAGTACGACATGCGTATCAGTGCACGATACGCCCTGTACGATGACAAGACGGTCAACCACCTGCCCATACCGAAGACTTTGCGTGGGTGACGCTGGAACAGTGGACTGTGCTGACGACGGGCTCGCACGGCGTCCACTGTACCTACAACAACCATACCGCTCATACTTCGATAAGACAAGCCATACTGGATACTGTAGATGACTAGTCGGCCGGGACCCGCCTATGGGACCTGCCAGTCGGACTAGCCAGTGAGACCTTTGCCTCTCTGCCTATATAAGGAGAGGCAAGGCCTCAGTAGAAAGGGTTGGTCTCAGTGCATTTAAGGCAGTAGCTAAAGAACACATCTCAAGGAGCACTTGTAGTTCGTATATCCCACATAGTGAGATCAGGCAGGAGTAGGGGCTTTACCTCACCACGAGGGCCCCGAACCTGGGTACTTATTGCGTCCTGCCACGCTCGCTTGTATCCAATCTCGCCTGCGGACGCCGTCAATAGCTTCCCTGACAGTCCCCACACCTCTATCTAACCTCCTCAGGTACTGCCATTCCCAATACAATGAAAGTATCCACCGGTGTCATTGGATGTGTGTTCTTCTCATGAACCACACATGGATCCACCAGTTTCATTGCATGCCTGTTCTTTTCATGAACCACAGCTAGAGTCATTGCATGTCTGTTACTTCCATAAACCACACATGGATCCACCGGTGTCATTGCATGTCTGTTCTTTTCATGAACCACACCTAGTTTCATTGCATGCGTGTTCTTTTCATGAACCACATAAGGGTCCACCAGTGTCATTGCATGTATGTTCTTCTCACAAACCACATAAGGATCCACCAGTGTCATTGCATGTCTGTTCTTTTCATGAACCACACCCAAAGTCATTGCATGTGTGTTCCTCTTGACAAACCACATAAGGATCCACCGGTGTCACTGCATGTTTGTTACTTCCATAGACCACATAAGGATCCACCGGTGTCATTGCATGTCTGTTCTTTTCATGAACCACACCCAGTGAAATTGCATGTCAGTTCTTTTCATGAACCACATAAGGATCCACCACTGTCATTGCATGTCTATTCTTCTCACAAACCAAATAAGGATCCACCAGTGTCATTGCTTGTCTGGTCTATTCATGAACCACACCCAGTGTCATTGCATGTGTGTTCCTCTAGACAAACCACATAAGTCATTGCATGTCTGTTATTTTCATGAACCACACCCGGTGTCATTGCATGTGTGTTCCTCTAGACAAACCACATAAGGATCCACCGGGTCACTGCATGTCTGTTCTTTTCATGAACCAGACCCAGTGTGATTGCATGTATGTTCATCTAAACAAACCACATAAGGATCCAGCAGTGTCATTGCATGTCTTTTCTTTTCATGAACCACACCCAATGTCATTGCATGTGTGTTCTTCTAAACAAACCACATAAGTCATTGTATGTCTGTTCTTTTCGTGAACCACACCCTGTGTCATTGCATGTGTGTTCCTCTAGACAAACCACATATGGATCCACCGGTGTCACTTCATGTCTGTTCTTTTCATGAACCACATAAGGATCCACTAGTGCCATTGCATGTGTGTTCCTCTAGACAAACCACATATGGATCCACTGGTGTCATTGCATGTCTATTCTTTTCATGAATCATAACCAGTGTCATTCCATGTCTGTTCTTTTCACAAACCACATAAGGATCCACCTAGTGTCATTGCATGTGTGTTCTTCTAAACAAACCACATAAGGATCCACCGGTGTCACTGGATGTGTGTTCTTCTCATGAACCACACATGGATCCACCAGTGTCATTGCATGTCTATTCTTTTCATGAACCACAGCTAGAGTCATTGCATGTCTGTTACTTCCATAAACCTCACATGGATCCACCAGTGTTATTGCATGTCTGTTCTTTTCATGAACCACACCCGGTGTCATTGCACGCTAGTTCTTTTCATGAACCACATAAGGATCCACCAGTGTCATTGCATGTCTGTTCTTCTCACAAACCACATATGGATCCACCTAGTGTGATTGCATGTCTGTTCTTTTCATGAACCATACCAAGTGTCATTTCATGTGTGTTCCTGTAGACAAACCACATAAGGATCCACCAGTGTCACTGCATGTCTGTTCTTTTCATGAACCACATAAGGATTCACCAGTTTCATTGGATGTGTGTTCTTCTCATGAACCACACATGGATCCACCTGTGTCATTGCATGTATGTTACTCTAAACAAACCACATAAGGATCCACTAGTATCATTGTATGTCTGTTGTTTTCAAGAACCACACCTAGTGTGATTGCATGTGTGTTCTTATAAAGGAACCAGATAACTCATTGCATGTCTGTTCTTTTCATGAACCACACCCGGTGTCATTGCATGTGTGTTCCTCTAGACAGACCACATAAGGATCCACCGGTGTTACTGCATGTCTGTTCTTTTCATGAACCACATAAGGATCCACCAGTGTCATTAGATGTGTGTTCGTCTCATGAACCACACATGGATCCACCGGTGTCATTGCATGTTTGTTCCTCTAAACAAACCACATAAGGATCCACCAGTGTCATTGCATGTCTATTCTTTTCATGAACCACATAAGGATCCACTAGTGTCATTGGATATGTGTTCTTCTCATGAACCACACATGGATCCACCAGTGTCATTGCATGTCTATTCTTTTCATGAACCACAGCTAGAGTCATTGCATGTCTGTTACTTCCACAATCCACACATGGATCCAACAATGTCATTGCATGTCTGTTCTTTTCATGAACCACACGCAATGTCATTGCATGTGTATTCTTCTAAACAAACCACATAAGTCATTGCATGTCTGTTCTTTTCAGGAATCACAGCCAGTGTAATTGTGATACATTGCAAATCTATCTATAATTTTTGATGTTCCATGCTTGGTTTTATATACTTTCTTGTGTTTTGTCCACACTTTGGAGTACTTTTCATATGATTTCTTGGACTAACCTATTAACAAGATGCCACAGTGCCAGTTTCCTGTTTTCTGCTGTTTTTGGTTCTAGGAAAGTCAAAAAATCAATATTCTCTGAATTGGACCGGACAAAAGCCAAAGTTCATATTTTACCGGAAGACTCACGGAGCCAAAAGACAAGACGGAGAGGGGCCACAGGGCAGCCACACCATGTGGTGGCGCGGGTTATCCCTAGCCGCGCCACCAGGTGGTGTGGCCCCCTGGCCGGCAATCGACCTTGCCTCTTCCGCCTATATATCTCCCCGGAGGCAAAAACCCTAGGTCGTCAATCTGAAATCCACGAAAAAAAGTTCCGCAGCGCCGCCACCACCGTAGGGGAGATTCGGGGGACAGAAAGTCTCTGTTCCAACACCCTGCCGCGACCGGGAAGTGCCCCCGGAGCCATCTCCATCGATCTCCACCACCGTCTCCATCACCATTGCTGATTCCCATGATTAGGAGGGAGTAGTTCTCTCTCGAGACTAAGGGTTCTACCGGTAGCTATGTGTTCATCTATCTCTATGCATGATCATAATGTGATCATGAGCTTGTAATCTAGTAGATCTACCTTGCTACTCAAGTGCTTTAATAGATCTCTGCTCTCCCCATGTGTGTGAAAGTGACAGCGTGCACACCATGGTGGTACTTAGGCTAGAGATTACAATTACTTGTTATGAGTTATATTTGGAGTTGGATGTTTCTATGAAATTGTGGTGTTTGTTGGAACCATCTAGTGCTCAAGGTGACAGTGTGGGGTTATCTAGATGGGAAAAGCTTACTTTGAGGTGTGTTGTTATAGCCCTACCATGGATTAGAGTGTCCAACTGGAGAGTAGTTTAGCGTAGTATCATAAAGAAGAATATATTTATATGAGAGTGTTCACTAGTGAAAGTATGATCCCTAGGCCTTGTTTTTAAGCATTGAAACACCGTTTGCAACTAGATCTGTTACATGTTTGTTTGCTTCCTTCTTTATTTCAGTTTGCATTTAGTCTTTTCCCACATCAACCACACTCCAGCAAGCTATTTTCTGGCACCGTTACCACTTATAATTATACCAGTTGTAGTTCACTATCTCTTTGCCGAACTAGTACACCTATACACCTGACAAGTGTATTGGGTGTGTTGGGGACACAAGAGACTTCTTGTATCTTGATTGCAGGGTTGCTTGAGAGGGGATACCTTTGACCACTTCCTCCCTGAGTTCGATAAACCCTGGGTGATCCACTTAATGGAAAACTTCCTGCTGTTCTACAAACCTCTGCACTTGGAGGCCCAACAACTGTCTACGAGAATAGAAGTGCGTAGACATCACATTGCATGTGCATTCTTATCACAAACCACAGAAGGATCCACCTAGTGTCATTGCATGTGTGTTCTTCTAAACAAACCACATAAGGATCCACTAGTGTCATTCGATGTGTGTTCTTCTCATGAACCACACATGGATCCACCAGTGTCATTGCATGTCTGTTCTTTACATGAACCATAGCTAGAGTCATTGCATGTCTGTTACTTCCATAAATCACACATGGATCCACCAGTGTCATTGCATGTCTGTTCTTTTCACGAACCACACCTAGTGTCATTGCATGTCAGTTCTTTTCATGAACCACATATGGATCCACCAGTGTCATTGCATGTATGTTCTTTTCATGAACCACACACAGTGTCATTGCATGTCAGTTCTTTTCATGAACCACATAAGGATCCACCAGTGTCATTGCATGTCTATTCTTCTCACAAACCACATAAAGGTCCACCAGTGTCATTGCATGTCTGTTCTTTTCATGAACCACACCCAGTGTCATTGCATGTGTGTTCCTCTAGACAAACCACATAAGTCATTGCATGTCTGTTCTTTTCATGAACCACACCCGGTGTCATTGCATGTGTGTTCCTCTAGACAAACCACATAAGGATCCACCGGTGTCACTACATGTCTGTTCTTTTCATTAACCACACCCAGTGTGATTGCATGTCTGTTCCTCTAAAGAAACCACATAAGGATCTACCCATGTCAATGCATGTCTGTTCTTTTCATGAACCACACCCAATGTCATTGCATGTGTCTTCTTATAAACAAACCACATAAGTCATTTCATGTCTGTTCTTTTCATGAACCACATAAGGATCCACCAGTGTCATTGCATGTGTTTTCCTCTAGACAAACCACATATGGATCCACCAGTTTCATTGCATATCTGTTCTTTTCATGAATCATAGCCATTTTCATTGCATGTCTATTCTTTTCACAAACCACATAAGGATCCACCTAGTGTCATTGCATGTGTGTCAATCTAAAAAAACGACATAAGGATCCACCAGTGTCATTGGATGTGTGTTCTTTTCATGAACCACACATGGATCCACCAGTGTCATTGCATGTCTAATCTTTTCATGAACCACAGCTAGAGTCATTGCATGTCTGTTACTTCCATAAACCACACATGGATCCACCAGTGTCATTGCATGTCTGTTCTTTTTATGAACCACACCTAGTGTAATTGCATGTCAGTTCTTTTCATGAACCACATAAGGATCCACTAGTGTCATTGCATGTCTATTCTTCTCACAAACCACATATGGATCCACCTAGTGTGATTGCATGTCTTTTCTTTTCATGAACCACACCCAGTGTCATTGCATGTGTGTTCCTCTAGACAAACCACATAAGGATCCACCAGTGTCACTACATGTCTGTTCTTTTCATTAACCACACCCAGTGTGATTGCATGTCTGTTCCTCTAAAGAAACCACATAAGGATCTACCCATGTCAATGCATGTCTGTTCTTTTCATGAACCACACCCAATGTCATTGCATGTGTCTTCTTATAAACAAACCACATAAGTCATTTCATGTCTGTTCTTTTCATGAACCACATAAGGATCCACCAGTGTCATTGCATGTGTTTTCCTCTAGACAAACCACATATGGATCCACCAGTTTCATTGCATATCTGTTCTTTTCATGAATCATAGCCATTTTCATTGCATGTCTATTCTTTTCACAAACCACATAAGGATCCACCTAGTGTCATTGCATGTGTGTCAATCTAAACAAACGACATAAGGATCCACCAGTGTCATTGGATGTGTGTTCTTTTCATGAACCACACATAGATCCACCAGTGTCATTGCATGTCTAATCTTTTCATGAACCACAGCTAGAGTCATTGCATGTCTGTTACTTCCATAAACCACACATGGATCCACCAGTGTCATTGCATGTCTGTTCTTTTTATGAACCACACCTAGTGTAATTGCATGTCAGTTCTTTTCATGAACCACATAAGGATCCACTAGTGTCATTGCATGTCTATTCTTCTCACAAACCACATATGGATCCACCTAGTGTGATTGCATGTCTTTTCTTTTCATGAACCACACCCAGTGTCATTGCATGTGTGTTCCTCTAGACAAACCACATAAGGATCCACCAGTGTCACTGCATGTCTGTTCTTTTCATGAACCACATAAGGATCCACCAGTGTCATTGGATGTGTGTTCTTCTCATGAACCACACATGGATCCACCAGTGTCATTGCATGTATGTTCCTCTAAATAAACCACATAAGGATGCACTAGTATCATTGCAGGTATGTTCTTTTCATGAAGCACACCCAGTCTCATTGCATGTGTGTTCTTCTAAACAAACCACATAAGTCATTGCATGTCTATTCTTTTCATGAACCACACCCGGTGTCATTGCATGTGTGTTCTTCTAGACAGACCACATAAGGAACCACCGGTGTCACTGCATGTATGTTCTTTTCATGAACCACATAAGGATCCACCAATGTCATTGCATGTGTGTTCTTCTCATGAACCACACGTGGATCCACTGGTCTCATTGCATGTATGTTCCTCTAAACAAACCACATAAGGATCCACCAGTGTCATTGCATGTCTGTTCTTTTCATGAACCACACCTAGTGTTATTGCATGTGTGTTCTTCTAAACAAACCACATAAGTCATTGCATGTCTGTTCTTTTCATGAACCACACCCAATGTCATTGCATGTGTCTTCTTATAAACAAACCACATAAGTCATTTCATGTCTGTTCTTTTCATGAACCACATAAGGATCCACCAGTGTCATTGCATGTGTTTTCCTCTAGACAAACCACATATGGATCCACCAGTTTCATTGCATATCTGTTCTTTTCATGAATCATAGCCATTTTCATTGCATGTCTATTCTTTTCACAAACCACATAAGGATCCACCTAGTGTCATTGCATGTGTGTCAATCTAAACAAACGACATAAGGATCCACCAGTGTCATTAGATGTGTGTTCTTTTCATGAACCACACATAGATCCACCAGTGTCATTGCATGTCTAATCTTTTCATGAACCACAGCTAGAGTCATTGCATGTCTGTTACTTCCATAAACCACACATGGATCCACCAGTGTCATTGCATGTCTGTTCTTTTTATGAACCACACCTAGTGTAATTGCATGTCAGTTCTTTTCATGAACCACATAAGGATCCACTAGTGTCATTGCATGTCTATTCTTCTCACAAACCACATATGGATCCACCTAGTGTGATTGCATGTCTTTTCTTTTCATGAACCACACCCAGTGTCATTGCATGTGTGTTCCTCTAGACAAACCACATAAGGATCCACCAGTGTCACTGCATGTCTGTTCTTTTCATGAACCACATAAGGATCCACCAGTGTCATTGGATGTGTGTTCTTCTCATGAACCACACATGGATCCACCAGTGTCATTGCATGTATGTTCCTCTAAATAAACCACATAAGGATGCACTAGTATCATTGCAGGTATGTTCTTTTCATGAAGCACACCCAGTCTCATTGCATGTGTGTTCTTCTAAACAAACCACATAAGTCATTGCATGTCTATTCTTTTCATGAACCACACCCGGTGTCATTGCATGTGTGTTCTTCTAGACAGACCACATAAGGAACCACCGGTGTCACTGCATGTATGTTCTTTTCATGAACCACATAAGGATCCACCAATGTCATTGCATGTGTGTTCTTCTCATGAACCACACGTGGATCCACTGGTCTCATTGCATGTATGTTCCTCTAAACAAACCACATAAGGATCCACCAGTGTCATTGCATGTCTGTTCTTTTCATGAACCACACCTAGTGTTATTGCATGTGTGTTCTTCTAAACAAACCACATAAGTCATTGCATGTCTGTTCTTTTCATGAACCACACCCAATGTCATTGCATGTGTCTTCTTATAAACAAACCACATAAGTCATTTCATGTCTGTTCTTTTCATGAACCACATAAGGATCCACCAGTGTCATTGCATGTGTTTTCCTCTAGACAAACCACATATGGATCCACCAGTTTCATTGCATATCTGTTCTTTTCATGAATCATAGCCATTTTCATTGCATGTCTATTCTTTTCACAAACCACATAAGGATCCACCTAGTGTCATTGCATGTGTGTCAATCTAAACAAACGACATAAGGATCCACCAGTGTCATTGGATGTGTGTTCTTTTCATGAACCACACATAGATCCACCAGTGTCATTGCATGTCTAATCTTTTCATGAACCACAGCTAGAGTCATTGCATGTCTGTTACTTCCATAAACCACACATGGATCCACCAGTGTCATTGCATGTCTGTTCTTTTTATGAACCACACCTAGTGTAATTGCATGTCAGTTCTTTTCATGAACCACATAAGGATCCACTAGTGTCATTGCATGTCTATTCTTCTCACAAACCACATATGGATCCACCTAGTGTGATTGCATGTCTTTTCTTTTCATGAACCACACCCAGTGTCATTGCATGTGTGTTCCTCTAGACAAACCACATAAGGATCCACCAGTGTCACTGCATGTCTGTTCTTTTCATGAACCACATAAGGATCCACCAGTGTCATTGGATGTGTGTTCTTCTCATGAACCACACATGGATCCACCAGTGTCATTGCATGTATGTTCCTCTAAATAAACCACATAAGGATGCACTAGTATCATTGCAGGTATGTTCTTTTCATGAAGCACACCCAGTCTCATTGCATGTGTGTTCTTCTAAACAAACCACATAAGTCATTGCATGTCTATTCTTTTCATGAACCACACCCGGTGTCATTGCATGTGTGTTCTTCTAGACAGACCACATAAGGAACCACCGGTGTCACTGCATGTATGTTCTTTTCATGAACCACATAAGGATCCACCAATGTCATTGCATGTGTGTTCTTCTCATGAACCACACGTGGATCCACTGGTCTCATTGCATGTATGTTCCTCTAAACAAACCACATAAGGATCCACCAGTGTCATTGCATGTCTGTTCTTTTCATGAACCACACCTAGTGTTATTGCATGTGTGTTCTTCTAAACAAACCACATAAGTCATTGCATGTCTGTTCTTTTCATGAACCACACCCGATGTCATTGCATGTGTGTTTCTCTAGACAAACCACATAAGGATCCACCGGTGTCACTACATGTCTATTCTTTTCATGAACCACATAAGGATCCACCAATGTCATTGGATCTGTGTTCTTCTCATGAACCACACATGGATCCACCGGTGTCATTGCATGTCTCTTATTTTCATGAACTAGACCTTGTGTCATTGCATGTGTGTTCTTTTCATGAACCACATAAGGGTCCACCAGTGTCATTCCATGTATATTCTTCTCACAAACCACATAAGGATCCACCAGTGTCATTGCATGTCTGTTCTTTTGATGAACCACACCCAGTGTCATTGCATGTGTGTTCCTCTAGACAAACCACATAAGGATCCACCGGTGTCACTTCATGTATGTTACTTCCATAAACCACATAAGGATCCACCGGTGTCATTGCACGTATGTTCATTTCATGAACCACACCCAGTGTCATTGCATGTAAGTTCTTTTCATGAACCACGTAAGGATCCACCAGTGTCATTGCATGTAAGTTCTTCTCACAAACCACATAAGGATCCACCAGTGTCATTGCATGTCTGTTCTTTTTGTGAACCACACCAGTGCCATTGCATGTGTGTTCCTCTAGACAAACCACATAAGTCATTGCATGTCTGTTCTTTTCATGAACCACACCCGGTGTCATTGCATGTGTGTTCCTCTAGACAAACCACATAAGGATCCACCGGTGTCACTGCATGTCTGTTCTTTTCATGAACCACACCCATTGTAATTGTATGTCTATTCCTCTAAACAAACCAAATAAGGATCCACCAGTGTCATTGCATGTATGTTCTTTTCATGAACCACACCCAATGTCAATGCATGTGTGTTCTTCTAGACAAACCACGTAAGGATCCACCAGTGTCACTACATGTCTGTTCTTTTCATGAACCACATAAGGATCCACCAGTGTCATTGGATGTGTGTTCTTCTCATGAAACACACATGGATCCACCAGTGTCATTGCATGTCTGTTACTCTAAAAAAACCACATAAGGATCCACCAGTGTCATTGCATGTCTGTTCTTTTCATGAACCACACCAGTGTCATTGCATGTGTGTTCTTATAAACAAACCACATAAGTCATTGCATGTATGTTCTTTTCATGAACCACACGTGGTATCATTGCATGTGTGTTCCTCTAGACAAACCACATAAGGATCCACCGGTGTCACTACATGTCTCTTCTTTTCATGAACCACATAAGGAACAACCAGTGTCATTGGATGTGTGTCCTTCTCATGAACCACATAAGGGTCCACCAGTGTCATTGCATGTCTGTTCTTCTCACAAACCACATAAGGATCCACCGGTGTCATTGCATGTCGGTTCTTTTCATGAACCACACCCAGTGTCATTGCATGTCAGTTCTTTTCATGAACCACATAAGGATCCACTAGTGTCATTGCATGCCTGTTCTTGTCACAAGCCACATAAGGATCCACCAGTGTCATTGCATGTCTGTTCTTTTCATGAACCACACCCAGTGTTATTGCATGTGTGTTTTTCTAAACAAACCACATAAGTCATTGCATGTCTGTTCTTTTCATGAACCACACCCGGTGTCATTGCATGTGTGTTCCTCTAGACAAACCACATAAGGATCCACCGGTGTCACTGCATGTCTGTTCTTTTCATGAACCACACCCATTGTAATTGCATGTCTATTCCTCTAAACAAACCACATAAGGATCCACCAGTGTCATTGCATGTCTGTTATTTTCATGAACCACACCCAATGTCATTGCATGTGTGTTCTTCTAGACAAACCACGTAAGGATCCACCAGTGTCATTACATGTCTGTTCTTTTCATGAACCACATAAGGATCCACTAGTGTCATTGGATGTGTGTTCTTCTCATGAAACACACATGGATCCACCAGTGTCATTGCATGTCTGTTACTCTAAACAAACCGCATAAGGATCCACTAGTGTCACTGCATGTCTGTTCTTTTCATGAACCACACTAGTGTCATTGCATGTGTGTTCTTATAAACAAACCACATAAGTCATTGCATGTATGTTCTTTTCATGAACCACACGTGGTGTCATTGCATGTGTGTTCCTCTAGACAAACCACATAAGGATCCACCGGTGTCACTACATGTCTGTTCTTTTCATGAACCACATAAGGAACTACCAGTGTCATTGGATGTGTGTCCTTCTCATGAACCACATAAGCGTCCACCAGTGTCATTGCATGTCTGTTCTTCTCACAAACCACATAAGGATCCACCGGTGTCATTGCATGTCGGTTCTTTTCATGAACCACACCCGGTGTCATTGGATGTGTGTTCCTCTAGACAAACCACATAAGGATCCACCGGTGTCACTGCATGTCTGTTCTTTTCATGAACCACACCCATTGTAATTGCATGTCTATTCCTCTAAACAAACCACATAAGGATCCACCAATGTCATTGCATGTCTGTTCTTTTCATGAACCACACCCAATGTCATTGCATGTGTGTTCTTCTAGACAAACCACGTAAGGATCCACCAGTGTCACTACATGTCTGTTCTTTTCATGAACCACATAAGGATCCACCAGTGTCATTGGATGTGTGTTCTTCTCATGAAACACACATGGATCCACCAGTGTCATTGCATGTCTGTTACTCTAAAGAAACCACATAAGGATCCACCAGTGTCATTGCATGCCTGTTCTTTTCATGAACCACACCAGTGTCATTGCATGTGTGTTCTTATAAACATACCACATAAGTCATTGCATGTCTGTTCTTTTCATGAACCACACGTGGTGTCATTGCATGTGTGTTCCTCTAGACAAACCACATAAGGATCCACCGGTGTCACTACATGTCTGTTCTTTTCATGAACCACATAAGGAACCACCAGTGTCATTGGATGTGTGTCCTTCTCATGAACCACATAAGGGTCCACCAGTGTCATTGCATGTCTGTTCTTCTCACAAACCGCATAAGGATTCACCGCTGTGATTGCATGTTGGTTCTTTTCATGAACCACACCCAGTGTCATTGCATGTCAGTTCTTTTCATGAACCACATAAGGATCCACTAGTGTCATTGCATGCCTGTTCTCGTCACAAACCACATAAGGATCCACCAGTGTCATTGCCTGTCTGTTCTTTTCATGAACCACACCCAGTGTTATTGCATGTGTGTTTTTCTAAACAAACCACATAAGTCATTGCATGTCTGTTCTTTTCATGAACCACACCCGGTGTCATTGCATGTGTGTTCCTCTAGACAAACCACATAAGGATCCACCGGTGTCACTGCATGTTTGTTCTTTTCATGAACCACACCCATTGTAATTGCATGTCTGTTCCTCTAAACAAACCACACATGGATCCACCGGTGTCATTGCATGTCTGTTCTTTGCATGAACCACACCTAGTGTCATTGCATGTGTGTTCTTCTAACCAAACCACATAAGTCATTGTATGTCTGTTCTTTTCATGAACCACACCCGGTGTCATTGCATATGTTTTCCTCTAGACAAACCACATAAGGATCCACTGGTGTCACTGCATGTCTGTTCTTTTCATGAACCACACCCAGTGTGATTGCATGTTTGTTCCTCTAAATAAACCACACATGGATCCGCCGATGTCATTGCATGTCTGTTCTTTTCATGAACCACACGTGGTGTCATTGCATGTGTGTTCCTCTAGACAAACCACATAAGGGTCCACCAGTGTCACTGCATGTCTGTTCTTTTCATGAACCACATAAGGATCCACCAGTGTCATTGCATGTGTGTTCCTCTAGACAAACCACATATGGATCCACCAGTGTCATTGCATGTCTGTTCTTTTCATGAATCACAGCCAGTGTAATTGCATGTCTATTCTTTTCACAAACCACATAAAGATCCACCTAGTGTCATTGCATGTGTGTTCTTCTAAACAAACCACATAAGGATCCACTAGTGTCATTGGATGTGTGTTCTTCTCATGAAACAGACATGGATCCACCTGTGTCACTACATGTCTGTTCTTTTCATGAACCACATCTAGAGTCATTGCATGTCTGTTACTTCAATAAACCACACATGGATCCACTGGTGTGATTGCATGTCTGTTCTTCTCACAAACCACATATGGATCCACCTAGTGTGATTGCATGTCTGTTCCTCTAGACAAACCACACCAAGTGTGATTGCATGTGTGTTCCTCTAGACAAACCATATAAGGATCCACCAGTGTCACTGCATGTCTGTTCTTTACATGAACCACATAAGGATCCACCAGTCTCATTGGATGTGTGTTCTTCTCATGAACCACACACGGATCCACCAGTGTCATTGGATGTATGTTCCTATAAACAAACCACATAAGGATCCACCAGTATCATTGCATGTTTGTTCTTTTCATGAACCACACAAAGTGTCATTGCATGTGTGTTCTTCTAAACAAACCACATAAGTCATTGCATGTCTGTTCTTTTCATGAACCACGCCCGGTGTCATTGCATGTGTGTTCCTCTAGACAGACCACATAAGGATCCACCGGTGTCACTGCATGTCTATTCTTTTCATGAACCACATAAGGAACCACCAGCGTCATTGGATGTGTGTCCTTCTCATGAACCACATTAGGGTCCACCAGTGTCATTGCATCTCTGTTCTTCTCACAAACCACATAAGGATCCACCAGTGTCATTGCATGTCTGTTCTTTTCATGGACCACACCAGTGTCATTGCATGTGTGTTCCTCTAGACAAACCACATAAGGATCCACCGGTGTCACGGCATGTCTTTTACTTCCATAAACCACATAAGGATCCACCGGTGTCATTGCATGTCTGTTCTTTTCATGAACCACACCCAGTGTCATTGCATGTCAGTTCTTTTCATGAACCACATAAGGATCCACCAGTGTCATTTCATGTAAGTTCTTCTCACAAACCACATCAGGATCCACCAGTGTCATTGCATGTCTGTTCTTTTCATGAACCACACCTAGTGTCATTGCATGTGTGTTCCTCTAGACAAACCACATAAGTCACTGCATGTATGTTCTTTTCATGAACCACACCCGGTGTCATTGCATCTGTGTTCCTCTAGACAAACCACATACGGATCCACCAGTGTCACTGCATGTCTGTTCTTTTCTTGAACCATACCCAGTGCGATTGCATGTCTATTCCTCTAAACAAAGCACATAAGGATCCACCAGTGTCATTGCATGTCTGTTCTTTTCATGAACCACACCCAATGTCATTGCATGTGTGTTCTTCTAAACAAACTACATAAGTCATTTCATGTCTATTCTTTTCATGAACCACACCTGGTGTCATTGCATGTGCGTTCCTCTAGACAAACCACATAAGGATCCACCGGTGTCACTGCATGTCTGTTCTTTTCATGAAGCACATAAGGATCCACCAGTGTCATTGGATGTGTGTTCTTTTCATGAACCATACCAAGTGTCATTGCATGTCAGTTGTTTTCATGAACCACATAAGGATCCACCAACATCATTGCATGTCTGTTCTTCTCCCAAACCACATAAGGATCCACCAGTGTCATTGCATGTCTGTTCTTTTCATGAACAACACCAAGTGTCATTGTATGTGTGTTGCTCCAGACAAACCACACAAGGATCCACCAGTGTCACTGCATGTCTGTTCTTTTCATGAACCACATAAGGATCCACCAGTGTCATTGGATGTGTGTTCTTCTCATGAACCACACATGGATCCACCAGTGTCATTGCATGTCTGTTGCTCTAAACAAACCACATAAGGATCCACTAGTGTCATTGCATGTCTGTTATTTTCATGAACCACACCCAGTGTCATTGCATGTGTGTTCTTCTAAACAAACCACATAAGTCATTGCATGTATGTTCTTTTCATGAACCACATGTGGTGTCATTGCATGTGTGTTCCTCTAGACATACCACATAAGGATCCAGCAGTGTCATTGCATGCCTGTTCTTTTCATGAACCACAGGTTGTGTCATTGCATGTGTGTTGTTCTAAACAAACCACATAAGTCATTGCATGTCTGTTCTTTTCATGAACCACACCCATTGTCATTGCATGTGTGTTCCTCTAGACAAACCACATAAGGATCCACCGGTGTCACTGCATGTCTATTCTTTTCATGAACCACATAAGGATCCACCAGTGTCATTGGATGTGTGTTCTTCTCATGAACCACACATGGATCCACCAGTGTCATTGCATGTCTGTTGCTCTAAACAAACCACATAAGGATCCACTAGTGTCATTGCATGTCTGTTATTTTCATGAACCACACCCAGTGTCATTGCATGTGTGTTCTTCTAAACAAACCACATAAGTCATTGCATGTATGTTCTTTTCATGAACCACATGTGGTGTCATTGCATGTGTGTTCCTCTAGACATACCACATAAGGATCCAGCAGTGTCATTGCATGCCTGTTCTTTTCATGAACCACAGGTTGTGTCATTGCATGTGTGTTGTTCTAAACAAACCACATAAGTCATTGCATGTCTGTTCTTTTCATGAACCACACCCATTGTCATTGCATGTGTGTTCCTCTAGACAAACCACATAAGGATCCACCGGTGTCACTGCATGTCTATTCTTTTCATGAACCACATAAGGATCCACCAGTGTCATTGGATGTGTGTTCTTCTCATGAACCACACATGGATCCACCGGTGTCATTGCATGTCTGTTCTTTTCATGAACCACACCCATTGTAATTGCATGCTGTTCCTCTAAACAAACCACACATGGATCCACCGGTGTCATTGCGTGTCTGTTCTTTTCATTAACCACACCTAGTGTAATTGCATGTGTGTTCTTCTAACCAAACCACATAAGTCATTGCTTGTCTGTGCTTTTCATGAACCACACCCGGTGTCATTGCATATGTTTTCCTCTAGACAAACCACATAAGGATCCACTAGTGTCACTGCATGTCTGTTCTTTTCATGAACCACACCCAGTGTGATTGCATGTCTGCTCCTCTAAACAACCACACATGGATCCACCGATGTCATTGCATGTCTGTTCTTTTCATGAACCACACCAAGTGTCATTACATGAGTGTTCTTCTAAACAAACCACATAAGACATTGCATGTTTAGTCTTTTCATGAACCACACCCGGTGTCATTGCATGTGTGTTCCTCTAAACAAACCACATAAGGGTCCACCGGTGTCACTGCATGTCTGTTCTTTTCATGAACCACATAAGGATCCACCAGTGTCATTGCATGTGTGTTCCTCTAGACAAACCACATATGGATCCACCAGTGTCATTGCATGTCTATTCTTTTCATGAATCACAGCCAGTGTAATTGCATGTCTGTTCTTTTCACAAACCACATAAAGATCCACCTAGTGTCATTGCATCTGTGTTATTCTAAACAAACCACATAAGGATCCACAAGTGTCATTGGATGTGTGTTCTTCTCATGAACCACACATGGATCCACCAGTGTCACTACATGTCTGTTCTTTTCATGAACCACATCTAGAGTCATTGCATGTCTGTTACTTCCATAAACCACACATGGATCCACTGGTGTGATTGCATGTCTATTCTTTTCATGAACCACACCCAGTGTCATTGCATGTTAGTTCTTTTCATGAACCACATAAGGATCCACCAGTGTCATTGCATGTCTGTTCTTCTCACAAACCACATATGGATCCACCTAGTGTGATTGCATGTCTGTTCCTCTAGACAAACCACACCCAGTGTCATTGCATGTGTGTTCCTCTAGACAAACCACATAAGGATCCACCAGTGTCACTGCATGTCTGTTCTTTTCATGAACCACATAAGGATCCACCAGTGTCATTGGATGCGTGTTCTTCTCATGAACCACACACGGATCCACCAGTGTCATTGGATGTATGTTCCTCTAAACAAACCACATAAGGATCCACCAGTATCATTGCATGTTTGTTCTTTTCATGAACCACACAAAGTGTCATTGCATGTGTGTTCTTCTAAACAAACCACATAAGTCATTGCATGTCTGTTCTTTTCATGAACCACGCCCGGTGTCATTGCATGTGTGTTCCTCTAGACAGACCACATAAGGATCCACCGGTGTCACTGCACGTCTGTTCTTTTCATGAACCACATAAGGAACCACCAGCGTCATTGGATGTGTGTCCTTCTCATGAACCACATTAGGGTCCACCAGTGTCATTGCATGTCTGTTCTTCTCACAAACCACATAAGGATCCACCAGTGTCATTGCATGTCTGTTCTTTTCATGAACCAGACCCAATGTCATTGCATATGTGTTCTTCTAGAAAAACCACGTAAGGATCCACCAGTGTCACTACATGTCTGTTCTTTTCATGAACCACATAAGGATCCACCAGTGTCATTGCATGTGTGTTCTTCTCATGAAACACACATGGATCCACCAGTGTCATTGCATGTCTGTTACTCTAAACAAACCACATAAGGATCCACCAGTGTCATTGCATGTCTGTTCTTTTCATGAACCACACCAGTGTCATTGCATGTGTGTTCTTATAAACAAACCACATAAGTCATTGCATGTCTGTTCTTTTCATGAACCACACGTGGTGTCATTGCATGTGTGTTCCTCTAGACAAACCACATAAGGATCCACCGGTGTCACTACATGTCTGTTCTTTTCATGAACCACATAAGGAACCACCAGTGTCATTGGATGTGTGTCCTTCTCATGAACCACATAAGGGTCCACCAGTGTCATTGCATGTCTGTTCTTCTCACAAACCGCATAAGGATTCACCGGTGTCATTGCATGTCGGTTCTTTTCATGAACCACACCCAGTGTCATTGCATGTCAGTTCTTTTCATGAACCACATAAGGATCCACTAGTGTCATTGCATGCCTGTTCTCGTCACAAACCACATAAGGATCCACCAGTGTCATTGCCTGTCTGTTCTTTTCATGAACCACACCCAGTGTTATTGCATGTGTGTTTTTCTAAACAAACCACATAAGTCATTGCATGTCTGTTCTTTTCATGAACCACACCCGGTGTCATTGCATGTGTGTTCCTCTAGAGAAACCACATAAGGATCCACCAGTGTCACTGCATGTCTGTTCTTTTCATGAACCACACCCATTGTAATTGCATGTCTATTACTCTAAACAAACCACATAAGGATCCACCAGTGTCATTGCATGTCTTTTCTTTTCATGAACCACACCCAATGTCAATGCATGTGTGTTCTTCTAGACAAACCACGTAAGGATCCACCAGTGTCACTACATGTCTGTTCTTTTCATGAACCACATAAGGATCCACTAGTGTCATTGGATGTGTGTTCTTCTCATGAAACACACATGAATCCACCAGTGTCATTGCATGTCTGTTACTCTAAACAAACCACATAAGGATCCACCAGTGTCATTGCATGTCTGTGCTTTTCATGAACCACACCAGTGTCATTGCATGTGTGTTCTTCTAAACAAACCACATAAATCATTACATGTTTGTTCTTTTCATGAACCACACGTGGTGTCATTGCATGTGTGTTCCTCTAGACAAACCACATAAGGATCCACCGGTGTCACTACATGTCTGTTCTTTTCATGAACCACATAAGGAACCACCAGTGTCATTGGATGTGTGTCCTTCTCATAAACCACATAAGGGTCCACCAGTGTCATTGCATGTCTGTTCTTCTCACAAACCACATAAGGATCCACCGGTGTCATTGCATGTCGGTTCTTTTCATGAACCACACCCAGTGTCATTGCATGTCAGTTCTTTTCATGAACCACATAAGGATCCACTAGTGTCATTGCATGCCTGTTCTTGTCACAAACCACATAAGGATCCACCAGTGTCATTGCATATCTGTTCTTTTCATTAACCACACCCAGTTTTATTGCATGTGTGTTTTTCTAAACAAACCACATAAGTCATTGCATGTCTGTTCTTTTCATGAACCACACCCGGTGTCATTGCATGTGTGTTCCTCTAGACAAACCACATAAGGATCCACCGGTGTCACTGCATGTCTGTTCTTTTCATGAACCACACCCATTGTAATTGCATGTCTGTTCCTCTAAACAAACCACACATGGATCCACCGGTATCATTGCATGTATGTTCTTTGCATGAACCACACCTAGTGTCATTGCATGTGTGTTCTTCTAACCAAACCACATAAGTCATTGCATGTCTGTTCTTTTCATGAACCACACCCGGTGTCATTGCATATGTTTTCCTCTAGACAAACCACATAAGGATCCACTGGTGTCACTGCATGTCTGTTCTTTTCATGAACCACACCCAGTGTGATTGCATGTCTGTTCCTCTAAACAAACCACACATGGATCCGCCGATGTCATTGCATGTCTGTTCTTTTCATGAACCACACCCAGTGTCATTGCATGTGTGTTCTTCTAAACAAACCACATAAGTCATTGCATGTATGTTCTTTTCATGAACCACACGTGGTGTCATTGCATGTGTGTTCCTCTAGACAAACCACATAAGGGTCCACCAGTGTCACTGCATGTCTGTTCTTTTCATGAACCACATAAGGATCCACCAGTGTCATTGCATGTGTGTTCCTCTAGACAAACCACATATGGATCCACCAGTGTCATTGCATGTCTGTTCTTTTCATGAATCACAGCCAGTGTAATTGCATGTCTGTTCTTTTCACAAACCACATAAAGATCCACCTAGTGTCATTGCATGTGTGTTCTTCTAAACAAACCACATAAGGATCCACTAGTGTCATTGGATGTGTGTTCTTCTCATGAACCAGACATGGATCCACCTGTGTCACTACATGTCTGTTCTTTTCATGAACCACATCTAGAGTCATTGCATGTCTTTTACTTCAATAAACCACACATGGATCCACTGGTGTGATTGCATGTCTGTTCTTTTCATGAACCACACCCAGTGTCATTGCATGTTAGTTATTTTCATGAACCACATAAGGATCCACACGTGTCATTGCATGTCTGTTCTTCTCACAAACCACATATGGATCCACCTAGTGTGATTGCATGTCTGTTCCTCTAGACAAACCACACCAAGTGTGATTGCATGTGTGTTCCTCTAGACAAACCACATAAGGATCCACCAGTGTCACTGCATGTCTGTTCTTTACATGAACCACATAAGGATCCACCAGTGTCATTGGATGTGTGTTCTTCTCATGAACCACACACGGATCCACCAGTGTCATTGGATGTATGTTCCTATAAACAAACCACATAAGGATCCACCAGTATCATTGCATGTTTGTTCTTTTCATGAACCACACAAAGTGTCATTGCATGTGTGTTCTTCTAAACAAACCACATAAGTCATTGCATGTCTGTTCTTTTCGTGAACCACGCCCGGTGTCATTGCATGTGTGTTCCTCTAGACAGACCACATAAGGATCCACCGGTGTCACTGCATGTCTATTCTTTTCATGAACCACATAAGGAACCACCAGCGTCATTGGATGTGTGTCCTTCTCATGAACCACATTAGGGTCCACCAGTGTCATTGCATCTCTGTTCTTCTCACAAACCACATAAGGATCCACCAGTGTCATTGCATGTATGTTCTTTTCATGGACCACGCCAGTGTCATTGCATGTGTGTTCCTCTAGACAAACCACATAAGGATCCACCGGTGTCACTGCATGTCTTTTACTTCCATAAACCACATAAGGATCCACCGGTGTCATTGCATGTCTGTTCTTTTCATGAACCACACCCAGTGTCATTGCATGTCAGTTCTTTTCATGAACCACATAAGGATCCACCAGTGTCATTTCATGTAAGTTCTTCTCACAAACCACATAAGGATCCACCAGTGTCATTGCATGTCTGTTCTTTTCATGAACCACACCTAGTGTCATTGCATGTGTGTTCCTCTAGACAAACCACATAAGTCACTGCATGTATGTTCTTTTCATGAACCACACCCGGTGTCATTGCATCTGTGTTCCTCTAGACAAACCACATACGGATCCACCAGTGTCACTGCATGTCTGTTCTTTTCTTGAACCACACCCAGTGCGATTGCATGTCTATTCCTCTAAACAAAGCACATAAGGATCCACCAGTGTCATTGCATGTCTGTTCTTTTCATGAACCACACCCAATGTCATTGCATGTGTGTTCTTCTAAACAAACTACATAAGTCATTTCATGTCTATTCTTTTCATGAACCACACCTGGTGTCATTGCATGTGCGTTCCTCTAGACCAACCACATAAGGATCCACCGGTGTCACTGCATGTCTGTTCTTTTCATGAAGCACATAAGGATCCACCAGTGTCATTGGATGTGTGTTCTTTTCATGAACCATACCAAGTGTCATTGCATGTCAGTTGTTTTCATGAACCACATAAGGATCCACCAGCATCATTGCATGTCTGTTCTTCTCCCAAACCACATAAGGATCCACCAGTGTCATTGCATGTCTGTTCTTTTCATGAACAACACCAAGTGTCATTGTATGTGTGTTGCTCCAGACAAACCACACAAGGATCCACCAGTGTCACTGCATGTCTGTTCTTTTCATGAACCACATAAGGATCCACCAGTGTCATTAGATGTGTGTTCTTCTCATGAACCACACATGGATCCACCAGTGTCATTGCATGTCTGTTGCTCTAAACAAACCACATAAGGATCCACTAGTGTCATTGCATGTCTGTTCTTTTCATGAACCACACCCAGTGTCATTGCATGTGTGTTCTTCTAAACAAACCACATAAGTCATTGCATGTATGTTCTTTTCATGAACCACATGTGGTGTCATTGCATGTGTGTTCCTCTAGACATACCACATAAGGATCCAGCAGTGTCATTGCATGCCTGTTCTTTTCATGAACCACAGGTTGTGTCATTGCATGTGTGTTGTTCTAAACAAACCACATAAGTCATTGCATGTCTGTTCTTTTCATGAACCACACCCGTTGTCATTGCATGTGTGTTCCTCTAGAAAAACCACATAAGGATCCACCGGTGTCACTGCATGTCTATTCTTTTCATGAACCACATAAGGATCCACCAGTGTCATTGGATGTGTGTTCTTCTCATGAACCACACATGGATCCACCGGTGTCATTGCATGTCTGTTCTTTTCATGAACCACACCCATTGTAATTGCATGCTGTTCCTCTAAACAAACCACACATGGATCCACCGGTGTCATTGCATGTCTGTTCTTTTCATTAACCACACCTAGTGTCATTGCATGTGTGTTCTTCTAACCAAACCACATAAGTCATTGCATGTCTGTGCTTTTCATGAACCACACCCGGTGTCATTGCATATGTTTTCCTCTAGACAAACCACATAAGGATCCACTAGTGTCACTGCATGTCTGTTCTTTTCATGAACCACACCCAGTGTGATTGCATGTCTGTTCCTCTAAACAACCACACATGGATCCACCGATGTCATTGCATGTCTGTTCTTTTCATGAACCACACCAAGTGTCATTGCATGTGTGTTCTTCTAAACAAACCACATAAGACATTGCATGTTTAGTCTTTTCATGAACCACACCCGGTGTCATTGCATGTGTGTTCCTCTAAACAAACCACATAAGGGTCCACCAGTGTCACTGCATGTCTGTTCTTTTCATGAACCACATAAGGATCCACCAGTGTCATTGCATGTGTGTTCCTCTAGACAAACCACATATGGATCCACCAGTGTCATTGCATGTCTATTCTTTTCATGAATCACAGCCAGTGTAATTGCATGTCTGTTCTTTTCACAAACCACATAAAGATCCACCTAGTGTCATTGCATCTGTGTTCTTCTAAACAAACCACATAAGGATCCACAAGTGTCATTGGATGTGTGTTCTTCTCATGAACCACACATGGATCCACCAGTGTCACTACATGTCTGTTCTTTTCATGAACCACATCTAGAGTCATTGCATGTCTGTTACTTCCATAAACCACACATGGATCCACTGGTGTGATTGCATGTCTGTTCTTTTCATGAAACACACCCAGTGTCATTGCATGTTAGTTCTTTCATTGAACCACATAAGGATCCACCAGTGTCATTGCATGTCTGTTCTTCTCACAAACCACATATGGATCCACCTAGTGTGATTGCATGTCTGTTCCTCTAGACAAACCACACCCAGTGTCATTGCATGTGTGTTCCTCTAGACAAACCACATAAGGATCCACCAGTGTCACTGCATGTCTGTTCTTTTCATGAACCACATAAGGATCCACCAGTGTCATTGGATGCGTGTTCTTCTCATGAACCACACACGGATCCACCAGTGTCATTGGATGTATGTTCCTCTAAACAAACCACATAAGGATCCACCAGTATCATTGCATGTTTGTTCTTTTCATGAACCACACAAAGTGTCATTGCATGTGTGTTCTTCTAAACAAACCACATAAGTCATTGCATGTCTGTTCTTTTCATGAACCACGCCCGGTGTCATTGCATGTGTGTTCCTCTAGATAGACCACATAAGGATCCACCGGTGTCACTGCATGTCTGTTCTTTTCATGAACCACATAAGGAACCACCAGCGTCATTGGATGTGTGTCCTTCTCATGAACCACATTAGGGTCCACCAGTGTCATTGCATGTCTGTTCTTCTCACAAACCACATAAGGATCCACCAGTGTCATTGCATGTCTGTTCTTTTCATGGACCACACCAGTGTCATTGCATGTGTGTTCCTCTAGACAAACCATATAAGGATCCACCGGTGTCACTACATGTCTTTTACTTCCATAAACCACATAAGGATCCACCGGTGTCACTTCATGTCTGTTCTTTTCATGAACTACACCCAATGTCATTGCATGTCAGTTCTTTTCATGAACCACATAAGGATCCACCAGTGTCATTTCATGTAAGTTCTTCTCACAAACCACATAAGGATCCACCAGTGTCATTGCATGTCTGTTCGTTTCATGAACCACACCCAGTGTCATTGCATGTCTGTTCCTCTAGACAAACCACATAAGTCACTGCATGTATGTTCTTTTCATGAACCACACCCAGTGTCATTGCATCTGTGTTCCTCTAGACAAACCACATACGGATCCACCGGTGTCACTGCATGTCTGTTCTTTTCTTGAACCACACCCAGTGCGATTGCATGTCTATTCCTCTAAACAAACCACATAAGGATCCACCAGTGTCATTGCATGTAAGTTCTTTTCATGAACCACACCCAATGTCATTGCATGTGTGTTCTTGTAAACAAACTTCATAAGTCATTTCATGTCTATTCTTTTCATGAACCACACCTGGTGTCATTGCATGTGCGTTCCTCTAGACAAACCACGTAAGGATCCACCGGTTTCACTACATGTCTGTTCTTTTCATGAAGCACATAAGGATCCACCAGTGTCATTGGATGTGTGTTCTTTCCATGAACCATACCCAGTGTCATTGCATGTCAGTTCTTTTCATGAACCACATAAGGATCCACCAGCATCATTGCATGTCCATTCTTCTCACAAACCACATAAGGATCCACCAGTGTCATTGCATGTCTGTTCTTTTCATGAACAACACCAAGTGTCATTGTATGTGTGTTCCTCCAGACAAACCACACAAGGATCCACCAGTGTCACTGCATGTCTGTTCTTTTCATGAACCACATAAGGATCCACCAGTGTCATTGGATGTGTGTTCTTCTCATGAACCACACATGGATCCACCAGTGTCATTGCATGTCTGTTCCTCTAAACAAACCACATAAGGATCCACTAGTGTCATTGCATGTCTGTTCTTTTCATGAACCACACCCAGTGTCATTGCATGTGAGTTCTTCTAAACAAACCACATAAGTCATTGCATGTATGTTCTTTTCATGAACCACACGTGGTGTCATTGCATGTGTGTTCCTCTAGACATACCACATAAGGATCCAGCAGTGTCATTGCATGCCTGTTCTTTTCATGAACCACAGGTTGTGTCATTGCATGTGTGTTGTTCTAAACAAACCACATAAGTCATTGCATGTCTGTTCTTTTCATGAACCACACCCGTTGTCATTGCATGTGTGTTCCTCTAGACAAACCACATAAGGATCCACCGGTGTCACTGCATGTCTATTCTTTTCATGAACCACATAAGGATCCACCAGTATCATTGGATGTGTGTTCTTCTCATGAACCACACATGGATCCACCGGTGTCATTGCATGTCTGTTCTTTTCATGAACCACACCCATTGTAATTGCATGCTGTTCCTCTAAACAAACCACACATGGATCCACCGGTGTCATTGCATGTCTGTTCTTTTCATTAACCACACCTAGTGTCATTGCATGTGTGTTCTTCTAACCAAACCACATAAGTCATTGCATGTCTGTGCTTTTCATGAACCACACCCGGTGTCATTGCATATGTTTTCCTCTAGACAAACCACATAAGGATCCACTAGTGTCACTGCATGTCTGTTCTTTTCATGAACCACACCCAGTGTGATTGCATGTCTGTTCCTCTAAACAACCACACATGGATCCACCGATGTCATTGCATGTCTGTTCTTTTCATGAACCACACCAAGTGTCATTGCATGTGTGTTCTTCTAAACAAACCACATAAGACATTGCATGTTTAGTCTTTTCATGAACCACACCCGGTGTCATTGCATGTGTGTTCCTCTAAACAAACCACATAAGGGTCCACCGGTGTCACTGCATGTCTGTTCTTTTCATGAACCACATAAGGATCCACCAGTGTCATTGCATGTGTGTTCCTCTAGACAAACCACATATGGATCCACCAGTGTCATTGCATGTCTATTCTTTTCATGAATCACAGCCAGTGTAATTGCATGTCTGTTCTTTTCACAAACCACATAAAGATCCACCTAGTGTCATTGCATCTGTGTTCTTCTAAACAAACCACATAAGGATCCACAAGTGTCATTGGATGTGTGTTCTTCTCATGAACCACACATGGATCCACCAGTGTCACTACATGTCTGTTCTTTTCATGAACCACATCTAGAGTCATTGCATGTCTGTTACTTCCATAAACCACACATGGATCCACCGGTGTGATTGCATGTCTGTTCTTTTCATGAAACACACCTAGTGTCATTGCATGTTAGTTCTTTTCATGAACCACATAAGGATCCACCAGTGTCATTGCATGTCTGTTCTTCTCACAAACCACATATGGATCCACCTAGTGTGATTGCATGTCTGTTCCTCTAGACAAACCACACCCAGTGTCATTGCATGTGTGTTCCTCTAGACAAACCACATAAGGATCCACCAGTATCACTGCATGTCTGTTCTTTTCATGAACCACATAAGGATCCACCAGTGTCATTGGATGCGTGTTCTTCTCATGAACCACACACGGATCCACCAGTGTCATTGGATGTATGTTCCTCTAAACAAACCACATAAGGATCCACCAGTATCATTGCATGTTTGTTCTTTTCATGAACCACACAAAGTGTCATTGCATGTGTGTTCTTCTAAACAAACCACATAAGTCATTGCATGTCTGTTCTTTTCATGAACCACGCCCGGTGTCATTGCATGTGTGTTCCTCTAGACAGACCACATAAGGATCCACCGGTGTCACTGCATGTCTGTTCTTTTCATGAACCACATAAGGAACCACCAGCGTCATTGGATGTGTGTCCTTCTCATGAACCACATTAGGGTCCACCAGTGTCATTGCATGTCTGTTCTTCTCACAAACCACATAAGGATCCACCAGTGTCATTGCATGTCTGTTCTTTTCATGGACCACACCAGTGTCATTGCATGTGTGTTCCTCTAGACAAACCATATAAGGATCCACCGGTGTCACTACATGTCTTTTACTTCCATAAACCACATAAGGATCCACCGGTGTCACTTCATGTCTGTTCTTTTCATGAACTACACCCAATGTCATTGCATGTCAGTTCTTTTCATGAACCACATAAGGATCCACCAGTGTCATTTCATGTAAGTTCTTCTCACAAACCACATAAGGATCCACCAGTGTCATTGCATGTCTGTTCTTTTCATGAACCACACCCAGTGTCATTGCATGTCTATTCCTCTAGACAAACCACATAAGTCACTGCATGTATGTTCTTTTCATGAACCACACCCAGTGTCATTGCATCTGTGTTCCTCTAGACAAACCACATACGGATCCACCGGTGTCACTGCATGTCTGTTCTTTTCTTGAACCACACCCAGTGCGATTGCATGTCTATTCCTCTAAACAAACCACATAAGGATCCACCAGTGTCATTGCATGTAAGTTCTTTTCATGAACCACACCCAATGTCATTGCATGTGTGTTCTTGTAAACAAACTACATAAGTCATTTCATGTCTATTCTTTTCATGAACCACACCTGGTGTCATTGCATGTGCGTTCCTCTAGACAAACCACGTAAGGATCCACCGGTTTCACTGCATGTCTGTTCTTTTCATGAAGCACATAAGGATCCACCAGTGTCATTGGATGTGTGTTCTTTCCATGAACCATACCCAGTGTCATTGCATGTCAGTTCTTTTCATGAACCACATAAGGATCCACCAGCATCATTGCATGTCCGTTCTTCTCACAAACCACATAAGGATCCACCAGTGTCATTGCATGTCTGTTCTTTTCATGAACAACACCAAGTGTCATTGTATGTGTGTTCCTCCAGACAAACCACACAAGGATCCACCAGTGTCACTGCAGGTCTGTTCTTTTCATGAACCACATAAGGATCCACCAGTGTCATTGGATGTGTGTTCTTCTCATGAACCACACATGGATCCACCAGTGTCATTGCATGTCTGTTCCTCTAAACAAACCACATAAGGATCCACTAGTGTCATTGCATGTCTGTTCTTTTCATGAACCACACCCAGTGTCATTGCATGTGAGTTCTTCTAAACAAACCACATAAGTCATTGCATGTATGTTCTTTTCATGAACCACACGTGGTGTCATTGCATGTGTGTTCCTCTAGACATACCACATAAGGATCTAGCAGTGTCATTGCATGCCTGTTCTTTTCATGAACCACAGGTTGTGTCATTGCATGTGTGTTGTTCTAAACAAAACACATAAGTCATTGCATGTCTGTTCTTTTCATGAACCACACCCGTTGTCATTGCATGTGTGTTCCTCTAGACAAACCACATAAGGATCCACCGGTGTCACTGCATGTCTGTTCTTTTCATGAACCACATAAGGATCCACCAGTGTCATTGGATGTGTGTTCTTCTCATGAACCACACATGGATCCACCGGTGTCATTGCATGTCTGTTCTTTTCATGAACCACAGCTAGAGTCATTGCATGTCTGTTACTTCCATAAACCACACATGGATCCACCGGTGTCATTGCATGTCTGTTCTTTTCATGAACCACACCAGTGTCATTGCATGTCAGTTCTTTTCATGAACCACATAAGGGTCCACCAGTGTCATTGCATGTCTGTTCTTCTCACAAACCACATAAGGATCCACCAGTGTTATTGCATGTCTATTCTTTTCATGAACCACACCCAGTGTCATTGCATGTGTTTTCCTCTAGAAAAACCACATAAGGATCCACCGGTGTCACTACATGTCTGTTACTTCCATAAACCACATAAGGATACACCGGTGTCATTGCATTTCTGGTCTTTTCATGAACCACACCCAATGTCATTGCATGTCAGTTCTTTTCATGAACCACATAAGGATCCACCAGTGTCATTGCATGCCTGTTCTTCTCACAAACCACATAAGGATCCACCAGTGTCATTGCATGTCTGTTCTTTTCATGAACCACACCAAGTGTCATTGCATGTGTGTTCTTCTAAATAAACCACATAAGTCATTGCATGTATGTTCTTTTCATGAACCACACCTGGTGTCATTGCATGTGTGTTCCTCTAGACAAACCACATAAGGATCCACCGGTGTCACTGCATGTCTGCTCTTTTCATGAACCACATAAGGATCCACCAGTGTCATTGGATGTGTGTTCTTCTCATGGAGAATATCATTTTGTGGCCCGAAAGTTGGGGTTTACAGGCAACGCGGTACCCAAGTTCCCTGAAATCAGCCGGGATGACTATAGTTGGTGTGCCAAATACTCAGAGGGTCATTTTCAGCACGAATTCAACTTTACATTTCAATACAAGAAACCAGGCTAACGGTCGTCAAGTTGGGCCCCCCTGTCAGTTGTCGCTGTTATGTCGCTCCCGTCGCATAGGCGGGGTGGCTGTCACGTGGGCTTGCAGCGTTGGCACAGTGAATAGGACAACACCCCCTGCCCACCCCTACCCAGTGTATTGACGTGACAAAATAGGGCACATGTATTGGCGTTATAATTATTTTTTGTTTACTCAGAAGCTGGAACAGCCACTGCCATGCGTCTCTCCTTGGACTTCCATCCCAATCGTTAACCACTACCTTAAAAGCGCATTAACGGTTCCACCGTTCCCCTGCCTCGCAGAAACCACTCTTCTTCTTCTTGTCATCTATCTTCTCCACGTCTTCTACTTGTCGCCATGGAAGATTTACGCACTCTAGAGACAAGCTTCACTACCCATGACAATAAGAAGATAGACGTTGTCTACACCAACGAGGAGGAGACAGTGGTGCGTGCCCTGAGGATGTACGAGGGTTAGCTTGGGATAGACAAGGAAAAGTTTATGGGATTGGACCTCAAGTACACCCGGAGCAACCATATGAAGGGAGTGAAGTCGTCGTCGTTCAACTAGCCATGCGGAAACACGTCCTCGTCTACCACCTCTCCCGGTTTGTAGACCTGCTCTCTGTACCTAACCACTTTTAGGGTTTTCTCCTCTTGTTCTTTATCCACTTGCTCATCTTGCAACTACTGGATTTTATTTAGGACCAAATAAATTAGGGTTTGCCTATGTCTCAATCGACTGAGATTTTCTTTAGTCTCAATCACCTAAGAAAAGTGCAACCGTAGTTAAAGAAATGTGCAACTCGTTCAGTCGACTGAGAAATAGCAAAACCAAATAAATTATGACAAGACAATGTTGAGAGTCTTGATCTTGCATTTACTAAACTTTTCAAATTTATATTGAGATGATGATCTTGCATTGACAAAATATTTGTAGATACAAATTTTGGTGATGACAAACTACATACATTCAGGACTGATAGGAAATGTCCAGCGCTGCGCTAGTTCCTTGTAGAAAAGGGAATTGTTTTCTGCACTGTCGATACAACAACTGATTTTTCGAAATTTTATCAAGAGGAAATTATAATTCCTGCGCACAGCTGGATCGATATTTAGCGTCTTGTCAAGATCCAGGGGCTCGAGGAAGGATGGAATGGCATCACTCGCAAATAGAATCCTCAATGAGTCGTACGACAAAATGAAGGAAGATTTCCCTACAGATAGGCACGATTTCTGGGACGAGTGGCCGTTGTCTGATATAAGCCTGAAGTATGCAGCCATAGATGCTTACGTGACCTACCAGCTGTACAAGAAGATCCATTTTTTTCTATGTTACCTCGTGTTTTGCCCTATTTGCAAGAGGGAAGACGAGCTTAGGGGAGCCCTTTGTAGAAAATGCAGAATAGCTGAGTTTGAAGCTGCATATGCAAATAAAATGATTGCATCTGAAGCAGCTGACAGAGAGGACGCAGAAGCAACTGAAAGAGAGCTTGCAGCTGAAGCTGAAGCAGCTGACAGAGAGGCTGTAGATGAAGTAGCAAACAAAGAGGCAGCATCTTCTAGGAGCAACAATCAGGCATGTGATGCACCGGTAATTGTGCCACAGGACGCTGAAGATACGGAAGCCAAGTCAGATCCCTGGTGGGACGAAGCATTTCGTGAGCTGTGGAGTACCTGGAATGGTCGCAGTTTGTTGCCTAGGAACGATGGCAAGCGCATCAAGTGGTCTGATGAGAAGTGAATTAAATTTTACTTGTCACTGTTATGTTTCTATTTTGTGGAACTCAATTAGCTTGTCAAGCTGTCTAGCGCCTCAAGTGATACTAGTAAAATAAATTTAACCCTCGTTGTGTTATGTTTATGTATGTGTCTTGTAGCTTGTCAAGATGGTAGCTTGTTAACTGGCAGTTTGAAAGAGTGTCCTTTTCCTCTCTCGCAAAACAGATATGTTTCATTTTGCCCAAATTGGTAGAAAATCTAGAGAAGATTCTCACTTCGATAATTCGTTCCCATTTGGACCTCTTTTTGCCTCCGATCAGGTAGCAAATCTAGAGCAGAAAATCACACCAGGCAGAATACATTCATTCAGAAAACAAAACAAATGTAGATATAGTTGTGCGTAGCTAAATAGGATATAGCAATAGAAAGTAGGTTGCTTAACGCGGTTCGATGCATTCAGCCAGAAATAGGATATAGCTAGAAAGAAGCTGCTTAGCAGCAGCAGCAGCCGCTGCAGCTGCAGGCACATCCTACAAGCGCCCGCGCCACCGCCTCCTTCCTCAGGCGCTTCCTCTACTTCTTGCTGCCCAGTCGCTTGCTCTTGGGGGCCTTGGGCCTGATTGGAGGCATGCGACCCTCTTTGATGGCCACCCGCTGGAGGTTTCGGAGGTTAATGCAGAGAGCCTGGTGTTCAGCGATGTAGGCGTTGATATTCATGGTCTCGCGCTTGCCGCCTTTGTGGATGCTAGAGCCCGCGGCCTCTGCATGCTTCAGTAAGGTGTTCAAGTCGGTTCCGCCGGCGTGACTCGTCAAGCAGTATGTGATCCCCTTGTGAAAGAGGCAACTGTAGTCACCGCGCCTGAGGAAGGCGTCGTACTGGCTGGCCTGCAGCCTCCTCAGCACCTGATGAGCCTTGGTGTGAATGGACTCGTCATCGATGCAGATGTCACTGCCGGAAACCTATTGGAATAAAAGGAAAATCGGGGAGTAGATGATGTAAGAAGATCAAGCAGTCGAAATGCGAACAAGCAAATCCAAATAAACCAAGATCTAGCATCCAACGATGGGAACGGTAGAAGAACCATGGAGGGGAGCAAACCCTAGTTACTTCCGACAATGGGTCATCGATGCCGGTGTCGTAGGGGTTCAGCGGAGCGATGTACTTATCTGGATCGTAGGTGCCCAAGAAGTGCTTGATCTGCTTGTGACCGACGGGGGGCTCCTCTTCGGTGGCTCCGTCAGTAGCGGGGACGAGGGCCTGGACGGGAACGGCGGCTGCCATCGATACCTCAACTAGGGCATGGACAAGGACGGCGGTTGCTTTCAACGCGTCGAGGGGGACTGGCGAGGAGACGGGGGCCTCCTCGCCAGCGTCCACGGAGGCGACGATGGACACCTTATCCTCCTCGGCCATCACCGGCGCGAACGGGGTATTCTCGGGAGTTCGCGGGTGGTAGTGGGACAGTGGAGAGGGTTGCGTGAGGACAGTGAGCAAGAGTGAGGGTGGGTGTGCAGAGAGGGGCTCTATAGTTAAGGTGGATGGAAGCAAGGGATGTTTCGTTGCACCACCGTGCAACATGCCGCATAGTCTACTGCACCATGCACCACGACATGCGCACGATACGTCACGTTTTTTCCCGGGCCATGCATGGCAGTTCTGTATTGAGCCGCATGCAAAGGGCACACACACAATTTCTATGTACGAAGTTTGACACAACCCTAAAATTGGCGATAGTTAAAAGTGGAAATGTAGAGGGGAAGGTAGGTTGCTGTACGTCGAGATTTGTGGGGTTGTGATAGATCGGGTAAAGGGATGTGTTGATGGCTGCGAGTGACTCGATGAAGCCGGAGATGTTAGGTCTCGTCGAGCTCAGCTGTTCGGCCTCCGGCTAGCACGTGCAAGCTTCTTACGGTGGGCCCTAGTTGGAAGTGAGATTGAGAGCCGCTGTGTAAAAAATGGGATGTGTCTTATTAAAATCAAGTGGCAATAAATTGCAGCTGTCCATCGACGACCGTGCACTCGATGACGCATGTGTTGTGGCGTAGTAGTAGCAGTAGTAGGATTTTCAGACTTGATTAAACGTGACATGACCGCTCGACGACTTTTTCCATGGACGGCATCGTGTTCCTTCTTTTTGAGGGAGACGTCAAGATGGTGCCTCGTCAAGATGGTAGCTCGTTAACTAGCAAATTGAAAGAGTACCCTTTTCCTCTCTCGCTAAAAAGATATGTTTAATTTTGCCCAAATTGGTAGCAAATCTAGAGAAGATTCTCTCTTCGATAATTCGTTCCCTTTTGGACCTCTTTTTGCCTCCGATCAGGTAGCAAATCTAGAGCAGCAAATCACACCAGGCAGAATACATTTATTCAGAAAACAAAACAAATGTAGATATAGCTGTGCACAGCTAAATAGGATATAGCGATAGAAAGTAGGTTGCTTAACGAGGTTTGATGCATTCAGCCAGGAATAGGATGCAAGCAAAATATAGAAAATCAAAACAAGTTGCTTAGCAGCAGCAACCGCCGAAGCACTAGGTACATTCAGGGAGACATCTGACTCGTTCATTCGCCAGCGCCTCTGCCTCCCTCCGGCGCCTCCACCACTTCTTGCTGCCCAGTCCCTTGATCCTGGGGGGCTTGGGCCTGATTGGAGGAATGCGACCCTCTTTGATGGACAACCGCTGGAGGTTTTAGAGGTGAATGCCGAGAGCCCGGTGTTCAACGATGTAGGCGTTGATTTTCACGGTCTTGCGCTCACCGCCTTTGTTCATGCCGGAGCCCGTGGCCTCTGCATGCTTCATTAAGGAGATGAAGTCGGTGCCGCTGGCGAGAGTCACATAGCAGAAGTGGATCCCCTTGTGGAAGGGGCAGCGCCAGGCGCCGCCTCTGAAGAAGGCGTCGTACTGGCCGGCCCGCAGCCTCCTCAGTACCTAACGAGTCTTGGTGTGTATGGACTCGTCATCGCTGCAGACGTCGCTGCCGGAAACCTATTGGAAGAAAAGGAAATGTGGGAGTAGATGATGTAAGAAGATCGAGCAATCAAACAGCAAACAAGCGAATCCTAATAAACCAAGATCTAGCATCCAACGATGGGAACGGTAGAATAACTAGGGGAGGGGAGCAAACCCTAGTTATCTCCGACCATGGGTCATCGATGCTGGTGTCGTAGGGGTTCAGCGGAGCGATGTACTTATCTGGATCGTAGGTGCCCAAGAAGTACTTGATCTGCTTGTGACCGGCGGGGGCCTCCTCGCTGGCGGGGGTCTCCTCTTCGGCGGCTCCGTCAGTAGCGGGGACGGGGGCCTGGACGGGAACAACGGCCGCCATCGATGCCTCGACTGGGGCATGGACAGGGACGACGGCTGCTTTCAACACGTCGAGGGGTACCGGTGAGGAGACGGGGGCCTCCTCGTCAGCGGCCACAGAGGCGACGATGGCCACCTTATCCTCCTCGGCCATCGCCGGCACGGACGGGGTATTCTTGGGAGTTTGCGGATGCCGGTGGGACAGTGGAGAGGGTTGTGTGGGAATAGTGAGCGAGAGTGGGAGTGGGTGTGCGGAGAGGGGCTCTATAGTTAAGGTGGATAGAACCAAGGCATGTTTCGTTGCACCACCGTGCAACGCGCCGCGCAGTCTACTGCACCGTGCACCACGACACACGCACGGTACATCACGTTTTTTTCCCGGCCATGCATGGCAGTTCTGTATTGAGCTGCATGCAAAGGGCGCATACACAATTTCTATGTACGAAGTTTGACACGGCCCTAAAATTGGCGATTGAGAGTCGCTGCGTAAAAAATGGGATATGTCTTATTAAAATCAAGTGGCAATAAATTGCAGTTGTCCATCGACGACCGTGCACTCGATGACGCATGTGTTGTGGCGTAGTAGTAGAAGTAGTAGGCTTTTCAGACTTGATTAAACATTACATGACCGCTCGACGAATTTTTCCATGGACGGCATCGTGTTCCTTCTTATAGAAGTCTCGCTGAGGGAGACGTTTGTGCTATCTCACGCTGTACTGTAAAGGGCACGACATGTGCAACGATCATCGTTGGATCGCACAGAATCAATGGTAGGTGCACACGATCCGCGTGACAACTGTGACAACCAATCAGGGAGTACCAGACAGGGTGAGCACAGGTTGGTGCTTCTACGACAGATAGAGAGAGAGGGGGGCAAAACTGAGTAGTACCACATAAAACCAAGGGCAAAACTGAGCAGTATAAAATGGAAAGTGAGTGTCTTGTACAATGAAATACATCATGGCATACATCAAATTATGCCAAGATAGATCCACTATAGTTCATTGGATGTGTGTTCTTCTCATAAACCACATGGACCCACACCCAGTGTCATTGCATGTGTGTTCTTCTCATTAACCACACATGGATCCACCAGTGTGATTGCATGTATGTTCTTCCCATGAACCACATATGGATCCACCAGTGTCATTGCATGTGTGTCCTTTTCATAGACCACATATGGATCCACCAGTGTCATTGCATGTGTGTTCTTCCCATGGACCACACATGGATCCACCGGTGTCATTGCTTGTGTGTTCCTCTCATAGACCACACATGGATCCACCGGTGTCATCGCTTGTCTGCACTTTTAATGAACCACAGTTAGAGTCATTGCATGTCTGTTCTTCTCATGAACCATAGCTAGAGTCATTGCATGTGTATTCTTCTCACAAACCATATCATGAACCACACCCCGTGTCATTGCATGTGTGTTCTTCTCATTAACCACACATGGATCCACCAGTGTCATTGCATATCTGCTCTTTTCATGAACCACAATTAGAGTCATTGCATATATGTTCCTTTCACAAAACACATATCACCAGTGTCATTGCATGTGTGTTCTTCCACAGGCCACACATGGATCCACCAGTGTCATTGCATGTGTGTTCTTCCCATGAACCACATATGGATCCACCAGTATCATTGCATGTGTGTCCTTTTCATAGACCAAATATGGATCCACCAGTGTTATTGCATGTGTGTTCATCCCACAGACCACACATGGATCCACCGGTGTCATTGCATGTGTGTTCCTCTCATAGACCACACATGGATCCACCGGTGTCATCGCATGTCTGCTCTTTTCATGAACCACAGTTAGAGTCATTGCATGTGTGTTCTTCTCATGAACCACAGCTAGAGTCATTGAATGTGTGTTCTTCTCACAAACCATATCATGAACCACACCCGGTGTCATTGCATGTGTGTTCTTCTCATTAACCTCACATGGATCCACCAGTGTCATTGCATGTCTCCTCTTTTCATGAACCACAGTTAGAGTCATTGCATGTCTGTTCCTTTCACAAACCACATATCACCAGTGTCATTGCATGTGTGTTCTTCCCAAAGACCACACATGGATCCACCAGTGTCATTGCATGTGTGTCCTTCCCATGAACCACACATGGATCCACCAGTGTCATTGCATGTGTGTCCTTCTCACAGACCACATATGGATCCACCAGTGTCATTGCATTTGTGTTCTTCCCACAGACCACACATGGATCCACCGGTGTCATTGCATGTCTGTTCCTGCCATGAACCACACATGGATCCACCGGTGTCATCACATGTCTGCTCTTTTCATGAACCACAGTTAGAGTCATTGCATGCGTGTTCTTCTCATGAATCACAGCTAGAGTCATTGCATGTGTGTTCTTCTCACAAACCATATCATGAACCACACCAGGGGGCATTACATGTGTGTTCTTCTCATTAACCACACATAGATCCACCAGTGTCATTGCATGTCTGCTCTTTTCAAGAACCATAGTTAGAGTCATTGCATGTCTGTTCCTTTCACAAACCACATATCACCAGTGTCATTGCATGTGTGTTCTTCTCATAGACCACACATGGATCCACCAGTGTCATTGCATGTGTGTCCTTCTCACAGACCACATATGGATCCACCTGTGTCATTGCATGTGTGTTCTTCCCATAGACCACACATGGATCCACCAGTGTCATTACATGTGTGTCCTTCCCATAGACCACACATGGATCCACCGGTGTCATCGCATGTCTGCTGTTTTCATGAACCATAGTTAGAGTCATTGCATGTGCGTTCTTGTCATGAACCACAGCTAGAGTCATTGCATGTGTGTTCTTCTCACAAACCATATCATGAACCACACCCGGTGTCATTGCATGTGTGTTCTTCTCATTAACCACACATGGATCCACCAGTCTCATTGCATATCTGCTCTTTTCTTGAACCACAATTAGAGTCATTGCATATCTGTTCCTTTCACAAAACACATATCACCAGTGTCATTGCATGTGTGTTCTTCCCACAGACCACACATGGATCCACTAGTGTCATTGCATGTGTGTTCTTCCCATGAACCACATATGGATCCACCAGTGTCATTGCATGTGTGTCCTTTTCATAGACCACATATGAATCCACCAGTGTCATTGCATGTGTGCTCATCCCACAGACCACACATGGATCCACCGGTGTCATTGCATGTGTGTTCCCTCATAGACCACACATGGATCCACCAGCTTTATCGCATGTCTTCTCTTTTCATGAACCACTGTTAGAGTCGTTGCATGTGTGTTCTTCTCATGAACCATAGCTACAGTCCTTGCATGTGTGTTATTCTCACAAACCATATGATGAACCACACCCGGTGTCATTGCATGTGTGTTCTTCTCAGTAACCACACATGGATCCACCAGTGTGATCGCATGTCTGCTCTTTTCATGAACAACAGTTAGAGTCATTGCATCTCTGTTCCTTTCACAAACCACATATCACCAGTGTCATTGCATGCGTGTTCTTCTCACATACCACACATGGATCCACCAGTGTCATTGCATGTGTGTCCTTCTCACAGACCACATATGGATCCACCAGTGTCATTGCATTTGTGTTCTTCCCACAAACCACACATGGATCCACCGGTGTCATTGCATGTGTTTTCCTCTCACAGACCACACATGGATCCACCGGTGTCATCGCATGTCTGCTCTTTTCATGAACCACAGTTAGAGTCATTGCATGCGTGTTCTTCTCATGAACCACATCTAGAGTCATTGCATGTGTGTTCTTCTCACAAACCATATCATGAACCACACCCGGTGTCATTACATGTGTGTTCTTCTCATTAACCACACATAGATCCACCAGTGTCATTGCATGTCTGCTCTTTTCAAGAACCATAGTTAGAGTCATTGCATGTCTGTTCCTTTCACAAACCACATATCACCAGTGTCATTGCATGTGTGTTCTTCTCACAGACCACACATGGATCCACCAGTGTCATTGCATGTGTGTCCTTCTCACAGACCACATATGGATCCACCTGTGTCATTGCATGTGTGTCCTTCCCATAGACCACACATGGATCCACCGGTGTCATCGCATGTCTGCTCTTTTCATGAACCATAGTTAGAGTCATTGCATGTGCGTTCTTCTCATGAACCATAGCTAGAGTCATTGCATGTGTGTTCTTCTCACAAACCATATCATGAACCACACCCGGTGTCATTGCATGTGCGTTCTTCTCATTAACCACACATGGATCCACCAGTCTCATTGCATATCTGCTCTTTTCTTGAACCACAATTAGAGTCATTGCATATCTGTTCCTTTCACAAAACACATATCACCAGTGTCATTGCATGTGTGTTCTTCCCACAGACCACACATGGATCCACTAGTGTCATTGCATGTGTGTTCTTCCCATGAACCACATATGGATCCACCAGTGTCATTGCATGTGTGTCCTTTTCATAGACCACATATGGATCCACCAGTGTCATTGCATGTGTGCTCATCCCACAGACCACACATGGATCCACCGGTGTCATTGCATGTGTGTTCCCTCATAGACCACACATGGATCCATAACAGTTATCGCATGTCTTCTCTTTTCATGAACCAGTGTTAGAGTCATTGCATGTGTGTTCTTCTCATGAACCATAGCTACAGTCCTTGCATGTGTGTTCTTCTCACAAACCATATGATGAACCACACCCAGTGTTATTGCATGTGTGTTCTTCTCATTGACCACACATGGATCCACCAGTGTCATTGCATGTCGGCTCTTTTCATGAACCACAGTTAGAGTCATTGCATGTCTTTTCCTTTCACAAACCACATATCACCAGTGTCATTGCATGTGTGTTCTTCTCACAGACCACACATGGATACACCAGTGTCATTGAATGTGTGTCCTTCCCATGAACCACACATGGATCCCCCAGTGCATTTCATGTGTGTCCTTCTCACAGACCACATATGGATCCACCGGTGTCATTGCATGTGTGTTCTTCCCATAGACCACACATGGATCCACCGGTGTCATTGCATGTGTGTCCTTCAAATAGACCACACATGGATCCACTGGTGTCATCGCATGTCTGCTCTTTTCATGAACCAAAGTTAGAGTCATTGCATGTGTGTTTTTCTCATCAACCACAGCTAGAGTCATTGCATGTGTGTTCTTCTCACAAACCATATCATGAACCACACCCGGTGTCATTGCATGTGTGTTCTTCTCATTAACCACACCTGGATCCACCAGTGTGATTGCATGTATGCTCTTTTCATGAACCACAGTTAGAGTCATTGCATGTCTGTTACTTTCACAAACCACATATCACCAGTGTCATTGCATGTGTGTTCTTCCCACAGACCACACATGGATCCACCGGTGTCATTGCATGTGTGCCCTTCTCACAAACCACATATGGATCCACCAGTGTCATTGCATGTGTGTTCTTCCCACAGACCACCCATGAATCCACCGGTGTCATTGCATGTGTTTTCCTCTCACAGACCACACATGGATCCACCGGTGTCATTGCATGTGTGTTCTTCCCACAGACCACACATGGATCCACCAATGTCATTGCATGTTTGCTCTTTTCATGAACCACAGTTAGAGTCATTGCATGTGTGTTCTTCTCACAAACCATATCATTAACCACACCCGGTGTCATTGCATGTGTGTTCTTCTCATTAACCACACATGGATCCACCAGTGTGATTGCATGTCTGCTCTTTTCATGAACCACAGTTAGATTCATTGCATGTCTGTTCCTTTCACAAACCACATATCACCAGTGTCATTGCATGTGTTTTCTTCTCATAGACCACACGTGGATGCACAAGTGTCATTGCATGTGTGTCCTTCCCATGAACCACACATGGATCCACCAGTGTCATTGCATGTGTGTCCTTGTCACAAACCACATATGGATCCACTAGTGTCATTGCATGTATGTTCTTCCCACAGACCACACATGGATCCACCGGTGTCATTGCATGTGTGTTCCTCTCACAGACCACACATGGATCCACCGGTGTCATTGCATGTGTGTTCTTCCCACAGACCACACATGGATCCACCCGTGTCATTGCATGTGTGTCCTTCCCATGAACCACACATGGATCCACCAGTGTCATCGCATGTCTGCTCTTTTCATGATCCACCGTTAGAGTCATTGCATGTGTGTTCTTCTCATGAACCATAGTTAGAGTCATTGCATGTGCGTTCTTCTCACAAACCATATCATGAACCACGCCCAGTGTCATTGCATGTGTGTTCTTCTCATTAACCACACATGGATCCACTAGTGTCATTGCATGTCTCCTCTTTTCATGAACCATAGTTAGAGTCATTGCATGTCTGTTCGTTTCACAAAACACATATCACCAGTGTCATTGCATGTGTGTTCTTCCCACAGACCACACATGGATCCACCGGTGTCATCGCATGTGTGTCCTTCCCATGAACGACACATGGATCCACCAGTGTCATTGCATGTGTGTCCTTCTCACAGACCACATATGGATCCACCAGTGTCATTTCATGTGTGTTCTTCCCATAGACCACACATGGATCCACCGGTGTCATTGCATGTGTGTTCCTCCCATGAACCACACATGGATCCACCGGTGTCATCGCATGTCTTCTCTTTTCATGAACCACAGTTAGAGTCATTGCATGTGTGTTTTTCTCATGAATCATAGCTAGAGTCATTGCATGTGTGTTCTTCTCACAAACCATATCATGAACCACACCCGGTGTCATTGCATGTGTGTTCTTCTCATTAACCACACATGGATCCACTAGTGTGATTGCATGTCTGCTCTTTTCATGAACCACAGTTAGAGTCATTGCATGTCTGTTCCTTTCACAAACCACATATCACTAGTGTCATTGCATGTGTGTTCTTCCCACAGACCACACATGCATCCAGTGGTGTCATTGCATGTGTGTTCCTCGCACAGACCACACATGGATCCACCAATGTCATTGCATGTGTGTTCTTCCCACAGACCACACATGGATCCACCAGTGTCATTGCATGTGTGTCCTTCCCATGAACCACACATGGATCCACCGGTGTCATCGCATGTCTTCTCTTTTCATGAACCACCGTTAGAGTCATTGCATGTGTGTTCTACTCATGAACAACAGTTAGAGCCATTGCATGTGTGTTCTTCTCACAAACCATAACATGAACCACGCCCAGTGTCATCGCATGTGTATTCTTCTCATTAACGACACATGGATCCACCAGTGTCATTGCATGTCTCCTGTTTTCATGAACCACAGTTAGAGTCATTGCATGTCTATTCCTTTCACAAAACACATATCACCAGTGTCATTGCATGTGTGTCCTTCCCATGAACCACACATGGATCCACCAGTGTCATTGCATGTGTGTCCTTCTCATAGACCACATATGGATCCACCGATGTCATTGCATGTGTGTTCTTCCCATATACCACACATGGATCCACCGATGTCATTGCATGTGTGTCCTTCCCATAGGCCACACATGGATCCACTGGTGTCATCGCATGTCTGCTCTTTTCACGAACCAAAGTTAGAGTTATTGCATGTGCGTTCTTCTCATCAACCACAGCTAGAGTCATTGGATGTGTGTTCTTCTCACAAACCATATCATGAACCACACCCGGTGTCATTGCATGTGTGTTCATCTCATTGACCACACCTGGATCCACCAGTGTGATTGCATGTCTGCTCTTTTCATTAACCACAGTTAGAGTCATTGCATGTCTGTTCCTTTCACAAACCACATATCACCAGTGTCATTGCATGTGTGTTCTTCCCACAGACCACACATGGATCCACCAGTGTCATTGCATGTGTGCCCTTCTCACAAACCACATATGGATCCACCAGTGTCATTGCATGTGTGTTCCTCTCACAGACCACACATGGATCCACCGGTGTCATTGCATGTGTTTTCCTCTCACAGAACACACATGGATCCACCAGTGTCATTGCATGTGTGTCCTTCCCATGAACCACACATGGATCCACCGCTGTCATCGCATGTCTGCTCTTTTCATGAACCACCGTTAGAGTCATTGCATGTGTGTTCTTCTCATGAACCATAGTTAGAGTCATTGCATGTGTGTTCTTCTCATTAACCACACATGGATCCACCAGTGTTATTGCATGTCTCCACTTTTCATGAACCACAGGTAGAGTCATAGCATGTCTATTCCTTTCACAAAACACATATCACCAGTGTCATTGCATGTGTGTTCTTTCCATAGACGACACATGGATCCTACAACGTCATTGCATGTGTGTCCTTCCCATGAACCACACATGGATACACCAGTGTCATTGCATGTGTGTCCTTCTCACAGACCACATATGGATCCACCAGTGTCATTGCATGTGTGTTCTTCCCACATGCCACACGTGGATCCACCGGTGTCATTGCATGTGTGTTCCTCCCATGAACCACACATGGATCCACCGGTGTCATCGCATGTCTACTCTTTTCATGAACCACAGTTAGAGTCATTGCATGTATGTTCTTCTCATGAACCACAGCTAGAGTCATTGCATGTGTGTTCTTCTCACAAACCATATCATGAACCACACCCGGTGTCATTGCATGTGTGTTCTTCTCATTGACCACACATGGATCCACCAGTGTCATTGCATGTCGGCTCTTTTCATGAACCATAGTTAGAGTCATTGCATGTCTGTTCCTTTCACAAACCACATATCACCAGTGTCATTGCATGTGTATTCTTCTCACAGACCACACATGGATACACCAGTGTCATTGAATGTGTGTCCTTCCCATGAACCACACATGGATCCACCAGTGTCATTTCATGTGTGTCCTTCTCACAGACCACATATGGATCCACCGGTGTCATTGGATGTGTGTTCTTCCCATAGACCACACATGGATCCATCGGTGTCATTGCATGTGTGTCCTTCCCAAAGACCACACATGGATCCACTGGTGTCATCGCATGTCTGCTCTTTTCATGAACCAAAGCTAGAGTCATTGCATGTGTGTTTTTCTCATCAACCACAGCTAGAGTCATTGCATGTGTGTTCTTCTCAAAAACCATATCATGAACCACACCCGGTGTCATTGCATGTGTGTTCTTCTCATTAACCACACCTGGATCCACCAGTGTGATTTCATGTATGCTCTTTTCATGAACCACAGTTAGAGTCATTGCATGTTTGTTCCTTTCACAAACCACATATCACCAGTGTCATTGCATGTGTGTTCTTCCCACAGACCACACATGGATCCACCGGTGTCATTGCATGTGTGCCCTTCTCACAAACCACATATGGATCCACCAGTGTCATTGCATGTGTGTTCTTCCCACAAACCACACATGGATCCACCGATGTCATTGCATGTGTTTTCCTCTCATAGACCACATATGGATCCACCAGTTTCATTGCATGTGTGTTCTTCCCACAGACCACACATGGATCCACCAGTGTCATTGCATGTTTGCTCTTTTCATGAACCACAGTTAGAGTCATTGCATGTGTGTTCTTCTCACAAACCATATCATGAACCACACCCGGTGTCATTGCATGTGTGTTCTTCTCATTAACCACACATGGATCCACCAGGGTGATTGCATGTCTGCTCTTTTCATGAACCACAGTTAGATTCATTGCATGTCTGTTCCTTTCACAAACCACATATCACTAGTGTCATTGCATGTGTGTTCTTCTCATAGACCACATGTGGATCCACCAGTGTCATTGCATGTGTGTCCTTCCCATGAACCACACATGGATCCACCAGTGTCATTGCATGTGTGTCCTTCTCACAAACCACATATGGATCCACTAGTGTCATTGCATGTGTGTCCTTCCCATGAACCACACATGGATCCACCAGTGTCATTGCATGTGTGTCCTTCTCACAGACCACATATGGATCCACCAGTGTCATTGCATGTGTGTTCTTCCCACATGCCACACGTGGATCCACCGGTGTCATTGCATGTGTGTTCCTCCCATGAACCACACATGGATCCACCAGTGTCATCGCATGTCTACTCTTTTCATGAACCATAGTTAGAGTCATTGCATGTATGTTCTTCTCATGAACCACAGCTAGAGTCATTGCATGTGTGTTCTTCTCACAAACCATATCATGAACCACGCCCAGTGTCATTGCATGTGTGTTCTTCTCATTAACCACACATGGATCCACTAGTGTCATTGCATGTCTCCTCTTTTCATGAACCACAGTTAGAGTCATTGCATGTCTATTCGTTTCACAAAACACATATCACCAGTGTCATTGCATGTGTGTTCTTCCCACATACCACACATGGATCCACCGGTGTAATCGCATGTGTGTCCTTCCCATGAACCACACATGGATCCACCAATGACATTGCATGTGTGTCCTTCTCACAGACCACATATGGATCCACCAGTGTCATTTCATGTGTGTTCTTCCCATAGACCACACATGGATCCACCGGTGTCATTGCATGTGTGTTCCTCCCATGAACCACACATGGATCCACCGGTGTCATCGCATGTCTGCTCTTTTCATGAACCACAGTTAGAGTCATTGCATGTGTGTTCTTCTCATGAACCACAGCTAGAGTCATTACATGTGTGTTCTTCTCACAAACCATATCATGAACCACACCCGGTGTCATTGCATGTGTGTTCTTCTCATTAACCACACATGGATCCACTAGTGTGATTGCATGTCTGCTCTTTTCATGAACCACAGTTAGAGTCATTGCATGTCTGTTCCTTTCACAAACCACATATCACCAGTGTCATTACATGTGTGTTCTTCCAACAGACCACACATGCATCCAGTGGTGTCATTGCCTGTGTGTTCCTCGCACAGACCACACATGGATCCACCAATGTCATTGCATGTGTGTTCTTCCCACAGACCACACATGGATCCACCAGTGTCATTGCATGTGTGTCCTTCCCATGAACCACACATGGATCCACCGGTGTCATCGCATGTCTTCTCTTTTCATGAACCACCGTTAGAGTCATTGCATGTGTGTTCTTCTCATGAACAACAGTTAGAGCCATTGCATGTGTGTTCTTCTCACAAACCATAACATGAACCACACCCAGTTTCATTGCATGTGTATTCGTCTCATTAACCTCACATGGATCCACCAGTGTCATTGCATGCCTGCTCTTTTCATGAACCACAGTTAGAGTCATTGCATGTCTGTTCGTTTCACAAAACACATATCACCAGTGTCATTGCATGTGTGTTCTTCCCACAGACTACACATGGATCCACCGGTGTCATCGCATGTGTGTCCTTCCCATGAACCACACATGGATCCACCAGTGTCATTGCATGTGTGTCCTTCTCACAGACCACATATGGATCCACCAGCGTCATTGCATGTGTGTTCTTCCCATAGACCACACATGGATCCACTAGTGTCATCGCATGTCTGCTCTTTTCACGAACCAAAGTTAGAGTCATTGCATGTGTGTTCTTCTCATCAACCACAGCTAGAGTCATTGGATGTGTGTTCTTCTCACAAACCATATCATGAACCACACCCGGTGTCATTGCATGTGTGTTCATCTCATTGACCATACCTAGATCCACCAGTGTGATTGCATGTCTGCTCTTTTCATTAACCACAGTTAGAGTCATTGCATGTCTGTTCCTTTCACAAACCACATATCACCAGTGTCATTGCATGTGTGTTCTTCCCACAGACCACACATGGATCCACCAGTGTCATTGCATGTGTTCCCTTCTCAAAAACCACATATGGATCCACCAGTGTCATTGCATGTGTTCCCTTCTCACAAACCACATATGGATGCCCCAGTGTCATTGCATGCGTGTTCTCCCAACAGACCACACATGGATCCACCGGTGTCATTGCATGTGTTTTCCTCTCACAGACGACACATGGATCCACCAGTGTCATTTGCATGTGTGTTCTTCCCACAGACCACACATGGATCCATCAGTGTCATTGCATGTGTGTCCTTCCCATGAACCACACATGGATCCACCGCTGTCATCGCATGTCTGCTCTTTTCATGAACCACCGTTAGAGTCATTGCATGTGTGTTCTTCTCATGAACCATAGTTAGAGTCATTGCATGTGTGTTCTTCTCATTAACCACACATGGATCCACCAGTGTCATTGCATGTCTCCTCTTTTCATGAACCACAGTTAGAGTCATAGCATGTCTATTCCTTTCACAAAACACATATCACCAGTGTCATTGCATGTGTGTTCTTTCCATAGACGACACATGGATCCTACAGTGTCATTGCATGTGTGTCCTTCCCATGAACCACACATGGATCCACCAGTGTCATTGCATGTGTGTCCTTCTCACAGACCACATATGGATCCACCAGTGTCATTGCATGTGTGTTCTTCCCACATGCCACACGTGGATCCACCGGTGTCATTGCATGTGTGTTCCTCCCATGAACCACACATGGATCCACCAGTGTCATCGCATGTCTACTCTTTTCATGAACCATAGTTAGAGTCATTGCATGTATGTTCTTCTCATGAACCACAGCTAGAGTCATTGCATGTGTGTTCTTCTCACAAACCATATCATGAACAACACCCGGTGTCATTGCATGTGTGTTCGTCTCATTAACCTCACATGGATCCACCAGTGTCATTGCATGTCTGCTCTTTTCATGAACCATAGTTAGAGTCATTGCATGTCTGTTCGTTTCACAAAACACATATCACCAGTGTCATTGCATGTGTGTTCTTCCCACAGACTACACATGGATCCACCGGTGTCATCGCATGTGTGTCCTTCCCATGAACCACACATGGATCCACCAGTGTCATTGCATGTGTGTCCTTCTCACAGACCACATATGGATCCACCAGCGTCATTGCATGTGTGTTCTTCCAATAGACCACACATGGATCCAGCGGTGTCATTGCATGTGTGTTCCTCCCATGAACCACACATGGATCCACCGGTGTCATCGCATGTCTTCTCTTTTCATGAACCACAGTTAGAGTCATTGCATGTGTGTTCTTCTCATGAACCACAGCTAGAGTCATTGCATGTGTGTTCCTCTCACAAACCATATCATGAACCACACCCGGTGTCATTGCATGTGCGTTCTTCTCATTAACCACACATGGATCCACTAGTGTGATTGCATGTCTGCACTTTTCATGAACCACAGTTAGAGTCATTGCATGTCTGTTCCTTTCACAAAGCACATATCACCAGTGTCATTGCATGTGTGTTCTTCCCACAGACCACACATGGATCCACCAATGTCATTGCATGTGTGTTCTTCCCACAAACCACACATGGATCCACCAGTGTCATTGCATGTGTGTCCTTCCCATGAACCACACATGGATCCACCGGTGTCATTGCATGTGTGTTCTTTTCATGAACCACAGTTAGAGTCATTGCATGTGTGTTCTTCTCATGAATCACAGCTAGAGTCATTGCATGTGTGTTCTTCTCACAAACCATATCATGAACCACACCCAGTGTCATTCCATGTGTGTTCTTCTCATTAACCACACATGGATCCACCAGTGTCATTACATGTGTGTCCTTCTTACAAACCACAGATGGATCCACTAGTGTCATTGCATGTGTGTCCTTCTCACAGATCACATATGGATCCACCAGTGTCATTCCATGTGTGTTCTGCTCACAGACCACGTAAGGATCCACCGGTATCATTGGATGTGTGTTCCTCTCATAGACCACATATGGATCCACCGGTGTCATCGCATGTCTGCTCTTTTCATGAACCACAGTTAGAGTCATTGCATGTGTGTTCTTCTCATGAACCACAGCTAGAGTCATTGCATGTGTGTTATTCTCACAAACCATATCATGAACCACACCCAATGTCATTGCATGTGTGTTCATCTCATTAACCACACATGGATCCACTAGTGTGATTGCATGTCTGCTCTTTTCATGAACCACAGTTAGAGTCATTGCATGTCTGTTCCTTTCACAAACCACATATCACCAGTGTCATTGCATGTGTGTTCTTCCCACAGACCACACATGGATCCAGTGGTGTCATTGCATGTGTGTTCCTCGCACAGACCAAACATGGATCCAGCAATGTCATTGCATGTGTGTTCTTCCCACAGACCACACATGGATCCACCAGTGTCATTGCATGTGTGTCCTTCCCATGAACCACACATGGATCCACCGGTGTCATTGCATGTGTGTTCTATTCATGAACCATAGTTAGAGTCATTGCATGTGTGTTCTTCTCATGAATCACAGCTAGAGTCATTGCATGTGTGTTCTTCTCACAAACCATATCATGAACCACACCCAGTGTCATTCCATGTGTGTTCTTCTCATTAACCACACATGGATCCACCAGTGTCATTACATGTGTGTCCTTCTTACAAACCAAAGATGGATCCACTAGTGTCATTGAATGTGTGTCCTTCTCACAGACCACATATGGATCCACCAGTGTCATTCCATGTGTGTTCTGCTCACAGACCACGTAAGGATCCACTGGTATCATTGGATGTGTGTTCCTCTCATAGACCACATATGGATCCACCGGTGTCATCGCATGTCTGCTCTTTTCATGAACCACAGTTAGAGTCATTGCATGTGTGTTCTTCTCATGAACCATAGCTAGAGTCATTGCATGTGTGTTCTTCTCACAAACCATATCATGAACCACACCCAATGTCATTGCATGTGTGTTCTTCTCATTAACCACACATGGATCCACTAGTGTGATTGCATGTCTGCTCTTTTCATGAACCACAGTTAGAGTCATTGCATGTCTGTTCCTTTCACAAACCACATATCACCAGTGTCATTGCATGTGTGTTCTTCCCACAGACCACACATGGATCCAGTGGTGTCATTGCATGTGTGTTCCTCGCACAGACCACACATGGATCCACCAATGTCATTGCATGTGTGTTCTTCCCACAGACCACACATGGATCCACCAGTGTCATTGCATGTGTGTCCTTCCCATGAACCACACATGGATCCATCGGTGTCATTGCATGTGTGTTCTTTTCATGAACCACAGTTAGAGTCATTGCATGTGTGTTCTTCTCATGAATCACAGCTAGAGTCATTGCATGTGTGTTCTTCTCACAAACCATATCATGAACCACACCCAGTGTCATTCCATGTGTGTTCTTCTCATTAACCACACATGGATCCACCAGTGTCATTACATGTGTGTCCTTCTTACAAACCACAGATGGATCCACTAGTGTCATTGCATGTGTGTCCTTCTCACAGACCACATATGGATCCACCAGTGTCATTCCATGTGTGTTCTGCTCACAGACCACGTAAGGATCCACCGGTATCATTGGATGTGTGTTCCTCTCATAGACCACATATGGATCCACCGGTGTCATCGCATGTCTGCTCTTTTCATGAACCACAGTTAGAGTCATTGCATGTGTGTTCTTCTCATGAACCACAACTAGAGTCATTGCATGTGTGTTCTTCTCACAAACCATATCATGAACCACACCCAATGTCATTGCATGTGTGTTCTTCTCATTAACCACACATGGATCCACCAGTGTCATTGCATGTCTGCTCTTTTCATGAACAACAGTTAGAGTCATTGCATGTCTATTCTTTTCACAAACCACATATCACCAGTGTCATTGCATGTGTGTTCTTGCCACAGACCACACATGGATCCACCAATGTCATTGCATGTGTGTCCTTCCCATGATACACAGATGGATCCACCAGTGTCATTGCGTGTGTGTCCTTCTCACAAACCACATATGGATCCACTAGTGTCATTGCATGTGTGTTCTTCTCACAAACCACGTAAGGATCCACCGGTGTCATTGGATGTGTGTTCCTCTCATAGACCACACATGGATCCACCGGTGTCATCGCATGTCTGCTCTTTTCATGAACCACAGTTAGAGTCATTGCATGTGTGTTCTTCTCATGAACCAGAGCTAGAGTTATTGCATGTGTGTTCTTATCGCAACCCATATCATGAACCACACCCAGTGTCATTGCATGTATGTTCCTCTCATAAACCACACATGGATCCACTAGTGTCATTGCATGTGTGTTCTTCTCACAAACCACATATGGACCCACAAGTGTCATTGGATGAATGTTCTTTTCATAAACCACATATGGATCCTAATTAACCTTAGGAGAGCCCTAACCTTAGCGTTAGACCGATTTTTCTAGAAGGCATGCCCTAACACAATTGTTCTTCTTGACGATTGTTACATACCGTTCGATCGGGGCGCTTGGACGATTGGGATGGTTTTCGTGAGATCGATCTGCGAGTAGTCTGTTCCGTGGCATGATTGGCCACGCTTGCTCTGGACAAACTGGCAACACCGGGGGCTCCACTGTTGTGAGTGTCACGACTCACGAGTTGAGTGGGTCATATCCCAGTGTGACGTCCCCATTACTTCTCTCCGTCCCCGTACTTCTCTTTCTTCCCCTCGAAGCCACTTTCCCCACTTCACTCCCATCCTGCCGTAGCCACAAGCCGACGGTGCCTCCATCCCAATCCCCTCTCCGACAGCCACCCCACTCCCCTCTCGCCATGGGTTCAAGGGGATACGACGAGGAAACGCGTCGTGACGACAGGGACGGTGATTTTGATGTGAGTCGTCTCATCTCTATCTCTATCATCCGTGGCAAGTTATCTATTTTTTGAGCCAGATCTACTCCGTTTACTCATGCGCGTATGATGTGTTAGGCCAACCAGACGATGTATGACGCCGACTATCACGGTTTAGCGGATGAAGACAGTCCTCTGGTATGTAAACATGGATATGTGCCCGCTAAATTTGTAGCATTCGAAGGACGAAACGTAGGCATGAGGTTTCTACGGTGTCAAGGACATCGTGCAATGATGCGAGGCGGAAGTTGCGGTGTTTTCAAATGGGTAGATCCAGAGTGGCCCAAATCGATGCAGAAAACGCTGGACAAACTATGGGAAATGACTATTGAGTTGAAGGAATCCGCATTCAGCTCACTTCTTGAGAGTGTTGAGATGAAGCTATGGGAACCAGTTGACACGACCAAGCATAAGCGAGATCTCAGGTGGGTGGAAGACAAGGTTAGCAAAGTCGAGAAGGAGGGGGACGCAGCGTTGGCCCTAAAGGCTAAAACAGAGCAAGGACAGACTCAAGCAAGGAAGAATCTTCACCAGGCCAAAGTCCAGCAGTTCACAACTACGAGTATTGACAAGTGCATGAGGAAAGATGCAAAGAAACAATTGAAGCTATGCAAGGAATATGCTAAAAGGAAGGAGCAGACGATTCGATCCTTGCTCTCGCAGGAAGATGCGCATCGGGATAAGATTAGGAAGATCAAGGCGATGTGTGATAACTAGTTCTATTTAGCTTAAGCTCTGTGCATTTTTTAAGTTGTAATAGTTGTACTTGTTGACCTAGCGGCCTGAACTACTGGCCTCGAATTCCTAGGAGTAAAAAAATTGGTCGCCCGTTAATCTGGCTTAACCCTGCATTACTTCCTTTTGTCTGACCAATGCCCCTTGGATATTCCGCCCGTCGCTTCATCATCCTGGTGTACAAATAGGAGGCGCCATAGCGCGTCGCTTCGTCACCCATCCCCTTGCCCTCTCCAATATCCACCGTGTCGTCGCTTCGTCATCCACCCCCTCGCCCTCTTTCCAATCTCCACCGCGCCACCATGGAGATGCCCTCGCTGAACTTATACGAGGCGATGATGTTCCCGCACTTCGACATCCTCGTGACGTTGGCCGTGACGGTGCCCCACGGATGGCGCATCAGCTATGCGGGGGTGCCAGTGGCTCCGCTCCTCGTCCTCGGCGGAGCCGTGATGGAGAGCGAAATCGCAGCGTGCTGCCGCCAGATGCCCGCGTGGAAGAGGGTGCTGCCCCGGTACGCGGCCAGCCCGTACTGGCCGGCGCTGTTCAAGAAGGAGCGGAAGGCCAAGATTGGCAACCACATCGTTTACGGGCGCGTGGTGCGCCAGGATCTCCGCAACCGAGAAGGGCGGGAGAGGTTCTGGTCCATCCCTGGACGGACCAAGTTCACCGTCATCGCCGCCGCTCGCCGCGAAGAGGTGCTCCGTCTCGCGAAAAATGCGGAAATCGTGGAGGTTCCGTCCGATGATGACGAGGAAGCCGGCGGCTCGGAGGACAGCGGCAGCGGAAGTGAAATTGTTGACTAGTGGTTGAATTAATGTAGGATGTGAAATCGCACCTTTGTTTAGAAGAATTTGTGGTGAATTAATGAAATGCCTCAATTTAGATCTCTGTCTCGATTAATTTGTGGAAGAATTTGTGATTTAGATCAAGTTCTGCCTCGATTTAGATCTCTGTCCCGGATTGGGAACGTGATCGTGGACCAAAGACCCCTTTTCTACTAGTGTATTCTGACATTGGTGGTTTGTTTATACGTAATCTACGTGGATTTGACAGCATGCAAATGACACAACCACAATTTATAAAGTGGAAGCACGTACACCGGGTTACTGGAAATCCGGGAGATTCGCCAGATGCAGGGGATGCAGGAGTAGAGAGGCGGTGAGATAGAGGGGCTCAAGATTAGGCCAGAAAGTGGTACCTCATCTGGGCATTTTCGGTGAGAACATTGTTGTTTATGTTGCCACGTCGTTGTGCAGCATCTGAAATAAGTTGCTACTTCGTGGAGTGTGGCAGCTTAAATAATTTATTTCTGTTCCACTTACATTCCGTCGTATTTGGAGACCTCCTGCCCCTCAACAATCGTTGAACCGGTGGATCCTTCTTTTCAGATAGCAGTGGCACAATCACATTTTCAGATTCAACTACTAACTCGGGCGTTTCCAAACCCCAAGTCGCGGTACATTTTACTCAAAGAACATGGGTAGATTGTTTCGCCCAGCAACGTGCCACACACAGAGCGATCAGAATTTAACAGAATTACATATATAGGTTCAAGTTCAACACATTACTATGCATCTTCATTGCCAGTAGCCTTCTTCCGCAGCCTGGGTGCCAAGCCTTCACGTCCACTGGCTTCTTCATTTCCTGGCTTCTTCCTCTTCCTCGGTGCCAATTTTCTTAGCTTCACGTAGTCTGCATCGCCGGGATAATGGGCATCAGAATCGTGTCCATCATCATCTTTCCACTCGTTTTTAATTTCTTTGGGCAGCAAAATGACTGACCTGGCAGTCATGTTTCTAACCTTGCGGCGCTTCATGTCAAAGAAATAAGACTGTTGCATAACTTCCCAATATCTACAGAGTAAATAAAACAAAAATTACAATTCAGCACAAACATGCGAACCACAAGCGACCTTTGCTTACCAGGAGCAACCACCCTGTCCAAGAATAGAAGGGCGACTCCCAATTGCAGCAGCTTCCACATCCAGTACATGACATTTCACGTCAAACATGGCAGCCGAAGCATACATTTTCATCAACCTAATTAGCTGATTGTCACACGTTATAGGAACCATGATGCCACGTTCATCCATGAAGCTGAACTTTGCTGTCTGCTTCGGCCATAACTCAACATGATTATGCAGAGCATCAACCATACTTGATATAGTGTAGATATGCGCATGCGCTTCTTCCATTGTGAAACAATGGCTTCCATACCACTTGCCCTTAGAGTCGTACCTGTAGAGGACTACCATAACCGGGTAAGGGGGGTCCCCGCGGATCCCACTTGACAGAAAACTGTGGACAAAATATGTTTGTCAGTTTGGGCTAACAAAAAATTTGAGGTTCAGTAGCCAGCTAGCAGTTATAATTAGTGCGAATAGCAAAGAGAAGGGTAGCTCACCCACTTGTAGCTAGAACTTGTTCTTCCTTGATAGTAGGATCTCCCATCCTCCAAACTGCTCGGCTCGTCGGCGGCGGAGGCGGGCTAGAGCCTCGCAACGGCGGCTACGGCATGCGCCATTGGAGCTCGGTATCAGCGACTGGGCGTAGCAACTTGGCCCCGGAAGTCAAATGTCCGAAGGGATCGTCCTGCCTAGAGGGTGGATTCCGACGCCGCCGATGCTAGGGGAAAGCTGGGAATGGATTTGTGAAATTGGTCAACGCATCCAATCCACTTAGCTGCTCGATTTGCCTAAGAGGTTGCCGCGTTGGCGCCCGCGTCACGGACAGATGACCGACATGTGGGTCCCGACCGTCTACTTCATGGGTCGGTTTAACGAAATCTTTGAATTTGGCAGGGGGTGAGATGAGTTTGCCTCGAAATGGCCCCTCTCAGTAGTTGGCGGCCCAACTTTTCGAAACGCGATAATTTCAGGCAACTTAAGTACCGCCATGTGCTGGCCTACGAACATTGGTATCGCAGACGAACATGCCCCTTCTCATGAACCACACATGGATCCACCATTGTCATTGCATGCCAGTTCTTTTCATGAACCACACCTAGAGTCATTGCATGTCTGTTACTTCCATAAACCACACATGGATCCACCGGTGTCACTGCATGTCTGTTCTTTTCATGAACCACACCCAGTGTCATTGCATGTGTGTTATTTTCATGAACCACATAAGGGTCCACCAGTGTCATTGCATGTCTGTTCTTCTCACAAACCACATAAGGATCCACCAGTGTCATTGCATGTCTGTTCTTTTCATGAACCACACCCAGTGTCATTGCATGTGTGTTCCTCTAGACAAACCACATAAGGATCCACCGGTGTCACTGCATGTATGTTACTTCCATAAACCACATAAGGATCCACCGGTGTCATTGCATGTCTGTTCTTTTCATGAACCACACCCAGTGTCATTGCATGTCAGTTCTTTTCATGAACCAAATAAGGATCCACCAGTGTCACTATATGTCTGTTCTTCTCACAAACCACATAAGGATCCACCAGTGTCAATGCATGTCTGTTCTTTTCATGAACCACACCAGTGTCATTGCATGTGTGTTCGTCTAAACAAACCACATAAGTCATTGCACGTCTGTTCTTTTCATGAACCACATCCGGTGTCATTGCATGTGTGTTCCTCTAGAGAAACCACATAAGGATCCATTGGTTTCACTGCATGTCTGTTCTTTTGATGAACCACACCCAGTGTGATTGCATGTTTGTTCCTCTAAACAAACCACACATGGATCCACCGGTGTCATTGCATGTCTGTTCTTTTAATGAACCACACCTAGTGTCATTGCATGTGTGTTCTTCTAAATAAACCACATAAGTCATTGCATGTTTGTTCTTTTCATGAACCACACCCAGTGTCATTGCATGTGTGTTCCTCTAGGCAAACCACATAAGGATCCACCAGTGTCAACGCATGTGTGTTCTTTTCATGAACCACATAAAGATCCACCAGTGTCATTGCATGTGTGTTCCTCTAGACAAACCACATATGGATCAACTAGTGTCATTGCATGTCTGTTCTTTTCATGAATCACAGCCAGTGTCATTGCATGTCTGTTCTTTTCACAAACCACATAAGGATCCACCTAGTGTCATTGCATGTGTGTTCTTCTAAACAAACCACATACGGATCCACCAGTGTCATTGGATGTGTGTTCTTCTCATGAACCACACATGGATCCACAAGTGTCATTGCATGTATGTTCCTCTAAACAAACCACATAAGGATCCACCTGTATCATTGCATGCCTGTTCTTTGCATGAACCACACCCAGTGTCATTGCATGGGTGTTCTTCTAAACAAACCACATAAGTCATTGCATGTCTGTTCTTGTCATGAACCACACCCGATGTCATTCCATGTGTGTTCCTCTAGACAGACCACATAAGGATCTACCGGTGTCACTGCATGTCTGTTCTTTTCATGAACCACATAAGGATCCATGATGTCTACGCACTTCTATTCTTGTAGACAGTTGTTGGGCCTCCAAGTGCAGAGGTTTGTAGAACAGCAGCAAGTTTTCCCTTAAGTGGATCACCCAAGGTTTATCGAACTCAGGGAGGAAGTGGTCAAAGGTATCCCCTCTCAAGCAACCCTGCAATCAAGATACAAGAAGTCTCTTGTGTCCCCAACACACCCAATACACTTGTCAGGTGTATAGGTGCACTAGTTCGGCGAAGAGATAGTGAAATACAAGTGGTATGGATAATTATAAGTGGTAACAGTGATAGAAGATAGCTTGATGGCGTGGAAAAGACTAAAGTAAAACTGAAATAAAGATAGAAGCAAGCAAACATGTAATAGATCTAATAGCAAACGGTGTTTCAGTGCTTAGAAACAATGCCTAGGGATCATACTTTGACTAGTGAACACTCTCATATAAATATATTATTCTTTATGATACTACGCTGAACTACTCTCCGGTTGGACACTCTAATCCATGGTAGGGCGATAACAGCACACCTCAAAGTAAGCCTTTCCCATCTAGAAAACCCCACACTGTCACCTTGAGCAATAGATGGTTCCGACAAACACCACAATTTCATAGAAAGATCCATCCAAATATAACTCATAACAAGTATTTGTAATCTCTAGCCTAAGTGCCACCATGTGTGCACGCTGTCACTTTCACACACATGGGGAGAGCAGAGATCTATTAAAGCACTTGAGTAGCAAGGTAGATCTATAGATTACAAGCTCATGATCTCAATAAGATCATGCATAGAGAGAGAGATGAACACATAGCTACCGTAGAACCCTTAGCCTCGAGAGAGAACTACTCCCTCCTCATCATGGAAATCAACAATGGTGATGGAGATGGTGGTGCAGATCGATGGAGATGGCTCTGAGGGCACTTCCCCATCCCGGCAGGGTGCCGTGTCACACCAGGGTATAAAGGCCAAGTTAGCCGAGGTACGGCAAGGTCAAAGCAGGAGCTGGTCGAGTCACCTCAAAGCAGGCAGAATCACGGGGTAACCCGGACCAGGGGATGTCCACCTAACTGGGTCTCAGCTGACTTATGTAGTATGTCGGTAAGATGTATCTAACTCGTATACAGGTACAGGTGTGGCCGGATCAACTAGGTGCGATCCAGGTTATATCAAGCTTGTAAGAGAAGGAAGGTATCTCGCTGGTCAAAGGGTGTCCACTGTACGCAGAGCGTGAGCAAAGCGGACAGAGGCCAGGACCACCGAGGCATGGCCGACAAAGGTGACGATGCCTGTGTCAGATGACGCGGGCGCCGCAGAGGCTCACGTAGCCTCTGCAGGGATGACACTGGTCAAAGGTGACCTGGTCGGCTTACTATTTTGGGAAGAGGCATATTCCCTGGAATATGCCTCCATGTATTCCCTAATTGGAGACCTAGCCTCCCCTTTATAAGGAGGGCTAGGGCCTCTGTAGAAAGGGTTGATCTCGAGTGGGTTGGTCTTTACTTGTTTAATTCTAGTTTCCTAAGAGCTAGCTAGTGGTGAGAGTAAGAGAGTCCCTTCTTCCCCCTCTCCCCAATACAGCTCAAGGAGCACTTGTAAACCGTGGAAGTGAATCAAAAACAAACATCTGTGTGTGGAATCACCACACTATCCCTCCCTGGATTCCCCTAGTGCATCTTGTCCCCACCTTTAGCCTATCCATGGCATCTACCGTGACACCACCACGACATGCCGAAGCAGAGATATTCTGTCCCCCGAATCTTCCCTTCTGTGGCGGTGGTGCTACGGAACTTTTCGTGGATTTTTGATCGACTATATAGGGTTTTTGCCTCGGGAGGCTCTTATAGGCGAAGGAGGCAAGGTCGGTGGCCAGCCAGGCGGCCCACACCATGCCCTGGTGCGGCCTAGGTGGACCCGCGCCATGGGGTGGTGTGGCCACCCTGTGTCCTGTCTCCAGCTCTCCTTCTGGCTTCGTGAGTCTTCCGGGAAAATAGTAACTTTGGCTTTTGTCCCGTCCAATTCCGAGAATATTCATTTTCTGACTTCCTGGAACCAAAAACAAGAGAAAACAGGCAACTGGCACTATGGCACCTTGTTAATAGGTTAGTCCAAGAAATCATATAAAAAGTACTCCAAAGTTGGAACAAAACACAAGAAAGTATATAAAACCAAGCATGGAACATCAAAAATTATAGATACATTTGCAATGTATCAATCCACCAGTGTCATTGGATGTGTGTTCTTCACATGAACCACACATGGATCCACCAGTGTCATTGCATGTATGTTCCTCTAAACAAACCACATAAGGATCCACAAGTGTCATTGCATGTCTGTTCTTTTCATGAACCACACCAAGTGTCATTGCATGTGTGTTCTTCTAAACAAACCACATAAGTCATTGCATGTCTGTTCTTTTCATGAACCACGCCGGTGTCATTGCATGTGTGTTCCTATAGACAAACCACATAAGGATCCAACAGTGTCACTGCATGTTTGTTCTTTTCATGAACCACATAAGGATCCACCAGTGTGATTGGATGTGTGTTCTTCTCATGAACCACACATGGATCCACCCGTGGCATTGCATGTCTGTTATTTTCATGAACCATAGCTAGAGTCATTGCATGTCTGTTACTTCCATAAACCACACATGGATCCACCAGTTTCATTGCATGTCTGTTCTTTTCATGACCCACACCCAGTGTCATTGCATGTGTGTTCTTTTCATGAACCACATAAGGGTCCACTAGTGTCATTGCATGTCTGTTCTTCTTAGAAACCACATACGGATCCACCAGTGTCATTGCAAGTCTGTTCTTTTCATGAACCACACCTAGTGTCATTTCGTGTGTGTTCCTCTAGACAAACCACATAAGGATCCACCGGTGGCACTGCATGTCTGTTACTTCCATAAACCACATAAGGATCCACCGATGTCATTGCATGTCTTTTCTTTTCATGAACCACACCAAGTGTCATTGCATGTCAGCTCTATTCATGAACCCCATAAGGATCCACTAGTGTCATTGCATGTCTGTTCTTCTCACAAACCACATAAGGATCCACCAGTGTCATTGCATGTCTGTTCTTTTCATGAACCACACCTAGTGTCATTGCATGTGTGTCCTCTAGATAAACCACATAAGTCATTGCATGTCTCTTCTTTTCATGAACCACACCCGGTATCATTGCATGTGTGTTCCTCTAGACAAACCACATAAGGATCCACCGGTGTCACTACATGACTATTCTGTTCATGAACCACATAAGGATCCACCAGTGTCATTGCATGTGTGTTCCTCTAGACAAACCACATATGGATCCACCAGTGTCATTGCATGTCTGTTCTTTTCATGAATCACATCTAGTGTCATTGCATGTATGGCCTTTTCACAAACCACATAAGGATCCACCTAGTGTCATTGCATGTGTGTTCTTCTAAACAAACCACATAAGGATCCACTAGTGTCATTTGATGTTTGTTCTTCTCAGGAACCACACATGGATCCACCTATGTCATTGCATGTCTGTTCTTTTCATGAACCACAGCTAGAGTCATTGCATGTCTGTTACTTCCATAAACCACACATGGATCCACCGGTGTCATTGCATGTCTGTTCTTTTCATGAACCACACCCAGTGTCATTGCATGTCAGTTCTTTTCATGAACCACAGAAGGATCCACGAGTGTCATTGCATGTCTGTTCTTCTCACAAACAACATAAGGATCCACCAGTGTCATTGCATGCCTGTTCTTTTCATGAACCACACCCAGTGTCATTGAATGTGTGTTCCTCTAGAAAAACCACATAAGGATCCACCGGTGTCACTGCATGTCTCTTACTTCCATAAACCACATAAGGATCCACCGGTGTCATTGCATGTCTGTTCTTTTCATGAACCACACCCAGTGTCATTGCATGTTAGTTATTTTCATGAACCACATAAGAATCCACGAGTGTCATTGCATGTCTATTCTTCTCACAAACCACATCAGGATCCACCAGTGTCATTGCATGTCTGTTCTTTGCATGAACCACACCCAGTGTCATTGCATGTGTGTTTCTCTAGACAAACAACATAAGGATCCACCAGTGTCACTGCATGTCTGTTCTTTTCATGAACCACATAAGGATCCACCAGTGTCATTGGATGTGTGTTCTTTTCATGAACCACACATGGATCCACCAGTGTCATTGCATGTCTGTTCTTTTAATGAATCACAGCTAGAGTCATTGCATGTCTGTTACTTCCATAAACCACACATGGATCCACTAGTGTCATTGCATGTCTGTTCTTTTTATGAACCACACCTAGTGTCATTGCATGTGTGTTCCTCTAGACAAACCACATATGGATCCACCAGTGGCATTGCATGTCTGTTCTTTTCATGAACCACAGCTAGAGTCCACCAGTGTCATTGGATGTGTGTTCTTCTCATGAACCACACATGATCCAGTAGTTTCATTGCATGTCTGTTCTTTTCATGAATCACAGCTAGAGTCATTGCATGTATGTTACTTCCATAAACCACATATGGATCTACCTAGTGTGATTGCATGTCTATTCTTTTCAAAAACCACACATGGAGACACTAGTGTCATTCCATGGGTAGCTGTTAGACTGAGTCTTATAGAAGGCACGCCCTAACACAGTTGTTCTGCTTGACGATTGTTACATACCGTTCGATCGGGGCACTTGGATGATTGGGATGGTCTTCGTGAGAGCGATCCGCGAGTAGGCTGTTCTGCGGCATGATTGGCCACGCTTGCTCTGGACAAACTTGCAACACCGGGCGCTCCCCTATTGCGAGTGTCACATCTCACGAGTTCAGTGGGCCACATCCTAGTGTCACGTCCCCATTACTTCTCTTCCTCCCCGTACTTCTCTTCCTTACCCTTGAAGCCACTTTCCCCACTCCACTCCCATCCTGCCGTAGCCGCAAGCCGACGGTGCCTCCATCCCAATCCCCTCTCCGACAGCCACCCCCCTCCCCTCTCGCCATGGGTTCAAGGGGAGACGGCGAGGAAACGCGTCGTGATGACAGGGATGGTGATTTCGATGTGAGTCGTCTCATCTCTATCTCTATCATCCGTGGCAAGTTATCTATTTTTTGAGCCAGATCTACTCCATTTACTCATGCGCGTATGATGTGTTAGGCCAACCAGACGATGTATGACGCCGACTATCACGGTTTAGCGGATGAAGACAGTCCTCTGGTATGTAAACATGGATATGTGCCCGCTAAATTTGTAGCATTCGAAGGACGAAACGTAGGCATGAGGTTTCTACGGTGTCAAGGACATCGTGCAATGATGCGAGGCGGAAGTTGCGGTGTTTTCAAATGGGTAGATCCAGAGTGGCCCAAATCGATGCAGAAAACGCTGGACAAACTATGGGAAATGACTATTGAGTTGAAGGAATCCGCATTCAGCTCACTTCTTGAGAGTGTTGAGATGAAGCTATGGGAACCAGTTGACACGACCAAGCATAAGCGAGATCTCAGGTGGGTGGAAGACAAGGTTAGCAAAGTCGAGAAGGAGAGGGACGCAGCGTTGGCCCTAAAGGCTAAAGCAGAGCAAGGACAGACTCAAGCAAGGAAGAATCTTCACCAGGCCAAAGTCCAGCAGTTCACAACTACGAGTATTGACAAGTGCATGAGGAAAGATGCAAAGAAACAAAGCTATGCAAGGAATATGCTAAAAGGAAGGAGCAGACGATTCGATCCTTGCTCTCGCAGGAAGATGCGCATTGGGCTAAGATTAGGAAGATCAAGGAGATGTGTGATAACTAGTTCTATTTAGCTTAAGCTCTGTGCCTTTTTAAGTTGTAATAGTTATACTTGTTGACCTAGCGGTCTGAACTTTTGGTCCCAAAGTCCAGGGAGGAAAAAAATTGCTCTCCCGTTAGTCTGACCCCACATTACTTCTTTTGTCTAACCAATGCGTTTGGATATTCCGCTCGTCGCTTCATCGTCCTCGTGTACAAATAGGAGGCGCCACAGCGCGTCGCTTCGTTGTCCATCCCCTCGTCCTCTCCAATCTCCACCGCACCATCACTTCGTCGTCCATCCCCTCGCTCCCTCTCCAATCTCCACTGCGCCGCCATGGAGATGCCCGATCTATACTTCTACGAGGCGGTGATGTTCGCGAACTTCGACATCCTCGCGCTGCCAGCCGTGACGGTGCCCCACGGATGTCGCATCAGCTCTGCGGGGGTGCCGGTGGCTCCGCTCCCTGGCCGAGCTGAGATGGAGAGCGAAATCGCGATGTGCCACCACCAGATGCCCGCGTGGAAGAGGGCGGTGCCCCGGTACGTGGCGGCCAGCCCGTACTGGCCGGCACTGTTCAAGAAGGAGCGGAAGGCCAAGATTGGCAACCGTATCATTGACGGGCGCGTGGTGCACCGGGATCTCCGCAACCGAGAAGGGCGGGAGAGGTTCTGGTCCATCCCTGGACGGACCAAGTACACCGTCATCGCCGCCGCTTGCCGTGAAGAGGTGCTCCGTCTCGCGAACAATGCGGACATCGTGGAGGTTCCGTCCGACAACGACGAGGAAGCCGGCGGCTCGGAGGATAGTGGAAGCGGAAGTGAAATTGTTAACTAGTGGTTGAATTAATGTAGGATGTGAAATCGCACCTTTGTTTAGAAGAATTTGTGGTTGAATTAATGAAATGCCTCGATTTAGATCCTCTCTCGATTAATTTATGGAAGAATTTGTGATTTAGATCAATTTCTGCCTCGATTTAGATCTCTGTCCCGGATTGGGAATGTGATCGTGGACCAAAGACATCTTTTCTACTAGTGTATTCTGACATTGGTGGTTTGTTTAAACATAATCTACGTGGATTGTGCCGCATGCAAATGACACAACCACAATTTATAAAGTGGAAACACGTACACCCGGTTACTAGAGATCCGGGAGCTTCGCCAAATGCAGGGGATGAAGAAGAAGAGAGGCGGTGAGATAGACGAGCTCAAGATTAGGCCAGAAAGTGGTACAGATTTCCTCCTCTTCTGGCATTATCGGTGAGAATATTGTTGTTTATGTTGCCACGTCATTGTGCAGCATCTGAAATAAGTTGCTGCTTCGTGGAGTGTGGCAGCTTAAATAATTTATTTCTGTGCCACTTACATTCCGTTGTATTTGGAGACCTCCTGCCCGTCGGCAATCGTGGAACCAGTGGATCCTTGTTTTCAGATAGCAGTGGCACAATCACAATTTCGGATTCAACTACTGACTCGGGCGTTTCCAAACCCTAAGTCGCGGTACATTTTACTCAGATAACGTGGGTAGATTGTTTCTCCTAGCAACGTGCCACACACAGAGCTCCAAAATTTAATATAATTACATATATAAGTTCAAGTTCAACACATTACTATGCATCTTCATTGCCAGCAGCCTTCTTTCGAAGCCTGGGTGCCAAGCCTTCACATCCACAGACTTCTCCATTTCCTGCCTTCTTCCTCTTCCTCGGTGCCAATTTTCTTAGCCTCATGTACTCTGCATCACCGGGACAATGGGCACCAGAATCGTGTCCAGCATCATCTTTCTACTCGTTTTTAATTTCTTCGGGCAGCAAAATGACTGACCCGGCAGCCATGTTTCTAACCTTGCGGTGCTTCCTGTCAAAGAAACAAGACTGTTGCATAACTGCCCAATATCTACAGAGTAAATAAAACAAAAATTACAATTCAGCACAAACATGCGAACCCCAAGCGAGCATTGCTTACCAGGAGCTAATTGGGTTCGAGCAACCACCCTGTCCAAAAATAGAAGGGCGACTCCCAGTTGCAGCAGCTTCCACATCCAGTACATCACATTTCAGCTCAAACATGGCAGCCGAAGCATACCTTTTCATCAACCCAATTAGCTGACTGTCACATGTTATAGGAACCATGATGCCACGTTCATCCATGAAGCTGAACTTTGCAGTCTGCCTTGGCCATAATTCAACATGATTACGCAGAGCAGCAACCATACCAGATATAGTGCAGATCTATGCAGGCGCTTCTTCCATCGTGAAATAATGGTGTCCATACCCCATGCCCTTAGAGTCGTACATGTAGAGGACTACCATAACTAGGTAAGGGGGGGTCCGTGCAGATCCCACTTGACATAAAACTGTGGACAAAATATGTTTGTCAGCATTGGGCTAACAAACAATTTGAGGTTCAGTAGCCAGCTAGCAGTTATAATTAGTGCGAATAGCAAAGAGAAGGGTAGCTCACCCGCTTGTAGCCAGAACTTCTTCTTCCTTGATAGTAAGATCTGCCATCCTCCAAACTGCTCGGCTCGTCGGGGACAGAGGCGGGCTAGAGCCTCACAACGGTGGCTACGGCATGTGCCATTGGAGCTCGGGATCAGCGACTGGGCGCAGCAACTTGGCCCCAGAAGTCAAATGTCCGAAGGGATTGTCCTGCCTGGAGGGTGGATTCTGACGCCACCGGTGCTAGGGGAAAGCTGGCAATGGATTTGTGAAATTGGTCAACGCATCCAATCCACTTAGATGCTCGATTTGCCTAAGAGGTTGCCACGTTGGCGCTCGCGTCACGGACAGATGACCGACATGAGGGTGCCGACCGTCTACTTCACGGGGTAGTTTAACGGAATGTTTGAATTTGGCAGGGGTGAGATGAGTTTGCCTCGAAATGGCCCCTCTCAGTAGTTGGTGGCCCAACTTTTCGAAAGGCGGTAATTTTAGGCAACTTAGGTACCGCCATGCGCTGGCCTGCAAACTTTGGTACCGCAGACGAACAGGCCCCACCGAGGCGTAGCTAATGTTGATTCCCAGGTTTTCGCAGAAATCCTGGAAATCCTTGGAAGTGAAGTTCGTCCCATTGTCCATGATGATGCTATGTGGCACCCTGAAGCGGAAGACGATGGAATCAAAGAATTTGACAATGCTGGCTCCTGATTGGTTTGTCACTGGCATGGCCTCAATCGACTTGGTGAATTTGTCAACTGCGACTAGGAGGTAGACTTTTCCACCAGGTGAAGATTTCTGGAGCTTGCCTACCATGTCGAGTCCCCATTGCACGAAGGGCCAGGCCACTGGTATTGGACTGAGTTCTGCACCAGGTGCATGCGGTTTATTCGTGAATCACTGGCAGGCGTTGCAACGCTGGACGATGTTCTTAGCATCACGCATTGTCGTTGGCCAGTAGAATCCAGCTTGTAGAGCTTTGGCGATAACGGCGCAACTGCCAGCATGGTGGCCACAAGTGCCCTCGTGTATGTCAAGGAGGATGAATCTTCCGTCCTCATTCGAGACGCATCGTTGAAGGACTCTTGTGATGCTGCGCTTGTACAATTTGCCATTGATAAGGGTGAATGCCTTAGATCGTCGTGCTATATGACGCGCATCAGTTGGGTCATCTGGCAACCTTTTGCTGAGCAAGTATGTGATGTATGGTTGCGTCCATGATGGCTCGATCATCATGACCTCCATGGGGCCTTCGAGTCCTGTATCTGGCTCCGTATCGTCCAGTGCCATTGGCTTGTTGGGTGGCATAGCCCCCGAGTGCTAGGTTTGTGCTCTAGAGCTTTTGGATTGATGGAGCGCTCACAAATGCGCTCTAGAAATACTCCGGGTGGCACTGGGGCACAAGTGGAGCCGATGTTGGCGAGTGTATCTGCTTCCTCATTGCTCTTGCGGCCAACATGCCGTGGCTCATAGCCATCAAAGTCTCCCTCGAGTGCTTCGTCGAGATTGCGGTAGGCGATCATGTTGTTGCTCAGAGCATCACACCCGTTCATTGTTTGATTGACCACCAGTTTGGAGTCGCCGTAGATGACGAGTCGCTTTCCGCCGTAGGCTTTTGCCATACCCATCCCATGGAGTAAGGCTTTGTATTCAGCTTCATTGTTGGAGGCGGTGAACTGCATTAGCATAACATATCTCATATTGTCACCTTGTGGTGATGTCAGGATGACGCCTACGCCAGCTCCCTCATTGCGCTTGGACCCATCGAAGTGCATTGTCAATAGATAGGACATATCTGGCCTATCGGGGAGCTGGTTTTCCATCTAGTGCACGAGGAAGTCCGGGAGAACTTGCGACTTGATCGCGTCTCGCTTCTCATACGTGATGTATCATGGAGACAGTTCAATTCCTCAGAGCGCGACTCGTCCAGTGGCGTCGGGGTTATTGAGTATGTGCCCTAGCGGGGCATCGTTCACCACGATTATTGGATGCTCCTTGAAGTAGTGGCGTAGTCGCCTGGCTATCATGAAGACGCCGTACCCTAGCTTCTGATAATGCGGGTACTGCTACTTTGTTGGTGTGAGAACCTCGCTGAGGTAGTAGACTGGGTGTTGCACCCTGTGGACTTTATTTTGTTCGGCTCTTTCCACTACGAGCATAGTGCTAACCACCTGGTTGGTGGCTAAGATGTATAGTAGTAGTGGCTCCTTTTTGCGAGGTGTCACCAACACCGACGAGGTGGACAGTAGGCGCTTGAGGTCTTCGAATGCTTCTTGTGCTTCATCTGTCCACTCGAATTGGTTAGCCTTGCGGAGAAGTTGGTAGAAATGCAGTGCCTTTTCGCCCATCTGACTAATGAATCGACTGAGCGCCGTGATTTTCCCAGCCAACTGCTGGACGCATTTTACATTCTTTGGCCTCTCCATAGCCTGTATGGCTTTTATTTTCTTCGGGTTGGCCTCAATCCCTCTCGTGGAGATGAGGTACCCGAGCAACTGCCTAGATGGTACGCCGAAGGCACATTTTTATGGATTCAGCTTGATCCAGTAGCGGTCATGGTTATCGAAGGTCTCGCGGAGATCATCGAGTAACGAGGCTTCCTGCTTGGTTTTGACAACGATGTCGTCGACGTAGACTTGGATGTTGCGACCAAGATGGCTCTTGAGGCAGGCCTGCATACACCGCTGGTAGGTGTCTCCTGCATTTTTCATCCTGAAGGGCATCGTTGTGTAGCAGAAGACACCAAAGGGTGTGATGAACGCCTTTTTCTCCTGATCCTCCTCCTTCATTTGAATCTGATGATAGCCTAAGTAGGCGTCGAGGAAACAGATACGCTCGCATCCCACAGTGGAGTTGATTATCTGATCAATCCAAGGCAATGGGAAGTGGTCCTTCGGGCAATGCTTGTTCTGGGAGGTGAAGTCCACGCACATCCGCAGGATATCCGTGTCTTTTTTAGGAACAACATAGGGTTTGATACCTGGGTGCTTTCCTTGATCTTGCGTATGAAGTTAGCGTCGAGGAGTCTGTTGACTTCCATACCGATCGCTTTTTCCCTTGGTTAAGACAGTCGCCGTATTGTTTGTTTGACCGGCCTTGCTTCGGGATTCACGCTGAGTGAGTTCTTGGCGAATTCCCTAGGAACTCTTGGCATGTCTGTGGGACACAAGGCGAAGATTTCCCAGCGCTCATGCAGGAATTCGACAAGCGCGAGTTCCTATGCGGGACTCAAGTTGTTGGCAGTGAGGGCCGTCTTGGTTGGGTCTGTTGGATGGACCTGGAATTTCTTGGTGTGCACCGACATGTCGAAGGATTGGTCGGGTGAGCTTGGCTTGCGTGGGGGAGGTAGACTGTTGTTTGTCGACTCCTTTAACCACACCAGCTCCTCTTGCATGCTGAAAGACTAGGAGATTCTGTTGAATTCCCTATTGCAGCTGTCAGATCTCTCGAAGCTTCCATTGACTGTGATAATGCCATTCATCTGTATGTAGGCGTAGTGTGGCACCGCCATGAACCTCGCGAATGCGACACGTCCGAGGATGCAGTGGTATTGTGAGGGCCAGTCGACCACTTCAAATTCAGTGCGCTCTCGCTGAAAGTTCAACGGCGTGCTGAAGATGACGTCGAGGCTTATCTTACCCAGGGGGTATACGCCTTTTCCTAGGATGATTCCGTGGAAGGTCGTGTCTAAAACTTCCAGACATGTCAGAGGGATCCGCATTGCACGCAAGGTACTTGCGAACATGAGATTAATGCCGCTTCCACCATCCACAAAGACGCCAGTCATCTCGAAGCCTCTGATCTGTTCCTCGAGCACCAAGGAACAGTGGCCGGGGCGAGGTACTTGGCACGGATGATCACGCTTGTCAAAGGTGATGCAGGACTCGCTTCCACTAAGGTACTCAGTGGCGGAGGGCAGAGAATTCATCGCCAGATTGACTTGGTGAGTGATTGCCTTCTACACTCGACTTGAGGGGCGCCCTTTTTGGATCATCCCCATGTTTCCCAGCGCTCGCGGGTATGGCTCGCCTCCATGGTTCTGGACTGGCCTGCAGGTGGTGGTGGCCCGGGTGGTGGTGGAGGAGCTCCATGAGCCACAGCACCTGGGGCAGCTCCACAACCCTAGTTTATTGCGTCACGATTCATCTGGGCTAGGCCTTCGTGGAGTCCGAGGAACTCGCGACAGTCCTTTAGAAGGTGGTTGGAATTTTACTTGCCGTTGTGCCTGTCTATGTAGAAGTGAACATTGCATGGTCTGGACAATTTGTCCTGGATAGATGTCCCAAGTGCCTCATCGCGAGTATAGCGTTGCCACACTTGTGTGGTTTTTCTGCTGTATCCACCACCGCGGTATCCGCTGTTGCGGTTGTTGTCGTCACGTTTGTCGGCATAGCCAGCCGTGACCATGTCGACCTCCTCGCGATCCTCATAGTCGAGCATTCAACGTTTTCCTCGGCGGTCGCACCTGCAGCCGAGGTCGTCGTCGTTGTCGGAGTGGGCATGGTTTTTTACCGAGTCCTCTCCATCGGCCCACCTATTCACGATCTCCATCAGGGGATTGTTGGTTTGCGCCCCAAAAGTTCCTGGGAGAGTGCATGGCGGTACCCAAGTTCCCTGTAATTGCCGCGTTTTGTAAAGTTGGGCTGCCAACTACTAAGAGGGGCCATTTCGAGGCAAACTCATCTCACCCCTGCCAAATTCAAACATTCCATTAAACTGCCATGTGAAGTAGATAGTCAGGACCCACATGTCGGTCATCTATCCGTGACGTGAGCGCCAACGCGGCAACCTCTTAGGAAAATCGAGGAACTAAGTGGATTGGATGCGTTGACCAATTTCACAAATCCATTCCCTCCTTTCCCCTAGCACCGGCGGCATCAAAATCCACCCTCCAGGAAGAACGAGCCCTTCGGACATTTGACTTCCGGCGCCAAGTTGCTGCGCCCAGTAGCTGATCCAGAGCTCCAATGGCGCATGCCATAGCCGCCGTTGCGAGGCTCTAGCCCGCCTCCGCCGCCGACGAGCCGAGCAGCTCAGAGGATGGCAGATCTACTACCAAGGAAGAAGAGGTTCTGGCTACATGCAAGTGAGCTACCCTTCTCTCTGCTATTCGCACTAATTATAACTGCTAGCTGGCTACCGAACCTAAAATTGTTTGTTAGCCCAACGCTGACAAACATATTTTGTCCATAGTTTTCTATCAAGTGGGATCTCCACGGACCACCCTTACCTGGTTACGGTAGTCCTCTTCAGGTACGACTCTAAATCAGCGAGGGTGAAGGGCAAGTGGTATGGACACCATTGTATCACGATGAAAGAAGCACCTGCGCAGATCTGCACTATATCTTGTATGGTTGCTGCTCTGCGTAATCATGATGAAATATGGCCGCAGAAGACTGCAAAGTTCAGCTTCATGGATGAACATGGCATCATGGTTCCTCTAACGTCTGACAGTCAGCTAATTGGGTTGATGAAAAGGTATGCTTCGGCTTGCATGTTTGAGTTGAATTGTGATGTACTGGATGTGGAAGCTGCTGCATCTGGGAGTCACCCTTCTATTCTTGGACAGGGTGGTCACTCGAACCCAATTAGCTCCTGGTAAGCAAAAGTCTCTTGGGGTTCGCATGTTTGTGCTGAATTGTAATTTTTGTTTTATTTACTCTGTAGATATTGGGCAGTTATGCAACAGTCCTGTTTCCTTGATAGGAACCGCCGCAAGGTTAGAAACATGACTGTCGGGTCAGTCATTTTGCTGCCCGAAGAAAATAAAAACGAGTGGAAAGATGATGCTGGACACGATTCTGGTGCTGATTATCCCGGGGATGCAGAGTAATTGAAGCTAAGAAAATTGGCACCGACGAAGAGGAAGAAGGCAGAAAATGAAGAAGCCGGTGGACGTGAAGGCTTGGCACCCAGGCTATGGAAGAAGGCTGCTGGCAATGAAGATGCATAGTAATGTGTTGCACTTGAACCTATATATGTAATTCAGTTAAATTCTGGAGCTCTGTGTGTGGAACTTTGCTGGGCGAAACAATCTACCCACGTTCTCTGAGTAAAATGTACCGCGACTTAGGGTTTGGAACGCTCGAGTCAGTAGTTGAATCTGAAATTGTGATTGTGCCACTACGATCTGAAAACACGCAGCACCGGTTGCACGATTGCTGAGGGGCAGGATGTCTCCAAATTCGATGGAATGTAAGTGGCACAGAAATAAATTATTTAAGCTGCTACACTCCATGAAGCAGCAACTTATTTCAGCTGCTGCACAATGACATGGCAACATAAATAGCAATGGAAACCGATAATGCCCAGATGAGGAGGAAATCGGTACCACTTCCTGGCCTAATCTTGAGCCCGTCTATCTCACTGCCTCCCTGCTCCTGCATCCCCTGCATCTGGCGAATCTTCCAGATCTCCAGTAACCGGATGTACGTGCTTCCACTTTATAAATTATGGTTGTGCTGTTTCCATGCGGCACAATCCACGTAGATTGCGTTTAAACAAACCACCAATGTCAGAATACCACCATGATCAGACAAAAGGAAGTAATGTAGGGTTAAGAGAGATTAACGGCCGACCAATTTTTTTCCTACCAGGACTACGGGACCACTAGTTCAGACCGCTAGGTCAACAAGTACTACTATTACAACTTAAAAAGGCATGGAGCTCAAGCTAAATAGAACTAGTTATCACACATCTCCTTGATCTTCCTAATCTTAGCCCGATGCGCATCGTCCTACGAGAGTAAGGATCGAATTGTCTGCTCCTTCCTTTTAGCATCTTCCTTGCACAACTTCAATTGTTTCTCTGCATTTTTCCTCATGCACTTGTCAATACTCGTAGTTGTGAACTGCAGGACTTTGGCCTGGTGAAGATCATTCCTTGGTTGAGTTAGTTCTTGCTCTGCTTTAGCTTTCAGGGCCAACGCCACATCCCTCTCCTTCTCGACTTTTCTAACCTTGTCTTGCACCCTCTTGAGATCTTTGTTAAACTTGGTCGTGTCATCTGGTTCCCATAGCTTCATCTCAACACTGTCAAGAAGTGATCTGAATCGGATTCTTTCAACTCAACAGTCATTTCCCATAGTTTGTCCAGCGTTTTATCCATCGATTTGGGCCATTCTGGATCTACCCATTTGACAACACCACAACTTCTGCCTTGCATCATTGCACGATGTCCTTTACACCACAAAAACCTCCTGCATGTGTTTCGTCCTTCGAACGCTACAAATTTAGTAGGCACATACCCATGTTTACATAGTAGAGGACTGTCTTCATCCGCTAAACCGTGATAGTCGGAGTCATACAACGTCTGGTTGGCCTAACACATCATACGCGCATGAGTAAACAAAGTAGATCTATCTCAAAATAGATAACTGGCCATAGATGATAGAGATAGAGATGAGACGACTCACATCGAAATCACCGTCCCTGTCATCACGACGCGTTTCCTCACCGTCTCCCCTTGAACCCATGGCGAGAGAGAGGAGGGGTGGCTGCCGGAGAGATAACTGGAGACGCAATTGGCTTGTGGCTATAGTAGGATGGGAGAGAAGTGGGGAAAGTGGCTTCGAGGGGAAGGAAGAGAAGTACGGGGAGGAAGAGAAGTAATGGGGACGTGACACTGGCATATGTCCCACTGAACTTGTGAGTCGTGACAGTCGCAAAAGGGGAGCGCCCGATGTTTCCAGTTTGTCTAGAGCAAGCGGGCAGCAAGCATGGCCAATCATGCCGCAGAACAGCTTACTCGCGGATCGCTCTCACGAAGACCATCCCAATCGTCCAAGCACCCCGATTGAACAGTACGTAACAATTGCCATGCAGAACAACTATGTTAGGGCGTTCCTTCTAGAAGACTCGGTCTAACGGCCACCATTGGGGGGCTAAGGTTAGGATCCATGTGTGGTTTATGAAAAGAACACACATGCAATAACACTGGTGATATGTGGTTTGTGAAAAGAACACACATGCAATTACTCTAACTGTGGATTGTGAAAAGAACAGGCAATACAATTGATCTCGTGGATCCATGTGTGGTTTGTGAAAGAACATATATTCACTGACTCTAGTTGTGGTTCATGAAAAGAACACACATGCAATGACTCTAGCTGTGATTTGTGAAAAGAACACACATGCAATCACACTGGTGGATCCATATGTGGTTTGTGAAAAGAACAAACATCCAATGACTCTAGGTATGGTTAATAAAAAGAACACACGTGCAATGACACTGGTGGATCCATGTGTGGTTTGTGAAAGAACAGACATACACTGAATCTGGGTGTGGTTCATGAAAAGAACACACATCCGATGACACTGGTGGATCCTTATGTGGTTTGTGAAAAGAACAAACATGCAATGGCATTGATGGATCCATATGTTGTTTGTGAAAAGAACACACATGCAATGACTCGAGCTGTGGTTTGTGAAATGAACAGACATGCAATGAATCTGGTGGATGCTTATGTGGTTTGTGAAAAGAACAAACATGCAACGAACTCTAGCTGTGGTTTGTGAAAAGAACACACATGCAGTGACTCTGGTGTATCCATATGTGGTTTGTGAAAAGAACATACATGCAATGACTCTAGCTATGGTTCATGAAAAGAACACACATGCAATGACACTGGTGGATCCATATGTGGTTTCTGGAAAGAACAGACATGCAATGACTCTAGCTATGGTTAATGAAAAGAATAGACATGCAATGACACTTATGGATCCATATGTGGTTTGTGAAAAGAACAGACATGCAATGACTCTAGCTGTGGTTCATGAAAAGAACACACATGCAATGACACTAGTGGATCCATATGTGGTTTGTGGAAAGAACAGACATCCAATGACTCTAGTTGTGGTTAATGAAAAGAATAGACATGCAATGACTATGATGGATCCATACGTGGTTTTTGAAAAGAACACACATGCCATGACTCTAGCTGTGGTTTGTGAAAAGAACACACATGCAATGAATCTGGTGGATCCTTATGTGGTTTGTGAAAAGAACAGACATGCAATGAACGCTAGTGGATCCATATGTGGTTTGTGAGAAGATCACACATCTATTGACACTGGTGGATCTATATGTGGTTTGTGAGAAGAACGCACATGCAATAACACTGGGTGTGGTTTGTAAAAAGAACAAACATGGAATGACACTGGTGGATCCATATATGGTTTGTGAAAATAACACACATGCAATGACTCTAGCTGTTGTTTGTGGAAAGAATAGACATGGAGTGACTCTAGTTGTGGTTAATGAAAAGAACAGACATCCAATGACTATGATGGATCCATATGTTGTTTGTGGAAAGAACATACATGCAATGACTCTAGACGTGGTTAATGAAAAGAACAGACATGCAACGACTTTGATGGATCCATGTGTGGTTTGTGGAAAGAACACACATGCAATGACTCTAGCTGTGCTTTGTGGAAAGAACCAAGATGCAATCACACTGGTGGATCCATATGTGGTTTGTGAAAAGAACACACATCCAATGACTCTAGTTGTGGTTCATGAAAAGAACAGACATGCAATGACACTGGTGGATCCATATGTGGTTCATGAAAAGAACACACATGCAATTACTCTAGCTGTGGTTTGTGAACATAACACACATGCCATGACACTGGTGGTTCCATATGTGGTTTGTGAAAAGAACATACATGTAGTGTCTTTAGCTATTGTTTGTGGAAAGAACAGACATGCAATGACTCTAGCTGTGGTTCATGAAAAGAACAGACATGCAATGACACTGGTGGATCCATATGTGGTTTGTGAAAAGAACATACCTGCAATGAACTCTGGTGGATCCATATGTGGTTTGTGAGAAGAACACACATCCAGTGACACTGGTGGATCCATACGTGGTTTGTGAGAACAACACACATGCAATGACACTGGGTGTGGTTCATGAAAAGAACACACATCCGATGACACTAGTGGATCCTTTTGTGGTTTGTGAAAGAACACACATGCAATGACTCTAGCTGTGGTGTAACATCCCAATTTCAGCAACCCTGATTAGTTGCCCAGAATGCAAAAATTAGGGGAACAAAAACATTTTCTTTCTAAGTGTTGCAGTGTTTGCTTGATTATTGTCTGCGCTTATTCTTCTTATTGCATAGCTTATGATATACTCCTTACCTCACCATCAGTTGACAAAAGCTACTTTCCAAAACTGTCTTTGGCTTAATTTCCATATTCTCAAATGTTCTGGCATTTCAAAACCTGAGCCAAGATGCTTATGAAACCAAAGCTATTTTAGTAGCTTCTATTGACAAAACTATGGAGAGATATATAATATAATCTCCTTATGTTTTCCAGATAGAACCCTCAACCATTCTTATCTCTAGGTTTCCCAAAACCTCCTTTCAAAGATTTTGGAATTCTACCCTTGGTAGAGATACCAAGGACTCTCATCTCATTCAAAATCCAACCTCTCAAAAATGCATAAACCTTACCTCAGGCTAGGCTTGATGGTAACCCTAGTAGTAGTTGGTTTGTTTGTAAGATGAGTTGCCTTGATCTATTGTCTAATGAATTGCCTTGATCTGCTGCTTGATTTGTCTACTTAGGAGATAGTATGAGCTACTCTAGGAGCTCATCACTAGGATCAAGGGGTTTCCAAATCACCACACCCTACGCAAGAATACAAAGAAATATCTAATCTCTAGATACTAGGTGATCATCTAAAAACCTTAACTAGACCAATTCTGAAGATATCCCTTCTAGAAGTTTCCAAGTCAATGAAGACCAATATCAAGCATGGATCCTTTCCACTCAATCTACCCTTCAACATCATCCACTTGATGATGCTTTGCTACCTTGCATCCCCTCAAAATCATCACCACCCACATTCTAGTCAAAAACCCTAAATCCAACATCACCTTTTTGAATGCCTCCCTTTCTCAACCCTTGTGCATTTTTGAAAATGCATCTGAACCATCTTGTTAACCATCCTGAGGACTACCAAGTCCCACTCTTTCCCTTGGTTAGATCATCCTCCAACCCACTTTTCTTGGTGGTTTTGCAAGCAAGAAAATAACTTTTCCTGCAAATCTAGTCAACATGCCTACTTTGATAGAAGCTCACACCACCATCCAACCTTCTATGGGGCAAATCTTTGCATGGTTGTGTTCTACTCATATAGGTCTATCAATACCTACTTCACTTGTTCAAAGTGGATATTTGTGCTACTTAAACCCACAAGGTTTAGAAGGCTAGTTGATAATCTACTTTGGCAGGATTATTTTATTCAACATTTGAAAGCTTGTCTTGGTGAGATCAAGCAAGATCAAGCTCAAAACTCTACACCATTGCAATCTAAATCACTTGGTCTATCCATCCATATATCCCATGCCCCAAGGGGAGCCCTGAGATCCAAGATCCAACAAGGTTTTTGTGGCATGAAAACAATCTTACCCAAGATCCTTGAATCTCTAGTTTTCACCAAAATCAACTTGGATTCCCAAATCCCAAGGTTGAAAATGCTTGTTACACCTTGTCTACATCATCTACCTTGATCATCAAGATTTATCAATAATTATCCATGTTTATTATAGACCAAAACTATTTAATTCCCTCAATAGGCAAATCCTCCAAAACCTCTTCCATAAAGGAAAGTTTGTTTTTGCCAAAACACTTCCCCAACTTTTGGATAAATTGAGGTCCACACATCATACCCATATCCCCACTTCAAAAATAAATATTTTTGAAGAGCTTTATTATTTCTTTTTGCCCATTTACTTAAATGGCTGAATTGGAATAATAATTGTTTTAAATACTTTTATCTTCCAATAAACCTTGGGAAAATTCCCCTAAGTATGTATTCACATTTGGGACCACCTCACATCAAAATACAACAAGGTACAATGTAAAAATATCAAATGATCTTCTAGAAACTACTTCTATACTTTTTGAATAAATGATTTTAAGTGGACTTAAAACCCTCAGAAAAATCCCAATTAATTCCTGGATACCTACCTTGACCTCATCTATCCACCAGTACCATCTTCCCACCTTGTCCTCTGAAATTTTTTGAACTTCCTTCACAATCACCTATTTACTCAATTTAGCAAACCTAGCTAGTATTGAGTTAAATCAAGATCAAGCCATCATCCAAAGCCTTGACCAGCACCTCTCTCTAGCACCCATATCACTCCTGGTCGAAAACCCAGTAGTTCACTCCTGGTCATTAGTACTTGGAAGGAGAGAGAGAGAGGGTCAAGATATTATTGCCTACCTTGGGAAGTTATGCTTAAGACAGCAGCCCCACTTCCCCTCTGCCCTAACCACGACCCCAAATAACACCTCTGTTGGGTTATCAGCATAGAAAACAAAAAATTTCCTATGATGGGAACTAACGCCAAGATCTATCTATTAGATACAATCAACTGGTGGATATACATCCATAGAGAACTTACCCTCGAAGACAACAAAGCTTTGTTAACGAGTTGGAACTCGTGGATGATGTAGTCGTACACTTTCCAATCTCAAGATCGTGATGAAGTCCAGCAGGTCCGGCTCCAGCACGTCCATCAGATCCAGCTCCAGCAAGTCCAGCACCACCAAGTCCAGCACCACAAAGCAGTGGTGCATCCGTGATTGCACACACGTCCGGTATCTCGACAACCTTCGTCCCTCGCTCCAGCAAAGCAGCGGAAGCAGCAACTCCTTTCCAGATAAAGCCACCGGGAACATGTATCTCGCTAATCCGAGACCATGGGGAATAACTAGAGGGGGAGAGAGATCCTTCACGAGGAGGTGTGGTTTGTGAGAGGGGAGAGGGGGGCTTTATATAGGAGGGAGGGAGACCCCTCCCCTCCCATAGCCGGCGCATGAGGGGGGGACTCCTCCCCTAATTCATTCATGTGATGAACCTCCACTCACATAAACATGGCCTCCACCCAAAATCCCACTCACATGTATTTAATTTCCACCAAATTAAATGCAACTCTCAATTAATAAAACTCTTTTATTTATTTTATTCAGAATTTTTTTAATTACTTTAATTAACAAACATTCACATAAAACCCCCTGCAACATTTCAATATCACATGCAGAACCAGTTTCTGCAATTTCACCCGAAACAATTCCGGTTTCCATCGAAATGATTCCAGCGCTTTCTTAAATCTTTATCTGAAACATATTTGCTCCAAATGGTGTCGGTATCCCTTAAGTGTGTCACCCTATGATTCGTGAATAATGCAGACATGATCGAGACCCCTCTCCGATCAATAATCAGCAATGGGACATAGAGATCCGTACTGACTCCCACATATTCAACGATGACTCTTCTGATCGTGTGAACCTTTAACGTCGTAACTAAATCCCTTTGTCTCGCGATATATTACATGTCCGAGATTCGATCATCGGTATCCAAATACCTAGCTTGATCTTGTTACCGACATGCACTCTTTTCTTATTCCTGTGATATAACATTCTAGTGATCACATCACTTGCTTGCAAGCTATTTCAATGTGATATCACCGAGAGGGCCTAGAGTATATCTATCTGTCATCGGGATGGACAAATCCCACTCTTGATCCATGAGCCTCAACATAACACCTTCGTAGCACTGAACCCACCTTTATAGTCACCCTGTTACGGTGTGACGTTTGATGTTATCAAGATAGTCTTCCAGTGTTAGCAATTAACATGATCTCATGGTCTAAGGACTAAGATTACTTCGTATGATGTTATAGCAGTATAAACATAATGACTCTGATCGTAATGCTATACTTCGGATGAATGTTCATCACATCATTCCACCAATGTTGTGACCTCGTTATTAACAACATCCAATGTCCATGATCAGGAAACCTTGATCATCTTGTTAATCAACGGGCTAGTCTATAAGAGAGGCATAACTAGGAACCCTTTTTGTTTATTAAACACACATGTATTGACGTTTCTGATCAATACAATTATAGCATGCAAAATAAACATTTATCATAAACATGGAATAAGATAATATCCACTTTATTATTGCCTCTCGGGCATATTCCCTTCAGTCTCCCACTTGCACTAGAGTCAATAATCTAGTTTGAAAACCTTTGCGTATTGAACACCTATGGCTTTCTGGTGTTGCATATACGCTATTGCTAGTGGTTAACATAATCTCCGGATCTGACAATTTCAGGTCCGTGTGTATTTGCATGTCTTTGCGTCTCTATGCATCACTCATTCTCAAATGAGATGGCATTGTATAAATTTGGTCCTTTGGTGAGACCTTTAGTTCGTTCGGCTCAAAATATGTTGATATTATTGTCACACAATATATCTTCATAGTATTAGCCCACTTTGAACCACACCTAGATTGATAACAAACTACTTAACACAAATGTCCTCCTTTGCTGCTACTATAGCAGTCATATACTTAGCCTTTTCTTGTAGTATCCGTCACAATGTCTCAACTTTGGAACTCATCCAAATCCATCATGGAACATCCTTTCCATTACATTGTGCCACCCATAGTCTAAATTGAGATAAATTTAATTTGTATCTTGTGACAAAACTAGTATCAATGTAACACTTTACAATGAACTACCTTTAACTATTTGTCACTTATACTTTATATATTCTTAGTTCTTCCAAAGCTCATAAGAATATCTTTACTATTGTCCAATGATCATCTTATGAATCATTCTGGTATATGGTCATAACATTTAGAGCATAGGACATTCTGGATATATACATATCATGGTATAATCGATCAAAATCTTCATGTGATTTTACTCACCAAGTGTTGAAACACTTGAATTTTGATACAATCCTTTCCATGCAGCAAGAACCTTTCTTGTTGTTTCCATGTTGAACCCTTTCAATATCTCATATATGTATGTCTGGCACAACCATATTAGCGCCTTAATCTATCCATATAGATATTGATGCCTAATATTCCGGGTTTGCCCAAGTCTTTCATCGAAATCTTATTTTAATGAAATTCTTAACTTGTGTCAATACAAGATACATCATTTCCAATCAACACCATGTCCTCTACATAATGTATTAGAAATATGTCTCAGCGCTCCTACTTAATTTCTTGCAAATGCAAGCATCTTCATCATCTCCGATGAAAGTAAACTCTTTTAACGTTTTCATCATGGTGAAGATTCCAACTCCGCTATGCTCACTTCAACTATTGAAGTTTGCATGCCCTTTTAGCACACTTTGAATTAACAAAACCCTTCGGACCGTGTTATGTACACGTCCTAGGTAACCATTCTATTAGAAGAACCTTGTTTTGTTTATTCAACTACCATATACCAAATTATATGTAGTGGTTGCTACATTGATCCGTCAAGACTAAATATCGCTATGAAAGATCAAATCTTGTCATAGTCAACTCCTTGAACATTGCCGTAAACTTCTTTCCGACATGTCGACTATTTCGTAGATGTTAAACATCCATGTCTATTTCTTTATAGATCCAAACACGACCGACATGCTTCACGCCTTTCCGGAGGGTCTTCCAAGTTCAGAAACTTGATTTCTCATGTATGGATACTATCACGGATTCTTTGACTTCTAGTCATTTTACGGAGTTAGGGCCCATCATCGCTTTGCATGTAGTAGGTTCATCATTGTCAAAACAATAACGACTTGCTTATCAAATCACACTATTTGATTCTTACCGACCCACACGGTTCAATAGGAACTCTAATCTCCGAGATCACACCCTTTGTAATCACGGGAGCCATGAGCATTGTGGCTGCCACCAGGACACTTTCCGGCGCTGCGCTACTTAGCACATATAGCTAATTTTTAACAACCTTATCAAAGTTCTATTGTCCTCCCACTTAACTTTTCACGAAAAATTCCTTCTCAAGAAACTTGACGTTCCAAGCGACAAACTCTTTTGTCCTCGGTGTTATGGAGGAATTCCGAACAAATTATTTGGGATAACCTACAAAGACGTGCTTATCCGACTTTGGTTGTAAACATTTTACTTATGCATAGCATACCAAAATTTAAGAAAAGACAATTTGGGTTTTATCCCAAACCATAACTCATATGTTGCATTTCAATGGATCACGATGGTGCTCTTTTCAGTGTAAAAGCGGTAGTCTCTAAAGCTTTAATCCTTAAAACATAATGGCAGTTTTATAAATGACACCTTCGATCTTACCATGTCAAACAAGGTTTGATTTGATTTCTCGAACATACCATAATCTTGTGGTTTATTGGGAAATGCAAATTTATGGAACAATTCCTGAAATCTTAGGTGTTTTGCTAAACCTGTAACTCAAATATCTTCCTTTATGATCAAATCATAAACTCTTTTATTTTCTTGTTACAATGATTTTTCACTTCATCTTGAAAGTCTTTGAACAAAATGATTCATACTTCTTCCTTATTAAGTAAATATATAGACATATTCAGTCAAATTTCTGGAGAAAGCATATGAAGACAAGAGATCCATCGCATATGGCTACACATAATGGACTATATACATCAACATGCATAATATCCAATAAATTAGTCATCCGTTCCTCTTTGGCCTATGGACGGAGTTTCAATTATCTCGAGGAAAGTTTCACATGCGTCAATTGATCAAAATCAAAAGACTCCAAAAATCCATCAACATGGAGTTTCTTCATGTTTACTTTCAAATATAATTTAAACAGCAATGTCACTTTAGAAGTGATCTTTCAATCATTTGTCTTGTGACATTTTAGCAATAATGTTTATGGATGTGATTTCTCCAACTAGACTTGTAAAAGTTCATCCATCCTTTATGGAATACGGTAATTATTTGAACAGCCATTGTTCTCATAATGCCGGAAAAAAATAACAATTATTTAAACAAATCTTGAAGGTTTGGTTTGATGACAACGAAAAACACAATAACACTTTATTTGTTTTTGATGAACATCATCTCTCATTCTCTTGCTGGTTACTTAGGCCATTGTAGTTCATGAATTGCGTTGTCCTGTATGACACTTCATACCAACCAATTCAGTATCCAATACCAGTATCCAGTACCTAAGAACCACATTGTTTAACAAGCAAGGAATATAGCCATAACATGTATATCTTCTATATACCTAAGTTGGACATCTCCAACCTTTTATTTTCTGCCAAATATTTTATAGATTCTCTTTCAGCAATTCCTTTTCTTTTAAAAGAATCTATCAACATCAATAGTGGTGTCATCAACATGACACATGGTACAAAGCGTATATAGTCACATACTAATACCTTTGGACTTGCAATTTGAAGTGGATCACCATCATCAAATGTTTGGTGTTCTTTCAAAAATCCATTCTTTAGTAATCTATTAGTGTAGTAAACATTTTACTTACATCTTCTATTCATCCTTATCATGACAACTTTCATGATCAAGCTACTATAGCCTATAAGGAAGAATCACGAGTATAATATCAGTTCCCAAAACCTTTTTGGTAGATTCGGATGCCTAGCATCTCCATCCTCCACAAATTCTCATACAATATGAGAACATGTATTTTGCTAAATTATACTCTATCATAATGCAACCAAAAACATTGTTTCAGATATCACAATATCTTTCACACATGATGGTTTCTAAAACAATTTTCAGCTCCAATATAATCTTGATATTAAAACAATTTTTTTTAATATCAATAATCATGGAGGCAAACATGATACTTTAGATACTAACATTGGAATTCTTACTCTTGATTTAATACTACTTATTAAACTTCATGCAGTAAATAGAGTTTGCTGAAAGTTTGCAATAGGACTTATAAACTTTAAATTGACATTCAAAACAATACGATACTAGTTTGTAAAGTAAATATCCAGAATTCTATAGTTCTATTATCTCAATTAAAACTAACCATAAGGTAGTGAACAGATTCCAATGACTACAACAAATTATGCAAATTCACATCGATTTAGTTTATGACAAATTGAGCTCGACTAATCCAACTTAGAAATGAACTCCCACTCAAAAACGACATCCCTCGTGCCTTTTTGGTGATTACATGAACCAAATCCACTACACTAAGTCCGATCATCACGTGAGTCGGTATAGGTTCAAAGGCGAGCATCAATATGGTCATCACATCAACTATATGACTCATGCTTAACCTTTCGATCCGTGTTCCGAGGCCATGTCTGTACATGCTAGGCTCGCCAAGTAAGAACCTTAGTATTCGCATGTGTAAAACTGTCTTACACTCGTTGCATGAAAGAGTAGAGTTGAGAACACCAGATCATCACGTGATGTCTCGAAACACGATCCATAGAACGGTGCATACTTAAGGAAGAACACATTTTATCTTGATATTTAAATGAGGGATCATCTTACAATGCTACTAAAAGCGCAAAACTAGCAATATAAGATGCAAACATCTAATGTGTAAAGTGAGATGATATGGTCCATGCATTTGATCACCATCATATGCATCGTGGTATGATCTCTATCAGTCCTTTGTGTGTAAGGCCAAGGTCTATGGAACTTACACATTAAGTGAGTTGTAAGAGTATCTATCATACATCTACTTACAACAATACCATATCAAGACACTAGCCCAGCAACGATCTAAACTAGACGCCTCTAATTTATCAATTGCAAGTTTTACGTGGCTTAGGGCTTTCGGAGATAGAACCAGTCTTACCTACGAACATGAACCACAACGAGGATAACCAAGTTATTAGCAACTCGTTGTAAATCGGATATTGACTATAATAACAGAGACAGACACCCGCTAGCCACTTATGCAAAAATAGTTGCATGTCAGTCGTGGAACCGGTCTCATGTACGATGACATGTAAGGTTGGTCCGGGCCGCTTCATCCCACTATGCCACCAATATCCAAAGTACATAGAAGATGCAATAACATGATCATCATCGCCCACATATAAACATATGTGTACTACCCGTGCAAAGCACCTACGCATATATCAGGCTCTGATACCACTGTAGGGTTCGTAGCATAGAAAAAAAAATTCCTATGATGGGAACTATCGCCAAGATCTATCTATTAGATACAAGCAACGGGTGGATATACATCCATAGAGAACCTACCCTCGAAGACAACAAAGCTTTGTTAATGAGTTGGAACTCGTGGATGATGTAGTCGTACACTTTCCGATCTCAAGATCATGATGAAGTCCAGCAGGTCCGGCTCCAACATGTCCATCAGATCCAGCTCCAGCAAGTCCAGCACCACGAAGTCCAGCACCACAAAGTAGCGGTGCATCCGTGATCGCACACACGTCCGGTACCCCGACAACCTCCGTCCCTTGCTCCAGCAAAGCAGCGGAAGCAGCAACTCCTTTCCAGATAAAGCCACCGGGAACATGTATCTTGTTAATCCGAGACCATGGGGAATAACTAGAGGGGGAGAGAGATCCTTCACGAGGAGGTGTGGTTTGTGAGAGGGGAGAGGGGGGCTTTATATAGGAGGAAGGGAGACCCCTCCCCTCCCATAGCTGGCGCATGAGGGGGGGGGACTCCTCCCCTCCTTCATTCATGTGGTGAACCTCCACTCACATAAACATGGCCTCCACCCAAAATCCCACTCACATGTATTTAATTTCCACCAAATTAAAAGCAACTCTCAATTAATAAAACTCTTTTATTTATTTTATTCAGAAATTTGTTAATTACTTTAATTAACAAACATTCACATAAAACCCCCTGCAACATTTCAATATCACATGCAGAACCAGTTTCTGCAATTTCACACGAAACAATTCCGGTTTCCATCAAAATGATTCCAGTGCTTTCTTAAATCTTTATCTCAAACATGTTTGCTCCAAATGGTGTCGGTATACCTTAAGTGTGTCACCCTACGGTTCGTGAATAATGTAGACATGATCCAGACCCCTCTCCGATCAATAATCAGTAGCGGGACCTAGAGATCCGTACTGACTCCCACATATTCAACGATGACTCTTGTGATCTTGTGAACCTTTAACGTCGTAACTAAATCCCTTTGTCTCGCGATATATTACATGTCTGAGATTCGATCATCGGTATCCAAATACCTAGTTTGATCTCGTTACCGACATGCCCTCTTTTCTCGTTCCCGTGATATAACATTCTAGTGATCACATCACTTGCTTGCAAGCTATTTCAATGTGATATAACCGAGAGGGCCCAGAGTATATCTATCCGTCATCGGGATGGACAAATTCCACTCTTGATCCATGAGTCTCAACATAACACCTTCGTAGCACTGAACCCACCTTTATAGTCACCCTGTTACGGTGTGACGTTTGATGTTATCAAGATACTCTTCCGGTGTTAGCAATTAACATGATCTCATGGTCTAAGGACTAAGATTACTTTGTATGATGTTATAGCAATATAAACATAATGACTCTGATCGTAATGCTATACTTCGGATGAATGTTCATCACATCATTCCACCAATGTTGTGACCTCGTTATTAACAACATCCAATGTCCATGATCAGGAAACCTTGATCATCTTATTAATCAACGAGCTAGTCTATAAGAGAGGCATAACTAGGAACCCTTTTTGTTTATTAAACACACATGTATTGATGTTTCCGATCAATACAATTATAGCATGCAAGATAAACATTGATCATAAACATGGAATAAGATAATAACCACTTTATTATTGCCTCTCGGGCATATTCCCTTCAACCTCCACCCCCTCTCCACCACCCCTGATGCCCAATGGAAGGCCAGCTGCCCTCCCCATTTTCTCCTTGCACCAAATCCACCATGAACCATTCCCCCTCGAGTTAAATAGGCCAGAGGCCTTCATAGCACGCCTCTACCCCTCATTTCTCCCCCTCATCCTCCACCTACCCATCCCCAAGCTCCAGATCTGGCACCCGAGCTCCCCATCGCCATGGAGAAGAGGAACAAGTCCTATCGGGCTCAACCTCGTTGCAGGGATGTAGTTGTACCCTACCACCCTAGCTCCCTCTCTTCCCACCAACTTGGTCCCCTGGATCTAATCCACCTCCCCTTTCCCTTCTTTGCACGCAAGAACACCGGAGGCCGCCGCCCAAGCCCAAGACCGAGTCGGGCTCCTCCTCCAAGTAGCAGCTTCCGAGCTCCCTCTCTTCCCTGCATGCAACACACTTGGAGTACCCGAGACCACTGAATCCGGCTGAGCCCCTCCATTTCAACATGCACCGGCCCCCGTAAGCGCTCTGTCGAACTCCGACGCATTCCTCTCGGTCTCTGCCGCACGAGACCACTTACAAGGGCAAAATCACCCGTGCCACCCCTCGATCGGATCGCCGTCGTCGACCGCTTCTCCTCCGCCGCTCCCCGGCCACTGGCAGGCCCTCAGATGAGCTGTCGTGCGCGCCCTGCCGCCAGCTAGGGTTCCGGCGAGTTCTGTCTACGGTGGAGGTGGACGATGCCCTGGCACCGTTAGATCGTTTTTAGCCAACGACCTGGATCGATGGATACGCATTCGCCCCTCCACCCTCCCTGACCGCTGGGTCCTGGCCGTCAGGGGTTTGAACCCCATCCCGCGTGCCGCCCGCCTGGTTGGGCTGCCCTTCTGCCTCCCGGCCCAGAATCCCCACGGATCTAGCCCAGCAGCCCCAATCCCCCTGTCTTCCTTTTCTTTTCTGTAATTTTTCTAGAGCTGCAAGTTGTTGTTTAGTTTAAAGAGATCCAAAAATGTAAAATGCCTAGTTTTGGCCAGATGCAAATTTGTGCATGTTCTGAACTGTTTTGTACAACCTTCAGAACTTGTACCTGGCTGAAAACAATATCCCTCTTTTTCTGGGATTTAACCTAGTAAGTAGTACCTTTTGTAGTCATTAAATCCCTTAGGAGTTTATAATGGTCCAATTGTACTGAAAGAAGAATTACCTGGTAGGTATTCCCATTACCTTCTATCTAGCATTGGTCCCATGCCAGTTTGAGCTCTGGTCCACCAGTAGCAAAAATAACAAAAACAGGGCATTTCCGCCTTTAAGATTTTCTCTGGGCCAATTTAAAATAGGTACTGACCTAAATCCAACTCTCCTAGTTCCTAAAACATAAGCTCTATCAAAATCCAGGAGCCCATAATTTTCTAAGACTCAGTTGATTTATTGTGAATTAATCGGTTCTCGGCTTAGACAATTCACTAGATAAATCACTACAGTAGCTCTGCAACTCCAAAATGAGTGAATCCAATTTCTAGAGAAAGGTATTAGAAATACCTAGCAGGTGTCCTTGGTTTCATATCAATAGCTACTGTGGATTTAATCTGGTGAAAAAGTTAAATTACCTACAGAACTGCCTTTGGGAATTTCCTGAGGGAATTCTATTAATTATCTTGACATGATTCCAACTAAGCCTTACCTAACCACCCAAGGAAATAATTTTTGGAGCTCCAGACCCTTTCTGGTGATTTATTTCCTAAACCTAGAGATTATTTCACTACGAAAATCATAAGTAATTAAAGAAAAGTGATAAATTAGTGAAACCACCTTTGTTGGTTTCATTTTATCAACTCCTATCTGTTGGTATCATGTTTTTACAATGGTATCTCATAGAATAAGTCTTTGGTCCAAAACCCTCTCATCCCTAGTTTCTAGACTATGAAACCCGCATGGTTACCTTCAAATGTTCCAAGACATGCTCCCAATCCTTCTAATCCATTTTCTCCACACCACTAATGACTTGTACTCTTGTATCGTCATTTGCTTGCTGTATGGTTTTGATGCTTGAATGCCTTATTTGATTGTGGTCTTGCTTGTTTGCATGTTTACTCGGTGACGACGATAGTTGCGCTGTATTGACACCGAGAAGAAGAGGTCTTCTTATTATTGGTATTCTAGGTTATCTAAAGAATAAGCCCAGGGACGTATTGCCATAATGCTAATCTCAGGCAAGCCACCTTCTTGCTCATAAGCCTTGTCCAACTTATTTACTTATCCATGGTTTATCTTCTGTTTATTAAAACTGCATTGTTTTACTATATGTTGATGTATATATATGGTAGTGGTTTGGCTCCTCCAAACCAGTACTCAATGGTACTACTAAGTACAACCCTCTTGATGATACCTACTTGTCCTTAGAATGGTAGATGGTGTATTACACCATATCCCTTTGTAGCCCCCCGATTTAGCCGAAGCAAAGCTAGAGGATGGGAAGACCCCGGAAAAAGTTTTACCAAATGTTTTATGATAAAACCTTGGTGAGGTGGGACCTCCCAAGAGATGTTGAGAAAGAAAAAAGTTTTGCTTTACAAAATGCTGAAGGAAAGATGGAGGCAAAAGGTTTACAAAAATGCACCCGAATCTTTGTAGTTTAGCTATAACAACTTAACCCGTGCAACCACATTACTCTCGAATGCGACAAAGCTGGATTTGATGGTTGTTTATTCTGGTATAAGTTGCCTTGTAACTACTACAGGGGATCGGGGATCCCTGGAGGGTGGGCCTTCTCCGATAAAGGTCCATGTGGGACATCGACCTAGAGGAGGAACGAAGGGTCTGCTGGCCTCCACGCGTTACTATGAGCCCCTCATTGAAAGCGCACACTCGAGAAGTGGAAAACACGCTCCGGTTGGTCCTCGGTACCTGACGTCCCGGTTTTGAGGGGATTAACACTCATAGGGTAGGCACTTATATTGGAGTGGGCATCCAGAGAGTCTTGATCGGTTACTCGACCCACGATCGGTGAAGATCAGGGTAGTGTACCCGGATCGTGTGGGTAAAGTGTATAACCTCTACAAAGTGTAAATCTATTCGAATAGCCGTCTCCGCGGTTAAGGACGGGTTGGACAAACTTCTGTAGAGTGTATAACCTCTGCAAAGTGTAAATCTATTCGAATAGCCTTGTCCGTGCTGTTTTTGATTTCAAAAAGGATTTTGGAACAGAAATGGCTTTGGAAAAGTTTTGACCATGGGATGGTTGTAAAGGAGAAAGGTTTTGACCATTGGATGGTCGGAATGAGGAGAAAGGAGATTGGTCATGGGATGACCGGAAGACGGGAACAAATGGGTGACCCAGTCCTAATGCTTTCCAAAACTTTTCAAAAAGGTTTCCAAAATGCTTACAAAGGTTTTCAACAAAGAAATGTATATGCTATATCTACAAGAGAAACTAATTGAGAAAGAACCTCTCTTGGAGCCCTCGTACTACTACAACCATATTGCATATCTTCTTGTTATTATTATTCCTTTAAGGTGGTTTGTGAGTACATTCAAAGTACTCACTGGCATTGCCCCTGGCTATTATCTTGGTCAGATATCAAGAAGAAGATGATGTTCGCGACTAGGCGAGCTAGGACGTTCTCCCAGTCAGTTGCCTGTAGGTTAAGGCATGGATTGGGCTCTACGCTTGATGAAGTTCTGTTGATGTTTATTGATGTAGCCATAATGGCATTTATGAAAGTCTTGTAATTCGGTATATTCTCGGATGTTGTAATCATACCTATCGGTTATGTGCCACGACTAACTGATCATGGGATCGTGGTTGTATGCATAACAGGGATTCTCGGAGGATTAATACGGGGGCCCCACAGACTTGGTATCAGAGCCATCCTGACTGTAGGAGAACCTTAGTTAGCATGGTCGTTAGACAGGAACCTTATTTTGAAAACCCCGGCTTTCGAAAATTAGTTTCCCAATGAGTTTCAAAAAGTTCTACTTCTTCTCTTACTTTAAGTAAATGCTTTCGAAAATGGTTTACTCCAACTCTCATCCAAACCTCAAACCTACGGATTTTAAATAACTAGGACCTAGAACCAGGTGAAGACGTTGAGGACAAGATGAAGAGACACAACTACTAGCAAACACATGGAGACTACAAGATCGCCCTACCAGCGGAATCCTCAAAATCAGAAGATATCAGGTGCTGCACTATCAAGAAACGTCCAAGATACGACGAAGGCCTCATTTGCAAGATAGAGACTCTGACCTGAAGAAAGAAGATATCTAGGGTCAATAGTCCTAAGAATAGGATTCCCCTACATCGCGAGTAGTTAACTCCTTGGTCCCTAGCATTGACCGTGTTTGCTTGCCTAAGTGCATCCTGTGTTGCTTGATGTGTGTTGTTTGACGAGGACATTGCGATCCCCTCGCTCTATTCGCCTTGTTTGTATGTTCTGGTTTGCCTTGACCTCCTTAAAAATGTGACTCGAGGAGCGATAATCCACCTAGTAACTCAGGAAACCCCTGTGTTAGTTGTCGGTAATGAGACCAGGACCTCAAAGAGTATATGAGAGGGAAAGCATCGCAAGAACCAGGAGTTCGACATCGTCAAGTCAGAATCAACTCAAAGAGATCACCTCAGCAGGACGGCATACCTCTTCAAACTCACCTCACAAGACTCATCAATAGCACCACACTCCCTTGTTCTGCAGTCTACTACAGCAAGAATCCCATTGAAGCCGGAAGTCAACCACCGAAGGATCCTCATTATTCACAAGAAACCACCAGAGATGTCTACCAAGACAAGAAGTGAAGACCTAACTACGCTGACCTCCAGTATATTAGAGCTTCTGACCGCCTCAGGAGACTAATTAATTTAGTCGACCCTACCCAAACTAATGGAATGATCCTCCCAGAAGGTCAGAACTACCCCTGAAACCAGATGATAAGGAAGCATGAAGACAACTCCTCTGAAGATAGATGCCTCTACTCTGACGGAACACTCTCAAGAGGAGCCGTAAACCGCTAACTGTAACATCCCAAAAATTTAATCCAAGTGCTCAAGATCCAAATCATCAAATTTAGAGTTAACAAAATCTTTTCCTTTTAAAAATATTAAAGCATTCATATGTGTGTGCATATAGTTTAGGAGTTGATTTGAATTGCCATGATTAAGTGATCCATTGCTTGTAAAATGATTCTTAGGTGAATTAAACATCATCTATATCATTCCCAAACAAATACCAAATAAAAACAAATCAAAATGAATAAAAGAAGCAAATGGTCATTTGTGCCATTTTAACTACCATGCCTACTTTGGCTATTCCTAGAACTCAAATCTTGACAGAAACCAATGTGGATCTTTTCACCCCTTGCTAGTACAAGTAGTTATGTACCAAGGCCCACTTTGTGACCTACCAAAAACTTTCAAACACTAATTTTAAATGGAAATTGAAAATTGAATGTAGTTCATATGAGAAGATCCCACTTATGCAAAAACCAACCAAACCAATTCACCTTGACATTTCCTAGCAACCAGAGACTACCAAGCATAAGATCAGATCACACACCAAAAATCTTTTCAAAATTCGAATTTAAATTTCTTGCGGCCATTGTGTCGAACACCTTGCAGACAGAATCCATTTGGCCTAACTATTACTGTTTTGATCAAATCTTGTCGAGCAATTAGAGCTGCATTGAACACCCTTGTCCCCCCTGAGACCAAGCAGACCCTCACCGGCCTACCACTAAGCCGCAATAGCAGTGGAACGCCGCCACTTTGTGGTCGCCGCTGGCCAGAAGAGGGCAAAGCGCCACAAACAGCGCTGCACCGTTCCAGCACCACCACTAGCTCCGCCTAACCCTACCGCACCTCCCTGCCCCTTCCCCAAGCCCAGCCAGGCCCTAGACCACACCCCAGCACCGCCGCCCATTCTCTCTGCGAGCTCGCCAGAGCACGCCAGAGCGCGTTAGCCGCCAGCATGCGACAGAACGCCCCTCGACCCAATACCATGCACACAGCTCCGCCTCGACCCCAACACCCGCCAGACATGGCCATGCGCCGCGGCGCATCCCACAGTCATCGTGCGCCGCGTCGAGCACCACCCCTGTCTCCCAAAGCGCGAGATGCTCCCGACAAAACGCCATCGCCCCTAGCCACGCATTGAAGTCGTAGAGCACCGCCAGGAGGCAGGCCACCGTCCGCCTAAAGCCGCTTGTATCAACGTCACTGACGAGCTCACCGTCGTGCCATTTGGTCCCCTTGTCGCCCTCTAAAAGGATCCCTCCCTTCTCTCCATTGATCCTTCCACCCCATCCCCGGAGCAAGGCGAGCCGCCATTCACCGGAATTTCACCGAAGCTTGCCACAACAGAGGAGGAGAGGCGCCATCGATTTCGTCCACCCCAGGAGCTGCCGTGACCTCGCCTGCGCTCGCCGTCGTCCACCAGTTCGTTTGCCTGCCTCGCCGCAGTAGCTGGAGCCCTGGTACGTCCCCGGTAGACCCCCACTGGCCGTTTAGGGTTCGGTCTCGCCGGCGACGAGTCGGTCGTCGATGACGACAATGAGCCGTCGATTTGCGTTCTAATCATACCGCCCAGATTGCCCCGTATCGCTTCGCGTTTGATGTGCCGCTGACCTGTGGGACCCCCCTGTCAGATGTCATTCGCACCGCAGAGCGCCATTGGGCCGACCCGTTTTCTTTCCCGCGCTAGCCCACAAATTCAAATATAGGTTTGTCTATTTTAGTTTGAACTCACTTCTGTCCCTTAGTTTAAAAATCAATTCAGGAAGATTTACTGAACCAAATTGAGTGATTCAAATTTTGTTAGGAAGCTACTGAAATGATCTATCCAAGACCATTGGAGTTAATTCATTTGGAGTCAGAGATATCTCCTAGTAAAAATAATAAGACAGAAGCTTTTGCACATTCAATTTTTTTATAAAATCAACCATAATAGCTTTTGAGTTGATTCCAACTATCAGAAATCACATTTAACCATACCTATCTGAATATCTAATAGTATTAAGGTTTGCATGCAGTGACTTTGGACTAGTACCAAAATAATGCTATATAGGAATTTCTAGTCACTTTAAATAATTAAATGTTAAACTTAAACTTAATTAAATGTGATCCAACCTTTAAATCACATTCCCATGTGTTAGAATATGTGGTGATGACATGTGTCCACATGATCCCATATTTTAAATGGAGAATATTAAATCTTAGATATTTTCAATGAGTAGAAATTACTTTTCTTAAATAAAAAGAATGAAACTAGTTAATAAAACCTTGTGATGCTTGTGACGATAATAGATCATCCAATGTGTGCCTTAGAGTGCTAAGTAGACTAGTTAAGTATTGTTTGGTGATTGTGTACTCCGTATGTATTTATAGACGATAGTAGTGACCAAGCTTTCAAGGAGGAGGAGTTCTACCAAGAGGAGGAGGAAGAAAATTTCAACCACTGCACTGCACAAGGCAAGCCATCATTAACAATGCAATCTAACACTTGGAAGTATAATACTTAGCAAGACGTTGTTAGCAAGATAGAATTAATCTAGATAATCTGAGCAAGATGCATTAGGCATGCTTTGGTTATACCACTTTGACTATTACCTACCCCAAGTTTTACTTCCAAGCTTTACTTTATTTACTTTACCAAAGTCCTTTACTTGTTTTGAAGGTAGCATAAAAGTATAAAACTTGATCTATCTAGATAACCTTAGATGGCATTCTATGGCATGAGATTGAGATTAGCATCCCCCCTTTGTGAACACTCTTAACTTAGTAGCTTAGAACTAAGTCAAAACTTGAGTCACTTTAGATGGGAGCACTTGGTGAAAATGAATTATGAAAACCTTGGAATGATGAGTCATTCTATTGAGATGTTTTGACATGTGTTGAGAAACACAAATGGTTTATGATGATGAAAATGTTGAGGCATGAGCCTTAGCCCCTTTTACAAAAACTGATGGTCGGATTCAGATGCGATACCATTCCAAATTTACCGTACAACCACAATACCTGAATTGGGTAAGGCTTAGCCGGAAGTTTATATGCATTAGTATTAGTTCTCTCGCGGGAGAGGTATGAGATGAGGCTACCTCTCAATGTTTTCCAGCTATGCAGTGCCCAAGATGACAGATGGTCATGGTTGGGAGGCCATGCTCATAGGAGAGGTGCTTATACTAGGGTGTGTAATGGAAAGGTTATGTTTGATTATCTCCATACTAAGTATGATGATTCAGGGTTATCCCTGACAGATGTATCAAATCTTGTGGTGTACCACAATAATCCTGAAAGTGTACCACCTCTGCAAAGAGTCAAACTATTCGAATAGCCACGTCCATGGTTATGGACAGTTGGAGTGGCCATACTGTTTCGTTGTCAGATATCTTCAAATGACTTATGAAAATGAATGATGAATCTTGACTTGACTACAACAGGGTTGTGACTATGACACTAGCCTCCCAACTTAAGTGATTCTAGAACTTTATTTTATCTTTCTTTGTTTCTGAACTCAGTTTAGGTTTCAAACTTAACTTTACAAATAAACTTAGAGTTAGCACTTTACACTAGAACTATACTACTTGTTAGTGGTAGTTTGCGAGTACTTAAAGAGTACTCATGGCGTTTGTCCCTGGCTATTCTCATGGCCAGACTATGAAGGAGACTACCAAGATGACGGACAACAGGATGACTATGATAACTAGGACTATCTGCCTTCGTCAGCATTGCCTGTGCCCCTGAAGATGGACCCCACCGCTACGCTTATTATTTATTCCACTGCTTGTTGTATTAAGACTGGATCATGAGATCCTTATTTGTGTAAGACCTTATTTATGGTTTGTAATGGATGATGTACTGTGATATCCAATCTGTTATGTCTCGAAAAAATGGTAATCTTGGGATTGCGATGTATGACATAACATGCATCTGGGATTAAAAATCCGGGTGTTAACACTAACTTTCTCTGACCTAACTACTTAAAGCCTCGTGAGGTAACCATCGCAACAAGGTAGTCGCAATAAGGTGTCACCCAAGGACCCCAACTCAAGTGTCACGCCTCTGCTCCAAGACGAAGGATCTACCCCAACCTCGATGACCTCATGTAAAGCTCTAAGGTGGAAAGACTACATCTTTATGACTCCAAGAAGGAAGGACTGCGTTAATGCTGAGCCACCCTAGTTTAATTTTAAGGGGGAAAGACTGCATCTTCCCACCAAAATAGAATAACCCTCTGCCAGGAGCAACCTCAGGAGTCCCGACCCTAAACTCGTAAATAGGATACGCTACGACCCTAAGGAAGAGCTGTGAATCCTTAGAGAGAGGTACTCCCAGCTGTAGATTCTATCCTCCGGCGAGTACTCTGTGAAGTTCAGCATCGAGATAGTCTGCCCAGTCTAAGCCCTCAAGATATAGAGTCCGGAAGGAAAAGAAGGTCATCCCTCGCCATCGGACTGGACTCTGCTCAACTCTTCGTGCATCTCGGAAGACTGAAGCTCAACTTCATCGACAGAGTAGCCACTTCCAAAGATGGAGTCTGTAAGATAGTATGCGTAAGACACCTAGTATCAACCCAACTAAAAATCCCCTAACCTTACTCTCCCGAATCTCGGGACGAGATTCTTTTATGGGGGAAAGGTCTGTAACATCCCAATTTCAGCAACCCTGATTAGTTGCCCAGAATGCAAAAATCAGGGGGAACAAAAACTTTTTCTTGCTAAGTGTTTGCTTGTTGATTGTCTGTGCTTATGCTTCTAATTGCATAGCTTATGATATACTCCTTACCTCACCATCAGTTGATATACTCCAAAACTGTCTTGGCTTAATTTCCATATTCTCAAATGTTCTGGCATTGCAAAACCTAAGCCAAGATGCTTATGAAACAAAATCTATTTTAGTAGCTTCTATTGACAAAACTATGGAGAGATATATAATATAATCTCCTTATATTTTCTAGACAGAACCCTCAGCCATTCTTATCTCTAGGTTGCCCAAAACCTCCTTTCAAAGCTTTTGGAATTCTACCCTTTGTAGAGATACCAAGGACTCTCATCTCATTCAAAATTCAACCTCTTAAAAATGCATCAACCTTACCTCAGGCTAGGCTTGATGGTAACCCTAGTAGTAGTTAGTTAGTTTGTAAGATGAGTTGCCTTAATCTGCTGTCTAATGAATTGCCTTTATTTGCTGCTTGATTTGTCTGCTTAGGAGATAGTATGAGCTACTCTAGGAGCTCATCACTAGGATCAAGGGGTTTCCAAATCACCACACCCTAAGCACGAATACAAAGCAAGATCTAATCTCTACATACTAGGTGATCATCTGAAAAACCTTAACCAGACCAATTCTGAAGATATCCCTTCTAGAAGTTTCCAAGTCAATGAAGACCAATATCAAGCATGGATCCTTTCCACTCAATATACCCTTCAACACCATCCACTTGATGATGCTTTGCTACCTTGCATCCCCTCAAAATCATCACCACCCACATTCTAGTCAAAAACCCTAAATTTGCCAAATTTGGCTAAGTTTGGAAAACTAATTCCAACATCACCTTTTTGAATGCCCCCGTTTCTCAACCCTTGTGCATTTTTTAAAATGCATCTGAACCATATTGTTAACCATCCTGAGGACTACCAAGTCACACTCTTGCCCTTGGTTATATTATCCTCCAACCCACTTGTTCTTGATGGTTTTGCAGGCAAGAAAATAACTTTTCCTCCAAATCTAGTCAACATGCCTACTTTGATAGAAGCTCACACCACCATCCAACCTTATATGGACCAACTCTTTGCATGGTTGTGTTATACTCATATAGGTTTATCCATACATACTTCACTTGTTCCAAGTGGATATTTGTGCTACTTAAACCCACAAGCTTTTGAAGGCTAGTTGATAATCTCCTTTGGCAGGCTTATTTTATTCAAAGTTTGAAAGCTTGTCTTGGTGAGCTCACGCAGGATCAAGCTCAAACCCCTAAACCATTGCAATCTACATCACTTGGTCTATCCATCCATATATCCCATGCCCCAAGGGGAGCCCTGAGCTCCAAGATCCAACAAGGTTTTGGTGGCATGAAAACAATCTTACCCGAGATCCTTGAATCTCTAGTTTTCACCAAAATCAACTTGGATTCCCAAATCCTTTGGGGCCCCCGTATTAATCCTCCGAGAATCCCTGTTATGCATACAACCACGATCCCATGATCAGTTAGTCCTGGCACATAACCGACAAGTATCATTACATCATCCGAGAGTATACCGAATTACAGGACTTACATAAATGTCATTATGGCTACATCAATAATCAGCAGCGGACTTCATGAAGCGTAGAGCCCGAGCCAGGCCCTAACCTACAGGCAACTGACTGGGAGAACGTCCTAGCTCGCATAGTCGTCAACTTCCTCCTCTTCTTGATATCTGACCAAGTAAATAGCCAGGGACAATGCCAGTGAGTACATTGAATGTACTCGCAAACCACCTTAAGATAACAGTAATAACAAGAGGATATGCACTATGGCTGTGGTAGTAGGAGGGCTCCAAGAGGGGTTCTTTTCTCAAATAGTTTCTCTTGTAGATATATCATCTATATATCTTTGTTGAAAACTTTGGTAAAACGTTTTGGAAACCTTTTTATTTGAAAAGTTTTAGAAAACATTAGGACTGGGTCACCCATTAGTTCCTTTCTCCTGGTTGTCCCACGACCAAACTCCTTCCATCCCTTTCTGACCATCCCATGGTCATGGTAGGGATCCTTTCCAACCATCCCATGGTCAAAACATTTTCAAAGCCATTTCTTTTCAGAAATCCTTTTTGAAAACAAAAACCAGCACCGCTCTACAGAAGTTTGTCCAACCAGTCCTTAACCGTGGACACGGCTATTCGAATAGATTTACACTCTGCAGAGGTTGCACACTTTACCCACACCATCTGGGTACCCTACCCTGATCTTCACCGATCGTGGGTCGAGTAACCGATCAAGACTCTCCGGATGCCCACTCTAGTATAAGTGCCTACCCTATGAGTGTTAATCCCCTCAAAACCGGGACGTCGGGTGCGGACCAATCGGAGCGCTTTTTCCACTTATCGAGTGTGCGCTTTCAATGCGGGGCTCATAGTTACGCTTGGAGGCCTTCCGACCCTTCGTTCCTTCTCTAGGTCCCACCGTTATCGGAGAAGGCCCACCCTCCAGGGATCCCCGATCCCCTGTAGTAGTTACGAGGCAGATTATACCGGAATAGACAACCTCCGAATCCAACCCTATCCCATACCAGAGTAATGTGGTTGCACAGGGTTAAGTTGTTATAGCTAGACTGCAAAGAACCAGGTGCGTTTTTGTAAACCTTTTTCCTCTGGTTTTTCTCTAGCATTTATAAAACAAAACCTTTTTTCTTTCTCAACATATCTTGGGTGGTCCCACCTCACCAAGGTTTTATAAAACATTTTGTAAAACTTTTTCCAGGGTCTTCCCATCCGCTAGTTTTTTCTTCGACTAAAACGGGGGTCTCCAAAGGGTTATGGTGATATACACCATCTATTCTACTAAGGACAAATAGGTGTCACCAAGGGAGTTGTACTTAGAACTACCAAGTGTAATAGTTTGGAGGAGCCAAACCACTACCATATATATATATCAACATATAGTAAAACAATGCAGTTTTTAATAAACAGAAGATAAAATATGCATGAGTAAAACAGTAGGACAAGGCTTATGAGCAACAAGGTGGCTTACCTGAGATCAGTAATATGACATAATTGTCCCTGGACTTCTTCTTTAGATAATCCCAGAATACCAATATCAATAATAAATACCACTTCATCTGCTCTCCGATTTCATCTCAACTATCGTCGTCCCGACAGCACATGCAAGCAAGCCAAGCCAGAATCAACACAAGGAATTCAAACACCAATACAATACAGCAAGAAATTGAATAACACAGAATTAAGATTCAGATGGTTTTGAGAGGATTGATTTTAGGAGATTGAGATGGCCTTGGGGAAGGGAATGAATACCCCTTAGGATTTATTGTCTAGAAAATACCTAAGAGATGGGTTTTGGACCAAGACATGAAACCAACAGATAGGTATTGATAAAATGAAACCAACAAAAGTGGTTTCACTATTTTATCCCTTTTCTTGAAATACTTATGAATATTCTAGTGCTAAAGGCTCTAGTTTTTCGAAATAATTCACCAGAAAAGTTCTGGAACTCCAAAAATTATTTCCTTGGATGGTTCAGTAGGGTTTGATGTACTAGTTCACTGAGAGTTGGAATCAAGTCAAGATAATTATCGGAATGCCCTCAGGAAATTCCCAAAGGCAGCTCTGTGGGGTTTTTGTCTTTTTCACCAAATTAAATCTACAAAATATTGTAATTTGATTCCAAAGGTACAGTGTAGGTATTTGGAATACCTTTATGTATAAATTGGAATCAACCTATTTGGAGTTGTGGAACTCCAGTAGTGATTTTTCTACTGAAAATACCCTAGCCAACGATGATTAAATCACCAAAGTGGGACAGTGCATCAATAAAATTTGATCTCCTGGGTTTTGATAGAACATGGGGTACCACATCCCAGGGAGTTGGAACAATGTCAAAACCTTTGTTGATTTGACGTACAGAAATCTCCTAAGGCAGAAACTAGTAGTTTTTGCTATTTTTACTAAAGGCAAACTACTATTCACCTTGGCATGAGATAAATGCTAGATGGTAGGACCAAGGGGATTCTTCCAAAGGGACTTGGTTTCATCCATTTTGGAGATGTGCAGTTCTCTGAGGAATTTATTTACTCGAAAGGATACCTCTTGGTAGATAAATATACAGAGGAGATATTAGTGGTATTTTGCCAAGATTTTCGTACAGCAAGATAGACAAAACCCTAAGGTATCCTACAAAATTTGTATCTGGTCAGCGGGAGGTATTTACCATTTTCATTTTGAATTAAAGTAACAGGCCAAAAAAGATCCGGTAAAGAAATGCTAAATGAAAAGGGGAATTTGCCTCGTGGGCTGGGTTCCAAACGAAAATGGGCCGGCAGAGGGGGATTCGGCCCAGCCGAGGCGAGCTGGGCGCGGGAAGCTGGGATTCGAATCCCTGGCACGGGGCCTGCTGGTCAGTGAGTCGGGAGGTCGAAGGGGTATGGGGCTCTGTGGTTCGTCGGATTAGGAAGAGGATCGATGGCCCAGGGGTCGTCCTCCTCGCTGGGACACGCGCGACAGCGCTGGGAACCCTAGGCGACGGGGGAGGATCGGTATCTCACTTGGGGGCACGGGGATGTGGAGCCAAGGCAGCAGGATGATGCCATCCACTGTGGCGACCATAGCCATGGGCAGCAAGGACCTATTCGGTGACCGGAGGCGTCTCGCGCGGGGGCGCCGGCGGTGATGCTCAGAAGCTCGTCGGAGTGGCCCCTGGGATGCATGCATGTTGACAGTGAGATTGCAGGAAGGACGCTGGGGTCCTGGGGAGCTCCAGGAGGTCTCCGGTCATGTAGAAGCTGCTCAAGAGGGTCGGGGTCGCCAGAGGAAGCATCAGGAGCTCACTAGGGTGGGCGTCGGTGGTGCATGCATGTCAAAAATCAAAACAGGGTTAGATAAGGAGTGTATGGGGATTCATTTTTTGGTGACATGCAACAGAGGAACGATAGAGGAGAGAGCACCATGAGCAGATGTTGAGAAGGGCCAAAAGGGCTTCTCCTTTCTTTCCTGTGCGAGGCAGAGTAGGGGAGAGGATGGGGAGGTTCTGGGGAGGTGCAGTGGAGTGTGAGGGAGAGAAATGAGGGAGCAGGAGTGGGGTGGAGGGCCTCTGGCCCATTTAATCCAAGAGGGAGGGGTCTAGGGTGCACTTGGTTCATGGGAGCAAGAGGGAGAGGTAAAAACCAGGGGCGGGTTTTCTGCGGGTGGTGGAGAGGCACAGGGGTCTTGTAGGGGACAGAGAGAGGGAGGGGTGCTGCTGGGGCAGGAGTTTTTGGCAATCAGTGCTTGTCCCACTTTAATCTCTACATCCAAACACTAGAGGACAAGGGGGAGAAGGTGCTACATTGGTCTTGCTACAGTCAAACTCGACTAGGGGGGGTGTGTTGTGCAAGCTTGCTGGACTAGGTTGGATGCAGGTTTGGTGGGGTTTAGAGTGGAGGATTTGCTTAGACTACACAATTGATCAACTACATGATTATGAAGGAAGTCTCAAATCTTGGCTTAGGCAAGATGAACTAAAGATGCTGGTAGATGGAGGGGGCCAAGATACCCCTCTAGGAATTATTTGAGATTTTTCCATGATTTATAAGTCCACTTAAATCCATTTGTTCAAAAACTGCAGAAGTGGTTTATAGATGCTCATTTGATAAATTGACATTGGACAAGGTTGGTTTTTAGTTTGAGATGGTCCCAAATGTGAATACACACTTAGGGGAATTTTCCCATGATTTATTGGACGATAAAAGTATATAAAACTATTATTATTCCATTTCAGCCATTTAAGGAAATGGGCAAAAAGAAATAATAAAGCTCTTCAAGGGAAGATGGGGTCTGATATGTGGGTCTCAATTGAGCCAAAAGTTGGGGAAGTGTTTTGGCAAAAACCAAACTTTCTCTTAGGGAAGAGGTTTTGAAGAATTTGTCTATTATAGAATTAAATTGATTTGGAGCCAAAATAATTTTGGGTAATATTTGATAAATCTTGATGATCAAGGTAGATGATGTAGACAAGATGTAGCAAGCATTTGCAACCTTGGTATTGGAGAATCCAAGTTGATTTTGGTGGAATACCCTACATTAAGGATCTAGGGTGATGTTAACTTCATACCATCAAAACCATGTTGTATCTTGGTGCTCAGATCTCCCCTTGGGGCATGGGGTCGATGGATGGATAGACCAAGTGATGTAGATTACAATGGTGTAGAGGTTTGAGATTGATCCTGCTTGCGCTCACCAAGGCAGGCTTTCAAACTTTGAATAAAATAAGCCTGCCAAAGCAGATTATCAACTAGCCTTCAAAACCTTGTGGGTGTAAACAGCTCAAGGATCCAATTGGATCAAGTGAATTATATCGTGTTAGAACTATATGAGTAGAACACAACCATGCAAAGAGTTGGTCCATAGAGGTTTGGATGGTGGTGTGAGCTTCTAGGAAAGTTGGCATGATGACTAGATTTGCAGGAAAAGTTATTTTCTTCCCTGCAAAACCATCAAGAACTAGTGGGTTGGAGGATGATCTAACCAAGGGAAAATGTGGGCCTTGGTAGTCCTTATTATGCTTAACAATATGGTTCAGATGCATTTCCAAAAATGCACAAGGGTTGAGAAAGAGAGGCATCCAAAAAGGTGATGTTGGAAACAGATTTCCAGACAGCCAAATTTGGCAGAAATAGGGTTTTTGACTAGAACGTTGGTGGAGATGATTTTGATGGGTTGCAAAGTACCCAAAGCATCATCAAGTGAATGTGGTTGAAGAGTAGATTGAATAGAAGGGATCCATGCTTGATATTGGTCTTCATTGACTTGGAAGCTTCTAGAAGGGATCACTGTAGAGTTGATCTAGTTAATGGTTTTAGATGATCACCTAGTAGCTAGGGATCATATCCAGATTTGTATTCTTGCTTAGGGGTCGATGAGTTGGAAACATCTGGATCCTAGGGATGAGCTCCTAGAGTAGCTCATACTATGTCTAAGCAATCAAGTCAAACAGCAGATCAAGGCAACTCATCTTACAAACAAATCAACTACTACCGGGGTTACCACACGGCTTAGCTTGAGGTAAGGATGGGTATTTTGAAATAGGTTGGAGTTTGAACAAGGTAAGGTCCTTGGTATCTCTACCAAGAGTAGAATTCAAAAGTTTACAAAAAGGTTTTGTTAAATCTAGAGGTAAGAGTATTAGAAGGTTCTGTCTTGAAAACATAAGGAGATTATATTATATAGCTCTCCATAGTTTGATCAATAGAAGCTACTAAAATAGTTGGCTTGCAAAGGCTTCTTGGCTCAGGTTTGGAAATGCTAGAACATTTGAGAATATGGAGATTGAGCCAAGACAGTTTTGGTAAGTAGCTTTTGTCAACTGGTGTTGAGGTAAGGAGTATATCATCTAATACACAATCATAGGCATAGCATATCCAAACAACAAGCAAACACTTCAGCACTCAACAAGAAAAAGTTTTTTGTTCCCCCTGATTTTTGCATTCTGGACAGCTAATCAGGGTTGCAGAAATTGGGATGTTACAGATCTTTCCCCCTTAAAAGAATCTCGTCCCGAGATTCCGAAGAAACAAGGTTAGGGGATTTTGAGTCGGGTTGATACTAGGTGTCTTACGCGTACTACCTTACGGACTCCGTCTTTCAAATAACTACCATGTTGATAAGGTTGAGCTTCAGTCCTCGGGGATGCATAGAGAGTTAAGCAGAGTCTAGTCTTGATTTTGAAAGATGAACTTCTTTTCCTTCCAGATTCTATATCCTCGAGGGCTTAGGCTGGGCAGACTACCTCGATGTTGAACGTCACGGGTACTCGTCGGGAGATAGTATCTACGACCTGATGTACCTTTCTCTAAGGATTCACAACTCTACCTTAGGGGCGTAGCGTATCCCATTTAACGATTTTAGGGTCGAAACTCTTGAGTTTGCTCTGAGTGCAGGGTTACTCTATTTTTGTGGGAAAGACGCAGTCTTTCCCCCTTATGATTTGACTAGGTTAGCTTGGAGATAACACATTCCTTCCTTTTTGACTTCATGGGTGACGGTTATAAAGATTGTCGTCCATCCTTTTTCCTGTAGTCGAGGTCTTCGGAAGGCGTCTGTGAAGCTATGGCCTACGGGGCTTATATACTACTATTATTCGTACTTAGCCCGGTGGAGACATTGGAGTCTCACTTCTTCTACGCTTTAAGGGCCTAGGGGTCAGCGGTTCGGTGGTCCTTTGGGTGGGTCTTCAGCTGAAGTAGCGGAGGGACTTTGTAGAATCTTCAGTAGGTTTCTCATCGGATAACTCACGGTTGTTGCTTGGCGAGAAGACTTCAGAGATGGAGATATTTTCCGAAGTATCTTTTGGTAGACAGTCTTTTGAAGATTGAGTGGAAAGACGCCGTCTTTCCACCTTAGAGCTTCACTAAGGTGCTTTAGGAGAGGTTGCGGATCTTCTGTCTTGGAGTGCTGACCAGATGTTAGCGGCAGGCTGTATCTTCCCGGAGTCTTGGGCTGGGGTCTTCGAGTGACGCCTTATTTTACCAACCTTGACGGCGCTGGTTTACTAACAAAGCCCTTAGGGTGGTTAGCTCAAGGTAAATTAGCGGCTTACGACTTTTCAGGACAGTCTTCAGTCAAAGTAGAGGCATCCAGCTTCGAGGGAGATGTCTTCGCGCTTCCTAATCATCTGACTTCAGGGGTGGTTCTGACCTTCTAGGGAGGATCAATCTGTTAGTTTGGGTAGGTTTGACTATAATAGGTAGTCCCCTGAGGTGGTCAGAAACTCTAATCTACTATAGGTTAGTGTGGTTGGTCTTTACTCCTTGTCTTGGCTGACAGATCGGGTGGTTTCTGGTGGATATTGAGGATCCTTCGGTGATCAACTTCCGTCTTCGATGGGATTCTTGCTGTCGTAGACTGAGGAATCAAGGGAGTATGGTGCTATTGACGAGTCTTGCGAGGTTAGTTTGACAAGGTATGCCGTCCTGCTGAGGTGAAATCTTCGAGTTGATTCTGCCTTGACGATGTCGAACTTCTGGTTCTTGCGATGCTTTTCCTCTCATATACTCTCGAGGTTAGTCTGGTCTCATTACCAACATATAACACGGGGGCTTCCTGAGTTACTAGGTGGGTTATCGCTCCTCGAGTCACATTTTTAAAGAGGTCATAGCAAACCAGAGCATACAAACAAGGTAAACAGAGCGAGGGAATCGCAATGTCCTACGGCAAACATCACACATCAAGCAACATAGGAGGCACTTAGGCAAGCAAACACGGACAACGCTAGGGACCAAGGAGTTAACTACGCGCGATGTAGGGGAATCCTATTATTAGGACTATTGACCCTAGATATTGTCTTTTCTTCAGGTCGGAGTCACAATCTTGCAGATGAAGTCTTCGTCGTATCTTCGATGTTTCTTGATAGTGCAACACCTGATGTCTTCTGATTATGAGGATTCTGCAGGTAGAGCGATATTGTAGTCTCCTTGTGTTTGCAGGTAGTTGCTTGTCTTTATCTGGTTCTCATTGTCTTCACAGGGTTCTAGATCCTAGTTATTTAAAATTCGTAGGTTTGAAGTTTAGACGAGAGTTAGAGCAAACCATTTTCGAAAGCATTTACTTAGAGTAAGAGAAGAAGTAGAACTTTTTGAAACTCATTTAGAAACTAGTTTTTTAAAGCCAGGGTTTTCAAAATAAGGTTCCTGTCTAACGACCCTGCTAACTAAAGTTCTCCTATAGTCAGGATGGCTCTGATACCAAGTCTGTGGGGCCCTTGGATTAATCCTCCGAGAATCCTTGTTATGCATACAACCACGATCCCAGGATCAGTTAGTCGTGGCACATAACCGACAAGTACCATTACATCATCCGAGAGTATATCGAATTACAAGACTTACATAAATGCCGTTATGGCTACATCAATAATTAGCAGCGGACTTCATGAAGCGTAGAGCCCGAGCCAGGACCTAACCTATAGGCAACTGACTAGGAGAACGTCCTAGCTCGCATAGTCGTCAACTTCCTCCTCTTCTTGATATCTGACCAAGTAAATAGCCAGGGACAATGCCAGTGAGTATATTGAATGTACTTGCAAACCACCTTAAGGTAACAGTAATAACAAGAGGATATGTACTATGGCTGTGGTAGTAGGAGGGCTCCAAGAGGGGTTCTTTTCTCATATAGTTTCTCTTGTATATATAGCATCTATAGATCTTTGTTGAAAACTTTTGTAAAACGTTTTGGAAACCTTTTTATTTGAATTTTTTTAGAAAACATTAGGACTGGGTCACCCATTAGTTCCTTTCTCCCGGTCGTCCCACGACCAAACTCCTTCCATCCTTTTCTAACCATCCTATGGTCATAGTAGGGATCCTTTCCGACCATCCCATGGTGAAAACATTTTCAAAGCCATTTCTTTTCAGAAATCCTTTTTGAAAACAAAAACCAGCACCGCTCTACAAAAGTTTGTCCAACCCGTCCTTAACTACGGACACGGCTATTCGAATAGATTTACACTCTGCAGAGGTTGCACACTTTACCCACACCATCCGGGTACCCTACCCTGATCTTCACCGATCGTGGGTCGAGTAACCGATCAAGACTCTCCGGATGCCCACTCCAGTATAATTGCCTACCCTATGAGTGTTAATCCCCACAAAACCGGGACGTCGGGCGAGGACCAACCGGAGCGCATTTTCCACTTCTCGAGTGTGCGCTTTCAATGAGGGGCTCATAGTAACGCGTGGAGGCCTGCCGACCCTTCGTTCCTTCTCTAGGTCCCACTTTTATCGGAGAAGGCCCACCCTCCAGGGATCCCCGATCCCCTATAGTAGTTACGAGGCAGATTATACCGGAATAGACAACCTTAAAATCCAGCCCTGTCCCATACCAGAGTAATGTGGTTGCATAGGGTTAAGTTGTTATAGCTAGACTGCAAAGAACCAGGTGCATTTTTGTAAACCTTTTTCCTCCGGTTTTTCTCCTGAATTTATAAAACAAAACCTTTTTTTCTTTCTCAACATCTCTTGGGAGGTCCCACCTCACCAAGGTTTTATAAAACATTTTGTAAAACTTTTTCCGGGGTCTTCCCATCCGCTAGTTTTTGCTTCGGCTAAAACGGGGGTCTCCAAAGGGTTATGGTGATATACACCATCTATTCTACTAAGGACAAGTAGGTGTCACCAATGGAGTTGTACTTAGAAGTACCAAGTGTAATAGTTTGGAGGAGCCAAACCACTACCATATATATATCAACATATAGTAAAACAATGCAGTTTTTAATAAACAGAAGATAAAAATGCATGAGTAAAACAGTAGGACAAGGCTTATGAGCAAGAAGGTGGCTTGCCTGAGATCAGCAATATGACATAATTGTCCCTGGACTTCTTCCTTAGATAATCCCAGACTACCAATATCAATAATAAATACCACTTCATTTGCTCTCCGATTTCATCACAACTATCGTCGTCCCGACAACACATGCAAGCAAGCCAAGCCACAATCAACACAAGGCATTCAAACAGCAATACAATACAGCAAGCAATTGAATAATACAGAATTAAGATTTATATGGTTTTGAGAGGATTGATTTTAGGAGATTGAGATGGCCTTGGGGAAGGGAATGAATACCCCTTAGGATTTATAGTCTAGAAAATACCTAAGAGATGGGTTTTGGACCAAGACCATATTCTGTAAGGTACCATTGTAAAAACATGATACCAACAGATAGGTATTGATAAAATGAAACCAACAAAAGTGGTTTCACTATTTTATCCCTTTTCTTGAAATACTTATGAATATTCTAGTGCTAAAGGCTCTAGTTTTTGGAAATAATTCACCAGAAAAGTTCTGGAACTCCAAAAATTATTTCCTTGGATGGTTCAGTAGGGTTTGATGTACTAGTTCACTGAGAGTTGGAATCAAGTCAAGATAATTATCGGAATGCCCTCAGGAAATTCCCAAAGGCAGTTCTGTGGGGTTTTTGTCTTTTTCACCAAATTAAATATACAGTATATTTTAATTTGATTCCAAAAGCACAGTGTAGGTATTTGGAATACCTTTCTTAAGAAATTGGATTCAACCTATTTGGTGTTGTGGAACTCCAGTAGTGATTTTTCTACTGAAAATAACCTAGCCAGAGATGATTAAATCACCAAAGTGGGACAGTGCATCAATAGAATTTGACCTCCTGGGTTTTGATAGAACTTGGGGTACCACATCCCAGGGAGTTGGAATGAGGTCAAAACCTTTGTTTATTTGACCTAGAGAAATCTCCTAAGGCATAAACTAGTAGTTTTTGCTATTTTTACTAAAGGCAAACTACTATTCACCTTGGCATGAGATAAGGCCCAGGGGTATTCTTCTAGAGGAACTTGGTTTCATCCATTTTGGAGACGTTCAGTTCTCTGAGGAATTTATTTACTGGAAAGGATAACTCTTGGTAGATAAATCTACAGAGGAGATATTAGTGGTATTTTGCCAAGCTTTTGGTATAGCAAGATAGAAAAAAACGTAAGGTATCCTACAAAGTTTGTATCTAGTCAGCTGGAGGTATTTACCATTTTCATTTTGAATTAAAGTAACTGGCCAAAAACAGATCTGGTAAAGAAATGCTAAATGAAAAGGGGAATTTTCCTCGTGGGCTGGGTTCCAAATGAAAATGGGCCGACAGAGGGGGATTCGGCCCAGCCGGGGCGAGCTGGGCGCGGGAAGCTAGGATTTGAATCCCTGGCACGGGGCCCGCTGGTCAGCGAGTCAGGAGGTCAAAGGGGTATGGGGCTCTGTGGTTCGTCGGATTAGGAAGAGGATCGATGACCCAGGGGTCGTCCTCCTAGCTGGGACGCGCGCGGCGGCGCTAAGAACCCTAGGCGACAGGGGAGGCTCGGTAGCTCACCTGGGGGCATGGGGATGTGGAGCCAAGGCGGCAGGACGATGCGGTCCACTGTGGCAACCATAGCCATGGGCGGCAAGGCCCTATTCGTTGACCAGAGGCGTCTCGCGCGGGGGCACCGGCGCTGATGCTCGGAGGCTCATCGGAGTGGCCCTTGGGATGCATGCATGTCGACGGTGAGCGTGCAGGAAGGACGTTGGGGTCCTAGGGAGCTCTAGGAGGTCTCCGGTCGTGTAGAAGCTGCTCCAGAGGGTCGGGTTCGCCGGAGGAAGCATCGGGAGCTCGCCGGGGTGGGCAGCGGTGGTGCATGCATGTCAAAAATCAAAACAGGGTTTGATAGAGGAGAGTACGGGGATTCCTTTTTGGTGACATGGAATAGAGGAAGGATAGAGGAGAGAGCACCATGAGCAGATGTTGAGAAGGGCCGAAAGGGCTTCTCCTTTCTTTCATGTGCGAGGTAGCGTAGGGAGAGGATGGGGAGGTTCTTGGGAGGTGCAGTGGAGTGTGAGGGAGAGAAATGAGGGAGCAGGAGTGGGGTGGAGCGCCTCTGGCCCATTTAACCCGAGAGAAAGGGGTCTAGGGTGCACTTGGTTCATGGGAGCAAGAGGGAGAGGTAAAAACCAGGGGCGGGTTTTCTGCGGGTGGTGGAGAGGCACAGGGGTCTTGTAGGGGACAGAGAGAGGGAGGGGTGCTGCTGGGGCAGGAGTTTTTGGCAATCAGTGCTTGTCCCACTTTAATCTCTACATCCAAACACTAGAGGACAAGGGGGAGAAGGTGCTACACTGGTCTTGCTACAGTCAAACTCGACTAGGGGGGGTGTGTTGTGCAAGCTTGCTGGACTAGGTTGGATGCAGGTTTGGTGGGGTTTAGAGTGGAGGATTTGCTTAGACTACACAATTGATCAACTACATGATTATGAAGGAAGTCTCAAATCTTGGCTTAGGCAAGATGAACTAAAGATGCTGGTAGATGGAGGGGGCCAAGATACCCCTCTAGGAATTATTTGAGATTTTTCCATGATTTATAAGTCCACTTAAATCCATTTGTTCAAAAACTGCAGAAGTGGTTTATAGATGCTCATTTGATAAATTGACATTGGACAAGGTTGGTTTTTAGTTTGAGATGGTCCCAAATGTGAATACACACTTAGGGGAATTTTCCCAAGATTTATTGGACGATAAAAGTATATAAAACTATTATTATTCCATTTCAGCCATTTAAGGAAATGGGCAAAAAGAAATAATAAAGCTCTTCAAGGGAAGATGGGGTCTGATATGTGGGTCTCAATTGAGCCAAAAGTTGGGGAAGTGTTTTGGCAAAAACCAAACTTTCTCTTAGGGAAGAGGTTTTGAAGAATTTGTCTATTATAGAATTAAATTGATTTGGAGCCAAAATAATTTTGGGTAATATTTGATAAATCTTGATGATCAAGCTAGATGATGTAGACAAGATGTAGAGAGCATTTGCAACCTTGGTATTGGATAATCCAAGTTGATTTTGGTGGAATACCCTAGATTAAGGATCTAGGGTGATGTTAATTTCATACCATCAAAACCATGTTGTATCTTGGTGCTCAAATCTCCCCTTGGGGCATGGCGTAGATGGATGGATAGAACAAGTGATGTAGATTACAATGGTGTAGAGGTTTGAGCTTTATCCTGCTTGAGCTCACCAAGGCAGGCTTTCAAACTTTGAATCAAATAAGCCTGCCAAAGCAGATTATCAACTAGCCTTCAAAACCTTGTGGGTGTAAACAGCTCAAGGATCCAATTGGATCAAGTGAAGTATATTTGGGTAGACCTATATGAGTAGAACACAACCATGCAAAGAGTTGGTCCATAGAGGTTTGGATGGTGGTGTGAGCTTCTAGCAAAGTTGGCATGATGACTAGATTTGCAGGAAAAGTTATTTTCTTGCCTGCAAAACCATCAAGAACTAGTGGGTTGGAGGATGATCTAACCAAGGGAAAATGTGGTCCTTGGTAGTCCTTAGTATGCTTAACAACATTGTTCAGATGCATTTCCAAAAATGCACAAGGGTTGAGAAAGAGAGGCATCCAAAAAGGTGATGTTGGAAACAGATTTCCAGACTTAGCCAAATTTGGCAGAAATAGGGTTTTTGACTAGAATGTTGGTGGAGATGATTTTGATGGGTTGCAAAGTACCCAAAGCATCATCAAGTGAATGTGGTTTAAGAGTAGATTGAATAGAAGGGATCCATGCTTGATATTGGTCTTCATTGACTTGGAAGCTTCTAGAAGGGATCACTTTAGAGTTGATCTAGTTAAGGGTTTTAGATGATCACCTAGTAGCTAGGGATCATATCCAGATTTGTATTCTTGCTTAGGGGTCGATGAGTTGGCAACATATGGATGCTAGGGATGAGCTCCTCTAGTAGCTCATATTATCTCTAAGTAATCAAGTCAAACAGCAGGTCAAGGCAACTCATCTTACAAACAAATCAACTACTACTGGGGTTACCACCAAGCTTAGCTTGAGGTAAGGATGGGTATTTTGAAATAGGTTGGAGTTTGAACAAGGTGAGGTCCTTGGTATCTTTACCAAGAGTAGAATTCAAAAGTTAACAAAAAGGTTTTGTTAAATCTAGAGGTAAGAGTATTAGAAGGTTCTGTCTTGAAAATATAAGGAGATTATATTATATAGCTCTCCATAGTTTGATCAATAGAAGCTACTAAAATAGTTGGCTTGCAAAGGCTTCTTGGCTCAGGTTTTGAAATACCAGAACATTTGAGAATATGGAGATTGAGCCAAGACAGTTTTGGTAAGTAGCTTTTGCCAACTGGTGTTGAGGTAAGGAGTATATCATCTAATACACAATCATAGGCATAGCACATCCAAACAACAAGCAAACACTTCCGCACTCAACAAGAAAAAGTTTTTGTGCCCCCTGGTTTTTGCATTCTGGACAGCTAATCAGGGTTGCAGAAATTGGGATGTTACAAATCCCAAGGTTGCAAATGCTTGTTACAACTTGTCTACATCGTCTACCTTGATCATCAAGATTTATCAATAATTATCCATATTTATTATGGACCAAAACTATTTAATTCCCTTAATAGGCAAAACCTCCAAAACATCTTCCATAAAGGAAAGTTTGGTTTTTGCGAAAACACTTCCCCAACTTTTGGATCAATTGATGTCCACACATCATACCCATCTTCCCACTTCAAAAATAAATATTTTTGAAGAGCTTTATTATTTCTTTTTGCTCATTTACTTAAATGGCTGAATTGGAATAATAATTGTTTTAAATACTTTTATCTTCCAATAAATCTTGGGAAAATTCCCCAAAGTTTGTATTCACATTTGGGACCACCTCACATCAAATACAACAAGGTACAATGTAAAAATATCAAATGATCTTCTAGAAACTACTTCTGTACTTTTTGAATAAATGATTTTAAGTGGACTTAAAACCCTGAGAAAAATCCCAATTAATTCATGGATACCTATCTTGACCTCATCTATCCACCAGTACCATCTTCCCACCTTGTCCTACGAAAATTTTTGAACTTCCTTCACAATCACCTATTTACTCAATTTAGCAAACCCAGCTAGTACTGAGTTAAATCAAGATCAAGCCATCATCCAAAGGCTTGACCAGCACCTCTCTCTAGCACCCATCTCACTCCTGGTCGAAAACCTAGTGGTTCACCCCCCACTTGTCATTAGTACTTGGAAGGAGAGAGAGAGGGTCAAGATATTATTGCCTACCTTGGGAAGATAAGCTTAAGACACCAGCCCCACTGCCCCTCTGCCCTATGCACGACCCCAGATAACACCTCCACCCCCTCTCCACCACCCCTGCTGCCCAATGGAAGGCCAGCTCCCCTCCCGATTCTCTCCTTGGACCAAATCCACCATGAACCATTCCCCCTCAAGTTAAAATAGGCCAGAGGCCCTCACAGCATGCCTCTACCCCTCATTTCTCCCCATCACCCTCCACCTACCCATCCCCAAGCTCCAGATCTGGCACCCGAGCTCCCCATCACCATGGAGAAGAGGAACAAGTCCTCTTAGGCTCAACCTCGTTGCAGGGATGTAGTCGTACCCTACCACCTCAGCTCATTCTCTTCCCACCAACTTGGTCCCCTACATCTAATCCACCCCCCCTTTCCCTTCTTTGCACGCAGGAACACCGGAGGCCGCCGCCCAAGCCCAAGACCGAGCCAAGCTCCTCCTCCAAGTAGCAGCTTCCGAGCTCCCTCTCATCCCTGCATGCAACACACATGGAGTACCCGAGACCACCGAATCTGGCCGAGCCCCTCCGTTTCAACTTGCACTGGCCCCTGTAAGCGCTCCGTCAAACTCCAGCGCATTCCTCTCGGTCGCTGCTGCGCGAGACCACTTCCGACACCAAAATCGCCTATGCCGCCCCTTGATCGGATCGCCGTCGTCGACCGCTTCTCCTCCATCGCTCCCCGGCCGCTGGCAGGCCCTCAGGTGACCTCCCGCGCGCGCCCCGCCACCAGCTAGGGTTCCGGCGAGTTCTCTCCGCGGCGGAGGTGGACGATGCCTTGGCACCGTCGGATCGTTTTTAGCCCAACGGTCTGGATCGACGGATACCCCTTCGCCCCTCTACCCTCCCTGACCGCTGGGTCCTGGCCGTCAGGGGTTTGAACACCATCCCGTGTGCCGCCTGCTTGGCTGGGCCGCCCTTCTGCCTCCCGGCCCAGAATCCCCACGGATCTGGCCCAACAACCCCAATCCCCCTGTCTTCCTTTTCTTTTCTATAATTTTTCCAGAGCTGCAAGTTGCTATTTAGTTTAAAGACATCCAAAAATGTAAAATTCCTAGTTTTGGCCAGATGCAAATTTGTGCATGTTCTGAACTGTTTTGTACAACCTTCAGAACTTGTACCTAGCTGAAAACAATATCCCTCTTTTTCTGGGATTTAACCTAGTAAATAGTACCTTTTGTAGTCATTAAATCCCTTAAGAGTTTATAATGGTCCAATTGGACTGAAAGAAGAATTACCTGGTAGGTACTCCCCATACCTTCTATCTAGCATTGGTCCCATGCCAGTTTGAGCTCTCGTCCACCAGTAGCAAAAATAACAAAAATAGGGCATTTCTGCCTTTAAGATTTTCTCTGGGCCAATTTGAAATAGGTACTGACCTAAATCCAACTCTCCTAGTTCCTAAAACATAATATCTACCAAACTCCAGGAGCCCATAATTTTCTAAGCCTTAGTTCACTTATTGTGAATTAATCGGTTATGGGCTTAGACAATTCACTAGATAAATCACTATAGTAGTTCTGCAACTCCAAACTGAGTGAATCCAAATTCACTAGAAATACCTAGCAGGCATCCTTTGTTTCATATCAATAGCTACGGTGGATTTAATCTGGTGAAAAAGTCAAGTTACCTACAGAACTGCCTTTGGGAATTTCCTGAGGGCATTCTAGTAATTATCTTGACATGATTCCAACTCTCAGTGAACAAGTACATCAAGCCTTACGTAACCACCCAAGGAAATAATTGTTGGAGCTCCATAACCTTTTAGGTGATTTATTTCCTAAACCTAGAGATTATTTCACTAGGAAAATCATAAGTAATTAAAGAAAAGTGATAAATTAGTGAAACCACCTTTGTTGGTTTCATTTTATCAACTCCTATCTGTTTCTATCATGTTTTTACAATCATATCTCATATAATAAGTCTTTGGTCCAAAACCCTCTCATCCCTAGTTTCTAGACTATGAAACCCATATGGTTACCTTCAAATGTTCCAAGACATGCTCCCAATCCTTCTAATCCATTTTCTCCACACCACTAATGACTTGTACTCTTGTATCGTCATTTGCGTGTTGTATGGTTTTTATGCTTGTATCGTCATTTGCGTGGTATTGCTTGTTTGCATGTACACTCGGTGACGACGATAGTTGCGCTATATTGACACCGAGAAGAAGAGGTCTTATTATTATTGGTATTCTTGGTTATCTAAAGAAGAAGCCGAGGGACGTATTGCCATAATGCTGATCTTAGGCAAGCCACCTTCTTGCTCATAAGCCTTGTCCTATTGTTTTAATTATGCATGGTTTATCTTCTGTTTATTAAAAATGCATTGTTTTACTATATGTTGATGTATATATATGGTTGTGGTTTGGCTCCTCCAAACCATTACTCAATGGTACTACTAAGTACAACCCTCTTGATGATACCTACTTGTCCCTAGTATGGTAGATGGTGTATTACACCATATCCCTTTATGGACCCCCGATTTAGCCGAAGCAAAACTAGAGGATGGGAAGACTCCGGAAAAAGTTTTACCAAATGTTTTATGATAAAACCTTGGTGAGGTGGGACCTCCCAAGAGATGTTGAGAAAGAAAAAGGTTATGATTTACAAAATGCTGAAGGAAAGATGGAGGAAAAAGGTTTATGAAAACGCACCCGGTTCTTTGCAGTTTAGCTATAACAACTTAACCCATGCAACCACATTACTCTGGAATGGGACAGGGCTGGATTTGATGGTTGTTTATTCTGGTATAAGCTGCCTCGTAACTACTACAGGGGATCGGGGATCCCTAGAGGGTGGGCCTTCTCCGATAAAGGTCCATGTGGGACATCAACCTGGAGGAGGAACGAATAGTTTGCTGGCCTCCACGTGTTACTGTGAGCCCCTCATTGAAAGCGCACACTCGATAAGTGGAAAAAGCGCTCTGGTTGGTCCTCGGTACCCGACGTCCTTGTTTTGAGGGGATTAACACACATAGGCTAGGCACTTATATTGGAGTGGGCATCCAGAGAGTCTTGATCGGTTACTCCACCCACGATCGATGAAGATCAGGGTAGTGTACCCGGATGGTGTGGGTAAAGTGTACAACCTCTGCAGAGTGTAAATCTATTCGAATAGCCGTGTCCGCGGTTAAGGACGGGATGGACAAACTTCTGTAGAGCGGTGCTGGTTTTGATTTCAGAAAAGAAATGGCTTTGGAAATGTTTTGACCATGGGATGGTCGTAAAGGAGAAAGGTTTTGACCATGGCATGGTCGGAATGAGGAGAAAGGAGATTGGTCGTGGGATGACCGGAAGACGGGAACAAATGGGTGACCCAGTCCTAATGCTTTCCAAAACTTTTCAAAAAGGTTTCCAAAATGCTTACAAAGGTTTTCAACAAAGATATGTAGATGCTATATCTACAAGAGAAACTAATTGAGAAAAGAACCTCTCTTGGAGCCCTCCTACTACTATAGCCATATTGCATATCTTCTTGTTATTATTATTCCTTTAATAAGAAGAAGATGATCTTGGTCAGATATCAAGAAGAAGATGATGTTTGCGAGTACATTCACAGTACTCACTGGCATTTCCCCTGGCTATTATCTTGGTCAGATATCAATAAGAAGATGATGTTGGCGACTAGACGAGCTAGGACATTCTCCCAGTCAGTTGCATGTAGGTTAAGGCATGGATTGGGCTCTACGCTTGATGAAGTTCCGCTGATGTTTGTTGATGTAACCATAACGGCATTTATGTAAGTCTTCTAATTTGGTATATTCTCGGATGTTGTAATGATACCTGTCGGTTATGTGCCACGACTAACTGAGCATGGGATCATGGTTGTATGCATAACAGGGATTCTTGGAGGATTAATTCGGGGGCCCCACATGTGGTTTGTCAAAACACACACATGCAATGACACGGGTGGATCCATATGTGGTTTGTGAACATAACACACATTCAATGACTCTAGCTGTTGTTCGTGGAAAGAACAGACATGGAGTGACTCTAGTTGTGGTTTGTGAAAAGAACAGACATCCAATGACTATGATGGATCCATATGTGGTTCATGAAAAGAACAAACATGCATTGACTCTAGCTGTGGTTTGTGAAAAAAATAGGCAATACAATGACTCTAGTGGATCCATATGTGGTTTGTGGAAAGAACACACATGCAATGACTCTAGTTGTGGTTTGTGGAAAGAACACACGTGCAATCACACTGGTGGATCCATATGTGGTTCATGAAAAGAACAAACATGCAATGACTCTAGATGTGGTTAATGAAAAGAATAGGAAATACAATTACTCTGATGGATCCATGGGTCGTTTGTGGAAATAACACACATGCAATGACTCTAGCTGTGGTTTGTGGAAAGAACACACATGCAATCACACTGGTGGATCCATATGTGGTTTGTGAAAAGAACACACATCCAATGACTCTAGCTGTGGTTTGTGAAAAGAACAGACATGCAATGACACTGGTGGATCATATGTACTTCATGAAAAGAACACACATGCAATGACTCTAGCCGTGGTTTGTGAAAAGAACACACATGCAATGACGGTGGTGGATCGATATGTGGTTTCGAAAAAGAACAGACATGCAATAATCTAGCTGTTGTTTGTGGAAAGAATAGACATGCAATGACTCTAGCCGTGGTTCATGAAAATAACAGACATGCAATAACACTGGTGCATCCATATGTGGTTTGTGAAAAGAATAGACATGCAATGAACTCTGGTGGATCCATATGTGGTTTGTGAGAAGAACACACATCAAGTGACAGTGGTGGATCCATATGTGGTTTGTGAAAAGAACACACATCAAGTGACAGTGGTGGATCCATATGTGGTTTGTGAGAAGAACACACATCAAGTGACACTGGTGGATCCATATGTGGTATGTGAGAAGAACACACATGCAATGACACTAGGTGTGGTTCATGAAAAGAACACACATCCAATGACACTTGTGGATCCTTATGTGGTTTGTGAAAGAACACACATACAATAACTCTAGCTGTGGTTTGTGAAAAGAACACACATGAAGTGACACTGGTGGATCCATCTGTGGTTTGTGAAAAGAACACACATGCAATGACTCTAGCTATTGTTTTTGGAAAGAGCAGACATGGAGTGACTCTAGATGTTATTTCTGAGAAGAACACACATCCAATGACACTGGTGGATCCATATGTGTTTCATGAAAAGAACAAACATGCAATGACTCTAGATGTGGTTATGAAAATAACATGCAATACAATGACTCTGATGGATCCATGTGTGGTTTGTGGAAAGAACACACATGCAATGACTCTAGTTGTGGTTTGTGGAAAGAACACACATGAAATCACACTGGTGGATTGATTTGTGGTTTGTGAAAAGAACACACATCCAATGACTCTAGATGTGTTTTGTGTAAAGAATAGACATGCAATGACACTGGTGGATCCATATGTGGTTCATGAAAAGAACACACATGCAATGACACTGGTGGGTCCATATGTGGTTTGTGAAAAGAACAGACATTCAATGAATCTAGCTGTTGTTTGTGGAAACAAAAGACATGCAATGACTCTAGTTGTGGTCATGAAAAGAACAGACATGCAATGACACTGGTGGATCCATATGCGGTTTGTGAAGAGAACAGACATGCAATGAACTCCGGTGGATCCATATGTGGTTTGTGAGAAGAACACACATCCAGTTACACTGGTGGATCCATATGTGGTTTGTGAGAAGAACACACATCCAATGACACTGGGTGTGGTTCATGAAAAGTACACACATCCAATGACACTGGTGGATCCTTATGTGGTTTGTGAAAGAACACACATGCAATGACTCTAGCTGTGGCTTGTGAAAAGAACACACATGCCATGACACTGGTGGATCCATATGTGGTTTGTGAAAAGAACACACATGCAATGGCTCTAGCTGTTGTTTGTAGAAAGAACAGACATGGAGTGACTCTAGATGTGGTTTTTGAGAAGAACTCACATCCAATGACACTAGTGGATCCATATGTGGTTCATGAAAAGAATAAACATGCAATGACTCTATATGTGGTTAATGAATATAACATGCAATATAATGACTATGATGGATCCATGTGTGGTTTGTGGAAAGAACACACATGCAATGACTCTAGCTGTGGTTTGTGGAAAGAACACACATGCAATCACACTGGTGGATTGATATGTGGTTTGTGAAAATAACACACATCCAATGACTCTAGATGTGTTTTGTGAAAAGAACAGACATGCAATGACAATGGTGGATCCATATGTGGTTCATGAAAATAACACACATGCAATGACTATGATGGATCCATATGTTTTTTGTGGAAAGAACATACATGCAATGACTCTAGCTATGGTTAATGAAAAGAACAGACATGCAATGACTCTGATGGATCCATGTGTGGTTTGTGAAAATAACAGACATGCAATGACTCTATGTGTGGTTTGTGAAAAGAACACACATGCAATGACTCTAGCTATTGTTTTTGGAAAGAGCAGACATGGAGTGACTCTAGATGTTATTTCTGAGAAGAACACACATCCAATGACACTGGTGGATCCATATGTGTTTCATGAAAAGAACAAACATGCAATGACTCTAGATGTGGTTATGAAAATAACATGCAATACAATGACTCTGATGGATCCATGTGTGGTTTGTGGAAAGAACACACATGCAATGACTCTAGTTGTGGTTTGTGGAAAGAACACACATGAAATCACACTGGTGGATCGATTTGTGGTTTGTGAAAAGAACACACATCCAATGACTCTAGATGTGTTTTGTGTAAAGAATAGACATGCAATGACACTGGTGGATCCATATGTGGTTCATGAAAAGAACACACATGCAATGGCTCTAGCTGTTGTTTGTAGAAAGAACAGACATGGAGTGACTCTAGATGTGGTTTCTGAGAAGAACTCACATCCAATGACACTAGTGGATCCATATGTGGTTCATGAAAAGAATAAACATGCAATGACTCTATATGTGGTTAATGAATATAACATGCAATATAATGACTATGATGGATCCATGTGTGGTTTGTGGAAAGAACACACATGCAATGACTCTAGCTGTGGTTTGTGGAAAGAACACACATGCAATCACACTGGTGGATTGATATGTGGTTTGTGAAAATAACACACATCCAATGACTCTAGATGTGTTTTGTGAAAAGAACAGACATGCAATGACAATGGTGGATCCATATGTGGTTCATGAAAATAACACACATGCAATGACTATGATGGATCCATATGTTTTTTGTGGAAAGAACATACATGCAATGACTCTAGCTATGGTTAATGAAAAGAACAGACATGCAATGACTCTGATGGATCCATGTGTGGTTTGTGAAAATAACAGACATGCAATGACTCTATTTGTGGTTTGTGAAAAGAACACACATGCAATGACTCTAGTGTATCCTTATGTGGTTTATGAAAAAGAACACACATCCAATGACTCTAGCTTTGGTTTGTGAAAAGAACAGACATGTAATGACACTGGTGGATCCATATGTGGTTCATGAAAAGAACACACATGCAGTGACTCTAGCTGTGGTTTGTGAAAAGAACACACATGCAATGACACTGGTGGATCCATATGTTGTTTGTGAAAAGAACACACATGCAATGACTCTAGCTGTTGTTTGTGGAAAGAACAAACATGGAGTTACTCTAGTTGTGATTTTTGAAAATAACAGACATCCAATGACTATGATGGATCCATATGTGGTTCGTGAAAAGAACAAACATGCGATGACTCTAGCTGTGGTTTGTAAAAATAATAGGCAATACAATGACTCTGGTGGGTCCATATGTGGTTTGTGGAAAGAACACAAATGCAATGACTCTAGCTGTGGTTTGTGGAAAGAACACACATGCAATCACACTGGTGGATCCATATGTGGTTGTGAAAAGAACAGACATCCAATGACTCTAGCTGTCGTTTGTGAAAAGAACAGACATGCAATGACACTAGTGGATCCATATGTGCTTCATGAAAAGAACACACATGCAATGACTCTAGTTGTGGTTTGTGAAAATAACACACATGCAATGACATTGGTGGATCCATATGTGGTTTGTGAAAAGAACAGACATGCAATGACTTTAGCTGTTGTTTGTCAAAAGAACAGACATGCAATGACTCTAGCTGTGGTTCATGAAAAGAATAGACATGCACTGACACTAGTGGATCCATAGGTGGTTTGTATAAAGAATAGACATGCAATGAACTCTGGTGGATCCATATGTGGTTTGTGAGAAGAACACACATCAAGTGACACTAGTGGACCCATATGTGGTTTGTGCGAAGAACACACATGCAATGACACTTGGTGTGGTTCATGAAAAGAACACACATGCAATGACACTAGTGGATCCTTATGTGCTTTGTGAAAGAACACACATGCAATGACTCTAGGTGTGGTTTGTGAAAAGAACACACATGCAATAACACTTGTGGATCCATATGTGGTTTGTGAAAAGAACACATATGCAATGACTCTAGCTATTGTTTGTGGAAAGAACACACATGGAGTGACTCTAGGTATGGTTTGTGAGAAGACACACATCCAATGATACTGGTGGATCCATATGTGCTTCATGAAAAGAACAAACATGCAATGACTCTAGATGTGGTTAATGAAAAGAACAGGCAATGCAATGACTCTGATGGATCCATGGGTGGTTTGTGGAAAGAACACACATGAAATGACTCTAGCTGTGGTTTGTGGAAAGAACACACATGCAATCACACTGGTGGATCCATATGAGGTTTGTGCAACAGAACAAACATCTAATGAATCTAGCTATGGTTTGTGAAAAGAACAGACATGCAATGACACTAGTGGATCCATATGTGGTTCATGAAAAGAACACAAATGCAATGACTCTAGCTATGGTTTGTGAAAAGAACACACATGCAATGACACTGGTGGATCCATATGTGGTTTGTGAAAAGAACAGACATGCAATGACTCTAGATAGATCCATATGTGGTTTGTGGAAAAAACAGACATCAATAACTCGAGCTATGGTTAATGAAAAGAACAGACATGCAATGACTATAATGGATCCATATGTGGTTTGTGAAAAGAACACACATGCAATGATTCTAGCTATGGTTTGTGAAAAGAACACACATGCAATAAACTCTGCTGGATCCATATGTGGTTTGTGAGAAGAACACATATCCACTGACACTAGTGGATCCATATGTAGTTTGTGAGAAGAACACACATGCAATGACACTGGGTCTGGTTCATGAAAAGAACACAATTCAATGACCCTGGTGGATCCTTATGTGGTTTGTGAAAGAACACACATGCAATGACTCTAGCTGTAGTTTCTGAAAAGAACACACAAGCACTAACACTGGTGGATCCATATGTGGTTTTTTGAAAAGAACACACATGCAATGACTCTAGATGTTTTTTGTGGAAAGAACAAACATGGAGTGACTCTAGCCGTGGTTAATGAAAAGAACAGACATGCAATGACTATGATGGATCCATTTGTTTTTTGTGGAAAGAACATACATGCAATGACTCTAGCTGTGGTTCATGAAAAGAACAAACATGCAATGACTCTGATGGATCCATGTGTGGTTATTGAAAAGAACAGATATGCAATGACTCTAGTTGTGGTTTGTGAAAAGAACACACATGCAATGACTCTAGTGTATCCTTATGTGGTTTGTGAAAAAGAACACACATCCAATGACTCTAGCTGTGGTTTGTGAAAAGAACAGACATGCAATGACCCTGGTGGATCCATATGTGGTTCATGAAAAGAACACACATGCAGTGACTCTAGCTGTGGTTTGTGAAAAGAACACACATGAAATGACACTGGTGGATCCATATGTGGTTTATGAAAAGAACACACATGCAATGAATCTAGCTATTGTTTGTGGAAAGAACAAACATGGAGTGACTCTAGCTGTGATTTGTGAAAATAACAGACATCTAATGACTACGATGGATCCATATGTGGTTCATGAAAAGAACAAACATGCAATGACTCTAGCTGTGGTTTGTGAAAAAATAATAGGCAATACAATGACTCTGGTGGATCCATATGTGGTTTGTGGAAAGAACACATATGCAATGACTGTAGCTGTGGTTTGTGGAAAGAACACACATGCAATCACACTAGTGGATCCATATGTGGTTTGTGAAAAGAACACACGTGCAATGACTCTAGCTGTGGTTTGTGAAAAGAACAGGCATGCAATGACACTGGTGGATCCATATGTGCTTCATTAAAAGAACACACATGCAATGACTCTAGCGGTGGTTTGTGAAAATAACAGACATGCAATGACACTGGTGGATCCATATGTGGTTTGTGAAAAGAATAGACATGCAATGACTGTAGCTATTGTTTGTCGAAAGAACAGACATGCAATGACTCTAGCTATGGATCATGAAAAGAATAGACATGCAATAACACTGGTGGATCCATAGGTGGTTTGTGTAAAGAACAGACATGCGATGAACTCTGGTGGATCTCTATGTGTTTTGTGAGAAGAACACACATCAAGTAACATTAGTGGATCCATATGTGGTTTGTGCGAAGAACACACATGCAATGACACTTGGTGTGATTCATGAAAAGAACACACATCCAATGACACTAGTGGATCATTATGTGGTTTGTGAAAGAACACACATGCAATGACTCCAGCTGTGGTTTGTGAGAAGAACACACATGCAATGACACTGGTGGATCCATATGTGGTTTGTGAAAAGAACATACATGCAATGACTCTAGCTGTTGTTTGTGGAAAGAATAGACATGGAGTGACTCCAGCTATGGTTTGTGAGAAGAACACACATCCAATGACACTGGTGGATCCATAGGTAGTTCATGAAAAGAACAAACATGCAATGACTCTAGATGTGGTTAATGAAAAGAACATGCAATACAATGACTCTGATGGATCCATGCGTGGTTTGTGGAAATAACACACATGCAATGACTCTAGATGTGGTTTGTGGAAAGAACACACATGCAATCACACTGGTGGATCCATATGTGTTTTGTGAAAAGAACACACATCCAATGAATCTAGCTGTGGTTTGTGAAAAGAACAGACATGCAATGACACTAGTAGATCCATATGTGGTTCATGAAAAAAACACAGATGCAATGACTCTAGCTATTGTTTGTGAAAAGAACACACATGCAATGACACTGGTGGATCCATATGTGGTTTGTGAAAAGAACAGACATTCAATCACTCTAGCTAGATCCATTTGTGGTTTGTGGAAAGAACAGACATGCAATGACTCTAGCTGTGGTTAATGAAAAGAACAGACATGCAATGACTATAATGGATCCATATGTGGTTTGTGAAAAGAACACACACGCAATGACGCTAGATGTGGTTTGTGAGAAGAACACACATCCAGTGACACTGGTGGATCCATATGTGGTTTGTGAGAAGAACACACATGCAATGACACTGGGTCTGGTTCATGAAAAGAACACAATCCAATGACACCGGTGGATCCTTATGTGGTTTGTGAAAGAACACACATGCATTGACTCTATCTGTGGTTTGTGAAAAGAACACACATGCAATGACACTCGTGGATCCATATGTGGTTTTTGAAAAGAACACATATGCAATGACTCTAGATGTTTTTGTGGAAAGAACAAACATGGAGTGACTCTAGCTGTGGTTAATGAAAAGAACAGACATGCAATGACTATGATGGATCCATATGTTGTTTATGGAAAGGACATACATGCAATGACTCTAGCCGTGGTTAATGAAAAGAACAGACATGCAATGACTCTGATGGGTCCATGTGTGGTTTGTGAAAAGAACAGACATGCAATGACTCTAGCTGTGGTTTTTGAAAAGAACACACATGCAATGACTCTAGTGTATCCTTATGTGGTTTGTGAAAAAGAACACACATCAAATGACTCTAGATGTGGTTTGTGAAAATAATACAGACATGAAGTGACACTGGTGGATCCATATGTGGTTCATGAAAAGAGCACACATGCAGTGACTCTAGTTGTGGTTTGTGAAAAGAACACACATGCAATGACACTGGTGGATCCATATGTGGTTTGGTAAAAGAACACACATGCAATGACTCTAGCTGTTGTTTGTGGAAAGAACAGACATGGAGTGACTCTAGCTGTGATTTGTGAAAATAACAGACATCCAATGACTATGATGGATTCATATGTGGTTCATGAAATGAACAAACATGCAATGACTCTAGCTGTGGTTTGTGAAAAGAATATGCTATAAAATGACTCTGGTGGATCCATATGTGGTTTGTGGAAAGAACACACATGCAATGACTCTATATGTGGTTTGTGGAAAGAACACGCATGCAATCACACTAGTGGATCCATATGTGGTTGTGAAAAGAACACACATCCAATGACTCTAGCTATGTTTGTGAAAAGAACAGAGATGCAATGACACTGGTGGATCCATATGTGCTTCATGAAAAGAACACACATGCCATGACTCTAGCTGTGGTTTGTGAAAATAACACACATGCAATGACATTGGTGGATCCATATGTTGTTTGTGAAAAGAACAGACATGCAATGACTCTAGCTGTTGTTTGTCGAAAGAACAGACATGCAATGACTCTAGCTGTGGTTCTGAAAGGAATAGACATGCAATGACACTAGTGGATACATAGGTGGTTTGTGTAGAGAATAGACATGCAATGAACTCTGGTGGATCCATATGTGGTTTGTGAGAAGAACACACATCAAGTGACACTAGTGGATCCATATGTGGTTTTTGCGAAGAACACACATGCAATGACACTTGGTGTGGTTCATGAAAAGAACACACATCCAATGACACTAGTGGATCCTTATGTGGTTTGTGAAAGAACACACATGCAATGACTCTAGGTGTGGTTTGTGAAAAGAACAAACATGCAATAACACTTGTGGATCCATATGTGGTTTGTGAAAAGAACACATATGCAATGACTCTAGCTATTGTTTGTGGAAAGAACACACATGGAGTGACTCTAGCTATGGTTTGTGAGAAGACACACATCCAATGACACTGGTGGATCCATATGTAGTTCATGAAAAGAACAAACATGCAATGACTCTAGATGTGGTTAATGAAAACAGCATGCAATACAATGACTCTGATGGATCCATGTGTGGTTTGTGGAAAGAACACACATGCAATGACTCTAGCTGTGGTTTGTGGAAAAACACACATGCAATCCAACTGGTGGATCTATATGTGGTTTGTGAAAAGAACACACATCCAATGACTCTATATGTGGTTTGTGAGAAGAACAGACATGCAATGACACAAGTGGATCCATATGTGGTTCATGAAAAGAACACACATGAAATGACTCTAGTTGTTGTTTGTGAAAATAACACACATGCAATGACACTGGTGGATCCATATGTGGTTTGTGAAAAGAACAGACATGCAGTAAGTCTAGCTGTTGTTTGTGGAAAGAACAGACATGCGATGACTCTAGCTGTGGTTCATGAAAAGAATAGACATGCAATGACACTGGTGGATCCATATGTGGTTTGTGAAAAGAACAGACATGCACTGAACTCTGGTGGATCCATATGTGGTTTGTGAGAAGAACACGCATCTAGTGACACTGGTGGATCCATATGTGGTTTGTGAGAAAACACACATGCAATGACACTGGGCGAGGTTCATGAAAACAACACACATCCAATGACACTGGTGGATCCATGTGTAGTTTGTGAAAAGAACACACACACAATGACTAGCTGTTGTTTGTGGAAAGAACAACATGGAGTGACTCTAGCTGTGGTTTGTGAGAAGAACACACATCCAATGACACTGGTGGATCCATATGTGGTTCATGAAATGAACAAACATGCAATGACTCTAGATGTGGTTAATGAAAAGAACAGGCAATACAATGACTCTGATGGATCCATGTGTGCTTTGTGGCAAGAACACACATCCAATGACTCTATTTGTGGTTTGCGGAAAGAACACACATGCAATCACACTGGTGGACCCATATGTGGTTTGTGAAAAGAACACACATCCAATGACTCTAGCTGTGGTTTGTGAAAAGAAAAGACATGCAATGACACTGGTGGATCCATATGTGGTTCGTGAAAAGAACACACATGCAATGATCCTAGCTGTGGTTTGTGAAAAGAACACACATGCAATGACACTAGTGGATCCATATGTGGTTTGTGAAAAGAATAGACATGCAATGACTCTAGCTGGATCCATATGTGGTTTGTGAAATGAACACACATCCAATGACTCTAGTTGTGGTTTTGTGAAAAGAACACACATGCAATGAACTCTAGTGAATCCATATGTGGTTTTTGAGAAGAACACACATCAAGTGACACGGGTGGATCCATATGTGGTTTATGAGAAGAACACACATGGAATGACACTAGGTGTGGTTCATGAAAAGAACACACATCCAATGACACTGGTGGGTCCTTATGTGGTTTGTGAAATAACACACATGCAATGACTCTAGCTGTGGTTTGTGAAAAGAACACACATACAATGACACTAGTGGATCCATATGTGGTTTTTGAAAAGAACACACGTGTAACACCCTAGTTTTAGTTAATCTTTAATTAGGGTTGTTCGCGCATTCATGAGCATCATCTTTTAAATTGCATGCAAAATAAAGAAAGTAAAACCCTAAAACCCTAGTTTCATTCTTCCTCTCAAATCAATTCAAAATGGTTTTGAATTTTGAAAACCCAAAATTGCTAGAGCCCTAACTGGATAAAAGGGCCCCATAATATTTTTATAGTTTACAAATGTTATGGTATTTTTGGAATATTCAAAACAGATTTGAAATTGGAATTACAAAAGAGAAAATAGAACTAAAAAGGAAAAAGTGTTTCGCAAATAAAACAACAGCATACCAGCAGCCCAGGCCATAGCCAAGTTCCTCTCCTCTTCCCTGCCGCCCACCCGTGCAGTAGCCAGCAGCCATCCGTGGCCCAACCTTGGCCTAGGCCTAGCTTACCACTTTGTATAGGTAATCATCGTTGTGCACTTCGCGACGCGCCCGAAGCTGTTGTGTGTCGGCAGCACCGCCGCTCGCCGGTGTCAAGATCCTCGCCACTGCTCTGGAAGGAGATAAGAAGGTCACCTTGAGCATGCCTCTCGCATCCTCATCCACTCCCGGGCTCCCTATCGATCTCCATATTTGATTTTCCTCTTCGGCCAAAACCCTAGCCGCTCGGGCTCTGTCGAGCCTCGCCGTTCCTGACCGTCCCGAGATCCGTGGAGTAGCCTAGGAGAAGAGTCGTGTCGCCTTCGTTGTTCTCTTCAACCTACTCAAGCAAGGGAGCCACCTCCTCGCCGGAATCGAGCTCGACGTGCTCGTCTCTGTGAAGTCCGGTCACCGTCGATTCGCTCATCTCTAGCCTCCTCGATCCTCACCGTCACCAGCGTCGCGCTCCTGGTGAGCCTATGGTCCTCCCGGACCCCTCTACTCTCTCCCTCTCGCTCTAGTTAGGTTCTGCACCGTGCGTTGTCGCTCACCGACGCCGGACACCACCGCAGCCACGCCTCCCATGGCCAAAACCTAGCGGCACCGCCCATTTCTGGCTCGCCGTGCTCTGCTGGTTCAAGCGCACCTAGTCCCGCAGCCCTGCTCGCCCCCTAGCGCCGCTAGTCGTTGCCGGCCGACACGTTCCCCGGCGAACCCACGTGGAGCCGATGTGGCGCTTGCGTCAGCGCCGCGCAAGCTTCGCCACGATAGCACCTGACGTGGCCCATGGCGCACCCGTCAGTCTTTGCGGGTAGCCTCTGACCTGGTAGAAAACAGCCCCAACACTATGCTGATGTCAGCCTTGTATTTCAAAAAAGGATAAATCTTATAAATTCAATAACTAATTATTTATAACTCAGAAAAATGTGTATAATATATCAAAATGTTCAGAAAAATGAGATCTATTTGTTTAAACTATATCATGCGTTGTTAAGGAACTTAAATTACAAGTTTAAATAGAGAACTAAATCAACCCCTGACAGGTGTTCCGGGGTCCCCTGTTCTAGGGTTTGTACCCTGTTTAAAATGGTCGAGCATGCCCTAGGGTTTAATTCAAGTGCTAATTAACTCGTCATATCATCATCCTTGCTTGAGAATTGCATCGATGCCATGTGTTGATTGTTGTTTCCCCTTTCTTTCTGGTGTTTGCTTCTTTCCGATAGAATACGATACCGACTCCGAGATCAACACCATCGAAGATCGACGAATAATGCTTGACCAACTATAATCAAGTCAAGTACAAGACATCCAAAGATCTATATTTGGGTATCATCAAACAAGTCAAGCATAGCCCCACCATTATACAATCCTACGATTTCAAAAGTATTTCATTATTGCCATGATGCATACAATTCTACTGTGGTCTTTTACCGATATATAGAGTATCCTATTTGTTGCATTACTCCCTTTGAGTTTATATTACCTAATCCACTGCTCCTAGCATAACTAGGTTTGGCTTGTATGCACTGCTAGAGCTTATATCTATGTCTTGCTTAGCCATGCTTAGCCATCAATGCTGGTTCATCCAGATGATGTACCAAATGTAGAGAATCTAGTATGACAGGGGAACGAGGTATACTGATGAGGTAAGATCAGTGGTAAAGGTTAAACATGCTAAGGCTTGTATGGGAGGCCACTGTGGGATGTGATTTTTGTAGTCCCATGCTCGCCACTACTAGGAACCAAGTTCTTGCCTCTTGAACCAAGACGAGCGTATAGCCACACGGGGCCTGGAAAACCTCACGAGTAACTAACTTGCCTAGTAGATTCCATGTGTCACATAGTTCGGGCGTTCCATTTGACATATGCATTCTGGTTGTTCTCGAAGGCGGTGAAGGAGGTGCATTCATACAGGTAGGTAAGCATGGCCGAGGTTGGGGAGGCGGTTCCTCTGGCTAAACTAACCTCGCCCACATCTCTAGGGATCGACTTCAGGATTTGACCCATTACGGCTGTTGTGGGGATACCCCCGGGTAAGGTCACGCCGGCGTATAGAGGCCGAGTTAGCCGAGGTACGGCAAGGTCAAAGCGAATGTTGGCCGAGTCACCTCAAGGTAGGCCGAATCACGGCGTAACCCGGACCAGAGGATGTCCACCTAACTAAGTCCCGGCAGACGTATGTCGTATGCCGACAGGTACTTTGTAACTTGTATGCAGGTACCCACGTGGCCGGATTAACCAGGTACGATCCGGGTTATATCAGGCTTGCAAGAGAAGGAAGGTATCTCGCTGGTCAAAAGGTGGTCACTGTACGTTGGAGCATGAGCGAAGCGGAATGAGATAAGGACCACCGAGGCATGGCTGACAAGGGTGACGCGCCCTGTGTCGGATGATGCTGGCGCCGCAGAGGCTTACGTAGCCTCTGCATGGCTTACGATGGCGAAAAGTGATCCGGTCGGTTTGCTATTTTGGGAAGAGGCATATTCCCAGGAATATGCCTCCACGTATTCCCTACTTGGAGACCTAGCCTCCCCTTTATAAGGAGCGCTAGGGCCTCTGTAGAAAGGGGTTGGTTGACATTTGAGCAGTTGGTTTCTGGGAGATAGGTAGTGGTGAGAGTAAGAGAGTTCCTTCTTCCTCCTCTCCCCAATACAGCTCAAGGAGCACTTGTAAACTGATCTAGCTTGGAGAATACAAAGCATCTATGTGTGGAATCACCACACTATCCCTCCCTGGATTCCTCTAGTGCATATTGGCCCCACCTTTAGCCTATCCATGGCATCTGCCGTGACAACACCACGATAGTTGGCGCCCACTGTGGGGCTAGCGGCGCTAGCAGGAGTGAAGATCCGACGGGAAACCTCATCGGCAATGTTGGGCACATCGTCTCTGGGCTCGTTCAGCACTTTGGAGCTCTGGACTTCGTCAGCGACAATGCTGGTTGCTTTGACAAACGATCTCTTCCGCGCAACAGCCTCTTTGTCAAGCTTGGCGCTCACAAGATCTACATCGCAGTCGATGTGTCGTGCGTTCACCCGCGACACGTCATCGAGGGAGGCTAGCCACCCCTTAGCGTGGCTCACGGGGCGCGTATCACTCGCTCCCCTGACTGTGCAGAGGTGATGATGACAGCGCCTCGCGCTGGCGCGAGCAAGGATCCGACACCAGATCCGGAGGTAATACCCAAGGCACCAAGGAAAAGTAGAGGTACTCCACTAGAGAGGCCAGAGAACAAGCTGAAGCAGGCGATAGATAGCCTAGAGAGCCCCATAGCTCCTGCAGTAGATCCGGCTCGGGCATAGGCCGAGTTAGAAGAAACTAGGCAGAAAATACTAGAAGGTGCGAAAAAGATAGCTGCGGCTCAGCAGTCGTTGAACATGACACTGCGCGAGTACGCAAAAGCGAATAAGGTAGATGCTATAAAAGTAAAGGGGAGAAACCTCATCAGTGAAATGAACAAAGAGGGTGATACTAGAGTTTAGGAATCAGAGAACATTTTGTCTGTGGGGCTGCCGAAGTACAGTACCCCAGCAAAGAACCTCAGAGCAGCGGATGCAGCTGCATCTGAGTTAGAGGGTTTGACGGGTGAAGCCCGGCAAAGACAGCAGGAGAGGGTCAATGAGTTAGTTCGGATCGCTAACAGACAAAATGAGGAGTTGCTCAGGGCTAACCCGGCAAGGGCTGGGGCTTCCAAAGTCGTTTATTCAGCAGTAGGTAACCCGGAGAAATCTGATGGAGCTGCATCAGCCCCTCATGGTGGCCCAAGAAGAGAGGAAATGGTAACCTCGGCGAGGAGAAACAAACAGATAGTCCCCTATGACCCGGCAAGGGCAAGGAAAGGAAAAGCAGTGCAGGGAAATGAGGATCGACGAAGTATCAGCCGAGGTGAAGATGGCTGAGGTAACCGCGACCAAGGCAATGCCGGTCAAGGAAACGTTGTAAATGGCAATGCCGGACAGCGCAACTCGGCAGGAGCAGGGCAACCGCAGTAGCGGAATATACCATGGCAAGAGCGAAGTGCCGGCCAAGGTATGCAACAGAGATGCACTCCACAAGAGCAAGATAGATACAATGATGGTGATTCAGAAATGGTGAACGCAGGATACCCTAGGCCGGACTATCACGTGATAGGGTCAAGGTTGGGAAGCAGGAACTTGATGCCTGACAACGCTAGGTTAAAACTGGATCGGCTCTATAGGTCAGAACAAATTGAGGGGCAGGGTCCTCCAGGTCCGGCGTGCTTTGGGCCCTGGATCCTGAAAGAACCTCCAGTACCTAACTTCTAGTTACCCAGAGGCACGAAAACATATGACGGCAGCACCAAGCCAGAGGATTGGTTGATCAACTACGCAACAGCAGTGAAAATTGCTACATGCAACTTGAGATGGGCTGTGAGATACGTGCCTCAGATGCTATAGGGACCAGCGAGGGTATGGTTAAACAATTTACCGCCCGGAAGTATCAACTGTTGGATTGATTTTGAGGAAATGTTTATCAGTAACTTCTCGGGCACGGATCAGAGGCCGAATAGGCCACAGACCTTAGCGATGTCCAAGCAGAGACCAAATGAAACAGACAGGGAGTTCTTGACCCGCTGGTGCACCGTGAGAAACTCGTGTGAGGGCGTCATTGAGTCACAGGCAATAGCTTGGTTTTCACAAGGGTGTAGATATGCAAGCATGTTGTGGCAAAGACTACAAAGGGATATGCCAACTACACTGGCAGAGACAATCCGGTTTGCTGATTCGTATGCTTTGGGGGATCCGTCTCAACCCCTGCTTATGTCAAATGAGTCAAATGAGAAGTACCACCAGCGAGATGGAGCCAGATCATCCTGGCGAAATGATTACCAGGGTAAGAGAAGAGATGATAGACCGGATTACAGGTACAGTTCGCAACAAGTTGCTGCCGTAAATCAAGATCGACCCGGGACAGGGATTAATCAGCGTCAGAAAACTACATGGCAACAATGGACTCCAAGAAACGATGGCAAGAATGAAGGGAATATGCCCGAGAGGCAATAATAAATTGTTATTATCTTATTCCATGTTTATGATAAATGTTTATTTTACATGCTAGAATTGTATTGATTCGGAAACATCACTACATGTGTGTTTAATAGACAAAAAGGGTTCCTAGTCATGCCTCTCTTATAGACTAGCTTGTTGATTAACAAGATGATCAAGGTTTCCTGATCATGGACATTGGATGTTATTAATAACAAGGTCACACCATTGGTGGAATGATGTGATGAACATTCATCCGAAGTATAGCATTACCATCAAGTCATTATGTTTATATTGCTATAACATCATACGAAGTAATCTTTATCCTTAGACCATGCAATCATGTTAATTGCTAACACCGGAAGAGTATCTTGATAACATCAAACGTCACACCGTAACAGGGTGACTATAAAGATGGGTTCAGTACTACGAAGGTGTTATGTTGAGGCTCATGGATCAAGAGTGGAATTTTTCAATCCAGATGACGGATAGATATTCTCTGGGCCCTCTCGGTGATATCACATGGAAATAGCTTGCAAGCAAGTGATGTGATCACTAGAATGTTATATCACGGGAACGAGAAAAGAGTGCATGTTGGTAACAAGATCAAACTAGGTATGGAGATACCGATGATCGAATCTCAGACATGTAATATATCGCGGGACAAAGGGATTTAGTTACTAGCGTTAAAGGTTCTCACGATCACAGAAGTCATCGTTGAATGTGTAGGAGTCAGTATGGATCTCTAGGTCCCGCTGCTGATTATTGATCGGAGAGGGGTCTCGATCATGTCTGCATTATTCACGAACCGTAGGGTGACACACTTAAGGGATACCGACACCATTTGGAGCAAATATGTTTCAGATAAAGATTTAAGAAAGCGCTGGAATTATTTCAATAGACACCGAAACTGTTTCGGGTGAAATTGCTGAAATTGGTTCTGCATGTAATATTGAAATGGTGCAGGGGGTTTTATGTGAATGTTTGTTAGTTAAAGTAATTAACAAAATTCTGAATAAAAATAATAAAAGAGTTTTATTAAATGAGAGAGCATTAAATTTGGAGAAATTTAATGCATTTAAAGTGGAGACTTTAAAAGAGAATGTGAAGGGGCATTTTAATGTGGAGGGGTTACCACCACATGAATGGAGGAGGTGAAGGGTCACCCCCTCCATGCGTCGGCCATGAAGGAGGGGCACCCCCCTCCTCCTATAAAAGGCCACCCCCTCCTCACTTCTCACACACACCTCCTTGTGAAGGATCTCTCTCCCCCTCTAGTATTATTCCCCCATGGTCTCGGATTAGCGAGATACATGTTCCCGGTGGCTTTAGCTGGAATGGAGTTGCTGCTTCCGATGCTTTGCTGGAGCGAGGGACGGAGGTTGTCGGGGTACCGGACGTGTGTGCGATCACGGATGCCACGCTGCTTTGTGGTGCTGGACTTGGTGGTGCTGGAGCTGGATCTGATGGACGTGCTGGAGCCGGACCTGCTGGACTTCATCACGATCTTGAGATCGGAAAGTGTATGACTACATCAACCACGAGTTCCTACTCGTTAACAAAGCTCGTTGTCTACGAGGGTAAGTTCTTGTTGGATGTATGTCCACCCGTTGCTTTGTACCTAGTAGATAGATCTTGGCGTGTAGTTCACACCGTAGGAAAAAATTTGTTTTCTATGCTGCGGGCCAAACAGTGGTATTAGAGCCTGATCTATGCGTAGGTGCTTAGCACAGGTAGTACACATATGTTGATATGTGGGCGATGATGATCATGTTATTGCATCTTCTATGTATTTTGGATATTGGTGGCATAGTGGGATGAAGCGGCCCAGACCAACCTTACATGTCATCGTACATGAGACCGGTTCCACGACTGACATGCAACTTGTTTTGCATAAGTGGCTGGCAGGTGTCTGTCTCTCCTACTATAGTCAATATCTGATTTACAACGAGTTGCTAATAATTTGGTTATCCTCGTTGTAGTTCATGTTCGTAGGTAAGAACGGTTCTATCTCCGAAAGCCCTAAGCCACGTAAAACTTGCAATTGATAAATTAGAGGCGTCTAGTTTAGATCGTTGCTGGGCTAGTGTATTGATATGGTATTGTTGTAAGTAGATGTATGATAGATACTCTTACAACACACTCAACGTGTAAGTTCCATAGACCTTGGACTTACACACAAAGGAATGATAGAGATCATACCACAATGCAAGTGATAGATATCAAATGCATGGACCATACCATCTCACTTTACACATTAGATGTTAGCATCTTATACTGCTAGTTTGGCGCTTTCTATAGCATTGTAAGATCATCCCTCTTTTAGATATCAAGATAAAAATGTGTTCTTCCTTAAGTATGCACCGTTTTGTGGATCGTATTTCGAGACAGCACGTGATGATCGGGTGTACTCGACTCTACGCTTTCATACAAACGGGTGTAAGACAGTTTTACACATGCGAGTACTAAGGTTCTTACTTGGCGAGCCTAGCATGTACAGACATGGCCTCGGAACACGGACCGAAAGGTTAAGCATGAGTCATATAGTTGATATGATTCCCATATAGATGCTCGCCTTTGAAGCTACATCAACTCACGTGATGATCGGACTTGGTGTAGTGGATTTGGTTCATGTAATCACCAAAAAGGCACGAGGGATGTCGTTTTTGAGTGGGAGTTCATTTCTAATTTGGATTAGTCGAACCAAATTTGTCATAAATTAAATCAAAGTGAATTTGCATAGTTTGTTGTAGTCATTGGCATTCGTTTTCTACCTCATGCTTAGTTTTTATTTGAGATAATAGAACTATAGAATTCTGGATATTTACTTTATGAACTGATATCATATTGTTTTGAATGTCAATTTAAAGTTTATAAGTCCTATTGCAAACTTTCAGCAAACTCTATTTACTCCATAAAGTTTAAAATATTAGTATTAAATCAAGAGTAAGAATTCCAATGTTAGTATCTAAAGTATGATGTTTGCCTCCATGATTATTGATATTCAAAAAGTTGTTTTAATATCAAGATTATATTGGATCTGGAAATTGTTTCAGAAACCATCATGTGTGAAAGATATTGTGATATCTGAAACAATGTTTTGGTTTGCATCATGATAGAGTATAATTTAGCAAAATACATGTTCTCATATTGTATGAGAATTTGTGAAGGATGGAGATGCTAGGCATCCGAATCTACCGAAAATGTTTCGAGAACTGATATTATACTCGCGATTCTTCCTTATAGGCTATAGTAGCTTGATCATGAAAGTTGTCATGATAAGGATGAATAGAAGATGTAAGTAAAATGTTTACTACACTAATAGATTACTAAAGAATGGATTTTTGAAAGAACACCAAACGTTTGATGATGGTGATCCACTTCAAAGTGCAAGTCCAAAAGTATTAGTATTTGACTATATATGCTTTGTACCATGTGTCATGTTGATGACACCACTATTGATGTTGATAGATTTTTTTAAAAGAAAAGGAATTGCTGAAAGAGAATCTATAAAATATTTGGCAGAAAATAAAAGGTTGGAGATGTCCAACTTAGGTATATAGAAGATATACATGTTATGGCTATATTCCTTGCTTGTTAAACAATGTGGTTCTTAGGTATTGGATACCGAATTGGTTGGTATGAAGTGTCATACAGGACAACGCAATTCATGAACTACAATGGCCTAAGTAACCAACAAGAGAATGAGTGATGATGTTCATCGGAAAAAAAGTGTTATTGTGTTTTTCGTTGTCATCAAACCAAGCCTTCAAGATTTGTTTAAATAATTGTTATTTTGTTCCGGTATCATGAGAACAATGGTTGTTCAAATAATTATAGTATTCCATAAAGGATGGATGAACTTTTACAAGTCTAGTTGGAGAAATCACATCCATAAACACTATTGCTAAAATGTCGCAAGACAAATGATTGAAAGATCACTTATGAAGTGACATCGCTGTTTAAATTATATTTGAAAGAAAACATGAAGAAACTCCATGTCGATGGATTTTTGGAGCCTTTGATTTTGATCAATTGACGCATGTGAGACTTTCCTCGAGATAATTGAAACTCCGTCCATAGGCCAGAGAGGAACAGATGACTAGCTTATTGGAAATTGTGCATGCTGATGTGCATAGTCCATTATGTGTAGCCATATGCGATGGATCTTTTTGCTTCATATGCTTTCTTCGAAAATTTGAGTGAATATATTTGTATATTTACTTAATAAGGAAGAAGTATGAAACATTTGAAAATTGTTCAAAGACTTTCAAGATGAAGTGGAAAATCATTGTAACAAGAAAATAAAGAGTTTATGATTCGATCGTAAAGGAAGATATTTGAGTTACATGTTTAGCAAAAACACCTAAGACTTGAGGAATTGTTCCATGATTTGTGTTTCCCGATAAACCATAGGAGTATGGCATATTCGAGAGATAAAATCAAACCATGTTTGACATGGTAAGATCAAGGGTGTCATTTATAAAACTGCCATTATGTTTTAAGGATTGAAGCTTTAGAGACTACCGCTTTTACACTGAAAAGAGCACCATCGTGATCCATTGAAATGACACCATATGAGTTATGGTTTGGGATAAAACCCGAATTGTCTTTTCTTAAATTTTGGTATGCTATGAATAAGTAAAATGTTTACAACCAAAGTCGGATAAGCACGTCTTTGTAGGTTATCCCAAAGAATTTGTTGGGAATTTCTCCATAACACCAAAGACAAAAGAGTTTGTTACTTAGAACATCAAATTTCTTGAGAAGGAATTGTTCGTGAAAACTTAAGTGGGAGGACAATAGAACTTTGATAAGGTTGTTGAACCTTAGCTATATGTGCTAAGTAGCGCAGCGCCAAAAAGTGTCCCGGTGGCGGCCACAATGCTCATGGCTCTCGTGATTAGAAAAGGTGTGATCTCGGAGATTAAAGTTCCTATAGAACCATGTGGGTCGGTAAGAATCAAATATTAAGATTTGATAAGCAAGTCGTTATTGTTTTGACAATGATGAACCGACTACATGCAAAGAAGCGATGATGGGCCCTGACTACATAAAATGACTAGAAGTCATAGAATCCGTGATAGTATCCATACACGAGAAATCAAGTTTCTGAACTTGGAAGACCCTCCGGAAAGGCGTGAAGCCTATCGGTCATGTTTGGATCTATAAATAAATAGACATGGATGTTTGACATCTATGAAATAGTCGACATGTCGGAAAAGAGTTTACGGCAATGTTCAAAGAGTTGACTATGACAAGATATGATCTTTCATAGCGATATATAGTCTTGACGGATTAATGTAGCAACCACTACATATAATTTGGTATATGGTAGTTGAATAAATAAAACAAGGTTCTTCTAATAGAACGGTAACCTAGGACATGTACATGACATGGTCTGAAGGGTTTTGTTAATTCAATGGGTGCTAAAAGGGCATGTAAACTTCAATAGTTGAAGTAAGCATAGCGGAGTTGGAATCTTCACCATGATGAAACTGTTAAAAGAGTTTAAATTCATCGAAGATGATGAAGATGCTTGCATTTGCAAGAAATTAAGTGGGAGAACTGAGACATATTTCTAATACATTATGTAGAGGACATATTGTTGATTGGAAATGATGTATCTTGAATTGACACAAGTTAAGGATTTCATTAAAGTAAGATTTCGATGAAAGACTTGGGCAAACCCAGAATATTAGGCATCAATATCTATATGGATAGATTAAGGCGCTAATATGGTTGTGCCAGACATACATATATAAGATAGTGAAAGGGTTCAATATGAGATATTAAAAGGGTTCAATATGGAAACAACAAGAAAGGTTCTTGCTGCATGGAAAGAATTGTATTCAGATTCAAGTGTTTCAACACTTGGTGAGTAAAATCACATGAAGATTTTGATCGATTATACCATGATATGTATATATCCAGAATGTCCTATGCTCTAAATGTTATGAGCATATACCAGAATGATTCATAAGATGATCATTGGACAATAGTAAAGATATTCTTATGAGCTTTGGAAGAACTAAGAATATATAATGTATAAGTGACAAATAGTTAAAGGTAGTTCATTGTAAAGTGTTACATTGATACTAGTTTTGTCACAAGATACAAATTAAATTTATCTCAATTTAGACTATGGGTGGCACAATGTAATGGAAAGGATGTTCCATGATGGATTTGGATGAGTTCCAAAGTTGAGAAATTGTGACGGATACTACAACAAAAGTCTTAGTATATGACTGCTATAGTAGCAGCAAAGGAGGGCATTTGTGTTAAGTAGTTTTTTATCAAACTAGGTGTGGTTCAAAGTGGGATATTACTATGAAGATATATTGTGTGACAATAATATCAACATATTTTGAGCCGAACGAACTAAAGGTCTCACCAAAGGACCAAATCTATATAATGCCATCTCATTTGAGAATGAGTGATGCGTAGAGACGCAAAGACATGCAAATACACACGGATCTGAAACTGTCACATCCGGAGATTATGTTAACTACTAGAAATAGCATATATGCAACACCAAAAAGCCATAGGTGTTCAATGCGCAAAGTTTTTCAAACTAGATTATTGACTCTAGTGCAAGTGGGAGACTGAAGGGAATATGCCCGAGAGGCAATAATAAAGTGGTTATTATCTTATTCCATGTTTATGATAAATGTTTATTTTACATGCTAGAATTGTATTGATTCGGAAACATCAATACATGTGTGTTTAATAAACAAAAAGGGTTCCTAGTCATGCCTCTCTTATAGACTAGCTTGTTGATTAACAAGATGATCAAGGTTTCCTGATCATGGACATTGGATGTTGTTAATAACAAGGTCACACCATTGGTGGAATGATGTGATGAACATTCATCCGAAGTATAGCATTACGATCAAGTCATTATGTTTATATTGCTATAACATCATACGAAGTAATCTTTATCCTTAGACCATGAGATCATGTTAATTGCTAACACCCGAAGAGTATCTTGATAACATCAAACGTCACACCATAACAGGGTGACTATAAAGATGGTTTCAGTACTACGAAGGTGTTATGTTGAGGCTCATGGATCAAGAGTGGAATTTGTCAATCCAGATGACGAATAGATATTCTCTGGGCCCTCTCGGTGATATCACATTGAAATAGCTTGCAAGCAAGTGATGTGATCACTAGAATGTTATATCACAGGAACGAGAAAAGAGTGCATGTCGGTAACGAGATCAAACTAGGTATGGAGGTACCGATGATAGAATCTCGGACATGTAATATATCACGGGACAAAGGAATTTAGTTACTAGCGTTAAAGGTTCTCACGATCACAGAAGTCATCGTTGAATGTGTAGGAGTCAGTATGGATCTCCAGGTCCCGCTACTGATTATTGATCGGAGAGGGGTCTCGATCATGTCTGTATTATTCGCGAACCGTAGGGTGTAAGGGATACCGACACCATTTGGAGCAAATATGTTTCAGATAAAGATTTAAGAAAGCGCTGGAATTATTTCAATAGACACCGAAACTATTTCGGGTGAAATTGCTGAAATTGGTTCTGCATGTAATATTGAAATGTTGTAGGGGGTTTTATGTGAATGTTTGTTAATTAAAGTAATTAACAAAATTCTGAATAAAAATAATAAAATATTTTTATTAAATGAGAGAGCATTAAATTTGGAGAAATTTAATGCATTTAAAGTGGAGACTTTAAAAGAGAATGTGAAGGGGCATTTTAATGTGGACGGGTTACCACCACATGAATGGAGGAGGTGAAGGGTCACCCCCTCCATGCGCCGGCCATGAAGGAGGGGCACCCCCCTCCTCCTATAAAAGGCCACCCCATGCTCACTTCTCACACACACCTCCTTGTGAAGGATCTCTCTCCCCCTCTAGTATTATTCCCCCATGGTCTCGGATTAGCGAGATACATGTTCCCGGTGGCTTTATCTGGAAAGGAGTTGCTTCTTCCGCTGCTTTGCTGGAGCGAGGGACGGAGGTTGTCAGGGTACCGGATGTGTGTGCGATCACGGATGCACCGCTGCTTTGCGGTGCTGGACTTGGTGGTGCTGGAGCTGGATCTGATGGACGTGCTGGAGCCGGACCTGCTGGACTTCATCATGATCTTGAGATCGGCAAGTGTACGACTAGATCAACCACGAGTTCCTACTCGTTAACAAAGCTCGTTGTCTACGAGGGTAAGTTCTCGTTGGATGTATGTCCACCCGTTGCTTTGTACCTAGTATATAGATCTTGGCATGTAGTTCACACCGTAGGAAATTTTTTGTTTTCTATGCTATGGACCCAACAAAGAAAACTTGGACGCTAGAGCAGAAGAAACATTGGCAAGAAAAGAAAGACCGGCCGAGATATACGTACGAGGCAATGCTGGATCAGCCGTGCAAATTTCACACGCCAAATTCGAGTAACCCGGCGGGTCACACGACTCGGCAGTGCGAATGGATGAGGAAGATTGAACAAAGTGGTTTGGGGAATGCTCAGGCACATCGGAACGATCATCCTCGGCAGGAGTTACCCCAACAGCAATTGCTCTCCGGAGCGAACACGCAACAGTTAATGTTGCCACCACCTCTACCGAGGTATGAAAACCATGAGAGAAGGGATGCGGTGCATCAGGTGGAAAATCAGCATCAGCCAGATCAAAGATACCCCGGAAATGAGGGGAGAAATGAATACAGAGAGCATCACCAGAGTTACTGTGTGTTTACCACGGAGGAAAAGGATAGAAAAAGCTTGCAACGCTGACATATGGAAGTGAATGCGGTTATGCCAGCAGTGACGAGGTATATGCCTTGTTCGGATCAGGAAATTACCTGGAGTATCAAGGATCATCCCAAGCTTATGTCGAGTCCTGGTTCGTATGCGTTAGTGCTGGACCCAACGTTCATCGGGCCCAATATCAATGTGAGATTTTCTAAGGTGCTCATTGACAATGGCAGCAACATTAATATCATGTATGTGGATACCATGCGCAAGTTGGGTATCTCGGAGAACATGCTCTAGACCACGAGGACAACTTTCCATGGTATTGTGCCAGGCATTTCCTATGAACCCATTGGCAAGGTCCGGGTTGACGTACTACTCGGCACACGGGATAACTGCCAAACTGAGAACTTGGAGTTTGAAGTTGTGAACTTAGAAAGCGCATATCACGCATTACTCGGTAGGCTAGCCCTGAACAAATTCATGGCAAGTTGTCACATCAGTTACCTGAAGATGAAGTTTCCTGGGCCAAATGGAGTAATTACCATAGCAGGAGATTTCCGACGTTCCATTGAGTGTGCGTCAGCCGGGTCTAACCTGGCCGAGTCACTCGTGATCGCACAAGAAAAGAGAAAGATCCAGGAAGTAGCCACATTGGCTCAATCCGCACAGCAGTATATGTCGGTGCTGAGTAACCCGCAAGGAAGTGTCTCATTTCAAGCAACAAAGGATACAATGAAAGTGCCTGTTGATGATGTGTTCCCAGAGCGCACCGTAACAATTGGTGTCGGGTTAACTGACAAATAGGAAAGCGAGCTTGTCAACTTCCTCCGTGAGAATCGGGATATCTTTGCTTGGTCCACACAGGACTTGCAAGGTGTTCTGAGGGAGTTGGCCAAGCACTCTTTGAATGTGAGACCCGGAGCAAAGCCGGTGAAGCAACCTCTCCACTGCTTCGCCGAAGATAGGACAAAAGTCATTGGAGATGACATAGCTCGGCTCCTCGTAGCCGGGTTAATCATGGAAATGCTTTACCCGGATTAGCTATCTAATCTGGTGCTTGTGGAAAAGAAGAAAGATGATCCGAATGTAGCAGTGGTCTGGCGTATGTGCATCGATTACACGAATCTGAATAAGGCATGTCTAAAAGATCCATTCCCACTGCCAAGGATAGATTAGGTCATAGATTCTACTGCTAGGTGTGAACTATTGTCGTTTATAGATGCATATTCTGGTTTCCACCAGATACCTCTGAACCCGAGCGATCAAATAAATACTGCGTTTATCACCCCGTATGGGGCTTATTGCTATCCAACCATGCCTTTTGGTTTACGTAATGCAGGGGCAACGTACCAGAGATGTATGCAAAAATGTTTCCAAGATCAAATTGGTGGAAATGTGCAAGTATATGTGGATGATGTGGTTATACAAACCAAGGAAAGCAAAACGCTCCTTGACGATATCAGGCAAACATTCACGAACCTAAGGAGATTCCGGATGAAGCTTAACCCGGAGAAATGTACCTTTGGTGTCCCGGCTGAAAAACTACTCAGATTTCTTGTCTCCAGCCGAGGTATCGAAGTTAATCCAACTAAAATCCGAGCCATAGAGCGAATGGAATTGCCGAAGTGTCTTAATGATGTCTAGAAGTTCACTGGTTGCCTGGCATCCTTAAGTCGGTTTATATGCCGGTTGGGGAAAAGGCATTACCTCTCTATCAACTAATGAAAAAGTCAGATAAATTTGTATGAATGCCGCAAGCCAATGAATCCTTCATTCAACTAAATAAAATGTTAGCCACTGCACTAGTATTAGCCTCTCCACTATCGAAAGAGCCAATGTTGCTCTACGTAGCCGCAACCAACCGAGTTGTAAGTGCAGTAATAGTGGTAGAGCGCGACGAAGAGGGTAAGTCGATGCAGAGGCCAGTTTATTACCTAAGCGAGGTATTATCAGCATCAAAGCAGAACTATCCTCACTATCAGAAAATGGCATATGGTGTATATATGGCAGCAAAGAAGCCGAAGCAATTTTGAAGAACACCCCATTAAAGTGATATGTGAAGCCCCCATATCTGAGATAATGAGCAATAAGGATGTGAGCGGCCGGATCGTGAAATGGGCTATTGAACTAGTCTCAGGCCATGGCCGACTTTTTCGTGGATTGGGCCGAGATGCAATATGAGCCACCATTGCTATATCCGAACTATTGGAGAAAGCATTTTGATGGATCAAAAACAAAACCCGGGTTAGGCGTTGAAGTTGTTCTTACCTCGCCCAAGAAGGACCAGCTGAAGTATGTGCTACAGATCCATTTCGCAGCATCAAACAATGTCGCAGAATATGAAGCACTTGTGCATGGGCTCAAAGTGGCAAAAGAAATTGGAATACATCGGATCCAATGCTTTGGTGACTCGGATTTGGTAGTTCAGCAAGTCTCGGGGCAATGGGATGCTTTGGATGAAAACATGGCACTATACATATTTCATGTACAGAAAATATCGGGATACTTTGAGGGATGCGAGTTCCATCATGTACCCCGGCTGGAAAATGAGGTTGCCGACGTACTGCCGAAACTCGGATCCACCCGACAAGCAATTCCATCAGGTTTAGCACTAGAGCACCTCAGAAAGCCATCTATCAGGCCACCCCTAGAATCCGAGTCGATCTATATCCCGGAAAATCCGAAGTCGGAAGGTGTGCCCGTGGACATTGATGTGAGAAGTGGCTCAGGAGACCCGGGGACTGCTTCGGCAAACCCAAGGACTGCTTCGCAGAACCCGGGGACTGTGCAGCCTGACCCGGCAGAGGTTATGCTTGTAGATCGAATGGAAGTGGACGAGGATATGTTTCCAGTGCGAGCCATACCAGCTTGGGCACTTCCCATATTCTAGTTCCTGAAGGATGGATCCTTGCCCGATGAAGAAGTGCTTTCAAGGCAAGTTCAGAGGCGCGCAAAGGCATACACGATTATCAATGCCGAGCTATACAAGAGGAGTGTCACGAATGTCCTACAGCGGTGTGTTGACCCAGAAGAAGGGCTTGACATACTCCGAGATATACATCAAGGGGAATGTTGGCATCACGCCTCATCCAGAGCATTAGTGGCAAAAGCTTTCCAGCATGGGTTCTACTAGCCAAGTGCCTTGGAACAAGCAGAAGATCTAGTAAGAAAATGCAATGGCTGTCAGAGGTATGCTACCAAGACACACATGCCAATGTCGGAGCTCAAGACCATACCAATTACCTGGCCATTTGCCGTTTGGTGTCTAGATATGGTTGGCCCGTTTAAACAAGGGAGAGGAAACATGACCCATATCTTGGTCATGGTTGACAAGTTTACGAAGTGGATTGAAGTAAAGCCAATAAGAAAATGTGATGGAGCTACAGCCATGACATTCCTCAAAGATATCATCTTGAGATATGGCTATCCTCACAGTATCATAACAGATAACGGCACCAATTTTGCTGAAGGAGCATTTGCGCGATTCTGCCAAGATAAAAAGATCCGGCTGGACGTTGCCTCGGTAGCCCACCCCTCATCGAACAGACAAGTGGAAAGATCCAACGGATTAGTGTTATCCTTGATAAAACCCCGACTCATTGAGCTGCTGCAAAGATCAGCGGGGTGCTGGATAGAAGAACTACCAGCAATATTATGGAGTTTAAGAACAACTCTGAATCGATCAACAGGCTATACGCCATTCTTTCTGGTGTATGGGGCAGAAGCTGTATTACCAGCTACCTAGAGCATGATTCGCCTAGCGTCATCCAATACATAGAAGCCGAAGTGCGAGAAGCCCGGCAAAATGATGTTGATCTGCTGGAAGAAGCGAGAGAATTGGCATTGTCCAGATCCGCCATATATCAGCAAAATCTCCGACGCTATCATAGCCGGAAGGTAAACCCCCGAGTCTTCCAGGAAGGTTATCTGGTACTCCGGCTAGTACAACGTACTGCTGGCATGCATAAGTTATCCACCCATGGGAAGGGCCATTCATTGTGAACAAAGCATTGCACAATGACTCTTATTACCTCATCGATGTGAAACCATAGGAGAAGAACAAGGCGGACAGGTCCGGAAAGGAATCTAAGCATCCATGGAATGTAGCTCTCCTTCGTCCATTCTACACTTAACAAAGAAGTGTATGTACTTGAGTCTCTCATATGTTGGTATGTATGCCGACAATGAATTTATCAATGAAATCTTGGCACCTCGAGCAGTAACTCGGGGACTACCTTAGTGATATTTATTGTCTTATGTATTTGTTATTTATATGTCGGCTGGCATAAGTTGCTTCTACCTAAGTTGGATTAGTAGTGTGTGAGCACCAAAAACTCAACTCTTCGACTTGCTGCTGTCCAACAAGATTTGGCTTCATGGCAAGCAAGAGAACAAGTTTGGAATTGCGTAGCACACGAAAAACGACTAAGGAAAAGAACTTAATCGAGCCGACCTTTATCATTCGGACTAACCTTATGTTTACTTTATGTTTACTACGCTAGATTACTTTGAGCTAAGCCTAAAGTTTCCAAGTATTGTTAAGTCAATTTTTGAAACTCGGACTCGTAAGTCACAAAACCGAATCAAGGTAGACGTGAGCTGAGCCATGAAATTGAATGAACAAGAAAATGAAACTCGGGGACTACGCCCAAGCTAATCCGGCATAAATAACTTGGTAGCAAAACATAATCAGTATGCTTAATACATCTACACCCGGCATACCGGGGATCTGGTAAATTTCAATGTGTTTTTTGGTGCTCAAGGAGCGGCATCAAGAGGTAACTCGGCGCCAGCAGGTGGAACTCCGGCCTCAGCTTCATCGCCATCTTCATTTTCTTCAACGTCCGAGGCTTCGTCCTCTTCCTCCTCATCCGAACCATCTTCGATATATTCGTCGTCAACAACGCCAAGAAAACTTGGTCCCTCGTTCCATTGATGGATGGGGGCATACTGAATGAGGTGATGGGCGCGAGCCTTGCGCCGAGCTATCCAATCCGGATCATTGGACCACCTTGATCCGGTGCGCAAGCGCTCGAGAAGATCCAGATTTATTTTCTCATACCATGTGAGCAAGAAGTGGAGAACAGTTTCAGCTCCGGCGCGTGCGGCAGATTCCCTCCAGAGATCAAGCTAGGTCTCGCAATCCATCAATCTATTGATCAAGGCAGTGGATCCCACCAGAACATCCTCTTGAGGCCAAAGGGCGCGAAAGGTCCGGACGGCTGAGTCTAGGATATCCGAACAATAGTTTTTTATAATCTCAAGGCGAGAGGATAGGCTGTCCAGCAATTCCTCCAGGTCAAAGGGAATGGTTTCAGATCTAGGACTAGCTGGAGTACCCCTCTGCTGGCGGAATTTGGCAACGGCAGTAGCCTCAATGGCATTACCCTCTGAGAATTTGCCTGATAACAAGACAAGTGATATGAGTAAAAGAGGTTGACCAGGAGAAATGCATGTCGGCTGAAGGAAAAGAACTTACGAGAGATATGATTGTGGATCCGGGTCAGCTCTACGGTGCAATCATCATGCCTCTTCCGGAGTATCTCAATTTCAGCATTTGCCAATTCAAGCTTGACGTCGGCCTCCTTCAGTAGCTCTTGATCTTTTGCGAGTTGAAGGTTGAGGCGTTCTTTCTCCTCGATGAAATTTTGGCTAGCTTTGTCCATCTCAACCTTATGTAGCTCCTTAAGCTTTATCATCTCGGCCTTGAGCTTGGCAATTTCATCATCTTTGGCTCAGAGTTGGGCGAGCTCATCATCCTTCTTCTTAAGTTCGTCCTGGTGTTGCCCTTCTTGTTCGAGAAAATGCAGCATCATATCAGGCACAAGCACACTATCTTCAAGGGATGCTGAAATAGTTTGTTGACCCGGCAAAGCCGAGGTATGAATATTTGCCGAGCTCAGGAGAAAGGAAAAAGAGCACAGAAGTTAAGTAACTGAAGTGACTTACCTTTTATCTCGGCTAAGTTTTTTCTCATGATTTTGTTTTTGGATCCACTCCGGCTGCACAAATTCGAATGAAAGATTAGTTCGGCGAGACAAGATTAAAAAAGATAGGAAAAGGTCAAAGTGAAAACTTACCCCTTTTCTCGAACTCAACGAGAAGTGTAGAATTTTTCGAGCACAGCGCCTTGTGTGTGTCCAAAAGGCGCTGAAACTCAACACTCTGACGATTGGTGGTGACCTGAGAAAAGCAAAGTTGACTTAAGTATGTGCATATTCGATGTGTACAAAATCCGGGCCAAGTGGAACTTAACCCGGCTCTAGGTGTGTGCATATTCGAAGTGTACAAAATCCAGGCCAAGTGGAACTTAACCCGGCTCTAGGTGTGTGCATATTCGAAGTGTACAAGATCTGGGCCAAGTGGAACTTAACCCGGCTCTAGGTGTGTGCATATTCGAAGTGTACAAGACCCGGGCCAAGTGGAACTTAACTCGGCTCTAGGTGTGTGCATATTCGAAGTGTACAAAATCCGGGCCAAGTGGAACTTAACCCGACTCTAGGTGTGTGCATATTCGAAGTGTACAAGATCCGGGCCAAGTGGAACTTAACCTGGCTCTAGGTGTGTGCATATTCGAAGTGTACAAGATCCGGGCCAAGTGGAACTTAACACGACTCTAGGTGTGTGCATATCCGAAGTTACTAGGGAGCTACGCTAATTCTCTAAGGAGCATCCGGCGAGTAACAAGTTACTCCCCGTGAGGCTCGGGGACTAATGGTTATATCATTAAGCACTAGTACATGTTAAAGAAAAGACGAAGTAGCGTACCTCCATCATCTGGCCGTCAAGGTTGATAGCCTTGGCTGCTGTGTTCATTTGTGCGGCAAACTCGGTAGGCCCAAATTTCTCTAGGAGATCGTCGTTATTGACGAACTCTGCCTTGTTCCAGTTATTGACGAACTCAATTAGGGCCGGAGGATAGCGCTCTCCACTAAGCATGTGGGGCGCAATCAAGCCCTTGGCTTGGGCCTCCCTCCTTTCAACTTGGGCAGCAGCGGGGCTGGTGTGCAATGCAAGTTGCGTGTCAGCTGACCCAAAGGGGGCATCTTTCTTTGGTGGATTCTTCTTCGGAATCGTGGACGTGAGTGTGCGCTGTCCGGCCTCGATTGATGCTGCCCTGGCGGCGTCAGAGTTGTTCTTAGCCTTGGGATGCTGCTGAGAGGCTGAAGTTTGTGCTGCAGCCTTGGACTTGGGCGCATCCTTGGTGCTAGCTACGTCTTCTCGCCGAGTCTTGGCAGACTCGGACAAGGCGGAACGAGTTGGTGATGCTGCTGGTACTTGTGGTGCAGATATTGGTGCTGGTGCTGGTGCTTGCGCTGGTGATGGTCTTGGTGGGGGTGCTGTTGGTATCTCGGAGGTGGCAGATTGCGGCTGGGCCGAAGAGGAGCTAGGAGCATCCGCTGCCTCGGCAGAGCCACTTCCCCCTGCTCCAAGGTTGCCCTCCTCTGGACGAGGTGGGCTAGAACACGGAGCAGCCACTGAACCCTCCTGAATGGGGCTCAACGGGCGTGTATCGTCGCCATGAGGGGGAGATGGGGTATGCCGGAGAGGTGAAGCGATGCTGGATCCGCATCGATGTTTCCCTCCTCATGGCGAGGTGGGCTTAGATCCGGCGCTACCACGGAACCCACTTGGATAGGGCTCAGCGAGTGAACGTCATCATCGCAGGGGGAGATGGGTCGCTCCGGATTGGAGAGAAGATGCTGGGGCCACTCTGGGAAATCACCTTGGGGGCGCTACAGAATCAGAGAATGACAAAATACAAAAAAAAATAGAACAAGTGATATGCTGAAATGGTGAAGCAAGAACCAAAGATGAGCAGGGATAGAAAAGTAATTTACTCATCCGAGGTTGGGGGCTCCCGAGGCTTGGGCGTTCTCCGGACGGTGCTCTTTGCCACAGGCTTGGCCGAACCCTTGACCCCGGATTTCTTATGCCTCTTCATTAGTGGGGGCGCCTCCGAAGCTGTGGCCGAGGTTGTCGGGCGCTTCTACGAAGGGGCAGGAGCCGGATCATCCATGGCAAGAGGAGGAACCACGTGGACCTTACCGGCCTGGTTAGCTGAAGATTCGGAGATAAACGGAAACACGTAAGAGATGGGCACCGGATCAAGTACCTCCATAACCTCAACATCAGAGTCATCGTCATCCGGCCAAGCCCTTAAAGAAGAGGCCTTACCATAGGTCAGCTTGGTGTTGTCCGGAGTAGGCAAAAACCTCTCCGAGTCAGTCTCCTCCACATCCGGCTCTGCGCGGTCCACCACCCATTTGAGGGCCGGATCCTTGTCGTCCTCAATTGTCTACTGGAGAAACAACTGAGAGCAAAAGTACTAAATGGTCAAGTTAGGATGCAATCCGATATACCACAAGACTCGAAAAGAATACTAGGAGAAGGACATACCTTAGGTGGCAAGTTGGCTCGGGTGAAGGGTGCAAGCCCCCACTTCCATGCCTTGGAGAACTCCTTCTCTATCTTGAAAATGGCCCTAACCCGGTGGAACACCTCGGAGTTGCTAAGCTTGAAAGACGAGGTCCGGTTGGGGTCAAGGGGGCCGCTCAAATGGAAGATCTTGTGGGAGCATTTCTGTAGAGGGAGACCCGGCTGTGGACGAAAGTGATCATGACGTCCTCGCTGCGCAGCTGCACCCCAACAAGCTCCTTGATCCGACGATCTACCTGGTTCGCCAGTGTAGTAGGTCGCTTCAGAATTTACTCCCACAAGGAGGTGTCTAGGACACCCATGTTGAAGGGGAGCAGCCGAATCAGGTCTTCATCCGAGTTGTTCTTGACATAGAAGAAGGTCCGAGCCTAGCCCTTGTAATATTCAAGGCCGGTATCCCGGGGAAAGGCGGAGTCCTTGCAGGGAGAGATTGAGGCTCCACCGCAGTGGACCAGATGTTTGTCGACAAGGGCGAGATGAGCATCTGGGATAACATTTTTCTTAAGACCAAAGAACTTGATTCAATGTTCTTTGGTAGGCCAGAGGCCGACGTATCCCTCTATGCCGGAGGCAAAAGAGCAAAGGGATGTGATTGCATTGGCAGGAAGGTGGTGAGGCTGAAGCTGGTAAATGCTGATAAAATCATGGAAGAAATCACTCACAGGAAAGCCAAAGCCATGCTGAGAGTGAGAGAGAAAGACGACAAACTCGCATGGGTTTGGAGACGGAGCGATCTCCTCGGTAGCGAGGCGACTCGTGATGCCCACGAGGATGCGACGGGTCGCGTAGAGCCAATCGATGTTTTCTTGGCAGATGAATGCGCCTGCCCAACCACTGTGCTCATGAGCTTATTCTTCCTCTCCCTCCTCCACAGCAATGATGGTCCCCTCCTCAATCATGGCTAGATCAAGGTCTTCAAGGAAAAAATCGCTAGAGGGGATAGGAGATTTGGAACTGCAAGGCCCTGTGGTGAGGAGCCTACGACGGAGCGGTGGCACGTTCACCAATGTGCAGCAAAGCATGGTAGCAGCGGCGCTATGCTAAGGCAGAAACGGCGGCGGTGGCATCGTCGCTGTGAAGAAGAAGGAGGCAATTGGCAGGGGCACATGCGAAATGGGCGAACTTCCCCAAGGGACGCCCTTGTCCCCTATTTAACTGCGCCACAGGTGCGCGTAGTGGGATCAACAGCCGCGGCGCGGCCACACGATGTGGTCGTGTATTTGCTAGGCCAACCGATCAAGTTCACGCCACACCAAGGGCCACAAGGAGAAGGGGATCCCATGACGCGATGTTATGATGCGGTTAACGAGGGGGCTGCCGTCACGTGATGCGCGCAGCAGTTATTCCTAACAATCAATACAATAACCGGCGCAGTAAACTGGCGCGGCCCTTAAAATGAGGCAAAGTGATGATTACCCTCCACGTGAGACATGGGGAAGCGTATGAGAGAAGGAAAGATAACCTGGATACATGGACAATAACCCGGCCAAGGAGAAGTAACTCGGATTGAGTCAGGGGAATCACAAACTGAAGAGACTGGATTACGGGATCACTTGGCAAAGAAAGTGAAGGTCTTGATAAATGGAACCTGCTATGGCCTTATCAGCTGAAGTTGCTAAGACTGCACCAACTTCGGTGACTAATGTTTGGGGGATACCCCCGGGTAGGCTCACGCTGGGGTATAAAGGCCGAGTTAGCCGAGGTATGGCACGGTCAAGGCGGATGCCGGCCGGGTCTCCTCAAGGCAGGCCGACTTACGGGGTAACCCGGCCTGGTGGATGTTCACCTAACATTAACCTGACCGACATAAAAACATATGTTGGCTATGCCTGATTTACCATGTGTGCAGGTACCCTCGTAACCGGGTTAGCCAAGAGCTAGCCGGTTACCACTTGGTCAAAAGGTGGCCCCTGTCCACTATAGCATGAACGAAGCGAGCAGAGGGAAGGATCAGTGGGGTGTGGCCGACAAAGGTGACGCAGGCAGTGTCGGCTGACGTGATCCGTGTCTGGTGATGCCAAAAGACAAGAAGCTCATAGAGGATTACATCCATAGTCCGGACTAGCCATTTAAAGTGAATAAAGAGGCATCTAGCTTTAACCAAAGGGCATATTCGGAGAATATGCTTCCACGTGTGCCCTAACTATGTAACCTGGGCTCCCCTATATAAGGAGCACCAGGTCCTCCATTGCAGGGTATCGACCATTCTCTGAAGGAAGAACCCTAGGGCTTTGTAGTGATGAGTAAGAGAGCTGGTCTCCTTCTTGCTAATCGCTCGAGGAACCCTTGTAATCCACACCCAAAGAGAGAGTAATATAAGCGTTTGTGTGTGGAATCACCACACTATCCCTCCCTAGATTCCTCTAGTGCACATTGGCCCCATCTTTAGCCTATCCATGGCATCTGTCAATCCACCACCGCGACCCCCTAGCCCAGATGACTCGGCCAGCAAGGTGCCTGCAAAGAGGAAACAACATACATGTTGTGCCAACATATAAATATGTCGGTTGGGTCTTACTAGGTTATCCCGGCTTGGTTATCTTGGCCTTTACTCGGCCGACCCATTTAAGGCAATGTATATCTCGGTCAACCTAGCCTTTATACCTTAGCTTGACCCTACATGGGGTCATCCCCCCAACATTAGTCCCAGAAGCTATTGCGGTCTTAGCAGCACTAGCTAAAAGGCCACAATAGGTTCATCTTACTCGGATCCTGTCCATATTGCCGACATAGCCATATGTAGGCACATACCAACTTTAACTCAGACTCTCCAATTGGTGACTCAAATTTATCCTGATTGGATTAATCCAAGATATATCTCGTTGGCCGAGTCAATCTTCCATTCTCGAGTTATTTTTCTTAACTAATCGGTTTCTTTCGTATTCCTTATCTCATCCTACGTGTCAAGGAATCATTATGTTGCCTTAATTTTTGGGTCTAGACACTATTCATTATCACTGCCACATATCAATTTGCCGCACGACCCCTCGATTATCGCTATGACCACAGGATGCAGTTATGCCCCTGTGCACTATATCTGTGCTTGTGGCATGTTCTCTCCAACTGCCTTCGTGAAATACATGCACACCCCATGGGCCTCGTGGGCACAACGGATCCAACTACCCACGATGTGCCGCACGATTAAATAGGGGAGCAGGGGAAACTCTTGTTCACTTTCCTCCACTCCCGCTCCTTCTTCCTCCTCGTGATGTTGCCTCTGCATCTTGCGATACGCGATCGCGCCACCCCTCTATGTTTCTTGTGCCGCTACTCCGCCTAGGTTCCACCCTCCGACGCTGCTACGTGACCACGACAATCTGAGCGAGGTGCCTCGGAAGGACATAACGCCACGTAGGACAAAATCAATTGGCTTTGGAGGTCCCGGTGAATTCCGCCGGGAGTAAATTGCCGCATCCCCGGTGATGAGATAATTCACGAAGCGGAGATCGGATAGTATGTTGTTTTCGGAGCTCACTTTTCTAGGGGATTTGGCCTTCTTGTGAGTGATTCCACTATGGAATTCCTTGAAACCTTAAGTCTCCAACCCCACCATATTTCGGCTAATTCCATTGCTTCTCTTCATGTCTTCATTTCTGGTTGCGACGGATACCTCGGCCTCTGGCCTTGCGTGAACCTCTAGGTGAAGTATTTTCGGCTTCGGTCCAATGTCATTCCCTGTAAGGGTGTTCCCCTGGCGAGAATCCTCTGACCAAGTGCAGGACCGCTTCTATTATGCCCCGGAAGAAATCTATTTCCCCCGGATCCAATGCCTTGACTCATGTAAGAAATGGCTAAGATCATTCTTCTACGTGAAGAACAACAATAAGAGAGATATGATCTGGCTCCCAGCCTTCTCCGTTGGCATTCCTTCCAAAGAACACTAGGATTTCGACTTGAAGACCTAGAATACGTTTATTAACAAGGTTAACTCGTATATTGTTGAGATGAAGGATGTCGGGTTATCCGATGATGATCTTATAGCCACATTCATCAGCAATTGGGTTTGCCCGCTTCAGCGTCGTAGCCATAAGATGTGTCACATGAGCGGTTGCTTTGACCCGAACCACACCTCCACTTATGAGATAAACAAGGATCAAGTCTAAAAATGAGTCAAGTCGATTTTAAGACTGACATGACCGAGGCGTGGGTCTAGAGCAAAGCTCCCTTCAGCCGAGAGAACCCGGCACCCCAGGTAAAAACCGAGTCATCTTTGTCGTCATATCTGTTATATCGATAGATTAATTCATTTGACCTTTCTTTGTTTCAATGTGCATATATTTATCTAGCAAACTATCGAGGATACCAAGAATCCTTCTCTCACTTGGGGCAAGGACCGCGATACCTTGGATTCGGAAGAACCGGACTTTGAGGACTTTATGCCTATTCCTGGCGCCGGCTCCGGCCGATCCCATGGTAAGACTCCTGTCTTAGCACCATTAAGGGAATAGCCGTATGATGATGATGAGGTAGATTATTTTCATATCCTTGAGGTACTTGACCCAATGCCAATATCATTCACCTATCCGTCTCACTTTACGCCAGCTAACCCGGCTGGCCAGGTGCATGATGTACCTCCTATTGCTATGGGAGGTCAAGGCATGGTGAAGCAACACGCCTCGGCCTCTGCCCCATAGCCCAAGTCATGTAGCCCAGGATATCCTCATATTTCTTGTTTCTCTCTTTCTCTAACTCTTTTTATCTCATCATATCTAACTGCAGGCCTGCTTTGGATGTATCCTAGAGTGGTTCCAGCATGGCCTCTCTGATTATATCGCCTCCCTCTCCTCCTCTAGGAAATCGAGTCCTTGGTCTGGTTCGAGCTAACACTCCTCCATGACGAGATGCAAATTTATCCCGGCCAGAGAGTGAGGCCGAGGTTGGAGGGGGATATGGTGCCCCGACTGACGAAGAAATGTCGGACTAGCGGGAAGACACCACCGTCCCTGATAGAGAGACGGGAGATTCCGGCGCTAGCAGTATAGGCACCGAGACAGTTTCAGTTGAGACTCCGGTTATCCCGGAGTCGACCCAACCCCAAGCACAACAGTAGTAACCTCCCAAGCCAGTTTTGACCCAACAACAACAATTTGCACAACCATCATCCGATTCAGCTCAGACTCAGCAATAACAACAACCTCGGTAGAGCCAGCAGCCCAAAACTCAACAATATTCACAATCTCAGCCTCAGCCAAAATCATCACAGCAACGGACAAACCCCAATACCAAGTCGAAGAAACCAGTTGTGGCAACCAATGTGGTGCAGAAGAAAACTGTGGTTGTCTCCTAGCAACTGTCAGTCGCTGAAATGCTGAAGAAACCCAACACTACATCTGGTTCGGTTGAGGAAAAACAACTAGCCGCTTCATGTTAGCCCTGTTACGACAATGGCCACCGCCAATAAAACTTTTGCCGGGAAAGGTTTGGTCCTGACCCAGACTTTGAATTGTTAAAGCCTAGGTTCGCTCACCCATTATGCCATAGATTGGAACAATGCCGATTATAGTGAATTAACATCTATAAATACCAAGGAGTAGCAGTTTCTTCTGGTTTAAATTGTTGAGAGGATGTTTGATATGTTGTAAACGTATCTATAATTTTTGATGTTCCATGATTGTTTTATATCTACTTTCTTATGTTTTGTCCACACTTTGGAGTATTTTTACACATTTTTTGGAACTAACCTATTAACAAGATGTCACAGTGCCAGTTGCCTGTTTTCTGCTGTTTTTGGTTTTTAGAAAAGCTAGTAAGGAAATATTCTCGGAATTGAACTGGACAAAAGCCAAAGTCAATATTTTACCCGAAGCAACACGGAGTCTGCAGGGGAGACAAAGTGGCACACCAGGGCGGCCACACCTGGTGGCAACATGGCCTAGGGGGGCGCCACCAGGGGGTGTGGGCCCCCTGGTACTCCACTGACCTTGCCCCTTCACCTATAAAATCCTCCCGGGATGAAAACCCTAAGGACCTGATCAAAAATTCCACGAAAGAGTCTGTAGCCGCTGCCATCTCCATCCCTAGATTGAGAGGGATCTGAAGCTCTTCCCGGCACCCTGCCGGAGGGGAGAGATCACCCTAGAGGCCTTCTTCATCACCATGACTGCCTCTAGTGTGATGCGTGAGTAGTTAATCCCTGGACTACGGGTCCATGTAGTATCTAGATGGTTGGTTCTGCTCCTTTGTGCTACCATGTTTAGATATTGTGAGCTCCGTTCATGACCAAGATCATCGATTTTTAAATCTTAGATGTTGTGTTTGCGGGGATCCGATGGATATTGAGATGCTATTTCAGGTTGATTATTGATTCTATCATGTCTATGTTATTTGTGATCTTGCATGCTTTCCGTTGTTAGTAGCTATCTTGGCCAAGTAGATGCTAGCAACTCCAAGAGGGAGTATTTATGCTCGATACTGGGTTCATGCCTCTAGTAATCTGGGGAAGTGATAGAAATCTCTAAGGTACTAGATGTGTAGTTGCTACTAGGGAGAAAACAACAATCATTTGTCCATGGGGCAATTGTATTGTTTACTTTACACACTTTGCTTAATGCAATTATCTGTTGCTTGCAACTTAAAACTGGAGGGGGGTCGGATGATAACCTGAAGGTGGATTATTAGTCATAGATGCAGTTGGATTACGGTCTATGTATAATTTTGTAATGCCCAATCAAATCTCGTAGGAGTCAATATGATTAGTATATGCATGTATGCTTTCTCGGTGTCTGTCAATTGCCCCGCTGTAATTTGTACACTCAACATGTCAAGTATCTTAAGGAGAATCACCTCTAGTGAACTATGGACCCTGGTCCATTCTTTTACCATCAATCTACCATCTACTATTTACTGTTTACTATTTACTTTCTGTAAGCAATTACTATCTTCCACACAATATGTTGAATCATTTGTTTTCAGCAAAACCAGTGAGATTGACAACCTCAATGTAAGTTGGGGGCAAAGTTTTGTGGTTGTGTTGTGCAGGATTCCAAGTTGGAAACAACACCTTGGAGGTGTTGCCTTGCTCCTACTGGTTTGATAACCTTGGTTTCATAAATGAGGGAAAACTTGCTACTGTGCTCATCATACGTTCCTCTTGGGGCTCCCCAATGAGCTCGATATATTTTGAGCCATCAAGCCTTTTTTCTGGCACCGTTGCGGGGGAGTCAAGGACATCATCACAAGGGGAGTCCCTGATAACCAATCTATTTACTTTGTTTTTTGTTTTGCTTAGTTTATTTCTGCTTTGTTTGCTTATTTCTTTTATCAAAAACACACAAAAAATTAGTTGTACTAGTTTGCTTCTTTATATTAAAAACACAAAAAAATAACTACTCTTGAAAACAATAAGTTGTGTGACTTCACTAGCACCAACAACAATGATTTCATGTGCACACCTATTGCTCCACCTGTTCCTGAAGCTACTTTCTTTGAAATTAAACCTGCTTTACTTAATCTTGTTATGAAAGAACAATTCTCTAGTGTTGGTACTGAAGATTCTGCTGCTCATCTTAATAACTTTATTGAACTTTGTGAGATGCAAAAACATAGGGATATAGATGTAGATATGATTAAGCTTAAATTGTTTCCTTTCTCTTTAAGAGGAAAAGCTAAAGAATGGTTGCTATCCCTAACTAGAAATAGTATTTATTCTTGGACTAAATACAAATATGCTTTTATTGGAAAATACTATCCTCCTGCTAAGATTATATCTATGAGAAGTGAAATAATGAAATTTAAACAATCTGATAATGAACATGTTGCTCAAGATTTTGAAAGAATGAAATCTTTGGTAAAGAATTGTCCCGCTCATGGACTAACTGCTTTGATGATTATCCAAACCTTTTATGTAGGACTAGATTATTCTTGAAGAAATATGCTGGATTCTGCTGCTGGAGGTACCTTTATGACCATTACTTTGGGTACTGCAACAAAGCTTCTGGATAATATGATGGTTAACTATTCTGAATGGCACACTGAGAGAGCTCCACAAGGTAAGAAGGTAAATTCTGTTGAAGAAACCTCCGCCTTGAGTGATAAAATTGATGTTATTATGTCTATGCTTGTTAATGGGTAAGCTCATATTGATCCAAATCATGTTCCCTTAGCCTCTTTGGTTGCTCAAGAAGAGCAAGTTGATGTGAACATTATTAGAAATAACAATTTTAGCAACAATGCCTATAGGAATAATTTTGGTAATAATAATTATAGGCCATATCCTCCCAATAATGGTAATGCTTATGGAAATTCCTACAGCAATAATAGAAGTGCACCCTCTGAACTTGAAGTCATGCTTAAAGATTTTATTAGTAAACAAACTGCCTTCAATAAAACTATTGAGGAAAAACTCTCTAATGCTGAAAGAAATATTGCATCATTGTCTGAAGCACAATCTTCTTTGAATAAAATGGCTGCTAAACCTGAAACTATCGAAAATCCCTTTGCTGCTACTAATGCCATACAAGTTAGAATTGATGAAAATGTTAGACTATTAGCTGAATTTCATGCTAAGCGGGAAAGAGAAGATGAAATTTCTAGAAATAGTGGTATTTGTACTATCACCACCACTAATGTTGATGCTAGCAAACCACATGAAGTCCCCATTCCTTTTGCAACAATGCCTAAAACCAATGGAACCTTCTCTAATAAAAATGTTGAAATTCTTCGAAATATGGGAAACAATAGCTCTACTACTTTAGATGGTGATTATGATTTTGATCTTCATGGTTGCAATATCTCTGAAGTAATTATATTCCTACAAAATCTTATTAAAAGTCCTAATGCTAGTGCTATGAATATGGCTTTTACAAAACACATTACTAATGCTCTCATAAAAATTAAAGAAGAGAAGATGAAACATAAAGCTTCTATCCCTATGAAATTAGAAGATGGTTGGGAACCCATCGTTAATATGAAAGTGAATGATTTTGATCTAAAATCTTTATGTGATCTTGATAGTAGTGTTTCTATTATGCCTATAAGGATTTATGAAATGCTTGATTTGCCACCTTTGGAAGATTGTTATTTAAATGTCCAACTTGATGATAATGCTAAGAAGAAACTCATGGGGAGTATTAAGGATGTTCTTATTATGGTTAACAATGCCTATGTCCCTATTGATTTCTATGTTTTGGATGTTGAATGCAATGCTTCTTGTCCTATTATCCTGGGAAGACCTTTTCTTAGAACTGTTGGTGCCATTATTGATATGAAAGAAGGCACCATTAATATAAATTTCCACTCAAGAAAGGTATAGAACACTTCCCTAAAAAGAGAGAAGATCCCTTTTGCCTCTCCTATTAAAATGAAATTTTCTCTTAATGATTCTTCATTTGAGAATACTTGATTCTTGCTTCTTATGCGTAGCTCAAAGGTGTTAAAGAAAAGCACTTATTGGGAGATAACCCAAATTTCTTTAGGAATCTTTTGTCGAGTCTTGGAAGTTATTGCTTCAGTAATAACCTCTCCTTATCCTTTTTGTGTGGTTTTTGTGCCAAGAGTAACCTCTAATGAGAGAGAAGTAAGACTTGGGAAAGTTGCTGTCCCGAAACAGATTTTTGTGCTTCGTTGTAAAAATTCGTGAAATATCTCTGTATGTCGGATTGAGCTGTAATGTTTTTTGCTTCTGCCCCAAGTTGCTATACTACTTTCTTTAGTTCAACACTTTTCGATTTGAGCAACAGAAGGTCTTCGAAAAAATTGGTTTTTACCTGCTGGTCTGTTTTGACAGATTTCTGACATTATTTGCATTTGCCTCTTAATCTCTTTCTCTTGGAGTTCTCTTTGATCACTTGAACTTTTTAAAGGAAGTGCTACAGTAGCTTGCGTTTTAGTGTAAGTTTTACTTATGTTGAAACTGAACCAAAAAGACTTATTATCTTGTGTACACTAATGTTTCTAATGAAGATTGTGTGAAGTTTTGTATGAAGGAAATTTTAAAGTGTAGGTAAGAGTAATGTGATAAGATGAAGATGGACAAAAGATGAAGCTTGGGGATGCTACCTGTGTCATCCCAAGAAATATTCAAGAATTACAAGCATCAAAGCTTGGGGATGCCCAAGGTATCCCCTTCTTCATCAATAAAAATCTCAGGTTTCTTCCAAACACTTCATTTTTATTGTTTCATGCACAATTGTTTTGTTCTTGGAGCGCCTTCATTTTTGTTTTTAGTTTTAGTTTTCTTGGTTTGCTTAAATAAGTTGGTTGGACCCCCGCATTCATACATAGTTTCAAATATGTTGATTTGTATTGGAAAAGAGTAGGAAAGTTCATGCTTATAAGTGCTATAAAAGGAGCTTGTTTTTGACTATGACTTAGACTTTATCATGTCATTCTTGATATTGTTTTGACTTTATGCTTAGTGATTATTGTTGTAGCATGACTTGTTTCAAACAATTGAGATTTCTTAATGTGCCTTGAAAGAATCATGCGTTGTTTTAGCATATAAAAGCATAATATTGTGGTATTCTCCTTTGATGCTTTATTTGGGTTGACTTGGCGCATGCTCACACCATGTTAAGACTACACCAAGTCACCATAGGGTCTATGATCATTTAGTTTTCGACTTGTAATATCACTTTATGCTTTAATTAATAATGTTTTGTCACTTTGCGTGATTATGGCCATTATTGCTCTCTTAGTTGGTCGCTCCCAGTCTTTTTCTAGCATCCACATATACCAAGCATGAGTTCCACTCATGCATCAAACTCCAAATAAAACCAAGTTATTCCAAAGAGTCCACCATACCTACCTATTAGCATTTGTTATTCCAAGTATGTTCATGTTTTTATCTACCTTCCGAATTAAACTTGTTATGTGAAAATTAGTGATTAAAGCTCTCACGAACTTGATGGCACACTTTACGTTTTGTAAGTTGTGAATTAGCAGAACCATGTTACCATGGGGAACGCTTTCAACATTGCACTTTATCTAGTTGATATTATGTTCTTTTGCTTATGGATCCCGGTGGTGTGAAATGAAAGGGGAGCTTGTAAGGCTCATGGAGTTTGTACATGTGTTAGAGAAACGCCTGGGCGGCTGGTCTAAGCCATGCCTAATCATGGTGGAAACCTGCAGCATAACCGTAGCGAGCAATCTATGAATCATCCTCTATAAAAAAAACTATGACAATAAGAAAGAAAAAAAGAGAAAAAAAGAAAAAAAGCCTATGCAAATAGGAAATAAAAGGATTGCTGAGATGCTCATTGTCTGCTTGCCTTGTCGATTTGATATGGGGAATCTTCCGTATCATCGAGCAAGGGGTACCCCGTTGGCGGTTCTCTATGATACACATGTACTTATAATGACAAGAACTTACCTGTGACTAAACTTGAGTAGCACGAGGAATGGTACTCGTAAGTAAGGGGCATGAGATTTTCAGATTATAACATGTCAAGCATATCCTCATATTTGTTAACTTTAACCTTAATCACCTAAAGATGCTTATGATAGGGGCAATGAGATATGAAAGCTAATAAGTACCATAATTTTTGGAAGCTCTTTATGAGACTTGAATCCCTGCTTCCTTTTATGAAGGGCATTTCTTTTACTTTTTATGTTGAGTCTCCATCTTGTATCTTTATGCACCTATTGAGAGAGCATAGTGGACATTCTTAGTTTAATTTTTATTGTCCCAAAACTTGTTGATTGATTCATAACTTTGATATTGCTTGTTCTTAAACTATTTGTATCTAGTCACCCTGATGAACTTTGAAGGTGCCCTATGCATTTATGTTTTGCTACATGAGGGACAAGCTGAATACCATTCTCATTATGTTTTCTATATGTGAAACAAACAAACGTCTTTCAAAGCATTGTTATTCATGAATCTTTTGTTTGTACCTTTTCATGTTATAACATAGTTTCTATGTCTTATTGTTAGAACTATATCTTTCATGCTATGTTAAAGTACTATGATCCTAGCTATCAATGTTTTACAAATACCTTGATCAAGATTATGATGGTGCATGTCACCTCAAATTTTTTTAATCACTTACCTACTCGAGGACAAGCAAGAGTTCATATTGGCGATGTTGAGACGTTGTAAACGTATCTATAATTTTTGATGTTCCATGCTTCTTTTATATCTAATTTCTTATGTTTTGGCCACACTTTGGAGTATTTTTACACATTTTCTGGAACTAACCTATTAACAAGATGCCACAGTGCTAGTTGCCTATTTTCTGCTGTTTTTGGTTTCAGAAAAGCTAGTAAGGAAATATTCTCGGAATTGGACCGGACAAAAGCCAAAGTCAATATTTTACCCGAAGCAACACGGAGTCCGGAGGGGAGACGAAGTGCCGCACCAGGACAGCCACACCTGGTGGTGGCGTGGCCTAGGGGGTGCGCCCCCTAGTACTCCACCGACCTTGCCCCTTCGCCTATAAAATCCTCCCGGGACAAAAACCCTGAGGACCTGATCAAAAATTCGACAAAAGAGTCTGTAGCCGCTGCCATCTCCATCCCTAGATCAGAAGGGATCTGAAGCTCTTCCCAGCACCCTGCCGGAGGGGAGATATCACCTTGGAGGCCTTCTTCATCACCATGCCTGCCTCCAGTGTGATGCGTGAGTAGTTCATCCCTGGACTACGGGTCCATGTAGTAGCTAGATGGTTGGTTCTGCTCCTTTGTGCTACCATATTTAGATCTTGTGAGCTCCGTTCATGATCAAGATCATCTATTTGTAAATCTTACATGTTGTGTTTGTGGGGATCCGATGGATATTGAGATGCTATTTCAGATTGATTATTGGTTCTATCATGTCTATGTTATTTGTGATCTTGCATGCTTTCCATTGTTAGTAGCTATCTTAGCCAAGTAGATGCTAGCAACTCCATGAGGGAGTATTTAAGCTCGATAGTGGGTTCATGCCTCTAGTAATCTGGGGAAATGACAAAAATCTCTAAGGTACTAGATGTGATGTTGCTACTAGGGAGAAAACAACAATCCTTTGTCCATGGGGCCATCGTATTGTTTACTTTACACACTTTGCCTAATGCAATTATCTGTTGCTTGCAACTTAATGCTGGAGGGGGTCCGGATGATAACCTGAAGGTGGATTATTAGTCATAGATGCAGTTGTATTATGGTCTATGTATAATGTTGTAATGCCCAATCAAATCTCGTAGGAGTCAAGATGATTAGTATATGCATGTATGCTTTCTCGGTGTTTGTCAATTTCCCTGCTGTAATTTGTTCACCCAATATGTCAACTATCTTAAGGAGAATCACCTCTAGTGAACTATGGACCCTGGTCCATTCTTTTACCATCAATCTACCATCTACTATTTACTGTTTACTGTTTACTTTCTGCAAGCAATTTCTATCTTCCACACAATACGTTTAATCCTCTTTTTTCAGCAAAACGGTGAGATTGACAACCTCACTGTAAGTTGGGGGCAAAGTTCTGTGGTTATGTTGTGCATGATTCCTAGTTGGAAACAACATCTTGGAGGTGTTTCCTTGCTCCTTCTGGTTCGATAACTTTGGTTTCATAACTGAGGGAAAACTTGCTGCTATGCTCATCATACCTTCCTCTTGGGGTTCCCCAACGAGCTCCATATATTTTGAGCCATCAATGTTCACTGCCCGAGTGGCTCTTGCTGAAGATGACAAGATGATGGAGGTAAATATCTCGGCTACACTTTTCATATTTGCAATAGATATACATATAACCCCTAGTCCACGAGCCTCCGGGGAGTAAGATATTACTCGGCCGGATGCTCTTAGATGTCAACACCCGGATTTTTAATCCCAAATGCCTGTTATGCCATACATCGCAATCCCAGGATTACCATTTTTGTGAGACATAACATATTGGATATCAAAGTACATCATCCATTTCAAACCATAATAGCCAGGGACAAAAGCCATGAGTACCCTTTAAGTACTAGCAAACTATCACTAACAAGTAAGGTAGCTCTAGTAGGAATGCAAAGTTCTAACTTTATTTGTAAGGTTATGTTTGAAACCTAAACTGAGTTCAGAAACAAAGAAAGATAAAATAAAGTTTGAAATCACCTAAGTGGGAACTTAGTTGTCATAGTCACAACTCTCTTGTGGTCAAGTCATGTCACAATTGATTTCATAAGTCATTTTGAAAACATCTGACAACAGAACAGTATGGCCACTCCAACTATCCATAACCGCGGACGCGGCTATTCGAATAGTTTGACACTCTACAGAGGTGGTACACTTTCACCACAAAATTCGATACATCTGTCAGGGATAACCCTGAATCATCATACTTAGTATGCAGATAATCAAACATAACCTTTCCTTTACACACTCTAGTATAAGCACCTCTCCTATGAGCTTGGCCTCCCAGCCATGGCTATCTGCCATCTTGGGCACTGCATAGGTGGACAACATTGAGAGGTAGCCTCAGCTCAAACCTCTCCCGCAAGGGAACTAATACTAATGCATATAAACTTCTGGCTAAGCCTTACCCAATTCAGGTATTGTGGTTGTACGGTAAAATTGGAATGGTATCGCATCCGAACCCAACCATCAATTTTTATAAAAGGGCTAAGGCTCATGCCTCAACATTTTCATCATCATAAACCATCTGTGTTTCTCAACACATGTAAAAACATCTCAATAGAATGACTCATCATTCCAAGGTTTTCACAAGTCATTTTCACCAAGTATTCCCATCTAAAGTGATCAAGTTTTTGGTTTAGCTCTAATCACTAAGTTAAGAGTTTTCACTAATGTGGGAGGCTATTATCAATCTCATGCCATAGAATGACATCTAAGTCTAACTAGATAGGTCAAGTTTTATACTCTTTGTGCCATCTATAACAATGTAAGGAACTTTGGTAAAGTAAAAGAAAGTAAAGCTTGTAGATAAAACTTGGAGTAGGTGTAAGTCAAAAAGGTATAACCAAAGCATGCCTAATGCATCTTGCTTAGGTTATCTTGCTTAATTCTATCTTGCTAACAATAGCTTGCATTGCTAATGATGCCTTGCCTTGGTTGGTGCAGTGGTTGAAATTCTCCTCGTCTTCTTCGGGGTAGAACTCCTCCTCCTCGTAGAATTGGTCGATACTCTCATCTATAAATACATATGGAATACACAATCACCAAACAATACTTAACTAGTCTACTTAGCACACTAAGGCACACATTTGATGATCTAGTATCATCACATTCATCACAAGATTTAATGAACTAGTTTCATTTATTTTATTTGAGAAAAGTAATTTCTAATCATTGAAATTAACTAAGATTTAATATTCTCCAATTAAAATATGGGATCTTGTGGACACATGTGATCACCACATATTCTAATACATGGGAATGTGAATTAAATGTTGTATCACATTTTAATAAGTTTAAGTTTAATATTTAATGATTTAAAGTGACTAGAAATGCCTATATAGCATTATTCTGGTACTATTCCAAAGTCACTACATGCAAACCTTAATATTATGACATATTTATATAGGTATTTTGAAATGTGATTTTTGAGAGGTGGAATCAACTCAAAAGCTACTATGGTTGATTTTAGAAAAATGTTTGAACGTGAAAAAGCTTGTCTTGTTATTTTTCCAGGAGAGATGTATAACTCTAGTTGATTTCAATCCAACGGGATTGGATAGATATTTTTATTATCTTTCCAAAAAAATTGGAATCACTTAATTTGGTTTAGTAGATATTTCTGAATTATTTTTTGAACTAAGGGAAAGAATTGTGTTTAAGCTAAAATGGATAAATCTAAATTTGAATCTACTGGGTCGCGCTGGAACACTAATGGGTCGGCCCGGTTTCACTCTGCAGCGCTGAGAATAGCTGATATGGGGGTCCCGCCTGTCAGCGTCTCTTTAAACGTGAAGCGGTACGGGGCAACATGGACCGCAAGATTAGAACTAAGATCTATGGCTAGGGCTTGTCGTCGATGACGGACGGGTCGCCGGCGAGGTAGAACCCTAGCGGCTTAGTGGGGGTGCAGTGGGGGCATACCAGGGCCCCAACAAGTGCGGCTATGGGGGTGATCGAATGAGAAGACGACGACGGACTCAGGCGAGGTCGCGGCAGCTCCGAGGGTGGACGAAATCAACGGGGACTTCTCCTCCTTTGCTGCGGCTAACTTCGGCGCAATTCCGGTGACTGGCTGCTCGAGCGGCTCCGGCGAGAGAGGGAAAATGATCAGTGGTGAAAGGGGAGTGTGGGAGTGTGGCAAATGAGTCTGGGGGTGGCCTCCTTATATAGGCTTGACAAGGGGACCGGGAGGGCGACGGAGAGCTCGTCAGTGACGATGACACAGGGATCTATCGGCATGGGCTGGGTAGGCAGACGGTGGGTGGTTCCCTGGCTATCAGCTACGACTCGATGGCGATGCTAGGGGTGGTGGCTAACGGTCGGGCGTGTCTCGTGCCCTGAGCGGCAGAGGCGGTGCTCGCACAGCGGAAGGCGGCTACGGGGTATGGTCAGGGAAATGGGGATATCTGGCGGGGTTCTGGGGTCAATGCGGAGTGGCGCGCGCAGCCTATGGTCGAGGGGCGGCGTGTGCTTGCCTGCCGAGAATGGCGCTCTGGCGTGCGCTGGCACGGTGCAAAGGCTGAGTGCAGGGATTTTCCTCGGTGGTCCAGGGCGTGGCAGTGCTCGGGGAAGGGACAGGGGATGGCGGTGTGATCACGCCTACCTCCCTGGCGCGACGGAGAGGGGCTGGTGGTCTCCTGCGAGCTGCCCGTGCTCGACCGGCAGGCATGGCTTCGGGGTGGCACTGCACTGTGGCTAGGGACTAGGGAGTGGATGGTTTAGGGCCTGGTTAGGACAAGGGGAGACAATGGGACCAAAATTTGCCCAAAATCTCGACAATGCATTGATCATCAAATAGTAAAAGTTAGGCAGAAAATTTGTGCATGCCACCTATTCGACACAATGGCCGCATGAAACAAACTTTCAAATTTTGAGATGATTTTTGGTGGATTTGTTGATCATATGCTTGAGCATCTCTGGTTGCTGGGATTTGTCAAGTTGAACTCATTTCAATGGTTTTTGAAAAAGTGGGATCTAGATATATGAAATAGATTCCATTTTCAAATGCCATTTATGTTTTTGCAAGATCACAAGGTGGGCCTTGGTACATCTTTACTTGTACTAGCAAGGGGTGCAAAGAGTTAGAATTGTTTCTGTTAAGAATTGAGTTCTAGGAACACCCAAAGTGGCCTAGTTGATTAAAATGGCAAAAGTGACCATTTCCATTTATTAATTCTATTTGATTTCTTTTTCTTTGGATTTTTCTTGGGAAAGATCTAGATGATGTGGAATTCATCTTAGAATCATTTTACAACCATTAGAACAAACAATCATGGCAATTCAAAACAATTCATATTTAATGCAACACACATATGCATGCTTAAATATTTAAATGAGAGAAAGTTTTTGTTAACCCTAACTTGGGTGATTTGGATCTTAATAACTTGGATTAAAGTTTTGGGATGTTACAAACCTTCCCCCTTAAATAAAATCTCGTCCCGAGATTTAAGAAAGAAAACTATGAACTAAAGAGATATGGGAACTCTGTCCTAATGTAATCTTCTCGCTCCCAAGTGGCTTCTTCTTCGGTATGGTTGCTCCATTGGATCTTGAGAAACTTTATACTTCGGGTGCTGGTGGTTCTGTAAGCTTCCTCCAAGATACATATGGGCACTTCACGATATGTCAGATCCTTGTTGATATCAATGGCTCGATGATCGATGTTCTTGAAAACTTCGGTTTTCTCCGGCACTTCTAGGCATTTCCGAAGTAACGAGATATGGAACACATTGTGGATGGCAGACCTTTCTTCAGGCAGTTCGAGTTGATAAGATACTTCTCCTCGGCAATTCAGAATCTTGAAGGGTCTGATATATCTGGGGGCTAACTTTCCTTTCAGACTAAAACGTCGTGTTCCCTTCAATGGCGAAACCTTGAGATACACAAAATCTCCGACATTGAAAGTCAGGTCTCTCCTTCTCTTGTCAGCATAACTATTATGTCTGGATTGGGCGGTCTTGAGGTGCTCATGGACTTTGTGAACCTTCTCTTTGGCTTATCGGAGGATGTCGGGTCCGAAAATATGACTCTCTTCTACCTGCGACCAATTCAAAGGGGTACGACACTTTCTTCCATATAGGAACTCAAATGGGGCCATTTGCAAACTGGCTTGATAGCTATTGTTGTATGAGAATTCTGCGAAAGGCAGACAATCTTCCCATTTTGATCCATACTCTAACACACAAGCTCTCAACATATCTTCGAGGATTTCGTTGACTCTCTCAGTCTGTCCATCGGTTTGCGGGTGATAAGCGGTGCTGAAATTCAACTTGGTTCCGAATCCTTCTTGGACATTCTGCCAAAATCTTGAGGTAAATTGGGTTCCTCGATCCGACACTATGGTCTTGAGGGTTCCATGCAAACTAACAATTCTATCAATATACAACTCTGCTAGCTTTGAACTCTGGTAGGTTGTCTTGACAGGTATAAAATGAGCTACCTTGGATAGTCTATCAACGATGACCCAGATTGAGTCATTTCCCCTACTAGAAGTAGGCAAACCGGTGATAAAGTCCATTCCGATGGAATCCCATTTCCATTCCGGAATCTGCAATGGTTGCAACAGACCTGTGCGACTCTGATGTTCCGCTTTGACTCTCTGATAGATATCACACTTAGCGATGTAGCTTCCGAATTCTCTCTTCATCTTGTGCCACCAAAATTGCTCCTTCAAATCCTGATACATCTTTGTTCCTCCGGGGTGGATAGAATAAATAGTATCATGAGCTTCTTGCATGATAACTTGCTTCAGCTCTGAATCTACGGGTACATAGATACGTCCTTTGTACCATAGAACTCCTTCTTCGTCTTCGGTGAATCCAGGTACCTTTCCTGTACCAATACGATGCTTGATTCCATCGATACTTGCATTTCACTTCTGGGCTTCCTTGATTTGGCTAATCAAAGTGGGTTGAAGTTCAATGCTAGCTAAGAATCCTTTGCGAACTAGCTCAGTTCTAAACTTCTCCAACTCCTCATACGAACTTGGTTGCTTCTCCTTGATCATGGTGTTTAGCCTACACGGCAATTTGCTAAGAGCATCCGCTACCATATTGGCTTTGTCGGGGTGATAGTGAATGTCAAGGTCATAATCCTTGATTAACTCTATCCATCTCCTTTGCCTCATATTTAGCTCCTTCTGAGTGAACATATACTTCAAGCTCTTGTGATCTGAATAAATCTCACAGCGATTACCCATAAGGTAATGACGCCATGTCTTCAGTGCCAAAACTATGGCTTCTAACTCAAGATCATGGGTAGGATAGTTCTGCTCATGCTGCTTCAGTTGTCGAGACAGATATGCGATGACTTTACCTTCTTGCATCAATACACATCCGAGACCAATCTTGGATGCATCACAATACACATCAAATGGCTTCTTGATATCTAGCATGATCAAGATTGGGGCTAAAATCAATCTCTTCTTGAGCTCTTGGAAACTTGCTTCACATTTGTCAGTCCATTCAAACTTCTTGTCCTTCTTCAACAGTTGGGTCATGGGTCTTGTGATGCTCGAAAATCCTTCTACGAACTTGCGGTAATATCCCGCTAATCTGAGAAATGCAGGGACTTGGGTTTGAGTGGTTGGGGCTTCCCATTCTTCGACATCTTTGATCTTGGCAGGATCAATAGCGCTACTCCGGCAGACACGATATGTCCTAGGAATCCTACTTCTTTCAGCCAAAACTCACATTTGTTGAGCTTGGCATATAACTGATGCTCTCTAAGGGTTTCAAGGATGATTCTCAGATGTTGCTCATGGTCTTCTTCTGACTTGGAGTAGATAAGGATATCATCGATAAACACAATGACAATCTTATCTAGAAAATTCATAAAGATCTTATTCATGAGATTCATGAACAAGCAGGGGCATTTGTTAATCCAAAAGACATGACCATGTACTCGTACAATCCATATCTGGTGCTAAAGGTGGTCTTTGGAATATCCGTTGCACGAATCTTAAGTTGGTGATAACCAGTCCTAAGATCAATCTTAGAGAACACACTGGCACTAGTAAACTGATCAAATAGATCCTCTATCTTTGGCAATGGGTACTTGTTCTTGATTGTGACATCATTCAGCTTCCTGTAATCGGTGCACAAATAGTTGCCTCCATCTTTCTTGTCGACGAATAACATGGGCGATCTCCATGGCAATGCTCTTGGTTGAATCAAGCCTTTCTCCAGCATAGCATCCAACTGCTTCTTCAGTTCCACTAACTATGAGGGGTTTATGTTATAGGGTCTCTGAGCTATGGGACCGGTTCTAGCGATCAGTTCAATAATGAACTCAATATCCCGATCCGGGGGCATACCGAGAAAATCATCTGGGAATACATCAGGGTATTCACAGACTATTATGACTTGGTCTATGGTGGGTAGGGCTAGACTCTTGTTGCACTTGAATTGACGGGGCAAGGTTTCAGATATATGCTCTACTGATACTCCAGAGCTAATGGTCATGGCGATGGCTTTCTTGGCACAACCTATCAATCCTTTATGCTTTGACATCCAGTCCATTCCTAGTACTACTTACAAACCTTTGGTTCCAAGTACTATTAGATTGGCATAAAAATCTATCCCATGTATTCTGATAGGCACAACTTTGCAAATTTTTCTAGCTTTTGTAGTTGAACCAGGTATTTGAACTATCATGACATGCTTCAAGTTGGTTCGGTGAATCTTACTAGTGCATGCAAATTCTTTGGTGACAAATGAGTGCGATGCTCCAGAATCAAACAACACTCTTGCTAAAACTGAGTTGACAGAAAACATACCCAGCACTCCATCTGGCGCTTCTTGGGCTTCTTCGGCGTTCATGTGGAAGAGAAGGCCATTGCAGTTGTGAGGGTTCCCTAGGGCGAATCTTCTTTTGGGCTGAACATGAGCTCCTGTTGAGCTAGGGCATTCACATTGGCAGTGGCGGCAATCTTCTTGGGACACTCATTGTAGTAGTGACCCTTCACTCCACACTTGAAACAAGTAATCTGAGACTTTTCTTTTGCTGCCACGGGCACATCATTGCTTCCAGTTCTGGGTGCAGTGTTGTTGTTGTTGTTGGACTTGGGTGGTGCACGGTTGAAATTGCTGGAGTTGTCAGGGTGGTTGTTGTTGTTGTTGTTTCCTCCGGACTTCACATTTCCTCCTGTACGGTTGGGGTAGCTTGGACGAGACATTAGGGGTCGACTGTTCCGCGGGGCATATCCGGCAGACGGGTTGGGACGATACTTCGGGTGACTGCTGGATCCAACTTGTTGCATCATCTGACGTTTGTGGTTGTCATTGGCTTGATTAATCTTCCCTTCCATCTGAATGGCAGAGTCGACTAGCTCTTCGAGATCCTCGAAACGGATGTTGACGAGTACTGTCTACATCTCATCATGCAATCCATTCAGGAATCTCTCCGTCTTCTTGGCCTCCATGTTGATCTCATCCAGTGCATACCTGGTGAGGGACAAGAATCTCTCACGGTACTCCACTACAGTCATTTTGCCTTACTTTAGTTCGATGAATTCATCTCTCATTCTGGTGACTAAACCCTGCGGCACATGGGTGCGGCTGAACTTGACTTTGAAGGCTCCCCACGTCATCACTTGACCATGGTTCATCGTGTGGGTGGTGTTCCACCATGCTCTTGCATCTCCTGCCAGATAGTGGGTGGCAAACAGAACTTTCTCGTTTGCATCCACTCCGGCGACTTCTAAGTTATTTTCCATGGTCTGTAACCAATCATAATCATCCAGCGGGTCTTCAGATTTGCTAAAGATTAGGGGATTGGTATTCTGGAAGTTTTTGAGTTTCGATCCATGATGATCCTGATTTCCATTGTTCTGATTATTGTGACCCATCTGGGCGATCTGTTGCAGGGTGGCTAGATTTGCTTGGCGCTCTGCCCTACTAGCTACACGATCTGCAATGAGCGTCTGCAGAATCTGCAACATTGGGTCTTGTGATGAGCTGCTCCCTCCTTGGTTTCAACGAGTCATCTGAAGATTGAGATAGATAATGGGGTAAGAGGGAAATTTCTAAGGTTCATGGTTTTGGTTTCAAAGCTAAAACTTTGAGTTTGACTCGGGTTTTGCAACTAACTTCTTTTCATTCATTCAAGGAAAGCACACGATACAAACACACACACACACCACAACATGAAAGGAAAACAGATGGTTTTAAGAACCATTCTGTAAGCTAAGATACAATGGGACAGATACTTCTCACTCCTACGGTGGTGCTCTAGTGCGTCTACTCATCATCGATGAAGTCGGAGTCATCATCATCGGTGTATAAGTCCATGGTATCATCCTCCAGATAGTCATCATCATTGCTGAGGTACGAGTGAATATCCCCTTGGATGTCTTCACCTTCCTCTTCTTCTTCTTTTGCTGCAAGCTAAGCTTCTTGCTCCTTGATGGTCTTCTCGAGGTCGGCCACCTTCTTGCAAAGACGGTCGATGGTGCGATCCTTATTTGCACGTTGACGGCAAAGTGACTGACGATCCTTGACTGGCAGTGAGAAAGTCTGGGCCTTCTAGGCGACAACGACAAGGTTGTGGTTGGCGAACTCTCTAGCATTGTCCAATTCCTTCTGTCTGTCGTACAGTAGGAAGTCGAGGTTCTCCCCTTAATGCTTCAACTCTAGGTGACTTGGCATCTCCAGAGGCATTCCCATAGAATCACGCCTTGCATAGTGAGCAAAGCGGGTTCCTTGGATTAGGTTGACATTCTATGTGCAGAGACGAGTGAGAGCTTCATGCATTACCCTAGCAAATCCATCTAGCCAATTGTTCTCTCTCACGGAGAATTGAATCTTCTCGGACATTGGTGCCTCCAATTTGCCTCGAAGATCAGCAACTACTAGCCATTGTAAATCTCCTCCTGATGGACCATTGAGTTGAGCTCCAAAGAATTCTGGATGCGGACGCTCCAAATACTCAGACAGTGCATCAAGATCCCTCTCGAAGCTCAGTTGGCCTTTGTAGCCCAACTGGTAGAACTTGCAATACTGAACTTCCATCTATAAAAATTTAGGATGAGAATGTTAGTGAAGTGATCAAGTGTGTCAAAATTGTATGTAGTAATGTAAGAATTTTTGAGGAACATGTAATTTTTTGAGAAAAAGAATCCCAAGGGTAAGAGAGGAAATAGATTTTCATAAATACTCATTTCTTTGTTTTTGAAACTAAGTTTTTGTTCGAACGTCCATTCTAACTAGGGTCTCCTATGGTCAGGATGGCTTTGATACCAACTTGTCAACACCCAGATTCTTAATCCCAGATGACTGTTATGCCATACATCGCAATCATGGGATTACCATTATTGCGAGACATACCAGATTGGATATCATAGTACATCATCCATTTCAAACCATAATAAGGTCTTACACACATAAAGGATCTCATGATCCAGTCTTAGTACAAACAAGTAGCGGAATAAATAGCGTAGCGGTGGGCTCCATGTTCAGTGTCACAGGCAATGTTGACGATGGGATATGATCCTAGTTGTCATAGTCGTCCTGCTGTCCTCCTTCAGGGTAGTCCTCCTCATAGTCTAGCCACGGGAATAGCCAGGGACAAAAGCCATGAGTACTCTTTAAGTACTCGGAAACTGTCACTAACAAGTAAGGTAGTTCTAGTAGGAATTCTAAGTTCTAAGTTTATTTGTAAAGTTAAGTTTGAAACCTAAACTGAGTTCAGAAACAAAGAAAGATAAAATAAAGTTTGAAATCACCTAAGTGGGAACTTAGTTGTCATAGTCACAACTCTGTTGTGGTCAATTCATGTCAAAATTCATTTCATAGGTCATTTTGAAAACATCTGACAATGGAACAGTATGGCCACTCCAACTTTCCATAACCGCGGACACGGCTATTCGAATAGTTTGACACTCTTCAGAGGTGGTACACTTTCACCACAAAATTCGATACATCTGTCAGGGATAACCCTGAATCATCATACTTGGTATGCAGATAATCAAACATAACCTTTCCTTTACACACTCTAGTATAAGCACCTCTCCTATGAGCTTGGCCTCCCAGCCATGGCCATCTGCCATCCTGGGCACTACATAGGTGGACAACATTGAGAGGTAGCCTCAGCTCAAACCTCTCCCATGAGGGAACTAATACTAATGCATATAAACTTCCGGCTAAGTCTTACCCAATTCAGGTATTGTAGTTGTACGGTAAAATTGGAATGGTATCGCATTCGAACCCAACCATCAATTTTTATAAAAGGGCTAAGGCTCATGCCTCAACATTTTCATCATCATAAACCATCTGTGTTTCTCAACACATGTAAAAACATCTCAATAGAATGACTCATCATTCCAAGGTTTTCACAAGTCATTTTCACCAAGTATTCCCATCTAAAGTGATCAAGTTTTTGGTTTAGCTCTAATCACTAAGTTAAGAGTGTTCACTAATGTGGGAGGCTATTATCAATATCATGCCTTAGAATGACATCTAAGTCTAACTAGATAGGTCAAGTTTTATACTCTTTGTGCCATCTATAACAATGTAAGGAACTTTGGTAAAGTAAAAGAAAGTAAAGCTTGTAGATAAAAATTGGAGTAGGTATAAGTCAAAAAGGTATAACCAAAGCATGCCTAATGCATCTTGCTTAGGTTATCTTGCTTAATTCTAGCTTGCCAACAATATCTTGCATTACTAATGATGGCTTGCCTTGGTTGGTGCACTGGTTGAAATTCTCCTCGTCTTCTTCGGGGTAGAACTCCTCCTCCTCGTAGACTTGGTCGGTACTATCGTCTATAAATACATACGGAATACACAATCACCAAACAATACGTAACTAGTCTACTTAGCACACTAAGGCACACATTTGATGATCTAGTATCATCACATTCATCACAAGATTTAATGAACTAGTTTCATTTATTTTATTTGACAAAAGTAATTTCTACACATTGAAATTAACTAAGATTCAATATTCCCCAATTAAAATATTGGATCATGTGGACAAATGTCATCACTACATATTCTAATACATGGGAATGTGATTTAAATGTTGGATCACATTTTAATAAGTTTAAGTTGAATATTTAATGATTTAAAGTGACTAGAAATTCCTATATAGCATTATTTTGGTACTATTCCAAAGTCACTACATGCAAACCTTAATATTATTACATATTTAGATAGGTATTTTCAAATATGATTTTCGAGAGGTGGAATCAACTCAAAAGCTATCATGGTTGATTTTAGAAAAATGTTTGAATGTGAAAAAGCTTCTATCTTGTTATTTTTTCTAGGTGATATATGTAACTCTAATTGATTTAAATCCAACGTGCTTGGATAGATATTTTTATTATATTTCCAACAAAATTGGAATCACTTAATTTGGTTCAATAGATATTTCTGAATTGATTTTTGAACGAAGGGACAGAATTGTGTTTAAGCTAAAATAGATAAATCTAAATTTGAATCTACTGGGTCGCGCGAGAACACTAATGGGCTGGCCCGGTTTCACTCCGCGGCACTGAGAACAGCTGACAAGGGGGTCCCTCCTGTCAGTGGCTCTTTAAACGCGAAGCGGTACGGGGCAACATGGACCGCAGGATTAGAACTAAGATCTACGGCTGGGGCTTGTCGTTGATGATGGACAGGTCGTCGGTGAGGTGGAACCCTAGCGGCTCAGTGGGGGTGCAGTGGGGGCATACCAGGGCGGTTCCCTGGCGGTCAGCTACGGCTTGATGACGATGCTAGGGCGGTGGCTAACGGTCGGGCGCGTCTCATGCCTTGAGAGGAAGAGGCGGTGCTCGACGCGGCGGCAGGTGGCTATGGGTCACGGTCGGGGAAACGGGCATGTCTAGCGGGGTTCTGGGGTCAATGCGGAGCAGCGCGCGCGGGCTGTGGTTGAGGGGCGGCGTGTGCTGGCCTGCCGGGGATGGCACTCTGGCGTGCGCTGGCACGGCATAGAGGCTCAGTGCGGGGCTTTTCCTCGGTGGTCCAGGGCGTGGCAGTACTCGGGGAAGGGACATAGGACGGCGGTGTGATCACGCCTACCTCCCTGGTGCGGCGGAGAGGGGCTGGTGGTCTCCTGCGTGCTGCCGTGCTCGACCGGCGGGCATGGCTTCGGGGTGGCACTGCACTATGGCTAGGGACTAGGGAGTGGCTGGTTTAGCTCCTGGTTAGGACTAGGGGACCAAAATTTGCCCAAAAACTCGACAATGCATTGATCATCAAATAGTAAAAGTTAGGTAGAAAATTTGTGCATGCCACCTGTTCGACACAATGGCCGCATGAAACAAACTTTCAAATTTTGAGATGATTTTTGGTGGAGTTGTTGATGTTATGCTTGAGCATCTCTGGTTGCTAGGATGTGTCAAGTTGAACTCATTTGAATGGTTTTTGAAAAATTGGGATCTAGACATATGAAATAGATTCCATTTTTAAATGCCATTTTAAATTAGGGTTTAAATGTTTTTGCAAGATCACAAGGTGGGCCTTGGTACATCATTACTTGTACTATCAAAGGGTGCAAAGAGTTAGAATTGCTTCTATTAAGAATTGAGTTCTAGGAACACCCAAAGTGGCCTAGTTGATTAAAATGGCAAAAGTGACCATTTCCATTTATTAATTCTATTTGATTTCTTTTTCTTTGTATTTTGCTTGGGAATGATCTAGATGATGTGGCATTCATCTTACAATCATTTTACAACCATTAGAACAAAAAATCATGGCAATTCAAAACAATTCCTATTTAATGCAACACACATATGCATGCTTAAATATTTAAATGAGAAAAAGTTTTTGTTAACCCTAACTTGGGTGATTTGGATCTTAATAACTTGGATTAAAGTTTTGGGATGTTACATTAGACCAATCACTACGTAACCTAGTTTTGAAACTTAGCTCATCCGAGATATTGTGCCGGGCCATTGTAACTTAGTCGAAATTCCCATTAGAATCAAATATCTAGCCACCTAGATTCGGGTCGAGTTTACTCGACTCAAATCTTGAGTAGAAACGAATATCTAGCCACCTAGATTCAGATTAAGTTGACTTGATTCGAATATTGAGTAGAAATGAATATCCAGCCACCTTACTTCTGGTTAAGTTTATTTGACTTGAATCTTGAGTAGAGTCAAATATTTAGCCACCTAGATTCGGGTTAAGATTACTTGACTCAAATCTTGAGTAGAATCGAATATCCATCCACCTAGATTCGGGTTAAGTTTACTTGACTCGAATCTTGAGTAAAAACAAATATCTAGTCACTTAGATTCAGGTTAAGTTTACTTGACTCGAATCTTTAGTAGAAACGAATATCCATCCACCTAGATTCGGGTTAAGTTTACTTGACTCAAATCTTGAGTAGAGTTGAATATCCATCCACTTAGATTCGGTTTAAGTTTACTTGACTCGAATCTTGAGTAGAATCGAATATCCAGCCACCTAGATTTGGGTTAAGTTTACTTGACTTGAATCTTGAGTAGAAATGAATATCCAGCCAGCTAGATTCGGGTAAAGTTTTCTTGAGTCGAATCTTGAGTAGAAATGAATATCCACCCACCTAGATTTGGGTTAAGTTTACTTTACTCGAATCTTGAGTAGATCCGAAAATCCAGCCACCTAGATTCGGGTTAAGTTTACTTGACTTGAAGCTTGAGTATAATTGAATATCCAGCCACCTAGATTTGAGTTAAGTTTACTTGACTCGAATCTTGAGTAGAATCAAATACCCAATTTACTCGGTGACTAATCACTTTGTCATTTTCAGATCTCCACCAACATGCATACTGCTGAGTTTTAGAAACTCCCCTTTGAGCACCGGGTCCTCTCCACCAAGCACAAGAAAAATTGTTGCTTGAGCTACATAATAAGGGTATGTCCCTGCCTCATTGCCCAGTATTCTTTTATTTTCTATCTGCCGAGTTAACCAGTGATTTTCTTTTTGCCAGCCGAGGTTGAGGCCAACAACAAGGAGCTACAAAAGCGCCTTGCTGACCTGGAAGGTACTTTGCCTCCTGTAGTTAAATTTGCACTTGCCCATTTTGACTCGCATTATAATTTTTATCTCGACACATCCGGGATAAAATCTCTTGCAGAGGTTCATCAGGATTGAATATCTATGCCCGAACTGGTGAGTAATTTTCTCAAACAAGCAAGGGCCACCAAGCTCAGCTGAAGGAGAAACAATATGAAATATCTCATCTTTGTGCCGAGAATGAAGAATTGAAGAAACTTTAGAAAGTTGAGCTTGAGAAGGTCGACCAAGAGTTTGCCGAGGAGAAGAGCCGGCTCACTACTCAGATTGAGAAGGACAAGGATCTCCTGAAGAAAGCCAAGGTTGACCTTGACTCAATTTCTACTGAATTTGAAAAATTCAAGAAGAAAACCGGGACTTGGCTAACTGAGCTTGCCCAAATCAGCAACGTCGTGGACTGCGAGTCTCTCTCTCTGGCTTTCCCTTTCTGCCAACATATCATTTGTAGTTTTCATTCTTTTTACTAAATTGTTGTTCTTTCATGTTTACTCCTTAGGAAACTTTACCGAATCAAAACCCCTTGCTTCAACTGCTACCCAGATGTTTCGGGCTAAAAGAGTTGAGGCTGGTCCTAACCCAGAAGATCATGATATTGATGATACCTTGGTTGGTCTCTCAGACATCCTTGAGCCAATGAGATCTTTCGGAGTTGACCATATCAATGCTGCCATCCGGGTTTTCAAGGTACTCTGGCCGCAAGAATCTACTCCAAAGCACGTCAAGAAGTTGGTCGAGAGACTAATGGAGTGTGAGGAGCAGGTGGGTTTGTGGTGTGAGTCGGCTGCTTGAGCTGGTGTTAATATTGCTTTAACGTTTGTGCTTTCATGGTATGAGAGAATCAACCTAGATATTATCCAAATGCGAATTGGTTCCCAATGGACCATTGATCCAGATTTTATCAAGAAGCGCCAAGCCCGAGCCAACGAGCTCATTTAGTACACCAAGGTTCATGCCTGTAATGAAGGGCCGAGTTATCTCGATGAGGTTGATGACAAAGTCGAAGATAACTCCGAAGGTGATGAAGAAAATCCGGATGACAAAGATGAAACTGTGGTTCATACCCCGGAAGCCGCAACACCTCCCCCATAATCTCATGCTCATGACTTTGCTGCAGCAGCTCCTTACACGCAAAAAACTTTAAATTCGATTAAATCCCTGGTATGTTGGTGATGGCTGTGATAATACAACACTTTTTAGCAATATAATTTTTTTCATTTTCCTATCATATCATGCTCCATCTAACTATTGATATGCCTGGTATGCATGATTACTTGTTTTTATTAAATTCAATATGACCTTTGCATCATTTAGTAGTTTAGGTAGAATTTTATCCCTCTTCCTTTTCTTTGACATGTGTGTAGGTGTTGATGATGATTATGGATAAAACAAAGGAAAAAGGAACAAAGAGAGCATAGTATGGAAGAGCTGCAAGGACCAGACTTAGCCATTTTAGGTGTTGGAAAAGTGAATTTTTCCAACTTCTCAAAAAACAACCCAAGACCACAGGGTTGTAGCCCTCGACGGGACGAATTCAATGAGCCCAAGAACACCCAAAATGGAATTCGTATGAAGAAATGGTGACAAAAATACTAAAGAGTACGGAAGGTTTAATGACCAACTATACGACGTGAGCAAAAAATTCCGGTCGTATAGCTCCCACTGTATAGTTGCCAAAAAGGTTGCAAACGAAGGGATTTCGCACTCCGGAAGCTCCAGAACCTTCTCTAAGTCATATGACGGTATTGGGGGAACCCTAGGGCACCCCCAAGGCCTATATAAAGGAGGGAGGAGTAAAACAAGAGAGGATGAAGACACCATACACCATATACAAGAATTAGATCCCATCTACCGCCTCCATAGCCTCTACAGCTCCACCAAGATCCAGATCTCCATCAACACCATCAAGCCATCCAAGCAAGAAAAGGAGGAGAAGGAGTATGCCGCCATCACCACGCCGACGCCACCATCACCGCGCCATCATCACCATCTCCATCGCTGCTACTCCTTCATCCTTCCCTATCATGATCTCCGTGATGGGTTGTAACATGGCTTGAACCCCCTTTTATTAATGTTATGATGATTTGAGTAATTTAAGTGTGGTGTGTTCTTGTTAATTAATATGTTTTGTGCTTTCTCTGTACATTAGTCTATTCATGATATTATTCTAGTGATTGGAGACGTCTAATAAATTGTGGAGGAATTTACTAGGGATTCACGGAGTGCCACAAAACGTATCATTAGTCTCTGCTCTTCAATGGGTAGAAATAATAGGATATTTTCTATAAGTGATTTGCGGAGGCAATAGCAGCTTAGGATGCATCGCCTAGAGTTCCTTGAAGATCAATCATGATATATATAGGTATGGTGTTGCAAATTGCTTGACCCCAAAGCGACAGACGGGATATTTTGTGACTAGCACAGTTGCTTAGGAGTACGGTTGTCCATAGAACTTATTGCCTTTGCTCTGGTTTACCTTGATTGGTCTTGTTACCTTAGTACACTATTCTCTTACGAGATGACCCATGTCCGAAGAGGGTGTGGACAATTGAGTTGTCTGTTGCCACTTACCAATGGAGGGAGACAACGGTATACAAGGGACCGCCACAATTATAGTTAACAGCTATTCCATAAGCACTTATCATGCACACCGGCACTACTAGGAAAAACGTTATCAGTGGCGCACCAAAACCACTTTCTGTGGCGCATCTAGCAGTCGCCACTAAATTGTCGCCACTAAAATTATATTTTTGTGGCGCATATGCATATGCGCCACAGAATTCTCCAAATTCTGTGGCGCATATAGCTATATGCGCCACAGAATTCTATGGTACATTTTGTGGCGCATATAGCCATATGCTCCACAGAATCCTTTTTTCAGAATTTTGAAATTTTCAGAATCTGGTACAAATACAGGTATATAACAGGTATATTATAGGAAATACACAGAAATTAACAGAAATTCACAGAAAAGCTGCACACAGCAGTACAAATGTTCCAGTTCACATATAATACATCAACAAGCACGAATGTTCACAAGTGTTCTTCAATCACATCACTTAGAACCGAATAAGTGTACAAGTATATTTTACAAGTGTTCATCTCACTCACATGACTTACAACTGCGCGATGTTTTCACCGCCTATACCTTAGGACAGAATGTAGTACACCGTAACCGCGATGCCGGTGAGGAGGAGCGGCACCAAGATCTTCGTCCGGTTCTTCTTCCACACGTGTCTCCTCCACTTGGCCACCGCCTCCTCTCTAGTCGCGTATTCCTTGTAGCTGTTGCTGCTGAACTTGTCCACTTGTTGGTGGCAGTCCACCCACTCCTCGTAGACACCTGGAACCCGACCCTTGTACACAACGTACGTCGGCATCTCTATTGACAAGGCATATTAGTACATCATGCAAATATATATGTTGACAAATATTAGAGGAAGGCATTCATAAACTTAAAACAATGCGTCGATGACAATGAAAGAAACACGACAACATGTCCGACACAATAACAACGACGGTTTCAAGCTAGGCAAGTTAAGTTTTTCGACACACACACTACATGTCCACCGATACACACGCTCTCTCGGTCAAGTAGCCTTCTCCTCGCAGGGCGCCAGGAACGGCTTGTACATGTCTTTCGTCGTCCACGTCCTGAAGTCACCCTACACCTTGAGGCGGGCTTCGATCTCCCTCTTGGTAAATGACCTGGGCTGGTGTAAGAGCCCACCACGTGTGTTAACCTGTTCCATGATGATATGTGATAGCTTCACCTGCGTATCATGGAAGTCTTCCCTGAGATCGGGGTCACTGATGCCATGCAACTTTTGGGCCCATCCTTGGAGAGAAGATGGCAGCGTTAGCATCTCGCAATCCCGGACAAACCCTTTGAGGTGATGGCAAACGTAGAAGGCCTCCTTCACACTGTCAGACGGCTGCTTGACGTAGGGGAACTCAAACACATGCTTGAACTTGTGTCGGCCATCATCCCTGTAAGCCCCCCCTTATAGTTGAAGGGGCCTCCCTGATTGGCATAGCCCTCGATAGCATCATCCAGAACGCTCCTTACTCTGGCGTAGTTCTTCCTCCTCGCACTCCCCGAGACGAAGTAGGTGGCAAGCGAATACCTCGTGGAGAGGACGATGAGCGTGCAGTACCTGTCTCTACGCAACACACAATGTGGAACGGGATGTTGGAAAAGAGCAATGGAAAGAAATACTTATGTGTTACGATGGCGGTAGGAGGATGTGTACACTTACTCGGGAAAGAAAGGCACAAGGATGTTGTCCTTCCTCTTGTTGTCCATCAATAGCTTCTGAAGGTAGGACTTTGCCCGGGCCCGGGTTCTTGTTCCTTCTTCCAGCTGGCTATCCTGCATGTAGTAGGAATCCGCTATCGCGACGAACGGGGTGTCCTCTCTCTTGACCTTCATCGCCAGATTGAGCGCGAATATGCGGACCAAGTTATAGTCCAGCCGTATCGAGTGGAACAGCTTGAAGATGTCCTCGTAGGCTATGAAGAACACATCCGCGGGGGCATCGGTGATGAAGCCCACATTCTCCGGCACCTTGGCGGTGAACACCGGGTAACTCGGGTCCTTGTCCTTGAGAAGGAGGCCCTCCAGTGTCAGGACACCTTCATGCAAACCCATCATAGCTCCCGAAGCCAGGCGGCGCAGTTCTGGAGGCAGTATGGGCTGACCAGCTTCGTGCACTCTGGTCAAGCCATCCTCGCGGGGTCGTACAACATCGTCCCGGTAACGGATTGGAGCGGGCTGGCTCGCAGCTTTGTCCTTGTTCCTGTTCGGCCTCTTCCTCACCCTCTTCCTCTTCGCATCAGCAGCCTCCGCTGGCGATGCTAACCCGTCACCGGCCATCCTGCGAAGTGTGTCAGGGCTGAAAATGATTCCGACCAATGGAAGTTGTGTCTTGGCGGCTGGAGGCGTCTCCTGAGAAAACCCACGGAAGACCAGGCGCTTCTTGGGATGGCTAGCTTAATCATGGAATGATGGTTCTTCAACGAGAGGAGGCATGAACGGTCCTTTGCTGGCGCCGGTGTTGATGAAGGCATTGACGTCGACCGGTGCATCATCATCCACCTCGATGTTGGCATCGAAGGCCGCCATGTCCATGTCATCCTGGGGTGGTGGCGATGGCTGTTGCGGTGCCACGGCCTTGCCTTTAGGCAGGGGCGATGGCGGTCGAGGAGAAACCACGCCCTTGGCTACTTGTGGCGCCGGTGCAGACGCTCCCAAGAGTCTCTGGTGATGGCTTGTGGTGGTGGCGATGATGACCGGTGCAGCAGGAGGCTTCGTCCTTGGCCGCCGGACGACCGAGGTGGCACCGGTGGAGCGAGACCCAATACAAATCTGGGTCTTTGGCCAAATCATGGGATAGCCATGGCAACCTTCCAGGGTCAGGTGCTCGTCGGCTCCCGGAGGTTGCATGGGAGGGTCCATGTCTTCACACCCCCCCAACACCCGACCCAACTCGATGCGCATCATGGCATCGTCCATGGGCTTGCAGTGCATCGTGCGGTTCGCCGGTTGTATTAGCTTTCCCGTGGCAACATCCTTCAACTCGCGGCCGGGCACCTTGTGCAGGAGCACGCACGGAGTGTCCTGAGGCATAGAGATATGCATCATGAGATGACAGCCAATCAAAGGCATTAAGTAGAGCATGCTGACTAACTACTTATTTTACCTTGGTGAGGGCGCCGAGCTCGGCTAATGTCGAGACACGGGCGGCCGGTGGCTGATCATTCTTCTTCTCCGTCTCGGGTGCATTAGGAAGCACCGCCGCCGCCGGCTGCTGCGCCTTGGTAGTCTCGGTGGGAGGGGGCAGCTCCGGCACATCCAACTCCATCGGCTGCGCCGCGAGGATGGAGGGCGGCGGGGTAACCATGTCTGGCGACAGTTGGTGGCTCGAGGTGCTGCCACCGGCGCTGGGCACTTGTATCGGCCCTACCTGACCATCCGCATTCCATTTTGCTATCCCCTCCATCAGCCGAGGGGGTAGCATCTCGAGGATCTTCTGCTGCACTATCACGTTCACCTCGTCCTGGTTCACCTCGTACTGGCCTCTAGATGCGCGATCTTCCGCTTCAGCTCTTCCTTCTCGGCTTGATCCTGAGCCGCCGACTGGGTCCACCTCTCCTTTCTCTTCTTGGCTTCCTCGCTATAGTACTCGCGGAACTTTGTGCTCGTACCAAAGCCAGAGATACGGCCAAATGACGTGGGTGGCTCAGACTGTGGCCTCCCCTTGAAGGCGTTGGTCGCCCTGTTGAAAATACCAAAAACAAGACCCACAAAAACAATGCCCAGGATAGTACTAGAAGATTATTTCAGACAATGATATGCTAAAATGAAAAAAATAACTCAGTTGGAAAGTAAGCAGCATACATCTTTCGATAAAATACAGAAACATCAATTGAAAACTCATGAAAGAACAATTTATAAAAATGAGATCAAGATGGATCATCCTCGGCCAAATATTATAAACACCTCAAGACCCATGTGTTATCCCAGTAAAAACTGACTATTTTCAAGGAGAGCATGAAAAGGCTTTTTGCATTGCTGGTACAGTTTAACAAAAACAAATCAGTCAAGATGAGAAAAAACAGAATAGACTGGTTGCAATATACAAAAATTAGGAAGCCTGTATGTATGGCCAGATAAATTAGAAATACCAAACTTATCACTATGTCGATCAACTTTTGTTTTGCAAATCAACTGATTTTGGCCACTCATTTCGATTTTTTCTAGTGCGCTACTGCTCAAGAACATGACCTAATGGTTTTCTTCTTCCCTTCGCATCTACCAATTGAAAAGAGACTAAAATGACATTATGTGCAGCAGCAATATGGGAATGAAAGTGATTTATCTACTTGTCTGCTCTGCGTTTACAGGTTCATGTGATACAAAATCACAATCACAAGAAAATACTTCTGAGAACTAACCTAGTGTCATCAGTTTCATGTCTGATATTATTGAAGAAATTCTCTGTATAAAGCTAGATCACAGTAAGTTTAAGAAGAAAAGGAGATTTAATAGCTAGATCATAGTAAAAATAGCTGTGCACAATATGGATTATCATGCAAAAAATAGCTAGATCACAGTAGGTTTCATCATCTATGCACGCAATCAGAGGGGGTCACCTGCGGGGTGGTGGTGGCGGTGGTCCTGGACGCTGGAGCGGGCCTCCTCCTCCTGCTGTTCTGCGGGGTGGTGGTGGCGGTGGTCCTGGACGCCTGAGCGGGCCTCCTCCTCCTGGTGCTGTGCGGGGTGGTGGTGGCGGTGGTCCTGGATGCTGGAGCGGGCCTCCTCCTCTTGGTGCTCTGCGGGGTGGTGGTGGCGGTGGTCCTGGACGCCGGAGCGGGCCTCCTCCTCCTTGGTGCTCTCCGGGTGGTGGTGGCGGTGGTCCTGGACACTGGAGCGGGCCTCCTCCTCCCAGGAGGCAACTCGGAAGTTACTAGGTGTCTTTCTTTATTTTTGTGTCTCGAGTCTAGTTGCATTCATGTTGCATTGACACTTTTATTCTTTGCACGTCTTGCTATTAGAGTAATCTTGTGGTAGTTTTCAAAAGGTAGAATTTATTGTCACTGCATTATGTGTTGCATAAACTTGGTAAAAAGGAAGAAAAAATCAGTTCTAGGTGAATCCTTCAATTATATGTATTTGCTGGTCGAAAATTAAAGTTGTTATTTTACCATCAAAACATGGTGTTTATTAAGTTTCAGGTTAATAACAAATCCTCGAAGAAACAGGTAAAGATTGGGAATTTTTTTCCGGCCGTATAGTTATCTACCCTATCTCCGAATTTCTATTGCAGGGTACTACAAGTTCAACGACCAACTATATGGCAGGACCTTTTTGGTCCGGCCGTATAGTTGTAGCCGTATAGATATCGACGCCATCTACCCTTTAATATTCAAGGTACTATAAGTTTAACGACCAACTATACGGCGAGAGCTTTTTGGTCCGGCCATATAGTTGCGCCCGTATAGTTGGGAAAACCCCTCAAACACCAAATAGAAGGTAACCATTGCTCAAAATTTCATTCTTTCTTCTTCCATCTTCTGAAAACCTCGAAACAAAACATGGGAGCTTCTCCCATGTTTTAGAGAAGCTGAGCGTATGTAAACAATAAAGTTCTATCATAGAAATTCCTTAAGTTGTAATTCTCTTTAGTAGTTCATGTTTTCTGTTTGTTTTCTTTCATTAGTTGGGTGAACGAACTTTGTTCGTACACCAAACCGTTATCTTTTATTTTGTGTGTTATTTTCACAGGGACTTGAACCTTGTGTGACGACGTGTACGGTAGTGCCAACCGTGCAAACACTCGCATGAGCCACTTGGTTGCTTCAATTCAACGTTTCAACAATCAGTGTCTGGTTAAACTTTCCAACTTGAACCTCTTTTAAATAAGCACATAGGGGCTGCACACTCGTGTCTCGTATTCTGTTTCACTTGCACCTCAACACAATCTAGGAGAGGCCCTTCTAGAACTAGTTTGTTAACCTAAGCGTGCTGCTTAGGTTGATGAACTGACTCAGTGGGAATTGTATTTTTATCACTTGTGAGCCAAACCCGTGTCTTCAAAAATACAAAAATATTTTGTCTTCTTTCTAGTCTTGTTCCTACCAGGTTCTTAAGGAAGGCATACACTAGATCGTGAAGCATTAATTGAAGCAAAGTTTCTTTGTCCATCAAAGTAGAGGTTAGAAGCACATCAACTATAAAGTGTATCACCCTTTCTTTAACTATAGCTTGGGGAGGTAACCACTTCTTTTACTCTCTTTTGATAACTGCATTTTATCTTTTTTTCATGATCTTCTCAAGTGGTTATTCCTAGCTTGGGGATGTTATTTTTCATGCGTAGAGTCTTGTGCAAAGTTCTTTATCTTAAACAGTTTTCATGCTATTGTGTATCCCTCTGTTTTTTAATGCTTGCTTAGGTGAGTTTTTATTCATATTTATATAACGGATATACTTGCTCATGTTAGGCCCCATAGGAGATAAGCCATAGCTTTGATGCACCTTGTTCAACTTTTATCTAGCTTGTAAAAAATATTGTGATCCTCTAAATATACATTGCCATGTTCTCTTCATTTTGAAAAGAAAAAATATAATAAAGAAGTTCTTCGAAACTTGCTAGTTGTCACTGTTCAGAATTGTCTTAAGTGAATGGTTATGGAGTAGCATGACCCCATAGTGTTGGAAATGATGGTCTTAATAGATGCTTACAGAGTGAGTTGTCAAATAAGAAATGATGTTTCAAAGTTTCGAGATTACATATGCCAAAATTTTCTCTTGGAAATCAAGGTAAGATAATGCTTTATGTGTGTCTTGCGCCACTATTGCACAACATGGGATGCTAATAACTCTGCTGGCCTTTGGACAATCCAAAAAGAGGAAACTCTTGGAGTTTGGCTATGAGTTGCCCAACATATGTAGCAAAAATGCTATATTTGGGTATGCATTGGTATTCTCATGGGCCTACATTAAAATAAAAAGTCGGAATACTCCTCTAACCGTTATGAGAAATCATTATGCCGAAAAGGGAAACCTTGGTATTGGTCACGAGTGTCCTTCCTAGCCTACACAGTCTCGATTGAACATACACCACTCTTTTGGCATGGCTTCGTTACTAAGAAATATATTTTCTATGAGCTCAACAATCAAAGTTTGCACTTGAGAAACTTTAATAGATGGCATGAGTGGGCAACATTGGAAAACTCTATTTATATTTATGAATCACAACTAATCGTGTTCAGCTTTGCCTTATACAAATAAAAATACAATAAAGTGTGTATAGAAGGACCACAAGTTTACTTGCAAGCTAGATTTAACTTTGACATGGGGAATAGAAGTTTTTGATTAATCTCTAGTGGTTTGGAATAATATAAATGAGCTTATATTTCCTTGTATGATTATGTGCTCTCTTGCTTTGAGCTTGTAGGAAAAACAAGGATACGGGGCATTGATTTCCAATGATAACTAAGATCACATCCATTAAGTTATCGATCCCTTTTCCTCGAGGACGAGCATAGTATGGAGGAGTTGTAGGGACCAGCCTTAGCCATTTGAGGTGTTGGAAAAGTGAATTTTTCCAACTTCTCAAAATAAATATCCAAGACCACAGGGTTGTATCCCTCAACGAGATGAATTCAACGAGCCCAAGAATAGACAAAATAGAGTTCATATGAACAAATGGCGACCAAAATACTAAAGAGTACCGAAGGTTTAACGACCAACTATACGGTGGGACCAAAAATTCCGGCCGTATAGCTCCTGCCGTATAGTTGCGAAAAAGGTCGCAAATTACGGGATTTCGCCCTCCAGAAGCTCCAAAACCTTCCCTAAGTCAAATGACGGTATTTGGGGAACCCTAGGGAACCCCCAAGGCCTATATAAAGGAGGGAGGAGTCAAACAAGAGAGGAGGAAGCCACCATGCACCATATACAAGATGTAGATCCCATCTACTATGTCCACGGCGGCGCCCTGCCGCCGTGCCACCTCCATAGGATCTATAGCTCCACCAAGATCCAGATCTCCATCAACACCATCAAGCCATCCAAGCAAGAAGAGGAGGAGAAGGAGGACGCCGCCATCACCACGCCGATGCCACCATCACCACGCTGTCATCACCATCTCCATCACCACTACTCCTTCATCCTTCCCCATCATGATCTTCGTGATGGGTTGTAACATGGCTTGAAACCCCTTTTGTTGGCCTTGTTATCTTAATACACTATTCTCCGACAAGATGACCCATGTCTGAAGAGGGTGTGGACAATTCAGTTGTCTAGTTGCCACTTACCAAATATGGGAGACAACGGTATAGGAGGGACCGCCACAATTATAATTAACAGTTATTCCATAAGCACTTATCATGCACACCGGTATACACAACATTACTTGAGGAATCATAGCATTAATATTTCATCTCATTGCATTCACCTCTTTTCAGTTTCACTTTTGTTCTAGTTTTCTTCCAGTCCTAGTAGTAGTTATTACAAAACATCTTAAATTCATTTATCCAAGGAACTTATAGAATAGGCTATTTCCAAACCATGGTTTGGGTGCGAATGTGGTCGCATTGACAATGTGGTTGCGGGGTCATGTTCGCCGAGCTCCCATCAGGACAAACTTTTTAAATATTTGCTGCTACAAGTACTGCAATAACCATGTTATTGGTGTAGGAACCAAGTCATCAAATTGGTGCCGTTGCCGGGGAGCAAAGTGTTCAGTTATCTACTCGCACATGTTTTATTCCAGTTTGTTGCTATTATCTTGCTGCTTTCTTTTATATTGAAAACAATAAAAAAATTATGAAACCAAAAATTTATAAAAACTGTTGCTACTAATCATGTCTTCCAAGATAAATTTTGTTCAAGAGATAATACAAGCATTGGAGGAGATAAAGGATTCAAGTTCATCAAGCATGGTTGCTAGACATGAGCTGATAAAGAAATTGCTGGACCAATTGGAAAGGAATTCGTTATGGTTGTGTGCTAATGATGGATCTTATTGCACAATTTGTATAACACATGACCACCTTATTTTTCAATGTAAGTGTTCCAACAATCCTACTCTAGGAAATTATAATAGGGATAAATCCTATGCTAGTTTGGAAGTACTAGAATACTTTCTTTTGAAAGGTGCATCTGAAATGGTATTTAGACTAGGAAGTATTGATTTTGAAAGTGAAGCACTTGATGGAGTTTTTAATTTAGTATACCTCATATTCCTCTTTTGTGAAAATAATTTAAGTAATAATGCATTAGTATTATATTATTTGAAGCAATCTAAAACCGCCATGGAGAAATATAACCTTTTGTAGGACTCACTAAAGAGTGAAGAGGAAAAGGAGCACAAGGACTAAGAATGGATTGATCACCTGCTCACACCTTTGACTCCTACTTTTGATTATATCGTTGCTATTAAAACACTAGTCGATGAAAAGGAGGAACAAAAAGGTGAGGTTGACAAAGAGAGTCATACTACAACTTTTGTTTGTGATGCCTCTCACTCTAGTAGTGTTTTCATGATGCTAAAACTGTTCATAATTGTTCCGCGAAGGCCTTGTCCCTAGGCCCTCATATGGAGAGCATTAATAATAGTGAACTAGAGATAGAACCTTGCTATATTAACATGCAGGGTCCTGAACTCCCTACTATGAAGGAAGAATACTATGAAGTGTTCCCCTATATAGGTAACCAAGGTAAACAATTAAGAATTTTATATGAATCTCAAATCCTCTCATTGCAGCTATACACAAAGTCATGCTCACCAAGCTTGGTGCATCAACACTCGCTTCAAAGTGAGAACTTGTTCATCTACATGATGCCGATGCACCGTAAGCGGGTACGCCTCTGACCGAACTCTACTTCAAGATGTTCCAAGCTAGTATGTACAACCTCACCTCGAGTCGATATCCCTTGGGATCCAGGTTGGAAATATATGGAGCATCCTAGCCTGGCTTTATGGCTTTAAAGAGAGCGCTTCCCGGGAGGCAACCCGAAAGTTACTAGGTGTCTTTCTTAGTATTATGTCTCAAGTCTAGTTGCATTCATGTTGCATTGGCACTTTTATTCTTCATATGTCTTGCTATTAGAGTAATCTTGTGGTAAGGTAGAATTTCTTGTCACTATAATATGTGTTGCATAAACTCGGTAAAAAGGAAGAGAAAATCAGTTTCAGGTGAATCCTTGAATTATATGTATTTATTGGTCGAAAATTAAAATTGTTATTTTACCGACAAAACATGGTGTTTATTAAGTTTTAGGTTAATAACGAATCCTTGGAGAAATGGATAAATATTGGCGTTTCCAGAAGGTTTAACGACCAACTATACAGCGGGAAAATTTTTACGGCCATATAGTTGCGGTCATATAGTTATCTACCCTATCTCCGAAATTCTATTGCAGGGTACTATAAGTTTAACGACCAACTATATGGCAGGACCTTTTTGGTCCGGCTGTATAGTTGCAGCCGTATAGATATCGACGCCATCTACCCTTTGATGTTCAAGGTACTGTAAGTTTAACAACCAACTATACAGCGGGACCATTTTGGTCCGGCCTTATATTTGCGCCCGCATAGTTAGGAAAACCCCTCAAACGCCAACTGGAAGGTAACAATTGCTCAAAATTTCATTCTTTCTTCTTCTATCTTCTTCTAAAAACCTCAAAACAACACATGGGAGCTTCTCCCATGTTTTAGAGAAGCCGAGCATATGTAAACAATAAAGTTCTATCTTAGAAATTCCTTAAGTTGTAATTCTCTTTAGTAGTTCATGTTTTATTTTTGTTTTCTTTAATAAGTTGGGTGAACGAACTTCATTCGTACACCAAACCGTTGTCTATTATTTCGTGTGTTATTTTCACAGGGACTTGAACCTTGTGTGACGACGTGTACGGTAGTGCCAACTGTGCAAACACTCGTATGAGCCACTTGGTTGCTTCAATTCAATGTTTCAACAATCAGTGCATGGTAAAACTTGCCAACTCGAACCTCTTTTAAATAAACACATAGGGGTTGCACACTCGTGTCTCATATCATGTTTCACTTTCACCTCATCACAATCTAGGAGAGGCCAATTCTAGAACTAGTTTGTTGACCTAAGCGTGGTGCTTAGGTTGATGAACCGACTCAGTGGCAATTGTATTTTTATCACTTGTGAGCCAAACCCCTGTCTTCAAAAACACAAAAATATTTTGTCTTCTTTCTAGTCTTGTTCCTACCAGGTTCTTAAGGAAGGCATACATCGGATCTTGAAGCATTTACTGAAGCAAAGGTTCTTTGTCCATCGAAGTAGAGGATAAAAGCACCACAATGGTAAAGTGTATCACCCTTGCTTTAACTTAAGCTTGGAGAGTTAACCACTTCTTATACTCTCTTTTGATAATTGCATTTTCCCTTTTTTTATGATCTTCTCAAGTTGGTATTCTTAGCTTGGGGAGGTTATTTTGCATGTGTAGAGTCTTGTGCAAAGTTCTTTATCTTAAAAACTTTTCATGCTATTGTGTATCCCTCTGTTTTTGAATGCTTGCTTAGGTGAGTTTTTGTTCATATTTATATAAGGGATATACTTGCTCATGTTAGGCCCCATAGGATACAAGCCATAGCTTTGATGCACCTTGTTCAACTTTTATCTATCTTGTAAAAAATATTGTGATCCTATAAATATACATTGCCATGTTCTCTACATTTTGAAAAGAAAAAATATAATAAAGAAGTTCTTGGAAACATGCTAGTTGTCACTGTTCAGAATTGTCTTAAGTGAATGGTTATGGAGTAGCATGACCCCATAGTGTTGGAAATGATGGTCTTAATAGATGCTTACTAATTGAGTTGTCAAATAAGAAATGATGTTTCAAAGTTTCGAGATTACATATGCCAAAATTTTGTCATGGAAATCAAAGTGAGATATTGCTTTATGCGTGTCTTGCGCCACTATCACACAACATGAGATGCTAACAACTCCGCTGGTCTTTGGACAATCCAAAAATAGGAAACACTTGGAGTTTGGCTATGAGTTGCTCAACATATGTAGCAAAAATGCTATATTTGGGTTTGCATTGGTATTCTCATGGGCCTGCGTTAAAAGCAAAAGTCGAAATACTCCTCTGACCGTTATGAGAAATCTTTATACCGAAAAGGGAAACCTTGGTAATGGTCACGAGTGTCCTTCCTAGCCTACACAGTCTCGATTGAACATACACCACTCTTTTGGCATGGTCTCATTACTAAGAAATATATTTTCTATGAGCTCAACAATCCAAGTTTGCACTTGAGGTACTTTAATAGATGGCATGAGTGGGCAACATTGGAAAACTCTATTTATATTTATGATTGACAACTAACCATGTTCAGCTTTGCCTTATACAAATAAAAATACAAAAATACAACAAAGTGTGTATAGAAGGATCACAAGTTTACTTGCAAGCTAGATTTAACTTTGACATGGGGTATAGAAGTTTTTGACTAATCTCTAGTAGTTTGGAATAATATAAATGAGCTTATATTGCCTTGTATGATTATGTGCTCTCTTGCTTTGAGCTTGCAGGAAAAACAAAGATACGGTGCATTGATTTCAATTGATAAGCAAGATCACATCCATTAAGTTATCGACCCCTTTTGCTCGAGGACGAGCAATACCTAGCTTGGGGAAGTTGATGGCTGTGATAATACAACACTTTTTAGCAATATAAATTGTGTCATTTGCCTATCATATCATGCTCCATCTAACTATTGCTATGCCTGATATGCATGATTTCTTGTTTTTATTAAATTCAATATGAGCTTTGAACATTTAGTAGTTTAGGTAGAATTTTATCCCTCTTCCTTGTCTTTGACATGTGTGTAGGTGTTGATGATGATTATGGATAAAACAAAGGCAAAAGGAAAAAAGAGAGCATAGTATGTAGGAGCTGCAGGGACCAGACTTAGCCATTTGAGGTGTTGGAAACGTGAAATTTTCCAACTTCTCAAAATAAATACCCAAGACCACAAGGTTGTAGCTCTCGACGAGACGAATTCAACGAGCCCAAGAACACCCAAAATGGAGTTCGTATGAAGAAATGGTGACCAAAATACTAAAGAGTACCGAAGGTTTAACGACCAACTATACGACGGGAGCAGAAATTCCGGCCATATAGCTCCCGCCATATAGTTGCCAAAAAGGATGCAAACAATGGGATTTCTCCCTCCAAAAGCTCCAGAACCTTCTCTAAGTCAAACAAGAGAGGATGAAGCCAACATACACCATATACAATATCTAGATCCCATCTACCGCCTCTATGGTGGCGCCCTGCCACCGTGCCGCCTCCATAGCCTCTACAGCTCCACCAAGATCTAGATATCCATCAACACCATCAAGCCATCTAAGAAAGAAGAGGAGGAGAAGGGGGATGCCGTTATCACCACGCCGACGCCACCATCACCACGCTGTCATCACCATCTCCATCATTGTAACTCCTTCATCCTTCCAAATCATGATCTCCATGATGGGTTGTAACATGGCTTGAACCCCCTTTTATTAATGTTATGGTGATTTGAGTAATTGAAGTGTGGTGTGTTCTTGTTAATTAATATGTTTGTGCTTTCTCTTTACATTGTTCTATTCATGATATTATTCTAGTGATTGGAGACATCCAACTCATTGTTGAGGAATTTACTAGGGATTTACGGAGTGTCACAAAACTTATCATTAGTCTCTGCTCTTCCATGGGTATAACTAATAGGCTATTTGCTATAAGTGAGTTGCGGAGGCAACAACAGCTTAGGATGCACCGCCAGATTTCCCTCAAGATCATTCATAATATAGATAGGTATAGTGTTGCAAATTGCTTGACCCCAAAGTGACAGACGGGATATCTTGTGACTAGCACACTTTCTTAGGAGTATGGTTGTCCATAGAACTTAATTACTTTGCTCTGGATTACCTTGATTGGCCTTGTTATCTTAATACACTATTCTCTTACAAGATGACCCATGTCTGAAGAGGGTGTGGACAATTCAGTTGTCAAGTTGCCACTTACCAACAGCGGGATACAATGGTATATGAGGGACCACCACAATTATAGTTAACAGCTATTCCATAAGCACTTATCATGCACACCGGTATACACAACATTACTTGAGGAATCATAGCATTAATATTTCATATCATTGCATTCACCTCTTTTCAGTTTTACTTTTGTTCTAGTTTTCTTCCAGTCCTAGTAGTAGTCATTACAAAACATCTTAAATTCATTTATCCAAGCAACTTATAGAATAGGCTATTTCCAAACCACGGTTTGGGTGCGAACATGGTCGCATTAACAACGTGGCTGCGGGGTCGTGTTCGCTGAGCTCCCATCGGGACAAACTCTTTAAATATTTGTTGCTACAAGTACTGCAATAACCCTGTTATTCGTGCAGGAACCCAGTCATCAGTCGGGTGTAGATGTATTATACAGTTTAAGTTGCTTTTCTACTGCTAAATTTTTATGTTGCATTCCTTTGGGCGGATTCCCCGAGTTTATTTTCTTGTTTACTCAATCTTATGATCTGGCTCATGTCTACCATTTTTTGGCGTTCGACTTATGAGTCACAAGATCAGAAAATTAAATTAACGATACTAAAAATCAGGAGATTAGCTCAGAGTTATTGGGCATAAGAATAAAAAAATTAAATACAGGGGTTAGTCTAAAAACAGTATCAGCTCGCTTATTTTCTTTCCTTAGTCATTTTTTCATGTGCACAACACTCGCTAGCTTTTGCTCTTGATTTCCATGAGGCCAGGTTTCGGACAACAACAAGTCGAAGATTGAGCCTTTGGTGCCGAAACATCACTAACCCATCCTAAGGGATCAATAACTTAAGCCATCCGACAAAGTAAAGTACTGAATTGACAATTTCTACTAAGGCAGTCCCCAAGTAACTGCTCAAGGTGCCAAGATTTCATTCATAAGATCATTGCTGACATACAAACCGACATATGGGAGTTCGAGATACATACACTTCTCCTAAGTGTAAAATGGACAAAGTAGTGCTACATTCCATGGCCTCTTTGAATCTTCTCCTGACCTGTCCGCCTTATTCTTCTCCTGTGCCTAGGCATCTATGAGATAGTATGCATCATTGTGTAGTGCTCTACTCACAATAAATGGCCCCTCCCATGGAGGTGATAGTTTATGCATGCCGGTAGTGCGTTGCACTAGTCGAAGCACCAAATCCCCTTCTTGAAAAACTCGAGGGTTTACTTCCTGGCTATGGTAGAGTTAGAGATTTTGCTAATATATAGCAGATCTAGACAATGCCAGATCTCGTGCTTCTTCCAGCAAGTCAACATCATTTTCCCGGGCTTCCTCTACCTTGGCATGTGTATACTGGGTGACTCTCGGCGAGTCATGCACTATGTCGGCTGGTAATACAGCTTCTACCCCATATACGAGGAAAAATGGCGTATACCTAGTTGAACGATTCGAAGTTGTCCTTAGACTCCATAGTACTGCTGGGATTTCATCAATCCAGCACCCAGTTGATCGCTGCAGCAGCTCAATGAGGTTTTATCCCAGACATCACCAGTCCATTGCACATTTCAACTTGCCCGTTTGATTCGGGATGTGCAAGTAATGCTACATCGAGTCTTATCCTCTTATCCATGCAAAATCGAGGAAATGCTCCTTCAGCAAAGTTTTTTCCATTATCTGTTATTAAGCTATGGGGATAACCGATCTCAAGATTATATCTTTTAGGAATGATACGGCTATGGGACCATCACATTTTCTTATTGGTTTAACATCAATCCATTTGGTGAATTTATCAAATATGACCAAGATATGAGTCATGTTGCCATGTGTCGGCTTAAATGGCCCCACCATATCCAAACACCACACTACAAATGGCCAAGTGATAGGTATGGTTTTGAGTCCAGAGGCTGGCATATGAAACTTACCTGAATACCTCTTACACCCATTGCACTTTCTCACTAAGTCTTCAGCTTCTTGTAAGGCACTTGGACAATAAAAAATCCATGCCGGTATGCTTTCACAACTAGGGCTCTGGATGACACATGATGCCCACATTCTCCCTGATGGATATCCCGAAGGATTTCCTGCCCTTCTTTCAGATCAACACATCGCTGAAGAACATTTGTTACACTTCTTTTATATAATTCGCCATTGATAATGGTATGGGCCTTCGCCCTTCTCTATACTTATCTGGCTAAGACCTCATCACTTGGCAAATTTCCATCTCTCAGAAAAGACAAAATCGGTTGCTCCCAAGATGGTATAACACGGGCTAGGAAAATAACTTCATCAAATACCATTGGATCCACCGACATAATCTCTACCGGTTTTGGCTGCACAGTCCACGAGTTCTGCAAGGTAGTCCCCGGGTTTGCCAAAGTAGTCCCTAGGTTACTCGAAACACTCCCCCAATCTACATCCATTGGGACAACCTCTGACTCCGGATTGGCTAGGATACATATTGACTCAGATTCTAGTGATGGTTTAATGGATGGTCTCCAGAGGTGCTCGAGAGCTATACCCGGCGGGATTGACTATTTGGATGAACCGAGTTTTGATAACACGTCAGCTACATCATTCTTAGCACGAAGTACAACATGGAATTCACATCCTTTGAAGTACCTACTGATTCTCTGAACGTGAAATCTATACAATGCCATGTTAGCGTCAAGCGCATCCCAATTACCCGAAACCTGCTGCACTATAAGGTCTGAATCAGCAAAGCATTGGATTCGGCCAATGCCAATCTCTTTTGCTACTTTGAGCCCATGTACAAGTTCCTCATACTCGGCCACATTATTTGATGTTATGAAATGTATCTGCAACACATATCTCACCTGATACTTCTTAGGCGAGGTGAGGACTACCCTGGCACCTAACCCAGTTTTCATCTTTGACCCGTCCAAGTGCATTCTCCAACAGATGGAGCAGGCAGTGGCGGCTTGATATGTTGTAAACGTAATAATTTTTGATGTTCCATGATTGTTTTATATCTACTTTCTTATGTTTAGTCCATACTTTGGAATATTTTTACACATTTTTTGGAACTAACCTATTAACAAGATGCCACAGAGCCAGTTGCCTGTTTTCTGCTATTTTTGGTTTCAGAAAATCTAGAAAAGAAATATTCTCGGAATTGGATCGGACAAAAGCCAAAGTCGATATTTTACCGGAAGACTCACGGAGCCAGAAGACGAGACGGAGAGGGGCCAGGGGCTGGCCACACCATAAGGTGGCGCGAGTCCCCCTGGCGGTGCCACCTGGTGGTATGGGCCTCTTCCGCCTATGAAACCTCCCGGGACGAAAACCCTAAGCACCAGATCAGAATTTCATGAAAAGTTCTATAGCGCCGCCGCCATCGAAGAGGAAATTCTGGGGACAGAAGTCTCTATTCTTGCACCCTACCGGGACGGTGAAGTGCCCCCGGAGCCATCTCCATCGACTCCAAAACCATCTCCATCGTTGTTGCTGACTCCCATGATGAGGAGGGAGTAGTTCTCTCGAGGCTAAGGGCTCTACAAGTAGCTATGTGTTCATCTCTCTCTCTATGCATGATCTTATTGTGATCATGAGCTTTATAATCTATAGATCTGTTCTGATACTCAAGTTCTTTAATTAATCTATGCTTATCCCCACGTGTGTGAAGTTGACAGTGTGCACACCGTGTGGCACTTTGGCTAAGGTTACATAAGTAATTATCATGAGTATAATTTGAGTTGGATGTCTCTATTAGATTGTGGTGTTTGTTGGAACCATCTAGCGCTCAAGGTGATAGTGCGGGGTTATCTAGATGGGGAATGCGAACTTTAAGGTGTGTTGTTATCGCCCTACATCGTCCAACCGGAGAGTAGTTCAGGGTAGCATCATGAAGAGAAGATATTTACATGAGAGTGTCCACTAGTGAAAGTATGATCCCTAGGCCTTGTTTCTAACAATTGAAACACCTTTTACAATCAGTCATGTTACATGTTTGCTTGCTGCCACTCTTATTTCAGATTGCAATTACCACTTATAATGATCCATATTACTTGTATTTCACTATCTCTTTGCCAAACTAGTGCACCTATACACCTGACAAGTGTATTAGGTGTGTTGGGGACACAAGAGACTTCTTGTATCTTGATTGCAGGGTTGCTTGAGAGGGATACCTTTGACCACTTCCTCCCTGAGTTCGATAAACCTTGGGTGATCCACTTAAGGGAAAATTGCTTCTGTTCTACAAACCTCTACACTTGGAGGCCCAACACTGTCTACAAGAATAAAGTGTGCGTAGACATCAAGCTATTTTCTGGCACCATTGTCGGGGAGGTAAGGTAAAAGGTACTCACATCCTCTGGCTACTAAGCTATCTTCTAGCACTGTTGCTGGTGTGTGAGTGCTCGAAGTTATTTCCTTTAGATTATGCAATTATATATTTTTGTTTCTTGTTTTTATTTTCAGTAGTTAGGCTTAATGGAAAACAACAACAAAATTAGAGAGCTTTATAGTATTTATCTTGAGTTAGGACATGTAGTGTTTGAAGAGAAAATTAAAAAACCTATGGAACTTTATTTGCATGCTAATGGCAATGTTATTAGTATGAATTCTTTGAACACCATTATTGTTAATTCTATGGAAAAGTCTAAGCTTGGGGAAGCTGGTTTTGATGAGAATGATATTTTTAGTCCCCAAGCACGGAGGAGAAAAATTACTTTGATGATACTATACCTCCGATATATGATGATTATAATGATGAATATGATATTTTCAGTCCACCTACTATTGAGGAGAAAATTAATTATGATTGCAATATGCCTCCTATATTTGATGATTATGGTGATGACAATAATGATAATAGCTATTTTGTTGAATTTGCTCCCGTTACAATTATTAAGAATGTCTATGTTTATGTGAAGAGTATTAATTCTTTTATGCATGTGGCTCATGATAAGAATGTTTTATGTGATAGTTATATTGTTAATTTTATTCATCATGCTACTGAAAGTTATTATGAGAGAGGGAAACATGGTTTTATGTATCTCAACAATATTAAGTTTCCCTTCTTTATGTTAAATTTTTTGAAGTTGCACTTGTTTTGCTTTCCTATGCTTATTTATTTGTGCTTTCATGACTTGTTTCTTTACAAGATTATTTTTCGTAGGAAGTGGGTTAGACTTAAATGTGTTTTATATTTGCTTCTTTATGCTCACTTTTACTCTAAATTCATATTTCTTATTTAAGCATCATTGAAATTATCATGCCTATCTTAATGGCTATAAAGAAAGAGCTTTTGGGAGACAACCCATTATATTTTTACTTTCAGTTTATTTTTGTTTTGTTGAGTCTTGGAATTTATTACTTCTGTAATAACCTCTCATATCCTGTTTGTGTGGTTTTTGTACCAAGAATAACCTCTCATGAGAGAGAAGTAAGACTTGGAAAGTTGTTGTCCCGAAACAGATTTTTGTGCTTCACTGTAAAAATTCGTGAAAAATCCCTGCTCTTTGGATTGAGCTGTAATTTTTTGTGCTTCTGCCCCCGGTTGTTATCTAACTTTCTTTCGTTTAACACTTTTCGATTTGAGTAACCCAAGGTCTTCTAAAAAATTGGTTTTTACCTGCTGGTCTGTTTCGACAGATTTCTGCCATTATTTGCATTTGCCTCTTAATCTCTTTCTCTTTGATTTATTGCCAATTAAAAGGAATTGATACAGTAGCTTGTGTTTTAATGGAAGTCTTACTTGTGTTTAAACTAAACCCAAATACTTATTATCTTGAATACACTAATGTTGCTAATGAAGATTGTGTAATGTTTTGTATGAAGGAAATTTTCAAGTGTAGGGAAGAATAATGTGATGAGATGAAGTATGGACAAAAGCTCAAGCTTGGGGATGCCACCCGTGTCACCCCAAGAAAGATTCAAGAAGTACAAGCGTCAAAGCTTGGGGATGCCCAAGGCATCCCCTTCTTCATCAATCAAAATCTCAGGTTTCTTCCAAACACTTCATTTTTATTTTTTCATGCATGATTGTGTTGTTCTTGGAGCGTCTTTGTTTTTAGTTTTCTTTTGTTTCGTTTGCTTAAGTAAGTTGGTTGGATCCCAACACACTTCTTTTGGAGAGAGATACACCCCGTTATTCATTGCCTAGAACACTCTAGCTTTCACTCTTATTATTCTGCGAGTGTTCTCCTTTGCTAGCACTGCATTTAGCTTTAGTTTTCGATTGGTGTTGGAAAAGAGTAGGAAGTTTCATGCTTATTGTGGTACAAAAGGAAGCTTGTTTTGAACTGTGACCTAGACTTTATCATGTCATGTTTGATATTACTTTGACTCTATGCTTAGTGATTATTGTTGTAACATGACTTGTTACAAACAATTGAGTTTGCTTAATGTGCCTTGAAAGAATCATGCGTTGTTTTAGCATATAAAAGCTTAATTTTTGGTATTCTCCTATGATGCTTTGTTTGGGTTGACTTGGCACATGTTCACACCATGTTAAGACTATACCAAGTCACCATAGCCTCTATGATCATTTAGTTTTCGACTTGTAATATCACTTTATGCTTTAATTAATAATGTTTTATCCATTTGTATGATTATGGCCATTATTGTTCTCTTAGTTGGTCGCTCCTAGTCTTTTGCTAGCCTCCACATGTACCAAGTATGAGTTCCACTCATGCATCCAACTCCAAATAAAACCAAGTTATTCCAAAGAGTCCACCATACCTTCCTATTAGCATTTGCTATTCCAAGTATATTCATGTTTTTATCTACCTTCCAAGTTAAACTTGTTATGTGAAAATTAGTGATTAAAGCTCTCACTAACTTGATGGCACACTTTACTTTTCTTGTACTTAATAAACTTGAACCATTGTGACCATCTATGTTGCGTATATGCTTGTGTTTTGTAAGTTGTGAATTAGCAGAACCATGTTACCATGGGGAACGCTTTCAACATTGCACTTTATTTAGTTGATATCATGTTCTTTTGCTTATGGATCCCAGTGGTGTGAAATGAAAGGGGAGCTAGTAAGGCTCATGGAGTTCGTATATGTGTTAGAGAAATGCCTGGGCAGCTGGTCTAAGCCATGCCTAATCATGGTGGAAACCTGCAGCATAACCATAGTGAGCAATCTATGAAGCATCCTCTATAAAAAAACCTATGCAAATAGGAAAGAAAAAAAGAGAAAAAATAAAAAAAGAGCCTACGCAAATAGGAAATAATAGGATCGCTGAGATGCTCATTGTCTGCTTGCCTTGTTATTTTGATATGGGCAATCTTCCGTATCATCGGGCAAGGGGTACCCTATTGGCGGTTCTCTATGATACACATGTACTTACAATGACAAGAACTTACCTATGACTAAAGTTGAGTAGCATGAGGAACGGTACTCGTAAGCAAGGGGAATGAGATTTTCAACTTATAAATTGTCAAGCATATCCTCATATTTGTTCAATTTAACCTTAATCACCTAAAGATGCTTATGATAGGGCAATGAGAGCTGAAAGCTAATAAGTACCATAATTTTTGGAAGCTCTTTATGAGACTTGAATCCCTGCTTCCTTCTATGAAGGGCCTTTCTTTTACTTTTATGTTGAGTCTCCATCTTCTATCTTTATGCACCTATTGAGAGAGCATAGTGGTCATTCTTAGTTTAATGCGCATTGTCCCAAAACTTGTTGATTGATTCATAACTTTGATATTGCTTGTTCTTAAATTATTTGTATCTAGTCACCCTTATGAACTTTGAAGGTGTCCTATGCATTTATGTTTTGCTACACTATGAGGGACAAGCTGAATACCATTATCATTATGTTTTCTATATGAGAAACAAACAAACGTATTTGAAAGCATTGTTATTCATGAATCTTTTGTTTGTACCTTTTCATGTTATAACATAGTTCCTATATCTTATTGTTAGAACCATATATTTCATGCTATGTTAAAGTACTATGATCCTAGCTATCAATATTTTAAAAATACTTTGATCAAGATTATGATGGTGCATGTCACCTCAAAAATTAGTCTTTTTTATCAGTTACCTACTCGAGGACGAGCAGGAGTTAAGCTTGGGGATGTTGATATGTTGTAAACGTATCTATAATTTTTGATGTTCCATGCTTGTTTTATATCTACTTTCTTATGTTTTGTCCACAATTTGGAGTATTTTACACATTTTTTGGAACTAACCTATTAACAAGATGCCGCGGTGCCAGTTGCCTGTTTTCTGCTGTTTTTGGTTTCAGAAAAGCTGGAAAAGAAATATTCTCGGAACTAGATCGGACAAAAGCCAAAGTCGATATTTTATCGGAAGACTCATGGAGCCAGAAGACGAGACGGAGAGGGGCCAGGGGCTGGCCACACCATTGGGTGGCGCAGGTCCCCCCTAGCCACGCCACTAGGTGATGTGGGCCCTTAAGCGCCCACCAACCTTGCCCTTCTGCCTATAAAAATCTCCCGAGATAAAAACCCTAAGCATCATATCAGAATTCCTCGAGAAGTTCCACAGCACCGCCGCCACTGAAGAGGAGATTCGGGGGACAAAAGTCTCTGTTCCGGCACCCTCCGGGATGGGGAAGTGCCCCCGGAGCCATCTCCATCGACTCCATCACTATCTCCATCGCCGTTGCTGACTCCCATGATGAGGAGGGAGTAGTTCTCTCTCGAGGCTAAGGGCTCTACAAGTAGCTATGTGTTGATCTCTCTCTCTATGCATGATCTTATTGAGATCACGAGCTTTGTAATCTATAGATCTATTCTGCTACTCAAGTGCTTTAATTAATCTATGCTTATCCCCACGTGTGTGAAGTTGATAGTGTGCACACCGTGTGGCACTTTGGCTAAGGTTACATAAATACTTATCATGAGCATAATTTGACTTGGATGTCTCTATTAGATTGTGGTGTTTGTTGGAACCATCTAGCGCTCAAGGTGATAGTGAGGGGTTATCTAGATGGGGAATGCAAACTTTAAGGTGTGTTGTTATAGCCCTACATCATCCAACCCGAGAGTAGTTCAGGGTAGCATCATGAAGAGAAGATATTTATATGAGAGTGTCCACTAGTGAAAGTATGATCCATAGGCTTTGTTTCTAAGCATTGAAACACCTTTTACAATCAGTCATGTTACATGTTTGCTTGCTGCCACTCTTATTTCAGATTGCAATTACCACTTATAATCATCCATATTACTTGTATTTCACTATCTCTTCGCCGAACTAGTGCACCTATACACATGACAAGTGTATTGGGTGTGTTGGGGACACAAGAGACTTCTTGTATCTTGATTGCAGGGTTGCTTGAGAGGGATACCTTTGACCACTTCCTCCCTGAGTTCGATAAACCTTGGGTGTTCCACTTAAGGGAAACTTACTGCTATTCTACCAACTTCTGCACTTGGAGGCCCAACACTATCTACAAGAATAGAAGCGTGCGTAGACATCACGACTCATATTGCATTTTAGCCCAATCAGCAAAAAATTCGGCTAGTGCCTGAGATTTGATAGCATCTCTCCTATCATATTGCACGGCATATGGAGCTAACTCTATGGACCATTTGGCGACCCGGACACTAGCATCTTTATTATCCATTATCTCTGATATAGGAGATTCACATATCACTCGGATATGATGTTCCTCAAAATAATGTTTGAGCTTTTTGGCCTCTATACAGATGCCATAAGTCATTTTCTCATAATGATGGTAATTTTTCTTAGATGCCGAAAGTACTTCACTCAGGTAATATACTTGTTGGGTTAGCAGTATAGAAAACAAAAAAATTCCTACGATGTGAACAACTAGGCACCAAGATCTATCTATCTAGATACAATCAACGGGTGGATATACATCCATAGAGAACATACCCTTGAAGAATGACAAAGCATTGTTAATGAAACTGATTTCGTGGTTGATGTAGTCGTACACTTGCTGATCTCAAGATCGTGATGAAGTCCAGCAAGTCCACCAGGTCCAACACCAGCAAGTCTAGCACCGCAAAGCAGCGGTGCATCCATGATCGCACACACGTCTGGTAACTCGACAACCTCCACGTCCTCGCTTCGACGATGCAGCGGAAGCAGCAACTCCTTTATAGATAAAGCCACGGGGAACATGTATCTCGCTAATATGAGACCATGGGGAATAATTTCTAGAGGGGGAGAGAGATCCTTCACGAGGAGGTGTCAATGAGAAGGAGGGAGAGGGGGCAGCCCCTCCCCATAGCCGGCGGCCATGGTGGGTGCCCCCACCTCTTCCTCATTCATGTGGTGGAAGCTCCACTCAGATAAATTTGGCCCTCCATTTTCTCCACTCAAAATGCATTAGATTTCCACCAAATTTAATACGACTCTTATTTAATAAAACTCTTTTATTTATTTTATTCAGAATTTTGTTAATTACTTTAATTAACAAACATTCACATAAAACCCCCTGCAACATTTCAATATCACATGCAGAACCAGTTTCTGCAATTTCACCCAAAACAATTCTGGTTTCCATCGAAATGATTCCAGTGCTTTCTTAAATCTCTATCTGAAACATATTTGCTCCAAATGGTGTCGGTATCCCTTAAGTGTCACCCTATGGTTCGCGAATAATGGAGACATGATCGACACCCTTCTCCGATCAATAATTACCAGTGGGACCTGGAGATCCGTACTGACTCACATTCAACGATGACTTTAGTGATCGTGTGAATCTTTAACATCATAACGAAATCCCTTTGTCTCACTATATATTACATGTTTGAGATTCAATCATCAGTATCTCCATACCTAGTTTGATCTTGTTACCGACATGCACTCTTTTCTCGTTTCCATGATATAACATTCTAGTGATCACATCACTTGTTGCAAGCTATCTCAATGTAATATCACCAAGAGGACCCAGAGTATATATATCTATCATCGGGATGGACAAACCCCACTCTTGATCCCACCTTCGTAGCACTGAACCCACCTTTATAGTCACCCTGTCACGGTGTGACGTTTGATGTTATCAATATACTCTTCTAGTGTTAGTGATTGACATGATCTCATGGTCTAAGGACTAATATTACTTCGTATGATGTTATAGCAATATAAACACAATGACTTTGATCGTAATGCTATACTTCAGATAAATGTTCATCAGATCATTCACCAATGTTGTGACCTCGTTATTAACAACATCCAATGTCCATGATCAGGAAACCTTGATGATCTTATTAATCAACGAGCTAGATTATAAGAGAGGCATAACTAGGAACCCTTTATTTGTTTATTAAACACACATGTATTAACGTTTCCAATTAATACAATTATAGCATGCAAAATAAACACTTATCATAAACAAGGAATACGATTATAACCACTTTATTATTGCCTCTCGGGCATATTCCCTTCAGTCTCCCACTTGCACTAGAGTCAGTAATCTAGTCTATAACTTGTGCATTCAACACCTATGGCTTTCTGATGTTGTATACACGCGTTTGCTAGTGGTTAACATAATCTGCGGATATGACATTTTCAGGTCTGCGTGTATTTAAATGACTTTGCGTCTCTATGCATCACACATTCTATAATGAGATGGCATTGTATAAATTTAGTCCTTTGGTGAGACCTTTAGTTCCTTTGGGTTAAAACATGTTGATAGTATTGTCGTACAATATATCTTCATAGTACTAGCCAACTATGAACCACACCTAGTTTGATAAAAGACTACTTAACCAAATTCCCTCCTTTGGTGCTACTATAGTAGTCATATACTTAGCCTTTTGTTGTATGATCTGTCACAATGTATCTACTTTGGAACTCATCTAAATCCATCATGGAACCTCCTTTCATTACATTGTGTCACCCATAGTTTAAATTGAGATAAATTTAATTTGTATCTTGTGACAAACTAGTTGCAATGTAACACTTTACAATGAACTATTTGTAACTATTTGTCACTTATACATGATATATTCTTAGTTCTTCCAAAGCCCATAAGAATATCTTTATTATCGCCCAATGATCATCTTATGAATCATTCTGGTATATGATCACAACATTTAGAGCATAGGACATATCTGGATATGTACATATCACGATATTATTGATCAAAATATTCATGTGATTTCACTCACTAAGTGTTGATACACTTGAATCTTGATTCAATCCTTTCCATGCAGCAAGAACCTTTCTTGTCGTTTCCATATTAAACCCTTTCAATTTTTCATATATGTATATCTGGCACAACCATATTAGCGCCTCAATCTATCCATATGGACATTGATGCCAAATATTCCAGTTTTGCCCAAGTCTTTCATCGAAATCCAATTTTAATGAAATTCTTAATCCGTGTTAATAAAAGATACATCATTTCCAATCAACAACATGTCCTCTACATAATGTATTGGAAATATGTCTCAGCGTTACCACTTAATTTCTTGCAAATGCATGCATCTTCATCTTCTCCGATGAAATTAAACATTTTAGCAGTTTCATCATCGTGATATCACCGAGAGGTCCCAGAGTATATCTATCAATTTTTTGTATTGTCCTCCCACTTAACTTTTCGCAAAAAAATCCTTCTCAAGAAACTTCACAGTCCAAGCGAAAAACTCTTTTGTCCTCGGTGTTATGGAGGAATACCCAAAAATTCTTTGGGATAACCCACAAAGACGTGCTTATCCGACTTTGGTTGTAAACATTTTACTTATGCATAGCATACCAAAAATTAATAAAATATAACTCGGGTTTTATCCCAAACCATAACTCATATGGTGTCATTTCTGAAAGGGAAATGGACATCGCCTAGAGGGGGTGAATAGGTGTTTCAAAATTATTACAGTTTATGCTCTAATAATTGCGGAATAAAACTTAACAATTAATTTATAAAGCCAAAACCTATATTCACTAAGTTCACTAAGCGCACCAACAACCTATGCTAAGCAAGACAAGATCCAAGGTGATAAAAAGATATAATACTTCAAGAACGATGGCTATCACAAAGTAAATTGCATAAGTAAAGGGCTCTATTGAGAGATAACCGATGTACGCGGAGACGATGATTCGTTTCCTAAAGTTCACTTCCAAAGAAGCAACGTCTCCGTTGGAGAGGTGTGGGGGTGCAATTTACTTGGAACGCCACAAATGGCTCACCTTGAGGTGTGGTGGATCGATGCTCACTAAATGCCACACAAAGCCTCACCCCAAGATGCAAAGGCAGGCAAGTCATCGACGCCACAAAAGGCTCACCCTATTCTCCCATGAGCTCGCCACGAAAGCCTACTAACGTTCCACTATGGGACACTTGAGGGCGGTCACCGAACCCGTACAAGGCTTGGGACAAACTCCACAACTCAATTGGAGGGCTTCCAAGAAACGCCACAAAGGCTCCACAATGCCACAATAGGCTAACAAGCTTGAGGAATATCCACAACTCACTTGGAGGCCTCAAGAACACACCACAACTCCACACAACCATCTAGGTTTCCAAGAACCCAAGATAAGCAAGCCTAAGAGCTTGAACTCATAGCAGCTCCGAGGAGAACTCAAACCTATGCACCAAATGCAAGAGGCAAGTCCTTCACTCTCAAATTCCACCAAAGCTACAAAAGCTATTGGGGGAATAAGAGAGGAAGAACACAAGAGGACAACACAAAACTCTCCAAGATCTAGATCCCAAGGATTCCTTCACAAAGAAGGGATTTGGTTGGTGGGGGTTGTAGATCTAGTTCTCCTCTCTCAAATCCCTCAAAAATATGCAAGAATCATAGGAGGAGGAAGGGGAGAGGGCAAGCTCTTCAAGGACAACAATGGAGGAGAGAGAGAGTGTGTGAAAAACTGTCCAAAAATAGCTAACCCCACAAAGGGGAAGAGGAGCTCCTTTTAAAGGGCTCCCCGATCTGCCTGTTACTTACAGAAACACGCACGACTGGTAGTACCGGTGGGTGGCCGGTGCTACTGGTTGCACCCAGCCAACGGTCCAAAACAGCGGCGCAAACGAACACAAAAATGATCCTGGCTGGTACTACCGCTGGGCGGGCGGAACTGCCACTGGCACTCAACCAACGGGCAGAAAATGGCTATGCAGAAATAAAAAAATGGGTCCGGAAATTCCGGTCGAAGTTCTGACAAATATACGCGACCAAATATAGAGCATACTAAAGCGAAATCAGGGTTACCAGAAGTTGGGGCGGAATTAACACCGATACTACCGATAGCAAATGCGCTAGCGGTACTACCGATGGACGGTCGGAACTTCTGTTCAAAACAAAACTACAGAACCAAAACTGCCATAACTTTTGCATTCGAACTATGAACAAGATGAAACCAATTTCGTTGGAAAGATAGCGACATGTAGAATCCAACAAAATACCATGAATCTATATTTCAGATATCTCCCAAGGCATGGAGTCGGATACCCCGCAAGATCAAAGATGTAATAAAAGATATTTAGGGGAAATCCGATTTTCATGAACCAGAGCTTATTATGAAGATTACCACGAGCTCTAGATCATCTCATCGACAAGAACCAAACAACAACCAAGAAATATGATGCTATGTATGCAAAGGTTTGAGCTCTCTCTGAATATATTTTATTGCATTAATTAACAAAACTTAATTTGCACATTAGTCCATAGAGATTGTCATTAATTACCAAAACCACACATGGGGGCATACAAGCCCTTTCAATATCAACAGATCACGATGCTGCTATTTCAGTGTAAAAGCGGAAGTCTCTAAAGCTTTAATCCTTAAAACATAATGGTAGTTTTATAAATGACACCTTTGATCTTACCATGTCAAACAAGGTTCGATTTGATCTCTTGAACATACCATACTCCTATGGTTTATCGGGAAATGCACATCCATGGAACAATTCCTCAAATCTTAGGTGTTTTGCTAAACATGTAACTCAAATATCATCCTTTATGATTGAATCATAAATTCTTTATTTTCTCGTTACAATGATTTTCCACTTCATCTTGAATATCTTTGAGCAATTTTCAAATGTTTCATACTTCTTCGTTTTTAAGTAAATATACAGATATATTCACTCAAATTTTCGGAGAAAGCATATGAAGTTGAAAGATCCATCGCACATGTCTACACATAATGTACTATATACATCAACATGCACAATTTCCAATAAGTTAGTCACCCGTTCCCCTTTTGCCTATGAATGGAGTTTCAATTATCTCGAGGAAAGTCTCACAAGCGTCATTTGATCAAAATCAAAGACTCGAAAAATCCATCAACATGGAGTTTCTTCATGTTTTCTTTCCAATATAATTTAAATGGTGATGTAACTTCATCAGTGATCTTTCAATCATTTGTCTTGCGACATTTTAGCATTAGTTTTTAAGGACGTGATTTCTCCAACTAGACTTGTAAAAGTTCATCCATCTTCTATGGAATACGGTAATTATTTGAACAACCATTGTTCTCATAATACGGGAACAAAATAACAATTATTTAAAAAAATCTTGAAGACAAGCTTTGATGTTAACGAGAAACATAATAACACTTTCTTTGTCTTCGATGAACATCATCACAAATTATCTTGCTAGTTACTTAGGCCATTGCAGTTCATGAATTGGGTTGTTCTTGATGACACTTCACACCAACCAATTCGGTATCCCATACCCAAGAACCAAATTGTTTAACAAGCAAAGAATACAACCATAACATGCATATCATCTATATACCTTAGCTGGACATTTCTAGTCTTTTCTTTTCTACCAAATATTTTATAGATTCTCTTTCAGCATTTCCTTTTCTTTTAAAAGAATCTATCAACATCAATAGTGGCACCATACACATGACACATAGTCCAAAGCGTGTATAGTCAAATACTAATACCTTTGGACTTGCACTTTCAAGTTGATCACCATCATCAAATGTTTGGTGTTCTTTCAAAAATCCATTCTTTAGTGATCCATTACTGTAGTAAACATTTTACCTACATCTTCTATTCATCCTTATCATGAAAATTTTTATGATCAAGCTATTATAGGCTATAAGGATGAATCGAGAGTATAATGTCAGTTCCCAAAACATTTTTGAGAGATTGGGACGCCTAGCGTCTCCAACCTTTGCAAATTATCATACCATATGAGAACGTGTATTTGCGAAATTATACTCTATCATATTACAATCAAAAACATTGTTTTAGGTATCACAATATCTTCCACACATGATGGTTTCTGAAACAATTCTTTCAGTTCCCAGATAACCTTGATATTAAAACAATATTTGAATATCAAGAATCATGGAGGAAAACATGATACTTTAGATACTAACATTTGAATTCTTACTCTTGATTTAATACTACTTATTAAACTTCATGGAGTAAATAGAGTTTGCTAAAATTTTGCATAGGACTTTTAAACTTTAAATTGACACTTAAAACAATACGATACCAGTTCATAAAGTAAATATCTAGAATTCTATAGTTTTATTATCTCAATTAAAACTAAGTGCAAGGTAGTAAACAGATGCCAATGACTACAAAAAATTATGCAAATTCACTTTGATTTTAGTTTATGATAAATTGAGTTCGACTAATCCAAATTACAAATGAACTCCCACTCAAAACAACATCCCTCGTGTCTTTTTGGTGATTACATGAACCAAATCCACTACACCAAGTACGATCATCAAGTGAGTTAGTGTAGCTTCAAAGGTGAGCATCTATATGGGCATCATATCTACTATATGACTCATGCTTAACCTTTCGGTCCGTGTTCGAGGCCATGTCTGTACATGCTAGGCTCGCCAAGTAAGAACCTTAGTACTTGCGTGTGTAAAATTGTCTTACACCCGTTATACGAACGTGGATTCAAGTACACCCGATCATCACGTGATGTCTTGAAGCGACGAAACATAAAATGATGAGTACTTACAGAAGAACACATTTTTATCTCGATATCTAAATGAGAGATCATCTTCTAATGCTAGTAAAATGCCAAACAAGAAATATAAGATGCAAACATCATACGTGTAAAGTGAAATGATATGGTTCTTGCACTTGATCACTATCATGTCCATCGTGGTATGATCTTTATCATTCCTTTGTATGTAAGGCCAAGGTCAATGGAACTTACACGATGGGCGTGATATAATTTCCATGAGTATTAATTATACTTCAAATTATAACATTACCATATCATAACACTAGCCCAGCAACGATCTAACTAGACGCTTCTAATTTATCAATTGCAAGTTTTTACGTGTCTAAGGGCTTTCGAAGATAGAACCATTCTTACCTACAAACATGGAACCACAATGATGATAACCAAATTATTAGCAACTTGTTGTAAATCGGATATTGATTATAGTAGGAGAGACAAACACCCGCTAGACACTTATGCAAAACTATTTGCATGTTAAGCGTGGAACATGTCTCATGTGCGAGGACATGTAAAGTTAGTCCGGCCGCTTCATCCCACTATGCCACTGATAGTTGGGAGATTCGACACATTTTTTATGGTTTTAATTGATGGTTTTCTCCCGGATTTGATTGTTTTCTGGCTTTACCTAACGCTAATACTTCGGTAGCAAGGAAAACATGGTTTTTAATGTGTGTTTCCGGTTCTAAACGTCAACAGAAGGTTTTAACTAGAGAAACACAATATGCTGCAGAAAACAAAGAAGTCTCACTTCGGAAGCACGCGAGGGGACCTCACAGAAGCTTTAACGAGCAACTATATGGTGGGAATATTTTTTTGGCCGTATAGTGCCCGCTGTATCATTGCCGCTGCCTCTGTCTTGTCAAAAGGGACAACTTCCATGAAGGGACCGGGGACGAAAACACAACGCAGCAGCTGCCACACCATCCAGAAGAGAGAAAGAAGAGATCCGGAGAAGAAGGAGAAGATATTCTTTATCTCGCTCCACAATCTTCAACCTCCTACCCAATACACCTCCGTAGCCACTACTTGTACTTGAGAGAGAGAGAGATCTCCACCTTGCAAGACTAGGGTTTGAGATTGTTTCTTCCCATCTTGAAATGTGTTGGATATTTTTCTATTCTTATTGTGGATCTCCATGGTAATACCGAGATGAATACCCTTTATTAGATTATATTGATGATCCATTCTTCTCTCATGAGTGAGTAATTCCCTTGGGCGTGGGAGATGTAGGGGAGTGGTGAGATGTGATGTGCCTTCATATATTTTCCATTATTTTGTGATTGATTCTAATTACTCTATTATGTGTGCTTGATTATCTGTGGGATGCCTAATGCTTGTTGTCCAATTAAGGGCCCAGACAACATGATGCTTTGTTCTACATAGATAAGATCTTGTTCGCTAGTGGACCGGCAACCCTCGGGTGACACGGGGATATCAATGGAAAACTAGTAGACTCGATGATAACGAGGAACCACTGTGCTTATTGCATTAGTCCGATCCAAGGAGCTTAATCGCTAAGCGACCTAAAGGGTCTTAATCATCTAGTGTCTGACCATGGTTTTGGTAACAGGCTAGTAGGATTATTGAAGTTGGGATGAAATCTACCAAGAGGAGTTCCGGCTAATTGTGGGTTGCTCGCCTACACATATATTTATAAGGTTATAATTGTTACATTTATTATTCATCCACCTGGCACAGTAACTCATGAACTGAATCTCCCCGAGCCTTCTTTTGCCATCTGCAGTAAACAACAAACAACCAAGTCATTCTTTACTTTTATGCTTTATATTTTTGAAGTTTACATTTTAGTTCTATTTAAATACATCTCATTTAAGCAGAACCCATTCCTACTTGAACACTTGTAGTCAATTCACTCGAAGACCTGTGACAATGTCGGGTGTGACAGAGACGTCACCCATAAACATTTACCTTTGGGCTCCCTGTGGGATCGATATCTATACTTCAAAACTACCTACAAATGATCTATGCACTTGCAGACATCAAGCTATTTTCTGGCACCATTGCCGGGGATCTAAGCGCTAAGTGTTTGTCTTTTGACATTTCAGGTGTTGCTACTACAAAATTTTCACCTTAGGAGTCAAAGGTTCTACACGCTTTGGTAGGACCTACCTGCCAGATTATATTGAATGTGTGCCTTCTTAGAGGCACGACGAAATTATTGAAAAACTTTTAAGATCAAATAAAGTTGTTATGGAAATCATGTCTATTTACAGGACAACTCCTATGAAACCTGAGAAAACTCTCAGGAAATACAGTGCTTCAAGTTCTGAATTTCTTAAACAACCAATAGAGTTCCCTAATCCTGGAGTTAGAGAATATCGATTTGCTGGTGGAATTATTAAAAATTTGCAGGGAGAAGCTTTCAGTGGAAGGGAAGATGATGACCCATGAAGACATATAATAGAGTTTGATGATGTGATAACATCGCTTGGACCAAAAGCTTTGCCCAGAGACTTTTCTCATCTTAAATTATTTCGATGGTCTCTTAAAGGTAAAGCTCTAGACTGGTTATATTCTCTCCCTCGCAATTACATTAAATGTTGGGAAAACTGCATTGTTAAATTCATAAACATATTTAATCCTTTTAAAAAGGTAACTGAACTAAGAAAGAATATATGCAACTTTAGTTAGAATGTGGGAGAAAACTACCCACAAGTCTGGGAAAGATTCTTTGGAATGATCAATAGTATTCCTAATCATGGCTATTGTGAATCTACTATTTGCCATTTATTTTATCACGGTCTTAATACTCAATGTAGAGAATTGGTTGACCTCTCGGCAGGAGGGTCATAAAGACTCTAACTATTAAGGAATGTTTGGAATTAATGTCTACTAGGGCTAAGAATGATTCTTTATATAATCCTGATTTTGGGACTAAGCTGGAAAGACGGATACTTCGGATAACTCCTGATCTTATGCCCGAGATATGCAAACAATGAAAGAATATGGTATACCTTCTGAACTTGCAAGGAAAAAAAATTACATTTGTTAAAAGTTTTAAATGAAGAAGATTAAACTAGAAAAGTTTTTCAACTATTAAAACATCGACAAGTAAAATCTCATAATAACTTGCATAAGCATTTCCAAAAACAGAAAAAGATTTTGGCAGAACTCACTGGAAATTATGATGAGATTGGCCAAGAAATAAAGCTATTTCACAAGTATCTTAGTATGATTGAAACCAAGTGTGAACAAATAGCATCTGGCTATCAAATTTTTCTTCGTGATGATAAAGATATTTCTGTTTCTACTAATGTTGTTACAAGAAGGGGTGCAGTTGTTATAGGACCCTTAGGACCACTAGAATATGAAGCTGAAAAAGAGCGAAAGGAAAAAAGCCTTTCTCGAAGCAAGCCAAGAAGATGATACATTGGTGGATCCTCAAGATGAGACTGAAACAGAAGATCAAACCAAGGAGGACCAAAATGATGCACAAGATGACCATCATGACTCTGATGCAGAGACGGTTGACCCAAGAGAAGATAAAGAAATAAGCAAGGAAGATAAAGTTTTTGTAGTAGAAAAGAAGAAAAGCTATAAGCAACAACAAAAGAAAGCAACGAAAGAGCCTGCCCCCCCCCCCCACAAAAGGTAAAATACAATAGTAAGTCAGGTGAGAAAAAGCTTCCTTATCCAAATCGGAAAAAGAAAGCACCGGATCAGGTAATTTATAATTCTTTCACAAAGGCACTTAATGACCTTCGTCTGGAAATTCCATTTGCAGATGCAATCAAAGTTCCTACTTATAGTAAATTCCTCCATGATATTCTTAGTAGAAAGAAAGAAATAGCTGAAACTGTTGGCATGGTATCTAGCTATCCTACTAATGGGAAGTTATTGTCTAAGTCTAAAGATCCAGGAATACCAACTATTTCATGCTCAATAGGTAAAACTGATATTCACAATGCCTTGTGTGATCTAGGAGAAGGAGTTAGTGTAATGCCATACTCCCTCTATAAAAGGTTAGGATTAGGGGAGTATTCTCCTACTACTATCACTTTACAGATGGCTGACAAGTCCACTAAACAACTCGTTGGTATGATTGAGGATCTTTTACTTAGAATAGATGAGTATGTTATTCCCATTGATTTTATCATTCTTGAAATGCTAGAAGATGAAAAATTATATATAATACTTGGAAGACCTTTCTTAAGTACTGCACGTGCTTCAGTAGATGGTGCTGAAGGAAAGATAATCTTCAACGTTTATGATGCTGAAATCATCCGGTATTTTCCAAAGAAGCTAGAAGCAGGAGAAAGATATGTTCCACCAGCAAAACAAGTTCATGTGGTAAGTAACTTTGATGAGGGGAAACCCAAGGTAAGAATTCGAGAACAGAAGAAATGTTGAGTTACTCAACCATTCTTAATAAATGCTTAATGGGAGTCAACCCATCTTGTCAATAAGGTAGATTAGATAATAAGAAGTTCGTCACATTCCTACCACTTTTTCAAAGACATTCTTGTGGAAGCGCGCCCGTGAAGATGCAGCTATCAAAAAGTAGTAGAAACATCGATTCAATGAGTATAGAATAATAATAAGAATAAAAGTTTGAGTTTTCCATTTACAGAAGTTAAAATTTTGCTTTTATATGCTAATTTTGGTCGACAATTTTTACTATCGATTTTCCGCTAAGTTTCGGGATAAGAAGGTATCCTCGAAGAAATAGAATTTTTTGATGATTACTGTTGGTTTAACGACAAACTATACGGTGGGAATAAAAATTCCGGCTGTATAGTTCCGGTCGTATAGATATCCTTGTCATCAAAAAATTTCCTTCGAAGGCACATAGAGTTTAACGACCAACTATATGGCGGGAATAAAAATTCCGGCCATATAGCTCTGGTCGTATACATATTGATCCCTCTTTACAAGATTCTTTGAGAGGTACTAGCTGTTTAACGACCAACTATACGGCAAGAATAAAAATTCCGGCCATATAGTTCATGTTATATAGATATCGATGCTAGTTTTAGAAATTTACCTCGAGAGATAGACAGTTTAACGACCAACTATACGGCATGATCATTGCGGTCCGGCCGTATAGTTGCATCCATATAGCTTTTTCTGTATAAAGAAACCCTAGTTGGCGGCACCGCCGCAACTATACGGGCAAAACAACTCACCCGCCCTTATAGTTCCAGCCGTATAGTTTGGTGTGACCACAAAATCACACTGGCCGGCTAGGTCTTCCTCCTCTCCTCATTATTTCTCTCATACTCTCTCTCCAAACCTCTCAAAATCCACCTAGAACTCTTGATTCTTCGTGGATTTCGTTCATTTGAGTGGGGGAATCAACATATCGGTATGTTTCTCTCCATATTCATGCTTTATTTTCATATTTCCATGGTTGAAACTCTCACATTGATCTAGTAGATGAACTCAAGATTATTTTTTTTCCCTATTAATTTTTCATGTTAGGATTGAATTTTTCCACGTAGAATCATTCATATATCATATAGAAACTATATGCCTAAGGTTTTATGGTGAAATTTTTCAGTGCATCACGATGAACAAAATCGGTAACCTTTTTCGTTCAAGCAAGCTCCAACGAGGTGAGGGCTCGAGCTTGGGGTCCCGAGCCCAGTGCAACTCCAAGTTGGACATTGTCTCATTAAGGAGGGTGTTGCCCACACGCTGGTCCGACCACAACTTTCTCATCGTGGCAGGGCTGAAGGAGGATTTCGGCCTCGTGTGCAACCGGGCGGGGTTGGAGGTACTTGGCTTCATAAGCCACAACACCTACGCTGAGCTCACCCATGAGTTCCTTGCCTCCTTCTACGATGACCACAAGGAGAAAGGTAACATTTGCATTATAAGCTTCACCATGAACCGACAACACTATGAAATAAATTTTGAACAATTTTGCAATGCCTCCAGCTTCCCTCATACTAGGGAGCCTAAAGTTATTAACCTCTATAGCATCACAAGTGGAGAGACTTGGGAGGTTATTTATGTTAATGGTGGTAGTCAATTTTACCAAAAGAAGATGTCCACCATTCAGAACCCAACCATCCGCTACTATGCTTTGTTCCTCGCCAACACATACTGGGAAGGGGTGACACTGGTTCCATGGCCAATGTGGACATGGCAATGATCACCAAGGCTCTCTTCCCCACTGCACCGCAAAGCCCCAGTCCTGCAGCTCTACTCATCCAGCACTTTCGCCACCAGAGAAACAAGACCAAAGGTGATATTCGCATTGGTGGATTGGTAACCCACCTTGCCTATGCATTAAATATTGTACTACCTGTTATGGAACCTGTTGATGACTTTAAACTTATGGACGTCAAGTATTTGACTGCTTGTGGCTTCCTTGGTGTTTACCATGCTAACCAGAGGCTCCGAGCATATCAATTCAATTATCTTGGTGATGCATAGTGAGAGAAGGTCCAGTTGCCATGCCCCCAAGCCTTCTCGATAGTGGAGTAGGACGCTTGGATCCTCACCAAGGACCAATTGATGGAGATCCTGGCCGAGCTCCAGCCTGATGAAGAGGAAGGTGAAGAAGGAGGACAGCAGGATGAGCAGGAGCAGAAGCAGGAGCAAGAGGAAGAGCAGGGACCCAACCAGCCACAACAGGGGTATGGCTACGTCCCCTACTAGGAATTCCAGCAGCTCAACCAGGGTGTTGGGGAGATCGACCACAGTCTTCAGGAAGTGAATGAAGATGTGAATACTTTAACTCACAACTTCAGTCACTTCATGACCCACTTCCCCGTCTACTACCAGCAGTATCCGCACCAGCGCCAAATGACGGCAACAACTGAGCCTGGCAATAGCCTAAGCTTGGGGGAGGTTTGAAAACCTCCAAAGTTTGTATTCATGTTTTTATTTCTTATTTTGATTTATTTTATTTCTTAAAAATTTGCATTTTTATTTTCAGTTTTGCATTCCTAACCCGAAAATACAAAAAAATTAGTTGTAAATCTATTTTCAAGTTCGTTTCTTTGTTTATCTCGGAGATTGCTTAATTTTAGGTGATTTGGCAATATGGAATTTAGGAGAGGTTCGACTCAAATACAAGAACAAAACAAGCAAGAGGAGGTATCGCATTCCTTTCATCACACTCTTTGCAACCTTAAATTGATCCTACAATTATTGAGTTGCTTGCACTGGAGTCACTCCCCGCTTAGCTTGTTATCCTACAAATTCTATTCCTTTGCCAGTGTCTCCTTTTTAGCTTTAAAACAATGAGCAATGAACTTGGTTAAAAAATACTACCTACATCTTTACAATAAGAAAAAGCATCTAAAAGATGACTTGAGTCCATGCTCAGCTCAAAGAATTTGATTTTAGAACTACTCCATCCCATTTGAGCTTAATATAAATAGACTCGATAGTACCCTTGATTGAAATTGTTTGATTAAATGGATTCTTCGAAGTAGTAGAATTTATGCCACTATGTTTTCTAATAATTACCGTAAGTTATTGCTTTACGTGTGTCATTACAACTCTGTCGTGCTCCATGGGGAACTATTAACTCTGCTGGCCAATGAACAATCTAAATGTGGGAAACCACTTGATTTCGGCTATGGAGTTATGAAAACGTCTGTAGCACTAATACTATGACGTGTAAATTTTTTAGTCTCCTCATGGTTTCATGTTCCAAATTAAGTTGTAGTACTCCTCTGGCCCATTATTGCTCAACAATTATTTATTGGCATGGTCACGAGTGCGCAACACAACCCCAATTAATATGTTAAAAATAGTGGCATGATTTCTCTATAAAAGAGCTGAAGTTTTTGAAAGACAAAAGAAAGGAAAATATGCTCTGAGAGTCTTAAATTATGACATGGGAATAGATGAGTTTTTCTAAAATTAAATGTTTTGATGCCAACTTGAGTACTCTTAATTTATTAAGCAAACAAGAACAAAAAATTTGTCTCACTTTTCTAGCTAAACTTTCGACACTTGCTTGGGCATATAATTTATTTGCTGACAAGATACACATGGTTAGGAAGTGGACTCAGTGCAATCTTGTGAATACTTGTATGATCATATTTAAGATTGCAGGAATTGTGAAGAAAAGAATTTGACACCAATTCTAACTTGTGAGTGCCTCTATCTTAAGTCTCGAATCTCTGCTATTCTTCCTTATTTCCTTGTCACTAGAGGTCGAGCAACATCTAAGCTTGGGCAAGTTGATAGCTGTGAGATTCGACACATTTTTATGGTTTTAATTGATGGTTTTCTCCCGGATTTGATCATTTTGTGGCTTTACCTAACGCTAATACTTCGGTAGCAAGGAAAACATGGTTTTTAATGTGTGCTTCAGGTTCTGAATGTCAACAGAAGGTTTTAACTAGAGAAACACAATATTCTGGAGAAAACAAGCAAGTCTCACTTTGGAAGCACGCAAGGGGACCTCATAGAAGCTTTAACGAGCAAGTATACGGCGGGAATATTTTTCTAGCGGTATAGTTCCCGCCGTATAGTTGTCGCCGCCTCTGTCTTGTCAAAAGGGACAACTTCCATGAAGGGACCGGGGACGAAAACACAATGCAACAGCCGCCACACCATCCATAAGGGAGAAAGAAGATATCCGGAGAAGAAGGAGAAGATATTCTTCATCTCGCTCCACAATCTTCAACCTCCTAGCTAATACACCTCCATAGCCACTACTTGTAGTTGAGAGAGAGGGATCCCCACCTTGCAATACTAGGGGTTGAGATTGTTTTTTCCCATCTTGAATTGTGTTGGATATTTTTCTATTCTTATTGTGGATCTCCACGGTAATACCGAGACGAATTCCCTTTATTTGAGTAATTCCCTTGGGCGTGGGAGATGTAGGGGATCTGTGAGATGTGATGTGCCTTCATATATTTTCCATTATTTTGTGATTGATTCTAATTACTATATTATGTGTGCTTGACTATCTGTGGGATGCCTAATACTTGTTGTCCAATTAAGGGCCCAGACAACATGATGATTTGTTCTACATAGATAAGATCTTGTTCTCTAGTGGACCGACAACCCCAGGGTGACAGGGGGATATCAATGGAAAACTAGTAGACTCGAGGATAACAAGGAACCACTATGCTTATTGCATTAGTCCGATCCAAGGAGCTTAATCGCTAAGCGACCTAAAGGGTCTTAATCTCTAGTGTCTGACAATGGTTTTGGTAATAGGCTAGTAGGATTATTGAAGTTGGGATAAAATCTACCAAGAGGAGTTCCGACTAGTTATGGGTTGCTCGCCTACACATATATTTATAAGATTATAATTGTTACATTTATTATTCATCCACCTGGCACAGTCACTATCATCATGAACTGAATCTCCATGAGCCTTCTTTTGCCATCTGCACTAAACAACAAACAACCAAGTCGTTCTTTACTTTTATGCTTTATATTTCTGAAGTTTACATTTTAGTTCTATTTAAATACATCTCATTTAATCAAAACCCATTCCTACTTCAACACTTGGAGTCAATTCACTGGAATACATATGACAACTTCGGGTGTGACAGAGACTTCTCCCATAAACATTTACCTTTGGGCTCCCTGTGGGATCGATATCTATACTTCAAAACTAGCTACAAACGATCTGTGCACTTTCAGACATCAGCCACCAATATCCAAAATACATAGAATATGCAATAAAATGATTATCAACGCCCACATACTCATATGTATTCTACCCTTGCAAAGCATCTACGAAAACATCAGGCTCTGATACCACTGTTGGGTTCGCAGCATAGAAAACAAAAAAATTCCTACAATGTGAACAACTAAGCACCAAGGTCTATCTATCTAGATACAATCAACGGGTGGATATACATCCACAAAGAACATACCCTTGAAGAACGACAAAGCATTGTTAACGAAACTAATTTCGTGGTTGATGTAGTCATACACTTGTCGATCTCAAGATCGTGATGAAGTCCAGCGAGTCCACCAGGTTCAACACCAGCAAGTCCAGCATCGCAAAGCAGTGGTGCATCCATGATCACACACACGTCTGGTACCCCGACAACCTCCATGTCCTCACTCCAGCGATGCAGTGGAAGTAGAAACTCCTTTCCAGATAAAGCCACCAAGAACATGTATCTCGCTAATCCGAGACCATGGGGAATAATTTCTAGAGGGGAGAGAGATCCTTCATGAGGAGGTGTCAGTGAGAAGGAGGGAGAGGGGGACAACCCCTCCCCATGGATGGAGGCCATGTTGGTTCCCCCACCTCTTCCTCATTCATGTGGTGGAAGCTCCACTCACACAAATTTGGCCCTCCATTTTCTCCACTCAAAATCCCACTCAAAAAGCATTAAATTTCCACCAAATTTAATACAAATCTCATTTAATAAAACTCTTTTATTTATTTTATATAGAATTTTATTAATTACTTTAATTAACAAACATTCACATAAAACCCCCTACAACATTTCAATATCAGATGCAGAACCAGTTCCTGCAATTTCACGCGAAATAATTCTGGTTTTCATCGAAATGATTCTAGCGCTTTCTTAAATATTTATCTGAAACATATTTGCTCCAAATGTTGTCGGTATACCTTAAGTGTGTCATCCTATGGTTGGAGAATAATGCAGACATGATCGAGACCCTTCTTTGATCAATAATCAGCAGCTGGACCTAGAGATCCATACCGTTGTGGTATTTCTGAGGAGTACGCCATGGAGGGGTCCTCACAGAGCGTGTTTAGAGACGTGGAGTAAGGCGGAGAGTTCGCCCATACGAGGTAACACAACTTACCCAGGTTCAAGTCCCACAATGGTGGCGGAACTCTACTCTTGCTATAAATCACTATAATGGCAATACGCCAAGTTATAGAGATTGGTTCGCTATGCGAGGTGTTGTACGTTGGATACCCAAACATATGAGTCATGCCCTAAAGGATCCCATAGGTAAGGTTTATAAAGGCACCAGAACCTAGGGTTAGAGGGAAAGGACCTTGCCAGACAAGGTAAAGAGTCTGACACTAATACAAACTAGTCTTCGTGTCTTGCACTCAAAGGCTCCGAGTATGTCGATGACTCCTACGTAGCCTTCCTTTATCCGGCATGGGCCTCCCATCTAGATCCATCTAACTGGGCCGCCCAGTAGGCCATAGGCCATACTACCAACTGTGGGCCACCTGGATTAGAGACATGCTATTGTGACACCCATTTGGCATATCCCCAACAGTAGCCCCGGAAGGACTTTGAGATCTTATGCTGTCTTGCCCGTTGGTCTTGAATGCTCCGTCTAGATCATGCTGGCAACCCGTCAAGCAATATCTCAAAGGTCTCCCAAAGAAACTTGCAGTCTTCTCCGTCTTCACAATGTAGGCGGAGATTCTTTAAGTCTTTTGTTTCTAGAGTCGGATATCTTCCGTCTTTGATGGAATCTTCAGATGTGACCTCTTCACTCCAACGGTCAGAAGATGACGTAGGCTACAGCCTACGCTACCTCGAAACTCACAGAAGGTAGTAAATTAATCATTAGATATTTTTATGCGCGCCAAATCCAAAACGTTAAAGCGACAAAGACGGAGGACATGTTGAAATTACCATGCAGGCTCATCTCCATGTCGGTAGCACTTCGTCCGTTGGATCTCTCTGCACGAATCTTGACACTAGGTCTATATATTTTAACTACAATCAGGTTATTTTATTTTATCCGCATTCTCACTTGTATTTTCGTCTTCCTCCAGCCGCACGACCGTTTGATATCTTCGAGGGAAAACCCTAGCTAGAGCTTTCCCCTTTTCTCCACCTTCCTCCACCAGTACAATTGCCTCTAGCAGCTCTGCTCCCTCAATGGTGGTGACTCCCGAGGCTTCAACGAAGGCATCTCAGGGAATGACCGTCCCACTAGAGGGGGTCATTGTTCCTGTCTCCGCCGTGGTGGAAACCACCGGGGTGACCCAAAATAGGCGGTGTTAGAAGCTGCAGAAGAAGAGGGTGACTCCCACAAAGGAGTGTGGAGGCGCTCTGATCTCTCTGTCGAAGATCTCCAAGAACTCATCGCTGAGGGGTATCTCCCTGTGATGGAGGGCTTGTCCTGGCGGCTAGCGCCGGCCGACAAGGTATCTCCTTCTCCCCAAGCTAGAGAGAAGGTGTACCTCAAATCTCAGCTGGTACATGGTGTAAGCCTGCCAGTCCCCGACTTCTTCCTGGACGTCCTTCGTTACTTTTGGGTACTTCCCCCAACAGCATCCTCGTACTTAGCAACTTCATAGCTTTGTGCGAAGGATACCTAGGAATTAAACCTAGGTTAGATTTGTTTGTTTACTTCTTTACCATCAAGAGAGAGTCCATAGAATCCAAGGATGAGCTGCGGATATGCGGAACTATTAGCTTTAAGATCCAGCCTAGTTGGCCCTTCGCTGACATTATGGGCCACGAGTGTTGCAAGAACTGGCAGCACACATATTTCTATGGCCTAGACATTCCTCTGCCCTACTGTCTTAAGACATATCCCGACTTTGTTGATAGGGCCACCGCTGAAGCACCCACCTGGAGGTCCCAAGCATCCCTCCTGTCCGACGAGGAAGCCAACCATGTCGTAAGGCGGATCTAATGGCTCATAGATGGAGGCCTGACCGGCTTGGACCTAGCCATGTGCTAGTTCATTAGGCAGATCCAACCTCTGCAGAACCGTGTTGAGCTGATGTGTATGTACTCCAAGGATAGAAAAGATCCTATGCGAATTTCACAGGACAACTTCTCCAACGACACCATCAAGATCCGGCTTAAGGGCATGGTCAAGATGAAGGACAGGAAGTGTGGCTTCATGATCACATATGACATGTTGGAATGCGGCAAGTGCCTAGAGGTAGGTTTTGTTTCCTTTGTTGCTCGTTATACATGCTCTAAGGTTTTTCCATCTCGAAGTCACCAGGCTAACACTCCTTTATCTTACAGATGGTGACTTTGGCGGTAGATCAGATGGCTTCCCAAGTCTATGATCCCAAGCTTAAGGATATCCAAGTGGTGTCCGACGATGATACCTCAAGGATCCACTGGCTTCAGCAGCACGAAAGTGGAAGAGCTCCACCTCTGATGATGTTGCCAAGGGCAAGAAGAAGAAAATGGACAATAGAGTCTCCAAGAAATCCACTGCCGCCTTAGAGGCAGAGAAGAAGAAGAAATCCACTAGCATCCCCTTAGCCAAGGTGCCTGCTGTGGTGTAAGTGCCTTCATTCTCCGACTTTAAATTTCATTATACCAAGTATGTTTAAGGAAGAAATTTGGTGTTGGTTTGAAGCGATCCTCCAAATATGTTGGAGGGTCCAAAAATATTCGCGATATGCTGACCAAGGACATGGCAGCCTAGTCTTTTCTCGCTACTGCTCCCCCTACTCCTGCCGCCAAGCCCATAATAGGACCCACTAGGCCTTCATCCCCCATCATTCCTGAGACGTCCACCATGGAGATAGATATCAATCCAACTACTGATATCTCGGTATCTGCCAGCACGGACGTTGCTCCCAGTGGTCAAGCAACACAGAAGAGTACATCCTCCAAAATGGCTCAAGCTCTGGCTAAAGATGCCATCAAGAAAGGGAAGCAAGTAGTGGAGGGAGCGGAGGCGGAAGTAGCTGCATCCACGGACAAGATGGGAGCCTCTGAGCCATCAACTGCCATCATCTTGCAGCAAGCGGCCATGGCATCATCCACGCCTCTGGCTTCAACAAATCCTTTGGCCTTGACTCCTTCAATGTTGTGCCTAGACGATCTCATTAAGCAGACAGATGCTATTTATAAAATGGCCGGACCTTCCATGACTCATATGCTCACTTGGCCCACAATCTGAAGAAGATTGCCATTGTAAGTTTCTGAACTTCACTTCTTTTACTTTGTAATGTGTCTAACTATAGCCCCCGAGCTCTTAGGCGGGAAATGAATAGTTTTGGCCTAAGTGCTCCAAAGAAATAAGTGTAGAACTTGTCTGTGTAGGCCCCGAGTTTCTAGTTTAGAATGATAATTCCGACTAGACACTCTAAGAGAGAACACTAGTTGATTAAAATTTAATATTGTAGCCCCCCGAGGCATGTAGTTGAAACTGGATAGTTCCGACTAGATGCTCTAGTGAAGCTAAGCATGCTATCTTCTTTGCAGAATGAGAATACGTGGAGAATTGCTACCAATGAGAGGTTTGCTAACTTGCAGAAGGCATTGGACCTTGAACAGGGTACACCAACCTTCCTGAAGCAACAGATCAAAAATAGCTAGAGTCTGTTTCTTTTTAACAACTCTTTACTTTTCTCATGGCTCAATTTTCTTCAACTTCTCATAATGCTTTCCATTTTCCGTCTTATAGAGGACATTGCCAAATCCAAGAGCATCATCGAGCAATCCAAGCATATCTAGGAGCTTGCCAATGATAATAAGATTTTAAAGAAAGACCTGGCTGAAGCTGTCAAGGGCCATGAGAAGGAAATGAAGGTGCTGCAAGAGTCTGCTGACATCGAGATGTAGCGCCTGAAGAATGAAATTGCGCAGCTCAAGGAACAAAATCAAGCTGCCAAAGAGCAGAATGAAAGAAACCTTGTGGTGTACAAGAAAGTTCAAGAGGAGCAGGACATCTTGGGGGGAGATCTGGAAGCAAGCTAAGACGAGCATCTTTGGTAACTTTCCTTCGACTTTGTCAATTTTTTGTAAGATGGTAGTTGTATTATTTATACTCATGAACTTTTTTCTCTGACGAAAACATAGGACCCATTGGTTTAACCAACATGGGAGAAGGTGCTCCAGATCCAAAAGAATGCATGATTCTTGCCGGCAACTTCATCAACACCGCCATTGCCCATGCCAAGGAGATAAAACAGCCCCTTGACATCAAGGTTGCCAAGATGGTCAAGGAGGACGTCTTTGTGCCTGCCAAGGAGATGGATGAGGATCTGGTATCTTATGAATCTAGCCCTGGCCCTTCCGAATTTGATAAACTCTCTAGGCCTTACTCTCCTGTTGATGATGCAGCCACCAAGTCCCCTGCAGTAGAGCCATAAAACAATGTTTGTATTAAATGTATCTCTACAATGTGTATGCGGAAAAAACTGATGAATTTGTATGGCGGAAAAACTTGTACACAAGCTTCCAGCTACTTATCTATTTCTAGCATGTATATATTTTTTAAGCAAGTGTTGGCTTATCCATTATTCTGGTTCGTATGCTTGACCTTTAGTGAGGCGGAAGACTCGCAACTAGAATTATGCTCTTAGGCGATGATTCTTAATAGCACCGTCAAGAACCTAAGAGCAAAATCGCCGGCTTTAAGTGCCAAGAAGTCACTACTCCGGAATCCACATAAAAACTTTACAAAACGTGTAGACTAGAAAACTTAAGCTATAGCCCGTAGGCGGAGTTTTCACAAGTCCAAATGCAAACTTGCGCATAAAGGATTTATATGATCCGAAAATGAATAACTAAAGGAGGTAAAAGACTCAAAAATCATGAGTGAGCCAAATGCTTTATTTCATTGATGATATAAGAAACTTATTACATAATTTAAAATATGCTTAGTGTAAAAGGGATGTAGTTGTGCTATGTTCCATGGCCGATCTGTCTCCGGGTAATCATCATCAGAGTCACGTTGCTTGTGCTTGCAATTTTTTGGCCTATCTTTCAACTCGTGAATATCGATGAGGTAATAGGAACCATTGAGAAATGCTTTTATTATGACGAACGATCCTTCCCAAGGCGGGGATAGTTTGTGTGATTTCTCCTGCTTGAGTCTAAGCACCAGATCCCCCTTTTTAAATGAGCGATGCCTAACATGGCGACTATGGAAGCCACGTAGCTTCTGCTGGTAGATGGAGGATCTCTAGCATGCCAGCACGTGCTCTTCCTTGAGTAGGTCCGTAGATAAGCGTCTGGATTCTTTAGCTTCATCCTCCTTGTAGGTGGTGACTCTTGGTGCATCGTGGAGGTTGTCGGATGGCAGGACAACTCCTGCTCCATAAACCATGAAAAAAGTAGTCAAGCTAATGGATCTGTTGGGTGTTATTCTTAAACTCCACAATACATATGGTAATTCCTCCATCCAGGCTCCAGCTTCTCTATGTAGTGGTGCCTCTAAGCGTGGCTTGATTCTGTGCATAATTAGTCCATTGGCCCATTCAACTTGCCCATTTTACTATGGATGTGCCACAGATGCTAGGTCAAGGCGGATGCCTTTCTCATGATAGTACTCGTAAACTTCTCCAAGAGACAAATTTCCGCCATTGTCGGTGATGAAGGCTGTGTGGGAGACCAAATCCCTCCACTAGATCCCGGAAAAATTCCAGGGATATTTCCCCATCGAGCTTTCTAATGGGTTTAGCTTCAATACATTTTGTGAACTTATCCACTACTACCAGCAAGTGTGTAAATCCACAAGGTGCTGTTTGCAAAGGTCCCACCATGTCCAGCCCCCAGACTACAAATGGCTAAGTTATTGGTATGGTTCGCAATTCTTCAGTTGGGACATTTCGTTGTCTTGCATAAAACTGGCACCCAAGACATGTTTGCACCAACTTGTTGGTGTCCTCCTTGGCAGTTAACCAGTAGAATCCTTGTCGGAAGGCCTTGGCCACCAACGATCGGGGAGCGGCATGAGGCCCGCAATCTCTGAGATGTATTTCTCTAAGGATGTCAATACCTTGCTACTGGGAGACGCATCGTAGGAAAACTCCTCTGGTACTTCTTTTGTATAGCTGGCCGTCAATGATGACATAGCCGTACTATTTTCTGGCTTGTAGATAGTCCATGAACGGTTGTCAGCTTTCGACTTTGCCGACAGGCAAATTTCTGTCTTGTAGATAGTCCATGAACGGTTTCGTCCAAGCCGGAGAGGTCACTGTTACTGAATTAACGAATGAGTCCACTCTATCTGGGTTGTCGGTGTAACATCCCAATTTCAGCAACCCTGATTAGTTATCCCGAATGCAAAAATCAGGGGGGAACAAAAACTTTTTCTTGTTCATGGGTGCATTGTTTGCTTGTTGTTTGTTTGTACTTGTGCATGTGAGTATATACTTTATGATACTCCTTACCAAAACCTATTTAAAAAAGCTATTTAATATAGCTCAGTTGACAAAAGCTATTTAATAAAACTATCCTAGCTCATTTTACATATTCTCAAATGTTCTGACAATTCAAAACCTGAGCCAAGATGCTTGTGTAACCAAAACTAGTTTAGTAGCTTCCATTGACAAAACTATGGAGAGCTATAACCTCCTTATGTTTTCAAGACAGAACCCTCAACTAATTTTATCTCTAGGTTTCCCAAAACCTCTTTTCAAAGCATTTGAATTCTACTCTTGGTAGAGATACCAAGGACTCTCACCTGACTCCAACCCCAACCTTTTCAAAATACCCATCCTTACCCCAAGCTAAACTTGAAGGTAACCCTAGTAGTAGGTTTGCTTTGTTTGTAAGATGAGTTGCCCTGATCTGCTACTTGATTTGTCTGCTTAGGAGAGAGTATGAGCTACTCTAGGAGCTCATCACTAGGATCAAGATGTTTCCAAATCACCACACCCTAAGCTAGAATACAAAGCTGGATCTAATCCCTAGCCACCAGGTGATCATCTAAAACCCTTAACCAGATCAATTCGGCAGTGATCCCTTCTAGAAGATTCCAAGTCAATGAAGTCCAATATCAAGCATGGATCCCTCCTACTCCCTATAAACTTCAATATCATCCACTTGATGATGCTCTGGTACCTTGCAACCCCTCAAAAACATCCCCTCTCATAATCTAGTCAAAAACCCAAAATCTGCCAAATTTGGCCAAGTCTGGAAAACTATTTCCAGCATCACCTTTTTGAATGCCTCCCTTTCTCAACCCTTGTGAATTGTTGGAAATGCACCTGAACCATGTTGTTAACCATCCTAAGGACTACCAAGGCCCACTCCTGCCCTTGGTTAGATCATCCTCCAACCAATTTGTTCTTGATGGCTTTGTAGGCAAGAAAATAACTTTTTCTGCACATCTAGTCATCATGCCTACTTTAACAGAAGCTCACACCATCATACAACCTTCTATGGTCCAACTCTTTGCATGGTTGTGTTCTACTCGTATAGGTCTATCAATATCTACTTCATTTGCTCGAAGTGGATATTTGTGCTTCTTAAACCCACATGGTTTATAAGGCATCATGACTCTTCTGGTATGGCAGCATTATTTTCAACAAAGTTTGCCTCACTTCCAGACCACCTCAAATGTAACCAATCCAAACTACTTCTGCCATGATCATACTTATGACTTTCTCTCACTATCCATCTATCCATTGCATCAAGGTGAGCTCTGAGCCCCAAAATCCAACAAGGTTTTGGTGGTATAAAAATAACATTACCCTAGATCCACAACTCCTTGTTCTCCATCTTATTCAAGTTGAATTTCCATTTCCCAAGGTTGCAAATGCTTGTTAAACCTTGTCTACCTCATCTACCTTGATCCCCAAGATTTATCAAATATTATTCCTAATTAGTATGGCTTCAAATCTATTTATTTCCTTTAATAGACAAAATCTCAAAACTCCTACAAAGGAAAGTTTGGTTTTTGCCAAAACACTTCCCCAACTTTTGGCTCAATTGAGATCCATATATCATACTCTATCTTCCCACATCAAAAATAAATATTTTTGAGATTCTTTATTATTTCTTTTTGCCCTTTTTCCTAAATGGTAGAAACAAGAAATAATTCCTTAAAAACACTTGCCCGTCTCAATAAATCCCAATAAAATTCCCCAAGGTGTAATGTGGTATAAAGGACCTTTCGACACCAAAATCTCACTTTGTCTAATGTAAAAATATCACCTTAGCTTCTAGAAACCAATTCTGCACTTCTGAAATTAATGCTTCTAAGTGGACTTATAAGCTCTATAAAAACCCCAATTAATTCTTGCAGAGATATCTTGATCCCATCTACACACTAGTGCCATTATCCCACTTTGTCCAGTACAAACTTTTCAAACTCCTTCACAATCCATCTTTTGATAAAAACTTGCAAAACCATCTAAACCCAAGCTAAATCATCACCCAAGGCTTGTCAAGCACTCCTCTCCAGCCACCATGACCCTCCTGGTCGTCACCACTCTAGCACTACAGTAGCACCATCACACACCTACTTTTCCCTACCCTTGGACTAGTAGAGAGTGAGACAACCACATCTTACAAAGATATGCCCCATTTAATTACCCCAGCTGCCCCTACCCTCTCTGCTCGACCAGATCCCCACACCCCCTGCACCCAATGAGGAGGCCATGGACCTGCCCCTGCCCTCTCATGGACATATTCCATCATACACCCTCCTCCTTTAGTTAAAAGGGCCAGAGGCTGACCAGCCCCCTCAAGGCCTCTCATTCCACTCCTCTCCCCTCCACTCACTTCCCCCAAGCTCCACTCCCTCTCCCCTCGTGGCCCGTTTTCCCCTCCAGATCTGGCCCGCGAAGCCCCTTTATCTTTTTTCCTATATATCCAGATCTCTTATTTAGCATTCTGGTTTAAATCGCTTTAAAAATGGGATATTTAGTCTAAATAAAAAATTTACTAGGTTCATGTGTGTTTTGTGCAACATGTAGAACCGGTCTCTTGCCAAAAATAATTTTTATTATTGATTGGCAATTAATCCTCCAAAAGTGGTCTTTTGCACTAGATAAATTCCTCAGTGAGGATTGCATGCTCAATTAGGGTGGAACAAACTTCCCCTGAAAGTTTATTACTGTACCTATCAGTTAGCATTTATCCCCTATCAAGGTGAACCCTGGTTTTACCACAATAAAAATAGCCAAATCCATCCATACCTGCCTTTAGAAAATTCCCTAGACATATCTACAACACCTATCTAAAACCAGGAGATAAGGATTTATTGACCCTTTGTTGGATTTTAGTGATTTAAATACTTCTGTAAGTGGTTTTATCACTAAATAAATCATTACAGAAGCTTGACAACTCCAAAAAGAGTGAATCCAATTCCTACGGAAAGGTATTCTCAATGCCTACTATGTGCCCTTGTAATAAACTCAAAATCTTTTGTAGATTTAATTTGGTGAAAAAGACAAAACAGCTCTAGAACTGTCTTTGGGATTTTCCTGAGGGCATTCTGGTAATTATTTTGACTTGATTCCAACTCTCAGTGAACAAGTACATCAAACACTAGCTAAACACCCAAGGAAGTAATTTTTGGGACTCCAGATAAATTCTGGTGAATTATTCCCTCAAACTAGAGTTTATTACAATATAAAAAGCATAACTAAATCTAGGTAAATGATAATCTAGTGAAACCACTTGTGTTGGTCTAGTTCTGCCAAGACCTATCTGAGGATATCATTGTTGCACATTGGCATCCTACAGACCTCAGACATCCAATCCAAGTTCTTGATAAATATCTTTGATAACTATCTTCCAAGGGAAAAACACCTCTATGGCAATCTAGTAATTCCATTAATAGTACCCAACTTCCCCAAAACATACTAAGTTAAGTAGTATTCCTTATGCTTGTTTGCTGTATGGTTTGATGCCTAAATGCCTTGTATTGATTGTGGTATTGTCTGCTTGCATGTATACTCGATGACGGCGATAGTGTGATTCTTTGACTACGAGAAGAAAGGGACTCCTTGTTATTATTTGTTGGGTATTCTTGGAAGTCCAGGGACTTCTCGCTGATCACAGGCAAGCCACCAATCGCAAATTCTGATACTTGTCCTACTCTTCTTATTACCTGTTTTGTGTCTCCTTTATAAATTGCATTATTCATCTGCATGTCTTGTTGTATAAATACTGCGCTAATGACTTGGCTCCTCCAAGTTATGACTTTGTGTCCCTCATGGCTCCACCCTGATGTCCCTACCATTTGATCCCTTTATACCGAGAGTACGATGGTTAGCATCCTACCTCGTTGGAAACCCCGGCTTTGAGAAAACAAATGTTTTGGGGATTTACCCACTAAAACTATTCTAAAAATGTTTCGGAAAACCCTTGGGAAGAGGCATCGTTCCAAGCAGATGTTTTAACTAAAGAAGTGGTGATGATGAGAAATGAGAAAATGGACAAGAGAAAGAGAAGGGATGTTCTACGCCTTATCGGAACAACTTTTATCTATGCAACCACATTACCCCAGGTGCTAGGGCTTAGCTTGTAGTTTGTCTTCTTTAGCCGAGGAAGCTTGTACAATGCTTATTGGGAGAAATCCCTTGAATTCCGGGCAGGTGCTAACAGATCTACGGATTTGGAGCCTGTAACTTGCTTCGGCAAGAGTGAGACTGTCTTGGCAGGAGTGCCGGTGTAACAATTGGGTCTCCCGCGAACGGTATGACTTAGGTGGTACGGAAGGAAGTGGAGTCACCAAGTTAAGGTACACGCCAAGCTGCGGTTTGGGTATACGCGTATACGGAAGGCAGGACTATGGCTAGGAGCCACATACTCGTTGCCCGGGAGAATAAGCAAAAGCTTAGGTTTGATTATCCAAAACCTAGAAGGAAAAGCAACCTTTGCTAGGGTCGACAAGCGAAAGGTTAGGTTTGATTATTCGGACCCCATCTACCGTGGGTAGTGGGCCGTGTTTTTATCCCGGCGGAAGTATTGATTCTCGTGGGGAAAGTGCGCAAACTCTATAGAGTATAATCTATTCGAATAGACGTGTCCACGGTCAAGCACGGTTGGAAAGGTGATGGCTAGGAGTACCCAAATGGTGGGGTTTGGAAAAATGGATGAAAGTATGGAGGTTCCGAGGGAACCTGAGTTTAAAGTCTTGTTTTGACCAGAGGTGGTCAAAGAGGTTTAAAAAGGGTTTTTCTCTGAAACTGTTTTCAAAAAGGTTTTCAGCAAAGATATGGGATATCCTGATTTATAAAGCGGAAGCATGTTTCAAAACTCTTTTTCAACAAAGGTGCGAAGATGCTATAACTATAAGAGATAGTCGAGGCTTTTCAAAAACAACCCTAGATAAAGCTACCTCGCCACAGCCAGATTTGCATTTCCTTATCTATTTCATCTTGGTGGTTTGCGAGTACATTCAAAAGTACTCATGGATTTGTCCCTGGCTATTTACTTGGCCAGACTTTTAGAGGTTCGGCATCGGATGATTAAGGTGACGTCCAGTGAGCTAGGCCGTCTTCCCAGTCAGTCGCCTGTAGGTTGAGGCATGATTGGGCCCTGCAAGTGATGAAGTTCCTCTGTTGAAAGTTGTGTAGCCATAATGGCAACTATGTAAGTCTTGTATTCATTATGTTTCGAATGCTATAATGATACTTGTCGGTTATGTTCCACGGCTCACTGATCATGGGAACATCGATATTTACATAACAGGGATTTCTCGGATGCTTAAATCTGGGGGAGTCCACAGTCGGGGTCCGCTCGCTTCACGGATGGTGTCCGTAAGTGCTCCAGGAAAATGCCTGGTGGAATAGGTCGATGAGTTGATCCAAGCTTTGATAGCAGATCTGCCGCCTCATTTTCCTCCCTTTTGATGTATTTGACTTCGTAGCGATCAAAGAACTTGGCTATCTCATGGACTTCGTCTTGATATGCCACCATCATAGGTTTCCGCGCATTCCAGGTGCCAGCCACCTGCTAGGCAACCAAGTCGTAATCTCCACAACAACCTATGCACTTGATGACAATATCCTTGGCCACACGAAGTCCATGAATGAGGGCCTCATACTCCGCCATGTTATTGGTAGCGTGAAAGTGGATCTGCATGACGTATTGCAACTTCTCCCATGTTGGTGATTGTAGTAATACACTAGCCCTCGAGCCACTGAGTAGCTTTGATCTATCAAAGTGCATGACCCAATATTCTGGCTCTAGCACATGAGTGTCTTCTGGCAGTTCTATCAAAGTGCATGACCTAATACTCCGCCAATGCTTGAGATTTTATAGCGTTGCATCTCTTGTAGGTGATTTCAGAGGCGGGAAGCTCAATGCCCCACTTTGCCACTCTCCCTGTAGTGTCGCTGTTGTTGATGATATCGAACAGCGCAGCTTTGCTCACTACTGTGATAGGGTTCTCCTGGAAATAATGCCTTAGCTTCCATGAAGCAAGGAAAATGCCATAAGCTATCTTCTGGTAGTGCAGGTAACGCTGCCTAGATTCCGTCAAGACCTCACTTACGTAGTAAACTGGTCGCTAAACTCCGTATTCATGCGTTGGCTCCTTACGCTCCATTACGATGATGATTATTACTTGGTTGGTTGCCGCCATTTAGATTAACATAGGCTCCCTTGATACAGGTGCTTCAACTATTGGTGTGGAGGAGAGTATTATCTTCAAATCCTGAAGTGCTGCTTTAGCCTCGTCCATCCATATGAATTTGTTCACCTTCTTAAGCAACTTGTAGAGTGGCATAGCCTTTTCTCCAAGTCGGCTTATGAACCGGCTTACTGCTGCTACGTAGCCTGTGAGCCTTTGTATGTCCTTCAAGCATGTTGGGTGTTTGATGACAAGGATGGCTTGATTTTCTCCAGGTTAACCTCGATTCCGTGATGCAAAATTATGTAGCCCAACAATTTTTTGTATGGCATCCCGAAGATGCACTTATTGGGGTTAAGAATCATGTTGTACTTCCGAAGATGGTCGAAGGTTTCCCGCAAGTCGACGATAAGGTCATTTGATTTATTTGACATTACTGCAATGTCGTCCACATAAGCGTCTACATTGCGACCTATTTGGTCATGTAGGCAGCACTGCATTGTCCGCTGGTAAGTAGCACCAGCGTTCTTCATCCCAAAGGGCATCGTAACGGAACAACATTTGCCATAAGGTGTGGTGAATGAAGTGGCCAGTTGGTCTGACTTTCACATCCGGATTTGGTGGTAACCTAAGTAGGCATCAAGAAAACACAGAAGTTTCGAGCCAGCCGTTGAGTCAATGACTTGGTCAATGTGAGGCAAAGCAAACGGATCCTTCGGACACTCTTTGTTCAAGCCGGTGTAATCCACGCACATTCTTAATTCATTGGTTCCCTTTTTAGGGACAAGTACAGGATTTTCCACCCATCGGTTGTGAATAACTTCTTGGATAAAGCCAGCCTTAAGTAACCTAGCTATCTCTTTGCCTATATCCCTTTGTCTTTCATCACCAAAGTGTCGTAGAGGTTGTTTCACCGGTTTAGCATTAGGATCAATATTCAAGTTGTCCTCGGCCAGTTACCTAGGTACACCTTTCATGTCGGCAGGTTGCCAGTCAAAGGTTTCCTTATTCTCAAGGAGGAACTCGACGAGCGCGCTTTCCTATTTGGGATCCAGGTCCATGCCAATGGTGGTGGTCTTGGAGGAATCTCCTTCAACAAGCTCCACCTGCTTGGTCTTGATGGCGGCCTTTAATGTGGGTTTAGCAGAAGTGATTTGCTTCTTTGAAGCTGGCATCTCTGAGGCATCGACCTAGCTCTGGATCTCCTTGAACTCCTCACCGTAGAGGACTGCTTCGGCAAAGGCGGCTTCACCGAGCTCGCACTCCCATGCCTTGGTGAACCTTCCGTCAATGGTGATAATGTCGTTTGGTCCGGGTATCTTGAGCTTGTTGTAAACAAAGCATGGCCTTGTGAGGAAAGAGTGGAATATGTCGCGTCCAAAGATGACGTGGTACACGCTCTTGAAGGGAACCACTTCAAAGGACATGCGTTCTTGGCGGTAATTGTTGACATCACCAAAAGCGACCGGAAGGGTGATGCAGCCCAGGGAATTTGCTTGTCGGCCAGGGACAACGCCATGGAACACAGTGTTGCTTTTTCTTAGATGGGTCTCCGTCAAGTTCATCTTGTGTAGTGTATCCAGGTACATGATGTTGATGTTGCTTCCACTGTCCACGAGGCACTTGGTGAACTCTGTGCCGTCAATAAAGGGGTTGATGACCATTGCATATTGGTTCTCTATTTGGATAAGGTATGGATATCTTTCCTATCCCAAGTGATTGGAAATTCCAACCACCTAACGTACTAACGTACTAGGGAACTGGGGGAAGGTAGCCATCAGTATCCAAAGTGAGGTTTTCTGCGCCGGGACAGTGGGGGTGCCAAGGAAAGCGTGGTAGATTAGGGCCTTATTCTCAAAGGGTCTATTCTTCCATTTTCCCTTTCCGCGGGGTCTATTCTTCTGACTTCGCTTGTAGCTGGACTTAGGGTCTTCCTTGAGGTCATTGACAAACTTTCATTGGATGTTGGTGTGGGTGGGTTTGTCATTTGCTTCGAGGTGGACGAAACACGACATATCACGGTACTCTTCGTACGTTAGGGAACGCGGGGCGCTGAGGGTGTAGAATAACTCCTCTGCCGACCATGGCTAGCCCCCCAGCCATGACCATGTTGTCCGCCTCCGCCTCTGCTAGTGAATGTGGTACCGACTATGTCGGCTGCTTGCTTCTCTTCGGGCGGAGTCTTCCGCTTGTTGTTATTGTGTTTTTGGCCTGGGTAGGTATTGCTATTGCCAACAACGATCCACGCGCGTCGTCATCAGTAGCGACAAATTCACTATCCATGGCGATCATTGCGTTGAGGTTGAGCTCGTTGTTGTCTTGCTTGCGCTTCAACGTATGCTAGAGCAACGTTCCCTTCTCTAGACCGTCGATGAAGGCGGCTATAGCAGTTTGTTCATGCACCCCCGTGCATGAATTTTTCATATCCGGACAACGAGAGAGGTAGGCACGGGAGGTTTCATCCTTTTCTTATACGCACCGCTGTAGGTGTCCGACAGTGCATGGACGTTTATACGTACCCTCGAAGTTCTTGGTGAACGCTTCATGCATGTCCAACCAATTGTAGATTGATTTCTCTGGCAAGCCGTCAATCCATTGTCAGGCGGTGCTAGTGAGCATAAGTGGGAGGTACTTGACAGCAACATTAGGGTTTCCCTCCGCGATGTGAATCGCTTTGCTGTTGTCCTGCAACCATGTGGCTAGCCTGGTAGTGCGTTCATAAGGCTTGATAGTCTTGTCTATCTAGAGGCCCTTGGGGTAGGTTGTGGCTCATATTACTGGTCCAAAACAACGTGGCCCAAAGTATGGGAGATCTCGTGCTTCTTGGATCTTGTGTAGCTGTGAACATGCGTCATACGGCTCTGGTTGCTTCCCTTTTTCGTCATGTGGAGGGGAGCTATGGTGCGATCTGTGGGATCCACTGTGTCCTCCGCCATGATGGCTACAAGGTGGTGACGGTGGCGTTGGAGGTGGTGGGTTAGCCTTCTTGCTGCTCCCTCCCTGTGACTCCTCACGCCTGTCGCAGTTGCTTGTTGGACGTGGTGCTTCCTTGTAGGATCTACTCCTATGTCCTTCAATGCCGTTGTGCTCTCCGGCATGCCGGGGTTGCTCGCCCTGGTCGCGTATAACGATACCAACCTGGGGGCGCCTAGGAGGTGGCATGCTTGTGCGGTGGCACGGTTATGGTTCATCATGATGTCGGGATGGCGGGGTGGCGGTGATCAAAGAGAGCGAGCCTTTTCTCCGTGGTCGGAAGATATGGGTATGGCATTAGTCCTATTGCACGCATCCCTCCGTCTTTGCTCTGTAGAGCCTATGTGGGATCCCTCGACGCGGGGAGATTTTGGCCTTCTGGGGCTGTTCAGGGTTGACTGGCAAAGCTCCAGGTTGGACTCAAGCTGCTGCGAGGTGGCCTTTTCTTGTTGCTTGCATGCCTTGGCGACGAGGTCGTACACCTAAGCAACTGCTTCTCTGGCGACCTGTCCTCCTCTAGGAGGGTCCTGGCGATGTCAATGTTGAGGGTGGGAGTTGGCATTACTTGGTGATGTCTACGCACACTTCTATTCTTGTAGACAGTGTTGGGCCTCCAAGTGCAGAGATTTGTAGAACAGTAGCAAGTTTCCCTTAAGTAGATCACCCAAGGTTTATCGAACTCAGGGAGGAAGTGGTCAAAGGTATCCCTCTCAAGCAACCCTGCAATCAAGATACAGGAAGTCTCTTGTGTCCCCAACACCCCCAATACACTTGTCAGGTGTATAGGTGCACTAGTTCGGAGAAGAGATAGTGAAATACAAGTAATATGGATGATTATAAGTGGTAATTGCAATCTGAAATAAGAGTGGCAACAAGAAAACATGTAACGGGACGGATTGTAAATGGTGTTTCAATGTTTAGAAACAAGGCCTAGGGATCATACTTTCACTAGTGGACACGCTCAAATAAATATCTTCTCCTCATTATGCTACCCTGAACTACTCTCCGGTTGGATGATGTAGGGCTATAATAGCACACCGTAATGTTCACATTCCCCATCTAGATAACCCCTCACTGTCAGCTTGATCGCTAGATGGTTCCAACAAACACCACAATCTCATAGAGACATCCAACTCAAATTATACTCATGATAAGTATTTTTGTAACCTTAGCCTAAGTGCCACACGGTGTGAACACTGTCAACTTCACACACGAGGGGATAAGCAGAGATTAATTAAAGAATTTGAGTAGTAGAATATATCTACTTATTCTACTAGATTACAAAGCTCATGCTCTGAATAAGTTCACGCATAGAGAGAGAAAGATGAACACATAGCTACCGGTAGAGCCCTTAGCCTCGAGCGAGAACTACTCCCTCCTCATCATGGGAGTCAGCAACGACAATAGAGATGGTGATGGAGTCGATGGAGATGGCTCCGAGGGCACTTCCCCGTCGTGGCAGGGTGCCAGAACAGAGACTTCTGTCCCCCGAATCTCCTCTTCGGTGGCAGCGGCGCTGCGGAACTTTTCGTGGAATTATGATCCTCCTCTTAGGGTTTTCTTCTCAGGGGGTTTATATAGGCAAAGAGGCAAGGTCGGTGGGCACCCGAGGGGCCCACACCATGGGGCGGCGTGCCCTAGGGGGTGTCCGCACCAACGCTAGGTGTGGCCACCTCGTGGCCCCAATTCGGTTGCCCTTCGGACTCCGTGTTCCTTCTGGTTAAATATTGACTTTGTCTTTTGTCCCGTCTAATTCCGAGAATATTTCCTTACTATCTTTTCTGAAACCAAAAACAACAGAAAATATGAACTGGCACTACGGCATATTGTTAATAGGTTACTTCCAGAAAATGTATAAAAATACCTCAGAGTGTAAACAAAACATAAGAAAGTTGATACAAAACAAGCATGGAGCATCAAAAATTATAGATACATTTATGACGTATCACTTGCCTCCCCTCTGAATCAATGTATGGGGTGGCTTTTGTCGATTTGGTTTCGTCATATCCCATCCTGCGCCGAACGCCGGTGTCTTCGACAATGTGAGTTGGTGCTTTCTTTGCCTTGTGCTTCAGTAGCAACTGGTTGTACTTAGCCCCCATAATTCTCGCCGCCTTGATAGATTGTTGTGCCCAGGCCATGTCTTTGTCTAGCTGAGTGCCTTGTTCTGCGATGCACTTGGCCTCTACTAGGATTTCTGCATGCTTATCGTCAAGCTCTATAACTTTCTAAGTATGGGCGACAGTAATGGGCTCAACAAGGAGTGCATCGTATATCGCCTTGTCGGCAGGAGTAGCTAATGGGTTGCCAGCTGCAGACATTTCCGGTGGTGGTGGCGGTGGATTTGTTTGCTTGGCTGTACTAGGGCTTGTGGTGAGTTCCTGTGACTGCTACGGGCGGATAGCAAGAGGAGTCATGGCCTTGGCTGAATCCGGAGGCTCAGCTGCCTTCTTTGGTGCTGCTCGATCTCCTCCTTCTCAATCTCCCTCGTAACAACATCGTCTTCCTCTAAGTTAGTGTCCGAGACGCCACCATCCATGTTGATGTGGGCGTATAGCGCGTCAAGGACAGAATCGGGGTTGACTTCGGTGTTGTTGACAACGGATGTGTAGAGTGATGGAGGTGGGCCGTTGTTGCTGCTTCCTCCGACTTCAGGCCCAGGCATAGCCTGAGTGTTCTCCTCGGCATCCGCGTACTCTTTGACAATTGCGACCATCTCACCAAGGGTGAGAGGGCCTACGGCCTGCCATCTTCGAAGGGTATACCACAGGAGTGTTCCGGGCATGAGCCCTTCCATAAAGTGGTAGACGAGTTTGTCAGCACGGTCACCCTCTAGGGTTCTCTTACCCTCATACATTTGGCAAGGTATTCACAGGGGGATTCCCCTTCCCTCTGAACTCATCTGGCCAGATCGAAGAAGGTGAAGACGCCAACAAAGTGTGACCTTCGCATCTCTAATGCTCGGGGAATCCAAGCGGATTTGGGGGGTCCTTCCACCGTTATATCCTGCACAAGGGCGGTTTGGGTGGGCCTTGAATTTTCCTAATCTAAGCCACCATACTCTTGAGAGAGGTACGACCCAGACTCTTCTACGAACGTATCCTGCCCGTATGTGGTCGGTGCGGGTCTTGACAAGTTTCTAACTTCCTAGGAGCTAGGACTTGAGTTCGGAAAGGAAAGCAACAATCAACACATGGCATCGATGCAATGCTCAAGCAAGGATGACGCTATGACAAGTTAAATTGTATTGGAATGTCACCCTAAAGCATTCTTAGCAATTTTAAGCAGGGTCTAAGGGGTACAAACCCTGAAATAGGGGGAACCTCAGAGTCACCTTCAGGGTTGCTATTGTTCTTCTAATTAAACTTGCAATTAAAGTTGTTGATCAATGTATGATTATGATTCTATTGTGTAGATCTCATTTTTCTGAACATTTTGATATATTATACATATTTTTATGATTTAAAATGAATTAGTTATGATTTTACCCAATTTTAATCCATTTTTAAATTATTTTAAAACAATTCAACATTTTTGGAATATTTAAATTATTTTTACAACTGGCTCCACATGTCCGAAGTTTAATAATTTCAGAAATTATTTTCCAAAAATATTAGGGCGTGACTCATGGTCTCGGCGAAAGCATGGTAAAGGTCGTGGTCAACCACTCTCTGCCAGGCCTTCCAAGGAAGAGGTCTAATGTTAACTGGCACTAAGAATTGGTTGGTATGTATGGGTAAAGTTGTGCACCCCTGCAGGGTAATAATATTTTTTAGAAGTCGTGTACACGGTTATGGATGACTTGGGAACGGATTCAAAGATCATAGAGAAGAATAACCTAATCGTAAAACTTGACAGGAGAAGTGAGGTGTGCTTAAGGATGCTTCCTCGAGGATTGAGGGGGTGATCCTAGTTGGTAGGTTCAGCTGATAAAGTTTCGGTTGATATCAAAAGATGATCAAGATAGAGATATTTTTTTCTCTTACCCCTTTTAAAAACGTTCCATTAGTCGAGCTTCTCCTCTCTCTCTTTTACAAAGAAAGTTAGCTTTATGCAAAATAACCCAACTAGCCATAAGTCTTGTGAAGTACACCCTGTACTTAGCCTTGCTTTGTGGATACTTTTGCAGAAAGTAAGTGTTACCATAGAAGGTGAGTTGGATACGGCAACAACATCAATGAGTAGCTTGGGGTTCCCGGTCGGCAACCTGGAATCTATGGATTGGGACGTCATCGTTATGCTTCAAGCCTCTTCGGCCATTTGTTAACTTTGCTATACTTAATAGCATAAATTGCCTTCCGCTGTTTGATGTTTGTGGTCAGTGACCTATGCTTGTAATAATTTGTCTCTCTGCTCAGTTATGAGCTCGTTGTAATAACTTTTGTGTCATAGGGTCACCATAATGTTACCGATTCATTCTTTGCATGCTTCCGAAATTTAGGTTAGGCTTATGTCAGACAAAGGTCTGGGATTTGTCTAGCCTTAATCCCGGGGGTGTCACAGGTTTTTAGCCGATGAAGATGTTGATGTCTCTAAAGGGGATGACGGAGCAGCGCATAGGGTTCATCTTTGCCGGCACCCAGAATTCATCTAGAGAGACGATCGGGACGTTGATGGAAAAGAGAACACGTCTGGTGGCTACGGTGTCGCCGATTCCTGCAAAGATCTTGGACCTCGCCCAATGTAGAGCTTGAAGCGCCTCTTGCCCCACGGTGGGCGCCAATTGTCGTCGTATTGCTGACGAGTATGCTATGGAGGGGTCCTCACATAGCGTGTTTAGAGACGTGGGGTAAGGCGGAGAGTTGGCGGGTATGATGTAACATAGCTTACCTAGGTCAAGTCCCACAACGGTGGCAGAACTCTACTCCTTCTATGAATCACTATAATGGCAATACACCGAGTTACAGAGATTGGTTCGCTATGCGAGGTGTTGTACGTTGGAAACCCCAATCGTATGAGTCGTTCCCTAAAGACTGCTATAGGTCCGGTTTATAAAGGCACCAGAACCTAGAGTTATAGGGAAAGGACCTTGCAGGACAAGGTAAAGAGTCCTACACTAATACAAACTAGTCTTTGTCTCTTGCACTCCAAGGCTCCGATTATATCAGTGACTCCTGCATAGCCTTCCTTTATCCGGCATGGGCCTCCCTTCTAGATCCATCTAACTAGGCCAACCAGTAGGCCATAGGCCATACTACCAACTATGGGCCACCCGGGTTAGCCGGATTAGATACATGCAATGGAGAATATCATTTTGCGTCCCGAAAGTTGGGGCGCCCAGGCAACGCGGTACCCAAGTTGCTTACAATCAGCTGCGTTGCCTAAAGTTGGCGTGCCAAATACTGAGAGGGTCTTTTTTCGCACGAATTCAACTTTATGTTTCAATACAAAATATTAGGCTAACGGCCCTCAAGTTGGGCCCCCCTGTCAGCTTTCACCGTTATGTCGTTGATGTCGTGGCTGCCATGTAGGCTTGCAGCGTTGGTGCATGCATCCTTTACGCGTCTTCTTCTTCCTCTGGGGCGACAATCTATGGTCGCGGCCATGGTGCGGAGCTAGGACTTGGATGAACCTGCTCGGCCCCGTTCTCCTCCCCATCCCGAATCGGAGCTCGCCCTCACCATGGCCGCACGCATGGCACGGCGTGGTGACGGGTATTCATTCCCGGGTGAGATCTATCACCATGCCGACCATGCTCGCTCCTGTTGGCCTCCTCCAGATTCCGAGCTCGCCGTCGCCGTGGTCGCACACGCACCAGCCACGGCGCCTTCCTCTCTGAACCCCAAAGCCACATCCACCCAGTTCGGCACAACGCCAACAAGGTGAAAATGCATCAAGTTTTCTTCTTGTGATTGTAGAAAAACATGTATGTACCATGGCCGTAGCATACTAACAATGTACACATATGTTGTTTACTATATTTTCATTTGAAATTAGTAGCTCTGTGATGACGAAACATAGAGAACCTAAATGGAATGACGATGATGACCATGTTCTGTACTTTGCGTTACATCAACAAGTGCTCGCTGACGAAGCAAGTTACCAAGAGAGTGGAGTTCATCAGCCATTGCCAAACAATATGTGAACAAATCAATGAGCAATTCAATGCAAATACGCACAGAAAAGCTAGATCCATGTCATCAATCATCAATAGGTGGCACATTCTAGTGATGCGTTCAAATGCATACACCATGTATCATTTGCTTTAAGTGGTTGTTATCCTGAGCAAAAATGCCTAGTATGCACATTACCTTTATATGTTCTATGATGCAATTTTGTTGTTATGGGCGTGGAAAGAAAAGATGGGCTTCACTGAATATTACGCAGTTAGGACTAACTTAGTCTTACACAAATAAGCACAGCTTAGTCTTTACACAAATAAGCGTAACTAATGATAAAGATAAAGACAAATGGTTCATCGGATCTGCCAGTATGAGCACTAGGTCACTGGAGCTGGTGGTATCGTTGGAATGAACCAGAATGCTGCGTTTGGCCATCTGGCATTCTCCTTTAAATTGTATGACCCCACTGATGAGCCAATTGTTGGCCCCCTCCCCCCGACGTGGATTCGGCTCCAGGTCCGATCTGGAGTGTCAACATGATAGGCGGGTGAGTGTGCAGCAAACACACAATCTGCTATAAACACTGGAAGTTTTGGCACCTCAGCAACAACACCAACATGTTCTTCCTGGACTCCGGCAACAGCCTCAGCAGGTATTTCGTCAGCTTCACTAACAGCATCCTTAGCAGGTATTTCGTCAGCTTCACCAGCAGCAACATTAGCAAGTATTTCGTCAGGTTCACCACCACCAGCAGCAGCTAGTTCTTCGTCAGCTCCACCACCACCACCACCACCAGCAGCATCAGGAGCCAGGGCTGCCTGAGCAATTACAGATTCAACAGCTCCAGGGGCTCCGACAAAGAAAGGGTAGTTGATCCCAAGAAACACAAATTGTCCCTTCAGATTGTCGACTCTACTCTAGACTTGCTCTACTGGGTCTTTGGATGGGCATGCGGACCTCGAGAAAACGTGACACCGCAGCGATGGGTATGAAGAAAGTTGTGTCCCCATATGTTCTATTTTATCACCAACGTTGTTTAGTGCTCCCCTGATATGAATCCACATGAGTTCATCATCTTGTTCTATGTCGCCTCTGAGAGGTGCCAGGAACCAGCGCGTGTCCCAAGTTCAGCATCTGCTACTGCATCTTTGATGACCGGAGCTAGAATGATGTGCGGGGATGCGTGGGTACCTGCGTGTTACTTACAGTCAGTAAGTAGAATTTTGAATGGGATTTTACATGCTATATGACACCATGACTCACCCCAAATGGACGGCTCCCAAACACGTAGGTCGCCGCTAGGTTCAATTACCGCATAAATGCGTTGCGGTTTGTACGAATAGTAGCTGTAGGTGAAGACAGCGTCGACATACTTATCCGGCCGCAGGAAGTCATCGCGCAAGACTGTCCATTCCTTGTCTTCTGGGCATCTAATGAATGTGATTGCCTTGTCGAACACCGCTAAGAGTTCGTACTCCTAGGTCTTCCACGCCCCCTCCCGTGGTCTATGTGGGAGTTGTACCTTCAGGAGGTCAAGTTCTGCCATGTTGAACATGTAAGCGAATTTGGAAATGGGCGGCGGCCAACCGTTGTTGAATGCAGTAATGCCGACACCCTCCAAAGATGGCGATGTAAGTCTCAATGATCTGTAGCCATTTTTTAGAGTCCAAGTACTCCCATCCTATGATAAAAGGACCACCCACTCTCCGTTCCCACCCACCCAGTTCTGGTCATCTTCCATATACGTCTCTTCTTCTTCCTTGATATTCACCACTACTGATTCGGACCACTTATCCAGCAACATCAGTTTTGCATGAATATTCTGCAGAGTTTATTGTTAGTTGGTACAATCACTTAGCATGGATTCCATTGCAAATACAATTTGACAACTAGACCTTCAGATTAAAGTTCACAAAATATCGCCTAAATTGTGCCTGTGTCACTACGAAGATACCCAATATATGGAGTAGGAGCAGATCCCCAAGAACAAACTCCTGATGATGATCATAAACAACTCGGGGAATATCACCTAGCAGGAAGTCCATTGAAAATCGAAATTGACAACTCGTCTATCACCTAAATTAAGACTGTGTCACTATGAAAATACCAGAATATCAGGTACGAGCAAAGCTTCCGCTGTACAGAATAGTCTTAAATGGTTCGATTTGTTCAAACCGCGCGTGCACACAACACATTTGATGAAAGGAACATAGGATTCCAATGAGAGTTCAGCACATATGAATCAACGATATGACTGAACCAATAAGAAAGATATTGGAACTTACGTGACCATCGCGGTCGTTTGGCCATTTGCTATTATCGGGGTAAAGAAGGCCTGGCATGCCGAACAGTTGTTCGTCCATTTCCTACATCGTAAAGAAGTAGCCAGGGATGCAACGAGCGAGGTGGCTGGTAGAGATGATGTCCAACCCCGAGGCGATCATGTGCACGTTCGTGGCGTTGAGGTTTGGGCATCCCCAATCCTCGCGATGGCGGTCGCCCTAGCCATCCGCGTCGTTGCCGCATGCCTTTCACTTTAGCCTGCTGCTACCCCAAGCTCTACCCATAGCGGCAAATGGATTCTGGAATCCGGTAGATTAATGGAGGCGTTGTGATAAGGAGGCGGATGGATTCGAGAGGGGATGGAATCAGGGATGGGGGCAGTTGTTCAGGTGGGGAGTGAATCTGCAAGGAACCGCCGTCGCCGCCGGTTCTTGTCCGCGTGGAAGACAAGGAAGGGAGGGCGTAATTATTGAGGGCTGGCAACGGAACCGTCTAGATGACGTGAAAAAATAAATCGTAAGAGAGAGAAATGTGCGGCCTGCCTGTCAGTGAGTGAAGGTCGGCACGCGCAAACGTGACTACGTTTGACTTGGAGCGTGCATGGCAGACCTCGATTCCACCGCATGTAAGTGGCACAGAACAAATTTTAGGAAGCGCTAGCGTCGACGTATAAAACCACCGTTTTTCTCCACCTTCACCCTACTACAAACGGTCGTGCACCATTCCAGATATTGGTAAGGGCGGTTCCAATATTTCACTTCTCCGTCTCATTTCCTCCTCCACGGCCCCATCGTCTTTCTCCTCCACGGCCTGATCCATTTCCTCCACCACATGTCTTTCAATTCTCATACTCGTAATTGGAAAGTTACGGAAGGAGACCCGTCATTTTGCAATGAAAACAACATATAAAACTCTGGAAAATTCGCATCACCCTCTTCCTCCGTATCCTTTCCCTCTTGCGTGTAGTCATGGACTTTTCGGACGTCCGAAACGACGGCAGGCAAGCGACTGCGCACTTCGACATAGAAATACATGGCGGGAAGAAGATCGATGTCGTCTACACCACCGACCCTCAGACGGTGAGGAACACTATGAATAATTACACGAGTTGGCTGCAGTTCAAAGAAAACAGGTTCATAGGATCACCGTGGTGCAACTCTCCATGAAGGGGCACATCCTCGTATACCAGCCTTTTTGCGAGAAGGGGGCTGACGGGATCTGGTAGACTTTGCTGTTTTTTGTTCCTGAACCGTCTATTTGCAAAAGTTATTGCTAATTTATTTGTCTGAATTCATTTTCATGCAGGTGGGGCAAAATCATTAGGGATCTATTTCATGACTTTCTCGTGAACCAGCACATAACATTTACTAGTGTTGACATCACGAATGACACTAAACTGCTTGAAAGCCCGACTATCAACATTAGAATCCCAAAGGAGTGTAGAGTGGACATCTAGAAAATTTACTGGATCCTAGGGACGATGGGCAGCAAGACCGGGATGGCCGCTCTTGCCTCCGAACTCATCGACCCGTGGTACGCTGACACGAAGGGCAAATTTCAGAGATGTTCGTGGAGGCGTTTAGGGCACGATTACAAGGAGGATAAGCCACTTTCTTAACATAATCCGAAGTACACTACAATTGACGGGTATGTTAGCCACGAGCTGTACCGCCAGATTGTAAAATCTCGTTCCAAGCATCGCATCATTGAACCACCACCAAGGCAGGTTGTTTGCCCCAGATGCCGGAGTGTAGATGAATCTACAAGCCGGGGCAAGCGATCGAAGGCATCCTAGGATCAGTTGCCTTCTCCAATAGGCTGGGATGTAGACTTTTAGTGCATGATTGTTGTGTTTATGAAAACATGTTATTTCAGAAGTACACTATGTGAGTAATTACGAACTGCTGTGTATTACCTTTGTCGAACTATAATCTAGGTTTGGTTATGATTGTATCCTTTGCTATAATCTGGGTTTGGTTATGACTTATGACTGTATCACACCTTATGCATGTCAGTCCTGGATTTTGCCGCATGCAAATGGCATAGACAGAATTTGTACGAATGAATGTTGAGAATACAAAAGGCGGAATGTAATTCATACAGGTTAAGTAGGTAATAGCACAGGGATCATACGATCTTGGTTCTTACACACAGAATGCTTAGAAAATACATGCGAGATAAAATACAGGCGAGATAAAACTAGGAACAAAATGCGAAACTAGTAGTGGTAAACAACACACTCACCAACCCGCCAGATCCTATTGAGCATCTCGTAGCAGACATACGCGTCCCTGGCTGCGTACTTGATCGCATCGTAATCCAGGTGGCTCCACTCCCATCGCTCGTGCTGGTGCTTCGGGAACTCGACTTTCATGCCTGCATACTCGCGGTCCATGATGTCGGCAGTGAGTGTAGCCATGCCGGCTTTCCCCGTACCACCATCCGGGTACCTCCACAAATGTTGGAGATCGACGTGATTAATGACATGAACGAGGAGATCCCTCTCTAGCTTCGGAGTGTCGTTCTTGATGTCGATGCTGGTGAAGTAGATCTCCCTCCTGTGTAGGAACTCGCGAAGCTCCGGGCATACAGATTTGGCCCTACATACGTGGTATAGGAGGCAGTGGTTGCGCATGGACAGCTGCAAAAGCGCCGTCCTCTTCCTATCTCCGGTATACTCGAGGTCAAGGCCGATGATCTTGTACATGTCCATCGGCTCCTGTAGCCACCGCTCGTACATTGTGATGACCTTGGTGACCTCTGCTGACGCATTTGTATGGACGACCGTCAGCTTGGTGGTGCCATGGGCGGTGACGGTGTACTCGTCGGTGAAGTCGCTCCTGTCACCGAACACGCCGTACTCTGCGTCCATGGCAGCAGCTAATGCGGCGGCGGTGGCCTAGGGACGGTAGCGGTGGCTGGGATGGGTGTGGCAGTGGAGTGATCTGTTGTAGTGGTATGGCCTGGTGGAGGCAGTGCCTGCGGCAGCGTCGATGGTTCTTGCGGTGGCAGCGGCAGCGGCGGAAGGAATGAGTTGGGGATTTTTGCACACTGATGTGCTGAGGAGACGGAAGGCGATGCTTAAATTGCGTTTACCAATATTCCGGTCATACCCATGTGGAAGCAAGTTTGACCGGTCGAGCATAGTTGGTTTCCAATCCTAGCGATTAAATTCGGCGTCCGTCCCGGTAGGCGATGGGACAGGTGTGCGACGTGGCTTTGGCATGGCAGAGACCGGTCACGTAGACCACCGTCCCGTTGCTGATCCGCAGCGGGTGCGCGGTGCTGACAAGACGTAACGTGACAGGACAGAAGAAAGTGTACAACTATTATTCCTAAGAAGTTTAAGAAGTGTAAGCATAGACATGGACCTAGCATCCCTGCACCCCGGGGCAGCCGATCAGGCCTGCCGATTGTGCAAAGGTTGCAATTTCATTTTGTCCATAATTTGCCAAAATGAAGCTCGTTTGCCCATGCTTCTATATGTTTCTCTATAGGCCACTTGTGTAAGCATGCAGGATCAAGCAACTTTGCAACACACGTGTCGGTGGAAAAGCATGAGGTTTCAACGCACCACGTAGTTTAGGGATTTAGAATAGCTACATTGTGGAGCTCTAGCCAAATTGCATGGTAAAGCCAAATTCAGTTTTTTGTCAAATTTAGCTATCAACATTGTGTCTCGTTTGTCCTCACTTTTTCCCTCCCGATATTCCGAAGCCCTCACATGCGCTCGGAGGGGGGTGCCGTCTGGTCAAAGGCTTGACCGTTACGTGCGTCCTGACGCCTAAATTGGAAGTTTTTTTGTTATTTGGCCTTTTTAAGAGCGCCTTTTCCCCTCTCTCGCTAACAATTGTGTTTTTTGCCCAAAAAGGTAGGGAATCTAGAGCAGCTTCTCTCTTCATTCATTGTTCCTTTTTCCCTCGTTTTTCCCCAATCTGGTAGCAAATCTAGAACAACAAAACAAACCAGCACCATAAATAAATTTAGTAAACAGAGCAGATGTAGATAAAGCAGCTAATATAGGTTATATAGTACGGTACTTAATGACGTTTGACAATTAGGCTGCTCAGCAGTAGCAGCAGCTGACAGGTTCAACACAGACAAGACAAAAGAAGCTGCTTTACAGTAGCAGCAGTAGCAGTTGATTAGTGGCCCCTCGTGGCCTCTGCTAGGAGGGCATCCGCCTCCTCCCTGTAGTGCCTCCTCCACTTCTTGCTGCCCAGCCCCTTGACCTTGGGCGCCTTTGGTCTGATCGGGGGCATATGACCCTCCTCGATAGCCACCTTCTGGAGGTTGAGGAGGTGAAGACCGAGTGCCTGGTGCTTAGCCATGAAGCCGTGGATGTTCATCGACTCGTCGTAGGTCCTCACGTCCTCAGCATGCTTCACGAGGGAGTTGAAGTCCATGGCGCGGAGCCTCCTGGTGGGGCAGAAGGGGCACCTGTACATGTCGCCGGCAAAGAAGTTGTTGTACTAGCCCGACTTTAGCCTCCTGAGCACATGACGAGTCTTGGTGTCCTTGGACTCATCGTCGCTGTGGACATCGCTGCTATCCTCCTGTTGGAAAAAACAGTAGACTGCAATAAGGATATGATTGAGATACTTTGATTATCGAGATTGATTATTTGCATAGATTGACCGATTGAGATCTCCCGATTATTCCCCGAATCTCAAACCAAATCGAATACTGATCCCAACTAGGAATAGGGGGATTCATCGAAAATCGAGATCTAACACAAGAGGATCAGCTACTATGAAAATACAAACAGCCGAGCCCTAATAACATACGATCTAGCATCTAACAATGGGAACAGGGGAAGAACAAGGGAAGGGGAGAAAATCCTGGTTACCTCCGACCATGGGTCGGCGATGCTGGTGTGGTAGGGGTTCTCCAGCCTTATGTAGACCACCTCCTCGTAGGGGTCCCAGCCAAGCAGGATCTATCCGAGACCAGCGGGGGCCTCCTCGCCGGCGGCTATGGCGGATGCGGGGACGGGGTTCTGTACGGGGATGGGGGGCTCCTCGCCGGCGGCCTTGGAGGCGCCGATGGCCACTGTGCCGTTCTTCTCCATCACCAGCGTGGTTGGGGTTTTTTTGGGCGTTTGTAGAAGGTGATGGGACAGTGGAGACGGTTGAGTGAGCGAGTGCGTGATGAGTGGGAGTGGGGAGTCCTCTATTAAAGGAGAAAGGAAGCGACGTTTCGTTGCACTACCGTGCACCGCGTACGCTAATGCACCGTGCACGGCCACACGTGTCCGCTACCTCCCCATGCACCGCACACGCGTACCGTGAGTCACGTTTTTCCCTCGTGTCTAACCATGGCGATTCAGTTGTACTCAGTTTTACCCTCGAGCGTAACACTGGCGGTTTGGTTCCATTTTTAAATTATTTTCTATTTTCTATTGAATCCTTTTGTCACTCTTGCCCTTGGTTTTTAAGTTCTACTCAGTTTTGCCCTTGGTTTTTAAGTTCTACTCAGCTTTGCCCTTGGTTCTTAAGTGCTACTCGGTTTTCCCCTCTCTTTGTATCCATCTCTCGCACATGTGCTCATTTTCGCTGCTATGCTCTGATTGGTCGAGACAGTTGTCACACGGATCGTGCCCACCAACCGTTGATCCTCTATGATCTAGCGGACAGGATAACCCTTATATCTGTCGGGGCACCGCTCTATCCATGCAAAATAACGAGTATGCCACCGGAACTTTAACTCCATAAACAGATGAACTTGAATATATTTTGAAGGGTACGAAAATAGAAATCCCCATGGTTTAAGGGTCTTGATACGGTAAGAGAACTAAATATTATTAGTGGCTGGGCTAGCACAGTGACGGGTTGGTCAGCTAGAAGTTACTGATTCCTAAGTAAGGGAACACTAGGCCGGTCTTGACATACTCCCTCAGGAATTTGCCATAAGCAGCGTGCTTAGCCTTGGTTGCCAACTTGTGTTCACTAGCCGGGCTTTTACCGATGCCAACCGCATGCGGAATCAAGCTGGCAATCCTCGGGTTGACTCCTTTCTTACAGAAAGGGCACCTGAGCTCCCCAAGTCGAGTGCGGAAAGGGATTATCCCGCTCTTGAGCTTCTTCATGACATGGCGGCTCTTGTTTCCCTGGTTTCCTTGTCAGAGTCTATCTCACTTGAATACACCTGTGATGTATGGAATACAAACCGAAATGAGCAAAATAATAAATATATATTCCTTCCACCATTTCGAGTTACTTTCGATGCAATAACATGTCTATACAGGTTCAGTAGTTCATTACGGCCATCTCCCTAGCTCGCTCCTAAATTAATGTGGTTTGTGTTCTTGATAACTTATTAATAAATAAATAATGTGGATTCATTCAGAACAGACTAGATCTCTCCATGTACCAGTTCGTACGTTGCATCTAATCATTACGACTAGATTTTTTATGACGCTAGGATAGATTAAGCTCGAGCACAAAATGTGAAACATGTAGAAATAGATGTACCTCCGGGTACACGAGCGGAGCGTGTTCGTCGAACTCCACGCCCTCATCGGGGCCTCCGAAGTCGTCAGCACCGTCGAGCACATGGCCTCCCAAGGGGTTGAACTGCAAGTCCTCCTCGTCTTGTGCTGCGTGATGCTCCTCCAGATCTGTCGTGTGAAGCACCACCCCAGCGACGATGCCCGGACACTCACCCACACGCACTGGTTTCATGGAGAAGGTTCGTGCAAGTACGTTCAAGATTGTGGGGTTTTGCTAGATAGGGAAGAGAGAGTAGTGGATGAGTGCGAATGGAGGACCCGATAGGCTGGGTTTTTAATGTGGGGATGTTTAGGCCTCCTCAAGGGCCTCGGTGGGCAGCTCTTCCGGCTACGGCTGCTACGTGGAAGGTTCGTGTGGTGGGGGCCTGTCGGAAGTGAGAGTGCAGGCGCGCTACATAGTAAAAATGGTGCCAGTGGGCCATGGATGACCAGTTTCCATGCAGTAAACTTGTAGCCTTTGCATGGACGGCATCGTGTTCCTTCTTGTAGAAGTCTCGTTGAGGGAGACGTCCGTGTTGTCTCGCACTGTACAGTGAAGGGAACGACGTGTGCAACGAGCCTCGTTGGATCTCATAGGATCAATGGTTGGTGCGCACGATCCGCGTGACAACTGTGACAACCAATCAGGGCATAGCAGACAGAGTGGGTATAGGTTTGGGTTTCTACGAAAGAGAGAGAGGGGGCAAAACTAGGTAGTATCAAAAAACCAAGGGCAAAGCTGCGTAGTATAAAAATGGAAAGTGAGTGTCTTTTACAATGAAATACATCGTGGCATACATCAAATTATGCCAAGATAGATCCACTAGAGTTCATTGCATGTGTGTTCTTTCCACAAACCACATATGTATCCACTAGAGTCATTGCATGTGTGTTCATGTCATGAACCACACATGGATCCACTAGTGTTCATTACATATGTGTTCTTTCCTCAAACCACATATCTATCCACTAGCATAATTGCATGTGTGTTCTTTTCACAAACCACACATGGATCAACCAATGTCATTGCATGTGTGTTCTTTCCACAAACCACACATGGATCCACCAGTGTTCATTGCATGTACGTTCTTTCCACAAACCACACATGGATCCACCTGAGTCATTGCATGTGTGTTCTTTTCACAAATCACATATGGATCCAACAGTGTTCATTGCATTATTGTTCTTTCCACAAACCACACATGGATTAACCAATGGCATTGCATGTGTGTTATTGTCACAAACCACAAATGGATCAACCAATGTCATTGCATGTGTGTTCCTGTCATGAACCACATATAGACCCACTAGAGTCATTGCATGTGTGTTCTTTCCACAAACCACATATGGATCCACTAGAGTCATTGCATGTGTGTTCTTTTCACAAACCACATATGGATCAACCAGTGGCATTGCATGTGTGTTCTTTTCACAAATCACATATGGATCAACCAGTGTTCACTGCATGTGTGTTCTTTCCACAAACCACTTATGGATCCACCGGTGTTCATTGCATGTGTGTTCTTTTCCATAAACCACATATGGATCCACTAGAGTCATTGCATGTGTGTTCTTTTCACAAACCACATGTGGACCCACAAGAATGATAGCATATGTGTTCTTATACTAAAACCAGCACTAGAATCATTGCATGTGTGTTCTTTCCACAAAGCACATATGGATCAACCAATGGCATTGCATGTGTGTTCCTGTCATGAACCACATATGGATCCACCAGTGTTCATTGCATGTGTGTTCTTTTCCACAAACCACATATGGATACACTAGAGTCATTACATGTGTGTTCTTTCCACAAACCACACATTGATCAACCAATGGTTATTGCATGTGTGTTATTGTCACAAACCACATATGGATCAACCAATGGCATTGCCTGTGTGTTCCTATCATGAACCACACATGGATCAACCAGTGGTCATTGCATGTGTGTTCTTTCCACGAACTACATATGGATCCACCAGTGTCATTGCATGTGTGTTCTTTCCACAAACCACATATGGACCCACTAGAGTCATTGCATGTGTGTTCTTTCCACAAACCACACATGGATCCACTAGAGTCATTGCATGTGTGTTCTTTCCACAAACCACATATGGATCAACTAGTGCCATTGCATGTGTGTTCTTTCCACAAACCACATATGGATCAACCAATGTCATTTTATGTGTGTTCCTATCATGAACCACACATGGATCAACCAATGTCATTGTCGGTATGTTCCTGTCATGAACCACATATGGATCAACTAGTGTTCACCGCATGTGTGTTCTTTCCACAAACCACTTATGGATCCACAAGTGTTCATTGCATGTGTGTCTTTTCCACAAACAACATATGGATCCACTAGAGTCATTGCATGTGTGTTCTTTTCACAAACCATATATGGACCCACTAGAGTCATTGCATGTGTGTTCTTATACGAAAACCAGCACTATAGTCATTGCATGTGTGTTCTTTTCACACACCACATATGGATCCACCAGTGTCATTACATGTGTGATCTTTCCAAAAACCACATATGGATCCACCAGTGTTCATTGCATGTGTGTTCTTTACACAAACCACACATGGATCCACCTGAGTCATTGCATGTGTGTTCTTTCCCAAAAACATACATCGATTAACCAATAGCATTTCATGTGTGTTATTGTCACAAACCACATATGGATCAACCAATGACATTGCATGTGTGTTCCTGTCATGAACCACACATGGATCAACCAGTGGTCATTGCATGTGTGTTCTTTCCACAAACCACATATGGATCCACCAGTGTCATTGCATGTGTGTTCTTTCCACAAACCACATATGGATCAAACAGTGGTTATTGCATGTGTGTTCTTTCCACAAACCACATATGGGTCCACTAGAGTCATTGCATGTGTGTTCTCTTCACAAACAACATATGGACCCACTAGAGTCATTGCATGTGTTTTTTTTAGAAACCACACATGGATCCACCAGAGTCATTGCATGTGTGTTCTTTCCACAAACCACATATGGATCAACCAGTGTCATTGCATGTGTGTTCTTTCCACAAACCACATATGGGTCAACCACTGGCATTGCATGTGTTTTCTTTCCACAAACCACACATGGATCAACCAATGGCATTGCATGTGTGTTCTTTTCACAAATCACATATGGATCAACCAGTGTTCAATACATGTGTGTTCTTTCCACAAACCACTTATGGATCCACTAGTGTTCATTGCATGTGTGTTCTTTCCACAAACCACATATGGATCCACTAGAGTCATTGCATGTGTGTTCTTTTGACAAACCACATATGGATCAACCAATGTCATTGCATGTGTGTTCCTGTCGTGAACCACATATGCATCAACCAATGGCATTGCATGTGTGTTCTTTCCACAAAACACACATGGATCAACCAATGGCATTACATGTGTGTTCTTTTCACAAACCACACATGGATCAACCAGTGTTCACTACATGTGTGTTCTTTCCACAAACCACACATGGATCCACTAGAGTCATTGCATGTGTGTTCTTTCCACAAACCACATATGGATCAACCTGTGTTATTGCATGTGTGTTCTTTCCACAAACCACATATGGATCAATCAATGTCATTGCATGTGTGTTCCTGTCATGAACCACATATGGATCAACCAATGTCATTGCATGTGTGTTCCTGTCGTGAACCACATATGCATCAACCAATGGCATTGCATGTGTGTTCTTTCCACAAAACACACATGGATCAACCAATGGCATTACATGTGTGTTCTTTTCACAAACCACACATGGATCAACCAGTGTTCACTACATGTGTGTTCTTTCCACAAACCACACATGGATCCACTAGAGTCATTGCATGTGTGTTCTTTCCACATACCACATATGGATCAACCTGTGTTATTGCATGTGTGTTCTTTCCACAAACCACATATGGATCAATCAATGTCATTGCATGTATGTTCCTGTCATGAACCACATACGGATCAACCAATGTCATTGCATGTGTGTTCCTGTCATGAACCACATATGGATCCACCAGTGTCCATTGCATGTGTGTTCCTGTTATGTACCACACATGGATCCACCAGTTTTCATTGCATGTGTGTTCTTTCCACAAACCACATATGGATCCACTAGAGTCATTGCATGTGTGTTCTTTTCACAAACCATATATGGATCAACCAATGGCATTGCATGTGTGTTCTTTTCACAAATAACATATGGATCCACCAGTGTTCATTGCATTAGTGTTCTTCCCACAAACCACACATGCATTAACAAATGGCATTGCATGTGTGTTATTGTCACAAACCACATATGGATCAACTAATGTCATTGCAAGTGTGTTCCTGTCATGAACCACATATGGACCCACTAAAGTCATTGCATGTGTATTTTTTCCACAAACCAGATATGGATCCACTAGAGTCATTGCATGTGTGTTCTTTTCACAAACCACATATGGATCAACAAGTGGCATTGCATTTGTGTTCTTTTCAAAAATCACATATGGATCAACGAGTGTTCATTGCATGTGTGTTCTTTCCACAAACCACTTATGGATCCACTAGTGTTCATTGCATGCAGGTTCTTTTACACAAACCACATATGGATCCACTAGAGTCATTGCATGTGTGTTCTTTTCACAAACCACATATGGACTCACTAGAGTCATTGCATGTGTGTTCTTATACTAAAACCAGCACTAGTCATTGCATGTGTGTTCTTTCTACAAACCACATATGGATCAAACAATGTCATTGCATGTGTGTTCCTGTCATGAACCACATATGGATCAACCAATATCATTGCATGTGTGTTCCTGTCATGAACCACATATGGATCCACCAGTGTTCATTGCATGTGTGTTCTTTTCCACAAACCACATATGGATCCACTAGAGTCATTACATGTGTGTTCTTTCCACAAACCACACATTGATCAACCAGTGGTTATTGCATGTGTGTTATTGTCACAAACCACTTATGGATCAACCAATGGCATTGCATGTGTGTTCCTGTCATGAACCACACATGGATCAATCAGTGGTTATTGCATGTGTGTTCTTTCCACAAACTACATATGGATCAACCAGTGGTCATTCCATGTGTGTTCTTTCCACGAACTACATATGGATCCACCAGTGTCATTGCATGTGTGTTCTTTCCACAAACCACATATGGATCAACCAGTGGTTATTGCATGTGTGTTCTTTCCACAAACCACATATGGATCCACTAGAGTCATTGCATGTGTGTTCTTTTCACAAACAACATATGGACCCACTAGAGTCATTGCATGTGTTTTTTTTCACAAACCACACATGGATCCACCAGAGTCATTGCATGTGTGTTCTTTCCACTAACCACATATGGATCAAACAGTGTCATTGCATGTGTGTTCTTTCCACAAACCACATATGGATCAACCCATGGCATTGCATGTGTGTTCTTTTCACAAATCACATATGGATCAACCAGTGTTCACTTCATGTGTGTTCTTTCCACAAACCACTTATGGATCCACCAGTGTTGATTGCATGTCTGTTCTTTCCATCAACCACATATGGATCCACTAGATTCAATGCATTTGTGTTTGTTTCACAAACCACATTTGGATCAACCAATGTCATTGCATGTGTGTTCCTGTCATGAACCACATATGCATCAACCAATGGTATTGCATGTGTGTTCTTTCCAAAAACCACACATGGATCAACCACAGGCATTGCATGTGTGTTCTTTTCAGAAACCACACATGGATCAACCAGTGTTCACTGCATGTGTGTTCTTTCCACAAACCACACATGGATCCACTAGAGTCATTGCATGTGTGTTCTTTCCACAAACCACATATGGATCAACCTGTGTCCTTGCATGTGTGCTCTTTCCACAAACCACATATGTATCAATCAATGTCATTGCATGTGTGTTCTTGTCCTTAACCACACATGGATAAACCAATGTCATTGCATGTGTGTTCCTGTCATGAACCACATATGGATCCACCAGTGTCCATTGCATGTGTGTTCCTATCATGGACCACACATGGATCCACCAGTGTTCATTGCATGCGTGTTCTTTCAACAAACCACATATGGATCCACTAGAGTCATTGCATGTGTGTTCTTTTCACAAACCACATATGGATCAACCAATGGCATTGCATGTGTTTTCTTTTCACAAATCACATATGGATCCACCAGTGTTCATTGCATTAGTGTTCTTCCCACAAACCACACATGGATTAACCAATGGCATTGCATGTGTGTTATTGTCACAAACCACATATGGATCAACTAATGTCATTGCAAGTGTGTTCCTCTCATGAACCACATATGGACCCACTAAAGTCATTGCATGTGTATTCTTTCCACAAACCCGATATGGATCCACTAGAGTCATTGCATGTGTGTTCTTTTCACAAACCACATATGGATCAACAAGTGGCATTGCATGTGTGTTCTTTTCACAAATAACATATGGATCAACCAGTGTTCACTGCATGTGTGTTCTTTCCACAAACCACACATGGATCCACTAGAGTCATTGCATGTGTGTTCTTTCCACAAACCACATATGGATCAACCTGTGTCCTTGCATGTGTGTTCTTTCCACAAACCACATATGGATCAATCAATGTCATTGCATGTGTGTTCCTGTCATGAACCACACATGGATCAACCAATGTCATTGCATGTGTGTTCCTGTCATGAACCACATATGGATCCACCAGTGTCCATTGCATGTGTGTTCCTTTCATGTACCACACATGGATCCACCCGTGTTCATTGCATGCGTGTTATTTCCACAAACCACATATGGATCCACTAGAGTCATTGCATGTGTGTTCTTTTCACAAACCATATATGGATCAACCAATGGCATTGCATGTGTGTTCTTTTCACAAATCACATATGGATCCACCAGTGTTCATTGCATTAGTGTTCTTCCCACAAACCACACATGGATTAACAAATGGCATTGCATGTGTGTTATTGTCACAAACCACATATGGATCAACTAATGTCATTGCAAGTGTGTTCCTGTTATGAACCACATATGGACCCACTAAAGTCATTGCATGTGTATTTTTTCCACAAACCCGATATGGATCCACTAGAGTCATTGCATGTGTGTTCTTTTCATAAACCACATATGGATCAACAAGTGGAATTGCATGTGTGTTCTTTTCACAAATCACATATGGATCAACCAGTGTTCACTGCATTTGTGTTCTTTCCACAAACCACTTATGGATCCACCAGTGTTCATTGCATGCAGGTTCTTTTACACAAAACACATATGGATCCACTAGAGTCATTGCATGTGTGTTCTTTTCACAAACCACATATGGACCCACTAGAGTCATTGCATGTGTGTTCTTATACTAAAACCAGCACTAGTCATTGCATGTGTGTTCTTTCTACAAACCACATATGGATCAAACAATGTCATTGCATGTGTGTTCCTGTCATGAACCACATATGGATCAACCAATATCATTGCATGTGTGTTCGTGTCATGAACCACATATGGATCCACCAGTGTTCATTGCATGTGTGTTCTTTTCCACAAACCACATATGGATCCACTAGAGTCATTACATGTGTGTTCTTTCCACAAACCACACATTGATCAACCAATGGTTATTGCATGTGTGTTATTGTCACAAACCACATATGGATCAACCAATGGCATTGCATGTGTGTTCCTGTCATGAACCACACATGGATCAACCAGTGGTCATTGCATGTGTGTTCTTTCCACGAACTACATATGGATCCACTAGTGTCATTGCATGTGTGTTCTTTCCACAAACCACATATGGATCAACCAGTGGTTATTGCATGTGTGTTCTTTCCACAAACCACATATGGATCCACTAGAGTCATTGCATGTGTGTTCTTTTCACAAACCACATATGGATCCACTAGAGTCATTGCATGTGTGTTCTTTTCACAAACAACATATGGACCCACTAGAGTCATTGCATGTGTTTTTTTTCACAAACCACACATGGATCCACCAGAGTCATTGCATGTGTGTTCTTTCCACAAACCACATATGTATCAACCACTGACATTGCATGTGTGTTCTTTCCACAAACCACACATGGATCAACCCATGGCATTGCATGTGTGTTCTTTTCACAAATCACATATGGATCAACCAGTGTTCACTTCATGTGTGTTCTTTCCACAAACCACTTATGGATCCACCAGTGTTGATTGCATGTCTGTTCTTTCCATCAACCAAATATGGATCCACTAGATTCAATGCATTTGTGTTTGTTTCACAAACCACATTTGGATCAACCAATGTCATTGCATGTGTGTTCCTGTCATGAACCACATATGCATCAACCAATGGCATTGCATGTGTGTTCTTTCCACAAACCACACATGGATCAACCACAGGCATTGCATGTGTGTTCTTTTCACAAACCACACATTGATCAACCAGTGTTCACTTCATGTGTGTTCTTTCAACAAACCACACATGGATCCACCAGAGTCATTGCATGTGTGTTCTTTCCACAGACCACATATGGATCAACCCGTGTCCTTGCATGTGTGTTCTTTCCACAAACCACATATGGATCAATCAATGCCATTGCATGTGTGTTCCTGTCATGAACCACACATGGATAAACCAATGTCATTGCATGTGTGTTCCTGTCATGAACCACATATGGATCCACCTGTGTCCATTGCATGTGTGTTCCTGTCATGAACAACACATGGATCCACCAGTGGTCATTGCATGCGTGTTCTTTCAACAAACCACATATGGATACACTAGAGTCATTGCATGTGTGTTCTTTTCACAAACCACATATGGATCAACCAATGGCATTGCATGTGTGTTCTTTTCACAAATCACATATGGATCCACCAGTGTTCATTGCATTAGTGTTCTTCCCACAAACCGCACATGGATTAACCAATGGCATTGCATGTGTGTTATTGTCACAAACCACATATGGATCAACTAATGTCATTGCAAGTGTGTTCCTGTCATGAACCACATATGGACCCACTAGAGTCATTGCATGTGTATTCTTTCCACAAACCCCATATGGATCCACTAGAGTCATTGCATGTGTGTTCTTTTCACAAACCACATATGGATCAACAAGTGGCATTGCATGTGTGTTCTTTTCACAAATCACATAAGGATCAACCAGTGTTCACTGCATGTGTGTTCTTTCCACAAACCACTTATGGATCCACCAGTGTTCATTGCATGCATGTTCTTTTCCACAAACCACATATGGATCCACTAGAGTCATTGCATGTGTGTTCTTTTTAGAAACCACATATGGACCCACTAGAGTCATTGCATGTTTGTTCTTATACTAAAACCAGCACTAGAGTCATTGCATGTGTGTTCTTTCTACAAACCACATATGGATCAAACATTGTCATTGCATGTGTGTTCCTGTCATGAACCACATATGGATCAACCAATGGCATTGCATGTGTGTTCCTGTCATGAACCACATATGGATCCACCAGTGTTCATTGCATGTGTGTTCTTTTCCACAAACCACATATGGATACACTAGAGTCATTACATGTGTGTTCTTTCCACAAACCACACATTGATCAACCAATGGTTATTGCATGTGTGTTATTGTCACAAACCACATATGGATCAACCAATGGCATTGCCTGTGTGTTCCTATCATGAACCACACATGGATCAACCAGTGGTCATTCCATGTGTGTTCTTTCCACGAACTACATATGGATCCACCAGTGCCATTGCATGTGTGTTCTTTCCACAAACCACATATGGATCAACCAGTGGTTATTGCATGTGTGTTCTTTCCACAAACCACATATGGATCCACTAGAGTCATTGCATGTGTGTTCTTTTCACAAACAACATATGGACCCACTAGAGTCATTGCATGTGTTTTTTTTCACAAACCACACATGGATCCACCAGAGTCATTGCATGTGTGTTCTTTCCACTAACCACATATGGATCAAACAGTGTCATTGCATGTGTGTTCTTTCCACAAACCACATATGGATCAACCACTGACATTGCATGTGTGTTCTTTCCACAAACCACACATGGATCAACCCATGGCATTGCATGTGTGTTCTTTTCACAAATCACATATGGATCAACCAGTGTTCACTGCATGTGTGTTCTTTCCACAAACCACTTATGGATCCACCAGTGTTGATTGCATGTCTGTTCTTTCCATAAACCACATATGGATCCACTAGAGTCAATGCATTTGTGTTTGTTTCACAAACCACATATGGATCAACCAATGTCATTGCATGTGTGTTCCTGTCATGAACCACATATGCATCAACCAATGGCATTGCATGTGTGTTCTTTCCACAAACCACACATGGATCAACCACAGGCATTGCATGTGTGTTCTTTTCACAAACCACACATTGATCAACCAGTGTTCACTGCATGTGTGTTCTTTCCACAAACCACACATGGATCCACCAGAGTCATTGCATGTGTGTTCTTTCCACAGACCACATATGGATCAACCTGTGTCCTTGCATGTGTGTTTTTTCCACAAACCACATATGGATCAATCAATGGCATTGCATGTGTGTTGCTATCATGAACCACACATGGATAAACCAATGTCATTGCATGTGTGTTCCTGTCATGAACCACATATGGATCCACCAGTGTCCATTGCACGTGTGTTCCTGTCATGAACCACACATGGACCCACCAGTGGTCATTGCATGCGTGTTCTTTCAACAAACCACATATGGATCCACTAGAGTCATTGCATGTGTGTTCTTTTCACAAACCACATATGGATCAACCAATGGCATTGCATGTGTGTTCTTTTCACAAATCACATATGGATCCACCAGTGTTCATTGCATTAGTGTTCTTCCCACAAACCACACATGGATTAACCAATGGCATTGCATGTGTGTTATTGTCACAAACCACATATGGATCAACTAATGTCATTGCAAGTGTGTTCCTGTCATGAACCACATATGGACCCACTAGAGTCATTGCATGTGTATTCTTTCCACAAACCCCATATGGATCCACTAGAGTCATTGCATGTGTGTTCTTTTCACAAACCACATATGGATCAACAAGTGGCATTGCATGTGTGTTCTTTTCACAAATCACATACGGATCAACCAGTGTTCACTACATGTGTGTTCTTTCCACAAACCACTTATGGATCCACCAGTGTTCATTGCATGCATGTTCTTTTCCACAAACGACATATGGATCCACTAGAGTCATTGCATGTGTGTTCTTTTCAGAAACCACATATGGACCCACTAGAGTCATTGCATGTGTGTTCTTATACTAAAACCAGTACTAGATTCATTGCATGTGTGTTCTTTCTACAAACCACATATGGATCAAACATTGTCAATGCATGTGTGTTCCTGTCATGAACCACATATGGATCAACCAATGGCATTGCATGTGTGTTCCTGTCATGAACCACATATGGATCCACCAGTGTTCATTGCATGTGTGTTCTTTTCCACAAACCACATATGGATACACTAGAGTCATTACATGTGTGTTCTTTCCACAAACCACACATTGATCAACCAATGGTTATTGCATGTGTGTTATTGTAACAAACCACATATGGATCAACCAATGGCATTGCATGTGTGTTCCTGTTATGAACCACACATGGATCAACCAGTGGTCATTGCATGTGTGTTCTTTCCACAAACTACATATGGATCCACCAGTGTCATTGCATGTGTGTTATTTCCACAAACCACATATGGATCAACCAGTGGTTATTGCATGTGTGTTCTTTCAACAAACCACATATGGATCCACTAGAGTCATTGCATGTTTGTTCTTTCCACAAACCACACATGGATCAACCACAGGCATTGCATGTGTGTTCTTTTCACAAACCACACATTGATCAACCAGTGTTCACTGCATGTGTGTTCTTTCCACAAACCACACATGGATCCACCAGAGTCATTGCATGTGTGTTCTTTCCACAGACCACATATGGATCAACCCGTGTCCTTGCATGTGTGTTTTTTCCACAAACCACATATGGATCAATCAATGGCATTGCATGTGTGTTCCTATCATGAACCACACATGGATAAACCAATGTCATTGCATGTGTGTTCCTGTCATGAACCACATATGGATCCACCAGTGTCCATTGCACGTGTGTTCCTGTCATGAACCACACATGGACCCACCAGTGGTCATTGCATGCGTGTTCTTTCAACAAACCACATATGGATCCACTAGAGTCATTGCATGTGTGTTCTTTTCACAAACCACATATGGATCAACCAATGGCATTGCATGTGTGTTCTTTTCACAAATAACATATGGATCCACCAGTGTTCATTGCATTAGTCTTCTTCCCACAAACCACACATGGATTAACCTATGGCATTGCATGTGTGTTATTGTCACAAACCACATATGGATCAACTAATGTCATTGCAAGTGTGTTCCTGTCATGAACCACATATGGACCCACTAGAGTCATTGCATGTGTATTCTTTCCACAAACCCCATATGGATCCACTAGAGTCATTGCATGTGTGTTCTTTTCACAAACCACATATGGATCAACAAGTGGCATTGCATGTGTGTTCTTTTCACAAATCTCATATGGATCAACCAGTGTTCACTGCATGTGTGTTCTTTCCACAAACCACTTATGGATCCACCAGTGTTCATTGCATGCATGTTCTTTTCCACAAACGACATATGGATCCACTAGAGTCATTGCATGTGTGTTCTTTTCAGAAACCACATATGGACCCACTAGAGTCATTGCATGTGTGTTCTTATACTAAAACCAGCACTAGATTCATTGCATGTGTGTTCTTTCTACAAACCACATATGGATCAAACATTGTCAATGCATGTGTGTTCCTGTCATGAACCACATATGGATCAACCAATGGCATTGCATGTGTGTTCCTGTCATGAACCACATATGGATCCACCAGTGTTCATTGCATGTGTGTTCTTTTCCACAAACCACATATGGATACACTAGAGTCATTACATGTGTGTTCTTTCCACAAACCACACATTGATCAACCAATGGTTATTGCATGTGTGTTATTGTAAAAAACCACATATGGATCAACCAATGGCATTGCATGTGTGTTCCTGTTATGAACCACACATGGATCAACCAGTGGTCATTGCATGTGTGTTCTTTCCACAAACTACATATGGATCCACCAGTGTCATTGCATGTGTGTTATTTCCACAAACCACATATGGATCAACCAGTGGTTATTGCATGTGTGTTCTTTCAACAAACCACATATGGATCCACTAGAGTCATTGCATGTTTGTTCTTTTCACAAACAACATATGGACCCACTAGAGTCATTGCATGTGTTTTTTTCACAATCCACACATGGATCCACTAGAGTCATTGCATGTGTGTTCTTTCCACAAACCACATATGGATCAACGAGTGTCATTGCATGTGTGTTGTTTCCACAAACCACATATGGATCAACCACTGGAAGTGCATGTGTGTTCTTTCCACAAACCACACATGGATCAACCAATGGCATTGCATGTGTGTTATTTTCACAAATCACATATGGATCAACCAGTGTTCACTGCATGTGTGTTCTTTCCACAAACCACTTATGGATCCACCAGTGTTGATTGCATGTGTGTTCTTTCCACAAACCACATATGGATCCACTAGAGTCATTGCATGTGTGTTCTTTTCACAAACCTCATATGGATAAACCAATGTCATTGCTTGTGTGTTCCTATCATGAACCACATATGCATCAACCAATGGCATTGCATGTGTGTTCTTTCCACAAACCACACACGGATCAACCAATGGCATTGCATGTGTGTTCTTTTCACAAACCACACATGGATCAACCAGTGTTCACTGCATGTGTGTTCTTTCCACAAACCACACATGGATCCACCAGAGTCATTGCATGTGTGTTCTTTCCACAGACCATATATGGATCAGACAGTGTCATTGCATGTGTGTTCTTTCCACAAACCACATATGGATCAACCAATGTCATTGCATGTGTGTTCTTGTCATGAACCACACATGGATCAACCAATGTCATTGCATGTGTGTACCTGTCATGAACCACATATGGATCCACCAGTGTTCATTGCATGTGTGTTCCTGTCATGAACCACACATGGATCCACCAGTGTTCATTGCATGTGTGTTGTTTTCAACAAACCACATATGGATCCACTAGAGTCACGTTGCAAAGTCCGCTTACTCTGGACAGACTGGCAATATCGTGTGCTCCCGCACCCGCATGTCAGTGTCACGTGTTCCGAGGGCCCACCTGCCAGTGTCACGCCCCCTTCTCCTCCTTCCCCTCGAAGCCACTGTCCCAACTTCTCTTCCATCCTACCACTCCTGTCTGATGGTTGTAATTTGATTTTTGTTGGATTGTTTACATGTAATCTACGTTGATAATGCAACATGCAGATGGCATAGACACAATTTCTAAAGTGGAAGCACTCACACGCTTCTATTGCACATATTTCTTAATATAGCTTGACAAACCCATTACAATAATTGTACTCGCACTAAACACAATCAAAATTGCAACCATCCTAAACAACATCTAAACCCACATCACACCGCTGTCATCGGAGTCCACCTCGATTAGTGACACCGCCGTGCCCTTCCCAGCGACATCCACTCCCGCCCGTGGCTTGCCCTTCGCCAAGGAGGCAACAATGGCGTTCTGCACAGCTTTGTCCCCGTCGTCCTCCACATCAGAATCGATAATGACGAAGGTGATGGGGTTGGCGTGGACCGAGTGTCGTCGCGCCTGGTGGCTCCTGCTCGAGCTCGACGCCGCATCATTCCTTCTACATGTAGAAGGGGCTAAGCTCGGATACGTAGCACCGTCGCTCCTCTCAAGATACCATGGCCATTTGATACTGCGACGGTAGGATCTTGGGGTGGATCCGCCATGGCGAGCCCTACCGAAAGCTGTGGAGCGGATGGATCTGCCGGCGCGAGCCATGACAAGTTCCTAGGAGGGAGTAAGATTGTGACCCAAGCATGTCTGGTTCCTGAGCAAGGCCTCCCAGTGATATGTACGCGGGCAAGGTGCCAAAAAATTTTGTCCAATGCGCGCGAGAGGGCTTTTGAACCACGAAGGCGCGAGGTTTAGTTGACAAGTCCACACGCTAGGTCCCCCACCTATCAGCCGAATGTGGACGGTAGGATTCTGCCTGAGTTATTAAGTGGGGATAAATCATGCTTCACCACTACACTGACATCCAAAGGCTCCTCTTTCCTCTCCCCTCGCTCCCCTCTCTCATGGCTCGCAGCTCGTGTAGTTCGTCTCGGGCGGAATCAAGGTCGACTCAACATCGTCAGGCGGGTGCCCCCATCAGGTACCGGAGGGTGCCCTACAATTACTACCCCGATATGCTGTGTTTGTGCGGTGAGAAGATGCCGAGATGGATTTCGTGGACCAACGAAAATACTGCAGGAAAATTCAGCAACTGCGGCATCAGGGCGGTAAGTTCCTACTGTAGGTACAATGGTAACCTGGATCCGGAAAGCGTAATGTAATTCTTTTTTTTTGTTTCCTTCGATCTACTACGCAGGAAGGGAGGGGGACTGGCTATGACAAGTTTGTGTGGATCGAAAAGCCACTGACAGGTTTTCACAGAGAGCTTGTTCAGGATCTGCATGATGCTGTGTGGGACAAGAAAGAGGAGATTTGTGCGATGGAGCGAGAGATCCGAGAGCTTCGCCAGGTGCAGGGGAGGCAAGGGTAGGGAGGTGGTGAGACAGATGGGCTCAAAATTAGGCCAGATAGTGGAAACAATTTCCTCATTATCTAGCCATTATCTGTTGCATTTGCAGTTTATGTTGCCATGTCATTGTCCAGCAGCTGAAATAAGTTGTTGCTTCGTGGAGTGTAGCAGCCAGCTTAGAACTTGTTTTTCAGCCCAAAAACTTATCATAAGTGTAATGCAAATAGCAGGGATTTATTTAGAGCCTATAAATAATTCATGTCTGTGGCACTAACACCCATCGATTTTGGAGACCCCTTAACCGCTCAGCTATTGCGATTCTTCAGATAGTAGTGGCACAGTCACAATTTCGAATTCAACTAGTGGCCTCGCCCGTATCCAATCCTAAAGTCGCGATACATTTACCTCCAAGTACGGGAGGCAGATTGTTTCGCCCGGCAAGTTCCACGCACATAGCTCTAGAGTTTAACCGAACTACATATATAGGTTCAAGTTCAATACATCATTAGGCTTCTACACTGCTAGCCTTCTATCTCTGCTTGGGTGCCAACTTTCTTCCTCTTGCCTTCACGTCCACTGGCTTCTTCATCTCATGCCTTCTTCCTCTTCCTAGATGCCAATTTTCTTACCTTCACGTACCCTGCATCTCCGGGTCGAGGGAAGTCAGGCCAATCAACACCAGAATCTTGTCCAACATCATCACTCCACTCGTTTTAGTTTTCTTCCCGCAGCAAAATCACTGAGTCGGCTGTCTTGTTTCTTACCATGCGCTTCCTATAAAAAAACTAGTACATGGATTACTACCTTATATCTACAGACTATAAATAATTTTTTTGTGAATGTACCATCTCATACCTAGGTTTGGGAGCATTAAGGGGACAGCCCGCTACTCTATGGCCTATAAGATGGCAGGTCTTGCATCTGTTTTTACCCTTCTTGGTTGCACAGAAAGCCGAACCCTTCTTCTCGAGAAAATTCTTAAACCTATTCACCCGAGATCTTCCTCTGCCCCTTTTTGTAACTGGCTGGCAAAGCTCGAAAGACAGTTGGACTTGAGGCCACTGAGATGGGTATGTACATGGCTCGACAGATCCAGCGTACGCAACTCTGAACTTTTCCATAGAGTAGTAGTCTGACAAATACTGATCCAAATGTGGCAGAGTTCTTTTCTTCACCAAGAAGGCCAAGGCGTGGTCGCAAGGTTTCCCGGTATGCTGCCACTCTAAGCAGGTGCATCCTCGCAGCTAGATGTTCACAACATCCCTTTTGCCACTCTTGGACATATCGACCACCTCACTATTGCTGCTGGCTGACGGGAGAACCTTAAGATGAGCAAGTCCTCGGCTTGTCTTTTGCAATTGATGTACAACTAGCGGTAGCATATGTCCTCTAAGTCTCCTACCGATCTCTCTCCTTATATTTAATAGCTTCATGATCATACCACGTATGTTGTCCATCAAGATATGAATAGGACGCACTTTTATGTCCTTCACCTAGTTATTCAGCCATTCTGCAAGGTTGTTGTTTATGTAATCAACTTTGATGTTAGGGTTGAATTGACTCCTCTTCCATAGCTGTGAATGGTGGATGGCTAAGTACTCTGGAAGTTCAGGGGCTTTCGCAAAAATCTTGCTCATGAAATATTTGCTGCTACTAGGTTTGTAAACTCTAGCAATAGGAAACATGTAACGAAATATGTTGCCTGTGTAGTGTGAGTACAAGTTGAGCATCATATGGGCATGGCATTCTCTACCTTCAGCTTGTGGGAACACCTCCTTCACTGCATTCGCCAGCCCTTTGCATGCATCCGTGGATATAGCCAATGGATCCATGTGGCATATTGATCTCCTGAGCTGCCTCATAAACCACACCCAGTTTTCCTCTGTTTCTGTTTCAAACAACCCGAATGCCACTGGGAACACCTAGTTGTGACCATCAAGTGCTGTGGCAGATGGCAGACAACCTTTCCATTTGCCAGTTAGGACAGTGTTGTCTACACTCAGATACGGCCTACATCCGTCCTTGCATCTCTGGATGCAAGGTTTAAGCGCCATGAAAAATCTTTTGAAATATATTTTACCACGTACTGATTCAGTGTTAATCTCCACAACACTCCCCGGACACCTAGCTTGTACCTCCGCCTTGAAGTTGTACAGCATCCTGAAGCTATTGGTCCAATCCCCGTGCAAGACCCCTAGAGCTTTCTCTTTACCTTTCCAAACCGTGTAATATGGTAGGACGATGTTGTATTTAGTACCGATGCTAGTCTGAATATTCTTCACGGTCTCCTTGGGGTTATCCTTTAGTATGGACATATATTGCATAGCCACCCACTCCGTGTCAGCCATTGAGGATTTTAGTTTGCTGCCTGTCAGACACATGTGTGAACCGCCCATTTTGTTCACCCGCAACACAGATTCATTTAAAAGATAAGCGGAGTCGACTAGTTGCCAGAAAGATATTGCATAGCAATTGTAGTTATAGAGTGAAAAGAGAGAAAGTTCTAATGGTTTGCTGCATTCATTGCCCTAGTACCCTAATTGCCTTCGATGCAGGTAAGCCTCTTGCTGTGATCCTCCATGGACAATGTACCTCGGCACGTCCATTCATCCACGTTAACTTGCAAACAGCCTCATACCTCTGGGCAGTGTTCTTTAGTCGATAAACGTCGAACTCCCCCTTGATACAAAAATGTCCGAACAATATCCTGAACTCATGCATGCTAGTAAACTCGGTGCCGACCGAAATTATAGGATACTCGTGGTCATGTTTAATTTCTTCTACTTCAACACCCAAATCATCGACTGGAATACTAGCCTCATCATTAAGTTCCTCGTCTATTTCATCATCACCAGATTCTTGATCCTCTATAGTGCCTTCTTCTTCATCTGATTCAGAATCCTGGCCATCGTCTCTAATGCCTAGTACTGCACACATCATATTGACTCCCATGGGTGGGGCTGCACCATCGTCTCCACCCGGATGGACCGGAACATTGCCCCAATCCACCTCACCGGCAACTGTTTTCTCTAAGACACTCGGTTGGTTCTGCTGCAACCACATGGGTGGTCTTACGTTTGCACGCATCCCAGATACTTCAGTGGACAAACAACAGTCAGAATCAATTTCATCTTGACTGTATAGAACCCTCTTGCTCTTCCTGTGTACATCCTCCTTCCTGATGTAATCTTTCCTAATGGTATCAGTAGGGCTTGACATCTGCATTCCATTCCCCATCGAACTAGGCTTTTTGCTGCCGCTCTTGGGTGTGATCTCCTTCTTGCCGCCCCTCACGAGTGTTGGCTCCAGGGTGCTGGCATTATTGCCTGACCTCAGTGGCGTGTTCTTCTTCGAATTAGCCCTTTTGCTGCTACTATTGGGCATGTTCTCCTTTGTGCGGCATTATTGCCTGACCTCAGCGGTGTGTTCCGCTCCAAATTAGCCCTTTTGCTGCTACTATTGGGCGTGTTCTCCTTCGTGCTGGCATTATTCCCTGACAGCGGTGTGTTCCGCTCCAAATTAGTATTTTTTTCTACTCCCACTAGGTGTGGTAGCCTCCGTGTTGGCCATCTTCGCCTCTTTGCTACCACTCCTAGGAGTGTTCACCACCGTGCCAGACCTCTTAGCGTTTTTGCTGCTACCGTTCGGTGTGGCATTTTGACTGGATCTCAGGGGTGTACTCTGCGGCGTGGTGCCTTTTTTCGTGCGACTCTTGGGCGTCCTCTTCTCTGGCATGGTCTCCTTGGTGAAGTTCTTCTTCGAGGTGCCCTTTCTGGGGATGGTCTTCCTGCTCCTATTTATGACGCTCCTCTGTAAGACTCTCCTCTGTTCGAAGCTACCCTCAGTCACGCTAGCCCCAGTGATGCCATGGATTAGGTCACGCATGCCTTCTAAAAGTCCATAATCTCTACTATCGAGTTCCAATTCCTCTCCAACCATTTTCACTATCAAGTGGAAGTACACTTCACCTCTATAATGTTTCCTTGTAAACGGTACGACTAAATCCCTGGTATCTTTCACTTTGATAGCCTTTTTTCTCCTATAACCAAAATATAACAAACGTGCTTCCTGGGAGGAACCCCACAGCACCTTCAAGTCAGATAACTCTACCACTTCAGGATCTTATCTGCCAAGGATTACATCAAACTCGTCATAGAATTTTTCTGTTCCATTATCTAATTTTGCAGTATAATCCGCGACACCGATACGAACGATTACTTTGCCATCATCGGGTTCTTCAGGATAGAAACCTCCGAGAGGTTCGAGAGGTGGAGTGGCACCATCAGACCCAGCCCCAATGCCACCGTCGCCATCACTAGCGTCATCGTAAGCTGGATCAACCTCGGTGGAAGTACCAGAACCAGGAGCAAGGCGAGGGCCCTTAGTAGCGGGACCTACATTACATGGTGGACAGGTAGGGCCCCTTCTAACGGCAGCCACAATAGGATCAGTTGCTGCCATGCCACACCGACGATCAGGAGCAATTCCCACAATAGCAGTGTTTCGAGTGCTAGCAGAGTCTAGACCATGAGCTGGCTCCAGACCAGCAGCTCGCTGAACCTGAGCATGGGTTCGAGGAGGACACAGGCATTAGTCTTCGCAACAACAGTGGGGCAGCCTCCGGAAGCCTTAGTTTGCTCAACAGCAGTAGGGATTGGGTCAACAGCGGCCAGATCAACAACAACACAAGACGACCAGTACCAGCAGATTCTAGAGCATAGGTTCGCACAACCTGACAACGGTTTCGAGGAGGACCAGCACACAAGGCAGTGGTCTTGGCAACAACAGCGGGGCAGCCTCTGGAAGCCTTAGTTTTCTCAACAGTGGCATGGATTGGGTGAGCAGCAGCCGGAGCTACAACACCACGCGGACGGGGACGACCAGTACCAGCAGATTCTAGAGCAGAGTTTTCGACAACGGCAATACGGGGACTCCTACGAGGAGGTTGCCTGACAGAAGCATGTCGCGGACGAGGAACCACATTTTGCTCAACAACAGTAGGGGTTTGAGTTAGACCTCCCTGTCCAATAATAGCTGGGAAACTCCTAGTAGCAGGAGCTTCCTCATCCAGTATGTTACAAATCAGCATAATCACGTGAAGCCTAGCATGCGGTTTCATCAACCCAATTAGCTGACTGTCACACGCTACAAGAACCTTGAAGCCTCGTTCATCAAGGATGCTAAACTGTGCAGTCTGCTCCGGCCTCATTTCAGCAAGTTCACGCACAGCAGCAACCAAACCAGGGATAGTGCATAACTGCACATGCGCTACTTCCATCTTCAGATTGTGAGCTTGTTTCCACGTGCTCTTCCCATCTGCTAATTTAATGTGGTAGCCGTAGATGGTGACCCGAACCATGTATTTGGGTTCAGCGGAGATCCTACTTGACAGAAAATTGGAGACAAAAGATAAGAATTGTTTGTCAGCGTCGTGCTAGCAAATAATTCTATGTTCGATATATCTCTGTAATGCCAATAGCCAGCTAGCAGTTATAGGTAGTGCGAATAGCAAAGAGAAGAGTAGCTCACCCTCAATTAGCCAGAAGTACTTCTTCCTCGGCAAATGGATCTGCCATCCTTCGCGCTTCTCAGCTCGTCGGCGGTAGAGGAGGGATAGATCATCGCAACGGCTGGCACGGCATTCGGCATTAGAGCTCAGTAGCAGCAAGTAGGCGCAGCAACTTGGCACCGGAAGTCAAATGCCCGAAGAGATCATTCTGGTTGGAGAGGGGATTTCGACGCCGTCGGTGCTAGGGTTCATGCGAAAGGAGGGAGGGAGTGGATTTGTGAATTTGGTCAACGCACCAAGCTCCTTTAGTCTCTCGTTTCGCCTACGTGGTTTCCGCGTTGGCACTCGCGTCATGGAAATATTACTGACATGGGGGTCCCGATCATCTACTTCACGGGACAGTTTCACGGAATGTTTGGATTTGGTAGGGGTGAGATGAGTTTGCATCGAAATGGCCCCTCTCGGTAGGTGGCGGCCCAACATTTCAAAACGCGTCCATTTAAGGCAACTTAGGTACCATGGTGCACTCGCCCGTGAACTTTGGTACCGCAGGGTAGCAGTCCCCATGCAATGGAGACACCCATTTGGCATATCTCCAACACGTACTGACTCCCACACATTCAACGATGACTCTAGTGATCGTGTGAACCTTTAACGTTAGAACTAAATCCCGTTGTCTCACAATATATTACATGTCCGAGATTTGATCATCGGTATCTCCATACGTAGTTTGATCTCGTTACCGACAAGCACTATTTTCTCGTTTCCGTGATATAACATTCTAGTGACCACATCACTTCCTTGCAAGCTATCTCAATGCGATATCACCGAGAGGGCCCAGAGTATATCTATCTGTCATCAGGATGGAAAATCCCACTCTTGATCCATGAGCCTCTACATAACACCTTGGTAGCACTAAACCCACCTTTATAGTCACCCTGTCACGGTGTGACGTTTGATGTTATCAATATACTCTTCTAGTGTTAGTGATTGACATGATCTCATGGTCTAAGGACTAAGATTACTTCGTATGATGTTATAGCGATATAAACACAATGACTTTGGTTGTATTGCTATACTTGTATTTTTTGTTTATTAAACACACATGTATTTTTTTGAACCGAGGTTTATTAAACACACCCTATCACATCATTCACCAGTTCAAAAAAAACACACATATGTATTAACGTTTCCAATTAATACAATTATAGCATGCAAAATAAACATTTATCATAAACAAGGAATGAGATAATAACCACTTTATTATGCCTCTCGGGCATATTTCCTTCAGTATCCCACTTGCACTAGAGTAGATAATCTAGTCTATAAACTTGTGCATTCAACACCTATGGCTTTCTGATGTTGTATATACGTGTTTGCTAGTGGTTAACATAATCTCCGGATCTGACATTTTCAGGTCCGCGTGTATTTGCATGTCTTTGCGTCTCTACGCATCACTCATTCTCTAATGAGATGGCATTGTATAAATTTAGTCCTTTGGTGAGACCTTTAGTTCCTTTGGGTTAAAACATGTTGATAGTATTGTCGTACAATATATCTTCATAGTACATCCCACTTTGAACCACACCTAGTTTGATAACAAACTACTTAACCAAATTCCCTCATTTGCTGCTACTATAGTAGTCATATACTTAGCCTTTTGTTGTATTATCCGTCACAATGTATCAACTTTGGAACTCGTCCAAATCCATCATGGAACCTCCTTTCATTACATTGTGCCACCCATAGTTTAAATTGAGATAAATTTAATTTGCATCTTGTGACAAACTAGTATCAATGTAACACTTTATAATGAACTATTTGTAACTATTTTTCACTTATACATGATATATTCTTAGTTCGTCCAAAGCTCATAAGAATATATTTACAATCGCCCACTGATCATCTTATGAATCATTGTGGTATATGCTCACAACATTTAGAGCATATGACATATCTGGATATGTACATATCAGGGTATTATTGATCAAAATATTCATGTGATTTCGCTCACTAAGTGTCGATACACTTGAATCTTGATTCAATCCTTTCCATGCAGCAAGAACCTTTCTTGTCATTTCCATATTAAACCCTTTCAATATTTCATATATGTACGTCTGGCACAACCATATTAGCGCCTCAATCTATCCATATAGACATTGATGCCAAATATTCCAGTTTTGCCCAAGTCTATCATCAAAATCCAATTTTAATGAAATTCTTAATCCGTGTCAATAAAAGTTACATAATTTCCAATCAACAACATGTCCTCTACATAATGTATTGGAAATATGTCTCAGCGTTACCACTTAATTTCTTGCAGATGCAAGCATCTTCATCTTCTCTGATGAAATTAAACATTTTAACAATTTCATCATGATGATATCACCAAGAGGGCCCAGAGTATATCTATCTGTCATAGGGATGGACAAATCCCACTCTTGGTCCATGATCCTCTACATAACACCTTCGTAGCACTAAACCCACCTTTATAGTTACCCTATCACGGTGTGACGTTTTATGTTATCAAGATACTCTTCTAGTGTTAGTGATTGACATGATCTCATGGTCTAAGGACTAAGATTACTTCATATCATGTTACAGCAATATAAACACAATGACTTTGATCGTAATGCTATACTTTGGATTAATGTTCATCACATCATTCACCAATGTTGTGACCTCATTATTAACAACATCCAATGTCCTTGATTAGGAAACCTTGATCCTCTTATTAAATTACCGAGCTATTTTATAAGAGAGGCATAACTAGGAACCCTTTATTTGTTTATTAAACACACATGTATTTTTTTTGAACTGAGGTTTATTAAACACACCCTATCACATCATTCACTAGTTCAAAAAATCACACATATGTATTAATGTTTTCAATTAATATAATTATAGCATGCAAAATAAACATTTATCATAAACAAGGAATAAGATAATAACCACTTTATTATTGCCTCTCGGGCATATTCCCTTCAGTCTCCCACTTGCACTAGAGTCAATAATATAGTCTGTACACATGTGCATTCAACACCTATTGCCCTTCTGATGTTGTATATACATGTTTTCCAGTGGTTAACATAATCTCCGGATCTGACATTTTTAGGTCCGCATGTATTTGCATGTCTTTGCATCTCTACGCATCACTCATTCTCTAATGAGATGGCATTGTATAAATTTAGTCCTTTGGTGAGACCTTTAGTTCCTTTGGGTTAAAACATGTTGATAGTATTGTTTTACAATATATCTTCATAGTACTAGCCCACTGTGAACCACAACTAGTTTGATAACAAACTACTTAACCAAATTCCCTCCTTTGCTGATACTATAGTAGTCATATACTTAGCCTTTTGTTGTATTATCCGTCACAATGTATCAACTCTGGAACTCATCCAAATCCATCATGGAACCTCCTTTCATTAAATTGTGCCACCCATAGTTTAAATTGAGATAAATTTGATTTGCATCTTGTGACAAACTAGTATCAATGTTCACTTTACAATGAACTATTTGTAACTATTTTTCACTTATACATGATATATTCTAAGTTCTTCCAAAGCTTATAAGAATATCTTTACTATCGCCCAATGATCATCTTATGAATCATTCTGGTATATGCTCACAACATTTAGAGCATAGGACATATCTGGATATGTACATATCAGGGTATTATTGATCAAAATATTCATGTGATTTCACTCACTAAGTGTCGATACACTTGAATCTTGATTCAATCCTTTCCATGTAGCAAGAACCTTTCTTGTCATTTCCATATTGAACGCTTTCAATATTTCATATATGTATGCCTTGGCACAACCATATTAGCGTCTCAATCTATCCATATAGACATTGATGCCAAATCTTCTGATTTTTCCTAAGTCTTTCATCGAAATCAAATTTTAATGAAATTCTTAATCCGTGTCAATAAAAGATACATTATTTCCAAACAACAACATGTCCTCTACATAATGTATTAGAAATATGTCTCAGCGTTACTGACATGGGTATGCCCAATAGGCACCCAACTACAGCCTACCTGGTGTGGCTCGACCAATGGCCCACTCGACGAATTGCCAAGGTCCAAGACGCCTATGACGGTTCGAGTGGTATGAAGTGCATATGGACACGAACTCCCAAACGCATAAGATAAGGAAGTCTCAATACTAGAGTTTGAATCTAACTTGTAACCAACTCGTATTGGTACCTGAGACCTAGCCTCCCCATATATAATGGCTAGGAGGGTCCAACGAGAAGGGCGACTCCCATAGATCCTCTACCCCAACAGACAGATCACGACTACCTCCAATAGACAAATCTACGATCTCTCACAATAGACAATAGATCTAGACAACACCCGTAGCATAGACATACGCCAGATCCAATTTGTGCATCCACTGCCATCAGCGATATTGTAAACATTCAGATCATCATCAATCAAGAGCAAACAAGCAGGAGTAGGGTCCTCTTCGAGTCTCCCTGTGTGCTTGTTTGCTAGCCGATCGAGATATCCAGTGCTCCCCAATTCCTCGAACCTAAGTCCATAGCAATGGGAATTGATGAGTTAAACCCTCGTCAATTAGCACCGTCTGTGGGAACTGGGAGCACTGATGTTGCGATCTCGACGGCCCCAACACTTGCAATCTTCGACTCGTCCGTGTTGGAAAACCATCTCCTTTTCGACGCCATTGGCTTCACCAACACTATCGTAAAGTTCATGATTCAACCACCTCTAGAGGGAGCGGCGTCGTCTTCCATGTCGCTTTGTACAAGATAGTTTATTGGGAGGACAAACGTCACATCAATCGTGGCTGCGATCAGGAGGCTCTCCAATGATTTGGCGACCAAACAACGAACGACACCTGAGTCCTAGTTTGATTGACGGCCGGACATGCGGAGCCGTGCTCAACTCTACTACTGCTACATGGCAAGTTTAAAGGCCAAAAAGGAAAAAACAGAGATCAATGAAAGCTAGACTAGCATGGTCCTTCACGGCCGCTTCTGGTCAGATCGATTTGAGATATTACTCTGGCGGCTGGACTGTAGAACATGAGCCTGGCGCGTACCACTTCCATCGACCTCACCAGATCAATTCGATGCCATAGCTGATTCCGGTTAAATCCGACCAATTTCCAAAAACAAGACCATGCCAAGCAATTAAGTGCATATTCACGTGAAGCCATGAAGTGATCTGGAGATCTACTATTCGCGTCATTGTTAGCAAACTACTACCTACGAGGCCTGATGAGATTAATTAATCAAGATGCTACGCAAGAAAAGTCCAAGATGCCAGGACGATCGATGCCAGCTGGAGGATCAATTCGCCGTTTCTATTGAAAGCAAGCCAACCTGAAGGCCGAGCGACTCCGTTATACGACCTCGTCCGCCATGCGACTCTGGTCCGTCGTGTTTACTATGTCCACCGCTCTACGCTCGGTAGCTCCTTCGATTCTGCCACGAGACCCGCTTCGATCTTCGGCTGTCGCAACCCACTTCGGTTTCAGCTACGGCGACCTGCTTCAGTCTTCAGCTGCCGTGACCTGTTGCAGTCTTCGACTCTGGCGATCCACTACGATCTTCGGCCCTAGCGATTCGGGCGCTCGGGGGCTCCCTCTGCTTCGGTGACCCGCCATTTCCTTCGACTCTGACGACCCTTTGCGGTCTTTGGATGAGGCGACCCGATGCAATTTTCGACTGTTGTGGCCCAGTACAGTCTTCGGATGCACCAATTCGCTATCGCCATCATCCTCAACAACTTGATGTCGCTTCACCTCCTTCGTCTCCAGTGACCCACTATGGTCTTTGGATCCAGCGACTCGGGGGCTCCCTCGGGACCAGCGACCCGCTGTGGTCTTCGACTCCATCGACCCGTTGCGGTCTTCTACTACAGTGACCCGCCATGGTCTTCGACTCGGGTGACCCACAGTTTACATCGGTTCTGGCAACCACGACCCGTCACCTCCATCGTCCAGCGATCCGCTGCAGCCTTCGACTGCGGCTACCCACTATAATCTTCGGTTGGTGGTGAGCTGCATGCTGGTGTCGAGTCCGTCCGCCACGTCAACAACCAATAAAGCTAAGTTTCCTCTACCAAGTTTCAATAATCATTTGTTTTAATCGCACTCGAAACACTCGGGGGTTGCGCCCTCTTCGAATAACGTAATGTGCCATCGATTACACGCACTCTAGGACCTCATACGCGACAGCATGAGTAGCTGATTCTACCTGGTCGTCGAATCCTTGAACTCCGAGTTCCTCGGCAAGGTACTGAGACTAAGGGTAATTAGGCTAACGAAAAGGCCTAGCATGCAGCGCAAAAGTGTCGACTCGATTGGCACCAGAATTTTACTTTGCAAACCGACATGCAAATATCCTTTATAAGATGCAACTACTTCATAATTCTTAATGCTTATGCATCTTACAAGGATGTCGACTGCATCAAGATATTCTATCGGGTACTCCAACAAGAGTCGACAAAACAACTGACTACACCATACACTCAAGACCCGAGTCGAGTTCCTCCTCGGATGGTTGCATCGCTTGATGCTACAAAGACGCGGTGCTAGCAACGCACCCGACATAAGTGACTATGTCGACTCCAACTGCATCGTCGACTCTTGGCTCATTATGCGTGAGACGTTGACTCGATGCACTTCCGGGTCAGTGGTTTCTCCTCGCGTGATTGTCGACTACGTCTACAAGATACAATACTCGAGTCTCTTCCCGACTCTATGACTCCGCCAGGCACTCGGGGGCTACTCCAAACTGGAGCACTGAATGTGCATATACAAGATCTTCGAGTGGAACATTCTGAATCCTCACTCAAAACCACGATTTGACTAAGGACTCGGGGGCTACTCCCATATGGAGCGCTAGCCGTGCACCCGAAGAAATTTATGAAGATATCCAAGCATTATGAAAACCCTTCACTCGAATCTACGATTCGATTGTGGGCTTCGGGTTACTCCCATAGGTAGCGCTGAAAGCATATTCGACTGAAACAAGCAACAAAGACGACAGTAGTCGCAAAAATTTTTTAGTCCTACTCGAGTCTACGACTTGAATAGGCACTCGGGGGCTACTCCCATAGGGAGCGCTGGTCGCGCACCCTATGATTCTTTTTCCTTGCACATCGTACTGTGTGTCGATAACATCCACACTCGAATGCTATGGCGACTCTGCCTCATATTTTCCCTACAAAGAGACTTTATCTCCTGGGCCACCTGAATCATCTCCACGATGATAAAATTCGGATGTCATGCTTGCAGCGTGAAGATAAGACCTGAAGAAGGCCTGGCAACGCATCTGCTGCGCTCTACCAGAAATAATCCGTACCTATAGGCACGATGAATAAGCCTTGACGGACGTATCGAGTGCTCACATTTACACACTGGGATTCGACTCTATAAGACCTCCGTGGCCTGAGTCGAATTACACTAGCACTTTTCCGAATTCGAGTCTAGGGACTCGAGTTTGAGTAGGTAGCGTTGTTTTTTCCCTAGAGCAATTAACTGGTCCTGATCCGTCGAGCGCACTAGGCACATTTACCATCATCCCTATGAACTACTATGAATTCTACTGACCCGATGAACTTCCGGGTGAGTGCTTCGCACTCGACACAATTGTCGACTATGACATCCTAATGCAATCAAGGCTTTTAAGTCTCCACCCAAATCTATGATTCGCATGGACACTCGGGGGATACTCACATGGGTATGCCCAACAAGAACCCAACTATAGCCTACCTGGTGCGGCTCGACCAAAGGCCCGCTCGACGAATTGCCAAGGTCCACGACGCCTATGACGGTTCGAGTGGTATGAAGCCCATATGGACACGGACTCCCAAACGCACAAGACAAGGAAGTCTCAATACTAGAGTTTGAATCTAACTTGTAACCAACTCGTATTGGTACCTGAGACCTAGCCTCCCCATATATAAAGGCTAGGAGGGTCCAATGAGAAGGGCGACTCCCATAGATCCTCCACCCACCAGACAGATCATGACTACCACCAATAGACAGATCTACGATCTCTCACAATAGACAATAGATCTAGACAACACCCGTAGCATACACATACGCCAGATCCAATCTGCGCATCCACCACCATCGGCGATATTGTAATCCTTTGGATCATCATCAATCAAGAGCAGACAAGTAGGAGTAGGGTCCTCTATGAGGCCTGAACCTGGGTAAATCTTTAAGTCTCCCTGTGTGCTTGTTTGCTAGTTGATTGAGATATCCAGCGCTCCCCAATTCCTCGAACCTAAGTCCATAACAATGGGAATTCATGAGTTAAACCATCGTCAGTTACCACTTAATTTCTTGCAAATGCATGCATCTTCATCTTCTTCGATGAAATTAAACATTTTAACAGTTTCATCATGGATATCACCGAGAGGGCCCAGAGTATATCTATCTGTCATAGGGATGGACAAATCCCACTCTTGGTCCATGATCCTCTACATAACACCTTCGTAGCACCGAACCCACCATGGTGTGACGTTCGATGTTATCAAGATAATCTTCTAGTGTTAGTGATTGACATGATCTAATTGTCTAAGGACTAAGATTACTTTGTATGATGTTATAGCAATATAAACACAATGACTTTGATCGTAATGCTATACTTCAGATTAATGTTCATCACATAATTCACCAATGTTGTGACATCGTTATTCACAACATCCAATGTGCATGATCAGGAGACTTTGATCCTCTTATTAATCAATGAGCTAGTTTATAAGAGAGGCATAACTAGGAACCCTTTATTTGTTTATTAAACACACATGTATTTTTTTTGTACTGAGGTTGATTAAACAAATCCAATCACATCATTCACTAGTTCAAAAACACACATATATATTAAAGTTTCCAATTAATACAATTATAGCATGCAAAATAAACATTTATCATAAACAGGGAATAAGATAATAACCACTTTATTATTGCCTCTCGGGCCTATTCCCTTCAGTCTCCCATTGGCACTAGAGTCAATAATCTAGTCTTTAAAATTGTGCATTCAACACCTAGGGCCCTTCTGATGTTGTATATACATGTTTGCTAGTGGTTAACATAATCTCTGGATCTGACATTTTCAGGTCCGCATGTACTTGCATGTCTTTGCGTCTCTACACATCACCCATTCTCTAATGAGATGGCATTGTAAAAATTTAGTCCTTTGGTGAGAACTTTAGTTCCTTTGGGTTAAAACATGTTGATAGTATTGTCGTAAAATATATCTTTATAGTACTAGCCCACTGTGAACCACAACTAGTTTGATAACAAACTACTTAACCAAATTCCATCCTTTGCTGATACTATAGTAGTCATATACTTAGCCTTTTGTTGTATTATCCGTCACAATGTATAAACTTTGGAACTCATCCAAATCCATCATGGAACCTCCTTTCATTACATTGTGCCACCCATAGATTAAATTGAGATAAATTTAATTTGCGTCACATGACAAACTAGTATCAGTGTAACACTTTACAATGAACTATTTGTAACTATTTTTCACTTATACATGATATATTCTTAGTTCTTCCAAACCTCATAAGAATATCTTTACTATCGCCCAATGATCATCTTATGAATCATTCTGGTGTATGCTCACAACATTTAGAGCATAGGACATATCTGGATATATACATATTAGGGTATTATTGATCAAATTATTCATGTTATTTCACTCACGAAGTGTCGATACACTTGAATCTTGATTCATTCCATTCCATGCAGCAAGAACCTTTCTTTTCATTTCCATATTGAACCCTTTCAATATTTCATATATGTATGTCTGGCACAACCATATCAGTGCCTCAATCTATCCATATAGACATTGATGCCAAATATTCTGGTTTTTCCCAAGTCTATCACCGAAATCCAATTTTAATGAAATTCTTAATCCATGTCAATAAAAGATACATCATTTCCAAACAACAACATGTCCTCTACATAATGTATTGGAAATATGTCTCAGTGTTACCACTTAATTTCTTGCAAATGCATGCATCTTCATCTTCTCCGATGAAATTAAACATTTTAGCAGTTTCATCATGGTGATATCACCGAGAGGGCCCAGAGTATATCTATCTGTCATAGGGATGGATAAATCCCACTCTTGGTCCATGATACTCTACATAACACCTTCGTAGCACCGAACCCACCTTTATAGTTACCCTATCACGGTGTGACGTTTGATGTTATCAAGATACTCTTCTAGTGTTAGTGATTAACATGATCTCATGGTTTAAGGACTAAGATTACTTCGTATGATGTTATAGCAATATAAACACAATGACTTTGATCGTAATGCTATACTTCGGATTAATGTTCTCCACATAATTCACCAATATTGTGACCTCGTTATTAACAACATCCAATGTCCATGATCAGGAAACCTTGATCCTCTTATTAATCAATGAGCTACTTTGTAAGAGAGGCATAACCAGGAACCCTTTATTTGTTTATTAAACACACATGTATTTTTTTGAACTGAGGTTTATTAAACACACCATATCACATCATTCACCAGTTCAAAAAAACACACATAGGTATTAACGTTTCCAATTAATACAATTATAGAATGCAAAATAAACATTTATCATAAATAAGGAATAAGATAATAACCACTTTATTATTGCCTCTTGGGCATATTCCCTTCAGTCTCCCACTTGCACTAGAGTCAATAATGTAGTCTGTAAACTTGTGCATTCAACACCTATGGCCCTTATGATGTTGTATATACATGTTTGCTAGTGGTTAACATAATCTCTGGATCTGACATTTTCAGGTGCGCGTGTATTTGCATGTCTTTGCATCTCTACGCATCACTCATTCTCTAATGAGATGGAATTGTATAAATTTAGTCCTTTGGTGAGACCTTTAGTTCCTTTGGGTTAAAACATGTTATAGTATTGTTGTACAATATATCTTCATAGTACTAGCCCACTTTGAACCACACCTAGTTTGATAACAAACTACTTAACCAAATTCCCTCCTTTGCTGATACTATAGTATTCATATACTTAGCCATTTGTTGTATTATCCGTCACAATGTATCAACTTTGGAACTCATCCAAATCCATCATGGAACCTCCTTTAATTACATTGTGCCTCCCATAGTTTAAATTGAGATAAATTTAATTTGCATCTTGTGATAAACTAGTACCAATGTAACACTTTACAATGAACTATTTGTAACTATTTTTCACTTATACATGATATATTCTTAGTTCTTCCAAAGCTCATAAGAATATCTTTACTATCGCCCAATGATCATCTTATGAATCATTCTGGTATATGCTCACAACATTTAGAGCATAGGGCATATTTGGATATGTACATATCAGGTACTATTGATCAAAATATTCATTTGATTTCACTCACTAAGTGTCAATACACTTGAATCTTGATTCAATCCTTTCCATGCAGCAAGAACCTTTCTTGTCGTTTCCATATTGAACCGTTTCAATATTTCATATATGTACGTCTGGCACAGCCATATTAGCGCCTCAATCTATCCATTTAGACATTGATGCCAAATATTCTTGTTTTTCCCAAGTCTTTCATCGAAATCCAATTTTAATGAAATTCTTAATTCATGACAGTAAAAGATACATCATTTCCAAACAACAACATGTGCGCTACATAATGTATTGGAAATATGTCTCAGCGTTACCACTTAATTTCTTGCAAATGCAATCATCTTCATCATCTCCGATGAAATTAAACATTTTAACAGTTTCATCACGGTAATATCACCGAGAGGGCCCAGAGTATATTTATCTGTTATCAGGATGGACAAATCCCACTCTTGATCCATGATCCTCTACATAACACCTTCGTAGCATTGAACCCACCTTTATAGTCACACTGTCACGGTTGGACGTTTGATGTTATCAAGATAGTCTTCTAGTGTTAGTGATTGACATGATCTCATGGTGTAAGGACTAAGATTAATTCGTATGATTTTATCGAAATATAAACATAATGACTTTGATCATAATTCTATACTTCGGATCAATGTTCATCACATCATTCACCAATGCTATGACCTCGTTATTAACAACATCCAATGTCCATGATCAGGAAACCTTGATCATCTTATTAATCAACAAGCTAGTTTATAAGAGAGGCATAACTAGGAACCCTTTATTTGTTTATTAAACACACATGTATTAACATTTCCAACTAATACAATTAATAGAATGCAAAATAAATATTTATCATAAACAAGGAATAAGATAATAACCACTTTATTATTGCCTCTCGGGCATATTCCCTATAATTCTGGCCTCTGCACCAACTTACCCTCTTCGTCACGCTCCACCACTACCACAACACTTATGACTTGGTTTGTCGCTGCTATGTAGTGCAAAATCGGCTCTTTCGATAGTGGTGAAGCTAACACTAGTGAAGAGGCTAATATATTTTTAAGTTCACGAAATGCACTATTGGACTATGGTGTCCAAATAAACTTATCTGACTTTTTCATCAATTGATACAGAGGTGGTGCATTTTCCCCCAGCCGACTAACAATGGGACTTAACGATGCCAAGCAACCAGTAATCTTTTGGACATCGTTAAGACACTTTGATAGTTCCATCCGCTCAGTGCCACTGATTTTAGTTGGGCCTTGATACCTCGGCTTGACAAGAGGAATCCGAGTTATTTTCTGGCCGAGACACCGAAGGGAAATTCTTTCGGATTTGACTTCATTCGGAACCTTCTTAAGTTTGTGAATGTTTGTGTTATATCATTAAGGAGAGTATGACTCTCTTTGGTTTTGATTACCACATCATCGACATATACTTGCACATTTTTACCAATTTGGTCATGCAGACATTTTTGCATGCACCTGTGATATGTGGCGCCTGCATTACATAAACTCCTTTGGGAGATAGCGGCTGAGGTGGGCACTTCTGTAGCTAGCTGAAAAGTACTGTAGGAGAAGAATAATATTAGTTGTTGGCTATAGTTCACTGTGCATAATAAAATTTAAATATTGAAATGTCAAATTTTAACCATCTTGTCCTTCCCACGGATGACATTTGACTTGTTCATCTTTCACACATAGTATGGTATAGATGGCTTGTGTTGTTTAACTATAACTTTGAGGGAAGAAACTTGGTTAGAAGTCAATTCCAAATTGTTTCTAAACATGCAGTGATCATCAAATTCCTCACCCCCTTCATCCTTGGACCTAGAAAGAAAATATTAGAAAGTAGTAATCTGTATCTGCATATAAATGTAGAAAAACATGTACTTAGCCAATATAATGCCACACCTCTACGAATAAGGATCCTCAGTTTCTTGACTACTCTAAATCTTTTCATATAAGCTTTAGCTCTTTTCCTTGCTATCTTAGCTTTTATCTTGCGAAAAACTACACCAGGTTTATTCACATCATCATCAGATGAGACATTGATGACGACAACCTTAGTTTCACCAACCTTGTAGGCATCCTTTTTTAGCCTAAATTAGACATTTCACTAATTAGAATATTTAGTTTTTATTCCATATATAGTAGTGCCAGTAGCATCAATTTTAGAATCTGGTCATGTATCTCCCTGGCCTTCATCGTACCTGCCCCAAAGAGTAAATACAAGAATTAAGTTAGACTACAATTCTAATTAGTGAATTATTATGAGAATCAAATTCAGTGAGTAAACTAAATGGCGCTTCCAGTGAACTAGATTGAGCCTTTGTCGTAAGCAGCAATGTCGACACGCGGAGCACTAGATTGTGAGTACATATGTGCTGCCATAGAACAAGGAGGCGACGCATCGAACTAGAACAATGTGGCATCCAGAGAATAAAACTGTGACATAGAACTAAACAACAACGTCAACGCAATGACCTAGAACAAGGAGGCAACATGTCAAACTATAACGAGGAGGCGACCACATCGCCAGTGAGGAGGAGGTGACCACATCGCCGACCGTTTAACGAAGAGTTGATGCAGTGAAAGGGAGGTAGGTTGAGGAGCACTTACACGTCAGTGTGCAGCCTTCGCTGCCACCATCATCAATGGGATTCGGTCGTCGGCAGGGAGGGTATTTGGTCGTCAGCGGGAAGGGGAGAGGGTTTTCCCTAATGCGTATTTCGGGGAAATGGTGTGGGATTTGGGAGTGGCATGGAGAGGATAGGCTTTTTTCTAGCTACTATGACATGTGGGTCCCATGCGTGAGAGGTTTTGGTTCACACTGGCATCGTCTGCTAGGCTGATGAATGGGTCCCACGTGGACTGAATAACAACACAAGTTTTCTACCACAAAAAGAGCTTTTGTTCTGCCAATTTTGACAGACAGAATAACAACACAATGTTTTGGCTAATTTTCCCAATGAATAACTAATTCCATAAACTAAAGGACATTCATATTGATCAGTTCAAAGGCATGCACATAACAATTAGTTCAACACCAATCATGCAACACAGGCATGCACACAACCATTAGTTCAAGCATGCACCACAAAGCATGCACACACGATCAGTATGCTACATCATTGTCAGAGCCTACATACTGTTGGTATGCTACATCAGTATGCACCACCTCCTCCTCCTCTCCTTCGGCAACATCAAACTTATGTCTTTGAACTATTTTTGAACCACCCGCCAGTTTTTGCCCTTGGCTGTGTCTGGCATGTAGAACACTATTGTAGCCTGGGTTGCCAAGATGTAACTATCATCTGTGTACCAAAAATTGGTAATGTTGACACTCCGGAAGAGTTTATCATACACCATCTCTATATCCTTTCATCCCTCAAGATAATACCAACCGTAGTGGGATAACACAACTAGTCATTGGTGTTCCAAATCAGAGTTAAAATATAGCTCCTTGATATCCTTGAGGACACCATAAAATGGATATCCTTCTCCAAGTGATAACCTTTAGTCATTACTCCACAGTTTTATGTTTTCTTGCTCTTCTCATGGTCAGCTGTGAGGAACCGAACATCATTGGTGTTCTTACTCGGAAGTCTAGGCCACACGCCAATGCAAAAGGTCTTCATCTACATTTTCTAGATTTTTCTATCGCTTATTCAAGATCTGTATGTACCGCAGTAGAAATACAATATGGTCAAATCATGCATTGAAATGCTATATATGAAGGACAGAGATAAATGCAAAAGGAAACTAACATGGTCCTTGAACCATCTTTGAAATCCCTGCTCAAGCCTTCTTTCCACATTGGGCATTCCATCATTCACCAGACGTTCTCGGTGAAGACTGCAATCTAGAGAGTAACTCAGAATTAAAATCTTTAGGTGTATGGCAATATTGGATTCATAAGTATGGGAGATTAGAACATACATGATATATGGATTAACCTCCTCACAGTTGTTTAGGACATACCAAGTCATCTTTTTTAGCTCCCTTTGGAGGGTCAAATCAGTATCATCGCTTCCTGATACGTTGCTAACGTATCTATAAATTTTTATGTTCCATGCTTGTTTTATATCTACTTTCTTATGTTTTGCCCACACTTTGGAGTATTTTTATACACTTTCTGGGACTAAGCTATTAAGAAGATGCCACAGTGCCAGCTGCTTGTTTTCTGCTGTTTTTGGTTCCAGGAAAGTCAAAAAATGAATATTCTTGGAATTGGACGGGACAAAAGCCAAAGTCGATATTTCACCGAGGGGGACACAGAGCCAGAAGACAAGACGGAGAGGGGCCAGAGGCCAGCCACACCACCAGGCCGCGCGGCCAGGCCTGGCCTGCGCTAGGGGGTGGTGTGGCCGCCTAGGGCACCCCCTCGGCCTCCCCTTTCGCCTATAAGATGCCTCCGATAAAGAAACCCTAAGTACCCGGTCAAAATTTCACGAAAGAGTATGTAGCCGTTGTCATATCCATCCCTAGATTGGGAGGGATCTGAAGCTCTTCCCGGCACCCTGCCGGAGGGGAGAATTCACCCTGGAGGCCTTCTTCATCACCATGCAAGCCTCTGGTGTGATGTGTGAGTAGTTCATCCTTGGACAACAGGTCCATGTAGTAGCTAGATGGTTGGTTCTTCTCCTTTGTGGTACCATGTCTATATCTTGTGAGCTCTGTTCATGATCAAGATCATCTATTTGTAATCCTACATGTTGTGTTTGCGGGGATCCGATGGATATTGAGATGGTATTTCAGATTGATTATTGATTCTATCATGTCTTTGTTATTTGTGATCTTGCATGCTCTCCGTTTTTAGTAGATATCTTGGCCGAGTATATGCTAGCAACTCCAAGAGGGAGTATTTATGCTCGATAGTGGGTTCATGTCTCTAGGAATCTGGGAAGTGATAGAAATCTCTAAGGTACTAGATGTACTGTTGCTACTAGGGAGAAAATAGCAATCCTTTGTTCATAGAACAATCATATTGTTTACTTTACATGCAATGCTTAATGCAATTATCTTTTGCTTGCAACTTAATATTGGAGGGGGTTTGGATGATAACCTGAAGGTGGATTATTAGTCATAGATGCCGTTGGATTACGGTCTATGTATAATGTTGTAATGCCCAATCAAATCTCATAGGAGTCAAGATGATTAGTATATGCATGTATGCTTCCTCGATGTTTGTCAATTGCCCCGATGTAATTTGTTCACCCAACATGTCATCTATCTTAAGGAGAATCACCACTAGTGAACTATGAACCCTGGTCCTTTCTTTTACCATCAATCTACAACTATTTACTATTTTCTGTTTACTTTCTGCAAGCTATTACTATCTTCCACACATTACGTTTAATCCTTTGTTTTCAGCAAAACCGGTGGGATTGACAACCTGACTGTAAGTTGGGGGCAAAGTTATGTGGTTGTGTTGTGTAGGATTCCAAGTTGGAAACAACACCTTGGAGGTGTTTCCTTGCTCCTACTAGTTCAATAACCTTGGTTTCATAACTGAGGGAAAACTTGTTGTTGTGCTCATCATACCTTCCTCTTGGGGTTACCCAACGAGCTCGATATATTTTGAACCATCACTTTCTCCATAGTAGGTGGCATGGCTTCTTCCAATCAAATTCACACCATGGCCAAACACAGCACAAGATGATTCATATTGGTCACCTACATTTCTCGCTGGAAGATTGAATCTTGTCACAATATCATCAAGGTATCTAAAGAAAAAAGTCATGCACTCGGTAGCAATGTAGGCCTCTGTCACTGAACCTTCTAGACGTGACTTGTTCCTGACATATCTCTTCAGAGTACACAACAACCTCTCCATTGGATATAGACACCCATAGTTCACAGGGCCTCGGAGCATCACCTCATCAGGTAAATGCATATCCAGGTGGACCATCACATCAAAAAATGCCAGTGGAAAGATGTGTTCAAGTTTGCGCAGGATTACTGGGATTTCATCTTTGAGCCTTCCCAACACTGAAAGTTTCAAGTTTTTACTACACAATTGCCTGAAAAATCTTCCCAGTTCTCCAAGTGTCATATAGATATCAGGATGCAAATACCCTCGCATGCCAGGAGCCAATATTCCCTGCAATAGGATGTGGCAGTCATGGGTTTTAAGTCCCGTGATCTTGCGTGTAGGAACGCTATCACATTTTCCCTTGTTTGAACAAAACCCATCAGGAAAAGTATAGTCCAACAGATATTGACATAAACCTGTCTTCTGCTCCTTATTTAGGTAATATTGTGCATATGGACAGAGGAGGTCCTTCTCTATGTCTGTGGGTTACACCTGTAGATCTCGCCTAATGCCTAGGGATTCACAATCATACCTAGCCTTCGAGGTGTCCTTATTCTTCTTGTCAAGTTCAAGGAGTGTGCTAATCAAGTTGTCATAGATGTTTTTATCGATGTGCATCACATCCAGATTGTGCCAAAGTTTCAACGATGCCCAGTAAGGCAAGTCCTAGAAATCATGCGGCTGGTTCCAGATCGGTGAAGGATCTATTCGCTTCCTCTTTTTGCTCCTAGGATCACCTCCAGCTCCTGGTTTAAGATGCCTAACCTTCTCCAGCTCAGCTTGTAACTCAATTCCAGTAAATTTGCATGGATTCAAGTGGTCATCATGAATGTCGGCAAGCTTCGTCTCTTGCTGCAAGCGGTGGCGCCTCGGGAGGAAATGATGGTGCTCAATGTAGCATATTTTGCTCTTTATGGATTTGGACAGAGGATTTTTGTCACAATGCAGGCATGCATGATATCCTTTTGTTGTACACCCAGCCATAGTGCTACAAGATGTGTATTCATGGGTACACCAAAGAACCGCTTCTCAAAGATCAAACATTTCATTTTGAAATGCATCGTAAGAACGCACGCTCTTCCAAAGCTGTTGCAAATCGTCTAGAAGAGGATCAATAAAGAGATCAAAGTCCTTTCTAGGACTTGATTTGTCAAAGATTAGAAGGCAAAGCATGTAGTTTTATGCATCCATACAATCTCATGGTGGAAGGTTGTACGGGAGGGAAAATACAGGCCAGATACTATAGCTTGTGCTCATGGTTCCATACGGATTGAAGCCATCTGTGGCAAGGCTAAGCCTTACGTTTCTAGGTCGGCTAAAAAGTCCTACCATGTTCTGTCAAAATCCTTCCATGCTTCGCCATCAGCCGGATGACTAAGTATACCATCTCTGGGCATTCTCTTTAACTTGTGCCAGTGCATGTTCTCCGTTGTTTTCCTCGAAGAGAACAATCTATGCAGCTATGGTGCCAAAGGAAAATGACACAAGACTTTGACAGCCGATGACCTTCTTTCGAGATATTTCCACCTTGAGGTGCCACACTTAACGCAGTTGTCCAGCTTGTCATTGTCCGTCCAGAAGAGCATGCAGTTGCTTTTGCACATGTGTATGTTGTCATAGGAAAGTCCAAGCTCCTTTAGATAAGTTTTTTGCTTCACTGCATGATCTCGGCAGGCTATTGGGCTCCGGCAGTGCATCAACAAATAGCTTCATCCAATCATCGAAAGCAGTATTGGTGATCCGGTGATATGACTTGTGATGAAGGAGCTTCACAAAAAATGCAAACCTGGAGTGTTACTTCCCGGGTAAATCTTGCGCTTTGCCTCTTCCAACAACTTTGCAAACAATTTTTCATGCTTACCATTAGTTGGGACATTAGCAGCAATCTGCTCTGCAGTTAATGCATCGCCTACGTGCTTAAGGTCTTGCAATATATTTGGAACATTGTGACCTCCATCATCATCACCTTCATCATCCGTATACATATTGTCATTGTCATCACCGGCATGACCACCATTGGGTGCATATTCAATAATAGCAAGATCAAGTGGCTCTCCATGTTGTATCCGCCGAGTATACGTGTGCGACATGCCACTGAGGAGTAAGTGGTGATAAAGAAGCCCTGCATGTACCGTTGTCCGGTTCAGGCACTTACAGGGGCATGGAACCTCAGCATTCTCGCCATATCCCTCCTTGACAAATCTGACAAACTGTTTCAGGCTAGCTATGTAGGGTTCAGTAACTGTCTGCCATGAACAATCCAACTCATATCCGTCTGTTAAAAAATAAATAAACAAATCACACTTTCAGAACATGATATTATTTTTTAGAACAATTTTCTTTACAATGAACAATCCAACTCATATCCATGTGTTGAACAATTAAAACAACAAATCTCATTTTTAGAATAGGCTATTCATTTTTCAGAACAATTTACTTTACCATGAACAAATCTAGCTCCTATCAATATGTTGGACAATTAAACAAACTAATCACATTTTCTGAGAAGAATAATTCTTTTTAAGAAGAATTTTCTGTACATGAAGAATCCATCTGATATCCATGTGTTAAACAATTAAAAAAAACATTTTTTACCTTGGCAGATATGGAGACGAGCGAGTTGAGCACGGATATGGCACCTAGAAGGGAAGCTACCGAGATGCGTGGAGACATCGGCCGGAAGGGGAGTCCCAACGTTCAGCCTTGGAGTGCGGACACCAAAATGGAAGGGGAGACGGCAAATAGACGGGATCTCTGGTGTCGCAGCATGTGCTGAACCGGCAAAGGAAGCGGTGCCATATCTACCCTCGCGTGTGGTGGACCAGATTTCAAATTTTAATTCGAAATCTCCCGGGTGGAGTTCAGGTGATTGTGTGGGCGGCAAAGAGGTTGGTCCGACAAGTCAGCGAAATAAACTTCTCTTGTCCGGCTGACATGTGGGGTTCATCCTAGGTGGGTCCACCAGTCAGGGACCTCTTGGTTGCGTGTTCGAGACCTAGAGGTGTCCATTTTATTGAATTTCTTTGGACTTTATTTTGGCTCCATTTTGTCAGAATCGAAGAGGCACGTAGAGAGAGAGACAGAGTGTGCCCCATCGCTGCCTCCGGCGAGCTTTCACAGGAAGCAGGTGCGCGACATATATATTCTCCAATCTTCGGCGAGCTTCCTTCGTGTGTCGGTGGACGGCAGGCCGCTCGATCTCACGCGTTTTCTCGACAAATGCAGGGGAGCTGCAGTATCCACAGGCGTGCATGACGACGGCAGGCAGAGGAATGCAATCGGCCGTGGAATAACCGGCGGCGAGGCTCTACAGCAGCGGTAAGAATCCCCTTCACCGGAGTATAACCAGCAGCAAAGATCTTCAGCAACAGGAGCTCGATGAATCTGTAGGGTTTTCAGAGCTGCATAAATAGTACTTGTTCTTCATCAAATCCGTAGCATTTTCTCTATGATTGCTTCATCGAATCTGTAGCGTTTTCTCTAGGATTGCTTCATGGAGTATCTTGAGTAAATCTAGGATCTGCAAAAAATTATTGCAGATTCTGTTAGGTTGAATTTCTGCAGATTTTTTTGTTGGTACAATTTCTACTAATATTTTGTTAATAACAATATTAAATTTATGTATGCAGAACTGCAAATTAGTACGGTATGCACATCATTATTTGTATTTTTGCAGGATTGTCTATGTAGAGCTGCAGACTAGTTGTATTTCTGCATATATGTAGTACTAGTTGTAGTTAGTAGTGTATATACTAGATAAAGTACAATGTAATTAGTATCATTAATGTTCCTAGCTTGGGTATAAATCCCATAATTTTCCTAGCTTGGATAATGTAGTTTTTCCTCAAAAGATCATCCCTGCAAATTTAAAGTTTAGTTTTGATACTTTGAACTACACTAGTAGTAGGGATATTAGTAACATCATATCATTTATATATTTTGACACTAGTAGTAGTGTTTAGAGATATATTAGTTAAATCATATGATTTGACCAAGCAGAGATAACATCATAACATTTATATATTAGTTACATCATATCATTTATTTTCTTGATATTTTGTAATTTTTGTGTTCGGAAAAAAGGAATATGGCTCAAAATGAATATGTGACATGTCAGCAGCAACCTGCCTGGTGTGGGAGTGGAAACCTAGACTATGTGATGTATTTTAGAATGAGGGTGGTATCACCCCTTTTTATAGAGGTATTTGTAAGTATTCTCGATTTTCATATACATATCTTATTTTAAATTTCCATATATATCACTTTATGTTCATGATCTTATGGGTTTTTTCTGTTTCACAAATTTATGCAGGGTATTCCTTGTTGTTTCGCTGAGTGTATGCGACAATTAGCTCTTGGTGCACATCTGACCTAGATCCTTGCTTGGAGTGACCGCCATGATCAAAACAGAACAATTGATGAATACTACTTCTATGTGTTGTATGGTGGGAATTTTTGGAGGTCGGTAGCATTATGTGGGCCATATTGGGGGGGGGGGGTTCTGTGCAGCATATAACATTGAACAAAATGATTATCTCACATTTGCATATGATAGAGTAGACAGGTGCTTTATTGTTGAAGTGTCAAATGCTGATAATGTTTTCAAACCTTGGGTTGATCAAGACTAGTGTATGTATTAACTTCTTTGCATTCAATTGGTTTTTTCTTACACGCATGACTACTTTCTTAATTATGTTCCTTACACACAAACCTTCTTCAATTTCATATGCATGATCAGGGTGTTATAAGACTGCAGATTGCTGCAAGGTGACACTAGAGAAATCCATTCACCCATGTAATGTCAGTCGCTCTTAAATGAATTCCATATCTTGGGCATTCAACAACGAGTTTGTAAGAGACCTGGATGAAGATGAGGTCTTTGGGATCCCTTAGTTCTTGGTTAGTTAATCACTTTTTCCTGTTAATTTTTTCATGCAGGATGAAGATGATCTTCATTAGATGGTTAGTTAATCACTTTTTCCTATGCTTTTCCTTCTTAGTTTGTAAATTTATTAGGGTGGTCAGTTAACTAAGATATGTTATATATTTTTGTTACTCAGGAAATTCCTTTGAGATGCACAAGGGAACACAAATTCCCAAAGAAAGGGTTCTATTGTGTATGCATGAAAAATAATTGTGATGAAGGCCTAAAAATCTTGGGACGATATCGCATATCGGAAGTATATGACGATTGCATTGAGTTCACTGACCCTTGGCCTGAATTCTATGCTGAAAACATAATTTGCCTTGATGATCTCCTCGTCGTCAATGTCAAGGTGATGAGGCACTATATCAAGCTGATTATTGAGGTAGTCACCGGTCCAGCAGAGGAACATGAGGATGCGGAAGACGACAGCGACGAGTAGCAGGCGTAGGATGAAGACAAGAGTGTTGGCTCTGTGATGTCGGTTATAGCTCAGAACTTATGAATAAATCATCAGGATTTAAATTTCAAGAATGCATGCTTAGAAACTTTTGTGTTGTTGTATGTTAAACTAGCAAATCTCTTTTGTTCAAATCTCTTGGGTTGTACCACCTTCTTTATATTTAATTATGAAACAGAAAATATAAATGATTTCTCTCAATTTCTCGCATCGAAAAATGCACAACTAATTTCATATTCTCACAAGAACCAGCCCCACTTGTTGAATCGGCGGCACTACCACGATATCCATGTAACCACGATGAGTTCTCGAACTGAAGCTGCAGTTATTCATTATTACCACCTATCCACGATCTTTGTGGTTATTCCTGGCACGCTTCTTTTTCATGTTCCTCGCTCATTCCTCTATTCTGGAACCGTCGGTTCTTATTCTTCCTCGCAGGAATTTCCTTGCAGGCATTTTCTTTCACCCATTTCCTTGCAGCCATGGATGATGGGAAATGCACAATAGAGACCCACTTCATCCCTGCCCGTGGCACCGCGACTTTGATGGTCGTGTACACATATGATGAAGCAACTATGGAGACAACTCTCGCTAGGTATGAGCAATTACATGAGAAAGAGTAGTACAAGTTCGTGGGGCTAGACTTGGAGTACACCCGTGCAGATAAGCAAAAAAATCCTTCACAAGAGATAGTTGTCATGCAAATCGCCATACATGAGGAGGTCCTTCTTTACCTTTTCTGCGGGTATGTGAAATTTAATTTGAGATCATCACTTCTGCATCCCTTGTTATCTTGCATCCCTAAAACCCTCTAACTGCAGGAGTAAACCAACTGAGAAGCATTGTCCGGCTCTGGTCGAGTTCTTGTGTAGGAAAGGGATAACTTTCACTAGCATGGATATGACAAATGACACAACTATGCTTTCTCATGCATTGATAAAAATCCCACATGGGTACCACATCGACATCCAAAATCTGTACAAGATCAAACCATACCCAAAGAAGGATGGAATGGGTGATCTGGCAGTAGAAATCATCGACATATCCTATGCAAAACTGAAGAAATTGAAGTGAATCGAGCACAACTACTGGGAGTGGAAGCTGATGAGCCAGGTGCACCTCGAGTATGAAACAAGAGATGCCTACATGGTGTACGGGTTGTACAGTAGGCTCATTACCATGAAAGATGGGATGGTTCAGGGGGTTTTCACGATAGAGCAATGCCCTAGTTGCAAGCGAGCCCAGCAGAAGAAGCACGAGGAGGACAGAACGCGGTATCAGGAGGACCAGGAATCTTGGAAAGGTGGTGACAACAAGTGGTTGAAGGGGAAGCAAGTCAAGGACGACAATGAGTGGTGATAAATTATGTTTTTGAACTATATTAGTATATAGTTTATTTTATGTAGTATATATTTTGGGATGTACAGATCAGTTTGGGATCTAAGCGTTGGAAGAACATGCATGCATGTATGTGTTCCTATATGATATATGTACAAAAGTGTGATGGGTTGTTGAGATAGGCATTATCTAGGCTCCTGGTGAGCATGGTCTCTCACATATATCGATATGTGCATGATCCAGCATCTTCTTGGGCTCAAACTTTGATATCTACCATGTTGCTATCACCTAAAACAAACCAAAATATTTATAAAAATCCATTGTTCAACCCTCATCTAGAGAAATCTATGGGGTAGATTGTCTATGGGGCCCATGATCTAGGGTTTCGTTGACCGAGCATCGGAGCATTTGAATCCCTCTAGATCTTGCATGTGTTTGTAGAATATGCAGAGTATGTACAAAAGTTGATCCGCATGACCACATTACATGTGTTCTTTTCTAAAACCACATTGATATCCACATGACCACACACACTTACGTGGATTCTGTGATGCAACTTCTGTCACACTGGTGCAACATGCAATGTGGAAGTTGCTTTCCTATGTGTTTTTGGTCTCTTTAACCATGGTTTGCCACATGGATCCCCTAGAGTCGTTGCACACATTGATATCCACTAAAATCATTGATCAACATGACCACATTGCATGTGTTCTTTTCCAAAACCACATTGATATCTACATGACCACACACACTCCAGTTGGATTCTGTGATTTCAACTTCTATCACACTAGTGCAACATGCAATGTGGAAGTTGCTTTCCTATGTGTTTTTCGTCTTTGTACACCATGGTATGACACATGGATCCCCTAGAGAGATTGCATGTGTTCTTTCCCTAAACCACATTTTGATATCCACTAGAGTCATTGATCCACATGACCACATTTCATGTGTTCTTTTCCTAAAACACATTGATATATATCCACACGACCACACACACCAGTGCATTCTGTGATGCAACTTCTGTGACACTAGTGCAATATATGCAATGTGGTATGTGTGTTTTTGATCTCTGCGACCATGTTTTGACACATGGATCCCCTAGAGTAATTGCATGTTGTGTTCATTTCCTAAACCACATTGATATCCACTATAGAGTCATTGATCGACATGACCACATTGATATCCACATGACCACACACACACTCCAGTGGATTATTCTGTGATGCAACCTTCTATCACAGTAGTGCAACATGCAATGTGGAAGCTGCTTTCCTGTGTGTGTTTGGTCTCTGTGACAATGGTTTGTCATGGATCCCCTAGAGTCATTGGATGTTGTGTTCTTTTTATAAACCACATTGATATCTAGAAGAGTCATTGATCCACACGACAACATTACATGTGTTCTTTTCTAAAGTAACCACATTGAATCAGATGACCACACACACACTCTAGTGGATTTTGTGATGCAATTTTTGTCACACTGGTGCAACACGCAATGTGGAAGCTGATTTCCTATGTGTTTTTAGTCTCTGTGACCATGGTTTGACACACGTGGATGCCCTAGAGTCATTGCATGTGTTCTTTTCCTAAACCACATTTTTATCCACTAGAGTCATTGATCCACACGAACACATTGCATGTGTTCATTTCCAAAACCCACATATTGGTATCTACATGACCACACATAATCCAGTGGATTCTGTGATGCAACTTCTGTCACACTGGTGCAACATGCAATGTGGAAGCTGCTTTCCTATGTGTTTTTGGTCTCTATACACTATGGTTTAACACATGGATCCCATAGAGTCATTGCATGTGTTCTTTTCCTAAACTACATTTTGATATCCACTAGAGTAATTGGTCCACATGACCACATTGCATGTGTACTTTGCCTAAAACACATTGATATCCACATGACCACACACACTCTAGTGGATTATTCTGTGATGCATACGCAACTTTTGTCATACTGGTGCAACATGCATTGTGTCTTATATGTGTTTTTGGTATCTGTACCATGGTTTGACACATGGATCCCCTATTTTCATTGCATGTGTTCTCTTCCTAAACCACATTGATATCCACTAGAGCTACTGATCCACATGACCACATTGCATGTGATCTTTTCCAAAACCACATTGATATCTACATGACCACACACACTCCAGTGGATTCTATGATGCAACTTTTGTCACACTAGTGCAACATGCAATGTGTGGAAGCTTCTTATTTCCTATATGCGTTTTTGGTCTCTGTGACCATGCATGGTTTTACACATGGATCCCCTAGAGTCACTGCATGTGTTCTCTTCCTAAACCACATTGATATCCACTAGAGCCATTAATCCACATGACCACATTGCATGTGTTCTTTGCCAAAACCACATTGATATCTACATGACCACACACACTCAAGTGGATTTCGTGATGCAACTTCTATCACACTGGTGCAACATGTAATTTGGAAGCCGATTTCCTATGTGTTTTTGGTCTATATGACCATGGTTTGACACATCGATCACCTAGAGTCATTGCATGTGTTATTTTCCGAAACCACTCTGTTATCCACTAGAGTCATTGATCCACGTGACCACATTTCATGTGTTATTTTCCAAAATCCCATTGATATCTACATGACCACATGCACTCTAGTGGATTATATGATGCAACTTCTTACACACTGGTGCAACATGCAATGTGGTATGTGTGTTTGGTCTCTGTGACCATGGTTTGACACACGGATCATCCCCTAGAGTCATTGCATGTGTTCTTTTCCTAAACCACATTCATATCCACTAGAGTCATTGATCCACATGACCACATTGCATGTCTTGTCTTCCTAAACCACATTGATATCCACATGACCACACACACTCAGGTGGATTATTCTGTGATGCAACTTCTGTCACACTGGTGCAACATGCAATGTGGAAGTTGCTTTCCTATGTGTTTTTGGTCACTGTGACCATGGTTTGCACACATGGATAATCCCCTAGATTCATTGCATGTATTCTTTTCCTAAACCACATTGATATCCACTAGAGTCATTGATCTACATGACCACATCGCATGTGTCCTCTTTTCCTAAACCACATTGATATCCACATGACCACACACACTCTAGTGGATTATTCTGTGATGCAACTTCTGTCACACTAGTACAACATGCAATGTGTAAGCTGCTTTCCTATGTGTGTTTGGTCTCTGTGACCATGGTTTGACACATGGATCCCCTAGAGTCATTGCATGTATTCTTTTTCCTAAACCACATTGATATCCACTAGAGTCATTGATCCACATGGCCACATTGCATCTGTTCTTTTCCTAAAACACATTGATATCCACATTACCACACACACTCCAGTGGATCCTATGATGCAACTTTTTTCACACTGGTGCAACATGCAATGTGGTATGTGTGTTTTGATCTCTGTGACCATGGTTTGACACATGGATCATCCCCTAGAGTCATTGCATGTGTTCTTTTCCTAAACCACATTGATATCCACATAAGCACACACACTCCCATGGATTATTCTGTGATGCAACTTCTGTCACACTGGTGCAACATGCAATGTGGAAGCAACTTTCCTATGCGTTTTTGGTCTCTATGACCATGGTTGACATGGATCCCCTAGAGTCATTGCCTATGTTCTTTTCCTAAACCACATAGATATCCACTATAGTCATTGATCCACATGACCACATTGCATGTCTTATTTTCCAAAACAACATTGATATATACATGACCACACAAACACTCAAGTGGGTTTATGTGATGCAACTTCTATCACACTGGTGCAACATGCAATGTGGAAGCTGCTTATTTCCTATATGTGTTTTTGGTCTCTGTGACCATGGTTTGACACATGCATTGATCCCCTAGAGTCATTGCATGTGTTCTTTTCCTAAACCACATTGATATCCACATGACCACACACACTCCACTAGTGGATTCTGTACCTGGCACAACTTCTATCACACTGGTGCACAAACATGCAATGTGGAAGCTGCTTTACTACGTGTTTTTGGTCTCTATGACCATGGTTTGACACATGTATCCCCTAGAGTCATTGCATGTGTTCTTTTCCTAATAAACCAGATTGATATCAACTAGAGTCATTGATCCAAACATGACCACATTGCATGTGTTCTTTTCAAAACCACATTGATCTACATGACCACACATATACTCTAGTGGATTTTGTGATGCATGCAACTTCTGTCACACTGGTGCAACACATACAATGTGGATGGAAGCTTCTTTTCTATGTGTGTTTGGTCTCTCTATGATGCATCTTATTGGTATCAAACTTTGACATCTACCCTATGTGTTTCTATGACCTAAAAGTAATGAAAAAATAAGGATAGAAGTCAATTGTTCAATCTTAATCTGGAGAAATCCATTGTTCGAAACCGCATTTTGAATCTAAATTTGAATACATTATCCAAAATACTGTTACCTCTCTTGAGATCATTATACAAGTAGGAATATAAAGTAGTAATCCACATTATTGCTTTTTTCAAGATTTATTCGTCAATAATTTATAGTTTTCTTCAGTAGGCCCTTTTAGTGAAGACTTTCTAAAATATGGTTAATTTATTTGAACCCTCCATCATGCATTAGATGGCCACGACACCAACCCCAAATTTCCAGGGCAGGTCCTCCCGCCCACACAAAATTTGGCGCCAGCGCGGGAGAGTTTCTATGCAAATGAAAACTTCTCATGCTGCAATTACCTTTCAGCCCACCCAACAGCGCCACCCAAGCATTTGCCCAAAGGTCATTTATGTAATCTAATTGAAACCCTTTTTATCCCCTCGCCGAAATGAGAAAGATCCAAATTTCTCCACCGCCCTCGGTGCCGTCCTTCCCGCCATCCTCTCCCTTTTCCCCTTACCCTCCCCACCGTCCTCTCTGTTTCCCCTCGCCCTCCCTGTTGTCCTCTCCCTTTTCCCCTCGCCGTGGTCCATCTCTCCGCCCGCTGCCTTTAATCCCCTCATCTCCATCCGTCCCTCTAGTAGTAACCTCAGCATCACCCTAGCACAAACCCTAGCCCCTCCTCACCGTCCCGGTTTTCCACCACATCCATCGACCTCGCCGGTCGTCCACCTCGCCGACAGACCGATGACCTTGTCTACCACCTCACTATACACTTCATCGGCAAAGTAGGCTAACTCGCCGTACACCTCGTCATCCACCTCGCCGTCCACCTAGCTGACAAGGCCCATCAGCAAACTGACGAGGCCCGCCTACCTTGCCATCCACCTCGTCACCCACCTTGTCGACGAGGTCTGCTACCTCGCTGTCCAGCTTGATGCCATGTGCCCTGGGTCACTACAAGAAATGTTGTATCGAAAAGGCCCTGTAGCCTGCAGGCAAGGAAACACGTTCATTCTCGATGCTCATGTTTTTTTACTTTGTCTATGAAATGGTGTTCATTATCCTGTTCATGCCACCACTTTGCCTGTTTTGTTGCAGTTATTCTCTCTTATTTGTTTTGCCTGTGAACTTGCTTGTGATTTTACAAATCTTGTCATCGGAGTTACATTATCCTGTCTATTGCATTAGTTTGACTGCTTCATGACATGTCTGATGAGCAGAATATAAATTGTTCATAGTAGTCTATTTTACATGATGATTACTATTGAACAATCAACATCATATGTTATGGCTTGTTTAATTGCCTATTTAATTGCATGAAAGATGCTTATCCTTCTGACGTTTAATTGTCCTGCCCTGCTTACTAGTGCAACCAGCCAACCAATTGATAAGTGCCAATTGATAAGTGAGATTCGGAGTATTCGACTTATGATCAGTTTACATGCAGATAAAGTTTGCATTATCTTGGTTGTTCCATTGGTTTGGCTGCTTCATCCTATGTCTTTTGATCAGAGTATAAATTGATCATAGTGGACTGTATTACATGATGATTACTACATAACAATCAGCACCATAAGTTATATTTTGTTTATTTGCATGATAATTGTTTATCCCGCTTATGTTTTATTATGCTTATCCTCTTTAACTGCATGTATACTATTTCGTCTTATGATCTATTTGCGTGTGATAAAGATTGCATTATCTTACTTTTTTGCATTAGTATTTCAGCTTTATCATACGCCTTATGATCACAGTAGAAATTGCTCATACTGAGTTGTCACATGATGAGTTCTATAGAACAATCAGTACCGTAGGTTATATTTCCTGTTTAATTGCACTATTGATGCTTATCCTGCTTATGTTTTATTGTCATTCCATGCATATTATCCAACCATGATCCAACATTTCCCTGCTTTTGTAAAATTGTCTCACTCTGCTATTATCGCAAACAGTTAGTGAATTTTCCAGCTTGTTCATTGTCTTGTCTCTTCCATTGGTTTGGCCGATTCATCATTAGTCTTGTGATATGAGATTCAGAGTAGAAGTTCCTCATAGTGGACTATTGTACATTATGATTAGTATAGAACAATCAATACCATAGGTTATATTTTTGTATCTTACTTGGAGTTGTTTATTCATGATAGAACCACAATTGCATCCCATGGAATAAAGACGGCTAGGAAACATCATGAGAAACAATGCACGGATGCAACAAATGGGTGTTAGGCCCCTTGTTTATGCATCTCCCACTGAATTCTCCCCTAAAAAGAGTAAGGGTGAAGGCTCTGGATCTGACTATTATCCTGAAGAGGAGGAGTAGGATGAGCTATAGGTTGTCCCCTTACTTGCCTACTCATCTTTTGTGTAATTATTTGCTTACTTAATTTTCCATATATCTTGTGTTTTTTTATTATCCTGAATTGACTACCTTTGAATTGTGTAGACTGAGAAGAGGAAATATAAGAAGAAACATGTCGTCATGACAAGGATGGCTGTTGGTGGTGGATCAGCTTCTCGGAAGCGCGTCTTGGCTAGCATGGCTGCCTCGATAGAAAGTACGAGACATACCAGGTCTAAGGGGAATCCACTAGAAGTACTTCCACCTCCAAGTTCTCCACGGCGCCCACCAAGACCGCCAAGTGCTGTGACCTCTTCGCAAGAAACTCAGAGTCCTGCAGATCCTGATACTCAAGGAGAGAAGGTAGCAGCCCAAATCGAGATGGCAGCACTCCATGGCAGGAAGACAGCAGTCCAAGACGAGCAGACAGCTGCCCAAGTCAAGCAACCAACTACCAAAGGAAATCACATTATATCCTTTGAATGGCACTTATTATATGGTAGAACACTAACTCCACATTATATGTTTGTAGATGATTTTGTCCATCATCCTTCTGAACACAATACTATACATGATGATCCTCAAATTGTCTTAAGAGAAAAAAACATGGGGAAGCAGTGTGAGAACATGTCCAAAGGAGGAAAGCTTCCATTTGTAATTCCTCCAGGAAAAACTATTGCTTCTAGGTTCGCCACTGAGTGTGCAAAAATAGTCAGGACTGGTATGCCTATCTTCCCGCACTAGAAATTGAACAAGGAGAGGCCGGATGACAGAGCAGAGTTCTATGACAGAGTTTCCATATGTTCTGTGACTCAACAACCCTTTTCTTCTCATTATTGTTCATACAAAGGATGATGCATGCTATTTTATTTCAGCAAAAGTTTGTCATGGATGCATCACAACTGAGGTGCAGGTTGCTTGCAACCAGCAGTTAATGAGGCACGCAAGAATTCAAAGGAATCTCCAGAAGAAGCAGTTTTTTTACCCCTTGCAACTGAATTAAGTAACAAGGATATCTCGTGTTGAACACATGAACAATGTAGAGTGGTGCAAGCTTGTTCATTCTTCGACTAATCCTAGGAACTAGGTCAAGTCATGTCTACTCAACTTCCCCCTATTTGTGTTTAACTAGCACTTCCTCTTATACTCTATGCTCTATCTTTGTGTAGGCATGTTGTCTAATCAACAGGCAAACAAGAAATAAACAACCTTATCACAGTGATGTATTTTTCTGTGATAGCCGGGGCTTCTCCCATCACAATGTGAAAAAAGCAACAGTAATCCCTCTAGAATACTTTTCGTCTTTCTCATCTTTCAAAATTTCAATGCCATATTTGTCTCCAAAATGAGTATGATCAACTTGTAATTTGGTGGCTATTTTTCTAATGTTCGATTCTACTCCTAAAACTCATAGGCAACCATGGAAAGAAAGATGGCGGCTAATGCTACAGAAGATATCACTAAGGTTGAACAACCTGCTTCCACCGACATGGTGCACTATGCACCGTCGTAGAACATCAACATCCATTCTTCAAGACCAACCAAGACTCTCCTTGAATTGCAACTCGAGGCTCAGAGAGCAAGGAATGCGATACTACGCAGTGCCATTGTGGGGTTGCAGACGGAGAAAACAGATGGCAAGGTAGAAGCCCTAAAGGAAACGCGGGAAGTGTGGAAGAAACTATACCAGTTCCATGTTTGTCATCTTCGTATAATTCAATACCCTATTTGTCCATGAAGATGTGCTTGGAATTTGCTTGCTAGTTTTCTAATGTTTGCTTCTATAACTATCAGGCATTCATTGGAACCACGATGGCTCCATCTGTTGTAGAAGATGGCATTGAGGATCAACCCCTTGCTTCCACTGATGAAGGCATCCATGCTTCAATACCAACCAACTCTCTCCTTGAAGCCCCACTTGGGGCTGAGAGAGCAGTGAATGAGGCAATGGACAGACACATTGCAGCATTGCTGAAAGAGAAAGAAGCAAGAAAAGAAGCACGGGAAGCACTTGTGAACTTTGTAGACCTTATAAATGCATCACTTCAGCAATTCTTAGCTATGTTGTGTAAGTGAACTGGTGGTGTGACTGAAAACTTGTTAGGATCTTTTCTTTATTTTGGTGGAAACTTATGTGCAAACCTATTATGTCCCCTGAAACATGTGGCTTACAATTTCTATCATTTTGATCTAGACCGTGCAATCTAGCGAAGTATCCAGGTTCAGGGCCCTTGTGTGGAGGTAATACCCCTACTCCTGCAATCTGACTATGGGAGATATCTGGGATACAACTTGCCCCTCGAGCTATGTGAACTGGCTAGCTACTCAAATGCCAACCGTGTATCTATATATGTCTAACTGAGCTAGTATGTGTGCTCTATGTGAGTGAGCTAGCAGGGAGAGCTAGCTTCCTGTGAGTGATCGATTGGAGTGTCCCTGAATGAATGAGTGAGTCTGTCTCCTTGGTGCCTTATAATGGTGGCCGAAGGAACATGGCGGGACCCACTTGGCCTAATTTCTACTATTTCCTGTTTCATGCACGAGGTAGGCCACAGTGCATAGGTACAGTGCATTGTGCTACACTAGTGCACATGTAAGCAGTATGCCTCATGTCTCCTAATGTCTTGTCGTTGCCTCTTCCTTGCTTGTCCTTCTCGATAGGATCCAATGCCTGGGGGCACCTGCCTGCTGGTCTTGGTGCTGACCGGTACTAACAGCTGGGGTAGTTGGCGCCTGGAGCGAGTAGCGAACGATCCCCTGATCGATCCGGCTGGGGGCGGTAGCGATCGTACCGACCGGCTGAGGCCCAACCGGAAAGGAGCCACCCGCCTGGTGAGGCAACCGGACCACCCATGGCACAGGGAGCCTAGCTGGACTAAGGCGGCAGTGGCACACCCGGGCGGGCAAACAACTAGCGGCCCAGCCGGGTAGAGATGCAGCTGGAGTCACGCAGCCGGGGTCGCGGGGTAACGAAGAGGCCCAGCCAGATGAGGTGCGAGGCGGCCCAGCCGGGTAGCGCGAGTCCGCCCGGGTAGGATCTAGGCGGGGAGAGCGGGCGGGAGGCCGGCTGGGGGCCCAGCCGGGAGGACCGTGCAGCCCAGCCGGCGGCAGCGTAGCCCAACGGTGGTGAGCTCGTCCAGGAGAGTGCGGGTGGGCCGGATGGCACTTTCTAGCCGGCCCAGGATGAATTTGCCGCCGTAGTTTTCTCTAAATCTTGATATTTTGCCTTTTCTGTCTGTCTTGGGTGCATCTTTTGGGTACCCCGTGGATAATCCCCCCGACACTAGCCCCCGAGCGCGCGCTGATATCACCCGGAGGGGGAAATTCGCACGAGCTCCAAAAACTTGATGTTGTCGTTGTAGATGAAGTTCTTGAATGGTGTCTGGATGGACACCTCAGGCCCGGGAGGCAATACAACACTAGTGGGGGCATACAAGCGCACCCACTAGGTGTAGCCCCCGAGATTCAAAGTAGGTGACGGAGGCAGGTGCTTCGACCTTCATTTGTACTTGAGATCCGACTCGGTGTAGTCATGCAAAACAAACACATTGAAATGAATTTTTGTCAGTACATTAACATACAGTACGCATGCTGTCAACCGAATGATGGTTTTACTTTTCAAAAACTAGCTTGTGCTTTTCTGAACACTTAGTCACTTTCCCGTGCGCTCTGTTGTTTACGCTGTGTCCTTGCTAGAGGCAGCCGGGTTGAGGTCTAGCGCTGGAACTGAAGGGGGGCTGACAATACATTGCGCACGGTACTGGGGGCTTAGAAGCCGGAAAATACCAACTAGGCACAAGGCCGGAATGTCCAATCTATCGCATCCTTCGCCGTTTTTTATGCGGGATACCTCGGGCTTTTGCTCTTGCTAGTCGGGTTGCGGTCTGTAGCTGAGACGAAGAGTGGGCCTCTGACACCATTGCACACGACTCAGTCGGTTTACAGAATTAGCAGGTCGGGCCAACCGGCGAGCCCCCGGATAGGGGTTGCCGGCACCGGAAAACTGAAAGCAGGAAACAGGCAACATCTAGCGAGCCCTCAAGGGTTGCTCGAGGTCGGAAAAACACTCACGTTGCTGCAGTCGGTGCAGTAGGGTTGATGGCGCGATTCTGTAGGCATTGCGGGTGCTGAAACGGTCTAAATGGCGTTCTAGTTGGATGGCCCGGCTCCAGCTGGACAGGCAACCAAACACGGCGTAGCAGGGTTCGGTCCCTAGCCGGCCAGACAACCAAATGCGCCAGGACACATAGAGCCGGCCTGGGCCAGCCAGCTCAACCGACAACCAATCGGGACGAAGTCGCGTGGAGTCTGCCCGACTTAGCCGAAATGGGTCCGAAGCGGGCTAATCGGACAAACGAGCAGGCTCAGCTGGACCGACGGACCAAACGGCCGAAACGGTCATAGCCGGATCTGAATTTTCTCCTATTCTTCCTTGTCTTTTTCTTGCCGAATTTTTCTTTCTTTCTCCCAACCGGCTAGCCTTGCCGGACAATGCTCTTTTTTTTTTACTTTTACTCAACCGGCTGGCCCAACCGGCCATCTTTCCGATCTTTTTAGCTAGCCAAACCCGCCGAGACTACCAGCCGGACTTCTTTCTTTTTCTTTTCCCCTTTTTTATTTTTCTTCTCTCTCCTTTATCTAACCGGCAGGCCCACCACTCCTCTCTCCTTCCTTTTACCTCCTTTTTTGTTTTTCTCCTCAACCGGCATGTCCTCCTCCAACCGAACGTACCAGAGAGCTCAGTCCGAGTAGCACGCGCGTGCCTTGGAGGGATGCAGCCGGTGGGGAGCTCGCGGCAGGTCACACGCACGTGCGGCTTCGCAGCGCCACGGGCAGCGGAATCACGGCTCACCGTGGAGGACGTGCGGGCGGCGTAGGGGAGGCTCGCCAGGGCGCCGCCGCAAGCCTGGCGGAGGCGAGCCGGCACAGGCGGCAAAGACTGGGTGGCGCGGGCGCGCTGCTAGGAACGCGTGTGGAGGAGTCGCTGGGCCGGACACGGGTGCAGCTGCGGGCATCGGGTTGGCGGTGGTCGCACGCGGGCGAGTGCGCAGTGGCTTGCATGGGCGCACATGAGCAAGGGCTCGGCTGGAGGAGCAGAGAAGGGACACGGTGGCACGCAGGCAGGCGCGCACGCGCGCGCGGCAGCATCAGGCAAGGGGTCGCAGGGATGGAGAAAGCTGGGGCGGCACGGTGCTCGCGCGATGACATAGAGGGGCGCCAGGCAGGGTAAGGTAGGTCCACAGTGGCGGCTCAGGAGGAGCGTGGTGGCGTGGAGAAGATGGACGGCACGGGCGCGAGGCATGCACGCGCGCGCAGTGATGCTGGGGATGTGCGTAGGAAGATGTGTAGACGGGCAGGGCCGCTGCGAGGACGCATGTTGGGTAGCTCAGCGTATGAGCGCGGGCGCGTGGGGCCTGTAGCGAGAAGGACCAGACGTGGCGGAGACACCGCTCGTGACCCATAGCTTGCACGGGCGAGGGCGGGGCTTGCCGCGGACGCAGAGACAACGGCCTCGACGCACGTGGATGCGCACGTTAGAGAAATGGTCATGAGCTAGCTCAACGAGGTCGTGGAGGCGCGGACGGTAGCCGATGACGCCGTGGCAGCGAAGTCGACGACGAAGCGGCCGCGAGGGCGAGCCCCCGGGCTCGCAGACTTGCTACAGGGAGGGCGGACGAAGGTGCTGCAGCCGCGGATAGGCCGGCGCACCGTAGCGCGCGTGGGAGAAGTTGATGATCGTCGGATGGGGTCGCATGCACTCGGGCGTACGCGCGCGAGGCCGAGCCGCTGATGTCGAGGACAAACATGTCCGTGCAGGCACGGAGACAGGACGACAAGCCCCGCAACGACTTGACGAGGTGAAGACGCGGGCACAATGGCGGCGACGAGCCTCCGAGCAACTCAGCGAGGCAAAGGAGACCACGACACGACGGTAGCGAGCCCCCGAGAGACTCGAAACGGCCTCGGTGATACTGGTGTGGGAGCAGCGGCAAGCCCCCGGGTGATGTTTGGAGCTGAGTCGGTAAAGGCGATGATGAAGAAAATCGATCCCATGCGGAACGGAGCTAAGTCGGTGAAGACGATGATAAAGAAAATCGGTCCCATGCGGAAAGGAACTCCGGCCGAAGCTATGTTTGTCCCATGGTGGACGCCAACTGTTGTGTTGGAAACAATAGTGCCTGAGAAGGCTAGATAGAGGTGTGGGCAAATGGCAGGGAAGCTCTCGACGGTGTTTGCAAGCGGGATTGGGTATAAGCGAGTGTAGCGTGACACAGAAGTACCCAGGTTCAGGGCCCTCGTGTGGAGGTAACACTACTACTCCTGCAATCTGACTATGAGAGATATCTGGGATACAACTTGCCCCTCGAGTTGTGTGAACTGTCTAGCTACACTACAAGAAAAGTTTTCTTTCGCAATGACTTGGCCCGACGGTTGTCGTAGAAGGCGCGTCTTCCGCGAAGAAATTCTCGGCTCAGCCATGGACGATGGAAAACTTTTTTTCTGGTTTCGCGGCCCTCTACTACAATGGATCTGCTAAAAACATGGAGGAAGCTCGGTCATCACGTGGCAGAAGCAAGATTTTTGTTTCCTCACGAGATGTTGACTCACCGAAGTATGGCGTGTGGGTCCCGGACGTTAGTGTCTCTAGCGGACCATACTTTTCGGTCACGCCTCCCTGATTTGAACTCGATAACGTTGCTCGAGGCATCTACTGTTTAGTCAGGCTGCTAGGTCCCACATGTCAGCCTCTCATTAGAAGGATCGTGTGTATGATGGAATTCGAAAACGCTAGAAAAAGGGCGCCCTCATGGGAGTATGCTCCGCGACGCTGCTCGTGGCAGCATGTGCATGATTTTGGTGCGTCCCGTCGAGCGGGGGTGTCTTGTTTTCTCGACACGTGTAGTTCTTGTAGCGCTTCTGGATGTTTGGGTTGGGGTGTTCGACGGTTTTGTTCCGTCGCGGGACGTCTCCTGGTTTTTCTGTTGTTTTGTCGTTTTTTTCTCTTTTCTGGTTCGTATGAACTGTGGTTTGCGTTGCTTGCACTGCTTGTAGGAGGAGTTCTAGTTAGTCGTGGGACTGGAGGCAGTGCATAATAATCTGTCTTGGCAGTGGCGCAGTGTTATGGTTACTCTTTTTCGGTCCTATTTTTCTCTTTGTCTATCTCTTTTTTCTCATTTTCGGTAGTTAGTATCTGCTTTTATTTTTTTTACTTTTATTTAATTTTGTTTGTTTTCTTATATTTATGGGCAATGGAGATTTTGTGGGGTGTAATGGGAGGGGTTCTACTTTGAACTCCTATTTATCTATACTTTGAACAAAGTCTTTTAAGGTTACATTGTGTTACATTTTGCTAGTAGGACAGTGAGACAGTGCAACAGTTATATACTGAGGAGTTCATGGAGTGCCCTGCTCAGCATCTGCTCTGTGCTAGTCCGTGCACTGCTTAGACTAGAAGTTCGAGTGGCTTGCTGGTAGGACATAGAGGCAGTGCATAGCATGTATCCCGAGCAGTGCGTGGCGTGCAGTGCTGCGCATCAGGAGGCAATGCAGTGCTTACATGAGGAGTTCGAGTGGCTTGTTTGTAGGACAAGAAGGCATTTCATCGTTTGTATGTTCAACAGTGCACGGCGTGCACTGCTGAGCATCTGCGCTTTGCTGGGCAGTGCACTGCTTACAGTAAGATTTCGAGTGGCTTGCTGGTAGCACAGGGCCACAGTGCATTGTTTGTATCTTGGGCAGTGCATGGCGTGTAGTGCTGGGCATCTGCGTTGTACTGAGTCATGCACTACTTACAGCAGGCCATGCACTGCTTACCGGAGTAGTTCGAGTGGCTAGCTGGTAGGACAGTGAGGCAGTGCAACGGTTGTATACTGAGAAGTTCATGGAGTGCCCTGCTCACCATCTGCTCTGTGCTAGTCCGTGCACTGCTTAGATTAGAAGTTCGAGTGGCTTGCTGGTAGGACATAGAGGCAGTGCATAGCCTGTATCCCGAGCAGTGCGTGGCGTGCAGTGCTGCGCATCAGGAGTCAATGCAGTGCTTATAGGAGGAGTTCGAGTGGCTTTCTTGTAGGACAAGGAGGCAGTTCATCGTTTGTATGTTCAGCAGTGTACGGCGTGCACTACTGAGCATCTGCGCTTTGCTGGGCAGTGCACTGCTTACAGTAGGATTTCAAGTGGCTTGCTGGTAGCACAGTGCCGCAGTGCGTTGTTTGTATCTTGGCAGTGCATGGCGTGTAGTGCTGGGCATCTGCGTTGTACTGAGTCATGCACTGCTTACAGGAGGCCATGCACTGCTTACCGGAGTAGTTCGAGTGGCTAGCTGGTAGGACAGTGAGGCAGTGCAACGGTTGTATACTGAGAAGTTCATGGAGTGCCCTGCTCAGCATCTGCTCTGTGCTAGTCCGTGCACTGCTTAGACTAGAAGTTCGAGTGGCTTGCTGGTAGGACATAGAGGCAGTGCATAGCCTGTATCCCGAGCAGTGCGTGGCGTGCAGTGCTGCGCATCAGGAGGCAATGCAATACTTACAGGAGGAGTTCGAGTGCCTTGCTTGTAGGACAGGGAGGCAGTTCAACATTTGTATGTTCAGCAGTGCACGGCGTGCACTACTGAGCATCTGCGCTTTGCTGGGCAGTGCACTGCTTACAGTAGGATTTCGAGTGGCTTGCTGGTAGCACAGGGCCACAGTGCATTGTTTGTATCTTGGACAGTGCATGGCGTGTAGTGCTAGGCATCTGCGTTGTACTGAGTCGTGCACTGCTTACAGGAGGCCATGCACTGCTTACCGGAGTAGTTCGAGTGGCTAGCTGGTAGGATAGTGAGGCAGTGCAACGGTTGTATACTGAGCAGTTCATGGAGTGACCTGCTCAGCATCTGCTCTGTGCTAGTCCGTGCACTGCTTAGACTATAAGTTCAAGTGGCTTGCTGGTAGGACATAGAGGCAGTGCATAGCTTGTATCCTGAGAAGTGCGTGGCGTGCAGTGCTGCGCATTAGGAGGCAATGCAGTGCTTACAGGAGGAGTTCGAGTGGCTTGCTTGTAGGACAGGGAGGCAGTTCATCGTTTGTATGTTCAGCAGTGCACGGCGTGCACTGCTGACCATCTACGCTTTGCTAGGCAGTGCACTGCTTATAGTAGGATTTCGAGTGGCTTGCTGGTAGCATAGGGCCGCAGTGCATTGTTTGTATCTTGGGCAGTGCATGGCGTGTAGTGCTCGGCATCTGCGTTATACTGAGTCGTGCACTGCTTACAGGAGGCCATGCACTGCTTACCGGAGTGGTTCGAGTGGCTAGTTGGTAGGACAGTGAGGTAGTGCAACGGTTGTATACTGAGGAGTTCATGGAGTGCTCTGCTCAGCATCTGCTCTATGCTAGTACGTGCACTGCTTAGACTAGAAGTTCGAGTGGCTTGCTGGTAGGACATAGAGGCAGTGCATAGCCTGTATCCCGAACACTGTGTGGCGTGCAGTGCTGCGCATCAGGAGTCAATGCAGTGCTTATAGGAGGAGTTCGAGTGGCTTTCTTGTAGGACAAGGAGGCAGTTCATCGTTTGTATGTTCAGCAGTGTACGGCGTGCACTGCTGAGCATCTGCGCTTTGCTGGGCAGTGCACTGCTTACAGTAGGATTTCGAGTGGCCTGCTGGTAGCACAGGGCCGCAGTGCATTGTTTGTATCTTGGGCAGTGCATGGCGTGTAGTGCTGGGCATCTGCGTTGTACTGAGTCATGCACTGCTTACAGGAGGCCATGCACTGCTTACCGGAGTAGTTCGAGTGGCTAGCTGGTAGGACAGTGAGGCAGTGCAACGGTTGTATACTGAGCAGTTCATGGAGTGCCCTGCTCAGCATCTGCTCTGTGCTAGTCCGTGCACTGCTTAGACTAGAAGTTCGTGTGGCTTGCTGGTAGGACATAGAGGCAGTGTATAGCCTGTATCCTGAGCAGTGCGTGGCATGCAGTGCTGCGTATCAGGAGGCAATGTAGTGCTTACAGGAGGAGTTAGAGTGGCTTGCTTGTAGGACAGGGAGGCAGTTCATTGTTTGTATGTCGTGCACTGCTGAGCATCTGCGCTTTGCTGGGCAGTGCACTGCTTACAGTAGGATTTCGAGTGGCTTGCTGGTAGCACAGGGCCGCAGTGCATTGTTTGTATCTTGGGCAGTGCATGGTGTGTAGTGCTGGGCATCTGCGTTGTACTGAGTCGTGCACTACTTACAGGAGGCCATGCACTGCTTACCGGAGTGCAGTGCGTTGGTTGTAGATTGGGCAGTGTATATAGTGTAGTGCTGATCATCTACGCTTTGCTGGGTCTTGCACTCCTTATAGGATGAGATCGATTGGCTTGCTCGTAGCATAGGAGGCAGTGCATTTGTTGTAGCTTGAGCAGTGCGTAGTATTCAATGTCCAAGATTCACATATGCAATATTTAGAAGATGATTAAAGTGTTCAACTTACTGAGTACATTCATTGACATTACAGTAGATTAAAGATGTTCAATTTACTAAACAACACGACGGGTACAATACACTTTAGCACTAGATTAAACAAGAAAAGATGACTATCTGAACAGTGTTTTCCCAAGTTAACCACTAGATGACAATCTCAACAAAGTTGAGACCAAGGTGCTCCTGCATATGCTCTACTTGAATGAGAAGTAGTGATGCCCATCCAACATCAGCAGCAAATGTGAAGTCAGACCATCCTGTGGTGAAGCTGACACGTCCATTGTCTCTTTGTACAGTATATGCGCATGCAATATAATTCTCTTCTTCTCCTTCAAGATCATGTCTCTGTCTGTACAGATGTGATATGCCCTGAGTTGGGTACCTGAAACCATCTACAGCCTCAATTGGCATGAACTGCAATAAAGGAAAAAGTCAGTATTTTAACAAGCATTCTAAATTAACAAGTTCACTAAATTATATGTTTAATCTAAACATAAAATATTATTAAATATGTGGAAACTAACCAGTGCATTATGGTCATGGTTATCCATATTCATCATGTGTACCCAGAAATTCTTTTCATCTTTACTTTCAGAAAACTGATGTTCTGTGACATGAAGATCTTTGAAAATGCCAAACAGGATTGAAGCCATTTGCTGCTCAGTTAGTGCATTTATGTCTGAGAAGATGGTCCTGTGCAGAATGCTTCTGATGGATGTAGGCACATCTCCCACCTCTGATGAATGAGTGGAAATACATGTTGAGTATTAAAGAATGTTATTATGATGAAATAGTAGTAGGACAAGGAAAAACTGTATGTGCAAATTATTTACAGTAAATAAGGGAAATACCAGTTGCTTTATGAATCTTTTTCTCTTTACCATTAGAGTAAACAGTGACATGAAATAAGTAGGTCAAGTTCAAACCAACATCATCAAGTTGGTCGTCATCATATGCAAAATGCACTACATCTCCAAGTGCTATATCATAAACCCTCATCAGGGACTTCCAGTATGGACCACAAATTATTGTCCTAACATTAGACTTTTTGAGGAACAAATTAAAATTCCTTAATGCTTCACTGTTTGCAACCATCCAATTATTTGGAGTGAAATCATTCAGTCTTTCCCTAAATGAGCATGGCACTACCTGAAGGTAAACAACATGGTTCAGTTCATGTGACTACAAGACAGTAAAAGAAACATTACATAAAATGAAAATTTTGAACTTTTTGAATAAAACCTTCAAAAAAATTCTCCTAAATATGTAAAAACTTACCACACCATTGATGGGAAAACCTTGAACAATGTTAACCTGGAAGCTGGTTGCTCTCCTCTGTTCCCTACCACAATTGTTGGCAGGTTGTCCGCATACTATACATCCCATTTCAAGAAACACCTGATAAAATTAATAATGCATTTAAGGAGTGAACTGTGCATTAACTCCTAATCTAGAAAGTGTCAAACAGATCATTTACCAGGCATAAATTACACCATAGTATTACGGGAATAAGATGATAGGAAGAACACATAAAGGATTACGAGGAAACAAAAAAAATTGGAAATGTGATGCAAAACTCACCGTCGATTTGTACTAAGACAATGGAATGGAGATTAAAATAAAAGAACAAATATTCTTGAAATGAAGAAAGAAATAAGGATTAGAACTCAAATCAATAAAAAAAGGAAAGGGATATGGAATTATAGGAAAAAACTCGATCGGGAGGGGATGAACTTTTCTGAGAATCTGCTCTGAGGAACTATTCTCGAGAACTGTCCTCGGAAAGTGCTCTGGACGTGCGTAGTGGGAGAGCGGTGGAGAGAACTGAACTGGGTCCCTTCGGTTTCCCTGCATTTATAAATCAAGCAACTAAAACGGTTATGTGCTAACAATTCGACGTGTTGTTCCCCCGGCCACTGTCTAGGGTATCCTATCGTTTACCATCCGAGACTGACAATCCCTCTGTCCCTATGTAACAAAATTGAAAGTCTGTCAGACTAACAACAAATCTGAACTTGTACATCCAAGCAGTTCATAGTTGACACTTTTGGCAGTGCATATTATGTTTTTTTATTTATGGGTAATTGAAATTTTATAGTTCATTTTACTCATAGTATTATACTTTTTACGAAATTTGTACATTGAGTACTGCACAGTTTATCTGTTGCACTGCCATATTATTAGCTTGTTGAAGTGCCCTAGTATTGTATTACTTAAGTTTTGATTACTGCTCTATTTTTACTGCAGTGTCATGTGTATTGTTGTTCGCAACCTCGGTAAACTTAAGTTTCGATCCGCGTGTGTTGTTTCATTCGCTGAATTGTTAATTGCGTTTACATTAGTCATAGTATTATAGCTTTGGTCAATCTTTGGTCTTGAATGATGTGTGGGGTGTGTTTTATTGTTGGTAGGTGAGACGACTGTTCAATGTGTATGAGTAAATTATAAATTCAGACGTCGATGCTTAACATTTCGCATTCCAGTCCTAGTACCTCTTCTACTAGACGGTTTGTTTTTCTCTAGACGGTTCTTCTTCCAGTTCTATTTTCAGTTCTTTCTGCCATGGATCCAATGAGGAAGCCTATGTATAGAAAGAAGCAGACAGCTGTTACGAAACGTTTGGAAGCTGCTGAGCGGAGGAGACGGGGCTCGGAGGTCGCTCCCCTGCTGCCCACAATGGTGGATTCCTTTGCCAAAGGTTCGTCGTCCTCTCGATACAACCATCGCAAGATCGACGAGTCCGGGTTAGTTTTCCTTTTTTTTATCTTTTCTTGTATTCATTTATAAGTTTTCAGATTAGGTTTTTGAAACTTTTGTTGTGTCGTTGACGTTTGGAACTTACATATAGGGCTTACTCCTCTGGTGTTCATGGTTGCTCGCATTTGGCATCTACTCCGTCACCGTCTATTCCTGTGGTGCATCCGAGCGGGCTAATCAATGTGCGTGTATTTGTATGTTGGCTATTTTTTAGTACGATCAGTTCTATTTATACTAAATCTTGTTGTTGTTTTCTGTGAAAATATTAGGATTCATTGCCATTAGTTAACGGAGTTTCGGATGGCAGTAATCATGTTGATGCAGAATATCAGAGGCTTCGTAATGAACTTGCTGATGAGAATGCTAAGGTATCAGAATTGTATGTCAAGCTCTCCGAGAAGGAGGCAGAAAATATGATTATTACTGTAGAGTGTGACCGTCTTCGACACGAGATCGTCGGAATGCAGCACGTTGTCAAAGATGCTGCTATGATGAAGGTGGAGCTGAACAAGTATAAAGCTGGCGCTGCAGCCTAGGACTTAGAGCGGGATACTCTGACGATGGATATGGCTCAGCTACTAGCTGATAGATAGAAGCTTGATGAGCAATTGGCCGACATGATAGCCAATCGTTTTGAAGACATTGAAACAACAAAAAATGCACGTCTTGACAGGCTACATGCAATGCAATCTCAGAAGGACATTCTTGAGCGCCGTTGTAACTGCACAGAGTGCATGGATGACATTCACAAAGAGATCAAGGAGCTTGATAAGAAACTGTCTAAATAACTTGTGAAGCGTCTTCCATGTTTTAAATGGAAGCTAAATTTTGCCTATCATGTTGTAAGTGTTTGTAACGGTGTTTGTGAAGAGCACTTGGTGAATGTGATGAAGCAAGTTTGTATGTAATTTAGTAAGTACGTAAATGCAAGTGTCTGTCTGTCAGTGAATTTTCTATTTGCACTGCTCTGACTAGCTACGGTGCACTGCGGAGTTCTTTTCGTGTGTGCTATACAGCTTATTTGTTCTGCCTTAACCAGACTGGATGCACTGTCGTACATGTACTCATGGTTCTATAGTAGTGCAACGATATCTATTTAGACAGTTTTTGAATTAATCATCTAGAAGCAGTTTATACTCTGTTGAGTGCGCTGAAAATATAATTTTCACACATAGGAATGGAAGAGTGTTTTTAGTGGTGCATTCACTACCCACGTAAATTTAGGTGCACTGCCTCGTACATACGTATATTCTGCTTTGTGCTGATTTTTGGCACTGTCTTCTTTACTTATGTATGCAATTTGTCTATGGTAGTGCAATGATACCTATGTAAGCAGTTTGTTTAAAGACTACTTAGAGGAAGTTTATAGTGGGTTGATTATTATCGTCATGTGGAAGTAGTTTATACTTGGTTCAGTATGATAAAAATATAATTTTTACACATAGCTATGCAATTGTTTTATCGATGTATGTATTTGTGATATGCACTGCTCACATAGATGCCAGTTATTATTTGGTTCATTGTGATGAAATTATATTTTTTACACATAGCTATGCAAGAGTATATGCAGATGCACTGGTCCATAAATGCCGATACACTGCAAGTAGATATTCCACTACCAACTTAAAATCAGAAATCAAGATATCTGTTATAGATTAACAAGCGTGTACTTACACCCACAGATATTGTTATTTCCTTTGCTTCTGTCTAGTTAGATGCAATATATGCAATCAGGTTTGACGAAATAATGTACATGTTTCGGAATCTTCTTCTAATCACTTAATATTATTGCAATTTGTGGCATCTGCATGTCTGGGCCCAACTCCCTAAGATCTGCTAGTAGGTTCTTTAGTGGTTGGTTAGATCTGTGGAACAACATTGTGTACAGTTGTTCATCTCTGATACTGGAGCTTGTGTCCTGATAAGTATTGTAAAGTCTTGTTAGTTTTCAAGTATATGTAATCAACATTTTTGAAAAATTTCTATCTAACTACTGCTTACACTTAAGTCTTTCCTTTTTCTACAATTTCGCCATTGTATCTCTGCAGGTAATATAATGTCCACAGTCCACATGCGTCTTCATCTTGTTTTTTAGTTCTGACGTAGCGTGCACTTTTGAATGATGCACTCCATCTTGGCAATGTTTCATCTTTGTAAATGCACTCTAGCACTTGTTCGAACCTACTTAGCTATATATTGAAACATTATAGTGACATTGTTAGATAAAAAGGCTAGTGAGTTCTGATATGTTATTTTTTAGAAATAACACTCTTACTCTAGTAAAAGTTTTCTAGTAATGTCTATATTTTGGTAGGAGTCTTACCATAGTTTGTCCTATGTTACTGTGGTAATCCTGCATCTCTGTACTGTTATTGTATGCGAAGGAGTCTATGATCTCAACCTTTGGATTCCGAGCAGACCCATTTAAGACATAAACTGAAAAATGTTTCTTGCAATGAACCGGTAGTAGTATCTGTGTATGGAAGTAGATATAATACTCAAGTAAGTTTTAAACATGTTGTAATTTTTAGTTTTATGAGGTGTCTTACTGAATATAGAAATTTATGCTTATTTCTAAAATAACTCACCGTGCCTGCTTTGGTAAGGTCGTGTGTTCCTATGAGGTAATCAATTGTGCGTGCAATATCTTCAGGTTTGAAATTTTTGTTTTTGTCCATAAAATCTAATACTGATGTTACCTGTGTGGGTAGGATTACCCTTTTACCTTCCTGGAAAAGATATTTGAACTCATTATTACTTCTCCATGTGTGGATGATGGCATCTAAAAATTCATTGCCTATCCACCCATTCTCTTTGAAACTGTCTGCTAGTTCACGTGCAGTATATGGCAGATTAAAATCTCTTGATTCATTGGATCTAGTTGTCTTGATAAATACGCTCCTGTTGTATTACAAAAAACGGGATTAGTATTACAGGGGTGTTAGTTTAGATTAGATCAAAAAATATCTAGGATAATTAAAAGAGATCTAGCTGTATCAAGTTAAGATTTATACTTACTCTCCGTAATCTGGTTTTGATGCATATTCGATTAGTTTTTGCCGTACTTTCCTTGCATTCTCTGTTTCTTTAAATTATGCTGGAATAAAAACAAGTCTTTCTTCTGGATATCGATTTTTTTGTTCTTCCATGGAAACCTTGCACCTTTTTGGATTTCTTCAATATCTTTCTCTGAAGATCTCTTTCTCCTTAGTTTCTTTCAGTTGTATCGTTGATTTGTTTGACATCTTGTTTTCTTTCTCTTGAATTCCTAGCAATATATCTCTCTTCAAATCCTGGAAATCTCTTCTTGTGAATAGCTCTTGATATTCGGAATGGCCTGTAGATGCAGCAAATTTGTAAATACTTGTGTTGCACTTGATAGTAACAAAGTTATGAAACAACATATTGTAGTATGAACAATACTAGTCAAAAAAATTGTGTAAAGGATTACCTAATATTCTATCATTTAATGTTTCGATGTTTACGTTGAACATGTCTGATGTCAGCATCCTCATGAGAAGCATTTCCTTGTAACCCGAATTATCTTTTTTTGTGAATTCCACAACATGATCTCTAGTGCAGTTCTCGATCATATAGAGCATGAAGAACCCACAGTCACATCTGCATAACGTTTGTCACATGGTTAAAAGTTGACAAAGATAAGTAGTTCAATGCAAGACTATATTTTATGTTATGTATGAACATTTACCCATTATCTTGTAGAGGCATGTGTTCATATACTACCTCAAAATCATCCAGTGTTTGGACTTTTGTTTCTGTTGTTTCAAAACCTTCACTCCACAATGTCTTTATTTTCCTGATCAATTTTGAGCATACTTTTTGAAGATCAATATCCCCTGGCTCTCTCAACGAATCATAAATTCTGAACTTCTTCTCCAAAATATCTACTGTCAATTTGAACCAGTGACCTACTGAACCTGAAGTTCCCTAAGGAAGTCGCTCGAGAAAAGGAAACATTATCTGCATGAGCAATATTTAAAATTTGTTAACATATTTTTTCTGTTTAAAAAATTAATATACAAGCTTGTATTTTCGCAGTATGGTGTTCTTCAAGTTGTCAAAAAATATACTGCAATGAACATTATTGTTCTACTTACTAGTTCGTATTTGTCTAGACGGTCTGGTGCGCCTGGTTTAAACAAGTCCTCTACCCAACGCATACTTCTTTCATCGTCTTTCACTGCTCTAATGTTAATAAGTTTTTGCTACAAAACAACTTTTAGTTTGTTTGCTCTTAATATATAAAAACTTTGTTTATTATTTACAGTTGCTTTTTCTGTAGTACTTACAGTTGCTCTGTAATGAATAATTTTCTCCTTCGACTTGGTTCTCCTAAGTTGTTCTTCAAGATAGGTTAACACAAAGTCACCCTCTGTATCGCCTAGCAGTCCTTCGTTTCTGAAAGCACTTGATATGTAATACAGTGGCACCTTCATATTGGTTTTCTCGTGCTTCAAGATATACCGAGATCTGCAGAGTGCAGTAATTTTTATTATAATACAGTATGATTCTGAAAAAATATGCAAAGTGCAAAATGATAATTTTTAAAATCATCTCACTTTAATATAGCTGTATCTTCTTTTGACAGTTTTTTGTCTGTGAACTTGCATATCAGGTTATACAATTTTGTCCATTCTGATTATATTTGCCTGCTGTCCTTGTTTGCTTGGTCTCCATTATTTGTATCTGTGGAAAGAAAAACTGTTAGTGTGTGAAAAAATGAAGTGCAGAAAAATCAGTGCAATGACTGATGTTAGGCAGTGCATCAGAATGGTAGTTCGATGACAGTTCATTTACAGTAGTTGAGGCAGTTTGCTGGTTCAACTGTCGTGTATGACAAGTGCAAATGGTAGACTGGTTAGTACTTGTAACCATAATCGTTCATACAAATCTCTTCATGGTCATTACAGCCCGATTTTTTGATATGTTTAGCAAGCTCTATTTTGCAAGTGTATCTTTAATTTATTTACACCAGTAGAAACATGGTATGTTTACAAATGAATCAAATTGTTCAACAAATTAATTTTCATAGAGACCTTCTGCTGTCAGATTGGTACTGACTGGTAGTAAATCTTCTGCTTTGTGTCCAACTTCCCTGTCTTTATCTTTGATATTCTATTTTTCTTTATCTTCTGTCTGATGTTCCTCTTGTTTATCATGTTCCTGCCTGTTCGCTGTGTCAGATGAGCATATGCTTGTTTCTGCTGCTGCTGCTTCGTCAGAGGGGGTTTGGTTGTTTGTATCTCCTCCTGTGTCCTCCTACAATCAGAAGTTTATATTAGTCCTTTGTTGAATTGTTATGAATGTTATAACCATCATGAGATTTTTTTTGCTTTATATTATAGCAAATTGTCCCCTTTCTACTAAATGAGCGTCTACCTTTATAGATTTGTCTTTTGTTATTGTCGATGTTGCATGCTCCTGTCCTTCTGCTGCAGTTTCATTATTCGTATCATCTGCCTGATTGTCCAATCCATTTAGAAATAAAAATACAGCACAGTTAAACTAGGAGCAATCATTCTTATTATATCGTGCAATAACTTGCAATAGGTATATAAATTACCTTTGTAGCTTCGATCGTTGTGTCTTCTGTTTTTTTAGACGTATCAACACTGCCAGAGTTGTTTTTCTCAGTTTCATTCTGCGGCAATGAACATGATGCAGGATCTTCCATTCTGACAGGTCCTCTTTTTGCTGTTAATCTAACTGCTATATCTTTCGCCGACTCCATGTATAACTTAAGTTTATCCATTGAGTCTAGAATCTCAAGTCCTACTATCTTGACATATTGTCTGTAGTTACTAATGAGGCCTAGTTCGTTGTTAGTTTCTAAATTTTGACATATGTTTTCTAGGTTGTCTGCAATCTGTCTCAGGAGACCCATTGCTTGCTGCATCTTCTCAACATCTGTCATGATACCTCCGATTGGATTTGGCTGGACAGAAGGTTCTTCAGTTGGAATGTTTGAGTTATCTCCAACAAGAACTATTGCATACTTGTCCTTCTGGTTCTCATGGTCATTATGCACCACCGTATTTGAGGAACTGTTTTTTTGTATGAAAACCTTTGTTGTAGTGCTACAGCTTGGAACTAGTCTTAACCCGTTTCATGTGAAGAGGACAATTTAGATATTTTTATGCTCAATCTTATTATGTTACGGAATTAAATCAGATATGCAATAAGGAAATACAAAGATACATGTTACCAGTATGTGTACTTACATGTTTCAATGCTCCGAATTCCTCAATGTTATGTTTCTATCTGTTCTTCTTCACAATGGATGACAATAATTCATTGTCAAGAACATTCAGCCGTGGTGTTTCAATCGTGTTGATTGAATTCTCACACCTTTTACTGTCCAGATAGACTATTAAAGGAAGAATTGCGCATCCCTCAGCTTCTTTGGTATTTGTTTTTTTAACAGGACCCTTACCCTTTTTCTTTTTTCTGTTTTTCTTTTCTGCAAAAAAATTCTGAACTCCTCTCTTCACTTCATCCACTACTACGCGACAGATATCCATTTTTTGAAGCTTCTTGTAGTCTACATTGTGTATCATTCCAGCCTCTCGGCCTATACTTGCGTGTAGAGTGGGGCAGACAATACTCTTGAAAATGACCAAAAATATGCATTGCATTGTGAAAGGAGTTGTGCCACCTTTCTTTATTTGCTTATACAAATCATTAAGTTGAACTTGTTTTGTCACTGTTATTCCAAGTTCTTTCCTTAGCCATTTTAGAGCTTCTGTGTTACCATCCACTAATGGTAATGGAGCTGCGTCAGGTCGGTTAGAGAAGCCGAACACTGATTTCACAACTTCTAGTGTTATTTCAATGTCCACGCCGGCTCCAAGTTCCATTACCATTGTAACTCTATCAATTTTCTCGTATAACCACAAGATCATTGGTCGTGACAGGTTTGATATTACTCCGTAATTAAACAGGAATCCCCACCCAACATTTGATAGCTCGGATTTTTGATCTTCGCCAAGGACCACTGTAAGCAATTTGTTGAGCTCTTTGAGTGAACACCTTACTGTGTAGTTTGTTCCTGTGTCCTTGCATAGCTTTTTGTCACCTATTGTCAAGGTTCCTTGAATCATATTCTTGCTCTGATCCTTGCATTTGCGTTTTCTCCCAGCTTGCTGCATGTAAGATTTTATGCTGTCAGTTCATGCTATGGATTTTCCAAAATGAATGTCATATGGTTAATTTATTTATGTAAATCTTTACTAACCTGATTATCGAATTCTCTTTCATTTTCTTCTATATCCCCTGCAGCATCATCATCTTCTGTTTCAGGTTGTGTTCCTTATGGAAGAATGTTGTAGTCTTCATCGTCGTCGTCACTGCTCTCATCATGATCTGTGTTGTTCTCTTGCTCTTTCAGATGTCCTTTTTCTTCCTTTGATATTCTAGATGCTCTCTTCTTTTTTTCCTGAGGGTTATCTTACTCTTCTGGTAATATTGCTTTCCTCTTCTTCAATCTTCTTGTACTGGACTGTAAATCTACTGTGGTACTGCTGTCTGGAAGCTGAACACTCAGTAGGATTGGGTCATCCTAGGTTATGTTTTGTTCATTTTTTTCATCGTCCACACTTTCTTCAAAGGTTGATGCAAGAGGTAGTTTCTTCTTCACTTTATCCAGGTTCAATTTCCTTTTTTTACTGCTTTCTTTTTCTTTTTCTTCTCTTCCTCTTCTGCTAGTTGATCTTCCACTTGCCATTCCTGTGTGGGTGTTTCTGTGCAGTCCACACTCTATGATGGTGTTATTGATAGCTGGCTGGTGTGTACCTGACTGCTGTCCTGGTTATCTGTTTTGGGGCAATATTTTTCCTTACTATATGAATAAGAAACACTAATAATATGTACTTTTACTTTGTTTTACAGCATTACCTTGGGTCAGCAATGACTTTTTTTGTCAGCATCCGTATTATCAGGTATGCTCTGAAAAGAAGTTATATTAAATAAATGCTATTTCTATATTTATGTAAGTGATGACTACAAGGTATGTTGTATATTGCTCTATACCTTCCCAGGACTAGGACTTCTGTTGTCCTCCATTTCACCTAATAATTAAATAATATTTTTAGCATAAGGCAATTCTTAATAAGTGTGGCAGGAAATTAGTAATTCCTTATGCAATCTTCTAATCCTTAGTAATTATTTTCACTGATTCGATGTTTTAATATATTTTTCTATCCTTTCTATATACGAATTCTATTTCCCTATTTTTCTCAATAATTACTTACGAAAAACAACTGAACATATGTAACCTCTAAACTGTTAGTCACATATGCTTTGTATGGCGATAAGGAACTGCAATGAATGAATTAAAAGTGGAGTTAGATAGTATGTACTATAAATTTTACTTTCTGTTACAGATTTGTGAAGAATCTAGTATTAAAACGGAATTATATGATTTTGATTGATATGAATTCGGCGTACTTCTTGTTGTAGGTTCCTACGCTTACTTGTTTCTTGAATAAGAGGAAGCAGGGGCCTTTCGCCACGCTCTCGCCTTCCACCGTTTACCTTTTTTGTGAATGTATCCTCTCTATCGAGATCGCCGGGGAGTTCCGTTCCAAATCGGTGCAGGTTGCTGAGGACGAACTTGCTACCGTCGGAGGATTGTTTGGTGTGGGCGATGGTGGGTTGGATTTCAAGTGTTGGACTAGATTCCGTTGTGGTGGGTCAGCGGGGGCGGGGTGATCTAGGGTGGTTGCTGTTGGCGGAGCGTGGTGTGTGCTGTTGGTGTTGGGGGTGTGGGAAGGTGGTTGTTTTCACGGTTGCCGGCGTTGGGTGGTTTACTCCTGGTCGGCGGCGATGACGGTAGCAGAATGAGTCTGTTTTCCGCGGGTTTTGTTTCTTCGGACTACCTTTCTGTGGGTTGGATACTAGAGGGAACACTAAATCGTGTGTGGGGTGGTAGTTTTGGTTGCTCTTCCTTGATTAGAAGCAATGCACTGCCTTGTGTCTACTTAATTTTGACGCCTCGGATGATCGTGAGTGATCTGCCGTAATTATATTTGACTAACTGCCTTATTAGATTTCATTGATGCACTGCACCATCTATATCTAAGTTGTACGGAGTGTACTGCCTAAGTTGTAATTCGTGCACTGCTTTCTTATTGACCAATATATTTTTACTTCTCTTTGCTTGCAAACAGTTTGTATTTGATGTAAGTCCTATTTACTTTAGTGTTAGGGGCGCGACATTCTATTCTCTTGGTAGGTGCACTGCCTAAGTTGTACGGGTGCCCTGCCTAAGTTCTATTTACTTTAGTTCTGCCATTTACACTGCCTAGGTTTTAAAGTGTGCACTACCTAATTTATGCGCAGTTTTGTGTTAACTGCTTCTAGGTTGGCGTAAGCACTGCCATATCCGGTAATGTCAAAACGTGTGTTTTGAAAAGTTTTGCACTGCCGGTCATACAGTTTATGTACTGCCCTGTTAATTTTTTTTCACTGTGTTTTCGGCTTTCGTGTTCTCAGGTTTTGATGCACTGCACAAGTTCTGCCATTTGCACTGCCTAGGTGTTAAAGGTGCACTGCCTAATTTGTGCGTAGTTTTGTGTTAACTGCTTCTAGGTTGGAATAAGCACTTCCGTAGCCGGTAAGGTCAGAATGTGTGTTTAGATAAGTTTTGCACTGCCGGTCATACAGTTAATGTACTGCCCTAGTAAGTTTTTTTTTCACTACGTTTTCGGCTTTCGAGTTTCCAGATTTTGATGTACTGCAGAAGTTCTGCCATTTGCACTGCCTAGGTTTTAAAGGGTGGACTGCCTAGGTTTTAAAGGGTGGACTGCCTAACTTATGCGCAGTTATGTACTGCTGATCATACGGATTATGAGCTGCATGAATATTTATTTGTTTTTGTTCACTATGTTTTTCGGTTTCCGAGTTTTTATGCGTGGAGTCATACTGACTGATCTGCCTTAACTAGTAAATATGCACTGCCATTGAGTGTTCGTGTATGCACTGCATTTTAACTTGTATTTGCATCTTTATTTATTTTTGTATTCTATACAGTTAAATGATGAGAATAACCATCATAATCCTACACAAACTAGAATATTGTATTTAAAATGGATATATGATTTGTTTTACTGGATTAAAACATTCAGAATGCACAGACTATATATAATTACACATTGTTCAAAGTATTACACACACTAAGCAGGGTTTCAAGCTTTATAAAATGACATTGTTCGGAAAACATCAAACGCTAAATCAAATCCACATTTTATATGTGGTTTTCAACTAAAATCACCAAACTGGTATAATATCGTAACCACGCTACGAAAGTCTTTACTAAATTCACATTTCCTTCTAGCCATTTTCTTGCTTCTCCGATCTGTCGATATCTTCTTCTGGACTGATGCCGTATTGCTCCTTCTGCCATATCTTCTTGGTATCCTCTGATGAACCTGCTTGTTTATGTCGTTTGTATGGTTTATAACCTCCATGACATCTGATGCAGAGCTTGTCATCCAAGATTGGTTTATCTAAACCGAGGAGATTCCTGATGAATGCTATCCTCTTGTACAACTCGTATGTGACATATCCATCTATTGCTGAGTAACGCAGATTCTCTGGCGGCATTGGCTTCCACTCCCATATGTCATGCATGTTTGAGTTACGGGCTAGTATCTTCATCTGAATGTATGACCTATCAATGAGTGTTGCTGCAAGATTGGACATGCCATCCCTGTGATTATCTCGTGGCACTGACTTGAATATATCTTGTATGTCGACGTGGTACTCATCAGGGATATCAAATTTCTTTTCTGCATCATCTTTATGTCTGTCCTCTTGTCCACACTAACGAACATGATCTATTTTTGTTTTAGAAAATCCCGTAGCCCCTGGCATTCCTTAGTGCTCCTGGCGTAATGATACACTAGGACGTGCTCCCTCATGGCGAGTTGTACTACGGCGATGGTTTGTTGTTTGCCTCTAGGAGTGTATTCGAGGTCGAGTCCTATGTACCTACTGCTGCCGTCCTGTCAAGTAAAATTTGATCATTTAGTAAGTAGCAGAATCTAGTGAAACATGTTTGATTCTTACGGCGTGAAGAATAGGAGTAGGGGATAATGTAGGATCGCATTTTCCATGCCCACTCTAAGGTTCCGTTTGGCTTCTTGGCTTTTGTCAAACGAAAATATTCTAAAACCATAGTATATCAACGCCAGGCAATCAATACTACAGTTTGCACAAAAACATAGTATTTGTAAAAAAAGAGGTCCAGACCTCTTTCTTGAAACGTGCAAAAAAACCTCAGTTTTTGCAATACCATAGTTTTGAAACTTTTGTGTTTTACTGTGGCCAAACTCCCAAACTATTGAAAACTACAGTATTTTTAGATACTACGTTATCTTCCGAATACTGAGAAAAAACAGCACGTGCCAAACAGGAAAAAACGTATGTATGGGGATACATTAATTCGTACTACAAATAGTTTGCTTGATCATAGGAAAAAACAATGGATTCTGAAAAAGAATGTATGGGGTAAATGTTTGATTCGAATGAAAACTGGTTCAAAGTTATGGTTAGGAAAAGGTACTGCAAAATTTCTGCATAATTGGATTAGTACTAACCTCGTCAAGCCAATCTTCGTACATTGCGAGTATTTTGTCGATAGTGGATTCCTCGTTGGTGTAGACCATAGTAAGAACCGTCGTTCCATGAGCAGGAATGTGATGAATCTCCGTTGTCTGAATCCCGTCGTCCATGGGAGGAAGACGTCCGGTACCACGGCTTGAATCTGTTTATTTCTGTAGTAGTTAACAAAGATGGATCTAATAAGAACAAGTATGTGATGGACTACAAAATAATATATAATTATGCGCTAGATAGACACCTTGTTCTTCTGAGTTTCGTCGCTGCAAATGATGAACTGGTGCGCCGTTGTTGCAACTTACACCTTTACCACTTCCACGACTCCTCGTATCCTTATAACCAACCGATCGTGCAAATTGTGCTAGTAGTTATAAAAAAAGGCCCACTACGAAATTGTCCATACAATACCTCAAAACTTCGCAACCATATAACTGTTCCTTATATACATTAAAGGCCCAATGATATAGTTCACAGGCCCATTGGTAGTTGCAGCATAGCACTGCTTTTGTAAAGTATCATGCACTGCCTCATATTACATAAAAATTCAAAAAACTAGTTAAAACACTACATTTTAGACCTTAAAAGTACGTAGCCACAGTTCTGCTTCTTAAACACACGCCTGTTATGCACATGCCCATTTGATTTAGTAACAAACTTAAGGATGCGACAGTTTGTCAGCCGATGGACTTTTAACTAAAAGAGCCACAGCATCAGACAAATAGCGTAAACACTTCTTTGTTGCTTCCATACACTGTTGATGAGGAGATAGCAATTTTAAAGCAGGCAGCCCATGAAAAGGAGCACTGCCTTTTAACTACTGCATTTCAAACCTGCTATGCACTGCCTTGGTTTGTAAGATCCTGATGTATATTAATAAATGTCATGCACTGCCTGGTACGATGACTATGGACCGGATTTCTTCCGTGGTTACTGCTGAATCGATGGCATTTTGCGAAATTCAGATAGATTAATAGTCCATCCAAATCAGGAGATATTTTACAAGATTTGAATGACATTTATGGATATATAAAGAAAAACATAAAATAAAGCTAGATCCCCTAATCGTCTTCGTCGCTGTATATGTGCATGACGTATGATGGACCTGCCTCGTCGTCATTCGACGCCACCGCTGGAGCCACAGCCGCTTGCACTGCTACTGCCGCTGCCGCGCGTTGGTTCCTCCTCGCCTCTGCTGCCTGTCGAAACTGATTGGTCATCTCCAGAACTGCTATGCTGTTGGCCTCATGAACGGCGGCCCTATGCGCCGTATAGGCAGCGACCCTCTCGCGGTTCCGGCCATCCTCCCTCCTCTTTTTTTCCCTTTCCAATGAGTCGACCTCCTCCTTCTCCTTCTTGACCTCCTCCTTATCCTTCTCCGGTGCCGCTGGAGCAGAGATACTCTCGCTCTCCACGGAAGCGAGGAACGTGGTCTGTTCCTCGCGGTTCCTTGCATCCTCCCTCCTCTTCTTCTCCTTACCGAACAAGTTCAATTTTGTTGAGGTTGGCGGCAGTATCAGGTCGTAGGATTGGTTGCTGTCGGTGGAGGAAGAGGTGTATTCATGTAGGTTCTTGTAGCTTCGCTCCTTCTCCGCAGCGGCTACCACACCTTGAGCCGTGACCGACTCCTGCGACGAGACCTTCTCTTTCTCTTCTTCGTTGTTGGAGCTAGGCGGCTTTGGAAGTGGTATGCGAGCACCCGGAGGGAACTTGGCCCAACCGGTGGGTAGGCGGCGAGGCATTATGGAGCCGGTGGTAGGTATGTGAGATCGAATAGTTATCCCTGGTACTGATGCTGTTTAGAAGTGTGAAGAGGTGCCGACACTATTTATAAGCCTGTGAGGAGTACAGCTCACACCAAATCCATAATGCCTCGCCGCTTGGGTGCTGCGCTATCTTTAATAACGCAGACCGACCGTTTTTAACGCATGCGCAGGCAGTGCAGTGACCGTGCAATGGACTACACCTACCATGCACACCAAGATACACTGCGTCTCTTTGCTATCAGGGAATGCACCGCTATTGACATCTATATGCCCTGCCTGTGGAAATCTTGTGCACTACATCCGTAGGCACGAGTGAACCGCCCTTTCTTACAATGTGCACTGCCCCTGTGGAGTGCATGTCGTGTTCTGCAATATAGTATTGTATGGTATATGCACTCCCTAGGTGGACTGCCTGTGCGGTCTGTGAAGTGTGTTCTCCACCTGCGATGAATGTATGGTTGTGTATCCTTATGCTGGAATGCACTGAACCTGCCATGCAGCCGCATATGCACTGCCTGTGGAAATCTTGTGCACTGCATCCGTAGGTAGGAGTGAACCACCCTTTCTTACAATGTGCACTGCCCCTGTGGATTGCATGTCTTGTTCTGCAATATAGTGATGTGCGGTATATGCACTGCCTAGGTGGACTGCTTGTCGTGTGCTACAAATTATTGCACGCTTATACAGCTCACACCAAATCCATAATGCCTCGCCGGTTGGGTTCTGCACTATCTTTAATAACGTTGATCGACCGTTTTTAACGCGTGCGTAGGCAGTGCAGTGACCGTGGAATGGACTATACCTACCATGCACACCAAGATTCACTGCGTCTCTTCGCTATCAGGGAAGGCACTGCTATTGACATCTATATGCACTACCTGTGGAAATCTTGTGCACTGCATCCATAGGCAGGAGTGAACCGCCCTTTCTTACAATGTGCACTGCCCCTGTGGAGTGCATGTCGTGTTCTGCAATATAGTGTTATGCGGTATATGCACTCCCTAGGTGGACTGCATGTGCGGTCTGTGCAGTGTGTTCTCCACGCGCGATGAACGTATGATTGTGTATCCTTATGCTAGAATGCACTGAACCTGCCATGCAGCCGCATATGCACTGCCTGTGGAAATCTTGTGCACTGCATCCGTAGGCAGGAGTGATCCGCCCTTTCTTACAATATGCACTGCCCCTGTGGAGTGCATGTCTTGTTCTATAATATAGTGATGTGCGGTATATGAACTGCCTAGGTGGACTGCATGTCGTGTGCTACAAATAATTGCACGCTTATACAGCTCACACCAAATCCATAATGCCTCGCCGCTTGGGTTCTGCGCTATCTTTAATAACGCTGACCGACCGTTTTTAACACGTGCACAGGCAGTGCAGTGACCGTGGAATGGACTACACCTACCATGCACACCAAGATTCACTGCGTCTCTTCGCTATCATGGAAGGCACTGCTATTGACATCTATATGCACTGCCTGTGTTGACTGCATGACGTGTGCTGCCCTGATAAGTTATGGTTGCACTGCCTGTGCGGTCTGTGTAGTGTGTTCTCCACCCGCGATGAACATATGGTTGTGCAGAGCGTATGCACTGCATCCTTATATTGGAATGCACTAAACCTGCCATGTAGCCGCATATGCATTGTCTGTGAAAATCTTGTGCACTGCATCCGTAGGCAGGAGTGAACCAGCCTTTCTTACCATATGCACTGCCTCTGTGGAGTGCATGTCGTGTTCTACAATATAGTGTTGTGCGGTATATGGACTTCCTGCGTGGACTGCATGTCGTGTGCTACACAATACAGTGATGTGCCAAGTGTGCAAGACTTTTGGTATGTGCGGTGGACACGGACACGTACTATTCATTTAGAACGGATGCACTGCCTGTGGAAATTTTTTGCACTGCTCTTTAAGTCTTTGATATAGTGATGTGTGGACGACGTAAGATAACGTGCAACGGCAGTGCATTCACCGTGGTATGTAATCGACTTCGATGCAAATGGGCATATGCAAAATGTATCCACTGCATACATAGTACTGCACGTATAGTTTAGATTGTACTGCTGAGGGAGCTGTGCAATACAACGTGGTTTGGCAGTGTATCGTCTAGCATAAAGGTCATACACTTATAAATGTAGCATCAGGCGCGTGGTTGCCATTCCCATCCCGACCTAGTCGTCCCCAGCCACCAGGACTAACAAAGAGAGGTCGCCTCCTATTCCCATCTCCCCTCCCTCTCAATTGCTCCCCTAAAAACCATCAGATCTGAAGGATTTCGCTGTTGTTTAGCTCCCCAATCTCCCTCTCAAGGTATGCTCAGCTTATTCCCTCGTTTTTATCCTATAAATCTTGCACATTTTAGTTTTGTTTCTTTCAAACCATAGTTCTAGATAAGATGTATTCATATTTTTGGTCGATTCATATTATAAATTGTACAGTTAAAAAAATTTCGATAGCGTTTTAGATATTAAGTTTTTTGTTCAATTTGTATATATGTGGAGATATTTAGTTTTTTAGTTAGCATTCAATATGATGATGCAATGAGGATATACTTTTAGGTTGTTTATGCTTTTGTACTTTCATTTTTCTATTGATTAGTTACAATATGATTATGAAATGAAGGGTTGGGGTGGTGTGATTTAGCCTTCTGGTATATAAAAAAATTATTTATTTGCGCTTTCTACTTGGCTCACTTAGTCCGTCCCTAAAATTAATTTATGTTCATTCCAAATATGATGCCCTTTTTTTTATCTTAGCTAGCTTTATCATAAATTAACGAGTGTTTTTCATTTTTTTATGACATGGCACTGTGTCAGGTTTGTTTCATAGACTGTAGTGATGAAACAAAATCAGCCTCGCCATTCCTTGTCCGTCTTGTACATGGTCGATTTGAGCGTTCATTGGTATGCATATAATTCTTGCTTTTTAAATTTATTGAATTTTCTTTCCATACAATTGTCATTTATTTAATTATTTTATTCAATTTAGACTATCCCATGCAATATAAGGAGAGAATTCAATAGAATAACAGGACAAAGCATTGAGTTTCAAGCTCTTGGGCAAATTTATGTTGTGGACGTGCGCAAAGAGCGAGCAATGACTCGCCTTGCAGGTTCTTCATGGGGAAGGTTTATTGCTGAAAACCAAATCGACTCTGGTGTGTATCTGGTATTTTCAATGGGAGCTCCTTGTCCAAGTATCACTGTTATGGTTATGAACGATGAGGGGGATGAGGACTAGGATGATGAGACCGAGGATGACGGGTGTGATGACGAGGATGAGGGCGAAGAGGGTGAGTCTGATGAGGAGGATCGGGAGGATGAGGAGGAATAAGGACCATTGGATAATACAATTGTTGCTCAGAGATGCAAGCTTACCAGGAGTGAAAAGTGCTATCTTCTCCACATCATTTCTTCAAAAGAATTGTACGTTGGCCTAGCACTTGTTACTCGCTTGACCAGGACGCATGTTCGCCGTCATGATATGGTATGTTATTAGTTATTATTATTTTTCTACTTGTCTTTTTTTATTGCTTGTTAGTTATTAGATTTCTAGCTTCTGTAACTTAATTAGAAACTACCTTCGAGAATGGTTTTATCTCTTGAAATTGCCGAAGAAGGCGTGGCTGGAGTACGGCTTGGTGCAAAAGGTGTCGTGAGCTTCATTTCGTACAAGACAGGGAGTGATGGTCGAATTATCTTCAGCACCCCTGAGTGGAAGACCTTTCTTGACCGTCATCATGAATGTCTTGAAGTTGGGCAAGCAATTGTCGTCACTAGAAGGACCACTTCAAACCGAAACATTAAGATAATGTTTGTCATTGACATCATCTTATATGATGACTGTAGTTCCTTCTGATTGTTTTTTAGTGCTGATGTAAGTTGTGTTGAACCACTTGTTGTTATGAACCGCTTGATGTATGTTTTGAACTGCTTGTTATGTGGTAATGCATTTCATTATTTCTATTGATTTTGTTTGATGTGTTGTGAATATTCAACTGGATGCATCAGAATTCGTTTCAATTGTCAAATTTTACAATTAATTTTTTAGGAAATTTTAACTTGTTAATGGGATTTTGCTTATTTATTTACAATTAACTTGCCTGACTTCGAGACTAAATTAGGATTGTACATATCAAATACAAGTATATATTCATATGCTGTAATTACAAACATTACAGAATAATGATAAAAACTAGTTTAATTTATACACACACACATTAATTACATTGTAATCCTAATATAATATACTAGATCTTAACCACTTTTGTGTAACTGAATTAACGAACTGAATTATAAGATTGCTAGCAGACCGTACTCACATAATCATAGTCTTTAGCTAAATTCAGTCTTCTTCATCATCGTCACTCTTCATCCACCATTCATCGTTCTTCGTCCACCTGTAGATATTTGCTACCATACACATCATGTATTCGTCGTCCCACTTATTATTGTTATCAGCTGATGGACCTGCCTCCAAAAAACGTTTGTATGATTTATATCCTTTACCTCCTTTACACCTGGTGCACAATCTATCATTGAGAATTTGTCTTCCTAAAATGAGGCAGTAGCTGCTGAATGTTATTCTCTTGTACAACTCGTATTTTACATACCCATGTTTTTCTGAGTAATGCAGATTCTCCTTTGGCATTGCTTCCACTCCCATTTGTTATGCATTTATGAGTCACTTGATGCTATCTTCATCTCACTGTATGATGAATCAATGAGTACTGCTGCAATACTAGCCATGCGGTACCTGTAATTGTCAGATTGGAATGTATTGAATATTCCCTGTATGTCTACATGGTACTCTTCAGGGATGAAAAACTTTTCTTTCATCAACATCTTTGAATCAGTCCTCTTGTCGATGCTAATGAAGGTGATCTGTTTTTCCTTGAAAAAATCGCGGAGTGCCTGGCATTTTTTCGTGGCCCTAGCGTAATGATAAACTAGGACGTGCTCTCTCACGGTGAGTTGTACGACGGCGATAGTTTTTTCACTTCCTTAAGCAGTATATTCAATGTCTAGTCCAACGTACCTAGTCTTATCCTGGTGTCAAATGAAATGTGATTATTAGTACCAGAGTCTGGTGAAATGAACACTAGAAGGATACAGTTTAGAACTTGTATTATTGATTCTTATGACATGAAAGACGTAGGAGTATTGATAATGTAGGAATGCATTTTCTATATATCCACTCTAATCCTGTAGAGATTCATATGATACACAGTATATTTGTTTCTACCATTGGAAAATCAAGGGATTTTGATAAAATATGTATGGGTTGATGTTTGATTCGTATCTAAACTAGTGAAAAGGACTTGTTAGGAAAAACTAGTTCAAATTAATACGGTAAACTATTTTATACGAATCAAACTACCTTCAATTCATTTGTGTTGTAGTCATGCATAATTCATATGACAATCGTTTTAATAGAATCAGACGGTAAGTTGGATGGGTACAAACCTCTTCAAGCCAAGCCTCGTACATGGAGAGGATTCTGTTCAGCGTTGATTCCTCGTTGGTGTACTCCACAGTAAGAACCGTCGTTCCGTGAACAGTAATGCTATGAGTCTCTATGGTCTGAAGCCCGTCGTCCATCATGTTTGGGACAAAGACGTCTGCTACCACGGCTTGAATCTGTTTATTTCTGCAATAGTAAACAAGGATGGATCTAATAAGAACAAGTATGTGATGGACTACAAAATAAAATAAAATTATGCGCTAGATAGACACCTTGTTCTTCTGAGTTTCGTCGCTGCAAATGATGAACTGGTGCGCTGTTGTTGCAACTTTCGCCTTTACCGCTTCCATGACTCCTCGTATCCTTATAACCAACCGATCGTGCAAATCGTGCTAGTAATTATGAAAATTAAGACCCACTATGAAATTGTCCATACGATACCTCAAGAGTTCGCAACCATAAAACCGCTGCTTCCATATAAGAAAGGCCCACTAATACAATTCACAGGCCCATTGTTGTTTGAAGCATAGCACTGCTTCTCTAAAGGATTATGCACTGCTTTATTTTGTTTTATCCTCATGTACTTTAATGTAGTTCATGTACTGCCAGCGATGTTAGTTATGTACTGCCCTGGTTCCCTTTTTATTTATTAATTCCCTGATTCATCTGTTATATTGTGATTGCATAGATGTACGAGTGGTCTATCTTATAGTCTGTAAGAATAATATGTAAAATATTTCAAAACAAACAAAAATATGTAAATGTTCTACTTTTTTTGTTAAGTTAAATATTTCTAGTTGTTATATATATAGTGCAATTCTTTTTTTAAAAGCATTGTTCCATTGAAAATCCGGTACAAAACTATTCTTTCGAACAAGTAGATTATTCTATAGTTTCATGGCTATTGTGTCTAATGTTTTTATCTTATTTGCAAAATCGGTGTAATGGTATGTATGTTTGTAGTCAATTTATCCTTTTTATACCAGTAACTAACAAGTGATGCCATGATACAAAAAACTTTTCTCTATAACTTTATTATAAGTTGATAAGAATACAAAATCTGCTCTATAATTTCTTACATTTATTATGAGTGAATTTTTAATTCTGAGTCTGTGTGCTACAAAACAATATTTGTATCATGACCTGATCCTGCTGCTTCTCCTGCATAAAATAAAGAAACATTGTTAGCAATCATTTTTTATAACATGTATGTAGAGCAAACTATTTGGGCAATCCTAATTGTAATATTTTAAATATTATGAAATTTAAACTTGCCTTGGCTCTTGAACTTGTCCTGTCAAATACCATTGTAGACGGCCATGTCCTTTTCTGGGGATTTTTAAACTGCTTGTGCCTTCCTTTTTATTATTGTTTCTGGACCGATCACTGTCGAGATCTTCATCTTGAATGGTGCTTTGTCTTGTTCTGACTATTCTTATCACCGGACTTTTCGTACCATTACTTTTATGTAAATTGAACTGTACTGAATTCATAGGGATGCTTCTTGTTTGTACATTCCTCTCAACTGATGCTTGAGGTCTTTCGTGGCTTGACACGGATGCCTGCACTAGACTGCTCCTTGTAATCACTATTCTTTTTATTTGTATTTTTATACTGCACTTCCTCTTTTGATTATTCACTGCTTCTGCCGTTCTGCAACTTCGTTCTGAATGACCATAACTTGGAGAAACATTTCCATCATTTCCACTGAGGTTAGCATCTGTCTGAGGGATTTCATACATATTCACAATATTCCGTGTGGGATATGGATGACATCTTTTTTTTCTGATGTCAGACTTTTGTCCATCAATCCCTCGTGTACAATTGCTTTCTTCTCTTGGTTTTCGTGCTGTTCCTACTGAACTTCTCCTCTGCTTCTTTGGTTTTGATATCATCTGCATCACATGTATCAAGCGTTTTATTTTCACGACTTAACAAATATCATGTCCAATAATTTTCCTATTTTCTAAGTCACCAGCTATAAATTTCATATAATACTTACTCTATTCGAATCAGTTGAGTTGCTATCACTTGATGTTGCTAATGGAGTTTGTTGATCCTTCTCTTTCCATACTCTTCTTCTTTTCTGTGGAGTCAAATTTTTCTTTAGAAAAAGCAGACAAAATGTTAGTCTTGCGTGGTCACAATCAGGTTCAAGATATGCTGTAATAGGTATCATTGTGCAAAATTAGCTTACTTCATCTGTACTAGTGTTGTCAACATAACCGTGTCCACGTTTTGAGTTACTTTTCTGGCTTGTATTTTTCTAAAAAAACTTCTCTTTGGTGGTGTCAGGTCGTCCTGAAGATTATTTGTTAAAATATTAGTTCGACTTAATGTATCGAATATTATAATTTTTACACCAGTAGCATCAGTTGTCCTTAAGATAACTTACACCAGTAGCATCAGTCGTCTCGTAATCACTGCTTGAAGTTGGACTTTTCTCTGTTGTAGCTTTTGATCTTATCTTGCGCTTCTTCTAGATCATTCTGCCCTGCAAACAAAAGTTTATATATAGTTCAATAACCTCAATCTGCAATAGTAAAAACTACACAGATATTATTTGTCGCTAGGTACGATACTTTGTAAAATATAAGAAAAAATATTCATGTGTATATATATAATACCTCTCTCTCCCTAAGCCAGAATTCACATTTAGGTTTTGTGTGCCCTCTCTTTCCGTAGGTACCGCATTTTCTTTTCGTCTACTCTGACCCTGGTTTTAGTCTCTGTCCTTTTTTCCTACCCTTTGTTTTTATGATTGGAGGATCTCTCAACGCAGTACGAATTGTTTCATGTAAGTTATCGATGCCATCTGCCATGCCCTCTGTGTTGCTTTGTTCATCCTGGTCTACTGAAGCATTCACCTTCTTCTCAATTTCATCGATGCACTCTACCAGAACTTGGTATGATTTGTCTGTACTGCATGCTTTTGAGCAGATTTTAGCAAAATCAGTCAACTCAATCACATAACGTATTGGACCTGCTGCGTTGCTCTTGTTACCGTCAGGAAGACGAAAAACATAGTTGGATGGCTGATGTGGGTCGCATATTTTCCATCTAGGGTTTACAAAACTGTCTAGCATCTTATGTACTAAACCAAGACGACCCTGAGGATGTGACAACACTGGATTCCATCCCTTGACATTTTTTTGTAGTTGCATGAGAAAATTTTATTCTCATTATCCACTTCAACTATAAAAACATTTATGTTGAAATCTGGATGTGTGACATGACTTCTTTTGGTCAGTTCGTATTTCATTCCTATGTCAGTTGTTTCTTCCCTTGTTATTTCGAAAGCTGTGTTATCTGCTAGTTGCTTCTGAAACTTGAGAAATATGTCTGTAGTGTAAATGTTTATTGCATCTGTCTCAAGTCCATATCTGCTCCATGTTGGTGCTGTCTTCTCTGAAGTCCTGTTCCTTTTCCTGTAAAGCGCACTCAAGCTTTTCTCCTGAATTGCCCCATATGAATCTAGGAATTTCAGTATTGTGTCTGTGTGGTCGACATAGTCTTTCCACATGGACTTGGTGCTCTCGCTTCTTGTAGTTGACGAGGAAAAGGGATAGAAGCAGTCCATGAAGTAGGCTGGTACCCAGTGATCTCTGATATCCCATAAATCTAGCATATGCTTGTTGTTTGCAATTCTGTATTTTTCCAATACTTGCCTCCAGCATTTTTCAAACTCTTCTACAGTCAATGAGTTCTTTATCACATGTCTTAGTTCTTCCGACAGGCCTTCATTTCTTGCCAAAATGCTAGCAAGCTTTTCTAGCATCTTTTTGATGATGTGTCATAGGCAGAACCTGTGGATTATGTCAAGCAGTATATCCAGTTCATCAATTGCTTTCTTTGCTCTTCACTAGTCAGTGATTATGTACTTTGGTGCTTTACCACCCATTTCTAGGACAAAAGTTTAGAACAACCACTTGAACGTTGCAGCTGACTTGTCCTGCAGGAGACCGATCCCAAACAAAACAGTGTTTCCATGGTTGTTCACGCCAATGATTGGTGCAAAAGGCATGTTGTATATGTTCGTCTGGAACATTGTGTCGAATGACACATATTCGCCGTATAGTTCGTAGTTCATCCTGCACATTGCGTCTGTCCAGAAGATACTATGAACGACGTTTGTGTGGTCAGTGTCGAATTTATATGAGAACCCAGGAACCTTTGATTGAAGACGGGTAAACCTCTTCAAGCATTCCTCTATATCTTTATTTCTGCTGTCTTTCTTGTCAGCATACTTAAGGTTTGACACGTCTTTGCCATCGAAACCAACTCCTCTGGTTAGAAGTTTCATTCCACTGTATATTTGCATCACTCTCCTCGGTGGAATCTTTCCAAGGTGTAGTATATGTATGAATTCCTTGTCTTGCTATGTCATTGACTTGTGGCATTTTGAAAACCTGATGAGCCAATCTGTTGGGTGCAAAGGGTGATTGTGGTCCAGTCTTACTGTTTTGTACATCCATCCTTTCTCTGTTTTCTTTACCACAATGGATACAGGGCAAGAGCACCTGATAGTAGAACTTGTTTTCCTTTCTTTTACAACTTTGTCACTTATTTGAGTCTGACCTTGTTTTGTGCAAACAAATGTCTGTTTAATCATTTCGCTTGTTTTCTTGGAGTTAAGGCTGGTGTGTTTTCTCATAGAAAAACCGGTTTTCCTTGCATACAGTGCAAAGAATTGGAAAGAATTTTCCCTTGACTGAAATTCCATTCCTTCTTCCGGTGTCGTGGCATCACCAATTTCATCCACAGCTGGGTACTCATTCTTAAAAATTCTGTCCATTTCTAACTCTTCTTCCGTAGGTTCTCCTGGATTAATCTCTTTTTCAGGAATAGTGTCATCGCACTGGGGCACAGACTACTCATTGCTCATAGCTTCCGAGTTAGTGTTAGTGCATACAGTTTCTGCCGGTTCCTCTGAACAATTTACATTCTGATAACTTGTATTCTCTTCTCTTTGTGTGTTCAGCATGCTGGTTGAATCTCTCTTGCCTGCATCTGAACAATTAGGTCTATCAATGCTTCCAGCTTGTGACTCTACTGTACTTGTAGCAATGGTTGCTGGCTGCACTGGAAAACAAATGTTGCTGACTGGTTCACTTGGAACAGTCTGCTCATTTGTAATCTGTTCATGTGTGATCTTCTCTTCTGAATTTGTTATGCTACTCTCGTATCCAGGATATACTGTCTTACTTACGATTTTTTTCTCATCTTTGCTCAGCACTCTCCTATCATGGCAATTTTGAACAATCATGCTTGTTTTGAGTATGTTCGTTGTGATGATTGTTTTTGTTTTGTCTTTTGCAGAGCTACCAGCATACCTTACTAAAGCTTCTCCTTCTGTGCGACTCATTGCCATTCCAACAGCTATTAGGTTGATGTTTGTGTGTGTCTGACCATTCTGTGTTGAAGTATTCGTGATGATTCTCTGGCTTGCAGGAGCTGCTTGCACTATATCTAATTTTTTCTCGTTGTACCTGAACTGATTGTTGGTTACTTCATCTCTGTCCTTTGATGTCCTTGACTGTGCAGAAGATGTTGTAGTAGTACCACTGTTTTGTTGCATTGAGACCATCACATCAACTTGCACCTGACAAAACAGAAATAAAATAAAATAATTGTTAGCAGTACTCATTCAAAATTATATTATTTTTTAAATTTTTTACTGATTACAAAAGCAAACTCACCAAACTATTGTCATTGCACTTTGCATCTTTCAATTTACAACTAGTCCTGACTGCGCTATTGCCTTTCACTTAAACACCTGATTCATCTTTACATCGTAGCTTTGTTATACGACTTGTGAAGTAGACATTGTGATGTTAATTTTTTCCAGCTTTGGCTTCAAGTTTGCGCGTGATGCGTTACATCTTCGTACAATTTCTGTTGACACCACGAGAGCTATCAGTTTCTGCTCACACTCTTTATCCCACTTATCGTGTAGTGCTCTAAGACGTCTCTGCCATGATATAATTAATATGGTAGCACCGTAATTATTCAAGGTCAATCTTTTGATTTTTAAAGCATTTAAATAAAAAATAAATAAATATATATTATTCTTAAAAGTATATATACCATCCTGAATTGACGTGCAACACGTTCTGTTACGCCTGGAGTTTGGAATTTCGCACCTTTCATCATTTCTATTTCAGCCAATGTACGATCATTCAAATGAGATAATCTGGGTCCCTGCTGAATTTTGCAATTTGGTATAATGCAACATATATCGCATGCTCTAGATTTAGTGAAAAAAATAACTCACAGATAAAGAATCAACACTTTGCTTGCGTATCTGTAACATCAACAATAATAATCTATCTGCTATATAACTTATATAACTAGTCTTCAATGCAAAAACAATCAGTTGAAATATGTATGCCGAAATATTTTGAGATTTACTGTGGTATTATTTCCTCCTTTTACCTTTTTTGCGACAACCACCAACAACCTTGCTGATTATATATATATATAATAATAAATAGTATATGTTCGGAATAGCTGAATTATATTTAGAGCATAGTTTTATTGTACATCGACTGAACTTCTCAATGTGAAAAAGTTTTTGTAATTACACATAGTGCTATCTGCTGCTCAAACTACATGCGTAGCAAATGGTCATGTATTTTCGTATATAACTATTTCCGCTATATCAATTGTACTACACTATGATGGTTATTAAACTGTTCCCATCACTGTACAAACTATGCTCCGTGCTTTAAAACTATGAAGTTATATCTCCGTTGAATCCCAAGATAAAAATCATCTACGTTGTTGGCAAATATTTTTTTTCCAAAAAACTGTTGCGTTGTCGCTACAATGTAGTTGCCCGCCATGTCTACCATGTCTACCATGTAGAGACGAAGTACAAGATGAATAGCCTCATCACATATATCCCTAAAATTTCAATCGTTTGACCAGGTTCGATATCTGCTTACCTGATTTATGGCGCCAGTGATGACGACGTCTCTCTCCATTGCCTTGTCTTGGTAAGATGGAGATATCTTACTGCCTGTTTTGAAGCGTGGTTAAAACTTTCCTTAGATCGACATGCGGGAGGCGGCGGCTGAGAAAGTTATGGGTTGTTCTAGCATTAGCTGGTTATAATAGTTTGAAGAAGATACGTTTTCCTACCTTCCCTTCCTTCTTTAAACACCAACGACGGTTGGGAAGGTTTTATCTCCCGAAAACAAGTTGTCTACAGGTGGGTCATAATTAAGTATGAAAATGCATTGCCCCTTTTCCAAGAAGAACACTTCAGTATTGATAGCGGCATATATGCGGGGTTTACTGTTTAACCAGTCCTTCGTCAGGGGAGAGGCAGTACATTTGTGCTGGGTTTCGTGGCTCTGTTTATCCGTTTTGCACTACTCATATACAACTGCGCTGAATGGTAGTGCACTAGCCGTGCAATTCAATCCCACCTGCTATATACACTGAGATGCACTGCTCATTGATTGCATCGACATACTGTCATTATAATATCATGCACACGAGATGCAATACGCTGAAGCTTTGTATGATCTGCCTTATAAATGCTTTGTAAACTGCTGTGCGCAAAGGTGCAAGATAACATGTGAGGGCAGTGCAGTTGGCGTGCAATGTACGCCGCGTGCTACGCACACTCATATGCACTTCAGGTAAACCAAGCATGCACTTCCCACGGAGCGCTTCAGGATACTATTATAATAATAAGGTTAAAAACAGGTATGCACTGCTATTGGAATACGTATGAACTGTCTTCAAAATGCTTCGTAAAGCGCTGTACGCACGGTGCAAGACAAGTTTCTATGGCAGTTCAATGACCGTGCAATGCACTCCACCTGCTATGCACAGTGATGTGCACTGCCGGTGTACGTAGTATGCACTGCCTAACGTTATCTGTATTGACGTAGACTTTTGACGCGTGTGGTAGGACCTTTTCGTATTTCTCCTACAGTGCACTGCTGGTGAAAGATAATATGAAATGGCAGTGCACTAGCCGTGCAATTCAATCCCACCTGCTATATACACTGAGATGCACTGCTCGTTGATTGTATCGTCATACTATCATTATAATGCCATGCACACGAGATGCATTGCGCTGAAGCTCTGTATGATCTTTCTTAGAAATGCTTTGTAAACTGCTGTGCGCAAAAGTGCAAGATAACATGTGAGGGCAGTGCAGTTAGCGTGCAATATCCCGCGTGCTACGCACATTCATATGCACTGCAGGTAATCCAAACATGCACTGCCCACGGAGCGTTTCAGGATACTACTACAATAATAAGGTAAAAAACAGGTATGCACTGCCATTGGAATACGTATAAACTGCCTTCAAAATGCTTCATAAAACGCTGTACGCATGGTGCAAGACAAGTTTCTATGGCAGTTCAATGACCGTGCAATGCACCCTACCTGCTATGCACAGTGATGTGCACTGTCGGTGTACGTAGTATGCACTGGCTAACGTTATCTGTATCGACATAGACTTTTGACGCGTGGGGTAGGACCTTTTCGTTTTTACCTACAGTGTACTGTTCGGTGAAAGATAATATGAAATGGCAGTGCACTAGCCGTGCAATTCAATGCCACCTGCTATATACACTGAGATGCACTGCTCGTTGATTGAATCGTCATACTGTCATTATAATGCCATGCACACGAGATGCACTGCGCTGAAGCTCTGTATGGTCTGCCTTAGAAATTCTTTGTAAATTGCTGTGCGCAAAGGTGCAAGATAACATGCGAGGGCAGTGCACTTAGCGTGCAATGTATCCCGTGTGCTACGCACACTCATATGCACTGCAGGTAAACCAAGCATGCACTACCTACGGAGCACCTTCGGGATACCACTACAATAATAAGGTTAAAAACAGGTATGCACTTCCATTGGAATACGTATGAACTGCCTTCAAAATGCTTCGTAAAGCGCTGCATGCACGGTGCAAGACAAGTTTCTATAGCAGTTCAATGACCGTGCAATGCACCCCACCTGCTATGCATAGTGATATGCACTGCCGGTGTACGTAGTATGCACTACCTAAAGTTATCTGTATCGACGTAGACTTTTGACGCGTGGGGTAGGATCTTTTCATTTTTCTCCTACAATGCACTGCTCGGTGAAAGATAATATGAAATGGCAGTGCACTAGCCGTGCAATTCAATCCGACCTGCTATATACACTGAGATGCACTGCTCGTTGATGGCATCCTCATACTGTCATTATAATGCCATGCACACGAGATGCACTGCGCTGAGGCTCTGTATGATCTGCCTTAGAAATGCTTTGTAAACTGTTATGCGCAAAGGTGCAAGATAACATGCAAGGGCAGTGCACTTAGCGTGCAATGTACCCCGCGTGCTACGCACACTCATATGCACTGCAGGTAAACCAAGCATGCACTGCCCACGGAGTACCTTCGGGATACTACTACAATAATAATGTTAAAAACAGGTATGCACTGCCATTGAAATACGTATGCACTGCCTTCAAAATGCTTCATAAAACGTTGTACGCACGATGCAAGACAAGTTTCTATGGCAGTTCAATGACCGTACAATGCACCCCACCTGCTATGCACAGTGATGTGCACTACCTGTGTACGTAGTATGCACTGTCTAAAGTTATCTGTATCGACGTAGACTTTTGACGCGTGGGGTATTGTTTCAATAACGAGGACCTTTTCGTTTTTCTCCTACAGTGCACTGCTCGATGAAAGATAATATGAAATGGCAGTGCACTGCTTGTAAACATAAAATGCACGGCCTACGGAGCGCTTCAGGATACTAATATAATGTTGGTAAACAAAGTGGAGCTCTGACATGTGCGGTCTTGGTTTATTAATAAGTACCTTCTTGTTTCTCAAGAATCACCGGTTGCGGCAGCCGGATATAGCATTTAACGAACGCTGCTCTCTCCTCGTTCTTCTTTTAGGGTTGTTCTTCCACATTTTCAAATCTAGTTTTACTGGTAAAGTTCATCTATTCATCTTGCATCCCCCATGCGTATGTGATTTGTCGTATCCCAGAAGGTTGATTTTCCGTCCAGCTCACTTGTAGATCTCTATATTATGCATATGTTTAGCTACTTCATATAAATCTTTCCGCGCTCACGACAAAAGTGTTTGTTGCTAGCTATATATCACTTGCACGTCCATAATTAAGAACGATATAGGACGATTGTTGGTTAAGCACGCTTCAATTTCTATTTATTATTTCATTTTATGATCATTGTATAGTGTTTACGGGGTGTTTTTTCAATTTCGAATTATTTTTTGTACTGGTTCTATCCTGTGTGCTGTGTCGAATGTATAATTTTGAAATCTGACATATATGACTTACTAAAAAAATCTATACCTCGTTAACTGATAAATTTTTCTTACCCTGTCGACAGAAAAAAAATCTCATACAAAAATGGCTGATCATGTTTTCACCACACAGTTATCTCTTCCAAAGTTTATAAAACTTGTGAAAAGGCTGAGTAATGACCAGAAGGTTTTGCTAAGGAGCATACAATTTGATGGTATGCTTGGTATGTGTTGAGAAGAGTTGCCAAGGTCACTAGTTTTGTGGCTTGTTTCTCACTTTAATGTTACTACAAGAAGTTTTGAATTTCCCAACGGATGCGGCTTTGAACTGAAGCCCTTTCACTTCAACAAGATACTTGGCATCCCCTTTGGGGGTAGAACCATAAAGAAGGCGTGTCCGCAATGGATACGCGATATGTTCCGAGAATTAACTCATTGTGCAGGGTCAACACCAACTATCAGTGAGCTCTAAAAGATGATTACTCCTAACTTGGTAGGATCTCAGTTCAAAACATGTTTTGTTCTATTTGCAAACACTGTTATGTTGTGTCCGAGCACATATGATGGAGCCAGCCCGGACTACTTCTCTGCAATTGGAGTGTCTGATGAGATTGACTCCTATGACTGGTGTCTTGCTGCATTCAACAAGCGTATTGGCTGTATTGACACTTTCCAGAAAAACGGTTTGAAAGGTGCACTTGGTGGTTTCGTTCCAATTATTCCGGTAAGTTACCCACCGTGATAATTATTTTCTATAATATTAGTTGTCAGTAGTTTCTGTGGATTTGTTGTTTTAATATGGTTGTAACAATTTTAATGCAGGTAATGTACTTTGAACTACTGGACACAAATGCTCTGCTTTTAGGCCATGCACTGCCTAGAATTTCCTTCTGGTCAACTGAAAATATGGCGTTATATGAGAGTCTTGACCAGATGCCTCATCAACAAAACGTTTATGGTGTTCACAAGGCAAGACTCCCATAGTTATTCATATTATGTGCAATTATTACTACGGTCTTGTTGCTTCTTACTCATATTATTGTATTGTATTTCCTGTTTTGTCCATGTTGAATATGCAGTTGAAGGATATAAATGAAACCGTGTTTTCTAATGCTGAGCTGAACGAAGAGATAGTTCGGAATGTTACAACTTTCATTGAAAAGTTTGTAATAGACCCACTTATGCATGCAGAGGTAAGAATTTTTATAATCTGCCCAATTCTTTCATTCGTGATCATGACGAATCTTCTTATGTTTGTGTTCTACATATACATTGCCTACTTGACCTTAAGCATTCATGTTTTTTATTTCTCGACCTTGTTGTAGTAGAGTATTAAATTCTCTCATCGTTTCATTATACGATTTTTCTGCCTGCTTTAGCTACTTCCTACCAGGATGAACATTCTTTCTAAAGCAGCATGTTCTACTAGGTTTAATTAGGTAACCATACTACTGGTGTTTGATCACAGTGTTACCTATTCAGTTGCCTCAGCAGTTCACTGTTATATTTATGATATTAAAAATAGGCGATAGAGATAATGCTTATAATGTGAAAACTTCCAGGCTGCCAGAGAAATACAGGCCATAGTGACGGACATGTATGGTGACATGTTGTCTGCGATGAATCTCAATATGAAGAGCAATATTAGAAAGATTTCTAGAATATCTATGCTCAATCATGAGAACAGGGGTATGTACTCTACACCTCAAGGGTCCCTATGCGCAAGAGAAGATAATGAGCGCGATGTTGAAGACAAAGGCAGTGTGCTGGATAAATCAATATATGGGCTAACATCTGTATGTAGAAGGCTAGCAGAAGACTATGAGCTGCTTGTCAAGTTAACTTTTGCGGACCAAAGTTATGGATCGTCTGAAAATATGAAATATATGCAGGAGTTGGAATATTGTTGCAAGGCCCTGGTACATATGTTACCGACACGTGATAATTTGTCCAGAATTGAACAATTACTAAAGATGAACTCTGAACCAACAGATTGTAGTGCTACTGATGACGTCCTGCGATCAGATGAAGTGATAATTCCTGTCGCAAATTCAACGCAAACCATGCAATCTGTCATAGAATATGCAGGTCAGGGTTCTGGTAACGGGATGATTGCTAAGCCTGCTACAACTTCAAATTGTGTAGCAACAATTGCAACTTCGGTCGAAAATCAGCAAGTTCATACAGTTATTGTTTAGGGAAACACTAGTACAGTATGTACAATGACTTCCATTACATGTACTGATAATGAATCCCGGGCAGAGCTTTCGTCAGGAGCAAGGTGTACAGAGCATGCAAGGAATGAGCTGGGCTTGAACCACCTAAAGGTACAGGACGGTGCAGAAGATGCTGGTTCGGTGCATGCTGCATCGTCTGACATTACTAATCCAGTTACGGTTCCTGTGCCAAAACTGGATATTGGAAATTATGAAAGACAGCTACAAATTTCCAAGCCGCAACATGTCCCTGTGCCTGGTCCAGATGTTTTCAACCGCTTGAATGCAAGCCTTTGCATCCCAAGTGCGGAAGTAGGACCAAGTCATCATGCAAGTGATCAAGAAGAAGAGAGGCAGCCTGCTGCAAATTGTACAGATACATTTCAGCTCTTTACAAAACTCCAACTGTCTCGGTGAAAAACGGGTGGTTGCGAGATCACTACAATTTGAGTTTGATCTTGTTTCTGATGATTGCATTACAAAGAAACAGAAGACAAAAGATAACAGTGATGATTTTTTTTCTTTCTGGGAAGGAAATGATGAATTTTGGACAGAAGTTTCAGATCTGGCTGACCTTACGCAGAGAGCGAAAGAAAAACCTGTTATTACTTCAGCAACCCAGCATGAAATAGAAGCTAATCCAACACAACTTAACTGTCTGTCAAGTGAAACGTACGGACCAACATCTGCAAATGTCCATTCATCTAGTATTCAGCATGACGGACAAGTCTCTGATAATTATGATTCGTATGGTTCTATATCAATAAGTGGCAGCGCGTCAGTGGCAGACATGTCTATGACACTGAAAAATATAAACCTAGGCAATGACAATGGCGATGCAAGAACATTCTCCCATTTTGTGCAGCTTCAGCAGTCTGCCAAAAGTTATACACCAATTAGTGGAGCTTCTGCCACGAATTTTTTTTCTAGAGAAACCAATTCCAGCATAAGAGGTTCAAGTACCGATCATTTATCTGGAGGAATCAATTCCAGCATAAGAGATTCACATATGAATGAAACCACTAATAATAGGAAAAGGTATAACGATAGGACAACTCCTAATTTTGCAATTCAGATACCAAGAGTCAGCAGCATAACCCGCAGTGAAAACATCTGTGCTAAACACGCGCAATGTTTGGTCCATACTATTAACAAGTCAAACAGTAGCATAGCCTGCTATCCAACTTTCTATTGGAATGCTGGATCAGGGGAGAAATATGTGCAATTGGAGCACGTTGTGCAGCAGGCATCGACACAAGGTCCTAACATGTTGAACAACAGAAGGTCTATAGAGACATCAAGATCGGATAAGACTACAGAACAGGACAAATCAATGGATGGACGTGGCTTCATAGAGAAGGACGGAGGAAGCGGAACAAACTCAAGAACAACATTGCAAGACAATGACTCTGAAAATCTAGGTCACAGAGATTTTCATACATCAAGTCAGTATTCAAATTCGTGTTCGCGCATACAAATGCAACAGCAGTATGAGGCAACGCATGCTACTACTGGGATGGCAGTATCTCAGAGCCAACTACCAGGAAGTAGTTACTCTGTAAGACTAATGCACCAAGCTTACAATCCTCGGCGTAACATTGCCAGTAGTCAAATGTACAGTGAAAATACAATATCCTCGAGTATGCCTAGGTCAATTTGAGAAATACTGGAAACCAACAACCCAGCTACACAAGAAGCTGTCCTGAACGAGAAAACTCTCGAGACCCTAGACTGCAGCATAATAATGTATCATTCCGCACCGCTGGACCATCATTTGAGCAGGAAGCTTGCAGAAGACATGTCTCTTTTGCATCAGCATCCATACCAAGCATTGGATCAGGTATCCAAACAAACAGTGCTGACAATGCTGAAACAAGAACAGGCATTAATCATCGCCGAATTCCATATCCTGCTGTGAAACAATCAAAAGATGTTGAAGTAGCTTTATTTGAATTCATAGTAGAGACCACTCCGAATCAAAAGGCGAGAAGGTAACGTTTTGTCTCGCATACTTTACTATGAAAATATATTTAATTGTTTTCATCGCATTGTAATAATGGAGTATTTCGATTAAATTTTTTCTGTATTCTACCAGCGACAAGGTGGTTCTGTGCAGGAAGAAATGGGCTTGCTAGAGAGTGTTTGGTTTATCAATGCAGGTTTATGGAAGTGTGAATTCACACGAAATGAACTATATGGCAATGCTGGTCATGACAGAACAGAAACACAACCTAATGATGCACGAAGATGCGGTAAGCGCAGTTACAAAGTTTTTTTAGTAACACCCGTTCTATCTATACATGCTTTCATGTGAGACTGAACACGCATACATCGATGCATGAACACAGAAATTATGATATTTACTAACTGGTTTGTTTTTTTTCTGTAAAAAATTATGTTATTAGCTTTTGCTCACAAGGCCAGAATTTAATCCAAGATCATTTAAACGATACTTATTAGAGAATCACACTGGATGGAACTTGGCGAATGTTTCAATGGTAATTTTTAAATTTTACTGTCTACATTATTTTCTAGTGACATTGTTTTTATATCTGTAAGCCAATTGTTTCGTCTCTTTGTTTGTTTAGATCATCATACCTCTACGGCCAAATGATGTGTGGTATGCCGTGATTGCTGACATTCAAGGTCGGAAATATGATATTGTTTGTTCGAACGTCATGAATGAGACTGTTGAAGAGGAAGCAGCCATTGTGATAAACAACTTCAAGTTTGCGTTTGAAGAAGCATACAGTTTTTCGTACAGGGTTGAATTTCGAAATATGAGAACCACACCTGTTCAGTGGATATATGACAATGAAAACCAGTTAAGTATCGTTAACACTGCATGATCCTTGCCCTATTAAAAGTTATATATCAAACAAGAAACTGAAATATGTGTCTGTCTATGAAATAAGCAGGAAAGACAGCGGAGTAGGTTTGCTGAGGTTGCTCAAATCTTACGATGGTGTTGTTGACCATTGGTTCCAGTCTGTAAGTATAATTTCAAGGCAGACTTAATTTCGTACTTGCACTAGTATAAAACAACACTAAAATAAAATTTATTTGATATGAACTTTTATTTGTATAGACTGATACTAAAGCCTTGCGAGAACAGCTGACGTTTGACATGGTTTTGTCAAAGTTCAATGAAAAGTACACAAGAAAGATTAAGTAACTTGTCAATCAATACAGATGTATGTAATTCTATAATTGCACCAAAATAATAACCATTTATTTAGTGTCTATCATCATTCAGTGAAGTTTTATTTGTTTTTTGTTTGATTCGCAGGAGTGATGAATATGATGAATAATGCTGCTTCATTCAGAAACAAATTCCTGCCGTGCGTTTCAGGCATGACTAGAAATTTATCGATGGAATTGTTGGCACTCCAAAAAATAGTCCGAATTCATTGTAATAGGGATTAGTAACATTTAAAATTTCAGACCACTGTCGGATCATTAAATTTATAAATTTATTTTGACAACAGTTTACAAAGCATTTTTAGGGCAGTTCATCTACAATTTTGGGACAGTGCGTCTCATGTGCATGGCATTATAATGACAGCATCACAAAGTAGTTAACGAGCAGTGCATGATTTGTATTCGGGTAGTGCATCTCAGTGTACATAGCAAGTGAGAATGCACTTTCATATTTTCTTGCACTGAGCAGTGCACAGTTTGTGAGAAATAAAAAGTTGTTTATTAGCGGAAAAACGTACTAATGCACGCACTGTCTATACTATAAATATAGCACTCTCATCTATACTGCACAGTACTTTATTCAGACGAATAACCAACTAGTATTCATTATTTTCAATTAAAAGCAATATGCAATCACGTAAAAAACGAGCAAAATCAGAGCGCTTCAGGATAATACTAAAGACAGGTATGCACTGCCAATGAAGTATATATGAACTGCCTTTAAAATACTTCATAAAGTGCTATACGCACAGTGCAAGTCAAGATTTTATGGCAGTTCAATGACCGTGCAATGCAACCCATCTGCTATGCGCAGCGAGGTGCACTGCCCGTGTACGTAGTATGCACTGCTGAATGTTATCTGTATCGATGTATACTTCTGACATGTTGGGTCTTGGTGAAACTTTTTCGTTTTTCACCTACTGTGCACTGCTTGGTGAAAGATAATATGAAATGACAGTGTACTAGACGTGCAGTTCAATACCACCTGCTATATACAATGTGATGCACAGCTCGAATATCAATCATGCACTGCCGCCGGTGTACGTAGTATGCACTACGTAATGTTATCTGTATCGACGTAGACTTTTGACGCGTGGGGTATTGATTCAAAAACGAGGACCTTTTCGTTTTTCTCCTACAGTGCACTGCTCGGTGAAAGATAATATGAAATTGCAGTGCACTAGCCGTGCAATTCAATTCCACCTGTTATATATACTGAGATGCACTGCTTGTTGATTACATCGTCATACTGTCATTATAATGCCATGCACATGACATGCACTGCGCTGAAGCTCTGTATGATCTTCCTTACAAATGTTTTGTAAACTGCTGTGCACAAAGGTGCCAGATAAAATGCGAGGGCAGTGCACTTAGCGTGCAATGTACCCCGCGTGCTATGCACACTCATATGCACTGCAGGTAGACCAAGCATGAACTGTCCACGGAGCGCTTCAAGATACTACTAAAATAATAAGGTTAAACACATGTATGCACTGCCATTGGAATACGTATGAACTGCCTTCAAAATGCTTCGTAAAGCGCTATACGCACGGTACAAGACAAGTTTCTATGAAAGTTCAATGACCGTGCAATGCACCCCACCTGCTATGCACAGCGATGTGCACTACCGGTATACGTAGTATGCACTGCCTAACATTATCTGTATCGACGTAGACTTTTGACGCGTGGGATAGGACCTTTTCGTTTTTCTCCTACACTGCACTGCTCGGTGAAAGATAATATGAAATGGTAGTGCACTAGCCGTGCAATTCAATCCCACCTGCTATATATACTGAGATGCACTGCTCGTTGATTGCATCGTCATACTGTCATTATAATGCTATGCACACGATATGCATTGCGCTGAAGTTCTGTATGATCTGCCTTAGAAATGCTTTGTAAACTGCTGTACACAAAGGTGCAAGATAACATGGGAGGGCAGTGCACTTAGCGTGCAATGTACCCCGTGTGCTACGCACACTCATATGAAATGCAGGTAAACAAAGCATGCACTGCCCACGGAGCACCTTCGGGATACTACTACAATAATAAGGTTAAAAACAGCTATGTACTGCCATTGGAATACGTACGAATTGCCTTCAAAATGCTTCGTAAAGCGCTGGACGCACGGTGCAAGACAAGTTTCTATGGCAGTTCAATGACCGTGCAATGCACCCCACCTGCTATGCACAGTGATGTGCACTGCCGGTATACATAGTATGCACTGCCTAACGTTATCTGTATCGACGTAGACTTTTGACGCGTAGGATATTGTTTCAATAACGAGGACATTTTCGTTTTTCTCCTACTGTGCACTACTCGAATATCAATCATGCACTACTCGTTGGGTGCATCGTGGTACTGACATTATAATGCCATAGGCACTAAGATGCACTGCCCATGAATCATTGTTCTGCCAACTAGTTTACTATTGAACTGCCCTTTTTTAAAAAAGATTTGCACTGCTCTGGAAAAATCTTAATAAAATCGGGCATTACAACAGTTATTATGGATGACGGGAGACACGGTTCTCCGTTATTGTATCTAATTTAGTGTTCATCTGCTTCCTCTACTATCCATCATCAGAAGAGAAACAACTATTCCGCAGATAGCGGAAAATCTACAGCAGGAGGAACCGGCGGCGCCGTCCTCTTTCCGAGGTAAGGATTTTCTATAGCAACTTAACAAAACATCCCCATTGATAAGGATTCTAGATCATACCTGCTACTACTAAGTTGCAAAGAACTTACCGATCTTACTTGGTCCCATCCCCAGAAGAGAAGCAACTCTTCCGCAGATTGCGGAAAATCTACAGCAGAAGGAACCGTCGGCTCCATCCTCTTTCCGAGGTAAGGATTCTCTATAGCAACTTAACAAAACATCCCCATTGATAAGGATTCGAGATCATCCCTGCTACTACTAAGTTGCGAAGAACTTACCGCTCTTACTTGATAGCAAAGATTTCCTTGTAGAATCATTGGTTATTCGTCCATACTATGGAAACCTTGGTATTGAGATCAAGTCCATGATAAATTGAAAGACTATTATAGTCTAAATTAGTTTTTCAAATTTGTTTCAGCGAAATATGATTGTAGACAGTATTTATTACAGTATATAGATACATCCAAATTCAAACAGACTTTTGATATCCTTTTTAAGACGGAGGGAATAGGTTAGTAAAATTTAAATATCGAAATCCTAGCTTTCTATATCTAATACTACCTCTGTTTCAAAATATAAGATGTTTTAGCTTTGTGAATGAAGTGTATCTAGTCTTCTTTTAGTGTGTAGGTTCACCAAGGTGTGGAGTGAACATGCATACTAAAAGGGGTCTAGATGCACTCATGTCACAAAGCCAAAACATCTTATATTTTGAAATGGGGGGAGCATTTCGTTACTACATCATATTTTTTCTATGAGAAATCCTGTTGCATAAATCGTACGGTAGGTAAAAAATATATTTATTATGCACTCGGAGAACATACACAATATTTTTCACAAGTAGGATCAGCTTCAGAAAATTATATTTTACTGTTATTTCAAGTCAATTCCGATATTCAATGAATGATTAGTAATGTGTTCTAGTTAGTTTATTTTTTTCTCAGTTTTTATTGCATGCATAATTTTATAACTACTTGCACCTGCACCTGCACCTGTCCTATTCTGCAACTTGATGTTACACTATACAACTATGTGTAGTTATAATTTAAAGTATAAATTAAGCACGTCGAATTGAAGTGCTTCAGGTGGTCGGTTGTAAAATTATAACGTGAAATAAGATTGTTATGTCTCTTCCACCAGGGAAAAAATGAGCTCTTGCAATGTTAGCGATGGAGAATCTTCCGACGGTATGGTACAGACTGACGATGAGTTTGATGTGTCAGAAAATGAACTTAACAGGAAGATTGAGAATTACAAAATAAAGCTGGAGCTAAAAAAGAAACACAAAATAGGTTCAAACATCAAAGGCGGTGTACGTAAGAAGAAACGAAAGATTGGTGGAGAACAACATGGCAGTCCGAACAACCAGGATAATGCTGTCATGGTAAACTTGCGTAATGTTAATGCATGTCATATTCCTTAATCGAGACTACAGCTTGCACTAAGAAATTTATAAATAATTTATCAATATTTGATACGTTTTTTCTATAAACTACCAGGATATGTCCAAGAATCAACTGATGGCAATTGAAAAATATACAAGGGACAAGAAGAAGCCCCGTAGTAGGACTGGATCAAATTACACAGTAAGGTGCTCCCTCAAAGAGCTCAACAGATTGATTAAACATGATCTGAACGATCTCCAAAAAGCAGAGCTCGTGAAGATTGGCTGGGGTTTCATCCTGGAATACAAGCTGGATTCAAACATTAGTAGGCCTCTGATTATTAAGCTATACAAGAAGATTGATGTAGAAACTCTGAAAATAGAGTTTGTCGGTGGTAGAACTACAGCTCTGACAGCAGATGAAGTGCATTCTGCCCTTGGTCTACCCAACGGCATTATAAAGGCGCCTCGACCTTCAGAAGCTGGCGATACCTTTGCTTTACTATGGCTCAAGAAGAAATTGGGTTTGGGAGAGAGGGACACTACAACGGTGCAACACCTGACCCGTCATATCAAAAAGGGTGCAACGGACAAGTTTACAATGAAATGCATAATACTTGTAGTCTGCACAAAGCTTATATGTCCAGGTTTAAACAACCACATTAGCCGGGAAGTTGGTGTAGTGAAAAGCCTTGATATCGAGAATTCTGGAAAAACTGACTTTTGCCAGCTTGTAATTGACGAGATCAAGAGGGCAGCAATAAAGTTTCATGTTGATGATATGAATCAAAGTGTTATCGAAGGTTGCACAGTCCTTCCTCTAATAATATACCTGGATTCGCTCAAGTGCAGAAAATCACTTATGACAAAAGAAACACCAAGGATCAAATATCTGGACAAATTAGATCTGCTTGCTGTATTGAAAGCGGATGTCATTGACAAAGAGAGGTGGGGACGACTGAATGTAAGTATTCTACTTGACCTCATCTTGTTTCACATAAAGAATCATTCTATCAAATGAACTATTTTAAAATTACCTCTTTTGATAGTTATTCACGATCCATGGAAATAATATTTGATTACTGTTTGCAGTGGAAAAGCTGTGACGAAAGAAGCTATTATTTGAAACCTCCTGTGGCAGAAACAACTTGTAACAAGATAACCTCAACCTCTAACAGAGAATTAGAGGGTTCTGGAACAAAGTCCCAGAGGCTAGATCAATGCATGGACAAGTATATAGATATACTGCTAGAGGAGGAAGCAGGTGATGAAATCATAAGTGATGATACAAATGCTGCAAAGATATATAAAGAACTTACCATGAAGCACAGGGACCTGAAAAGATGTAAACTGGAAGCAATGGCTAACTGCTTTCGAGCATCCCATCAGTGTGCAACTGACCTGCTGAGATGTTTTGATAGATGCGAGAATGACATGAGAAACGTTGCAAACATTTCAGGCACCAGTCGAATCAAGCAATCAAAGCATACAGCCGAGGCAGCAACTCATGACCTTAATGTTGGGAAAGAATGCTCTACTACAGGCAAGTCAGCAGCGGTAACAGTGAATAAAATGGATTCAGCTGACAACAACACGCCCTGGAATTTTGACGATAGAGGAATCATGTATATGGACAGAATAAAAAATATAGCAGCACTAGAAGAGAAGCACGACATTGTCACCGCAAGAGCCTTGGATGAATAAGTTTGTATATCTTAGACGTGTATTTAGCTACTTCGATCAGACGAGCACATACAAATAACAATCTATGAAATAGAAGTGTAACTTAACGACTTGTCCATTTTATATATTTTTACTGATATATTTGATGTGTTATTCAGAGTTGTTCTGCGTGCATGGCGACACCGACACCAGTAACAACGCAAACTACGGGAGAAGGAGAAGACAGTTCTAAGCAATTTGAAACTAACCAACAGCCATCAACGACACAGCTTAGCAATGGTATTGTTCTATTCTGTTGATATGCTGCTAATAGCAAAATTACTAGTGGGCTTGACAAGAAAACTACTTGTAATAATGATGCAGGAGGAAACTTCTCTAAACAAGTACAAGGATGCAACAAAGACGCTATAGGAGCCGAGGAAGACAGGTTAACCACGCAGTTCAACAACGGTATTGTCACATTATGTCAAGATGCTTGGTTTTTACATTAGACGATGTTTTTTAAATTAATAACATGTAAGAGGAAATAACACTATTTTTTACAAATATTGCTGCAGGTGTGACCATGTTGTTACCAAAAATTACTCACAAAGAAGGTTCCTCTAACCACGAGGTCGTTGTTGTTGAAAAAGCAATTCAGAAAGGACATCCGCATGACACGGCTGATGTAAGAACACAGATTGACAATGCAGACTCCTCGTGTATCGGATCAAAACGCCATGGAGAAGATGCAACTAAAACATTTTCGTTGCCAGAGCAAGGATTAAGAAGAACTGTTACAAGGAGCAAGGCTCTTGATCATAATTCCCCAGATAATATCAAATCTTACAAGAGGCCTCTACAAAACATCTTAAAACTTAAGTTGACTGTGTATGTTCCCCCCACATTTAAGTACAAGGGAGACGTCGCAGTTGCTCGTAGACTGGTACTAAGCAAGGATTTTCTGGAGAAGAATGAAGAGTAAGCACCAAACTATGCTTTGCGGATTCCTTTAGTAAAATATATGTGTATGTTGTCACACAATCATGGATCCCGGTTTTTATATTTGATCCTTTTTTCTTTTGTCTATGCAAAATCTCAGGATGGTTATGGTGAAATATTCGTCAACTCTGGAACAAGGCCTGGAAATACAGAAATATTGGACCGCAGCAAGGCTTGCAACATGTTTCAATGGAAAAGGCAAGCTTGATGATGACATGATAGACTTCATAATTTCAAGCTGGCGTAGTATCCCAGAGTACAAATGTCTGTTCAGGAATCGAAGGATAGTACTACCACTAGGGATTGCTCGTTTATGTGACATTGGGACAAAGGAGTCTTTCACAAATTCTGCAGGAAAAGATGAAATTTATCAGTTTGAAGTCGTCTCCAGGATTGAACAGTTCAAACTTCTAATTGGAAATGCAGATTTGACCAAAGCTAAGATGGTACGTTGTTTAATACATAACTCATTAATAACATACAGAAATATTCCGTATTTTCATTTAGAACATATAATCAATGTGACTATTTTCCTTGCACATCACAGATATTTCTGCCTGTGTCATTTGACAATCATGTGTCTACTTACATCCTAAATAACTACCCTCAAGGTGGTCGTGTTGAAGTTATTGACACATGGGATTACAGAACACAAAGAAAGGGATTGTCTAAAACAACTTACCACAATCAAATTGGGGAAAAATTGGTGTGGTTTTTTTACATTTATATCTTTATAATACAGATAAAGACAATCTGCATAATTTGAAAAAAATTATGTCACTAACTATGCTCTACATACTGGTTTTTTCAGCTAAAGAGATTTGACAAGTTCGTTGACGAACTCTACCCAAAGAACAAGCTTTCAAAGTGCGGAAATATTGTATCTAGATCAAAACATGTGAAGGTACAAAAAGGAGTTGAAGACATGAATGGTTTTTGGATTCTAAAGAGCATTGAGAACTACAACGGCATTCAACTTGTACATGATCTTAAAGATGTAAGTAATGACAGTTTTGATTCAATAATTTTACCAAATACAAATTTTTGATTGACATTAACAATATATCTTGTTGATTCATTTGAACCATTCGACTAGATGGATGCGAGCTCGGTCATGGAGGAGTATATGTTCTGGGCACTGTTCTCTGAGGCCAACGAAACAAAGGATGAACTACTGGAAGAACTGAGAGCTTTGGCACCTAAGTCGAGATGAAAATAAACAACGATGATGTATACTGTGGTGTTATAAAAAACGATGAATTAATTTGTTTATTATGTAGCAGTAGAGTTGCTGTTTTCCAAGCAGTGCATTTCTCCGTGGTAAAGAAAAACAACTTATCCCCATGTATTACATAGTCACCGCCGTGCCGGATGCAGATATATATGCACTATATGCGCTTCCGTGTTTACAATAAGAGTTTTGTATATAACTAACCTACCTGAGTTCGACATGCAGAACTGATTGCTGTTCAGACCATGAATTAGTAAATGGGTTTCAAAATGAAATTGTTTACAGTAAAAGACATTTGATATTCCGTTTGAATCTTATGGATGAAGCACTATTAGATATACTACTTGTTTTGCTGTATGGTTCCTTTTCTTGGCTGTCACGGAGAGCTAGCGTATCACGTCATTCTGCATAAGTTCATCAATCTTTCCCGCCGTTTGTCTCGATTAGTTCATCAATCTTTCCCGCCACTAACATGTATTTATCTCGTCATGCAGGAAATTTAGCAATGCTGTATTTCTATTTATAGCCCTCAACATTGTCCAGCTGCAACCTGCAACCACACCTATCCAGAATGTTTTGCCGTCGCCAACAACGCCACCCACCTTCGCCCTTGTCGCCAGACCCAACGGAGCAAACTCCGCCAGCTTTACACCTTTCAGATCAACCAAGAGATGCTACGCGCATAGATCTGAGTTGCCTGCACCAGTAGTACCACAAATGGAGGAGGAGATCCAGGAGGAAGGAGTCGCGAAAGAAGCGGTGGAGCCCGAAGCGGACATAGCACAAAATCAACAAGGACCTCAAGTAGAAGAAGAAGAAGAAGAAGAAGAAGAAGAAGAAGAAGAAGACAATGAGGAAAAGGATCAGGAAGAGCCTGGTTCACAAAATCTAGGTTCAGAAGATGATCCTGGCGTGGTTGAACCAACCACAGGAGAAGAGCAAGTTACCGATCAAGAAACTTCTGCAGAAAAGGGTCATACAATTTCCTCATAGATTCAACAATGCAAGAAAAAAGAAGTTGTTCAACAGTATCCTCTTCTAAGCATAAGTTCGTGGAATGTATTAATTAGTATGCTTATTTACAATACAATATTGTTTCCATGCGTGTGTATATGAATATTACTGCTAGAAAAATTTAATCTTACCTTTGTGTTTATCATGTGGCTTGAAATCGTCGAGATAACAATGATATTATTCAAGTATACCTATACACTTCCTTGTAAACGTATACGTAAGGATGCTTCTCTATTCGTTCTTTACATTCCTTGTGGCAATTATATCGCATTGCCGAGACTATAGGTGCAGCTGATTGCTCTAAAGCCGAGAAAAGGGTGATTTCTTAACACATAGTGTTATGCTCTTGTCCGCTCTTGTGCGTGTGCACTACCTTGTGAACAAATAATGCACTGATCTTTACATTGAAGTATGCTTTGTTCTCTAGTCGGTGTTTGCACTGCCTTCCAAAGGTATATTGCACTGCCTGTGCTATGGACATAGCGATATATGACTTACCTCAGGCAGGGCACATGGTCCATTTTGCATCGGATGGGCTACTTAATACATTTTTTTTGACGGCAACGTGTTACTGCCTCATCAATTCAGAGCACACTGCCTTTGTATATGTGCACTGCTTTGGACAAATAATTGCAATGCTTATTTTATTTATTTCATAAAGTTGCTTCCTATAGACGTAGCTGACTGCGAACCTAAGCACTGCCTTGTGAACAAATATAAGACTACATACACTGTTGACGTAACCATATATATTACTTTGCTCACGCAGTACAAAGGGTCTATAATGCATCGAAATAGGTGATTAATAAATTTCTATACTGAAAAATACTACTTCTTTCAAAACACATAATGCACTGCTCTTATAGATGTGCACTGCCTTGTGACCGAGCACTGTTTTTTTTTGCATTTTGTAATGATTTCTTCTCTAATCGTTATTTTCACTGCCCGTGATTATTACATCCAACTTCCTATAGAAATGTAACTGTGCTCACGGAGTGCAGAATATCCATTTTACTTACGATGAGCTGCTAAAGAGCATTCTTTTCTTTCGCACAATATAACTGTCTTATTAACAGACAATGCACTGCTATTATTATAATACAACGGATGCACTGACCGTGAGTTCTTTATGATACTGCTTTTATAATGCCATGGATAACAAGATGCAGTGCCCATGAACTATATATGAAGTCCCTTATAAGTGCTTCATAATGCACTGATCATCAAATAAAAAATGAGCTGCCTATGTGCTGTAAGAATGGTGCAAGATAAAAATCTTTGGCAGTGCACTCACCTTGCAATACACCCCACCTGTTTTGTGAAACTCCTTTTAAAGGACTTCAAAGTAGCATTTATTATATGTTATAAATGAAAGTACGGACTTATTAAAAAACTGTCATTATAATACCATGCACTGAGATGCACTCCTTGTTGATTGCATTGTCATACTGTTATTATAAATGTCATTATAATGCCATGCACACGAGATGCACTACGCTGAAGCTCTGCATGATCTGCCTTAGAAATGATTTGTAAACTGCTGTGCGCAAAGGTGCAAGATAACATGTGAGGGCAGTGCACTTAGGGTGTAATGCACCCCGCATGCTACGCACACTCATATGCACTGCAGGTAAACAAAGCATGCACTGCCTACGAAGCGCTTCTGGATACTACTACAATAATAAGGTTAAAAACAGGTACACACTGCCATTGGAATACGTATGAACTGCCTTCCAAATACTTCGTAAAACGTTGTACACACGGTACAAGACAAGTTTCTATGGCAGTTCAATCACCGTGCAATGCACCCACCTGCTATGCACAACGATGTGCACTGCCGGTGTACGTAGTATGCACTGCGTAACGTTATCTGTATCGACGTAGACTTTTGACGCGTAGGGTATTGATTCAAAAACGAGGACCTTTTCGTTTTTCTCCTAAAGTGCACTGCTCGGTAAAAGATATTATAAAATGGCAGTGCACTAGCTGTACAATTCAATCCCACCTGCTATATACACTGAGATGCACTGCTCATTGATTGCATCGTCACACTGTCATTATAATGCAATGCACACGAGATGCACAACGCTGAAGCTTTGTATGATCTGTCTTAGAAATGCTTTGTAAACTGCTGTGCGCAAAGGTGCAAGATAACATGCGAGGGCAGTGCACTTAGCGCGCAATGCACCCCGCGTGCTACGCACACTCATATGCACTGCAGGTAAACAAAGCATGCACTGCCCACGGAGCGCTTTAGGATACTACTACAATAATAAGGTTAAAAACAGGTATGCACTGCCATTGGAATACATATGAACTGCCTTTGTAAAACGATGTACGCATGGTGCAAGACAACTTTCTATGACAGTTCAATGACCGTGCAATGCACCCCACCTGCTATGCACAGCGATGTGCACTGCCGGTGTACGTAGTATGCACTGCGTAACGTTATCTGTATCGACGTAGACTTTTGACGCGTGGGGTATTGTTTCAATAACGAGGACCTTTTCTTTTTTCTCCTACAGTGCACTGCTCGGTAAAAGATATTATGAAATGGCAGTGCACTGCTTGTAAACATAAAATGCACGGCCTACAGAGTGCTTCAGGCTACTAATATAATGTTGGTAAACAAAGTGGTGCTCTGACATTTGGAAGGGATGCTCTATCCCATCGAAGCGGTAGAGCAGTGCATCTTCGCATCTAGAGGCAATGCTCCTTATTTGGGCCCATATGTAAACTACGTGGCGTCAACATGCTGACGGTTAACACGCGTGCATACAGCAATACATCCCAACGGATGGCTATGATTACACTGTTACTCTTTTTTCCTCTTCTTCTCCGACACTGCTCCACTTTCTCTCTCTTCCTCCACCCTAACTGCACGGGGGCAAGCAACGGCAGCAACTCCTTAGCGGCGAAAAGCTTCACCGGCGCTAAGGACTACTGCTACTCCAGATTCTCTACTGGCGGTATGGCGACAAGACAGGTATCACAGATTATCCATTATCATCCCAGATTCGGCCTGGTGTTGTCCGAAATTCTACGAAGTATTTTCCTCTCGTTCTCTATTTAGTTTAGACACGATTTTACGAGTACTAGTTGAAGTTTTATTAGGATTTTCTCAGGGGGAAAAAGCATAGATATAACACGGACCTAAATCGCCCACAGAATGTTCCTGGAATTTTCATCCCGAGAACACTTATTCATCGATTTCATGGCTGACGAAAATCGCGGTCACGAAGGTTCAATGCAGGTATTTTGATTATTTCTGGTCATAGTTTAGAGTGAAGCATATATTAAAAAATGGCCAGCGCACATGGTTTGAACAATTTTGAGAATAACAAACCACGAGCAAGAAAACCACTAATCAAACTAATCTAGGATTTCTTTCGATTTATTGTTTTTAATGTTCATAGTGAAGTAATATTTTTCTCAACAACATGGTTGAAATTCGAAACAATGACATAGTTTTCAGATAAGAACTGCCATTTATAACTTCAATGAACTGCTCCTCTACCGAGTATACAGGTTAGCAGTTCAAATTTTGGTGGGAAAGTTTGCACCTTTGCTGCACCAATTTAGTAACTTAAATGCACTGCCAGAAATTTTGTTTACCTGTGTTGATTTCGTACTAGTTGATTCTTCTTGATTCATGAGCTCTTTGCTGACTATATATCTCTTGATTTATTTACTTGATTCTAGTAATTTAAATTACGTATGTGTTTAACTGTTGCTCTCTTATTAATTTTTATATAAATAACATCATAGTGTAAAATATAAATTATAATGCATGTTTTAATTATTTCAATATAAACTTCTGCAGTTGAGTATTTGTTCATCTCATGGAACACGACGATTAACCAAGAGGAAACACAACAGTATGGATGAAAACATAGAAGCTGGGTCTGGTACTCAAGAAAACCCTAATGCTGCTCAAGCTTTCATAGATAAACCTGGTTTCAAGAAACAAAAACGTGACACAGTTCAAAATGAACTAGCAGATATGAAGGATGGTGAGATCATAGTGAGAGGGTCACTTTCAGAATTACACAACTTTCTGGAAAACTATGTAACAAATGAACATAAGATTTATTTGAGGAATCATGGCTGTGGTTTCGTAGTTGATTTCAAATTGAACGGCAACATTTCCAAGAAGATGATGCTATGGCTATACAGTAAATTCAAACCTGGTTCTCTAACAATTGTTCTTGAACAAGGGGAAGAGCTTAAAATAATAGAAGATGTGGTGCAAGCAATTTATGGTTTCCCAAAGATCAATATGTTTGATGCTCCACGACCTTCAAGTGACTGCGATATAAAAGCTTTGCGGTGGCTGAAACAGCAGCTCGGTTTGAGTGAGTCAGATAACATTATACTGAGTAAGCTATACGATCATGTGAAGAATGGTGGAACATCAGATCTGGCAATAAAGCTCATATTTCTTGTGTTCTTCATCAAGACAATGTGCGCAACGAGTAATGCACGTATAGGACGGGAGGCTGGTATGGTCATGGATCTCGACATCAAGAAAATTCAACAGATGAACCTCTGTAAAGTTCTCCTTGATGAGCTAAGGAGGGGGCTGAGAAAATACCAAGATAAGAAGGGAAATAAAAACACAGCTGAGGGTCCAGCAGCATTGCCTCTGATCTATTATTTGGACACTCGTGCACACAAGAAAGCAAACTTGACTAACCTTGCACCAAGAGTTGGTCACCTCAAATTGGAATATTTGGAGGAAATTAGATCAGATGACTGGAGCAGTGACACTAGAAGCTACGGAAATCTTAGGGTAAGTTGTATTTATTATAAAAATCATGTTTATGTGTTCTTCTTAGAATTTTTCCGGTAAGTTTTTAGTCAAATAAATTTAAACTATGTTAATTATCCAAGTCAACAAAAATTAATCACTACTACGAAAAAATCTACACTAATGCAATAAAACACCTACGATAAATAACATACCGTCTGAATGTGTTTATTTAATTATTTTATACTGCAGGCAAGAAGTGATTATCAACTTTCAGACTTAATTAGATGTGTCAACACTACTTGCCTAGCGGTTTCTCAAAGCTCAGATGCTGCCACATGTTCTGAAACAACAAATATCTTTTTAACCAAAACCATAAATACAATTGCTAATAGCACTCCATTGATACAAATCATAGATGATGAAGCATCTAACCAAGAGGAGATTGGTAAGCTCAATGAGATTGTTCAGTCAAGAAAGGAGGATCTGGAAGTATCTCTGGCTACATTAAGGATTGTGAAGGTTGACCTCGTGAAAAAGAACAATATTATGGCCAAGGAGAAGGAAATGGCCATATCAAACATCATCATACACAATGCAGAGTATGAACAAGTTCTGGCAAACATGGACCAAATGGAGGAAGTGCACGAAGCAGATAAACCAGAGAAGGTGGTGCTAAAAGAATCTACTGAACCCTCTTCATCTAAACCAGAAGAAGATTCAAGTGAGGAGCACCTCGTCATATATGCTGAAGACACCGCCAAACCATCATTGAGTACACCTGGCACAGACATCAATGAACTGATCAATGACCAGTTAATAAAATTAAGTAAAAGAGCTACAGAAGTTTTGGACGATGGAAAAATAGAATATAGCGACTAGAGAATGAATCATGCTAGTACAACTGAAATTACACATGAGATTGCGGCAGACTACATGCCTTGTTCTGGTACAACAGATACAAATGTACATGATACAGATCTGACAGACAACATGGAGGTTGTTAACAACGAGAGACAACTTGAATATGGTAATGATAAAGTTGATGTCTGCGTGCCTTAGTTATGCACAGTTTCAGTTACAACCACAAGGAACCAGGATCATGATGTGGAACACGATGAAACAGGAGTAGAGAAGCAGGCAGGACAAGTAGAAGACAAAACAAATATCAACGCTGAATATTCAATGACAAGTGATCATCTGGAAGAACTGTTGGATGCATCAAATGTTATTGAAACAACTAAAATACCAGTAACTGCAAACACTGCGGCATCTGCAGTTACAACACCTATTGGGTCTGTCGAGCAAAACACTTGAGATAATTCCACCTCACATGCTGAAGACACCACCATACCATCATCAAGTAAACCTGGCACAGAAGTTGCTGAACTTATCAGTGGGCAGTCAGAAGCACTTGTTGACGAAGGAATGAAAGAAGACAGCAACCAGAGAATGAATGATCCTAGTGATACAATAATTACACCTGTTACATTTGTGGAGCAAAAGATTGACGACAACACAGATGGTATTCTGGGTGAGCAGGAAAGACACAATGAAGAAAAAGAAGATGACTTATGCAGCATGGATAATAATATTATACAAGATGAAGTAATGAGGACTCCTGATGACAGACTTCCATATGACAACGAAAAGAATCACACACCTGAACATCAAGCAGAACCAGAAGCATCTTCTTTTGAAAATAACTCAATGCCATATGAAGAAATGATAATTATCGATGGCATGAAAGATTTCAACGCCGTTGATAGTATGGATCAATTGAATTGGCAGGGAGTTCAATTTAATGAAACCATGCCATACCAACAGGTTATCTATCTTTTAGGTCTTACCAACGATATTTATTCTTTTTATTTCTACGTATATTTATAAACATTATATTATGCTATCTGATCACTTTTAAATGTATAATTTAACCAGGAAACCTGCATAGACGACGGTAAAACATAGCAAACCCAGACCTTGATGCCGAAGTAGATAGTTGGATTACTGACGGCAATGCTTCTACAGATTTACATGGTTGTAATCTCCAAGAAGGTAAGTACAGTTATAGTGAATAGATATTTTGTCAAAAAAAGGTTTACCTATGAATAACTGAAAAAAATAATTAATTTTTCTTAATAACTATCTACATTGTTATTACAAATAACCATGATGATATCAATATGTTTCTACTCATGGAACAGGCAAACAGCAGTACGAACAACCTGGTGCTATAGTACCTGTTCTCGATGAGCCGCCTTTCAACCAAGGTGATTTTTACAAACAAAAACAGTAATAAGGAAAACATTCTAATCCTACGTAAAGGAAATAGCACAGTTTATCACAAAGTTGTAGAGGAGGAAGCACACGAAGACTGGCGGATTACTAGTCAAAAGTTTCACAGTATGATGTTGAGATTCCACACTGCAGAAATACCGCAAAGGTAATTTTTTCAAGAAAAAATTATATATAGTAATCTAACATATATTAGTATTGCTATAATATACTGAAACTTATTATTAAACTAACTTATTCACAATAATTCATGCAGGTCATACATTTTGATAAAAAGAAAAGGAGGGAAGATAGTAACTGCAGGAGAAATTGCAGATTCATTCCGTGATAGAGGAACTATACAAAAAAATGTTCTCAATTTTGCTGTAGATTATCTTGCAATTTCTAAAGCAGAACATGGAACGAAATGTTTTGGTCCTAACATAGGGGTAAGCTCACAAAACTGGTATATCATATATAATGTTAATAAATACGTTTACATATATTTCAACATAACCTTGTTGTTCATGCAAAAAATAAAAAATAAAGTGTTTTTCAATTCTTTAAATGATAGTAAACAATGTAAGCTTGTTACAGGTATTTTTGACTACTGATGTCAACCAAATTCCACAAAGGACAAGGAATCTATTTTCGGCTCAAGCAGAAGACACGTTACCCGCATATAATTTCGTAAGTTGAATTTTTCCAAACAATAGTGAATAATCTTCAAGAAATATATTTCTGAAATTTTACATTTAATTGTTTACATATTACATAATTAGTAATGATACCTATCATTTTTATAGGTAATGATTACTATACCAGACGCCACGTATGCATATAAGAATCGAGTGAAACATCACTACTTATTTATAATTGATTTCGTATCAAGGAAGATGAGAATACTGGATTCAGGAAGAAATCCAGACAATGAGAGTTTGCAAACAATAGCTATCAAAGTCGCAAACAATATTAAAAATTTATGGTTTAATGGGTTCAGTCAAGAGCATCAAGAATTAATGAGCTTCGACATTGAGTTTGGTGATATGCCAAAACATATCAATGTGTAAGCACTAACTGCTCCCCTTGTTTTGAAATTTAGATAAATCAATTTATGTTTTAGAATTAATTGATAATTTATTATTACATTTTATTCAATTCCCATTGAAGACGGTACCTTCATGATGCTACAAGCGATGGAAACCACAGTAATGGATTCTTACACAGAATTTACAGCAGAAGATATGCCTATTATTCGCAACCTGTGTTTCTATAGAATGTTCAACGAAATGGAAAACACCAATATACTGTTGAATGGATTGACTACAAATACCAAAGGTATGTTGCGTTATAATGTAACAATAATATAATAACACTTAGAAGTTCAATTTATAAAATTAGAATCATGATGTATGCAGACTAACAACATGCTTTTGATTTTGTTTTGTAGTTATTCCTGGACTTGATTTGAGTACAGATGCAAAACAAAACACTGTCATGCAGTCTCTTGAGTCGGTGGCTAAAGAAACAAAGAGATTGCTGATTGACGAAAGGAGTCTAGCTCAACTCCATTTCACAGACATGGAAGTACTCACATTGGCTAAGGACATTGAAAATGAACCCAGTCAGGACAGTGGGAAAAAAAGATCAAGAAGAGCAGAAAGCCATAAACCTTGGCTATGATATCAACAATGTCTCCAGAAAAGGGTGAAACATCCGGAAGAGTAACCAGAAACAAAAAAATCAGGGATGAAACACTTGTGGTGAAAATGTCGCAATCTGAATCTATTACAGCACTATCAGAAACATCGAGCATGCCATCAAGACCGGCTCGTCAAGGTTAAAATAGCTTTCCAGTTTTCAAGCATGTCCCTTTTAAATACAAGAAGCACGCAGCCGTTGCTCAAAAGGCTATCTTGGATGAAAGTTTTCAAGATAAATATGCTGAGTAAGACATAATATAGAGTTGTATTTACATACTAATGTTGTTCTAAAAAAATACATATTTTAGATCTTTCATTTAGAACACTCTCGCAAGGGCGCCCTTCTTCTAGCGTTTTTGTTTAAAACATTCACATATAAAAGTAATAGATAGTATGCTAACTTTTCACTGTTCCAAGCATAAAAGCTTAAATGCCTCAAGATTTGTTAAATTTTATAATAAAAGGTTAAAACAATTACAATTTTGGAAAATAAGTATCAGTACTTGCTTTACCATAATAATTTGGAGTAATGACAACAATCTTTTCTGATCTGTTACACGAAAAACATTATTCAGATTCGAAGAATAGAATCTGGAGTAATGATGGAAGCAGAATAGACAGGCCGAGATCTGAAAAACAATCCTAAACAAGGAGGGATGGCTAACAATCAATTGGTTCAGCATTACATAGACATATTCATGATAAACAATTCCTGCAAAGGCTTTGTGGACGAAGGCAAAAGATTCATATGCGACCTTTCAGTCTCTGCGCTGACGGAATTCGAGAAGGAAAACTGGATCTGCACAGAACAACGTGTGAATCAATTCAAATCATTGATGAAAAATTTTAAACCAGACATGGCAAAACTGGTAAGTTTCTCTAAATTTTCAAAACATCTATTTCGAAGAGGATTATACAATAAATTTCGAGAGCTTACTATTAATGAAATAAACTTTTATGTTAATGGACTTACTGTTATGTATTCATTGCAGATTGAAATACCTGTTGTCTACAGCTCTCATTTTACAGTTTACTCCCTCAACATGTATATCAGTGGAGGTCGACTTGATATAATTGACTCAAGGAAATACACCAAGGATTACTTGTTTAAAACAAGAGCAGAATATCACAGCAACGTTGGACCAATCATGGTTAGAACATTACTTTCATATTAATCTTCCAATTGTACTATTTATAATACTGATCAATAAATGTTGAATTTCATGAAAACAGCTTAAAAGAATAGATGAACTTCTTAAAGCGGCATATCCTAGTCACAATTTTCTAGAATTCACAGAGAAGTTCAACGAAGCAAAGTTCCCTAGGTGTCCAAAGCAAACAGAGAATGAGTGTGCTTACTCGATCCTAAGAAGTATACAGTGGTACAATGGAGACACGATAAAATGCAACCAAGAAGAGGTAAGTCGCGTTGTTTATGTTACAATATAATCTGCTTCCTATTTTTTCTATTGGCAACATACGTTCAAAACATACCGATTTCCTGATTGTTGAATAGTTCTCCCCTTCCACAATGAGAGAAAAATTTAACTACAAGATGATATACAGGATAGAAAACGATCTACTTGATGAACTTCCTGAAGAATTGAGAGCATTCAGACCTACAGTCAAAGAGAAGGACATCCCCGACTGAAGATGGTCATTAGATTGATACTTGTAATAATATTAATACATTAGATTGTTTAGTAAATCTATGTAAATAAAATATTTATTATATTTAAGATGTTTGTATGTATCAATATGCTAATAATACAGACAACTAATATATGCACTTTGAATGTACATGGACAGGCTCTACGTGTGTATGGCGTATGCACTACTATCTTATTTCATAAAATACATGTGCGCATGGTGTATGACGTATGCACTGCACTGAACATGCATTACACTGCACCTACAATATGAACACAAACGAACTGCCTATGAAGGAGATATGCATTGCCTTACTATGGTCCATAAAATTACTATGCGTACGGTGCCAGTTAACGTGCCGAGACAGTACACTGATCGTGCAATGCATTGCTCACCCAATGCACATTGAATTGAAACTGCCTGTGCACTACGTATGCACTGCGTTATTATGGTCCCCGACTGAAGTTGTTGTGAGAAACGTTCAGTAAAAGGTGCCACGGCAATGCATTGATCATGAACTGCACACTGACTACAATGCACAGTGACACGCACAGCCTGTGAAGCCGATAGTACACTGCGATCCTAATATGCAAAATAAGGTGCCACGGCAGAGCAATAAACGTGCAATGCACTGCACCTGTAACAAATAGTGATACGAACTGCCTCCAACATAAATATGCACTGAGGTTCTATGCTTCTTAAAGCTGCTTTGCGAACGGAAAAAAAGGTGCCGCGACAGTGCAGTGACCGTGCAAAACACTTCACCTGCAGCGCACTACACCTGTACCTACAATTCTATGCACATAATAAATAAGTATGCATTGCGTTCCTATGGTTCGTAAAGGTACCGTGCGTATGGTTCAAAATAAGGCGCTAAGGCAGAGCAATAACCCTGCAATGTGCACTGCACCTAAAATTTAAAGTACCACGCACTGCTCATGTAACAAATACTGACACCCACTGCCTCTGAAATAACTATGCACTACGGTGTTATGCTTCTTAAAGCAGCTTTGCGATCGGTATAAGATAAGGACCCGCGGCAGTGCACTGACCGTGCAATACATTGCACCTGCAGCGCACTACATCTGTAACTGCAATACACTACACCTGACAAATAAGTATTCACTATGCTCTTATGCTTAGTTAAATTACCGTGAGTATGGAGCAAAATAAGGGGCCAAAGTAGAGACATAACCGTGTATTGAACTGCATCTAAAATTTATAGTACCACACACTGCTTGTTAATCAGGTACGCACTATATTGATATCATCGATGAAACTGCTCCGCAAACGGTTCAAAATATTGAAACTGTTGTGCACCAGGCGCACTGCATTCCGTCTTTCTGCACTGCATATCCTATCTACCGATAACTGCATAAAACAGAAGTACACAAAGGGTGTCGTTGAAATAATTAGCATTATAGTACCTTTCTATAAAACGAAGCGACGCAACCTATCCATTTAAGTACTCATTTTCCAAATTCGTCTAAAGCTCGTTCCCATTTCTGCCGCCGCCAAGAAAACAACTCCTAGCCGAACTTCTGCCGCAGCCTTCAACAAAAGATCATCGATTCACCACTCCCGTGTCTTCGGTAAGCAAAAAACATCGTTTAATTTTTTAGCAAATCGTTTACATTGTACAAACATTAGCAAAAATGTTTGCGTGCTTATATTCCTCCGGATCTAAATCAATATACTGAGATTTATACTGTCCAGATTTTCACAAATATGAGTCCATTAGTATGAGTTAAAGATAGAACACAATATATCTATATGATGTTGAACTAACACTAAAGTTCTTATAATTTTTTTAATTGTATGATGAGAATGTTCATTTGTTTAATTTGACAAACATCAATAGTAGTTTAATTACTAGATTAACCCTACTTATTAGTTCCAGTCTAAACGAACCATATCTAAAGAATCAGATTATTAGAAGCAGCATAATTACAAAATATAAGAAAAATTCCAAGCACAAATTATAAATTACTTTATATATGTATAGAGATTTAATAACACACAACTATTTTTATTGCAGAAGAAATGGCGCCATGTCGAGTTTGTTTCAGTCACTGTGGTCAAAATTTAGGACATTCAGGCTCGGAATTCATTGTTCGTCTGGTAAAAGGCCAGTTCGAGCATTCACTGGTATGTATACACTACGTCCCAATATATATAAATCTATTTCTTAATATTGGTTAACATAATAGTCCTTTCCTTCACTAAGTCATTCCACAGACTATACCATGCAATGTAAGGTTGCAATTCAATGACATAACAGAACTTGGAGTGGAATTCAAAGCTCTTGGAAAAACATATTATGTTGAAGTCCACAAACAACGCACAATTACTCGCATTACCGGTCCAGGTTGGACAAGGTTCGTCACAGAGAACAGGATCGGCACAGGAGCACACCTATTATTTTCATTAGGAGCTCTAGGTCCAAAGATCACTGTGATATATTTTGATTCTGAAGAAGATAACAGTAGCAGTGATGATGAAAACAACAATGTCCAAGTGCTTAATTCTACAACTTTTTCCAAGACATGCACCCTTACAGATTCAGAGGAAAATTACTTATTCGATATCTTCCCCTCGGCCAATTCATTTGTAGGGTTGCCATTTGTGACTCGTTTGACAAAAACAAACATTAAACAACACAATATGGTATTTTTCTAAATTTAACTTTATTTATTTGTTTATTGATTTCACATTGGTTTATTACATTCATAATGTTATTCCTAAAAAACGTCTTCCTTCTATTGCAACTCAGAAACTACCATTGAAGTTCATTTCTACAATTGGAATTGCTAAAGAAGGTCTTGTTGGAGTATGCTTAGGAGCAAGTGGTAATGTCAATACCATGGCGTACAAAACAACAAAAGATGGTCGCATCTCATTCAACAAATACGCATGGAAGAACTTCGTTGAAACTACAAATCTCAGTATTGGACAAGCAATACTGATTACTGCGAAAAAATATTCACAGCTTAACCCTGAAATAATTTTTGTCATGAACATCATTATTCATAGTAGCCAGCCATTAGCAGAGTCGTCGGAATCAAACTCCGATTGTTAATTTGCTTATTTCTTATGTCTGTTAAAAATATGTACTTGTTTATCTATTATGTCTATTTAGAATTTGCAATGTACTGAAACAAAAAGTCTATGTCCTGCTGTTATCTCGTAATACTATTATCGGTGCTTTAACTAAGCACTGACTGTTATAAATTCTATGTGGAATCAAATTACCAGAATATAAACAATAGACATTGTGCTCATAGAGATTTGATTAGTGCAGAATATACATATTTAACATGAACATATTGTAATTACAATGGAAAAATAACATTTGATTAAATAATGATTATATGCTATAAGTGTGTAGCCATACAATGGAAAAATATATAACTCAAGCGGTACATGTACAAACCAAGTTTTCAAAGAACTGCAACATCTGCACTGATAGTCTAGCTCAATAAGGCCCACCAGACGGAAACCCTAGAACAACCAAGGAATTGTATATAAAGACATACAACGACCACACCTAGTCTCACACAGCTCAGAAGCCGCCACCTTCCATTTTGCAGCATGCTAAGCGGGTCGATGAAAATATACATGCTTATAGATGGAATCATAGGTCCAAGAAATATTAGATACAAATCAAATTGTTCAGCTATAGGTGAAGCCAACCAGATAATTACATATAGGAAGGGATCTACCAATTCAACAGCAAACCAATATCCTCAAGTGCATCTGCCATGCCCAAGTCGTTTTACACACCCAAGGTACTACTTTATGTATAAGTTTACTATACAATAGTGATATACAGAAGTTAATATGCTATAGATTTATACTAATTTTGGTGTATGAGACAAACACCTAACAATGCTAAAAAATCTAAAAATAGGTACATTATTTCGGTCACACTGTATAAGAAATCCTTTGCACGAGAGGGATATCAGCATGCTTGCAAACCCAGACCTTGAACACCGAGGTGAGAGTTTTACCTAGTAAGAACAATTAACTGAAAACTCAAAAAATATAACTCATATGCTTAAACTAATATATTTGTTTTCTACCTTTGTCTCTATAGGGTGCAGCATATTGCAACATGTCACAATTTGTTTTGCAGTCCGTTGCTGCTGTGATGTTTTGGTGCACTGCATAAGATACATTTTTAATTAAGAGTGTCTTATATAGTGTGACCGAAATATCACATGAAGGTGACGATGATTGGACTATATTATGTACAAATCAAGAATATTAGTCTGTAATACATCGACCGCAATAGAAACAAAGAACTAATGTGCTACGACTGTGTATTATAACTGCACTACAATTATATTCATATATGCCATGCTCTCTATAATGCTACACGCAACCTAGTTTAATTTCGAGGCATTGTAACTGCACTTGTTACCCGCGTGCACTACCTTATAAATAAATTACTTGTAGTCATATAGAAAACTGCTTTCGCTTATCTTGCTGGAACACCTCTTTACTTTCGAAGAAGTGCCCTATTTTTCCTGAGTGCACTGCATTACCTAAAAGATACAGTGCACTACAAGTGTACACTGGTTTAGATAAGAACCATTGTGCTTCTATACTACATACACTGCTTGTGAAACCAATTAACCGTGTTGTTCTACCAACAAAAACAAATATGAAACCACCGTCTAATCTTCCTGCACTACCAGAATTTAAATATATGCACTGCTCTGCGAGTTGATCCTGCCAAATTAGTTTACTACGAGGCACTGCCATATTTAACCCTCACGTGCATTGCCCTGTGTGCACTGCCCGTATAGTCATATAGAAAACTGTTTTCTACACGGATATACACCTATGTACTTTCGAAAAACTTCCCTATGTACTCTATGTGCACTGCCCGTATAGTCATATAGAAAACTGCTTTCTACACGGATACAAACCTATGTACTTTAGAAAAACTGCCCAATTTATCCAGAGTGCACTGCCCTTAATTTGACAATTGAACTACTCTATGTAATACTGCAGGTACACTGGTTTCTCTTCGAAGCACTGCGCTTCAGGCACATGCACTGCCTAACCTAGAAACTATACTAGCCCCTAACGAATGCGAGACGATCCTGCACTCTAAGTGCACTGCCCGTATAGTCATATAGAAAACTGTTTCTACACGGATAGACACCTATGTACTTTCGAAGAACTACCCTATTTATTCGGCGTGCACTGCCCTTAATTCCACAATTGCGCTGCTCTTTGTAATGTTGCAGGTACACTGGTTTCTCTTCGAAGCACTGCGCTTCCTCGGGCACATGCACTGCCTAACCTAGAAACTATACTAGCCCCTAACGAATGCGGGACGACCCAGCACTCTAAGTGCACTGCCCGTATAGTCATATAGAAAACTGCTTTCTACACGGATACAAACCTATGTACTTTGGAAAAAATGCCCTATTTATCTGGCGTGCACTGCCCTTAATTCCACAATTGTACTGCTCTTTGTAATGCTGCAGGTACACTAGTTTCTCTTCGAAGCACTGCGCTTCCTCCGGCATATGCACTGCCTAACCTAGAAACTATACTAGCCCCTAACGAATGCGGGACCACCCTGCACTCTAAGTGCACTGCCCGTATAGTCATATAGAAAACTGCTCTCTATACGGATACAAACCTATGTACTTTAGAAAAACTGCCCTATTTATCCTGCGTGCACTGCCCCTATTTCGACAATTGAACTGCTCTATGTAATGCTGTAGGTACACTGGTTTCTCTTTGATGCACTGTGCTTCCTTAGGCACATGCACTGCCTAACCTAGAAACTATACTACCCCCTAACGAATGCGGGACGACCCCGCACTCTAAGTGCAATGCCCGTATAGTCATATAGAAAACTGCTTTCTACACGGATAGACACATATGTACTTTGGAAGAACTTCCCTATTTATCCGGCGTGAACTGCCCTTAATTCCACAATTGCACTCCTCTATGTAATGCTGCAGGTACATTGGTTTTTTATCAAAGCACTGCGCTTCCTCAGTTTTGTCCACTGCCTTTCCTAGAAACTATACTAGCCCCTAACGAATGTGGGACGACCCTGCACTCTAAGTGCACTTCCCGTATAGTCATATAGAAAACTGCTTTCTAAACGGATAGACACCTATGTACTTTCGAAGAACTGTCCTATTTATCTGGCGTGCACTGCCCTTAATTCCACAATTGCACTGCTCTTTATAATGCTGCAGGTACACTGGTTTCTCTTCAAAGCACTGCGCTTCCTCAGGCACATGCACTGCCTAACCTAGAACTATACTAGCCCCTAACGAAAGCGGGATGACCCTGCACTCTAAGTGCACTGCCCGTATAGTTATATAGAAAACTGCTTTCTACACGGATAGACAACTATGTACTTTCAAAGAACTACCCTATTTATCCAGAGTGCACTGCCCTTAATTCCACAATTGCACTGCTCTTTGTACTGCTGCAGGTACACTGGTTTCTCTTCGAAACACTGCGCTTTCTCAGGCACATGCACTGCCTAACCTAGAAACTATACTAGCCCCTAACGAATGCGGGACGACCCTGCACTCTAAATGCACTGCCCGTATAGTCATATAGAAAACTGCTTTCTACATGGATACAAACCTATGTACTTTGGAAAAACTGCCCTATTTGTCCTGCGTGCACTGCCCCTATTTCGACAATTGAACTGCTCTATGTAACGCTGCAGGTACACCGGTTTCTCTTCGATGCACTGCGCTTCCTCAGGCACATGCACTACCTAACCTAGAAACTATACTAGCCCCTAACGAATGCGGGACGACCCCGCACTCTAAGTGCACTGCTCGTATAGTCATATAGAAAACTGCTTTCTACATGGATAGATACCTATGTACTTTCGAAGAACTGCCCTATTTATCCGCCGTGCACTGCCCTTAATTCCACAATTGCACTTCTCTATGTAATGCTGCAGGTACATTGCTTTTTTTATCGAAGCACTACGCTTCCTCAGCTCTATGCACTGCCTTGCCTAGAAACTATACTAGCCCCTAACGAATGCGGGACGACCCTGCACTCTAAGTGCACTGCCTGTATAGTCATATAGAAAACTGCTTTCTACACGGATAGACACCTATGTACTTTCGAATAACTGCCCTATTTATCCAGAGTGCACTGACCTTATTTCAAGAATTGAACTGCTCTATGTAATGCTGTAGGTACACTGGTTTCTCGTCGAAGCATTGCGCTTCCTCAACCACATGCACTGCCTAACCTAGAAACTATACTAGCCCCTAACGAATGCGGGACCACCCTGCACTCTAAGTGCACTGCCCGTATAGTCATATAGAAAACTGCTTTCTATACGGATACAAACCTATGTACTTTAGAAAAACTGCCCTATTTATCCTGCGTGCACTGCCCCTATTTCGACAAATGAACTGCTCTATGTAATACTGCAGGTACACTGGTTTCTCTTTGATGCACTGCGCTTCCTCAGGCACATGCACTGCCTAACCTAGAAACTATACTAGCCCCTAACGAATGCGGGACGACCCCGCACTCTAAGTGCACTACCCGTATAGTCATATAGAAAACTGCTTTCTACACGGATAGACACCTATGTACTTTGGAAGAACTGCCCTATTTATCCGGCGTGAACTGCCCTTAATTCCACAATTGCACTGCTCTATGTAATGCTGCAAGTACATTGGTTTTTTATCGAAGCACTGCGCTTCCTCAGCATTGTGCACTGCCTTTCCTAGAAACTATAATAGCCCCTAACGAATGCGGGATGACCCTGCACTCTACGTGCACTGCCCGTATAGTCATATAGAAAACTGCTTTCTATATGGATACAAACCTATGTACTTTAGAAAAACTGCCCTATTTATCCTGCGTGCACTGCCCCTATTTCGACAAATGAACTGCTCTATGTAATGCTGCAGGTACACTGGTTTCTCTTTGATGCACTGCGCTTCCTCAGGCACATGCACTGCCTAACCTAGAAACTATACTAGCCCCTAACGAATGCGGGACGACCCCGCACTCTAAGTGCACTGCCCGTATATTCATATAGAAAACTGCTTTCTACACGGATAGACACCTATGTACTTTGGAAGAACTGCCCTATTTATCCGGCGTGAACTGCCCTTAATTCCACAATTGCACTGCTCTATGTAATGCTGCAGGTACATTGGTTTTTTATCGAAACACTGCGCTTCCTCAGCATTGTGCACTGCCTTTCCTAGAAACTATAATAGCCCCTAACGAATGCGGGACGACCCTGCACTCTAAGTGCACTGCCCGTATAGTCATATAGAAAACTACTTTCTACACGGATACAAACCTATGTACTTTGGAAAAAATGCCCTATTTATCTGGCGTGCATTGCTCTTAGTTCCACAATTGCACTGCTCTTTGTAATGCTGCAGGTACACTAGTTTCTCTTCGAAGCACTGCGCTTCCTCAGGGACATGCACTGCCTAACCTAGAAACTATACTAGCCCCTAACGAATGCGGGACGACCTTTCACTCTAAGTGCACTGTCTGTATAGTCATATAGAAAACTGCTTTCTACACGGATACAAACCTATGTACTTTCGAAGAACTGCCCTATTTATCATGCGTGCACTGACCTTATTTCAACAATTGCACTGCTCTTTGTAATGCTGCAGGTACACTGGTTTCTCTTCGAAGCACTGCGCTTCCTCAGGCACATGCACTGCCTAACCTAAAAACTATACTAGCCCCTAACGAATGTGGGACGACCCTGCACTCTAAGTGCACTGCCCGTATAGTTATATAGAAAACTTCTTTCTACACGGATACAAACCTATGTACTTTGGAAAAACTGCCCTATTTATCCTGCTTGCACTGCCCCTATTTCGACAATTACACTATTGTATGTAATGATGCACGTACACTGGTTTCTCTTCGATGCACTGTGCTTCCTCAGGCACATGCACTGTCTAACCTAGAAACTATACTAGCCCCTAACGAATGCGGGACGACCCCGCACTCTAAGTGCACTGCCCGTATAGTCATATAGAAAACTGCTTTCTACACGGATAGACACCTATGTACTTTCGAAGAATTGCCCTATTTATCCGGCATGCACTGCCCTTAATTCCACAACTGCACTGCTCTATGTAATGCTGCAGGTACACTGATAATATGAAATTTAGCATACTGCTCTATGTAATGCTGTAGGTACACTGATAATATGAAATTGCACTGCATCAATTAGCAATTACATACAGTACTAGGACACCAAATTTAGCATACTGTGCAAGAAGATTACAAAAAAGCAACAAAGTACATAATTGGAGTCTAGTATAAAGTGCTAGAAGATCAAAAGAGGCAACAAAAGGCTTAGTGTGCTCACATTACATAGAGATATTTAATTTTTATTGCATTTCGGTCAATCACTATAGAGCAGGTGGCCAGGCTTCAGACATTGCAAAAGCACTATAGACAACTAATGGTGTAGATAACTTGGATAAAACTGATACAGTCTTCTTCAGCATGTCTGCACAGAACAAGCCTACATGAAAATCAACTGTCATCAGAATATAGCGACCATTAGCTGACATTGTTATAACGCGCAACACACCACAAACTGGGAGATTGCAATTCTCACAGATACTACCAAGTCTTTCCTTCTAGTAATCTTCAATATCCCAGCCAAAAGCAGTTCTGCATGCAACAGGCAGATCTAACATTGTCTGGATGATCCACTTATTTTGACCATTGTTGTAGTCAAGGAGCCAAGTTGTCAGTATACCATCACTAGAAAAGGCAGCTAGTAAAATGTTTCCTGATCTATCCTCTGAAATACAATAATTCCTGTGATCCTTTGTTGTTAGCCTGACTGATTCAGGGAATTGTATCACAGAAGTTAAATGTGTGGATATGTTGTAACACAGAAGAAGGCCTACAACATACGCCATAAACAGGTCTTTGCCTATCAGGATCCCTTCAGGCTGACTAAGGTAAGTGGTTGGTGTTGGCACATGAACTGGGTCAGAAATATGCATCTCCCATTGACCATTTTGCTGAATACAGACATGCAAAAATATTCCAGATGTTGTATTAGCAGTAACACCATGATATGAAACCTTGCAAACATTGAATATATTTCTATGAAAGAATGTCCTTCCTGATCTAGCAGCACTTGGAATCAAGCAGAATTGCCCATATGAATGATCTGTATCACTCTTCGACATTGATGGAATTCGTGTAACAGGTGAGGCAAGGAAAGTGAACAAATCTGGAGACTTGGAAGGATAATTAATATAGTACCCAGGATCTCTAGAACCATGTGAAAAGACCTGAATGAGGACTGCTCCGTTTTGACAGCAGACAACCAATTCCCTTAGAAGATATATTGAATCTAAGTTCGAACAAATAGCTAGAGATGTTTCATCTTTAGATGAATATTCAAGCTCCTATAGCCTATTACCAACCTCAGGCATCCAATGATAATCAACAAGAAATGCTAGGCATGATGGCGAATTTTTCTTCATATAACGCGAAAGAAATCCAGGCTCTTTGAGAGCAGTATACCAAGCTTTGTTGAGGATACTACAACGGATCAAAGATTTCGTAGATGCTAACCTTAAAACAATCTCCTGCACCAAATCTAGGTCCTCACCCACGCGACTGATCGATTAACCAGATCTAGTAAAATCCATCGCTGTTCAATAGATTGTTTTCTTTTCCTCCAGACAGAAGAAGAAGGGTTTGTTTTTTTCGTGGAAGAACGAAACCGTAACGTCCTATGCTAGCCGTATCCATCGGTTAACATCCAAGCTAAAATATATTGAATGAGAAACTGCTTTGTAGGAACGTGTGTACTGATCTATAATTGTAGATGTCGTAGCCGGTAAACTGCTCTGTTAACCTATGTGCACTGCCACGGGCGAAGCCAGCAACACACATTCCGAAATACAAGGTGTTCCGAAATACAGGGCGCTTCGAAATACAAGGCGCTCCGAAATACACGGCGCTTCAAGATCTATATGAATGCTTGATGCGCCGAAGGCGCCGTGCCCACGGGTGGAGCCCGCAACACACACTTCGAAATACAAGGCGCTCCAAAATACAGGGCGCTCCAAAATACAAGGCGCTCCGAAATACAGGGCGCTCAGAAATACAAGGCGCTCCGAAATACACGGCGCTCCGAAATACAAGGAGCTCCGAAATACACGGCGCTCCGAATTACGGGGCGCTCCGAAATACAAGGCGCTCTGAAATACATAGCGCTCCGAAATACAAGGCGCTTCAAGATCTATATGAATGCTAGATGCGCTGAAGGCACCGTGCCCACGGGCGGAGCCCACAAAACACACTCCAAAATACAAGGCGCTCCGAAATACAAGGCGCTCCAAAATACACGGCGTTTCAAGATATATATGAATGCTTGATGCACCGAAGGCACCGTGCCCACGGGCGGAGCCCGTAATACACACTCCAAAATACAAGGCGCTCCGAAATACACGGCGCTTCAAGATCTATATGAATGCTTGATGCGCCGAACGCGTCGTGCCCACGGGCGGAGCCCGCAGCACACACTCCGAAATACATGGCGCTCCGAAATACAGGGCGCTCCGAAATACAAGGCGCTTCGAAATACAGGGCGCTCAGAAATACAAGGCGCTCTGAAATACACGGCGCTTCAAGATCTATATGAATGCTAGATGCGCCGAAGGCGCCATGCCCATGGGTGGAGCCCACAAAACACACTCCGAAATACAAGGCGCTCCGAAATACAGGGCGCTCCGAAATACAAGGCGCTCCGAAATACCCGACGCTTCAAGATCTATATAAATGCTTGATGCGCTGAAGGCGCCGTGCCCACTGGCGCAGCCCGCAATACACACTCCGAAATACAGGGCGCTCCGAAATACAAGGCGCTCTGAAATATAAGGTGCTCCGAAATACACGGCGCTTCAAGATCTATATGAATGCTTGATGCGCCGAAGGCGCCGTGCCCACGTGCAGAGCCCGCAACACACACTCCGAAATACAGGGCGCTCCGAAATACAAGGCGCTCCGAAATATAGGGCGCTGATAAATACAAGGCGCTCCGAAATACACGGCGCTTCAAGATCTATATGAATGCTTGATGCGCTGAAGGCGCCGTGCCGACGGGCGGATCCCGCAACACACACTCCGAAATACAAGGCGCTCTGAAATACAGGGCGCTCCAAAATACAAGGCACTCCAAAATACACGGCGCTTCAAGATCTATATGAATGCTTGATGCGCCGAAGGCGCCGTGCCCACTGGCGGAGCCCGCAATACAGACTCCAAAATACAAGACACTCTGAAATATAGGGCGCTCCGAAATACAAGGCGCTCCGAAATACACGGTGCTTCAAGATCTATATAAATGCTTGACGCGCCAAACACGCCGTACCCGCGGGCGGAGCCCGCAACACACACTCCGAAATACAAGGCGCTCCGAAATACAGGACGCTCCGAAATACAAGGCGCTCCGAAATACAGGGCGCTCAGAAATACAAGGCGCTCCGAAATACATGGCGCTTCAAGATCTATATGAATGCTTGATGCGCCGAAGGCGCCGTGCTCACGGGCGGAGCCTGCAACACACACTCCGAAATACAAGGCGCTCCGAAATACAGGGCGCTCCAAAATACAAGGCGCTTCGAAATACAGGGCGCTCCGAAATACAAGATGCTCCAAAATACAAGGCGCTCCAAAATACAAGGCAATACATTTCGCTGCGTTGAATTATGTTTGTACTGGTCTTAATATACAAATGCACTGCTTTACTGTAATCTGTTCAAAGCGAATGCATTTCGCTATGCTGAATTATGTTTATACTGCTCTTAATATACAAATGCACTGCTTTATTGTAATTCGTTCAAAGTGAATGCATTTCGCTGCGTTGAATTATGTTTGTACTGCTCTTAATATACAAATGCACTATTTTACTATAATCCGTTCAAAGTGAATGCATTTCGCTGCGCTGAATTATGTTTGTACTACTCTTAATATACAAATGCACTGCTTTACTTTAATCCGTTCAAAGTGAATGCATTTCGCTGCGCTGAATTATGTTTCTACTGCTCTTAATATACAAATGTACTGCTTTACTGTAATCCGTTCAAAGTGAATACATTGTGTTGTACAAACCATACCCCTCCCATTACACCCCATAAAATCTCCATTGCCCGTAAAGAGAAAAAAAAGATAATAAAAATAAATGAAAAAGGGAAAAGAGAAGAATGGAAATAAACGACAATGAAAAAGAAAACAAACTAAAAACGGAAGTGATAGAAAGTGTATACTTAACGTGCGGAGCGGACAACAACGTACAAAGCGAAAAAACCGGAAAGAGAAAAAAACGGAAAAGAGAAAAACCGGCGACATGTGCGCGACCAGTTTCCCGAGATGATTCCGCGATGACACGTGTCGGATACCCACGCCAGGTCCCTCGCGCGTTTTCGCGGCGCGCAGCACACGTGCGCGCTAGTCGCTCTGGATGGAATTTGTTTCCTTCGCTCACGTTACCCTATTCTGAAGTTGATAGCGTTGCTCGATGCATCTACCGTTTAATCAAGCTCCTAGGACCCACATGTCATCCTCTCATTAGAAAAAACATGTGTATAATGGAATTGTTTTTCTTGGCTATTGCCTCCCTAATTTCAACTCGATAACGTTGCTCGATCTATCTGCCATCTAATCACACTGTTGGGTCCTCCATGTCAGCCTCACATTATAAGAATCGTGTGTATGGTGAAATTTTTTTCTTTGCTCGTGCTACCCTATTCCAAACTTCATAGACTTCTCGATGCAACTACCGTTTAATCAAACTCCTGGACTCCACATGTCATCCTATCATTAGACGAAACATGTGTATGATATAATTTTTTTCCTCGGTCGTGCCTCCGTGTTCTGAACTTGATAGCGTTGCTCAATGCATCTACAATTTAATCATGATGCAGGGCCCCACATGTCAACCACTCATTAGAAGAAACATATGTATGATGGAATTTTTGCTGTTTTTCCATGCTGCTCGGTCCCCCATGTGAGCCTCTCATTAGAAGAAACGTGTGCATGCTGGACTTTTTTCTCACTCACGCCTTCCTGTTTCGATCTTGGCAATGTCGCTCGAGGCAGAACCTATATAAGGTCGTGCTACTGGGTCCCACATGCCGGTCTCTCTGTAAATCAAACCTACGTATGATGGACTTTTTTTTGGCCGCGTCCACTGTTTTGACCTTGGCAAAGATGCTCTATGTGGCAGCCGTGTATGGTCTTGCTGCTGAGGCCCGCATGCTAGCCTCTCCGGTATGTTCTGTCTTGTGGGTCCCAGATGTAGCCTCATATGTTCTGGCAGGTGGGTTCCCGATGCTAGCCTCTCTGTGCAAGTATTTAACTTTTTTTCAAACTTGACCATTAAACTTGAGGGATGCTGCAGGCTAGTGGGTCCGTGATGTTAGCCTCTCCATAAAGCAATATTACTAGAAGAAAAAATATAAACCCAAGATAATTTTATGTCAAGCATAGAGAATCGAACTCAAGACTTCAAAACACATATAAACCATGTGCGTTGCCACTACGACAAACAAATAAGATGAACATTCTCATTAAAAATCTTTATAGTACCTATAACTTATATATTAGTCTTCTTAAAAAGATTTTATGTGTCCATGTTATCTCTCTTATTAAAATAAAAGGGAAGCGATCCTGGCATCTCAATTTATTAAATGCCAGATAATGGAGTAGTTTCTTAAAAACATGGGTAGGCGGGTTTTTTGTTCTTGTTTTAAAGGGCAATTCCAAAAACGCCGAAAGAAACATTTTGGGTTATTCTACATGTACTATACTCAATGGGTTATACTAAATGCACTATTCTCCATGGGCTCCTTGATAAATATTTAAATGGGTTGTCGTCAGCTAGTCCCCTGACCCCTACAAGGCCGAATTAAATTGTTCTGGGCTAAAGAGGAGCCGAATGGGCTAGATTTTACCTGCTCTTTAGTAAAATTTGCATTATGTTGTGGCTCGGCTGGATTCGGAACACAGACATCACTACTGGAGGGAAAAAAGCGATAATTCTTTTGACATATATTCGTGTAAAAATATCTAAAGAATAAGGGACACAGACTGTGTGCACCAAAACTGGACTGGTATCCAATGACTTCACTTGGTACCCTCTCATTTCTGTCCAAAACACATCCAACGGTTCCCATGACACACAGGCAATAGCTCTAGTGCAAGAAGCCCAGCAGCAGCAACATAACTTTTTTACAAATTCAGTAGCATTTGAAAGATCCAATAGTATAAAATAAGATAGAAAAAATATCGATAGATTCCTAGTTCATATTCAGCAGCACTTGACCAATTCTGCAGCATTCCAAAGTGACTGTTTTAGCTATACAGACACTGGAACTCAATAACAGTACAGAGAGAACCCGTTCATGTTTCAGCTCTAAAAATCTTGTCGCACGATCAGTTTGCCCTTTTCTCCAAACACACTCGATCGTTGGAGCAAGCATAACTGATGATCAAGTATGCTTTTGTGTGCGTACCTCCTGTTCACATCAATACCAGTGTGACCCCCATATATGCATCCCAAAATGCCCAAGCCTCGTCTAGATTGTGACAGCTAGGCCGGCACGCTTCCATGTACGCCGACTAGAGTTACTACTGATGTCATGTTTGACCAGATGATGTTTATTTACAACTTCTATTTTCCTGAAAAATAGTACTCCTACCTAGTAGTAATGCACTTGTACCAGTACAATATGTATTACTACTAGCAGTAGAGTACAACGAACAATCATCTCGTTAGTTCCGCTGCATACAGGAGTTGTACTACACCTACCCACTTGATTGTTAGGTACACCAACATGCACAACTCTTGTATGCGGCGGAACTAACAAGATCATTGTTTATTTTGCTAAAAAGGATTATATTGTGGAAAAGGAGGTAGTACAATACTAGTAGTAGTACACTAGATGTTTGTTTTGCAGTTTTGCTACAAACATAGTATAGTAAATACCTCCACATTGGAGCCTAGCGCGATCAAGTACCACTGTGTTCCAACATGATGCATGATAACGGAAGTTGTTCAAGCACGTCTTTACATAATAGTTATAATTAGAAGCGAACGGTCACTGCATTAATACACCTACGATATAGTAAATTGTCCATCAAATGATGGGTGATAACCTGCACATCTGATCACCTTCTCGCAGTTATCATGATCAAATACTATCACCTTAAAGGAATTGGTGGCAAGCTTTTTGAATACCATAAAGTATTCTACCTTCAATTCATGTGCTTTGACAAAATCTAGCCATCCTTCGTCAAGCATTACATTGCCATCTTGCTTCTTCAGCTCGACATCCCAGCTGCAGGCTTTGCATATCTTCAGCTTGATGGCCTCTGGATACTCACTGCCAAACATTGGTGATAAGTCCATTTTGCATCACTATTCTATATCATAATTCACTGTTATTCATTGATATATTTCATATTAAGAGATGATACTTATGTTATTTCATCTGTTTTTGCATGGTTGATGACTTTAGGAGCATGGACCGCTACAGTCAGGATTCTGATGGAAAAGGTGTTGTTTGGAGGCAAAATTCACGAAGATCAGAAAACCGGGAAAATATATGGAAAATCCTATTTTTCCAGAAGACGAAGGAAGCCAGAAGGGGAGGCTGAGATGGGCCACAAGGGGCCCACACCACCCCCTGGCGCGGGCCAGCCTAGGCCGCGCCACCAGGTGGTGTGGCCGCCCTGGTTCACCCCTGGATCTCCCCTCTAGCATATATTATCCTCCTGAAACCCTAAGACTCGGGGAGCGACCACAGAAAGATTCAGCCGCCTCTACGGGGCGGAAAACACCGAGAGAGAAAGATCTCTCCGGCAGACAAAATTCTGCCGGGGGAATTCCTTCCCAGAGAGGGGAGATCGTCGCCATCAACACCACCATCAAGCTGGACTTCATCGGGATCATCATCATCACCATCATCACCATAAGCACCCTCATCACCATCTCCATATCGCTGTAACAATTGGGTTGAATCTTGCATAGTTCTTAGGGGAAACTTTCCCGGTGTTGATTACTCTTTGTAGTTGATGCTATTGAGTGAACCATTGAATTATTGTTTATGTTCAGATTGTTACATATCATTATATCATCTCTGATCATGATCCATATGTGTCGTCGTATTGATGACAAGTACGCCATGAGGGGGTCCTTGGGGCGTGTGGAAGTGAGGGGTGTGAGACGTACGGTGTTCTGGAACGGTGAGCACACAAGTTTACCCAGGTTTAAATCCGCCGGCTTTGGACAGATCCTACTCCTGCTAGCAATCCAGTAATACGGCAGAGCCGAAATATGGGTTACAAGGGTTTGCCTATGCGAGTTGAGATTGTAGACTATTGAGGGTGCCCTAAAGGCTCTACCTAGGACGGCTTATATAGATATCCGGCCTAGGGTTTACATGAGAGATCTATCCGACTACGACTGAGAGTCGGTTACAGTGTACATCTTGAACTACAAGTAACACTATGGGACTAAGTCAGTAAGTCTTATGGGCCTTCCCGTAGCCGGAATGGACTCCGTTTCTTCTCTCTGACTAGGCTTCCCGTGAAGCAAAGCTCTAACCCGAAGTGGGCCACCCTGGTCAGTGAGAACTGTGAGGATACCCGGAAAGTATATCCCCAACAATATGTTGTCTTGTGAGTAGTTCTTTTTGTTCTTGAGGACATGGGAGAAGTCATGTTGTTAGTAGTGGAATTGTGTTGAGAAAGATTCAATAGTTTGATATTTAAGTTGTGGTGTATTTCTTCTAGTGGTGTCATGTGAACATCGACTACATGACACTTCACCTATATGGGCCTAGGGGAATGCATTGTGTATTTGGCTACTAATCGTAGGGGTTGTCGGAGTGACAGAAACCTGAACGCCCATTAGGAAACCATTGCACAAGGGACGGCAGGGTCTTAGAGTTTAAAGCTATGGTTAGGTTTCTACCTTAATTACTTTCCTGTACTTGCGGATGCTTGCAAGGGGTATAATCACAAGTATGTATTAGTCCTAGGAAGGTCGGTACATTAGCACAGGTTCACCCACACAATACTTAGCAAACTAAAGAAGTTTAATCAACTATATGAAGCAAAAGCACTTGACGATATTCCCGTGTGTCCTCGAGAATGTTTGGTCATCTTATGTAATACAACCGACTTGTCCTTTGCTGAATAAAGGATTGGGCCACTTGCTGCATTTATTCTTATTGTCTTTTATTTACTCGTACTTTATTTACTTGCATTATCAAAAACCCCTAAAAATCCGTTTGCTAAGTATTTGCAGAGAATTCCTAATCCATACCACTAGCCAGCACCTTCTGCTCCTCGTTGGGTTCGACACTCTTACTTATAAAAAATACTGCGATACACCCCCTATACTTGTGGGTCATCAAGACTATTTTCTGGCTCCATTGCCGGGGAGTGAAGTGCTATTGGAGAATGGAACTAGTAAAGGAAACTTCTACTGTGAGTATTGTTTATTTCTGTTAGTTGCTTTATTTTCAATATGGAAAATTCACTGAGTTTCTTATTTCGTAATGCTACTACCACTACTAAGTTAGTAGATGAACCACCACCTGCTGATAATGATACTTTTAAAATACCTACAAGAATTATTGATCGTGTTATGGATAACTATTATGTTGGAGACGGAACTATCCATCCCGATGATCATTTGCTCTTTATACATGAATTATGTGGGTTGTTCAAGTGTGCGGGTATTACTACAGATCAAGTTAAGAAGAAGTTATTCTCATTATCACTAAAAGGAAGAGCTGAGGAATGGTATAAGCTGCTGAAGAATGGTCAAGCTCTTGAATGGGAGGAAATAGTACCTCTCTTTTATTCAAAGTTTTATCCTCCTAGTGAGATTCATAAAGATCGGAATCAAATATACAACTTTTGGCCTCTTGATGGAGAGAGTACAGCTCAAGCGTGTGGGAGATTGAAGTTACTAATGCTCAAATGTTCCATTCATGAGCTCCCCAACAATATTATTATCAATGACTTTTATGCAAGGCTTTCTCTTCATGATAAGGATTTATTAAATGCCTCTTGTGCTGGATCATTCACTCGCATGGAAGAATAAGCTAAATGGGATCTTCTGGACCGTATTCAAGACAATGCTGAAGCATGGGAGAATGAAAAAGGAAGAAAATCAGGTATAAATTATGATTATGAATGCATTGAATCTTTTATGGGAACTGATGACTTTCAAAATATAAAAAATGCTTATGGTCTAGACTCTCAAGCTACTGCAACTTATTTTAAGGCTTTTGCTTCCTACATTGAAGTGCCTAAAAAGAAGTGGAATAAGTATCATGAACCTTATAAAGATATTTCTAAGAGTGTTCCTGCAAGAAATACTGCAGTTTATACTACCAATCATGTTTTATCAGAATCTTACATTGAGAAAATGCCTTTCCTAGTTAAGATAAATGAACATTCTATGATAGCTAGTATGGTTAGTGAAAGTATAAATAAAGCTGTTGAACCTGATAAACAAATGGATGATGAACCTATAATAGCAAATGTGAAAGACTTTGTCACTAAATATGTACAAGAGAGACACACTATCCTTTGTAAGGGTACCTCTAATATTGTTTCACAAAGTAGTATTATAAGAACTAGTATTCCTGTGTTTTCTGTTAGAATAAGTGATCATTGTTACGATGGCCCTTGTGATAGTTATATTGTTAATTTTATTCATGATACTGAAAGTTACTATGAGAGAAGGAAAAGTGTTCTTACGTATCTCAATAATATCAAGTTTCCTCGTTTTATGCTGAATTTTTTTATGTTGCACTTCTTTTACCTTCCTATGCTCGCAGTTTCTGGTTCCAACAACTTGTTTGTTTACAAAATTCCCTTGCACAGGAAGTGGGTTAGAATTAAACATGTGTATTTTTGCTTCTTAATTCTCTCTTTCACTTTAATATATTCTTATGTGTGAGCATCATTAAAATTATCATGCCCATCTTAATGGCTATAAAGAAAGAGCTTTTTGGGAGACAACCCAGTTTATTCTTGCTTTCAGTTTGTTTTTGTTTCTTTGAGTCTTGGAAGTTATTACCTCAGTAATAACCTCTCTTATCCTTTTTGTTTGGTTTTTGTGTCAAAGATCAACCTCTAATGAGAGAGAAGTAAGATTTGGGGAAGATGTTGTCCCGAAACAGATTTTTGTACTTCACTGTAAAAATTCGTGAGAGATATCTGTACGTCGGATTGAGATGTAGTTGTTTGTGCTTATGCATGAGGCTGTTATTTAACTTCCGTTAGTTTTGCACTTTTTGATTAGAGCAACAGAAGATTTTCGAAAAAATTGATCTTTACCTGCTGGTCTGTTTTGACAGATTTTGCCACTCTTGCATTTGCTTCTTTAATCGATTTCCTTTTTGAATTCTTTTTGGTTTTTCGGAAGGAGTTGCTAAAGTAGCTTATGTTTTTATGGCTTTCAGTTGAAATTGGACTCAAAAGATTTTATCACTTCACTTATACTAATGTTGCTAATGAGAACTGTGTGAAGTTTTGTGTGAAAGAAGTTTCTAGGTTAGTGGAGAAAATGGTGTAATGAGAAAGTGAAAGGTTTCATGACTCAAGCAATATGAGTATGAAGATGAAGATATTGATATCATTCAAGTGGTGACTCCGGAAGAATCTACTAAATACCGAATTCAGAGACCTGTAGAGTCCATTTTCGAATAGGTAACAGTTCTAGTAAGAAAAGTTCCACGAAAGATCTGTCGAGTTATATCTTTATAGTTTTTAGCCAACAAGAAAAGCTACGAAGCGAAAGAGGGAAGGAAATGGAGCCAGGGTGGATCACACCACCCTGTGGCGCTGGCGCACCCCTGGCCGCGCCACCAGGTGGTGTGGCCACCTCGGACTCCGTCTCTGACCCGTTTTCTCCTAGTACCTTCCTTTTGTTGTAAAACTTCGTAATATATAATCCTATGGATCCCCCGAGGTTCGTATATCATGTTCACGTCGTGTTTTTGTTTCGGTCTATTTTGTTCAGATGTCGTCCAGGGGTTCATCTTCAAAGGATTACGAGCTGCGACACCGTCGCGAGCTCCATCGCAATCTTGAGTAGAAGACCTTCGTGGGATGGGTGGAAGAAGAAAGGATCGCAACTAGGCGCGAAGACATGGATCGAAATGGCAGGGATGAAGTAAAGGACATGACAGTAGGCATGAAGGGGTTGATACCTCCAACTCTAGATCTCAGTTCTTGCCCTGCAGCAGTGGAAGCTCTACGAGTCACTGATGAGTTCTGCGACAAGTACCGAGTCTTGAGGAGGAAGGTGGATATGCTTCAAGAGGAGAATAACAGGCTTCGCAAGATGCTGGAAGATTTCCTCATGCCAACCGAGAGAATACCACCACCACCGAAGGAGTAATTCGTCATCAGGTTTGGCATCCCCTTGGTTTGTTCCAAGCTTGGGGGAGTGCCGCGGTATCACATCACTATCTTCTATCTTTTTACCTTTTTAGTAGAGTCATATCATGAATATAGAAGTTATCATGTAGGATGGTTTGCATTATGGAAGTGTGCCCTCTCTCGTTAGATATGTATCCCTTGGTGTGAGTAGCCGTTATGGAATATTAATGAGAAGTTCTATCATTTACTCTTTTGTATATCTTATATTAGTTTTCAATTCGTGGTTATATGATTGATCTTGTTATTAGTATTGGTATCACTTGGGATCATTGAGTTAATTTAGTTGGTTTTGGCAAACCTGGCTCGGTCAGTAGCAACACTATTTTTGAGAATTGAATGAAAAAGATAGAAGTACTCTTAAAGATATAATTTCATCATCTTTCTTTCTTGATTTTCTCATAAGCTTAGTATTATCTAGTTAAGATCTTTTGTGCTTCCAAGGAAGATTGCATGTTTGTTTTTATCACTTGTATGTTTGTTTGTTTCCTTCAACTCTTATACTTGCTACCCAGCCTTGCTAGCCAAAAACCTGTACTGAGAGGGAATTCTTCTCGTGCATCCAATCCTTAAACCAAACCTATGCCATTTGTGTCCACCATACCTACCTATTAGCACTATTGCTTTTCCATGTAAATTCATGTTTTTATCTACCTTCCAAATTAAACTTGTTATGTGAAAATTTGTGATTAAAGCTCTCACGAACTTGATGGCACACTTTTCTTTCTTGCACTTAATAAACTTGAACCATTCTGCCCATCTATGTTGCGTATATGCTTGCGCTTTGGGAGTTGTGAATTAGCAGAACCATGATGTCATGGGGAACGCTTTCAACATTGCACTGGTACTTTGTACCTAGTTGATATCATGTTCTTTTGTCTATGGATGTCGTCGGTGTGAAATGAAAGGGGAGCTTGTAAGTCCATGGAGTTATGCATGTGTGTTAGCGAAACGCCTGGGCCGCCGGTCTAATACATGCTGTCATGGTGGAAACCTGCAGGGTAACCATAATGAGCATTTATGAAGCATTCTTATTATAAAAAAGAGATAGAGATTGAGAAAAGGAGGAAAAGAAAAAAAGATGAGAAAAGAGGAAAGAGAGAAAAAAGCACCATATTCCCATGGTAAATAAGAAGATTGTTGAGATGCTTGTTGTCTTCTTGCCTTGTCATGTTGATATGGGGATTCTTCCGTATCATCGGGCAAGGGGTACCCCGTTGGCGGTTCTCCATGATACACACATGTTTAGTATGACAAGAACTTACCGGTGACTAAACTTGAGTAGCATGAGGAGCGGCCCTCGTATCTAAGGGACATGAGATTCTCAACTTACAACTTGTCAAGCATATCCTCGTATTTGATCACTTTAACCTTAATCACCTAAAGATGCCTATGATAGGGGCAATGAGAGCTGAAAGCTAATAAGTATCATAATTTTTGGGAGCTCTTTATGAAACTTGAAATCCCTGCTTCCCTCTGTGAAGGGCCTTTCTTCTACTTTTTAGTTGAGTCAGTAAACCTATTCCTTTCTATCTCAGTAAGTATTTTGAGTTGTTGTGTTTCATTCATTCATATGATGATTTATTCAATCATGTTTCTTATGTTCCTTGTGTTGCACATTGCTCTTATCTTGGTGTTTACTACTTTGAAATCTATCATTGAAAATCAGTTATTTGTGAACTCTAGCAAATTGTCAACTATTCTTCAACCAAGAGCTAAGTTTGCCATTACCAATTATGATTCACTTTATGTATCTTTATTGTGTTTCCTTTACTTATTGCAAGTTAAGTTATATAATAGTGAGGTGTCTTCTATTATGATTTATGTATTGATGAATGTGATGCTTCTATCCGTATTCTCTTATAGACTCTTCACTCTATAAACCTGAGGTCATGTTTATTGAGTTTAGTTTTTGCTTGGGGACAAGCGAAGTCTAAGCTTGGCGGGAGTTGATACGTCCATTTTGCATCACTATTCTATATCATAATTCAATGTTATTCATTGCTATATTTCATATTAAGAGATGATACTTATGTTATTTCATCTATTTTTGCATGGTTGATGACTTTTGGAGCATGGACCACTGGAGTCAGGATTCTGATGGAAAAGGTGCTATTTGGAGGCAAAATTCGCGAAGATCAGAAAATCCGGGAAAATATATGGAAAATCCTATTTTTCTAGAAGACGAAGGAAGCCAGAAGGGGAGGCTGAGATGGGCCACAGGGGGCCCACACCACCCCCTGGCGCGGGCTAGCCTAGGCCACGCCACTAGGTGGTGTGGCGTCCCTGGTCCACCCCTGGCTCTCCCCTCTGGTGTATATTATCCTCCCGAAACCCTAAGACTCAGGGAGCAACCACAGAAAGATTCCGCCGCCTCTGCGGGGTGGAAAACACCGAGAGAGAAAGATCTCTCCGGTAGATAGAATTCTGCCAGGGGAATTCCTTCCCGGAGAGGGGAGATCGTCGCCATCAACACGACCATCAAGCTAGACTTCATCGGGATCATCATCATCACCATCAGCACCCTCATCACCATCTCCATATCGTTGTAACAATTGGATTGAATCTTGCATAGTTCTTAGGGGAAACTTTCCCGGTGTTGATTACTCTTTGTAGTTGATGCTATTGAGTGAACCATTGAATTATTGTTTATGTTCAGATTGTTACATATCATTATATCATCTCTGATCATGATACATATGATGTCTTGTGAGTAGTTCTTTTTGTTCTTGAGGACATGGGAGAAATCATGTTGTTAGTAGTTGAATTGTGTTGAGAAAGATTCAATAGTTTGATATTTATGTTGTGGTGTACTTCTTCTAGTGGTGTCATGTGAACGTCGACTACATGACACTTCACCTATATGTGCCTAGGGGAATGCATTGTGTATTTGGCTACTAATCGTAGGGGTTGTCGGAGTGACAGAAACCTGAACCCCCCATTAGGAAACCATTGCACAAGGGACGTCAGAGTCTTAGAGTTTAAAGCCGTGGTCAGGTTTCTACCTTAATTACTTTCTTGTGCTTGCGGATGCTTGCAAGGGGTATAATCACAAGTATGTATTAGTCCTAGGAAGGTCGGTACATTAGGACAGGTTCACCCACACAACACTTAGCAAACTGAAGAAGATTAATCAACTATATGAAGCGAAAGCACTTGAAGATATTCCCGTGTGTCCTCGAGAATGTTTGGTCATCTTAAGTAATACAACCGGCTTGTCCTTTGCTGAATAAAGGATTGGGCCACTTGCTGCATTTATTCTTAATGTTTTTTATTTACTCATACTTTATTTACTTGCATTATCAAAAACACCTAAAAATCCGTTTGCTAAGTATTTGTAGAGAATTCTTGATCCATACCACTAGCCAGCACCTTCTGCTCCTCATTGAGTTCGACACTCTTACTTATCGAAAATACTGCGATACACCCCTATACTTGTAGGTCATCAATTGGCAAAAAGGAGTTGGGTATGCTCTGCACGTCTAACCCTCTCGGTATTAACAGCATCTTGCAGAACTGCACATGGGTGTTCTCCACATGGGTGTTCCTGGCTCGCCCCTCCATCCAGACTGCACAGAGCTCTCCTGTCTTCTTCGATGATGAGTCTATCCAAGATTGAGATTCTTGCCCGAACACTGCAAAAAAAACCCGTGGACAGATAATGTCTCTACCAGCTGTCAATAATTGTGAAATAGTATAGTTTTAGCTGATAGAGTACAATACAAGATCGGCTAAGAAAGTAAAGTGGAGCAATTTTCTTATCAGAGTACACAAATTAAAGTCTTAACTCTAGCTAGCATGAATGCTTGTTATATTAGTACTACTTCCAAGGTCTAGGCATCATATTAGTGCAGTTCTTTATCGAGCAGTACAGATACCGAATACCCTAGAACAGACAAACGGACGAACATGATGAGCTCTATGTGCTGCCGATGCTAGAGATGCATACATATACTCGAAATTTTGGCAAAATTCATGGTAGGGCAGCAGCTGCCCTAACTTGCCCAAATTAAAAGGACCTCCGCCCCAGAGGCCAATCTAAAGCAAATCATGCTGAGTGGCCTCCCAAATCATCATTAGCCGTGGATCAATGAATACAAAATTTGAACTTATTATTACAGTTCACCGTAGATCTAGCCCTGGAACTAGCTTGCATGTGTAAAAATGAATTGTAGTATACAAATAGTTTAAATGCACTAGATGAGAATTATACTCAACACCAACCCAATGTTAACCAAGCGCTAATAAAAGCTTGACTGCATCTCATCATCAAGATCAAGGGTTTCGGGGATTATGTACATGCTGCACTGCCACCGCGATGTCTGAGGGATGCGGCGACTCTATAGATGAGGATGCAGGGCCCGCCGCCTGCAGCCGACCTGCCTAAGGCGATTAAGTTGTGGTGGTGGTGGTCGTTAATGGAGGGAAGCACAATAGAGATTAAGGAGTGCTGCGTGAGAGAGGGCTGGGGCTTGGGCTAGGGCTGGTGAGGGAATAAATGCGACAAGGTTAGACGAATGTTATGGACAAAGCAAACCTTAACACCAATACAGTACTACTAATTGTCATGCAAAAATTAATAGCCTAGAAAATTGGGCATGACAGCTTGAGTGCTTGAATTGGGAAACATCAAACACATACTATGAAAGTATATTATTATGTGCATGGTGCCTAGTACAAGCAATAGTGGAAATGATGTTGCAAGTACTGATACTACAATACAGTATGAAAGTATATTATTACGTATATGGTGCCTAGTACAAGCAATAGTGGAAATGATGTTGCAAGTACTGATACTACAATACAGTATGAAAATATATTATTATGTATATGGTGCCTAGTACAAGCAATAGTGGAAATGATGTTGCAAGTACTGATACTACAATACAGTATGAAAGTACTACATACATAGTACTGTACATTACATGGTGACAAGTACTAGCTACAAAAATAATGTGGCGAGTGCTAATAATCAGTTTTTCGGTATTTGTCAACCTTCACATAGTTCTAACGAGGCAGGTATACTTGCAAGCCCGCGTATCATAAAGGCTCTAGTAATTGAAGAGCCGGCAAACGTCCAAGCCGGTGATGATGTCGAGGCTAAATATATTGCATTACACAACTGCTACTTGGCAGAGCTTGGTTGGGATATCCTGTGGCACCAACCCAGCAACCCTTGTTTTCAAATCCTTCATCATCCCATGTTTAGGGTATATCATCATCAACTAGTACAAATGCTTCTACTGTTGGATTGTCTAGTGGCATCAGCAACGTGTCAATGCCCTGCAACATATTTTCTTCATATCTAGGGGTATGCAAGGTGTTTGACAAAGGGGGGAGTGCTAGCTAGCTTTGCGGAAAAACTACTATCTGAAAGATGCGGAAACATGATGAATAAATCATTCATGCATTCAGACAAACACACCAAGGAATAAGGTCTTGTATGCATTGAAGAAAAAGTGTAGGAATAGTTAAGTTTCCTATGCTGGCACTGTTCAGAGGAATGGACTAGAGGAAAAAATGCAGGCAATTTTCCTATAATTTATTAACAAGATTAGGGGCATCTTTCTATCAATGGTTTTTAAAAAACGGTGGAATAGGAAAAACACAGGATTGGCATGGTAGGTACAGTAAATTTATATTAGGAATTAAAAACGCAGGAATTTTGTAACAGATGTCTTTGAATGTTGAATAGGAAACAAACACAGGAGTTTTGCAAGAATATAGTGTGAGAGCATTGGACTTCTCAAAGGAGAAATAGAATGAGGTTGGAGCTCATGTTTCAATTCTTATGGAATAGAGGGCATAGGAACTAAGAAGTGACTACATAGGAATTTGATATTTTCCAAAATCCTATGGGTTAGAATCCTCCAAAACTCATATGCAATTCTTCATATCCAACTTGGACCTCATTTTAAAATTCCTACGCGCGTAAAGAACACGAATGAGATCCCAAGAGACACGATAATATCATAAATATACTCTCCCGCGAGGTTTGACTTTGGTTTTACCATGTTTTAGAGTAATCCTATGTTTTTGTATTCATGTAAACCAAATAGCAAACTTTTTACAGAAATCATGTGTTTGTAAAAGACATGAAAATTAAAATATAACGCTAGCCTTGATTGTCCAATACACCTTCTGTTACGGGTATCAACAATCCTGGTCGTTCTTGTGTTTTCAGATTAGTATGTTTGGAGGAGAGGAGGGATGCTGAAGCAAAAGTCTTGCGCCTCTTTCGATCGCAGGATTGAGAACACAGGAATTTCACAGGTTTGCTAGTGAAAAACAGGCGATTATAAAACGTAGGAAAACTACCTACATGAATGGCACGATGAGAGTTGAGCCTCAAGTAGATGTTTTAATTCCTACGGGATTTAAGCATGGGTGGGGGTTATAGTTCAAAAGAATTTGCGTACCACGATTCCTTTGATACAAATGCAATCCATAGGAAAGAATCTAAGGATTCGAGTCCTACAAACTTCATGCAAACTGATTTTTACCTGCTCATCTCGGTTTAGTGGCTATGTCTGTGGGTCAGAGTGAAGTAGGCAAGGCAAACCAAACAGGAGACCAGGATCTTCCGCAATCCCTCGGCGCATGCCAACCATGCCGCGAGCCAGGCGAGCGGTGCTTAGAAGATCGGTGCAACCAGTGATGTTGCTCAGTAGTCCATGGTGGAGATTGCCAAATCCGATTGCCTGGCTCTAGCGCCCAGATATCTTACGCTTCATCGCTCCAGATGTCGTTTCAGGGAAGAGTACTGCGGAAGATTAGTCGGGATGGGTTGGCGGTTTCCACCTTTCTGCAAGGGCGGAGAGGGGCTACGATGGTGCACAAGCGTCTGGAGCGGCAGAGGAAGACGATGAGGAGCGCGGGGCGGTTCTCCTCCGATTGTCGTATCGACTACTCTGACCCGGTATATTAGGGAAAAACTAACGCGGTACGTTAACATAGACGCTTATGCAAAAAAGGAATAATAATAGAAAATTAGATATATTTCTTAGACGCTCTAGCCCGCAATGCTGGCCCCTAGTTTGAGGCGCTACTATTTTTTTCGGTAGGTAGCTAGGGATAGCAAATCACACCGTGCTGAAGAAAAAAAGTTCGAAATGTCCTCAAATTTTCTCTGCATGTGGGGATGGTGATGTCGCACTAAAGTGGAGAGAAAAAACAATTTGTTTTGAATGCATATATACTACTCCCTCCGAGCGATATAATGTTCACAGATTTATCTAGATTAGAATGTATATAGTCATGTTTTCATGCTAGATTTATCGAATGGTTGGAAACTCTGAGTGGCAACATTGTTACCATGACATGATTCACCCATTTGCTTCCAAATATGGGAACATCACGGATGGTAGGCTACAATTTACATCAAGGACCTAAAAATGGAGAAAATTACATAGAGGTCCTTACATTTAGCACGAAGCACCCTATAATTAAGCAAGGGAAATAGTCGGGTCCGACTCCTCGAGAGAGCAGAGCCATACTCTTCATACTACTTTCTCTTTGTTTGTTTCCAAAATATATGGCCAAATTTGGCGGCATGAAAATTACTTTACATGGGATCATCATCAGCATAAAGTATGATGTAGATATGGCCATGACCTTGGTCGTTCGGCTTGAAATCCAAGAATGTTCATACTCATCGACAACTAATAAAATTAAATATGTTTAAATTGTACCACTTACTTTTAGGTTAATTTTGCACATAAGGGCGGAGGGATTACATTTTAAATCAAGGACCTAAAAAGGTAAAAATTTATCGAGGTCCAAACATTTAGCACGAAGCACCCTAAAATTAAGAAGGGAAAATAGTCATGTTTGGCTCCTTCTCGAGGGAGAATCTCATTGAGCCATACTCTTCATACTACTTTCTCTTTGTTTGTTTTCAAAATATATGGCCAGCGTTGGTGGCATGAAAATTCATGGACATGGGATCATCATCAACATAAAGTATGATGTAGATATGGCCATGACCTTGGTCATTCGGCTTGAAAACCAAGAATGTTCGTATTCATCGACAACTAATAATCTTAAATACGTTTAAATGTTATCACTTGCTTTTAGGTTCGAATTTTATATGGACGGTGCGAGTACATTTTACATCAAGGACCTAAAAGAGGTAAAATTATATCGACGTCCATACATTTATGTCTGAAAACATGTCTTGTGGTTTTCAGATCCATATTCTTTGGAGTTTCTTTACTTAAAAGAACAATATTGTCATCACTCAAAAAATTGAGAATTAAATGTTCTTTCGTGATAGTTGGAAACTAACACCGACGACATTGTTTACTACATGAAGATGCACCCATCTACCTCTGAAAATACATTTAATTCAATAGCAATCAATTACCCTTACTTGTGTAGATGCTAAGAATAGAAAAGAAGGTCCAACAGTTAGCAATGTTTCGATTTGCCTGTCTTGATCCAATGGTCAATGTTCAAAGTTATCCATACACTATACAATGGTATGGTATGTTATTGTAAGAGATAATAAAATATAAAGATAAGATAAGAAGTACTGCGAGTGGCCGATATTTTGAGTAACCTCCCGATGTTTGGGAAGCAAGTGATAATTTCGAAAACCAGAAAAGCTTGATTTTTTTGGCTGCCAAGGACCAAAGTGGTTTCATTTTTATGTACTCCTCATTCCTACTCCACACCAACATGGCTACAGAACACAGCAGAGACACATAGCTGCCGTACCATGGTACATGTGCGCAGCACCACACTGTGGACCAGGGAGAGATCAGCCGGGAAGTTGCGTGAGGGGAAAGGGGAGAAGAGAGGGAGGATGGATGGTGAGAGGCAGCGAAGGAGAGAGAAAATACACAATTTGTTTTGTGTGTATAGGTCCTGAAATTTACTACTTGTAGAGTGGCCACAAAAGTACCCCGTGTTAGGAACCCATCATAACTTTCCTCTGACATCGAACCGCCTTTAAATCCTCTTTGTTGCTGCCCTCTTACCCTGCCTACGTTTTATTCTCTCAACATGTATAGCGTGTGGACAGAGGTGAGCATATGTCTTAGAAAAGAAATGAGTACTACTATACTAGTGTACTACTAATATACTATTTGCTTTTTCCCTAATAAGGGCCTCAGCAATGTGTACAAAAGCACACCTTAAGAGCATCTTTAGTGGAAGGTCTAAATTTGGGCTCTTTATGTCAATATAGACAGCCGTCTAAAGAGATTCTTTTTTAGAGATTCTTAGTTTTCCAGCAGATCATCTATAAGCAGAAGGTCTATATTCTCTCTCGTATAGTTTAATATTATTTTTTAACTACAATTCAAGTACCATGTCAACCGTGCAAAATTCAGTATAAACTTTGACAATACAACAACCTTAGTACATCTTTGGTAGCTAGCAAACAACAACATTCGTTATAAACAACAACTTCATCAATCTCTGTCAACATTCAGTATAAACAATAGTAGGTTTTTACAGCAGTACATCGGTCCATGGTCGATTCTCTTCATTTAATTTTTTTCCAGCAAACAACAATTGTTGTATTCTTCACACGAGCGTCTTCTCCACCAGTGTTCTCTCCATCTGGCCATCTAGCCGCCATTCTCCACTCCCTAGTCTTGTCGATCTGCTCAGCCACCAGCCGCCGCCCTTCTCCATTCCCTAATCCCGTCGATCTGCTCAACCACCGGCCGCCGCCCCTCTCTCCTCCACCGGTCGTCACCCTTTATCCCCTTTCCCAAGCGGCGGCCAAATTCAGGAGCTTCGTCACCCGGCCCAAGCCCAAATCCCTTCCCCTACTCCTCCTCATCCGCTGCTAGGCCGGACACTGCTACGCAAGCCTGCGCTTGCCTCCACGTCGAGGACCCCTTCTTCCCCACCAATTCTTCTCTCTATCACCAAATATTTTGGGGAAAATCATACTTGAAGCCGGTGAGCCAAGCGACGCCCAACTCGCTCGAGTGGTGCCTGCGCTCCAACTGCTCCAGATGGGAACGAGATAGAGCTCGCGGGCCAGCAGTTGGCCTTTGGACATCGTCGCTCTGTCGTCCAAATATGGACAATGCGTAGCAAGATGGGAAGTACGTCTAAATTTGGACGCTCGTATACATGAGCCGCTAGGAAGGCTTTTTTGCTACACGGTCATCTAAATTGGTTTGCACGTTGGTATGGATGAGCCACTAGAGATGCTCTAAGGCCTAGTATGTGGCATCCGCTAAGGTTCACCATATACATTGTGGAGAAAATAAAGTTTGTATCTTTAAGCCTAAGGTGCACCTCAAGCTTGTGGGTTACCTATAGAGAATAGAAAAACCATTCCCCTTTCTCCCTATTTCATGTGATCATTTTCAAAAGGTGTTCAAAATTTCCATGATGCAAAATCTTAGCTACAACTTGAACCACTCATCAAAACTCTTGGTCGTTTATGATATATTAATTAACCGCTCGATGGGTACCTCCAAAAGCTTTTTGCATAAAACTTTTAAAGCAACCTATAATTTATTACTTGTAGTTCAAGTTTGACCTAATTTCATTAAATTCAAGAGCAATCTATCGCACTTTGTTGTAGCTCAAGTTTGACCTAATTTCATTAAACTGTCAAGATGCAAAATCTTATCAAGAAGATGAACCTGTCATCAGAACTCTCTGTGGTTTTTGATAGTATATTAATTGACCCCCCCTCCGATGGGTACCTCCAAGAGCTTTTTCATCAAACTTTCAAAACAACCTACACAGTTTACTTGTAGTAGTTCAAATTTTACCTCTTATATTTTTCTGCTTTACCTATTATAATTTTATATAGTGATGATATGCCAAATGTCTATTATCTGAGTCTCACGTGCAAGGCACGTGCAATTTACCAGTATTTGTAGTTTCAAATTTGACCTAATTTGAATAAATCGACATAAAGTCATTCTAATTGGCAGAGTAAGCTGGGAAGTTTGAAAACTCGTAAAACATGGGAATTCGTTGGTACAACATGTTGGTCCAATATATATGTATGTAAACTTGGCTTGTGGCATTCAGATCCAATATTCTTCGGACTTTTCTTTTGGAAAAAGAACAACCTCGCTCGTATTCTTCACTAAGAAAATGTAGAATTGAATGTTCTTTCTTGATAGTTGGAAACTCACACCGACGACATTGTTTACTACAAGAAGATGCACTGATGATCTACCTCTGAAAATACATTTAATTCAAGAGCAATCTATGGTATTTACTTGTAGCTAGCTCAAGTTTGACCTAATTTCATTAAATTGTCAAGATGCATAGTCTTAGCAAGAAGTTGAACCTATCGTCAAAACTCTCGATGGTTTCTGATATATTAATTTTGACCCCTTGATGGGTGCCACCGAAAGCTTTTTTGTAAAACTATCAAAGAAAAACCTACAATTTACTTGTAGTTTCAAATTTGACCTAATTCTGAGATATCAACATAAAGTCATTCAAATGGACAGGGTTGGCTAGGAAGCTTGAAAACTCATAAAACATGGGAATCACAAGTACAACATGTTGTCGATCCACTATATATGTCTTTCAACTTGGCTTGTGGTATCCACATCCAATATTCTTTGGACTTCTCTTTACGGAAAAGAACAACTAACCTCGCTCGACTTGACTCGAAAAATCTAGAATTGAATGTTCTTTCTTGATAGTTGGAAACTCGCATTGACGGTATTATTTACTATAACAAGATGCATTGATCTACCTCTAAAAATATATTTAATTCAAGAGAAATCTATCGCGCTTAATTGTAGCTCAAGTTTGACCTAATTTTGTTAAATTGTCAAGATGCAAAATCTTAGCAAGAAGTTGTATCTATCATCAAAACTCTCGATGTTTTATGATATATTAATTGTGACCCCTTGATGGGTACCTCCAAAAGATTTTTCGTAAAACTTTTAAAGCAACCTACAATTTACTTGTAGTTTCAAATTTGACCTAATTTCGATAAATTGACATAAAGTCATTCGGACAAATGGGCAGAGTTCGCTAGGAAGTTTGAAAACTCATAAATAAAACATGGGAATCTTGGGTACAACATGTTGGTAAACTTGGATTTTGGCATTCAGATTCAATATTCTTCAGACATTTCTTTACGGAAAAGAATAACCTCGGTCGTCATCACTCAGAAAATTGAGAATAATTGAATATTCTTTCCTGATATAGTTGGAAAATCACACCGACGACACTGCTTACTACAAGAAAATGAACCCATCTACCTCTCTGAAAAGTCATATATTTCAACAGCAATCTATCGCCCTTACTTGTAGCTCAAGTGTGACCCAATTTCGTTAAATAGTGTCATGCGATGCAAAATCTTAGCATGAAGTCAAACCTGTTGTCAAAACTCTCGGTTGTTTCTCATATATTGATTATGACCCCCTCCCCCCGATCCGTATGGTACCTCTAAAAGCTTTTTCGTAAAACTTTTAGAGCAACCTACAATTTAGTTATAGTTCAAGTCTGACCTAATCTCGATAAATCAACATGTAGTCATTCAAGTGGGAAGAGTTAATTAGCTAGGGAGTTTGAAAACTCAAAAAACATATGGGAATCGTAAGTAAAACACGTTGGTCCACTTAATATGTCTAGAAGCTTGGCTTATGGCATTGAGATCCATATTCTTCGGGCTTTCTTTAAGGAAAAGAACCATCTCGTCATCACTCGGAAAACTGAGAATTTTATTTCCTGATAGTTGGAAACTCACACTGACAACATTGTTTACTACAAGAAGATGGACCCATCTACCTCCGAAAATAAATTTAATTCAAGAGCAATCTATCGCGCTTACTTGTAGCTCAAGTTTGACCTAATTTCGTTAATCGACAAGAAGTCACTAAAGTGTGCGAAGTTAGCTAGAAAGCTTGCAAAATCCTAGTACTAAAAACTTGGGTATTACGTTTAAGAAACTGTGGTCCAGTTTGTGTGATAATTGGGGAGGTTGCATTTTCTTTTAACTATGGTAGGTCTCGTAGGAGCGAAGTGCTTGAGAGTTAACACGGTCGGTGGAAGTACAAGTTACATCAAGGACCTCATAAAAATGAAAATTGCACCCAAGTCCATGCATTTAACACAAGGACCCTCAAACTGAGAAATGAAGTGTGTGTTTTGAGGTTTGCACATACTAGCGTTCATCATGCTAAAGACTAGCAGTAAAATCTTTGTAGATGCTAAAAATGGAAAAGAAGATCCAACGGTTAGCAATGTTTCGATTTGCCGGTCTTGATCCAATGGTCAATGTTCGAAGTTATCCATACAATATACAGTGGTATGGTATGGCATTGTAAGAGATAAGACAAGATAAAGATAAGATAAGAAGTACTACGAATGGTCGATCTTTTGAGTAACCTTCCCTCCCGATGTTTGGGAAGCAAGTGAAAAATTCGAAAACCGGAAAAGTTTGAATTTTTTTTGCCGCCAAGGACCAAAGTGGTTTCCTTCCTATGTACTCCTCGTACCTACTCCACACCAATGCGGCTTCTAAAAACGCCAGAGACACTGAGCCGCCATACCAAGGAACACGTGTGCAGCACCACGCTGTGGACGAGGGAGAGATCAGCCAGGCCAGTGCGCGAGGGGAAAGGATAGGAGGGAGGGAGGATGGATGGTGAGAGGCAGCAAAGGAGAGAGAAAACACACAATTTTTTTGCATACATAGGTCCTGAAATTTACTACCAGTAGAGTGGCCATAGGAGTACCTCGTGTCAGGAACCCATCATAACTTTACTCTGACATCAAACCGCCTTTAACTCCTCTTCGCTGCTGCCCTTTACCCTGCCTACGTTTTATTCTCTCAGTATGTACAACATGTGGACAGAGGTGAGCATATGGCTAATCAAAGAAATGAGTACTACTCCCTCTGTCCCAAGGCTTAAGGCATATAATCTTTTTGAAAAGTCAAGCTACGGAAAGTTAGACCAAACGTTTTAAAAAAATATCAAGAACTATGATATTATATAGATACCACATGAAAATATGTTTCATGATGTATCCAAGGGTATATATTTCATATTGTAAATATTAATATTTTTTTCTAAAATTTTGGTCAAACTTTACATAGTTTGACTTTTCAAAAAATTATATGCCTTAAGCCTTGGGACGGAGGTAGTACTATACTAGTGTACTACTAATATACTATTTGTTTTTCCCTAATAAAGGCGTGAGCAATGTGTACAAAGGCACACCTTAAGGACTAGTATGTGGCATCCGCTAAGATTCACCATATACATTGTGGAGAAAATAAAGTTTGTATCTTTAAGCCTAAGGTGCACCTCAAGCATGTGGGTTGCCCATAAAGAATAGAAAAATCATTTCCCCTCTCTCCCTATTTCATATGATCGTTTTCAAAAGTTGTTCAACATTTTCATGATGCAAAATGTTAGCTAGAATTTGAACCACTCATCAAAACTCTCTATGGTTTCTAATATAGTAATTAATCCCTCGATTTGTACCTCCAAAAGCTTTTTTCATAAAACTTTCAAAGCAACCTACAATTTATTACTTGTAGTTCAAGTTTGACCTAATTTCATTAACATAAAGTATTATCGAAACCAAAGAATAATTAATAATGTTTGTATTATACTTTTTATAACGTGTGTTTCTGGATACACGTAACATGATGCCACAAAATATATTATACTTCTTATTCTTTTTTTGCAATGTTATGAAAACCGTGTCAACTTTTTCGGGATGCGGATGCATAGAAAAAATATGAATTTTTCAGAACTTTCGGTGGTTTTTCGATGTACCAAATTCCTGCTTAGCTTCAAAAGATTTTTGGAAAATTTTAAAAGCAACCTATCACGCTTACGTTTAGTTAATATTTGGGAAAGTCGGTGGGAGTACAGTTTACATCGAAGACCTCAAAAAATAGAAAATTGCATAGATGTCCATACATTTAGCACAAAGGGCGGTAAAATGAAGCAATGAAAAGCAGTCGGGTGCGGGTCCTTCTCGAGCGAGCGGCCGAGCCATACCCTTCATACTACTCCTATTGTACTTTCGAACCAGCGTGTTGCAGGTGTGCTTGGTGGCTTCCTCTTCGCAGGGTGTGAAATGGAACGACAATGGAGTACTATAGAGTAGTGGTAAAGCTGGTCAGATCATAATGAAGTGCATCGAATGCGATGGGACATAATACAGACAATATAAACAAACCCTTGTGCACCACTATCTTTTGAATAACCATCCCTCCGGATGTTTGGGACGGAAGTGAAAATTTTGAAACTATGAAAGTTTGAACTCTGACTCTAATAATAGTATGAGTACTGTACCTTTTGTCGCCAAGCCCCAAATTGGTTCCTTCTACGCAGCACGCCTGATATTGACACGGAGCCGATGACAAGGCAGGTCGAAACACATGCACAGCGCCACGTTTTGGACGAGGAAGAGATCACCTAGCCAGGGTGTGGGGATGGTGATGAGGCAGTAAAGCAGAGAGAAAACACAATTTGTTTTACATGCATACAGTATATAGTAAAGGTCCTAAAATTTACTAGTACTAGTTCCGTACTACTAGTACTACTAGGTGACTGTACCCTGTACCTCGTGTTAGGAAGCCATCACAGCTTTGCTCTCATATCGCACCGCCTTTAACTCCTCCTCTTCGCTGCTCTGTAGGGATGCTTCCTCTCTGCCCATAGTTTCTCTTCTTTCGCTTTGTTTCTTTTTTACCAAAATACATATTCTTCCTACTTTCTTTACAGAAAATACACTCTTCTCACTTGGAAAATTGATTTTTTCCTTTCCTCATGGTCGGAAACTCCGAGTGGCAACATTGTTACCATGCCATGATTCACACCTATTTTACGCCCAAATATGGGACCATCGTGGATGGTGGGAGTACAATTTACATCAAGGACCTAAAAATGGAAAAAATTATATAAAGGTCCTTACATTTAGCACGAAGAACCCTAAAATTAAGTAATGGAAATAGCCGGCTGTGGCTCCTTCTCGAGAGAGCAGATGATCGAGCCATACTCTTCATACTACCTTCTCTTCTTTTGATTTCGAAATATATGGTGAAATTTGGCGGCATGCAAATACCTCGATATGGGATCATGAATCATCAGCATAAAGTATGATGTAGATATGTCCATGACCCTGGTCGTTCGGCTTGAAATGCAATAATATTCATATTTATTGGCAACTAATAAGTTTAAATATGTTTAAATTTTACCACTTGCTTTTATGTTTAAATTTTACATGGACAGTGGAAATATATTTTACAGCAAGGACCTCAAAAGGTAAAATTACATCGAGGTTCATACATTTAGCACGAAGCACCCTAAAATTAAGCAGGGAGAATAGTCGAGTTCGGCTCCTTCTCGAGAGAGCAGCTGGTCGAGCCATACTCTTCATACTACTTCCTCTTTGTTTGTTTTCAAAATATGGCCCAATTTGGCGGCATGCAAATTCTTTGATACGGGATCATGAATCATCGATATAAAGTATGATGTAGATATGGAAATGACCTTGGTCATTCGCCTTGAAATGCAAGAATGTTCATACTCATCGACAACTAATAATCTTAAATATATTTAAATTTTATCACTTGCTTTTAGGTATGAATTTTACACGTACGAACGATGGAGGTACATTTTACATCAACGACCTAAAAAGGTAAAATTAAATTGACTTCCATACATTTAGCATGAAACACCCTAAAATTAAGCAGGGAAAATAATCAGGTTCGGCTCCTTCTCGAGAGAGTAGCTGGTCGATCCATACTCTTCATAATACATCCTCTTTATTTGTTTTCAAAATTTGGCCCAATTTGGCGTTATGCAAATTTTTTGATATGGGATCATGAATCATCGATATAAAGTATGATGTAGATATGGCAATGACCTTGGTCCATTGTCCTGAAATCCAAGAATGTTCATACTCATCAAAAACTAATAATCTTAAATACGTATAAATTTTACCACTTTCTTTTAGGTACGAATTTTACACGTACGGATAGTGGAGGTACATTTTACATCAAGGAACTAAAACGGTAAAATTACATCGAGGTCCATACATGTAGCACGAAGCACCCTAAAGTTAAGCAGGGAAAATAATCGGGTTCGGCTCCTTCTCGAGAGAGCAGCTGGTCAAGCATACTCTTCATACTACTTCCTCTTTGTTTGTTTTCAAAATATGGCTCAATTTGGCGGCATGCAAATTCTTTGATATGGGATCATGAATCATCAATATAAAGTATGATGTAGATATGGCAATGACCTTGGTCGTTCGTCTTGAAATCCAAGAATGTTCATACTCATCGACAACTAATAATCTTTAAATAAGTTTAAATTTTACCACTTGCTTTTAGGAACGAATTTCACATGTACGGACGGTGGAGGTACATTTTACATCAAGAACCTTAAAAAGGTAAAATTACATCGAGTTCCATACATTTAGCATGAAGCACCCTAAAATTAAGCAGGGAAAATAGTCAGGTTTGGCTCCATCTCTAGAGAGTAGCTGGTCGAGCCATACTATTCATACTACTTCCTCTTCGTTTGTTTTTAAAATATGGCCTAATTTGGTGGCATGCAAATTCATTGATATGGGATCATGAATCATCGATATAAAGTATGATGTAGATATGTCAATGACCTTGGTCATTCGTCTTGAAATCCAAGAATGTTCATACTCATCGAAAACTAATAATCTTAAATACGTTTAAATTTTACCACTTGCCTTTATGTACGAATTTTACACGTATGGATGGTGGAAGTACATTTTACATCAAGGATCTAAAAAAGGTAAAATTACATCGAGGTCCATACATTTAGCACGAAGCACCCTAAAATTAAGCAGGAAAAACAATCATGTTTTGCTCCTTCTTGAGAGAAAAGCTGATCGAGCCATACTCTTCATACTAATCCCTCATTGTTTGTTTCTCAATTATGGCCAAATTTGGCGGCATGCAAATTCTTCGATATTGGATCATGAATCATCAACATAAATTATGATGTAGATATGTCCATGACCTTGGTTGTTTGGCTTGAAATGCAAGAATGTTCATATTCATTGACAACTAATAAGCTTAAACACGTTTAAATTTTACCACTTCATTTTATGTTTGAATTTTACATGGACGGTGGAGGTAGATTTTACATCAAGGACCTCAACAAGATAAAATTACATCGAGGTCCATACATTTAGCACGAGGGACCCTAAAATTGAGTAGGAAAATAGTTGGGTTCGGCTCCTTCTCGAGAGAGCAGCTGGTCGAGGCATACTCTTCATACTATTTCCTCTTTGTTTTTTTCGAAATATGGCCCAATTTGGCACCATGCAAATTCTTTGATATGGGATCATGAATCATCGATATAAAATATGATGTAGATATGGCAATGACCTTGGTCGTTCGTCTTGAAATCTAAGAATGATCATACTCATCGACAACTAATTATCTTAAATATGTTTAAATTTTACCACTTGCTTTTAAGTACAAATTATACACGTACGGATGGTGGAGGTACATTTTACATCAAGGACCTAAAAAGGTAAAATTACATCGAGGTACATAAATTTCGCACGAAGCACCCAAAAATTAAGTAGGGAAAACAATCATGTTTTGCTCCCTCTCGAGAGAAAAGCTGATTGAGCCATACTCTTCATACTACTCCCTCTTTGTTTGTTTTCCAAATATGGCCAAATTTGGTGGCATGCAAATTCTTCGATATTGGATCATGAATCATCAACATAAATTATGATTTATATATGGCCATGACCTTGGTCGTTCGGCTTGAAATCCAAGATTGTTTAGACTCATTCACAACTAAGCTTAAATACGTTTGAATTTTACCACTTGCTTTTATCTTTGAATTTTACACGGTAGGTGGGTGTACATTTTATAGCAAGGACCTAAAAGGGGTAAAATTACATAGAGGTCCATACTTTTAGCATGAAGCACCCTAAATCTAAGCAAGGAAAACAATCATATTTTGCTCCTTCTCATGGGAGAAGCTGATCGATCCATACTCTTTATACTACTTCCTCTTTGTTTGTTTTCAAAATATGGCAAAATTTGGCGGCATGCAAATTCTTGGATATGGGATCACGAATCATCAACATAAAGTATGATGTAGATATGGCCATGACCTTGGTCGTTCGTCTTGAAATCCAAGAATATTCATACTCACCGACTACTAATAATCTCTTAAATACGTTTAAATTTTACCACTTGCTTTTAGGTTTGAATTTACACGAATGGACGGTGGAAATACATTTTACATCAAGGACCTAAAAAAGGTAAAATTACTTCAAGGTCCATACATTTAGCACGAACCACTCTAAAATTAAGCAGGGAAAACAATCATGTTTTGCTCCTTCTCGAGAGAAAAGCTAATCGAGCCATACTCTTCATACTACTCCCTCTTTGTTTGTTTTCCAAATATGGCCAAATTTGGCGGCATGCAAATTCTTCGATATTGAATCATGAATCATCAACATAAATTATGATGTAGATATGTCCATGACCCTGGTTGTTTGGCTTGAAATGCAAGAATGTTCATATTCAGTGACAACTAATAAGCTTAAACACGTTTAAATTTACCACTTGATTTTATGTTTGAATTTTACATGGACGCTGGAGGTAAATTTTACATCAAGGGCCTGAAAAAGGTAAAATTATATCGAGGTCCATACATTTAGCATGAAGGACCCTAAAATTGAGTAGGGAATATAGTCGGGTTTGGCTCCTTCTCGAGAGAGCAGCTGGTCGAGCCATACTCTTCATACTACTTCCTCTTTGTTTTTCCAAAATATGGCACAATTTGGCGGCATGCAAATTCTTTGATATGGGATCATGAATCATCAATATAAAGTATGATGTAGATATGGCAATGACCTTGGTAGTTCGTCTTGAAATCCAAGAATGTTCATACTCATCGAGAACTAATTATCTTAAATACGTTTAAATTTTACCACTTGCTTTTAAGTACAAATTTTACACGTAGGGATGGTGGAGGTACATTTTACATCCAGGACCTAAAAAGGTAAAATTACATCGAGGTTCATACATTTAGCACGAAGCACCCAAAAATTAAGAAGGGAAAACAATCATGTTTTGCTCCCTCTCGAGAGAAAAGCTGATTGAGCCATACTCTTCATACTACTCCCTCTTTGTTTTTTCCAAATATGGCCAAATTTGGTGGCATGCAAATTCTTCGATATTGGATCATGAATCATCAACATAAAGTATGATGTAGATATGTCCATGGCCCTGGTTGTTTGTCTTGAAACGCAAGAATGTTCATATTCATTTACAACTAATAACCTTAAACACGTTTAAATTGTACCACTTGATTTTATGTTTGAATTTTACACAGACGGTGGGAGTACATTTTACATCAAGGACCTAAAAAGTTGAAACTACATCAAGGTTCAAATATTTAGCATGAAGCACCCTAAAATTAAGCAGGGAAAACAGTCGGGTTTGGCTCTTTCTCAAGAGAGCAGCTAGTCGAGCCATACTCTTCACACTACTTCCTATTCGTTTGTTTTCAAAATATGGCCCAATTTGGTGGCATGCAAATTCTTGGATATGGGATCATGAATCATCAATATAAAGTATGATGTAGATATGGCCATGACCTTGGTCGTTCGTCTTGAAATCCAAGAATGTCGTACTCAACGACTACTAATAATCTCTTAAATATTTTTAAATTTTACCACTTGCTTTTAGGTTGAATTTTCTCGTAAGTATGGTGGGAATACATTTTACATCAAGGACCTAAAAAAGGTAAAATTACATCGAGGTCCATACATTTAGCACGAAGAACCCTAAAATTAACCAGGGAAAACAGTCATGTTTTGCTCTTTCATGAGAGAAAAGCTGATCAAGCCATACTCTTCATACTACTTCATTTGTTTTCAAAATATGGCAAAATTTGGTGGCATGCAAATTCTTGGATATGGGATCATGAATCATTAGCATAAAGTATGATGTAGATATGGCAATGACCTTGGTCATTCGTCTTGAAATCCAAGAATGTGCATAATCATCGAGAACTAATAATCTTAAATATGTTTAAATTTTACCACTTGCTCATAGGTACAAATTTTACACGTATGGACGGTGGGAGTACATTTTATACGAAGAACCTAAAAAAGGTAAAATTACATCGAGGTCCATACATTTAGCATGAAGCACCCTAAAAATAAGCAGGGAAAATAGTCATGTTTTTCTCCTTTTCGAGAGAAAAGTTGACCGAGCCATACTCTTCATACTATTCTCTCTTTGTTTGTTTTCCAAATATGGTCAAATTTGGCGGCATGCAAATTCTTTGATATGGAATCATGAATCATCAACATAAAATATGATGTAGATATGTCCATGACCCTGGTCGTTCGGCTTGAAATGCAAGAATGATCATATTCATTGACAAGTAATAAGCTTAAATACGTTTAAACTTTACCACTTGATTTTATGTTTGAATATTACATGAACGGTGGTAGTACATTTTATATCAATGACCTAAACAGGTAAAATTACATCGAGGTCCATACATTTAGCACGAAGCACCCTAAAAGTAAGCAGGGAAAACAGTCTGGTTCGACTCCTTCTCGAGAGAGTAGCTGGTCGAGCCATACTCTTCATACTACTTCCTTTTTGTTTGTTTTCAAAATATGGCCCAATTTGGTGGCATGGAAATTCTTGGATATGGGATCATGAATCATCGATATAAAGTATGATGTAGGTATGGCCATGACCTTGGTAGTTCGGCTTGAAATCCAAGATTGTTCACACTCATTCACAACTAAGCTTAAATACGTTTGAATTTTCCCACTTTATTTTATCTTCAAATTTTACACGGACGGTGGGAGTACATTTTATAGCAAGGACCTAAACAGGGGTAAAATTATATCGAGGTCCATAATTTTAGCATGAAGCACCCTAAAATTAAGCAAGGAAAACAGTCATGTTTTGCTCCTTCTCATGAGAGAAGCTGATCGAGCCATACTCTTCATACTACTTCCTCTTTGTTTGTTTTCCAAATATGGCCAAATTTTGCGGCATGCAAATTCTTGATTATGGGATCACGAATCATCAACATAAAGTATGATGTAGATATGGCCATGACCTTTGTCGTTCGTCTTGAAATCCAAGAATGTTCATACACACTGACTACTAATAATCTCTTAAATACGTTTCAATTTTACCACTTGCTTTTAGGTTCGAATTTACATGTACGGACGGTGGGAATACATTTTACATCAAGGACCTAAAAAGGTAAAATTACATCGAGGTCCATACATTTTGCATGAAGAACCCTAAAATTAAGCAGGGCAAACAGTCATGTTTTGCTCCTTCTTGAGAGAAAAGCTGATCGAGCCATACTCTTCATACTACTTGCTCTTTGTTTGTTTTCGAATTATGGCAAAATTTGGCGGCATGCAAATTCTTGGATATGGGATCATGAATCATCAGCATAAAGAATGATGTAGATATGGCAATGACCTTGGTCATTTGTCTTGAAATCCAAGAATGTGCATACTCATCGAGAACTAATAATCTTAAGTATGTTTAAATTTTACCACTTGCTTATAGGTACAAATTTTACACGTACGGACAGTGGGAGTACATTTTATATCAAGGACCTAAAAAGTTATAATTACATCGAGGTCCATACATTTAGCACGAAGCACCCTAAAAATAAGCAGGGAAAATAGTCATGTTTTTCTCCTTCTCGAGAGAAAAGTTGGCCGAGCCAGACTCTTCGTACTATTCCCTCTTTGATTCTTTTCCAAATATGGTCAAATTTGGAGGCATGCAAATTATTCGATATTGGATCATGAATCATCAACATAAAGTATGATGTAGATATGTCCATGAACCTGGTCGTTCGGCTTGAAATGCAAGAATGATCATATTAATTGAGAACTAATAAGCTTAAATACATTTACACTTTACCACTTGATTTTATATTTGAATATTACATGAATGGTGGTAGTACATTTTATATGAATGACCTAAATAATGTAAAATTACATCGAGGTCCATATATTTAGAACGAAGCACCCTAAAGTAAGCAGGGAAAATAGTTGGGCTCGGTTCCTTCTCGAGAGAGCAGCTGGTCGAGCCATACTCTTCATACTACTTCCACTTTGTTTGTTTTCAAAATATGGCCCAATTTGGCGGCATGAAAATTCTTGGATAAGGGATCATGAATCATCGATATAAAGTATGATGTAGATATGGCCATGACCTTTGTCGTTCGGCTTGAAATCCTAGATTGTTCATAGACATTCACAATAAGCTTAAATACGTTTAAATTTTACCACTTGCTTTTATCTTCGAATTTTACACGGACGATGGGAGTACATTTTACAACAAAGACCTAAAAAAGGGTAAAATTACATAGAGGTCCAAACTTTTAGCACAAAGCACCCTAAAATTAAGTAGGTAAAACGGTCATGTTTGGCTCCTTCCCGAGAGAGAAGCTAATCGAGCCATAATCTTCATACTACTTCCTCTTTGTTTGTTTTCAAAATATGGCCAAATTTAACGACACAAAAATTCTTGGATATGTGATCATCATCAGCATAAATTATGATGTAGATATGTCCATGACCCTGGTTGTTTGACTTGAAATGCAAGAATGTTCATATTTATTGCCAACTAATAAGCTTAAACACGTTTAAATTTTACCACTTGATTTTATGTTTGAATTTTACACGGACGGTGGAGGTACATTTTACATCAAGGACCTCAAAAAGGTAAAATTACATCGAGGTCCATACATTTAGCACGAAGGACCCTAAAATTGAGTAGGGAAAATAGTCGGGTTCGGCTCCTTCTCGAGAGAGCAGCTGGTCAAGCCATACTCTTCATACTACTTCCTCTTTGTTTTTTTCAAAATATGGCCCAATTTGGTGGCATGCAAATTCTTTGATATGGGATCATGAATCATCGATATAAAGTATGATGTAGATATGGCAATGACCTTGGTCGTTCGTCTTGAAATCCAAGAATGTTCATACTCATCGACAACTAATTATCTTAAATACGTTTAAATTTTACCACTTGCTTTTAAGTACAAACTTTACACGTATGGATGGTGGAGGTACATTTTACATCAAGGACCTAAAAAGGTAAAATTACATCGAGGTCCATACATTTAGTACAAAGCACCCAAAAATTAAGTAGGGAAAACAATCATGTTTTGCTCCCTCTCGAGAGAAAAGCTGATTGAGCCAAACTCTTCATACTACTCCCTCTTTGTTTGTTTTCCAAATATGGCCAAATTTGGTGGCATGCAAATTCTTCGATATTGGATCATGAATAATCAACATAAAGTATGATGTAGATATGTCCATGATCCTGGTTGTTTGTTTTGAAATGCATGAATGTTCATATTCATTGACAACTAATAAGCTTAAACACGTTTAAATTGTACCACTTGATTTTATGTTTGAATTTTACACAGACGGTGGGAGTATATTTTACATCAAGGACCTAAAAAGGGTAAAATTACATCAAGGTTCATACATTTAGCACAAAGCACCCTAAAATTAAGCAGGGAAAAAGTCGGGTTCGGCTCCTTCTCGAGAGAGCAGCTGGTTGAGCTATACTATTCATACTACTTCCTCTTTGTTTGTTTTCAAAATATGGCCCAATTTGGCAGCATGCAAATTCTTGGATATGCGATCATGAATCATCGATATAAAGTATGATGTAGATATGGTCATGACCTTGGTCGTTCGGCTTGAAATCCAAGATTGTTCAGACTCATTCACAACTAAGCTTGAATAAGTTTGAATTTTACAACTTGCTTTTATCTTTGAATTTTACACGGACGGTGGAAGTACATTTTACAGCAAGAACCTAAAAAGGGGTAAAATTACATCGAGGTCCATACTTTTAGCATGAAGCACCCTAAAATTAAGCAAGGAAAACAGTCATGTTTTGGTCCTTCTCGTGAGAGAAGCTGACCGAGCCATATTCTTCATACTACTTCCTCTTTGTTTGTTTTCAAAATATGGCCAAATTTGGTGGCATGCAAACTCTTGGATATGGGATCATGAATCATAAACATAAAGTATGATGTAGATATGGCCATGACCTTGGTTATTCGTCTTGAAATCCAAGAATGTCATACTCACCGACTACTAATAATCTCTTAAATACTTTTAAATTTTACCACTTGCTTTTAGTTTCGAATTTACACGTATGGACGGTGGGAATACATTTTACATCAAGGACCTAAAAAAGGTGAAATTACATCTAGGTCCATACATTTAGCACAAAGAACCCTAAAATTAAGTAGGGAAAACAGTCATGTTTTGCTGTTTCTTGAGAGAAAAGCTGATCGAGTCATACTCTTCATACTACGTGCTCTTCATTTGTTTTCAAAATATGGCAAAATTTAGCGGCTTGCAAATTCTTGGATATGGGATAATGAATCATCAGCATAAAGTATGATGTAGATATGGCAATGACCTTGGTCGTTCGTCTTGAAATCCAAGAATGTGCATACTCATCGAGAACTAATAATCTTAAATATGTTTAAATTTTACCACTTGCTTATAGGTACAAATTTTACACGTACGGACGGTGGGAGTACATTTTACATCAAGGACCTAAAAAAGGTAAAATTACATCGAGGTCCATACATTTAGCACGAAGCACCCTAAAAATAAGCAAGGAAAATAGTCATGTTTTTCTCCTTCTCGAGAGAAAAGTTGACCGAGCCATACTCTTCATACTATTCCCTCTTCGTTTTTTTCCAAATATGGTCAAATTTGGCGGCATGCAAATTCTTCGATATGGGATCATGAATGATCAAAATAAAGTATGATGTAGATATGTCATTGACCCTGGTCGTTCGTCTTGAAATGCAAGAATGATCAAATTCATTGACAACTAATAAGCTTCAATACGTTTAAACTTTACCACTTGATTTTATGTTTGAATATTACATGAACGGTGGTAGTACATTTTATATCAATGACCTAAAAAAGGTAAAATTACATCGAGATCCATACATTTAGCACGAAGCACCCTAAAAGTAAGCAGGGAAAACTGTCGGGTTCGGCTCCTTCTCGAGAGAGCATCTGGTCGAGCCATACTCTTCATACTACTATCTCTTTTTTTGTTTTCAAAATATGGCCCAATTTGGCAACATGAAAATTCTTGGATATGGGATCATGAATCATCGATATAAAGTATGATGTAGATATGTCCATGACCTTGGTTGTTCAGCTTGAAATCCAAGATTGTTCAGAATCATTCACAACTAAGATTAAATACGTTTGAATTTGCCCGCTTCCTTTTATCTTCAAATTTTACACGGATGGTGGGAGTACATTTTACAGCAAGGACCTAAAAAGGGGTAAAATTATATCGAGGTCCATACTTTTAGAAAGAAGCACCCTAAAATTAAGCAAGGAAAACAATCATGTTTTGCTCCTTCTCGTGAGAGAAGCTAATCGAGCCATACTCTTCATACTACTTGCTCTTTGTTTGTTTTCAAAATATGGCCAAATTTGGCGGCATGCAAATTCCTGGATATGGGATCACGAATCATCAACATAAAGTATGCTGTAGATATGGCCATGACCTTGGTCGTTCGTCTTGAAATCCAAGGATGTTCATACTCATCGACTACTAATAACCTCTTAAATATGTTTAAATTTTACCACTTGCTTTTAGGTTTGAATTTACGCGTACCGACAGTGGGAATACATTTTAGATCAAGGACCTAAAAAGGTAAAATTACATCGAGGTCCATACATTTAGCATGAAGAACCCTAAAATTAAACAGGGAAAACAGTCATGTTCTGCTCCTTCTTGAGAGAAAAGCTGATCGATCCATACTCTTCATACTACTTGCTCTTCATTTGTTTTCAAAACATGGCAAAATTTGGCGGCATGCAAATTATTGGATATGGGGTCATGAATCATCAGCATAAAGTATGATATAGATATGGCAATGACCTTGGTCGTTCGTCTTGAAATCCAAGAATGTGCATACTCATCGAGAACTAATAATCTTAAATATGTTTAAATTTTACCACTTGCTTATAGTTACAAATTTTACATGTACGAACGGTGGGAGTACAATTTACATCAGGGACCTAAAAAAGGTAAAATTACATTGGGGTCCATACATTTAGCACGAAGCACCCTAAAAATAAGCAGGGAAAATAGTCATGTTTTTCTCCTTCTCGAGAGAAAAGTTGACCGAGCCATACTCTTCATACTGTTCCCTCTTTATTTCTTTTCCAAATATGGTCAAATTTGGCGGCATGCAAATTCTTCGATATGGGATCATGAATCATCAACATAAAGTATGATGTAGATATGTCCATGACCGTGGTCGTTCGACTTGAAATGCAAGAATGATCATATTCATTGAAAACTAATAAGCTTAAATACGTTTAAACTTTACCACTTGATTTTATGTTTGAATATTACATGAACGGTGGTAGTACGTTTTATATCAATGACCTAAAAAAGGTAAAATTACATCGAGGTCCATATATTTAGCATGAAGCACCCTAAAAGTAAGCAGGGAAAACAGTCGGGTTCGGCTCCTTCTCGAGAGAGCAGCTGGTCGAGCCATACTCTTCTTACTACTTCCTCTTCATTTGTTTTCAAAATATGGCCCAATTTGGCAGCATGCAAATTCTTGGATATGGGATCATGATTCATTGATATAAAGTATGATGTAGATATGGCCATGACCTTTGCCGTTCGTCTTGAAATCCTAGATTGTTCATACACATTCACAACTAAGCCTAAATACGTTTAAATTTTACCACTTTCTTTTATCTTGAAATTTTACACGGACGATGAGAGTACATTTTACAACAAAGACCTAAAAAGGGGTAAAATTACATAGAGTCCAAACTTTTAGCACAAAGCACCCTAAAATTAAGTAGGTAAAACAGTCATGTTTCGCTCCTTCCCGAGAGAGAAGCTAATTGAGCCATACTCTTCATACTACTTCCTCTTTGTTTGTTTTCAAAATATGGCCAAATTTAACGGCATGAAAATTCTTGGATATGTGATCATCGTCAGCATAAAGTATGATGTAGATATGTCCATGACCTTGGTCGTTCGTCTTGAAATCCAAGAATGTTCATACTCATTGACAACAAATAATCTTAAATATGTTTAAAAAAGGTAAAATTACATCGAGGTCCATACATTAGCACGAAGCACCCTAAAATTAAGCAGGGAAACAGTCATGTTTTGCTCCTTCTCATGAGAGAAGCTAATTGAGCCCTCTTCCTTTGTTTTCAAAATATGGCCAGATTTGGCGGCATGCAAATTCTTGGATATGGGATCACGAATCATCAACATAAAGTATGATGTAGATATGGCCATGACCTTGGTCGTTTGGCTTGAAACCCAAGAATGTTCATACTCATCGACAACTAATAATCTTAAATATGTTTAAAACTTTAGCACTTGCTTTTAGGTTCAAATTTTACACAGACGATGGAGTACAATTTACATCAAGGACCTTAAAGGGGGAAATTACATTGAGATCCTTACATTTAGCATGAAGTACCCCAAAATTAAGCAAAGAAATAAAACTATCGGGTTCGGCTCATTCTCGAGAGAGCACCTGATTGAGCCATACTCTTCATACTGCTACTTCCTGTTCATTTTGTTTTCAAAATATATGGCCAAATTTGGTGGCATGCAAATTCTTGGATATGGAATCATCATCACACTACAATATAAGGTATAGGTAGACAAGATACTCTATGGCGCATGTGCAGAACCATGCACCACAGATAAATATTAGTGGCTCACTAGGCAAAATGCACCACAAAGACTAAATAATTATGTGGCGCACTCTAGTAAACATGCGCCACAGAAGTTATGTGGGACCCGTCAACCGGGGTGGGGCGACCCACTTTCTGTAGCACATAATGGGACATGCACACAGAAGTGATAAGATCTGTGGGGCATATTCCATTATGCGCGACAGAAAGTGGAGGTGGGCCCCACCACAGAATCTTTTTGAATCACTTTCTGTGGCGCATAATTAAATTTGCACAACAGAAATGTTTGGTTTCTGTGGCGGATATCCTCACATGCGCCATAGACAGTTGACTTGGGTCCCACCACGGAAATTGCACCGCCTTGTTCTGTGGCGCATAATGCAGTAATGTGCCACAAAAGTTTGAACTTCTATGGCGCATTACTACAATGTGCACCATAGAACAAGGCATCCAGATCCATGTGAAAAAAGGTGGCAAGCTCACCCCCTCTATCCACCACCACCCATTTCACATCTCTTCTTCCCTTCTACCTCCTCCCAGCTCGTCTTCCTCGTCCCTCCCGCCCCATTTTGCCCATAGTTTCTCCATTTTCTTGTAACTAAACCTACTTTAGTTCATATATTGGTAAGTGAAAGCCTCCCTCCAACTTGTAGATCTAAAAGTTTCTTACTTTTCTCTCTCATGTCTCTATTTGTTTACTAATTTACTCTCCACCAACTTCTAGATCTATTTGTCCACACTCTCTCATCGCCCGGTCTCGTCTTGCTATTATTGAGTCTACTAGGTGAGTACTTGGCCTTGAACATGTAGGTGAAGCTTGTCTCGCGGGTGGTGTGTGCGATGCATGGCGAGACGATGCTTGTGTGGTGCATGAATTTTTACATTGGGAGGATGTTTTTTGTTTCTTGCTTGTTCTTGTCCCGGCAGGTGTGGTGCATGGATGTTTGCCAAAATGTTGATTCATTTCCATTTCGGAAATTTTTTTCACTACCCATATGTCCTAATTTTAGGAAAGGTCATGCCGAATTTTTCTGGCTAGCATTCATGCATATGTGTGTGCATATGGTGTGGTTCTAACCTACTCTCTGTTGTGACCGCTCACGAAACAATGGTCATCACGATGAGCGAAGGTCAAATTGCTAGGTACAAGAAAGACGTGAAGGAGGACATGATTCTGAACAACAATACCATGATAAGATGTCCATGTCCAACATGTAAACTCTAGCGCTGGATCGACCCTGATTCTGGACAATTGGAGGGTCACCTGCTCAGGCGCGGTTTCATGCACGACCTCAATGAGGCGCCGACAGGACATGGTGGTCACGAAGACGTGGGCCGGCGGGCATGATCAACATGATCATCATGATCATCATGAAGAAGGAGATGTCGACGGGCATGATCATCATGAAGAAGGAGAAGACGTGAACACACAGATGCTGCTAACTTCGGCCTTCCAGGACCCTCATGTTCAAGAACTGCTCCTCAAGGAGACAAACAACACCAAAGCTGCAGCCAGAGAGAAAGCCAAGCTGGCCCAAATGGAGATAGACGGGATGACTCCATTGTATCCTGGGTTTCGCCCCGAGGATACACGATTGAGTGTAATGCTCAAGGCTCTTGAGATGAAGCATGAACACAAATGGACCGATGTGAGCTTTAACACGAACATGGAATAATGGCACGGCCAACTTCCTAAGGGGAACACATTGCCAACAAGTATCGAGGAGGCCAAGAAAATCATGTGCCCTCTCGACCTACCACACATTTTTTGGGCCACGCAGAGAAAAACAAAACTTTTTCCTACGCGGTGAACCCAAGATCTAGCTGAGGTAGTAGGCCACAAGAATTACCACTAGACACGCGGTTATGGAATCGATGAAGCACGTCGCTTGATGTAGTGCAGTCCTCACAATCCGTTCTGATCCACGATCATCGAAGTGCTGAACATACAACACTTCCGCCAGTATCCACACGTACGAGGAGGAGCGCCAGCAATGGACTGCTAGGTCCGGTACAGCGGCGACAGGACTAGACTGGAGCTAGGTTTCCAACACATGGAGTGACCTAACCGCGTGCTCTAAGCACCTGCGCCCCAGCTTATATAGGGAGTTAAAGTGGGCTCCACTCACTTGTGGCCCATTCACTAAAAGGCCTATATTAGTCACTGCGAGTCCAACTCACTGACTCTGTCTGTTTCCTTTTTGGGTCCAACCCAAATATGCTCCTTCTCTTAAGTGTGTGACCCGACAGGCTCATGGTGACCCAGACACGATCCGAGTCTCACTCGTGACCGATCAGTTGGTAGCGTCTCCTAGCAGAACGTGCCAACTCCCAAGTACCAAAGAGTCATGATGACATACCTTCCAATGCGACTTTCGTCTAAGTCCCTTTTGCCTCACAATATACCTTGTCTAACTATAGGCGAACAATCGTCATCCCTTAAATAGTTCGACTCTCTTTCTCGATCCGAGATAAGTGATTCATCCGACTAACTCTTAGTCGGTCCCCTCGGTTAACACTTAATCGAGTAACGCATGGCCATGCTTTCCGAATCATATCTTCCGAGAGGGCCCAGAGAATATCTCTCCAAATGAAGGGGCAAAATTCCATCTCGGTTATTCACATCACGCAGCTTGATTCTCAGTCGACCCGAACTCCGCCTTTATAACTTCCCAGTGACGGAACAACGTTTGACAGAACCTAAGTGGGTGATCCCCAACTCGGATTGTGCAATAACCTCAGGTCTAAGGATTACATTGATTGAGATATACAAGTGACGACTTATTCGTTGTATCTCAATATGGGTCAGTCCGACTCGCTAAACTCTTTAGCCGAATCCGTGTAAGTCGGAATAGCATCTCTATGCCCATGACAAGTGGAACAGAGTCATCAGTCGACTTTCACATTAGTCTAAGTTGTGTGTCCAGGACAACCTCAACCACCAAGGACAATCAGTATAAACAACATGGATATATAGTTCCACAATCGAATCACGTATTCAATGATATATATCAGTGGTTCATACATGGACAATAACTTTATGGATACATTGGAAATAACATCATACATTAAATACCACGCATGCATCAATGATTGCGCACTTTATCGGAATGATCACGGATAGAACCACATCCTGTGTGCGGCCAAGGATGGTATAAGAGAGGGAACAAGAAAGTTCCTCGAAAAGCGGTATGGTACTTTCCTTTCATCCCTAGTGTGCAGTGATATTTCATAGATCCTAAGGAAGCAAAGTTCATGTAATGGCATACAGAAAGGGAGAACCCTGAAGATGATCTAGAGAAGGGAAAGATCCGGATACACCCTTCAGACGCTAGCCAGTGGAATGCATTGGACATCGAGTTCGAAGAGTTCGGGGGCAATGCAAGGAATGTTAGGCTGGGTATGAGCACCGATGGACTCAATCCTTTTGGAAACAAGAGTAGCACGCATAACACCTGGACCGTGTTTGTATGGCCGTACAACCTCCCCCCGTGGCTATGCACGAAGCAAAGGTAGATACACATGAGCATTCTTATTCAGGGGCCAAAACAATCAGGTACCGATATGCATCTGTATCTCGGGCTGTTGAGAGAGGAATTAGCCCGCTTGTGGGAGACATCGGCCCATATGTGGGACGCCTACTGACATGGGTATACCCTACAGGTACTCAAGCTTGGTATATACGACCTAAGTATGTAAAGGCCCACGGTGTCGCCAAGGCCCAAATGAAGGATTCGAGTAACCTACGGACTCTCGATTGCATGAAGAACAACAAGAAGCTGAAGATAGAACGTTTGAAGGGGAAAACCATAACTTGTAACCAATTGGACCTGCTACCCGAGTCCTAGCCTATCTATATAAGGGCTAGGAGGGGGCGGCGAGGAGGACACACGCAACCCTAGTTTCCACAACCCTTGCCCGATTGCATCTGCGCACCATTGTAATCCTCGATTCCTTTGATAATTCCACGAGCAGACAAGCAGGAGTAGGGACCTCTACGAGGCCTGAACCTAGGTAAATCTTCGAGTCCCCTGTGTTCTTGTTTGCTAGCCGATATATGTCTCCAGCGCTCCCTCCTTCTCCAAAACCCAAGTCCACAACAATGGGCATTGATGAGTTAAACCCTCGTCAATTGGCGCCGTCTGTGGGAATTGGGAGTGCTGATGGTGCGGCTTCTTCGGCCCAATCAACCGTGATCTACAACTCCGCAACAGCGGAGATTCGCCAGCTCTTCGGCACGTTCGACTTCACCATCCATACGCCAGCCACTCGCCCGGCTTTCGAGTCCGTGGGTGACGGAATCAGCTTGGCAATAGGGAGCTTCCGCTTACATGTTGGTCAGATGGGCACGCTTCGCATGCCTGATCAGCCGACGATGTCGTCGATTGCCCCAGCATCATGGTTCCCTCCATCGATCGGCACCCTCAATGCCTCGACAATAGGTGAAAACACGGTCAGTGGCAGCAGTCGCGACTATGATCTGAGCGATCTGGCCACTGAAGATGGAACCTACGGTTCCGGGTCTGAGAGTTGTGGGAGCAGCAGCTTCCCCAATCACTTCATGTGCGCCGTCATCAACGCAGGCGACACCTCCGCCAACCGCGACAACACAGGAAATCGCGGCAATGGAACCGACCCGCTAAACGGCGGCAACGGTGGCAACGGTGGCAATCGCACCCCTGTCAACAATGGAGGAGAAGTCGATCCTCCAACCATAACAAACGAGCAAACCGGCGAACACGTCGTGGTCAGGCTCAATGAGCTTGAGTGGGCTCGTTGCCGCGAGGCCCTGCGGGGCAACCCTTTACCTCCCGGCTCCTCGCAAGAACTTCTGATGGGATCCCACTGGCTCCTAAAGGATGAATTCAAGTGTCAAGCGCAAACAATCGTGCAACTAGAAGCACGCAAAAGGGCGGCAGATGAGTCAAGTCTTCATCGTGCCGGGCTCTCCTCCCACGGAGGATCCTCCTCAAAAGGCAACGAGTACATCGCCAAAAAGAGGCAATCTCGGATGGCCCATCTCACCGAGCAAGAGCTCATAGAAGCTGCAAAAGTCCTCGACTTCAGCTCTATGACAGTTAATACGCGGGGCAATGTGGTTCCAAAGACGCCACAAGCTGCAGTGACAGCGGCCACCATGTACCTCCTCAATAACCAGCCACCAGCTAGAAACCCCTGAGCTGCCATGCACCGATCTACGATCGCGGGCTTGGGATTAATCGAGGCCGCCCTCGACAAGGAGTCAACACCGGAGCCGAAGAAAGGCAAAGTGCTACTCCTCACCCTCATCCAGTGATGACAGTCACGACCTGACTCGACACCGTCGCTCACGGCGACACGACCACGACTACGATGCGCGTGATGACATCACGCAGTGCAAGATCGACAAATCAAGGGCGCGACATGCTCGGTCGATTGACTCAGAAGAGGAAGATGTGGAGCTCTGCGGCGCCAGATGCTTCAGCAGATCCATAAGGCAAAAGCGAATGCCCAAGGGGTTCAAACTCCCATCGGAGAACCCGAAGTTTGACGGTCTACAGGACCCAAAGATCTGGCTGGAGGATCACATCTCCTCCGTCAGACTCCACGGCGGTAGTCGAAGCATAGCCATGCAATGCTTACAGCTACAGTTGCAGGGCGCCGCCCGAGCATGGATCGAAGAGCTAAGATGCTGCCAGCAAAGATCGGGTGAATCGCTACGCTCCTACATCCAAAGGTGGTCCATCATCAAGAACTCCGCACAGAAGATCTCGGAGGATCGCGCGATTGACGCATTCAACAGCGGCGTCCGCTGCATAGAGCTCACGGAGGAGTTGGGCCGCTCGAAGCCCAAGACCATTGACCACTTGATGGAAATCGCGAATCGATGGGCCGATGGAGAAGATTTGGTGAAAAATCGTGTTCACTCCGACGAGGAGGCAGAACTCGAGCGCAGACGCGATCGCCGAGGCAAACGCCAAATGCGCATCTACGATGACCTCGACGACGTCAACATGGTCGCAGCCGGCTACACCGACAGACGCGACGACAACCGCAACAGCGGATACCGCGACTCCGGGAAGACCACGCAAGTGTGGCAACGCCGCGATCGTGATGAAGCACCCACAACATCCATTGAAGACAAACTGTCCGGGCCATGTACGGTGCACTTCTACATCAACAAGCATGATGGAAAGAAGAAGTCTAGCCACCTCCTCAAGGACAGTCGCGAGTTCCTCAAACTACATGAGGGATTATCTCGGATGAACCACAACGCAGTTGAAAGAGGCTACGGAGCCGCTCCAGGCGCCGTGGCACATGGCGCTCCGCCACCGCCACCTGGAATGCCCCCAAACACAACTGCACCAGACCAGCACTAGGGAGGCGAACCCCACCCAAGGGCCATGGGTACCATGACGATCCAAAAAGGACGCCCCTCCAATACGGTGCAGAAGGCCATCACTCGCCAGGTCAACTTGGCCACACACTCGCCACCATCTACGACCGAGTACCTCAGCGGAAGCGAGTCGTGCATCACATTCGACAAACGCGATCACCCACCTCAAGTACCTCGTCCAGGCCATTGTCCCCTCGTACTCGAGGCGCAAATCGGAGGCTTCGACATGAGCCGCGTCTTCATGGATGGCGGAAGCGGCATCAACCTTATATTCGCGAGTACCTTGCGAGCAATGAGGATCCCTCTGACTTGCCTAGAGGCCTCGGACACAACTATCCACGGCATCGTCCCAGGAAAAGGCGTATATACCCTGGGCAAAATCAACCTTGATGTTATCTTTGGCACGCCGAAAAACTGTCAGCGCGAGCGCATCGACTTTGAGGTCGTCGACTGGCCCTCGCAGTACCACTGCATCCTCGGACGTGTCGTGTTCGCTAGGTTGATGGCAGTACCACACTATGCCTACCTGCAGATGAAGATGCCAGGTCCCAATGGCGTCATCACAGTCAACGGGAGCTTCGAGAGGTCCGATAGTTGCGACAGGGAATTCAACAGAATTTCCCAGTCCTTCGGCATGCAGGAAGAACTCGTAAGACTAAAGGAGTCGATAGACAACAGTCTGTCTCCCCTAAGCCGACCAAGCTCGCCTGATCTATCTTTCGACTCATCAGAGCACACAAAGAAAGTGCAGGTCCATCGGATCCCGCCAAAATGGCCCTCATCGCCAACAACTTGAGTCCCGCATAGGAACGCGCGCTCATCGAATTCCTCCGTGAGCACTGGGAGATTTTTTCCTGGTGTCCTGCGGACATGGTAGGAGTTCCCAGGGAATTCGCCAAGCACGCACTCAACGTCAACCCGGACGCAAGGCTGGTCAAGCAAACAATCCGGCGATTATCTGAGCCACGGGCAAAGGCAGTCGAAATGGAGATCAACATACTCCTCGATGCCAGATTCATACGCGAGATCAAGGAAAGCACTTGGCTCGCCAACACGGTGCTAGTACCAAAAAAGGACACGGATATCCTACGGATGTGCGTGGACTTCACCTCTCCGAATAAGCACTGCCCAAAGGATCACTTCCCGCTGCCGCGCATCGACCAGATCATCGACCCCACCGTGGGATGCGAGCGCCTCTGCTTCCTCGATGCCTACTCAGGCTATAATCAGATCCGAATGAAGGAGGAAGATCAAGAGAAAACAGCATTTACAATGCCCTTCGATGTATTCTGCTACAACACAATGCCCTTCGGGCTAAAGAACGCGGGAGCTACCTACCAGCGGTGCATGCAGGCTTGCCTCAAGGAACAACTTGGTCGCAACATTCAAGCCTATGTCGACGACATAGTAATCAAGACCAAGGAGGAAGCCTCTCTAATCGACGATTTGCGCAAAACCTTCGCCAACCTCGACCGCTACCGGATCAAGCTCAATCCGGACAAATGCGCCTTTGGCATGCCATCTAGGCAACTACTCGGTTACCTCATCTCCGCCAGAGGAATTGAGGCAAACCCGAAGAAAATAAAAGCCATACTGGCCCTAGAGAATCTGAAGAACATAAGGGGCGTTCAGCAGCTGGCTGGGCGAATCACGGCCCTCAGTCGATTCATCAGTCGAATGGGTGGAAATGCACTGCCCTTCTACCAACTCCTCCGCAAAGCTGAAAAAAGTTCGAGTGGACCAATGAAGCGCATGAAGCATTCGAAGACCTCAAGCGCCTGCTATCCACCTCGCTAGTACTAGTCACCCCACGGGAAAGGGAACCACTGTTGCTATATATCTTCGCCACCAACCAGGTGGTCAGCACAGTGCTCGTCGTCGAGCGAGCTGAGGAAAATAAGGTCCATGGAGTACAACGCCCAGTATACTACCTCAGCAAGGTCCTCACGCCAGCAAAATAGCGGTACCCGCACTACCAGAAGCTGGCGTACGGTGTCTTCATGACCGCCTGGCGACTGCGCCATTACTTCTAGGAACAACCAATCGTGGTGGTCAACGACGCCCCGTTGGGGCATATCCTCAACAACCCCAACGCAACGGGACGAGTCGCGCTTTGGGGAATATAATTGTCTACACAAGACATTACATACGAAAAGCGCGACGCAATCAAGTCGCAAGTTCTTCCTGACTTCCTCGTGCACTGGATGGAGAACCAACTCCCTGACAAGGCATATATGTCCTATCTCTGGACAATGCACTTCGATGGATCCAAGCGGAAGGACGGAGCAGGTGCCAGTGTCATACTGACATCACCTCAAGGGGACAAGCTAAAGTACATCCTGCGAATGCAATTCACCGCATCCAACAACGAAGCCGAATACGAGGCCCTGTTGCACGAGATGAGGATGGCAAAACCCTGCGGTGCTAAGAGGCTCATTATTTACAGCGACTCCAAGTTGGTCGTCAACCAAACAATGCATGAGTGCGACGCACTGAACGACAACATGGTCGCCTACCGTGACCTCTACGACACACTCGAAGGGGACTTCGACGACTGCGAGCTATGACACATAGGCCACGAAAGCAATGAAGAGGCGGACGCACTCGCCAACATAGGCTCTACCTGCGCCCCCATACCACCTGGGGTATTTCTCGAGCGCATCTGCGAGCGCTCCGTCAAGCCAAAGGCAGCAGAGAAGAAAACAAGCGCAGCAACAGACTCGGGGGCTAAGCCACCCAATGAGCAAAGGGCACTCGACGACCTGGAGCTGGACACAGGACTCGAAGGACCAATGAGCATCATGATGATCGAAGCATCCTAGACTCAGCCGTACATCACGTACCTCCTCAGCAAACGGCTACCGGACGACCCGACTGATGCGCGACACATCGCGTGGCGATCCAAGGCATTCGCTGTTATCAACGGCGAACTATACAAGCGCAGCATCACAGGAGTACTCCAGCGATGCATCTCCACGGCAGATGGAAGAGCTGTCCTCCTCGACATCCATGAGGGAACCTGTGGGCACCACGCTGGCAGTCGCGCCCTCGCGGCCAAAGCTCTGCAGGCTGGGTTCTACTACCATACGGCCATGCGCGACGCCAAAGACATCGTCCAGAAATGCAACGCGTGTCAACGATTCGTGGACAAGCCGCACGCACCTGGCGTGGAGCTCCGGCCAATCCCATTGGCTTGGCCCTTCGCGCAATGGGGACTCGACATCGTCGGCAAGCTCCCCAAGTCCTCACGAGGAGGTTACGTCTACCTCCTGGTGGCAGTCGACAAGTTCACCAAGTGGATAGAAGCCATGCCAGTGATCAATCAATCAGGGCACAGCGCAGTCAAGTTCTTCGAGTCCATCGTCTTCCGCTTTGGAGTGCCACACAGCATCATCATGGACAATGGAACGAACTTCACATCCAAGGAGTTCCAAGAATTCTGTGAGAATCTGGGAATCAACATCAGCTACGCCTCGGTAGCACATCCACAGACCAACGGTCAGGTTGAAAAGGCAAACGGGCTCGTCTGCGGCGGCATCAAGAAGTGACTCCTCCGGCCACTCGAACAAGCCCCGGGGGGTTCTGGCCAGATGAACTGCAATCAGTACTCTAGAGCATACGCACAACCCCAAACAGTGCTGAGGCTACACCCTGTTCTTTATGGTGCACGGGGCCGAAGCAGTGCTGCCCGCCGAGGTACGGTACAAGGCGCCACGCATGGTCGCTTACAGCGTGCAGGAGTCATCCCTTGAACTCGAAGATTCCGTCGATCTCATTGACGAGTCAAGGGAAATCGCTGCGGAAAGATCAACGATCTACCAGCAGAACCTGCACAACTACCATAGTAGAAGGCTACGCCCTAGATCCTTCGTCGAAGGCGACCTAGTCCTACGACTAAAGCAGCATGGACATCTCCAGCTCGAGTCCCCCTGGGAGGGACCATACGTGATTATAGAAGTAATCCCAGGTGGCACCTATCGCCTTCAAGATTTAGAGACGGGAGTCGCATAATCCAACCCCTGGAACGTCGCGCAGCTGCGACGCTTCTACCCCTAGTCGTTTTTACTTCTACATCACAAATATGGCACTCAGCCAAGGCTACTTAGTCACGCATTATACTCCGTACTGTCTCATGAGTAAATAAAGCTAAGTGCCCCAAAACTCTGTGTTTTCCTTTATTTTTCATAACTTATCCACTCGGGGGCTGCGCCACCCTATACACATCTGTTCTGCGAACTAAAAACGTGATATCCCGAGTAGCTGGCAAATCAATCGAAACCCTTGACACAACATCAACCCAGTTGCAACGCACCTGACAGGTTGACACGGGACTGATATAAGTGCATGGACAGGCTAACGAAAAGGAATCGCATAAGTGCAACACACTCACACGCTAACAAGCTCTTTATACATAATCGACAATCAATTATACACATATATACGAACTTTACAACATTCGTACACTTATGTGCAGGATACAAATTAAGCTACTTCTATAACAAAAGAACGTTGGTCTGCTCCTCGAAGAAATCAACGATCTCCTCTGCTGGGTGATCCACTGCCTGATAATGCAGCACCATATCGCAAGCAGAGCCTGCTGGTGGCGCAGGTGCTCCAGTCGCAACTGTCGCAACATCTACGTCCGGCCTATGAAGTCGCACCAGCGACAGAGCGGCCTTGGCACCTGCCACCAACTGTTGCCTTACACAGTCGCGAACCGTAGCCAGGTCTTGGAACTTGGCAAGAAGGTCCAGCAGGCTTGATGGAGCAACATCCAGCGGAAACATCGTCCGATAAATGTTCTTCAAACATGACTGCGATTTCTTCAAAAAGTGCAGCACTCGCGACGCACGATCTTTCAGGGTCGCCAGCACAATCGCACGATCGTGATCCACCCAGAAATATCCACTCTCCTGAAGTTTCTCTTGGGTGAGATCATGCATGCGAATTGCAATCCTATCTTTTTCATCCTGCGGATGGCGCGCGCTGACAACTATACAAAGCAACAACGGAAGCATAAGGAAATCACACCATTGCGAGTGACTACAAAGAAAAGATAAGAGTAAGCACACTAACACTTAAATTGGTCGCCCAGCTGCATCATCTTCACCAGCAGATACTGCTCTCGGGCGGTGGCTTTCTCTGCCTTTGACTTCCATACATCTGTGCTACCGCGGAGCACGGGAAATTCACGCTCCAGCTGCTTCACGCGGTCACACAGTCGCGAAAGCAGCGACAACTCATCCACCCTGGAGCGTGATGGCGCCAAAGTATCATCAAGGGGCGGCGAGTCCTGAGGTTCCCTCAAAGGATCACTTGATGTACCCTACCACAAGCCAAGCAAGAAGCGAATAAGAAGATCAAATTGACACATAGACAAAAGATTCGAGTGCATTCAAGATTGGCAAAAGTATCAGCAGATACACCCTCCAAAAGGCATGTCCTAAACAAAAGACATAAACTAATCAACTATTACAAAGCTACTGAGGAGTGATTGGCTTCTTCGACTTCGACGGCTTCATCGAGTCCGTGGCAGTGTTAGATGCCACTGACTTTCCGCCAGCCCCTGATGTCGAAGCCTTTGCCGCCTTCTTGGCTCGCTGTAGCTCCTCAGAGTACTTCGCAACCGTGTTAATCAGCTGCGGCCCATATTTGCCACATGCAGTCGCGAAGGGAGCAAAGACTACCTGCTGGCCGTCCGCACCAACGGGCATCGCCTTCTCAACCGCTGCATGAGCAACCTCGACTCCATGGGCCTGCACCATGGCGAGTGATATGGACGCGCCAGCCGCACGGTGCGAGTTCTTGAAGCTTGCAGGAACACCCCCGGCGAGAGACTCCACCAGCTCATTCATGTTCTCGATCAGCTCAGCCTTGGGAATCAACTCCTCCCAGAGGCGACTGAGCACGGTCTTGGCCTTGGAGAGCATATGCTGAACGGCGGCGCTGCGATCCTCGACTGCTGAAAGCGCACCCGCCAAGGCGTCGTCACGGCGAAGGGCCTGAGGGTCGAAGCTCAAATCGCCAGCATCTGTACATAAACCCACACATGGACACAAACATCAGCGCCAACGGCAAAATATCGAACAAGAGCAAGATAATGATATCCAAACATAGTACCTGAGAGGGCCTTGGCAATCGAGAAAAGCTGTTCTTCGAACAACTTCTCCCTGGCTGCGATGGAGGCACGCAGATCCTCTTCGCGCATCTGTGCCTCGTCACGTGCCGCGATTGCTTCATCGCAGCCTTTCACAGCCGCGGCGAGTGTCTTCTCCATGGCGGCGGCGTCACGTAAAAGGGCGTTGTGCTCAGCTAGAAAACAAAAGGGGATTGACTATCAGTCGACTACATAAAAATGACACAGAAAAGGGAGAAGTAGCGGGCACTTACTTTCTACCACGCGATGGCGCGTCTCCAGCATTGCATGCTGGCGGCTCATCGCTAGCACTTGCTCCGCCAAGTGAGCAACCTCCTTCACAAGGAGCTACGACAAAAAGAAAGCAATAAAGGATCAGCAAAAGCCATAGATAACATCGACTGGAACTTCAAAAGAAGAAATCCTACACTTACATGATCCTCCAATGACTTCGAAGTCGATTGGTGTGTAGTCATCCGGGCAACCATTCGATGCTCCCCTTCACGCGGAGAACTGGAAGAGTTATGCCCGGAGTGGGCCGCCAGTGGAGGGGAAGGAGCACGCTCGACCTCTTTCTTGGCCCTTGAGGTTGCGACTCCCGATTCTTTCAAAAATTGGACGTCGCCAGAAGATGATGACGCCTCTTGACTAAAAGACAAAACTAACATCAAGGACAAGGCAAAAGCCAGTGAAGAATCAAAAAGGACAAAATCGAACACTTACCAATCAAACTTATCAAAGTCAAAGGTTGGTTATCCCGACTCTGACAAGGACTCCTTTGGCAGTCGCATCCTCTTGCGAGAAGATGGCACCATGGCGCTCACAAGAATGGCAGGGATCGGCGAATCTGCACCAATGCCCGCACCTTCCGGATTCGAAGGAGACGACGCATCGGAATCCTTGCTGAGCGAACGCTTGCGAGTATCTGGGCTACCCGACTCGAGGGCTTCCTCCTCCACATCAGATAGGACAGTCGACTCTGACTCGTCCTCTTCCAAGGCTTCACGAGGGATAACCCCCTCAGGAAGAGGAGGCATACAGGGTGACACCGCCCAATCATGTATACAAACAACAAATTCAGCACAAAGCAAAAAAATAAGAAAGATGCAATCAACAAACTAAGTTACTATGTAGCACAATTATACCTCAGGAGGAGGGTTAGAAGCAGCGAACGGAGGAACGACTGGCTCACTGGGGAGCACATCCTTGATGGTGTATGTGCTCACCACTCGAACCCTTTTATCTATCTCACTCGCGGACATGCCATCGGCAGACACGCGAGTGGCATCGTCAGCACCAGCCCACTGAAACATGGGGTGGACTCTGGCCTGCAGGGGCTGGATGCGACGACGCAGCCACGTGCGAATGAGTGCGCAACCCCCTTCCTATTTACCTATGCGACTCTCGAGGTTGCAGATGCGCTCATACAGCACCTCTGTCTCCATGGACTCGCCAGGCATGACTACATTCTTCCAGGAGTGCCTCCTCTTGCATGACGTCGCAGGATCGAAAGGTGCGAGTCCGAAGTGGTCTCCGCCAGCCTTCTGGTCGCGAACGTAGAACCACTTGTCCCTCCACCCTTGGACGGACTTCATCAGCTTGATGTCGAAAGAGGTGGTGGATGGATCGACGTGGATTCCGTAGCCGCCTACATCATAGACTATGGAGCCAGACGCCGATTAGCGCTTTAATTTGTAGAGGTGCTTGAAGAGGCCGAAGTGCGTCTCGATTCCGAGCCAGCACTCGCAGAGGGTGATGAAGCAAGAGATATGGAGGATAGAGTTCGGGGACAGCTAATGGAGCTGGAGCCCGTAAAAACAAAGGAGGCTCCTGAAGAAGGGATGCAGGGGCAAAGAGAGGCCGCAAATGATGAAGGCCAAGAACATCACTCGAAAACCAGCGGGAGGAGAGGGGATTATCTCACCGCCAGGGACGCACGCGTCGGCGACTGTGGCGGATAGCACTCCGTCTTGGCGAAGAAGACGAAGCTCAGAGAACTTGACGACGGAGGGACACCACGTGCCATTCGTGACGCGGGTGCCCGTGCGCTTATTCTTCTCACCGGCGGCGGTACTGGTGCCCGCAGTGGCAGAGCCGCCCTTCTTCTTCACCGCAGCAGCGGTAGCCGCGGAATTAGCCGCAGCACCTCCCTTCTTCCCCATTGCGCGGTGGCGATGCGATCGGAGAAAGTAACTGGGAAATGCGCGGAGCTGGTCCAGCGCTACAGAGGAAAAAAGAGCAGAGAAAGCAGAGGAGCAGCAGCAATGGCAATGAAGGCAAAAACATGAGCGAAAGCAGATGTGAATTTTACTATCGCAACATCACTACTTAACCCCTGGAAGATGCGATCCAACGACTCAGAAAACCCTACTGGACGCGTGGCGTTCATCGTGCTCGACACGTGGAGCAGCTGAAACACGAACTATCCCCCACTACTCCCATTACGTGTGGAAATCGAGGAGGCACGGTTAAAATAAAAATTACGCACGCCCGGTCAAATCAGAGTCAGGGAATGGGACCCACCGCTCGTCACGTCCCGTCAAACTCGCTCACGCGGGCAACTGAGGTCATGAAATCGTCAGCACCGATGTCATCAAAAGCTACGCAGCAGAAGACTTCGATTACTTTAGTTCTTGCTCGAGTCTTCGACTCCACGAAGCACTCAGGGGATACTCCCATAGGGAGCTCTGGTCGCACACCCTACGATTTTCTTTCTTCTTCTTTTTTCAGGAGCATGGACAATCAAAGCAAACCCAACCACTCGAAGCATTATTCGACTATGGACATGGTTTACTCCCATAGGGAGCGCCGGAAGTAAATTTCGACTAAAACAAGCAAACAAAAGACGACAGCACTCGCAAAAGTTATTTAGTCCCTGCTTGAGTCTTCGACTCAACCAGGCACTCGGGGGCTACTCCCATAGGGAGCGCTGGTCGCAAACCCTATGATTATTTGTACAAAGTACTGTGTGTCGATAACATCTGCACTCGAAGTTTATGGTGACACCGCCTCAAAAAAAAATCCCTACAAAGAGACTGCGTCTCCTGGGTTACCCGAATCGTCTCCGTGATGATAAAATTCGGATGCCGCGCTTACAGCGTGAAGGTAAGACCTGAATAAGGCCTGGCAACGCATTTTCTACGCACTACCAGAAATATATTCGTGCCTACAGGTACGATGAATATGCCTTGATGGACGCGTCGAGTGCTCACACCCATATACTGGAATTTGACTCCTGTAAGACCTCCACGGCTTGAGTCGAATCACACCAGCACTTTTCCGAATTCGAGTCCGGGGACTCGAGTTTGAGTAGGTGGCGTTGTTTTACCCTAAGGTAGTTAACTGATACCGATACATCAGTTAAAATCAGGCACGCGCACCAACAATACCTATGACACAAACTAAGTAGTCGAAAAATATACTCAGTCATGCACTCGAAAGACTTCATAAAGTCTCCAGTCGAATCTGCGATTCCACTAGACACTTGAAGGCTACTGACATGGGTATACCCTATAGGTACTCGAGCTTGGTATATACGGCCTAAATATGTAAAGACTCATGGTGTCGCCGAGGCCCAAATGAAGGATTCGAGTAACCTATGGACTCTCGATTGCTTGAAGAACAAGAAGAACCTAAACATAGAAAGTTTGAAGGGGAAAACCCTAACTTGTAACCGACTCGACCTGCTACCCGAGACCTAGCCTATCTATATAAACGCTAGGAGGGGGCGGCGAGGAGGACACACGCAACCCTAGTTTCCACAACCCTTGCCAGATTGCATCTGCGCACCATTGTAATCCTCGATTCCTTTGATTATTCCACGAGCAGACAAGCAGGAGTAGGGACCTCTACGAGGCCTGAACCTGGGTAAATCTTTGAGTCCCCTGTGTGCTTGTTTGCTAGCCGATAGATGTCTCTAGCGCTCGCTCCTTCTCCAAAACCCAAGTCCATAACAATGGGCATTGATGAGTTAAACCCTCGTCACCTACACTAAAGAATATTTCCCTCTGAGATCCGCGTTGCTCACGATGGTGCAGGACTATGATGGTTAATCAAGTTCATGTATCGGCCCAGGTGAACCACTAACAAAATTCATGTGTCAAGTTCATCGATGAGACACCGCATCTCCAGCTACCAAGGGATCCCAGGTCTTGGAAAACCGTGATCCAAGGTACTCGAAAGTGGCTCCGCATGGATCACCCATGGAGAAAACACGGTGACCTGTTCAATGGTAAGGACAAGCTCGAAAGAGCCCTGCGTCCGAGGAGCGGTGAAGAAATCAAGGAGATTTTGAATAATTGGGTAGATTGCCCTGCGCCGGGAAAAAATGACCGAGGACAAAGCCGCTGATGGGTGTATGGAAAGCAAGGTGTGTTTTCTTGGACCTGCCGTACTGGAAGGTCCTCCACACTCCCCATAGCCTCGATGTAATGCACATCATGAAGAACATTACCGAGAGTCTTCTTGGCACTCTACTGAACATGCTGGAGAGGACCAAGGATGGGCCGAAAGCAAGAAAGGACCTTAAATTGCTTGGCATCAAGAAAGATCTTCAGTACCCTGATAGTGATGATGATGATGATCAGACGGAAGGGACTCAAGGTCACCGCAAAAGAGTTAAGAAGAGTGAGGTGGTGCTTCATGCTGCCTGCTTCACTCTGAGTTTGGAGGAGCTCGAGCAGTTTTTCAGGTGCCTCCTAGGAGTGAAAGTTCCTCACGGTTACTCGAGGAAGATAAGCAGATATATTGATGTGGCAAAGAAGAGGTTCAGCAGTATGAATTCTCACGACTATCACGTGCTGATGATGTAGATACTCCCCATTGCGATCCACGGGATAATGGATGAGCATGTCCATGAGACGCTGTTTGGCCTCTGCAACTTTTTCAACGTCATACCTAGGAAGTTGATCGGTGTGAAGCAGCTCGATAGGCTATAGGAAGAGATCGTGCTGATACTATGAGAGCTCGAGATTTACTTCCCGTCCGCATTCTTCGACATCATGGTGCATCTGCTTGTACATGTCGTGGATGACATCATCCATCTCGGGCCGACATTCCTGCACAACATGATGCCGTTTGAAAGGATAAACGGTGTCATTAAAGGATTCGTTCGCAACAGGTCCCGTCCAGATGGAAGCATAGCCAAGGGCTTTCTGATCTACGAGTGCATCTCCTTCTGCCAGAATTATCTAACCACCGAGAACGAGGATGTTGGAATACCCACCAAGAAGCACCTCGGTAGGCTCACTAGATATGGTCACCGCGAGGGCTACTGCTCACTATATGTCAGTATTGATGGTCGACACACCGAATTTGATAGGGCACACCGAGTCGCGCTACATCACATTGAATTGGTCGGCCCTTGGGTGGAAGAGCACAGAATCTTAATCGAGCAGGAGTACGTCGACCAGGGCCGGCCGAGGAAGAAGGGAGACGTAACCATAGAGCACAACTTCAGCTTCATGGGTTGGTTCGGCAACTGGACAATCCCCCATAGACGCCTTCTACGGAAGATCAAAAACTCATATTCTCCTTTTCGCAGGGCCCAGGGAATAACCTAAGGACCTATCAGTCATACGACATAAACGGTTACAGATTCTACACCGAGAAAAAGGACAGGAATAACGAATATCAAAACTCAAGAGTAACTATGTTCCGATGACGAAACTACTGTCATGGAAAGATTCTAGGGAAGGATTGAGGAGATATGGGAGCTCGACTACTGTGGAGAGATTGTACCGATGTTCCATGTTAGATGGGACAAGAATATGGAAAAAGAAGGCCGGTATTTCACCACAATGGTTATACCAGATGCCAAATCAACGAAGAACACCTCCGCAAAAAATGAGCCTTGGGTACTCGCTAGCCAAGTTGATCAATGTTTTTTATTACCGACCGGTCAAAGCCCAACCGTGTTGTAGTTAGGAGGGGCAAGAGGAGCATCATCGGAATGGAAGGAGCTGCCAATGAGCAAAACTTCGATAAGAACGGCGACCCGAAGATCAAAGAGGAATTCAACAAGTACTTTGACATGCCTACTACTACTAAAGTAAGAAGGAAGACCACACTACCTACTAAAGGTTGTCCATTCACAAGAAGAAATCTCAAAGTGCACGGGCTAAAGTATTCAACTGCGATGAAAAAGGGCAAGAAGATTGTGAAGAGATGCTAGCAATTGTGTGACTTTTTTGTGTATTAATTCACATGTGCGCTCGCAAAATATGTGATTGTATATGTTCGAGTTGAGAGTTTTTTGAATAAATATGCATGTTTGTATATGTTCTTGCTTTATTTTAAACATATATATAATTAAAAATATAATTTTTTAAAAGAAAAAAGTTTGAGACAGCCAGGATTCAAACCTAAATGCCCTAGGTTTAGAATGGCACAAGCAAGCAGACAACTAAGGCAAGTGTGTGATCTTATCAAACTACCACACACGCCGTGTTTTGTACTATGTCCAGAGATTCTATGGCGCATTTCGACAATATGCACCATAGAAGTTGTAATTTCTATGGCACATATTGTCGAAATGCGCCACAGAATCTGTGGACTTAGCCAAATAAACGGTTCGGCCTTCCCCTGCTAATCCCCTTCTCCATTTCTTCAGTTCCTAGCCTCGCCGCGCACAAACCCTAGACTTGTCTCCCTAGCCTCGCCCTCTCCCTCGCCGTCGGAGCTGCCGTGGAGGAGAGCCCATGGAGGAGGAGGAGAGCTGCCGTGTGTGGAGGAGAGCCCGCCCTACCTCCGACCAAGGAGGAGGCCCGCCATCGCCGCGCGTCGGATCCTGTGGAGGAGGAGGCCCGCCCCACAGCAGGACCACCGCCACCACCCTCGTCGTCGGCAACCACCATAGTAGCAGGTACATCGATCTCTCTGCCCCCAATTTGTTACTCTATTTGTGCCAATTCTTCCCCTTGCTATCTGTGCTATCTGTGCTACATGTATCATTCAGTACATAGATCATTCAGTAAATGTCTTAACTAGTTGATGCTGAACTATTACATAGATCATTCAGTACAAAGATAGACTGGGCCCTGTCTTAACTAGTTGATGCTTGAATCTTCCACAACTTTGTTCACAAGCTTTGTATAGATAATGCGGCCATCCCTTGCAGAATTTCTCTCAACAAGATCAATTTGAACCATGTTCTATAGATAGCAAACAACATAACAGCCTCAAGACACCGATAAGAAAATCCAATAAGTGAGCATATGCCATCAGAGCAGGAATAGTTAGTAATGTTTTCCAAAGGTATAAACTACACCGGATAAGCAACAACACCGTTGACACAGGGCTTTCGACATAAGCTTAATTCTTACAGTGATTACATCTGACCACCCCAAGAAAGTGCAGGTATACTAGATTGACAGATACACCTTCCCTTTATTTCCATTGTGAACTATCATTGGTCTACTTATTATAACCAATCAAGCGTGTGGACATACAATATGAAGACTTGGCAGTGTGTGGATAAATAACAAGTTCTAGAAGATATGATTACAACAAATAGTATGGAATCCAACTAACAAACTGAAGTAACTCACCTTCACATCACTATTGGATAAAAACTTCCCCAAGTTGTGAAGGATACACCTTAAATCATCCACCTGCATTTATAAGAAAATTAAGAATAATGCAAACTTGTGTACCTAATTAAGGAATCACTTCCAAAAGAACAATGATGTTGTTTGTCACACTAACTTTATATAACCAACTCTATTTTGTTCAAAGTACCTAAAATCCTAGAGATAGGGAAAAGAAGATCATGTGTTAGCAGTCAACTAGGAATAGGATGCATATAAAAGACAAAATTTTAAGGAAACTCATTTAATCCACTCTGGTTCCTGTGGTTCAGTTATTTAACTATTGTGAGCTCCTGAGAATGGTTCATGTGGTTCAGTTATTTAACTATTGTGAGCTCCTGAGCTTGGTTCCTATGATCCACTCTGCCTGAGCTTGGTTTGATCCATTAATAATATTTTATTGATAGCTTGTCGTAGGTTTTAGAACATGTCCCAGGTTTTAACTGAATATGTCCCAGGTTTTAACTGAATATGTCACAGTAGAACATGTCCCAGGTTTTAACTGAATGCTCTTATAATTGTTTCATAGTTTATCTTTTTTCTTTACATGTAAATCTATTTTGCCTCTGGATGTCTACAAGTTATTGGAACTTGTATACCTAAAAATGTTCTGCCTCAGGATGTATACCTGAAATGGACTTTTATCTTTGTTTGGCTATTGAAGATACCCTATATAGTGCAATTTTTTACTTTGTGTGTTTGGCTGGTGAAGGCATCTTGTGGTAGAAATATTATTGATCCATGATCTGGACTAGATCTATTTGATTACAGGTTGAGGTAAGTTTGTAGTTCTTCTTTGTGTCCTAGCCATCAAGTTGATGACCCTTATTTGGACTATGGTGATGATGTACATGTGGTCACCTAGTTTCCTAGATGTTTTACTAGCTAAGAATTTTGGCAGCCTGGTTACTAGAGGTCCTGGTCCTATTATTTCTATTTACAAAATATGGTGTAGTCTGATTCAATGGGGCTATGGATGGGGGCTGTGAATGGGGCTAGATGGGGGCTGTGAATGGGGCTGTTTTCTTGTGTGTGAATGTTGCAGGGATTTCAATTGTGTTGCCCATTTCTCCCGAAGTGTCGATTCACTTCCGTTTTGGTTGAGAAATGGGCACTCCTAGGTCAAAAAATTAGCAAAGGTAATGCCGAATTTTTTAGCCGAGATTTGTGCTAACCTTTTTCCTCTTTTTAATAGGGTGCAAACATGTCGGGCAACAACGAGGCCAGCCCTTCTAATAAGAGCGTCGAAGAACAAGCTAGACAGGCCAATGAGTCATTCTAGTGGGGGTCCCAACAGCAGGAGGAGGAGGAGATGAGGATGACACCACCACCGAAGGAGGAGGCGACCGCCGCTAGAGCTGCTAGGGGCAATGAGGGAGGAGATGCTGATTACAAGAGGGACGAAGATAACTACGATGAAACTAGTGAAGGCAGTGGAAAAGAGGATGACACCACCGATGGCGGCGAGCGCACGGATGGCGGTAGCGGCAACCCGGCCGCTTCTCAGAAGAAGAAGAACAAGGAAAGGAAGGATCAGAAGGTTCGAGTGCTCGCCACCGTCTGCGATGAGTTCGCTAAAGTCACAAAAAGTGGCCTACCCATTGCGCTAGAGGCGTTTGCCAATGGGTACGGCCTGCAACTCGGGTGCATCGTTCGGGAAAGCATGTCGATCAACACGAAGTACATCAGACATGCTGACAATAGAGATTTGGTCGATAACCTCCTTAAGAAGATTCACAAGAGATACAGATTCCCAGAGCGGTTTAGAAACCTGTAGAGAAAGAACCCGGTGAATAAACTAGCCCTCGCGAATATGAGCAACGCCTTGAGCAGCTGGAAAACCCGGGTAAAGAATAGCATTGACAAAGGTGAAAGCTGTGAGGTTATTAGTAAGAAAATTCCGATGCCCGATGAAGAGGAGTTTAAGATATTCAAGGCGGATATAGCTACCATTGATGCTATACATTGGACTAACTGGGGTAGGACTATGCGAGAATAGAACATAGGTAACGACTGGCTTGGAAGCGGCGGTTATAGAGGGAAACAGTCCATTTGGTCCAAGGAGGACGTTGAGCTTGAATGCCTGGGTAAAGACAACCCTTGGCTTAAAATCACTTACTTGCAGCTTAGGCACATTGTCCGGGCCCACTACTACCTGGACAAGCAAAAAGGGGAGTTCATCACCGACGATCTGGAGGTGAAGGAATTCGAGAAGAAGCTGCTAAGGAATTTATCACTGATCTCAAGTCTATTGCATTCTAATTAAAATAATGAAGCCAAGAATCTAAATGGGTTCACCTTTCCTTGTCTCTGCAGGAGGATGAACTGAACGCTCCTGCCGAAGAGTCGTCCCAAGATTCGATGGATCCGTGGGACACGGTTTTCAACAGGGCGATGAATGCTTACAAGGAGAGGGACAAGTGGTTGCCGCTGTCCTCAGCTGGTCGTGTGTCCGGCTTCGGTACGATCATGAAGTTCAAGGTGTACTACAAAGAGGACGCCAACAAAAGAAGGGAGAGGAAGAACCAGTCGGCAGCTAAGGATGAAGCCGTTGTTGAAGAGATGAAGATGAAGGTGTAGACACTGGAGGAGAAGGAAGTGGACGAGAAAACAGTGGACAAGTTAGTGGAACAGAAGCTCCGTGCAATGATCCCCCCCTGAGTTTTTCGAGGGGCTAACTACTTGGAATGCGAGAGGTCGACAGGGGCCGATACATTTGCCCAGCTTAAGCGGCAGCAACTCGGGCATCAATGTTAACGTGTCGTCAAACCTGGTGACCCTGCCAGCCGTTAACGCCGGGACGCAGACGCTCGTTTTGGTCACACCGACGCCCCCTCCCGCCAAAGATACCAAGGCACAGCCGATGGCGGTGGTGCTTCATGAGGCACCTGAGCGGTAGAATGCAGATGATGATTGGTCGGCTGCCGGCATCGGCCGTGTCTCTACATTAGCCGAGCTCAACGCCATCACCAAGGTAACTAATTAGTTAGTGCACATCATCTCCTTTATGCCTTTGATGCATGACTGCTGCCATCTCATTATGCCCAACAACATGTTTTTCCTCAGGACACTTCTTGCGTACTCCTGCTTAAACATGTCAGCGGTGAGTTGAAGGATGTTGCCAAGGGTACTCTCATATAGCCGGCGAGCCGCACGATGCACAACAATCCAATGGATGATGACATGATGAGGGTCAGGTTGGCTCGGGTGTTGCCAGGGTGCGACGACATAGACCCCCCTTTCAACCTAAGGGAGCCGACGAACACAATACCCTTGGAGAATGCTCAAACTGGCCCTTGACATGGCCGAAGACCTAGATTCGTCTTGTAAGGAGGAGCACCGGTGCCACCTCTCGATCAATCGGCCAACCACCACCTCGGAAGCCAGCAGCCGTGATACGTCCATTTTGCATCACTATTCTATATCATAATTTAATGTTATTCATTGATATATTTCATATTAAGAGATGATACATATGTTATTTCATATATTTTTGCATGCTTGATGACTTTTGGAGCATGGACCGCTGCAGTCAGGATTCTGATGGAAAAGGTGTTATTTGGAGGCAAAATTCGCGAAGATCAGAAAATCCAGGAAAATACATGGAAAATCCTATTTTTCTAGAAGACGAAGAAAGCCAGAAGGGGAAGTGGAGATGGGCCACAGGGGGCCCACACCACCCCCTGGCTCTCCCCTCTAGCGTATATTATCCTCCCGAAACCCTAAGACTGGGGGAGCGACCACAGAAAGATTCCGCCGCCTCTACAGGGCGGAACACACCAAGAGAGAAAGATTTCTCCGGCAGACAGAATTTTGCCAGGGGAATTCCTTCCCGAAGAGGGGAGATCATCGCCATCAACACCACCATCAAGCTGGACTTCATCGGGATCATCATCATCATCATCACCACCATCATCATCACCAGCACCATCACCACCACTTCATACTTTTGTAACAATTGGGTTGAATCTTGCATAGTTCTTAGGGGAAACTTTCCTGGTGTTGATTACTCCTTGTAGTTGATGCTACTGAATGAACCATTGAATTATCGTTTATGTTCAGATTGTTACACATCCTTATTTCATCTCTGATCATGATCCATATGATGTCTTGTAAGTAGTTCATTTAGTTCTTGAGGACATGGGAGAAGTCATGTTGTTAGCAGTGAATTGTGTTGAGAAAGATTCAATGGTTTGATATTTAAGTTATGGTGTACATCTTCTAGTGGTGTCATGTGAACGTCGACTACATAACACTTCACTTATATGGGCCTAGGGGAATGCATTGTGTATTTGGCTACTAATCGTAGGGGTTGTCGGAGTGACAAAAACCTGAACCCCCGTTAGGAAACCATTGCACAAGGGACGTCAGGGTCTTAGAGTTTAAAGTTGTTGTTAGGTTTCTATCTTAATTACTTTCTTGTACTTGCGGATTCTTGCAAGGTGTATAATCTCAATGATGTATTAGTCCTAGGAAGGTCGGTACATTAGCACAGGTTAACCCACACGACACTTAGCAAACTAAAGAAGATTAATCGACTATATGAAGAGAAAGCACTTGACGATATTCCCATGTGTCCTCGAGAACGTTTGGTCATAAGTAATACAACCGGCTTGTCCTTTGCTAAAGAAAGGATTGGGCCACTTGCTGCATTTATTCTTATTGTCTTTTATTTACTCGTACTTTATTTACCTGCATTATCAAAAAACCCTAAAAATCCGTTTGCTAAGTATTTACAGAGAATTCTTGCTCCTAGCCACTAGCCAGCACCTTCTGCTCTGCATTGGGTTCGACACTCTTACTTATCGAAATACTGCGATACACCCCCTATACTTGTGGGTCATTAAGACTATTTACTGGCGCAGTTGCCGGGGAGTGAAGCGCTATTGGATAGTGGAACTGGTAAAGGAAACTTCTACTGTGAGTATTGTTTACTTTTGTTAGTTGCTTTATTTTCAATATGGATAATTCGTTGAGTTACTTATTCCGTAATGCTACTACAACTGCTAACGTAGTAGATGAACCACCACCTGCTGAGAATGATACTTTTAAAATACCTACAAGAATTATTGATCGTGTTATGGATAACTATTATGTTGGAGATCGAACTGTCTATCCCGGTGATCATTTGCTCTTTATACACGAATTATGCGGGTTGTTCAAGTGTGCGGGTATTACTACAGATCAAGTCAAGAAGAAGTTATTCTTATTATCACTAAAAGGAAGAGCTGAAGAATGGTATAAGCTGCTGAAGAATGGTCAAGCTCTGGAATGGGAGGAAATCATACCTCTCTTTTATTCAAAGTTTTATCCTCCTAGTGAGATTCATAAAGATCAGAATAAAATATACAACTTTTGGCCTCTTGATGGAGAGAGTACAGCTCAAGGTTGGGGGAGATTGAAGTTACTAATGCTCAAATGTCCCATTCACGAGCTCCCTCACAATATTATTATGAATAACTTTCATGCAAGGTTTTATCTCCATGATAAGGATTTATTGGATGCCTCTTGTGCTAGATCATTTACATGCATGGAAGAAGAAGGTAAATGGGATCTTCTGGACCGTATTCAAGACAATGCTGAAGCATGGGAGAATGACAAAGGAAGGAAGTCAGGTATAAATTATGATTATGACTGCATTGAGTCTTTTATGGGAACTGATAACTTTCAAAATATTAAAAATGCTTATGGTCTAGACTCTCAAGCTATTGCAACTTATTTTAAGGCTTTTGGTTCCTATATTGAAGTTCCTAAAAAGAAGTGGAATAAGTATCATGAACCTTATAAAGATATTGCTAATAGTATTCCTGCAAGAAATACTGAAGTTTATACTTCTAATCCTGCTTTACCTGAACCTTACATTGAGAAAATGCCTTTCCTAGTTAAGATAAAGGAACATTCTATGATAGCTAGTTTGGGTAATGAAAGTATAAATAAAGCTGTTGAACCTGATAAACAAATAAATGATGAACCCATAATAGCAAATGTGAAAGACTTTGTCACTAAATATATAGAAGGGGGACACACTATCCTTTGTAAGGATATCCCTAATATTGTCTCACAAAGTAGTGTTATGAGAGCTAGTGTCCCTGTTTTTTCTGTTAGGATAAGTGATCATTGCTACAACGATTCTTGTGATAGTTATATTGTTAAGTTTATGCAAGATACTAAAAGTTATTATGAAAGAGGCAAGACCGTTCTTATGCATCTCAATAATATCAAGTTTCCTCGTTTTATGCTGAAAGTTTTTCTGTTGCACTTCTTTTGCCTTCCTATGCTTGCAGCTTCTGGTTTCAACAACTTGTTTGTTTACAAAATTCCCTTGCATAGGAAGTGGGTTAGACTTAAACATGTGTATTTTTGCTTCTTAATGCTCTCTTTCACTTAAATTCATATTCTTATGTGAGCATCATTGAAATTATCATGCCCATCTTAATGGCTATAAAGAAAGAGCATTTTGGGAGACAACCTAATTTATTTTGTGTTTTCAGTTTGTTTTTGTTTCTTTGAGTCTTGGAAGTTATTACTCCTCTAATAACCTCTTCTTATCCTTTTTGTTTTGTTTTTGTGTCAAGATCAACCTCTAATGAGAGAGAAATAAGATTTGGGGAAGTTGTTGTCCTGAAACATATTTTTATTCTTCACCGTAAAAATTCGTGAGAGATCTCTGTACGTCGGATTGAGCTGTAATTTTTTGTGCTTCTGCCCCCAGGTCGTTTTTTAACTTTCGTTAGTTTTGCACATTTTGATTTGAGCAACAGAAGATTTTCGGAAAAATTGATCTTTACCTGGTAGTCCGTTTTGACATATTTTGCCACTCTTGTATTTGCTTCTTAAATCGATCTCCTTTTTGAATTATTTTTGGATTTTTGGAAGGATTTGTTACAGTATCTTATGTTTTGATGGATATAAGTTGAATTTGAACCTAAAAGGTCTATTACTGGCTTACACTAATGTTGCTAATGAGAATTGTGTGAAGTTTCGTGTGGAAGAAATTTCCAGGTAGGTGGAGAAAATAGTGTAATAAGGAAGTGCAAGGTTTCATGACTCAAGCAATATGAGTATGAAGATGAAGATATTGATATTATTCAAGCGGTGGCTCTGGAAGAATCTACTACATGCCAAGTTCAGAGACCTGCAGAGTCCGTTTTCAAATAGGTAACAGTTTTGGTAAGAAAAGTTCCACGAAAATTCTGTCCAGTTATATTTTTGGAGTTTTCATCAAACAAGGAAAGCTATGAAGCGAAAGAGGGACAGAAATGGAGCCAGGCAGGCAGGCGCGGTCCCCCTGGCCGCGCTAGCAGGTGATGTGGCCGCCCCGGACTCCGTCTCCGACCCGTTTTCTCCCAGTACCTTCCTTTTGCTGTAAAACTTCGTAATATATAATCCCCCGGATCCCCTGAGGTTCGTATATCGTGTTCTCATCGTGTTCTCGTTTCGATCTGTTTCTGACAGGTAGAGTCCCAGATATGGAGCCACAATGTCTTCCTATGGATCATCCAAGGAAGATTCCTCAACGGATATCATCAACCCATATATGAGAGAGTTGAAGATTCATCCCAAGGAGTTGTTGCTTGAAGATGGGGAGTTACGAATAAAAGAGGTTCAAGGCCCTAAAGGTGAAGGAAGTCTGGAGGACAGGATGGGAGCACTAGAGCAAGAAGTCTTTAGGTACAAGAAGATGGCGGAACGTGAAGTGGATATCATCCACAAGATTTGTTCTGAACTCATCACCGAGCACCAAAAGGATATTGCTAAGCTCAAGGATGAAGTCCTCTCACTCCGCCAAACAACCAACCAAATGCAAGCACAGATCTACGACGTTCAAAATCAAAACTGTGAGTACGAGGTAGGTTTAAATGCATAAGTGCTACTGCAAGTTTCAGGATGCTGGAGACCACGATGTCCTTTGTTGATGGGGAGCCCTTACCTTGGAAGTCAGACGATGACGAGAGAATACCACCACCACCGAAGGAATAATTCATCATCGGGTTTTGGCATCCCCTTGGCTTGTTCCAAGCTTGGGGGAGTGCCGCGGTATCACATCACTATCTTCTATGTTTTTACCTTTTTAGTAGAGTCATATCATGAATAGAAGGATGGTTTGCATTGTGGAAGTGTCCCCCTCTCTTTAGATATCTATGTATCCCTTGGTGTGAGTTGTCGTTATGGAATATTAATGAGAAGTTCTATCATTTACTCTTTTGCATATATTATATTAGTTTTCAATTCATGGTTATATTAGTGATTAAAGCTCTCACGTACTTGATGGCACACTTTACTTTCTTGCAATTAATAAACTTGAACCATTGTGTCCATCTTTGCTGTGTATATGATTGCGCTTTATAAGTTGAAGTTAGCAGAACCATGTATCATGGGGAACGCTTTCAACATTGCACTTATATTCTGTTGATATCATGATTCTTTTGCTTATGGATCCTGGCGGTGTGAAATAAAAGGGGAACTTGTAAGATCATAGCGTTTGTATGTGTGTTAGATAAACGCCTGGGCCGCTAGCCTAAGCCATGCCTAATCATGGTGGAAACTTGCAGCATAACTATAATGACCACTCTATGAAGCATCCTCAATAAAAACCTATGCAAATAGAAAATAAAAAGATCGCTGAGATGCTCATTGTCTGCTTGCCTTATCATTTTGTATCATGTGCAAGGGGTACCCCGTTGGCGGTTCTTTATGATACATACGTATTTACAATGACAAGAACTTACTTGTGACTAAAGTTGAGTAGCATGAGGTTCGGTACTCGTAAGTAAGGGGCATGAGATTTCAACTTATAACTTGTCAAGCATATCCTCTTAGTTGTGTCACTTTAACCTTAATCACCTAAAGATGCTTATGATAGGGGCAATGAGAGCTGAAAGCCAATAAGTACCATAATTTTTGGAAGCTCTTTATGAAACTTGAAATCCCTGCTTCCCTCTGTGAAGGGCCCTTCTTTTACTTTTTAGTTGAGTCAGTAAAGCTATCCCCTTCTACCCCAGCAAGCATTTTGAGTTGTTGTGTTTCATTCATTCATAATGATGATTTATTCAATCATGTTTCTTATGTTCCTTGTTTTGCACTTTGCTCTTATCTTAGTGTCTACTTGTCAACACCCGAATTTTTAATCCCAGATGCCTGTTATGCCATACATCGCAATCCCAGGATTACCATTTTTGTGAGACATAACAGATTGGATATCACAGTACATCATCCATTACAAACCATGATAAGGTCTTACACAAATAAAGGATCTCATGATCCAGTCTTAGTACAAATAAGTAGCGGAATAAATAGCATAGCGGTGGGCTCCATCTTCAGTGTCACAGGCAATGCTGACGATGGGAGATGATCCTAGTTGTCGTACCCGTCCTGCTGTCCTCCTTCAGGGTATTCCTCCTCATAGTCTGGCCACGGGAATAGCCAGGGACAAATCCATGAGTACTCTTTAAGTACTCGCAAACTATCACTAACAAGTAAGATAGTTCTAGTAGGAAAGCTAACTCTAAGGTTTACTTGTAAAGTTAAGTTTGAAACCTAAGATGAGTTCAGAAACAAAGAAAGATAAAATAAAGTTCTAAATCACCTAAGTGGGAACTTAGTTGTCATAGTCACAACCATGTTGGAAACATCTGACAACGGAACAATATGGCCACTCCAACAGTCCATAACCGCGGACGCGGCTATTCAAATAGTTTGACACTCTGTAGAGGTGGTACACTTTCACCACAAAAGTCGATACATCTGTCAGGGAACTTAGTATGCAGATAATCAAATAGTTCAGAATCATCATACTTAGTATGCAGATAATCAAATATAACCTTTCCTTTACACACTCTAGTATAAGCACCTCTCCTATGAGCTTGGGCTCCCAGCCATGGCCATCTGCCATCCTGGGAACTGCATAGGTGGACAACATTGAGAGATAGCCTCATCTCAAACCTCTCCCGCAAGGGAACTAATACTAATGCATATAAACTTCCGGCTAAGCCTTACCCAATTCAGGTATTGTGGTTGTACGGTAACATTGGAATGGTATCGCATCCGAACCTAACCATCAGTTTTTATAAAAGGGCTAAGGCTCATGCCTCAACATTTTCATCATCATCATAAACCATTTGTATTTCTCAACACATGTCAAAACATCTCAATAGAATGACTCATCATTCCAAGGTTCTCACAAGTCATTTTCACCAAGTATTCCCATCTAAAGTGATCAAGTTTTTGGTTTAGCTCTAAGCTACTAAGTTAAGAGTGTTCACTAATGTGGGATCCTAATCTTAGTATGATTCCATAGAATGACATCTAATTCTAACTAGATAGGTCAAGTTTTATACTCTTTATGCTATCTATAAACAAGTAAGAAACTTTGGTAAAGTAAAGGAAAGTAAAGCTTGTAAATAAAACTTGGACTAGGTATAAGTCAAAGGGTATAACCAAAGCATGCCTAATGCATTTGCTTAGGTTATATATCTTGCAAGGGTTAGCTTGCATTGTTAATGATGGATTGGAAGTATTGGCTTGCCAATAATAGCTTGCCTTGGTTGGTGTAGTGGTTGAAATTCTCCTCTTCTTCTTCGGGGTAGAACTCCTCCTCCTCGTAGACTTGGTCGATACTATCATTTATAAATACATACGGGAATACACAATCACCAAACAATACTTAACTAGTCTATTTAGCACATTAAGGCACACATTTGATGATGTAGTATCATCACAAACATCACAAGATTTAATCAACAAGTTTCATTTATTTTATTTCAGAAAAGTAATTTCTACTCATTGAAAATGACAAAGATTTAATATTCTCCAATTAAAATATGGGATCATGTGGACACATGTCATCACCACATATTCTGATGCATGGGAATGTGATTTAAATGTTGGATCACATTTTAATAAGTTTAAGTTTGATATTTACTGATTTAAAGTGACTAGAAATGCCTATATAGTTTATTTTGGTATTAGTCCAAAGTCACTGCATGCAAACCTTAATATTATTACATATTCAGATAGGTATGGTTAAATGTGATTTTCGAGAGTTGGAATCCACTCAAAAGCTATTATGGTTGATTTTACAAAAATGTTTGAATGTGAAAAAACTTCTGTCTTGTTATTTTCACTAGGAGAGATCTCTAACTCTAATTGATTTAAATCCAACGGGTTTGGATAGAGTTTTCAATTATCTTTCCAATAAAATTGGAATCACTTAATTTGGATTTGTAAAACTCCCTGAATTGATTTTTGAACTAACGGACATAATTAAGTTTACTTCTAAAAAGAAAAATATTTATTTGAATCTGTTGGGTTGCACGGGAACACTAATGGGCCGGCCCAGTCTCACTCCACGGTGCTGAGGACAGCTGACAGGGGGGTCCCGCCTGTCAGTGGCTCTTTAACCCGATGCGGTACGGGGCAACATGGACCGTAGGATTAGAACTAAGATTGACGGCTGGGGCTTATCATCGACGACGGACCTGTCGCCGGCGAGGTGGAACCCTGGCGGCTCAGTGGGGGTGCAGTGGGGGCGTACCAGGGCTCCATCAAGTGCGGCGATGGGGGCGATCAAATGAGACGACGACGGCGGACTCAGGCAAGGTCGCTGCAGCTTTGGGGGTGGACGAAATCGACGGGGGCATCTCCTCCTCTACTGCGGCTATCTCCGGCGAGATTCCGGCGGCTGGCTGCTCGAGCGGCTCCGGCGAGAGGTGGGGAAGGACCAGTGGGGAGAGGGGAGCTGGGTGGTGTGAAGAAATGCTGCTGGGGAGGCTCCCTTATATAGGCTCGGCGAGGCGGCAAAGAAGCATGGGCGGAGCTCGTCAGTGACAATAGCACAGGGTGCTATCGGCGTGGGGAAGGTAGGCGGACGGTGGGCGGTTCCCTGGCGGTCAGCTAGGGCTTAATGGCGATGCTAGGGGTGGTGGATTGCGGTCGGGAGCGTCTCGCGCTCTAAGTGACAGAGGCGGTGCTCGACGCGGTCCATGGTGGCTGTGGGTTGCACGGCGGGGTAAGGGCGTGTCTGGCGGGGTGAGGTGTTCAAGGCGGAGCGTCGCGCGCGGGCTGTGGTCGAGGGGCGGCTTATGGCGCGCTGTCGGGGTCGGCGCTCTGGCGTGTGCTGCGCATGGCATAGAGGCGGTGGGTGCGGGCGAGGTGAGGTGGTCCAGGAGCTTGCTGGGCTTGAGGAGCAGATAGGGGGCGGTGGTGCTACCACGCCTACCTCCTAGACATGGCGAGAGAGGGAGGGGCGCGCTCCTGTGGCTTGGGCACGGTCGGTCGGCGATAATGGCCTCGGGGTGGCATTGCACTGCTGTCCTAGGCCATTTGGTAGGTATTTGATGGCCTGGTTGGGGCTAGGGGAGACAAGAAAGGTTAATGGTGAACAAATGGCTCGACAAAATTTGATCAAAAACAGTATTAGTTAGGCAGGTTTGATTCTGCTCTTAAGGTGTTCGACACAATGGCCGCAAGACACAAAGATTTGAATTCTTTAGAGATTTTTGGTGGAGTGGTTGGTATTATGCTTGAGCATCTCTGGTTGCTGGGATTTGGCAAATTGAATTCATTTGAGTGGTTTTTGAAAAAGTCGGATCTCGACATATGAACTATATTCCATTTTCAAATGTCCTTTTAAATTAGGGTTTAAATGTTTTTGCAAGATCACAAGGTGGGCCTTGGTACATCTTTACTTGTACTAGCAAGGGGTGCAAAGATCCACAATTGTTTCTGTTTGAAGTTGAGTGCTAGGAACACCTAAAGTGACCTAGTTGATTAAAATGGCCAAAGTGACCATTTCCATTTATTAATTCTATTTGAATTCTTTTTCTTTGGATTTTGCTTGGGAATGATCTAGATGATTAGAACAAACAATCATGGCAATTCAAATCATTTCCTATTTAATGCAACACACATATGCATTCATATTTATTTTTAATAATAAAAAGTTTTTGTTAACCATAGATTGGGTGATTTGGATCTTGATCACTTGGATTAAAGTTTTGGGATGTTACAAACCTTCCCCCCTTCAACAAAATATCGTCCCGGGATTTAAGAAAGAAAACTAGGAACTAAAGAGATCTGGGAACTCAGTCCTAATGTAATATTCTCGCTCCCAAGTGGCTTCTTCTTCAGTATGGTTGCTCCATTGAATCTTGAGAAACTTGATACTCTGGGTCCTGGTGGTTCTGTAAGCTTCTTCCAAGATACGGATGGGCACTTCATGATACGTCAGATCCTTGTTGATATCAACGGCTCGGTGATTGATGTTCTTGAAAACTTCGGTCTTCTCCGGCACTTCTAAGCATTTGCGAAGTAACGACATATGGAACACATTCTAGATGGCAGAAATCTCCTTGGGAAGTTCCAATTGATACGATACTTCTCCTCGACAATTCAGAATCTTGAAGGGTCCAATATATATGGGGGCTAACTTTCCTTTCAGACTAAAACGTTGCGTTCCCTTAAATGGCGAAACCTTGAGATACACAAAATCTCCGACACTGAAAGTCAGGTCTCTCCTTCGCTTGTGAGCATAACTCTTCTGTCTGGATTGGGCGGTCTTGAGGTGCTCACGGACTTTGTGAACTTTCTCTTCGGCTTCTTGTAGGATGCCGGGTCCGAAAATCTGACTCTCTCCTACTTGCGACCAGTTCAAAGGGGTACGGCACTTTCTTCCATATAGGAACTCAAATGGGGCCATTTGCAAACTGGCTTGATAACTGTTGTTATATGAGAATTCGGCGAAAGGCGGGCAATCTTCCCATTTTGATCCATACTCTAACACACAAGCTCACAACATATCTTCTAAGATTTGGTTGACTCTTTCAGTCTGCCCATCAGTTTGCGGGTGATAAGCTGTGCTGAAATTTAACTTGGTTCATAATCCTTCTTGGACTTTCTGCCAAAATCTCGAGGTAAATTGGGTTCCTCGATACGACACTATGGTCTTGGGGGTTCCATGCAGAATAACAATTCTGGCTATATACAACTCTGCTAGCTTTGAACTCTGGTAGGTTGTCTTGACAGGTATAAATTGAGCTACCTTGGACAGTCTATCAACGATGACCCAGATTGAGTCATTCCCCTACTAGAAGTAGGCAAACCGATGATCAAGTCCATTCCGACGGAATCCCATTTCCATTCCGGAATCTGTAATGGTTGCAACAGTCCTGCGGGCCTCTGATGTTCCGCTTTGACTCTCTGATAGATATCACACTTGGTGATGTAGCTTCTGATTTCTCTCTTCATCTTGTGCCACCAAAATTGCTCCTTCAAATCCTGATACATCTTCGTTCCTCCGGGGTGGATAGAATAAAGAGTATCATGAGCTTCTTGCATGATAACTTTCTTTAGCTCTGAATCTGTGCGTACACAGATACGTCTTTTGTACCATAGAACTCCTTCTTCGTCTTCGGTGAATCCAGGTACCTTTCCTATACCAATATGACGCTTGATTCCGTCGATACTTTCATTTCCCTTCTGGGCTTCCTTGATTTGGCTAATCAAAGTGGGTTGAAGTTCAATGCTAGCTAAAAATCCTTTGCTAACTAGCTCAGTTCTAAACTGCTCCAACTCCTCATACAAACTTGGTTGCTTCTCCTTGATCATAGTGTTTAGCCTACACGGCAATCTGCTAAGAGCATCCGCTGCCACATTGGCTTTGCCGGGGAGATAGTGGATGTCAAGGTCATAATCCATGATTAACTCTATTCATCTCCTTTGCCTCATATTTAGCTCCTTCTGAGTGAAAATATACTTCAAGCTCTTGTGATCTGAATAAATCTCACAACAATTACCCATAAGATAATGATGCCATGTCTTTAGTGCCAAAACTGCGGCTGCTAATTCAAGATCATGGGTAGGGTAGTTTTGCTCATGTTGTTTTAGTTGTCGAGACAGATATGCAATGACTTTGCCTTCTTGCATCAATACACATCCGAGACCAATCTTAGATGCATCACAATACACATTAAACGGTTTCTTGATATATGGCATGATCAATATTGGGGTTGAAATCAATCTCTTCTTTAGCTCTTGGAAACTTGCTTCACATTTGTCAATCCATTCAAACTTCTTGTCCTTCTTCAACAATTGGGTCATGGGTCTTGCTATGCTCGAAAATCCTTCTACGAACTTGCGGTAATATCCCGCTAATCCGAGAAATGCACGGACTTGGGTTTGGGTGGTTGGGGCTTCCCATTCTTCAACAATATGTCCTAGGAATCCTACTTCTTTCATCCAAAACTCACATTTTCTGAACTTGGCATACAGCTGATGCTCTCTAAGGGTTTCAAGAATGATTCTCGGATGTTGCTCATGCTCTTCTTCTGACTTGGAGTAGATAAGGATATAGTCGATAAACACAACAACGAACTTATCGAGAAAATTCATAAAGATCTTATTCATGAGATTCATGAAATAAGCAGGGGCATTGGTTAATCCAAAAGACATGACCGTATACTCGTATAATCCATATCGGGTAGTAAAGGCGGTCTTTGGAATATCCATTGCACGAATCTTAAGTTGGTGATAACCAGTCCTAAGATCAATCTTAGAGAACACACTGGCACCAGTCAACTGATCGAATAGATCCTCTATTTTTGGCAATGGGTACTTGTTTTTGATGGTGACATCATTCAGCTTCCTGTAATATGTGCACAAACGGTTGCCTCCATCTTTCTTGTCGATGAATAACACGGGCGATCTCCATGGCGATGCGCTTGGTTGAATCAAGCCTTTCTCCAGCATAGCATCCAACTGCTTCTTCAGTTCCACTAACTCTGATGGGTTCATGCTATAGGGTCTCTGAGCTATGGGACCGGTTCCGGGGATTAGTTCAATAATGAACTCAATATCCCTATCCGGGGGCATACCGGGTAATTCATCTCGGAATACGTCGGGGTATTCATAGACTACTCTGACTTGGTCTATTGTGGGTAGGGCTAGACTCTTGTTGCACTTGAATTGACGGGGCAAGGTTTCAGATATATGCTCTACTGATACTCTAGAGCTACTGGTCATTGCGATGGCTTTCTTAGCACAGTCTATCAATCCTTTATGCTTTGACATCCAATCCATTCCTAGTACTACTTCCAAACCTTTGGTTCCAAGTACTATTAGATTGGCATAAAAATCTATCCCATGTATTCTGATAGGCACAACTTTGCAAATATTTCCAGCTTTTGTTGTTGAACCAGGTATTTGAACTATCATGACATGCTTCAAGTTGTTTGGGTGAATCTTAGTAGTGCATGCAAATTCTTCAGTGACAAATGAGTGCGATGCTCCAGAATCAAACAACACTCTTGCTAAAACTGAGTTGACAGAAAACATACCCAGCTCTACATCTGGCACTTCTTGGGCTTCTTCGGCGTTCATGTGGAAGAGATGGCCGTTGCGGTTGTGAGGGTTCCCTCCGGAGAATCTTCTTCCGGGTTGAACACGATGTTGCTATTGAGCTAGGGCATTCACATTGGCAATGGCGGCAATCTTCTTGGGACACTCATTGGAATAGTGACCCTTCACTCCACACTTGAAACAAGTAATCTGAGACTTGTCTTTTGCTGCCACGGGCACAACATTGCTTCCAGTTCTGGGTGTAGTGTTGTTGTTGCTGTTGTTGCGCTTGGGAGGTGCATGGTTGCAATTGCTGGAGTTGTCGGGGTGGTTGTTGTTGCTTCCTCCGAACTTCACATTTCCTCCGCTACGGTTGGGGTAGCTTGGGCGAGACATTGGGGGTCGATTGTTCCGCGTTGCATATCCGGCGGACGGGTTGGGACGGTACTTCTGGTGACTGCTGGATCCAGCTTGGTGCATCATCCGACATTTGCGGTTCTCGTTTGCTTGATTAATCTTCCCTTCCATCTGAATGGCAGAGTCGACTAGCTCTTCGAGATCCTTGAAACAGATGTTGACGAGAACAGTCTGCATCTCATCATGCAGTCTGTTCAGGAATCTCTCCTTCTTCTTGGCTTCCGTGTTGATCTCATCAGGTGCATACATGGCGAGGGACAAGAATCTGTCATGGTACTCCACTATAGTCATTCTGCCTTGCTTTAGCTCTCTGAATTCATCTCTCATTCTAGTGACTAGACCCTGCGGCACGTGGGTGCGGTTGAACTTGACTTTGAAGGCTTCTCGTGTCATCACTTAACCATGATTCATCGTGCGGGTGCTGTTCCACCATGCTCTTGCATATCTGGCAAAATAGTGGGTGGAAAACAGAACTTTCTTGTTTGCATCCACTCTGGCGACTTCTAAGTTGTTCTCCATGGTCTGTAACCAATCATCAGCATCGAGTGGGTCTTTAGACTTGCTAAAGATAGGGGGATTGGTATTCTTGAAGTTTTTGAGTTTGGATCCATGATGATCCTGATTTCCATGGTTCTGATTGTTGTGAGCCATCTGGGCGATCTGCTGCAGGGTGGCTAGATTTGCTTGGCGCTCTGCCCTACTAGCTTCACGGTCTGCAATGAGCGTCTACAGAATCTGCAGCATTGGGTCTTGCGATGAGATGCTCCCTCCTTGGTTTCCACGAGTCTTCTGAAGATTGAGATAGATAATGGGATAAGAGGGAAATTTCTAAGGTTCATGGTTTCAAGCTAAAACTTTGAGTTTAACTCAGGTTTTGCAACTAACTTCTTTTCATTCATTCAAGCAAAGCACATGATACAAACTCACACACCACAACAAAGGAAAACAGATGGTTTTAAGAACCATTCTGCAAGCTAAGATACAATGGGACCGATACTTCTCACTCCTACGATAGTGCTCTAGTTCATCTACTCATCATCGATGAAGTCGGAGTCATCATCATCGGTGCAGAAGTCCATAGCATCATCTTCCAGATAGTCATCATCATTGCTGAGGTACGAGTGAATATCCCCTTGGATGTCTTCACCTTCATCCTCTTCTTCTTTTACTGCAAGCTGAGCTTCTTGCTCCTTGATGGTCTTCTCGAGGTCGTCCACCTTCTTGCAAAGACGGTCGATGGTGCGATCCTTCTTTGCATGTTGACGGTGAAGAGACTGATGATCCTTGACGAGTAGTGAGAAAGTCTGGGCCTTCTGGGCAGCAATGGAAAGGTTGTGGTTGACGAACTCTCTAGCATTGTCCAATTCCTTATGTCTGTCGTACAGTAGGAAGTCGAGGTTCTCCACTTGACGCTTCAACTCCGGTTGACTTGGCATCTCCAGAGGCATTCCCATAGAATCACGCCTTGCATAGTGAGCAAAGCGGGTTCCTTGGATCAGATTGACATTCTGTGAGGAGAGACGAGCGAGAGCTTCATGCATTGCCCTGGCTAATCCATCTAGCCAGTTATTCTCTCTCATGGAGAATTGAATCTTCTCAGACATTGGTGCCTCTAACTTGCCTCGAAGATGAGCAACTACTAGCCATTGTAAATCTCCTCCTGGTGGAACATTGAGTTGAGCTCCAAAGAATTCCGGATGTGGGCGCTCCAAGTACTCAGACAGTGCATCTAGATCCCTCTCGAAGATCAGTTGGCCTCCGTTGCCCAACTGGTAGAACTTGCTATACTGAACTTCCATCGATAAGAATTTAGGATGAGAAAGTTAGTGAAGTGATCAAGTGTGTCAAAATTTTATGTAGTGATGTAAGAATTTTTGAGGAACATCTATTTTTTTGAGAGAAAGAATCCCAAGGGTAAGAGAGGAAATAGATTTTCACAAATACTCACTTTGGTTTTGGAAACTAAGTTTTTGTTCAGACGTCCATTCTAAATAGGTCAGGATGGCTCTGATACCAACTTGTCAACACCCGGATTTTTAAACCCAGATGCCTTCTATGCCATACATCGCAATCCCAGGATTACCATTTTTGCGAGACATAACAAATTGGATATCACAGTACATCATCCATTATAAAACATAATAAGGTATTACACAAATAAAGGATCTCATGATCCATTCTTAGTACAAACAAGTAGCGGAATAAATAGCATAGCGGTGGGCTCCATCTTCAGTGTCACAGTCAATGCTAACGATGGGAGATGATCCTAGTTGTCGTAGCCATCCTACTGTCCTCCTTCAGGGTATTACTCCTCATAGTTTGGCGACAGGAATAGCCAGGTACAAAGCCATGAGTACTCTTTAAGTACTCGCAAACTATCACTAACAAGTAAGATAGTTCTAGTAGGAAAGCTAACTCTAAGGTTTACTTGTGAAGTTAAGTTTGAAACCTAAGCCGAGTTCAGAAACAAAGAAAGATAAAATAAAGTTCTAAATCACCTAAGTGGGAACTTAGTTGTCATAGTCACAACCATGTTGTGGTAAAGTCATGTCACAAATCATTTCATAAGTCATTTTGAAAACATCTGAAAACGGAACAGTATGGTGATACATTGCAAATGTATCTATAATTTTTGATGTTCCATGCTTGGTTTTATCCACTTTCTTGCGTTTTGTTCCAACTTTGGAGTACTTTTCATATGATTTCTTGGACTAACCTATTAACAAGATGCCACAGTGCCAGTTGCCTGTTTTCTGCTGTTTTTGGTTCCAAGAAGTCAGAAAATGAATATTCTCGAAATTCGACGGGACAAAAGCCAAAGTTACTATTTTCCCGGAATATTCACGGAGCCAGAAGGAGAGTCGGAGAGGGGCCACAGGGTGGCCACACCACCCCTAGGCGCAAGAAACCCTAGGCCGCACCAGGGCATGGTGTGGGCCCCCTGGCCGGCCACCGACCTTGCCTCCTTCGCCTATAAGAGCCTCCCGATGCATAAACCCTAAATAATCAAGCCTCCAGCCACGAAAAGTTCCGTAGCGCCGCCGACACCGAAGGGGAGATTCGGGGGACAGAAAGTCTCTGTTCCGGCACCCTGCCGGGACGGGGAAGTGCCCCCGAAGCCATCTCCATCGATCTCCACCGCCATCTCCATCACCATTGCTGATTCCCATGATGAGGATGGAGTAGTTCTCTCTCGAGGCTAAGGGTTCTACCGGTAGCTATGTGTTCATCTCTCTCTCTATGCATGATCTTATTGAGATCATGAGCTTGTAATCTATAGATCTACCTTGCTACTTAAGTGCTTTAATAGATCTCTGCTCTCCCCATGTGTGTGAAAGTGACAGCGTGCACACCATGGTGGCACTTAGGATAGAGATTACAATTACTTGTTATGATTTATATTTGGATTTGGATGTTTCTATGAAATTGTGGTGTTTGTTGGAACCATCTAGTGCTCAAGGTGATAGTGTGGGGTTTTCTAGATGGAAAATATGAACTTTGAGGAGTGTTGTTATAGCCCTACCATCAATTAGAGTGTCCAACCGGAGAGTAGTTAAGAGTAGTATCATAAAGAGAAGATATTTATATGAGAGAGTGTTCACTAGTGAAAGTATGATCCCTAGGCCTTGTTTCTAAGCACTGAAACACCGTTTGCTACTAGTTCTGTTACAGGTTTGCTTGGTTCCATCTTTATTTCAGTTTGCCTTTAGTCTTTTCCATGCCATCAAGCTATTTTCTATCACCGTTACCACTTATAATTATCTATACCACTTGTATTTCACTATCTCTTCGCCGAACTAGTGCACCTATACACCTGACAAGTGTATTGGGTGTGTTGGGGACACAAGAGACTTCTTGTATCTTGATTGCAGGGTTGCTTGAGAGGGGATACCTTTGACCACTTCCTCCCTGAGTTCGATAAACCTTGGGTGGTCCACTTAAGGGAAAACTTGCTGCTGTTCTACAAACCTCTGCACTTGGAGGCCCAACAACTGTCTACAAGAATAGAAGTGCGTAGACATCAAGCTATTTTCTGGCGCCGTTTCCGGGGAGGTAAGGTAAAAGGTATTCACACCGGAGGATTAAAGAAGAAGAACCTCCCACGGCAAACGCCTATTTTCTGTCGCCATTGCCGGGGAGGTAAGGTAAAAGGTACTCACATCCTTTGGTGTGAGTGCTCGATGTTATTTCCTTTAGATTCTGCAATTTTGTCTTTTTGTTTCTTGTTTTCACTAGTTAGGCTTAATGGAAAACAACAAAAAATTAGAGAGCTTTATAGTATTTATCTTGAGTTAGGACATGAAGTGTTTGAAGAGAAAATTAAAAAACCTATGGAACTTTATTTGCATGCTAATAGCAATGTTGTTAGTATGAATTCTTTGGACACCATTATTGCTAATGCTATGGAAAAGTCTAAGCTTGGGGAAGGTAGTTTTGATGAAAATGATCTTTTTAGTCCCCCATATTTAGAGGAGAAAATTTGCTTTGATTATACTACGCCTCCGATATATGATGACTACAATGATGAGTATGATATTTTCAGTCCACCTACTATTGAGGAGAAAATTGATTATGATTACAATATGCCTCCTATATTTTATGATTATGGCGATGAGAATAATAATGCTAGCTATTTTGTTGAATTTGCTCCCACTATAATAATAAGAATGACTATGCTTATAAGGAGAGTATTAATTCTTTTATACATGTGGCTCATGATAAGAATGTTTTATGTGATAGTTATATTGTTAGTTTTATTCATGATTCTACTGAAATTTATTATGAGAGAGGGAAACATGGTTTTATGCATCTCAATAATATTAAGTTTCCCCTCTTTATGTTGAAAATTTTGAAGTTGCACTTGTTTTGCTTTCCTATGCTTGTTGCTTTGTGCTTTCGTGACTTGTTTCTTTACAAGATTCCTAAGCATAGGAAGTGGGTTAGACTTAAATGTGTTTTGGATTTGCTTCTTGATGCTCTCTTTTACTTCAATTCATATTTTTTATGTGAGCATCTTCTCAAACTATCATGCCTAACTTAAAGGCGTTAAACAAAAGTACTTGTTGGGAGATAACCCAAGAGTTTTAGATGAGTCTTGGAAGTTATTCCTTCAATAATAACCTCTCCTTATCATTTTTATTTGCTTTTTGTGCCAAGAGTAACCTCTAATGAGAGTGAAGTAATGATTGGGAAAGTTGCTGTCCCGAAACAGATTTTTGCGCTTCACCGTAAACATTCGTGAGAGAGATCTGTATGTCTGATTGAGATGTAATTATTTGCGCTTCTGCCCCAGGTTGTTATCTAACTTTCGTTAGTTCAACACGTTTTGATTTGAGCAACAGAAGGTCTTCTAAAGAATTAGTCTTTACCTGCTGGTCTGTTTTGACAGATTTCTGCCATTTTCTGCATTTGCTTCTTGTGGGTTCCTTTTTGAGTTCTTTTGGGGAATTGAGATTTTTGAGGGAAGTGCTACAGTACCTAGTTTTCTAATGGAAGTTTATTTGGTGTTAGAACTGAACCTTAAGACTTATTTATCTTAAGTGCACTAATGTTGCTAATGAGATTGTGTGAAGTTTTGTATGAAGGAAAATTTTCAGGTGTATGGAAGGAATGAGTAATGAGATGAAGGATGGAGTAAAGCTCAATCTTGGGGATGCCACGCATGTCACCCCAAGAAATATCCAAGAACTACAAGCGTCAAAGCTTGGGGATGCCCAAGGCATCCCCTTCTTCATCAATAAAAATCCCAGGTTTCTTCCAAACGCTTCATTTTTATTGTTTCATGCACAGTTGTGTTGTTCTTGGAGCGTCTTCTTTTTTTGTTTTCGTTTTGGTTTTTTGTTTTCTTGGTTTTCTTATTTTTCTGAATAAATTGGTTGTACCCCCTCTTTCATACATTGGTTTGGTTTGGTTCAGAAAAGAGTAGGAAAGTTCTTACTTTTGTGGTAAAAAGAACTTGTTTTTGACTGTGGCCTATGCTTTGTCATGCCATGCTTGATATTGTTTTGGCTTTATGCTTAGTATTCTTTGCTGTAGCATGACTTGTTATAAACAATCGAGATTGCTTAATGTGCCTTGGATGAATCATGCGTTATTTTAGTATATTAAAGCATAGTATTGTGGTATTCTCCTTTGATGCTTTATTTGGGTTGACTTGGTGCATGCTCACACCATGTTATGACTATCTCAAGTCACCATAGCCTTTATGATCCTTTAGTTTTCAACTTGTATCACTTTATGCTTTGATCAATGATGTTTTGTCGCTCTGCATGATTATGGCCATTATTGCTCTCTTAGTTTGTCACTCCCAGTCTTTTGCTAGCCTCCACAACCAAGTATGAGTTCCACTCATGCATCCAACTCCCTAAACCAAGTTATTCCAAAGAGTCCACCATATCTACCTACTAGATTATGCTATTCCAAGTACATTCATTCTTTTGTTTACCTTCCAAATTAAACTTGTTATGAGAAAACTAGTGATTAAAGCTCTCATGAACTTGATGACACACTTTACTTTTCTTGCCCTTAATAAACTTGAACCATTGTGTCGTCTATGTTGTATATGCTTGCACTTATTTGTTGGGAATTAGCAGAACCATGCTTTCATGGGGAACGCTTTCAACATTTCACTTGGTACTTGTACCTAGTTGATATCGTGCTCTTTTGTATATGGATGTCGTTGGTGTGAAATGAAAGGGGAGCTTGTAAGTCCATGGAGTTATGTATATGTGTTAGAGAAACGCCTGGGTCGTTGCTCTAATCCATGCTGACATGGTGGAAACCTGCAGCGTAACCATAATGAGCTGTCTATGAAGCATTCTTCTTAGAAAAAAAAGAGAAAAAGAAAAAAAAAGAGATTATGAAAAGAGGAAAGAGAGAAAAAAGCACCATATTCCCATGGTAAATAAGAAGATTGCTGAGATGCTCATTGTCTGCTTGGCTTGTCATTTTGATATGGGGATTCTTCCGTATCATCGGGCAAGGGGTACCCTGTTGGCGGTTCTCTATGATACACATGTACTTACGATGACAAGAACTTACCGGTGAAACTTGAGTAGCATGAGGAGCGACCCTCGTATTCAAGGGACATGAGATTTCTAACTTATACTTCGTCAAGCATGTACACCATAGTTTGTTCACTTTAACCTTAATCACTTCAAGATGCTTATGATAGGGGCAATGAGAGCTTAAAGCTATAAGTACCATAATTTTTGGAAGCTCCTTATGAAACTTGAATCTCCGCTTCCTTCTATGAAGGCCTTTCTTCCACCATTATATTGAGTCTCCACCTTCTACCTTTATGCACCTACTTTGAGAGCTTAGTGGTCATTCTTAGTTCTATGTGCATTGTCCCAAGACTTGTTGATTGATGCATACCTTAATATTGTTTGTTTTAAACTATTTGTAATTAGGCACTCTTATGAACTTTGAAGGTGTCCTATGCATTTATGTTTGCTACTCTATGAGGGACAAGCTGAATGCCACTATGCTATGTTTTCTTTATGTGAAACAAACAAATGTCTTTCAAAGCATTGTTATTCATGAATCTTTTGTTTGTGCATTTTCATGTTGCAACATAGTTTCTTTGTCTTATTGCTAGAACTTTGTCTTTCATGTTATGATTGAAGTACTATGATCCCAGCTTCAAATGTTTTACAAATACTTTTATCAAGTTTATGATGGTGCATGTCACCTCAAAAATTATTCTTTCTTTTTATCACTTACCTACTCGAGGACGAGCAGGAGTTAAGCTTGGGGATGTTGATACATTGCAAATGTATCTATAATTTTTGGTGTTCCATGCTTGGTTTTATCCACTTTCTTGTGTTTTGTTCCAACTTTGGAGTACTTTTTATATGATTTCTTGGACTAACCTATTAACAAGATGCCACGGTGCCAGTTGCCTGTTTTCTGCTGTTTTTGGTTCCAGGAAGTCAGAAAATGAATATTCTCAGAATTAGATGGGACAAAAGCCAAAGTTACTATTTTCCCGGAAGACTCACGGAGCCAGAAGGAGAGTCGGAGAGGGGCCACAGGGTGGCCACACCACCCCTAGGCGCGGGCAACCCTAGGCCGTGCTAGGGCATGGTGTAGGCCCCCTGGCCGACCATCGACCTTGCCTCCTTTGCCTGTAAGAGCCTCCCGATGCATAAACCCTAAATAATCAAGCCTCCAGCCACGAAAAGTTCCGCGGCGCCGCCGCCACCGAAGGGGAGATTCGGGGGACAAAAAGTCTCTGTTCCGGCACCCTGCTAAGGGTTCTACCGGTAGCTATGTGTTCATCTCTCTCTCTATGCATGATCTTATTGAGATCATGAGCTTGTAATCTATAGATCTACCTTGCTACTCAAGTGCTTTAATAGATCTCTGCTCTCCCCATGTGTGTGAAAGTGACAGCGCGCACACCATGGTGGCACTTAGGCTAGAGATTACAATTACTTGTTATGATTTATATTTGGAGTTGGATGTTTCTATGAAATTGTGGTGTTTTTTGGAACCATCTAGTGCTCAAGGTGACAGTGTGGGGTTTTCTAGATGGGAAAGATGAACTTTGAGGAGTGCTGTTATAGCCCTACCATCAATTAGAGTGTCCAACCGGAGAGTAGTTAAGAGTAGTATCATAAAGAGAAGATATTTATATGAGAGAGTGTTCACTAGTGAAAGTATGATCCCTAGGCCTTGTTTCTAAGCACTGAAACACCGTTTGCTACTAGATCTGTTACAGGTTTGCTTGCTTCTATCTTTATTTCAGTTTGCCTTTAGTCTTTTCCACGCCATCAAGCTATTTTCTATCACCGTTACCACTTATAATTATCTATACCACTTGTATTTCACTATCTCTTCGCCGAACTAGTGCACCTATACACCTGACAAGTGTATTGGGTGTGTTGGGGACACAAGAGACTTCTTGTATCTTGATTGCAGGGTTGCTTGAGAGGGGATACCTTTGACCACTTCCTCCCTGAGTTCGATAAACCTTGGGTGGTCCAATTAAGGGAAAACTTGTTGCTGTTCTACAAACCTCTGCACTTGGAGGCCCAACAACTGTCTACAAGAATAGAAGTGCGTAGACATCATATGGCCACTCCAACTGTCCATAACCACAGACGCGATTATTCAAATAGTTTGACACTCTATAGAGGTGGTACACTTTCACCACAAAATTTGATACATCTGTCAGAGATAACCCTGAATCATCATACTTAGTATGCAGATAATCAAACATAACCTTTCCTTTACACACTCTAGTATAATCACCTCTCCTATGAGCTTGCCTCCCAGCCATGGCCATCTGCCATCCTGGGAACTGTATAGGTGGATAACATTGAGAGATAGCCTCATCTCAAACCTCTCCCGCGAGGGAACTAATACTAATGCATATAAACTTCCGGCTAGGCCTTACCCAATTCAGGTATTGTGGTTGTACGGTAACATTGGAATGCTATCGCATCCGAACCCAACCATCAGTTTTTATAAAAGGGCTAAGGCTCATGCCTCAACATTTTCATCATCATCATAAACCATTTGTGTTTCTCAACACATGTCAAAACATCTCAATAGAATGACTCATCGTTCCAAGGTTTTCACAAGTTATTTTCACCAAGTATTCCCATCTAAAGTGATCAAGTTTTTGGTTTAGCTCTAAGCTACTAAGTTAAGAGTGTTCACTAATGTGGGATCCTAATCTCAATATCATGCCATAGAATGACATCTAATTCTAACTAGATAGGTCAAGTTTTATACTCTTTATGCTATCTATAAACAAGTAAGAAACTTTGGTAAAGTAAAGGAAACTAAAGCTTGTAAATAAAACTTGGAGTAGGTATAAGTCAAAGGGTATAACCAAAGCATGCCTAATGCATTTGCTTAGGTTATATAGCTTGCAAGGGTTAGCTTGCATTGTTAATGATGGATTGGAAGTATTAGCTTGCCAATAATAGCTTGCCTTGGTTGGTGTAGTGGTTGAAATTCTCCTCTTCTTCTTCGGGGTAGAACTCCTCCTCCTTGTAGACTTGGTCGGTACTATCGTCTATAAATACATACGGGAATACACAATCACCAAACAATACTTAACTAGTCTATTTAGCACATTAAGGCACACATTTAATTATCTAGTATCATCACAAACATCACAAGATTTAATGAACAAGTTTCATTTATTTTATTTGTGAAAAGTAATTTCTACTCATTGAAAATGACAAAGATTTAATATTCTCCAATTAAAATATGGGATCATGTGGACACATGTCATCACCACATATTCTAATGCATGGGAATGTGATTTAAATGTTGGATCACATTTTAATAAGTTTAAGTTTGATATTTACTGATTTAAAGTGACTAGAAATGCCTATATAGCATTATTTTGGTATTAGTCCAAAGTCACTGCATGAAAACCTTAATATTATTACATATTCATATAGGTCTGGTTAAATGTGATTTTTGAGAGTTGGAATAGACTCAAAAGCTATTATGGTTGATTTTAGAAAAATGTTTGAATGTGTAAAATCTTCTGTCTTATTATTTTTGCTAGAAGAGATCTCTAAATCTAATTGATTCAAATCCAATGGGCATGGATAGAGTTTTCAATTATCTTTCCAACAAAATTGGAATCACTCAATTTGGATTGTAAAACTCCCTAAATTGATTTTTGAACTAAGGGACAGAATTAAGTTTACTTCTAAAAAGAAAAGATTTATTTGAATCTGCTGGGTTGCGCGGGAACACTAATGGGCCGGCACAGTCTCACTCTGCGACGTTGAGGACAGTTGACAGGGGGGTCCCGCCTGTCAGTGGCTCTTTAAACGCGAAGCGGTACGGGGCAACGTGGACCGTAGGATTAGAACTAAGATCTACAGCTGGGGCTTATCATCGACGACGGACCTGTCGCCGGCGAGGTGGAACCCTAGCGGCTCAGTGGGGTGCAGTGGGGCATACCAGGGCTCCAGCGAGTGCGGTGATGGGGCTGATCGAATGAGACGATGACGGCGGACTCAGGCGAGGTCGCGGCAGCTCCGGGGGTGGACGAAATCGACGGGGGCGTCTCCTCCTCTACTGCGGCTATCTCTGGCAAAATGCCGGCGGCTGGCTGCTCGAGCGGCTCCGGGGAGAGGTGGGGAACGACTAGTGGGGAGAGGGGAGCTGGGTGGTGTAAAGAAATGGTGCTAGGGAGGCTCCCTTATGTAGGCTCGGCGAGGCGGCAGAGAAGCATGGGCGGAGCTCGTCGGTGATGATGGAACAGGGTGCTATCAGCGTGGGCAAGGTAGGCGGACGGTTCCCTGGCGGTCAGCTAGGGCTTCATGGTGATGCTATGGGCGGTGGATTGCGGTCGGGAGCATCTCACGCTCTGAGTGACAGAGGCGGTGCTCGACGCGGTCCAAGGCGGTTGTGGGTCGCGTGGAGGGGTAAGGGCGTGTCTGGCAAGGTGAGGTGGTCAAGGCGGAGCGGCACGCACGGGCTGTGGTCGAGGGGCGGCTTGTGGCGCACTATCGGGGTCGGCGCTCTGGCGTGTACTGCGCATGGCACAGAGGCGGTGGGCGCGGGCGAGGTGAGGTGGTCCAGGGGCTTGCTGGGCTTGAGGAGTGGACAGGGGGCGATGGTGCTACAACCCCTACCTCCTAGACATGGCGAGAGAGGGAGGGCACATTCCTATGGCTTGGGCAAGGTCGGCCAGCGATCATGGCCTCGGGATGGCACCGCACTGCTGTCCTAGGCCATTTGGTAGGTCTTTGACGGCCTGGTTGGGGCTAGGGGAGACAAGAAAGGTTAATGGTGAACAAATGGCTCGACAAAATTTGATCAAAAACAGTATTAGTTAGGCAGGTTTCATTCTGCTCTTAAGGTGTTCGACACAATGGCCGCAATACACCAATATTTGAATTTTTCAGAGATTTTTGGTGGAGTGGTTGGTCTTATGCTTGAGCATCTCTGGTTGCTATGATTTGGCAAATTGAATTCATTTGAGTGGTTTTTGAAAAAGTGGGATCTAGACATATGAACTAGATTCCATTTTCAAATGTCCTTTTAAATTAGGGTTTAAATGTTTTTGCAAGATCACAAGGTGGTCCTTGGTACATCTTTACTAGTAATAGCAAGGGGTGCAAAGATCCACAATTGTTTCTGTTTGAAGTTGAGTGCTAGGAACACCTAAAGTGACCTAGTTGATTAAAATGGCCAAAGTGACCATTTCCATTTATTAATTCTATTTGAATTCTTTTTCTTTGGATTTTGCTTGGGAATGATCTAGATGATGTGGAATTCATCTTAGAATCATTTTACAACCATTAGAACAAACACTCATGGAAATTCAAATCAATTCCTATTTAATGCAACACACATATGCATTCATATTTATTTTTAATAATAAAAAGTTTTTGTTAACCCTAAATTGGGTGATTTGGATCTTGATCACTTGGATTGAAGTTTTGGTATGTTACACTACTACTTTGAAAGCTATCATTGAAAATAAGTTATTTGTGAACTCCAGCAAATTGTCAATTATTCTTCAACCAAGAGCTAAGTTTTCCATTGCCAATTATGATTTACTCTATGTATCTTTATTGTGCTTCCTTTACTTATTGCAATTTAAGTTATATAATAGTGAGTTGTCTTCTATTATGACTTATGTATTGATGAATGTGATGCTTCTTGTCCGTATTCTTTTATCGACTCTTCACTCCATAAACCTGAGGTCATGTTTATTGAGCTCAGTTTTTTCTTGGGGACAAGCGAAGTCTAAGCTTGGGGGGAGTTGATACATCCATTTTACATCACTATTATATATCATAATTTACTGTTATTCATTGATATATTTCATATTAAGAGATGATACTTATATTATTTCATCTATTTTTGCATGGTTGATGACTTTTGGAGCATGGATCGCTGCAGTCAGGATTCTGATGAAAAAGATGTTGTTTGGAGGCAAAATTCACGAAGATCAGAAAATCCGGGAAAATAAATGGAAAATCCTATTTTCCCAGAAGACGGAGAAAGCCAGAAGGGAAGTGGAGATGGGCCACAGGGGGCCCACACCACCCCTTGGCGCGGGCCACCCTAGGCCGTGCCACCAGGTGGTGTGGCCGCCCTTGTCCACCCCTGGCTCTCCCCTCTAGTGTATATTATCCTCCCGAAACCCTAAGACTGGGGGAGCGACCACAGAAAGATTTCGCCGCCTCTGCGGGGCGGAAAACACCAAGAGAGAAAGATCTCTCTAGTAAACAGAATTCTACCGAGGGAATTCCTTCCCAGAGAGCGGAGATCGTCACCATCAACACCACCATCAAGCTGGACTTCATCGGGATCATCATCATCATCACCACCATCATCATCACCAGCACCATCACCACCACTTCATACCGCTGTAACAATTGGGTTGAATCTTGCATAGTTCTTAGGGGAAACTTTCCTGGTGTTGATGACTCCTTGTAGTTGATGCTATTGAGTGAACCATTGAATAATCGTTTATGTTCAGATTGTTACACATCATTATTTCATCTCTGATCATGATCCATATGATGTCTTGTGAGTAGTTCGTTTTGTTCTTGAGTACATGGGAGAAGTCATGTTGTTAGTACTGGAATCGTGTTGAGAAAGATTCAATGGTTTGATATTTAAGTTATGGTGTACTTCTTCTAGTGGTGTCATGCGAACGTCGACTACATGACACTTCACCTCTATGGGCCTAGGGGAATGCATTGTGTATTTGGCTACTAATCGTAGGGGTTGCCGGAGTGACAGAAACCTGAACCCCCGTTAGGAAACCATTGCACAAGGGACGTCAGGGTCTTAGAGTTTAAAGGTGTGGTTAGGTTTCTACCTTAATTACTTTCTCGTACTTGTGGATGCTTGCAAGGGGTATAATCACAAGTATGTATTAGTCCTAGGAAGGTCGGTACATTGGCACAGGTTCGCCCACATAACACTTAGCAAACTAAATAAGATTAATCAACTATATGAAGCCAAAGCACTTGACGATATTCCCATGTGTCCTCGAGAACGTTTGGTCATCTTAAGTAATACAACCGGTTTGTCCTTTTCTAAAGAAAGGATTGGGCCACTTGCTGCATTTATTCTTATTGTCTTTGATTTACTCATACTTTATTTACCTGCATTATCAAAAACCCCTAAAAATCCGTTTGCTAAGTATTTACAGAGAATTCCTGCTCCTAGCCACTAGCCAGCACCTTCTACTCCTCGTTGGTTTCGACACTCTTACTTATCGAAAATACTGCGATACACCCTCTATACTTGTGGGTCATCAAGCCGCCGTCATCACCAGCACCAGCCGTCACCAGCAACTCTTGGTAGCATGTGTACCGCCCCATGGCAAAGGCGTTGTGCCGCAACCACCGTCACCCCCGCTACCACCACCACATGATGGCATCCATGAAGATGATGATGAATTGGTCAATGTTGATGACTTCATCAACACCGGCACCGACAAAGGATAGTATATGCCTTCTGTGGATAAAGAACCCTTCATAGCTCGCGACCATCGAGCTGGTCGACCCAATCCATGTTTTTCTCAAGAGACGCGTCCGGCCGCCGATCCTCCACAGGAGAAACCATGATTGGTTTTCAGCCCTAACACACTCCGAAAGGCAGCCGGTGAGCAGATGGCAGTGGAGGACACTATTGTGAAGAAGAAGCACAGGAAGAGACGTAATAATAATAAGAAGGCTGCAAGCCAGCCTCCTCCGAAGAGGATCCGGGCTCAGGACGCCGTCATCGTACCATCCAAACAATATGGCTTGCCCTGAGTTCATGTAACTGGTGATCCAATATTGACTCCGGATCTGCTCCACATCGCGGTTGGACCCATGTTAACTTTGCACGAGGGTGTCAAGACACTAGAGGGCAGCCTTCCTAAAGACAAAGATCCAAATTACCTGGTTTTCACGGCCAAGGTGCCATTGGATGTGGGCTTCGTCAATGAAGCCCCCGCGGATGTATTCTTCATAGCGTACGAGGCCACCTTCAAGCTGTTTCTCTCAAAACAGCTGGACTATAACTTAGTCCACCTATACGCGCTCAATATGGTGATCAAGATCAAGAGAGAGAGTACCCCGGAAGTCGCGATAGTGTATCCCTACTACATGCGGGACAACCAGTTGGTTGAAGGATCAGAGACACGGACCAAGGCGACGACGTACCTCGAGAAGTTCATGGTGGACAACAAGAGGAAGGACACACTTATTTTGCCTTTCTTTCCCAAGTAAGTACACACTCGCTCATCGTTGTCGTAACTTATGCATTTATTATAGATTTCTTCCTTTCTCTTTTTCCAACATTTCATTCCAATTGTGTTCCGTAGAGACAAATACTGCACACTCATCATCCTTTCCCTAAGGTATTTGAAGGGAATATGCCCGAGAGGCAATAATAAAGTGGTTATTATCTTATTCCATGTTTATGATAAATGTTTATTTTACATGATAGAATTGTATTGATCGGAAATATCAATACATGTGTGCTTAATGAACAAAAAGGGTTCCTAGTTATGCCTCTCTTATAGACTAGCTTGTTGATTAACAAGATGATCAAGGTTTCCTGATCATGGACATTGGATGTTGTTAATAACAAGGTCACACCATTGGTGGAATGATGTGATGAACATTCATCCGAAGTATAGCATTACGATCAAAGTCATTATTTTTATATTGCTATAATATCATACGAAGTAATCTTTATCCTTAGACCATGAGATCATGTTAATTGCTAACACCGGAAGAGTATCTTGATAATATCAAACGTCACACCGTAATAGGGTGACTATAAAGGTGGGTTCAGTGCTACGAAGGTGTTATGTTGAGGCTCATGGATCAAGAGTGGGATTTGTCCATCCCGATGACGGATAGATATACTCTGGGCCCTCTCGGTGATATCACATTAAGATAGCTTGCAAGCAAGTGATGTGATCACTAGAATGTTATATCACGGGAACAAGAAAAGAGTGTATGTCGGTAACGAGATCAAACTAGGTATTTGGATACCGATGATCGAATCTCGGACATGTATTATATCATGAGACAAAGGGATTAAATTTCTGACGTTAAAAGTTCTCATGATCACAGAAGTCATCGTTGAATATGCAGGAGTCAGTATGGATCTCCAGGTCCCGCTTCTGATTATTGATCTGAGAGGAGTCTCAATCATGTCTGCATTATTTGTGAAACGTAGGGTGACACACTTAAGGGTTGTCGGACACCATTTAGGAGCACATATGTTCTAGACAAAAGGTTTGCAAAGCGCAGGAAATGTTTCGATAGAAACTGGAATTGTTTCGGGTGAAATTGCAGAAAGTGGTTCTGCATGTGATATTGAAATGTTGCAAGGGGTTTTATGTGAATGTTTGTTAATTAAAGTAATTAACAAAATTCTGAATAAAATAAATAAAAGAGTTTTATTAATTGAGAGTTGCATTTAATTTGGTGGAAATTAAATACATGTGAGTAGGATTTTGGGTGGAGGCCATGTTTGTGTGAGTGGAGGTTCACCACATGAACGAAGGAGTGGAGGAGTCCCCCCCTCATGCGCCGGCTATGGGAGGGGAGGGGTCTCCCTCCATCCTATATAAAGCCCCCCTCTCCCCTCTCACAAAACACACCTCCTCGTGAAGGATCTCTCTCCCCCTCTAGAAATTCCCCCATAGTCTTGGATTAGCGAGATACATGTTCCCGGTGGCCTTGCGTCTAGAAGGAGTTGCTGCTTCCGCTGATTCGCTAGAGCGAGGAGGTGGAGGTTGTCCGGTGGCTTGAACGTGTGTGCGAGGACAGATGTGCTGCTGATTTGCGGCGCTCGGACTTCCACACGATCTTGAGATCAGCAAGCGTACGACTACATCAACCACGAGTTCCTACTCGTTAACAAAACTCGTTATCTTCGAGGGTAAGTTCTCCATGTATGTATGTCCACCCGTTGCTCTGTATATAGTAGATAGATCTTGGCGTATAGTTCTCATCGTAGGAATTTTTTTGTTTTCTATGCTGCGGACCCAACAGTGGTATCATTGCCTGATCTATGCGTAGGTGCTTTGCACGGGTAGTACACATATGTTTATATGTGGGCGATGATGATCATGTTATTGCATCTTCTATGTACTTTGGATATTGGTGGCATAGTGGGATGAAGCGGCCCGGACCAACCTTACATGTCATCGTACATGAGACCGGTTCCATGACTGACATGCAACTAGTTTTGCATAAGTGGCCAGCGGGTGTCTGTCTCTCCTACTATAGTCAATATCTGATTTACAACGAGTTTCTAATAACTTGGTTATCCTCGTTGTGGTACATGTTCGTAGGTAAGACCGGTTCTATATCCGAAAGCCCTAATCCATGTAAAACTTGCAATTGATAAATTAGAGGCGTCTAGTTTAGATCGTTGCTAGGCTAGTGTCTTGATATGGTATTGTTATAAGTAGATGTATGATAGATACTCTTACAACTCACTTAACGTGTAAGTTCCATAGACCTTGGCCTTACACACAAAGGAATGATAGAGATCATACCACGATGCAAATGATAGAGATCAAATGCATGGACCATATCACCTCACTTCACACATTAGATGTTAGCATCTTATATTGCTAGTTTGGCGCTTTTGGTAGCATTATAAGATGATCCCTCATTTAGATATCAAGATAAAATGTGTTCTTCCTTAAAGATGCACCGTTTTGTGGATCGTGTTTTGAGGCATCACGTGATGATCGGGTGTTCTCGACTCTACGCTTTCATAAAACGGGTGTAAGACAGTTTTACACATGCGAATATTAAGGTTCTTACTTGGCGATCCTAGCATGTACAGACATGGCCTCCGAACACGGACCGAAAGGTTAAGCATGAGTCATATAGTTGATATGATGCCCATATATATGCTCGCCTTTGAAGCTACACCGACTCACGTGATGATCGGACTTGGTGTAGTGGATTTGGTTCATGTAATCACCAAAAAGGCACGAGGGATGTCGTTTTTGAGTGGGAGTTCATTTATAATTTGGATTAGTCGAACCAAATTTGTCGTAAATTAAATCAAAGTGAATTTGCATAGTTTGTTGTAGTCATTGGCATTCGTTTTCTACCTTATGCTTAGTTTTTATTTGAGATTATATTGGAGCTGGAAATTGTTTCAGAAACCATCATGTGTGAAAGATATTGTGATATCTGAAACAATGTTTTTGGTTGCATTATGATAGAGTATAATTTAGCAAAATACATGTTCTCATATTGTATGAGAATTTGTGAAGGATGGAGATGCTAGGCATCCGAATCTACCAAAAAGGTTTTGGGGACTGATATTATACTCGCGATTCTTCCTTATAGGCTATAGTAGCTTGATCATTAAAGTTGTCATGATAAGGATGGATAGAAGATGTAAGTAAAAAGTTTACTACACTAATAGATTACTAAAGAACGGATTTTTGAAAGAACACCAAACATTTGATGATGGTGATCCACTTCGAAGTGCAAGTCCAAAGGTATTAGTATTTGACTATATAGGCTTTGTACCATGTGTCATGTTGATGACACCACTATAGATGTTGATAGATTCTTTTAAAAGAAAAGGAATTGTTGAAAGAGAATCTATAAAATATTTGGCAGAAAATAAAAGGTTGGAGATGTCCAACTTAGGTATATAGAAGATATACATGTTATGGCTATATTCCTTGCTTGTTAAACAATGTGGTTCTTAGGTATTGGATACCGGTATTGGATACCGAATTGGTTGGTATGAAGTGTCATACAGGAAAATGCAATCCATGAACTACAATGGCCTAAGTAACTAGCAAGAGAATGAGTGATGATGTTCATCGGAAAAAAAAGTGTTATTGTGTTTTTCGTTGTCATCAAACCAAGCCTTCAAGATTTGTTTAAATAATTGTTATTTTGTTCCGGTATCATGAGAACAATGGCTGTTCAAATAATTACAGTAATCCATAAAGGATGGATGAACTTTTACAAGTCTAGTTGGAGAAATCACATCCATAAACACTATTGCTAAAATGTCGCAAGACAAATGATTGAAAGATCACTTATGAAGTGACATTGCTCTTTAAATTATCTTTGAAAGAAAACATGAAGAAACTCCATGTTGATGGATTTTTGGAGCCTTTGATTTTGATCAATTGACGCATGTGAGACTTTCCTTGAGATAATTGAAACTCCGTACATAGGCTAGAGAGGAACGGATGACTAGCTTATTGGAAATTGTGCATGCTGATGTGCATAGTCCATTAAGTGTAGCCATATGTGATGGATCTTTTTGCTTCATATGCTTTCTCCAAAAATTTGAGTGAATATATCTGTATATTTACTTAATAAGGATGAAGTATGAAAAATTTGAAAATTGTTCAAAGACTTTCAAGATGAAGTGGAAAATCATTGTAACAAGAAAATAAAGAGTTTATGATTCGATCATAAAGGAAGATATTTGAGTTACATGTTTAGCAAAAACACCTAAGACTTGAGGAATTGTTCCATGATTTGTGTTTCCCGATAAACCATAGGAGTATGGCATATTCGAGAGATAAAATCAAACCATGTTTGACATGGTAAGATCAAGGGTGTCATTTATAAAACTGCCATTATGTTTTAAGGATTGAAGCTTTAGAGACTACCGCTTTTACACTAAAAAGAGAACCATCGTGATCCATTGAAATGACACCATATGAGTTATGGTTTGGGATAAAACCCGAATTGTCTTTTCTTAAATTTTGGTATGCTATGCATAAGTAAAATGTTTACAACCAAAGTCGGATAAGCACGTCTTTGTAGGTTATCCCAAAGAATTTGTTGGGAATTTCTCCATAACACCAAGGACAAAAGAGTTTGTTACGTGGAACGTCAAGTTTCTTGAGAAGGAATTTTTCGTGAAAAGTTAAGCGGGAGGACAATAGAACTTTGATAAGGTTGTTGAACCTTAGCTATATGTGCTAAGTAGCGCAGCGTTGGAAAGTGTCCCGGTGGAGGCCACAATGCTCATGGCTCTCGTGATTACAAAAGATGTGATCTCGGAGATTAGAGTTCATATAGAACCGTGTGGGTCGTTAAGAATCAAATAGTAAGATTTGATAAGCAAGTCGTTATTGTTTTGACAATGATGAACCGACTACATGCAAAGAAGCGATGATGGGCCCTGACTCCATAAAATGACTAGAAGTCATAGAATCTGTGATAGTATCCATACACGAGAAATCAAGTTTCTGAACTTGGAAGACCCTCCGGAAAGGCGTGAAGCCTATCAGTCGTGTTTGGATCTATAAAGAAATAGACATGGATGTTTGACATCTATGAAATAGTCGACATGTCGGAAAGAAGTTTACGGCAATGTTCAAGGAGTTGACTATGACAAGATATGATCTTTCATAGCGATATATAGTCTTGACGGATTAATGTAGCAACCACTACATATAATTTGGTATATGGTAGTTGAATAAACAAAACAAGGTTCTTCTAATAGAACGGTAACCTAGGACATGTACATGACATGGTCCGAAGGGTTTTGTTAATTCAAAGGGTGCTAAAAGGGCATGTAAACTTCAATAATTGAATTAAGCATAGCGGAGTTGGAATCTTCACCATGATGAAACTGTTAAAAGAGTTTAAATTCATCGGAGATGATGAAGATGCTTGAATTTGCAAGAAATTAAGTGGGAGCGCTGAGACATATTTCTAATACATTATGTAGAGGACATATTGTTGATTGGAAATGATGTATCTTGAATTGACACAAGTTAAGGATTTCATTAAAATAAGATTTCGATGAAAGACTTGGGAAAACCCGGAATATTAGGCATCAATATCTATATGGATAGATTAAGGCGCTAATATGGTTGTGCCAGACATACATATATGAGATATTGAAAGGGTTCAATATGGAAACAACAAGAAAGGTTCTTGCTGCATGGAAAGGATTGTATCAAAATTCAAGTGTTTCAACACTTGGTGAGTAAAATCACATGAAGATTTTGATCGATTATACCATGATATGTATATATCCAGAATGTCCTATGCTCTAAATGTTATGAGCATATACCAGAATGATTCATAAGATGATCATTGCACAATAGTAAAGATATTCTTATGAGATTTGGAAGAACTAAGAATATATAATGTATAAGTGACAAATAGTTAAAGGTAGTTCATTGTAAAGTGTTACATTGATACTAGTTTTGTCACAAGATACAAATTAAATTTATCTCAATTTAGACTATGGGTGGCACAATGTAATGGAAAGGATGTTCCATGATGGATTTGGATGAGTTCCAAAGTTGAGACATTGTGACGGATACTACAACAAAAGGCTAAGTATATGACTGCTATAGTAGCAGCAAAGGAGGGCATTTGTGTTAAGTAGTTTGTTATCAAACTAGGTGTGGTTCAAAGTGGGCTAATACTATGAAGATATATTGTGTGACAGTAATATCAACATATTTTGAGCCGAACGAACTAAAGGTCTCACCAAAGGACCAAATCTATACAATGCCATCTCATTTGAGAATGAGTGATGCGTAGAGTCGCAGAGACATGCAAATACACACGGAACTGAAACTGTCAGATCCAGAGATTATATTAACCACTAGCAATAGCGTATATGCAACACCAGAAAGCCATAGGTGTTCAATACGCAAAGTTTTTCAAACTAGATTATTGACTCTAGTGCAAGTGGGAGACTGAAGGGAATATGCCGAGAGGCAATAATAAAGTGGTTATTATCTTATTCCATGTTGATGATAAATGTTTATTTTACATGCTAGAATTGTCTTGATCGGAAACATCAATACATTTGTGTTTAATAAACAAAAAGGGTTCCTAGTTATGCCTCTCTTATAGACTAGCTTGTTGATTAACAAGATGATCAAGGTTTCCTGATCATTGACATTGGATGTTGTTAATAACAAGGTCACACCATTGGTGGAATGATGTGATGAACATTCATCCGAAGTATAGCATTACGATCAAAGTCATTATTTTTATATTGCTATAATATCATACGAAGTAATATTTATCCTTAGACCATGAGATCATGTTAATTGCTAACACCGGAAGAGTATCTTGATAACATCAAACGTCACACCGTAACAGGGTGACTATAAAGGTCGGTTCAGTGCTACGAAGGTGTTATGTTGAGGCTCATGGATCAAGAGTGGGATTTGTCCATCCCGATGACAGATAGATATACTCTAGGCCCTCTCGGTGATATCACATTAAGATAGCTTGCAAGCAAGTGATGTGATCACTAGAATGTTATATCACGGGAACGAGAAAAGAGTGCATGTCGGTGATGGGTTCGTAGCAAGGAAAACAAAAAAATTCTACCGCAAGAACGAACAAAACCCAGATCTAATCTAGATAAAAGCCAAGGTCTAATCTATTAGACATGTGCAACGAGATTGATCTGTACTAACCCTTGTAGACCCGAAAGCGTTACGAGATCAGACCTCGTGGATGATGTAGTCGATCACTTGCCGATCTCAAGATCGAGTAGACGATCCTTCCGGCGCCGCGTTCCGGCAGCGCTTCCGCAGTCGGTCACACGTGCGGAGTCGAAGCAGACCTTCCTCTCCCTGTTCCAGCGAGCAGCGGAGGTAGTAGATATCTCCACGGAATCCCAGCAGCACGACGGCGTGGTGGTGGTGGTGGAGTAGAGAATTCTGCAGGGTTTCGCCTAAGCCAGAGCAGAGGGAAGGAGGAGGAGAGAGGCAACTTGAGATCTAGAGAATAGAAGGGGCTTAGGGGTTAGCGTCTCTACCCCTCTATTTAAAGGAGGGAGGCGCCATGGGGAGGTGGAGTCCTTGTAGGACTCCCCTCTCCCTTGGCAGGCGGATCAAGGAGGTGGGGGGAGAGTCCTACTCCCCCACGAATCCTTGTCTTACCCCACATGGATTCCTTGATCCTTTCTTGGTTTTCAAGTAAACTCTAAGAAATCTTCTAGAACCTTCCGGAACATTCCGAAACCTTCTAGAATCCCCATACAAATACTCCGGAACATTTCCTAACTTAGAAAATGATCCCCAATATATGAATCTTATTCCCCGGACAATTCCGGATCTCCTCGTGATGTCTCGGATCCAATCCGAGACTCCGATCAACATTCGGTCTCCAACGCACATTCCATATCTACTTAAAACAACTTTGAACCTTAAGTGTGTCACCCTACGGTTCGTGAATATGTAGACATGATGGAGACACATCTCCGATCAATAACCATTAGCGGGATCTGGAGATCCATAACAGCTCCCAGATACTCAACGATGACTTTGTGATCGATAGAACCATTTAACATACGAAACCAATTCCCTTTGTCACGCGATACTCTACTTATCCGAGGTTTGATCGTCGGTATCTCCAAACCTAGTTCTACCTCGTTACTGATAAGTACTCTTTACTCGTTCCATGATATGTCATCCCTTGTGACCTAGTCACATACTTGCAAGATAACTAGATGACATTCCACCGAGAGGGCCCAGAGTATATCTATCCGTCATATGGATGGACAAATCCCAATCTTGGTCCATGCGCTTTAACACATACTTTCAGAATACCCAATGTCACCTTTATAACCACCCAGTTATGAAGCGGCGTTTGATGTCATCAAAGTACCCATCCGGTGATGGTGATTAACATAGCCTCATGGTCGAAGGATTAGGTTACTATGCATTTGAAAAGCTTGTAGCAAAACGAACTTAATGACTTGATCTTATGCTATGCTTACTATGGGTGTGTGTCCATCACATCATTCTCCTAATGATATGATCTTGTTATTAACGACATCCAATGTCCATGATCAGGAAACCATGATCATCCATTAATCAACAAGCTAGTTTACCAAGAGGCTTACTAGGGACTCTTTTAAGTTTACAAAACACACAAGTATTAATGTTTCCTGTTAATACAATTATAGCATGGGATGTAAACATTTATCATAAACATAAAGAAATAATAATAACCACTTTATTATTGCCTCTTGGGCATATCTCCAACAGTCTCCCACTTGCACTAGAGTCAATAATCTAGTTAAAAATTTGTGCATTCAACACCTATGGCTTTCTGGTGTTGTATAGACACTATTGCTAGTGGTAAACATAATCTTCGGATCTGACACTTCCAGGTCCGTGTGTATTTGCATTTCCTTGCGTCTCTACGCATTACTCATTCTCCAATGAGATGGCATTGTATAAATTTGGTCCTTTGGTGAGACCTTTAGTTCCTTCGGATTTAATCATGTTGATACAATTGTCATACAATGTATCTTCATAGTATTATCCCGCAATGAACCACACCTAGTTTGATAACAAACTACTTGATGCAAATGCCCTCATTTGCTGCTACAATAGCAGTCATATACTTAGCCTTTTGTTGTAGTATCTGTCACAATGTTTTAACTTTGGTACTCAACCAAATCCGTTATGGAATTTCCTTTCCATTAAATTGTGCCACCCATAGTTTAAATTGAGATAAACTTAATTTGTGAGAAAACTAGTATCAATGCAACAATTTACAATGAATTATTTGTCACCGCTATATAAATAATATATTCTTAGTTCTTCCAAAGATCATAGGAATATCCCTACTATTGTCCAATGATCATCTTATGCGTCATTCTGGTATATGCTCATAACATTTAGAGCATAGGACATATCTGGATGTGTACATCTCAAAGAATGATTGATCAAAATATTCTTGTGATTTCACCAAGTGTCAAAACACTTGAATCTCGTGTCAACACACTTGAGTCTTGATTCAGTCCTTTCTGTGCGTCAAGAACCTTTCTTGTTGTTTCCATATTGAACTCATTCAACATCTTATCTATGTACATTTGGCAAAACCATATTAGCGCCTCAATCTATCCATATAGACATTGATGCCTAATTCTTGGGTTATGCCTAAGTCTTTCATCAAAATGAAATTCTTAACATGTGTCAATAAAAGATAAATCATTTCTAATCAACAATATGTCTGTCACATAATGTATTAGAAATATGTCTTATTGCTCCCAATTAATTTCTTGCAAAATGCAAACATCTTCATCGTCTCTGATGAAATTAAACCTTTTAACGGTTTCATCACGGTGAAGATTCCAACTCCACGATTCTCACTTCAACCATTGAAGTTTTGCATACTCTTTTAGCATCCTTTGAGTTAACAAAAAACCCTCTGGATCGTGTCATGTACACATCCTAGGTAACGATTCTATTAGAAGAACTTGTTTTGTTTGTTCAACTACCATATCCCAAAATATATGTAGTGGTTGCTACATTAATCCGTCCAGACTAAATATCGCTATGAAAGATCAAATATTATCATAGTCAATTCCTTGAACATTGTCGTAAACTCTTTCCGACATGTCGACTATTTCATAGATGTGAAACATCCATGTCTATTTCTTTATAGATCCATATACGACTGTAAGGTCTTGCACCTTTCCAGAGGGTGTTTCAAATTCAAAGCTTGATTTCTCGTGTATGGAATTATCACGGATTTTATGGCTTCAAGCCACTTAACGAAGTTAGGGCCCATCATTGATTATTTGCATGTAGTCGGTTCATCATTGTCAAACAACAATGGTTTAACTCTCAAATCTTGGCATTTGATTACTTACCCGACCTACTTGGTTCAATAGGAACTTAGATCCCCGTGACCACATCCTTTGAGGCACGTGAGCCATGAGCATTGTTGCTGCCTCCGGGACACTTATTGACGCTGTGCAACTCAGCACATATTATCCAAGGTTCAACAATCTTGTCAAAGTTCTATTGTCCCCCCACTTAACTTTTCACCAAAAATTCCTTCTCAAGAAACTCAACATTCTAAGTGAAAAACACTTTTGTATTTGGTGTTATGGAGGAATACCCAATGGTTATTCGAAATAACCTACAAAGACATGCTCATCCGACTTTGGTTGTAAACATTTTACTTATGCCTAGCATACCAAAAATTTAAGAAAGGACAACCTGGGTTTTATCCCAAACCATGACTTATATGGTGTCATTTCAACGGATCACGATGGAGCTCTTTTCAGTGTAAAAGCAGTAGTCACTAAAGCTTTAATCTTTAAAATATAATGGCAGTTTTATAAATGACACCTTTGATCTTACCACGTCAAACAAGGTTTCATTACATATCTTGAACACTCCATACTCCTATGGTGTTTTGGGAAATGCAAATCCATGGAACGATTCCTCAAATCTTAGGTGTTTTGCTAAACTTGTAACTCAAACATCTTTATGATCCAATCATAAACTTTTTTTTAATTTTCTTGTTACAATAATTTTCCACTTCATCTTGAAAGTCTTTGAACATTTTCAAATGTTTCATACTTCTTCCTTATTGAGTAAGTATATTCATATACTCACTCAAATCTTTGGAGAAAGCATATGAAGTTGAAATCCATCGCCCACGACTACACATAATGGACTATCTACATCAATATGTACAAATTCCAATCAGTTAGTCGTCCGTTCCTCTTTTGGCCTACGAACAGAGTTTTAATTATCTCCAGGAAAGTATCACAAGCGTCATTTGATCAAAATCAAAGACTCCAAAAATCCATCAACATGGAGTTTCTTCATGTATCCCTAATATAATTTAAACGGTGATGTAACTTCGCAAGTGATCTTTCAATCATTTGTCTTGCGACATTTTAGCATTAGTTTTATGGTCATTATTTCTCCAACCAGACTTGTATATCATCCATCTATTATGGAATACGGTAATTATTTGAACAACCTTTTGTCGTCATAATACCTGATCAAAATAACAATTATTGAAACAAATCTTGAAGGTAAGCTTTGATGTTAGCGAGCAACACAACAACCCTTTGTTTGTTTTCGATGAACATAATCACATATTCTCTTGCTAGTTACTTAGGCCATTGCAGTTCATCAATTGTGTTGTCCTGTATGACACTTCATACCAACCAATTCAGTATCCAATACCGCAGAACCACATTGTTTAACAACCAAGGAATACAGCCATAACATGTATCTTCTATATACCTAAGTTGGATATCTCCAATCTTTTCTTTTCTGCCAAATATTTTATAGATTCTCTTTCAACAATTCCTTTTCTTTTAAAAGAATCTATCAACATCAATAGTGGTGTCATTCACATGACACATGGTACAAAGTGTGTATAGTCAAATACTAATACCTTTGGACTTGCACTTTGAAGTGGATCACCTTCATCAAATGTATGGCATTCTTTCAAAATTCCATTCTTTAGTAATCTTTTAGTGTAGTAAACATTTTACTTACATCTTCTATTCATCCTTATCATGAGAACTTTCATGATCAAGCTGCTATAGCTTATAAAGGTGAATTGCGAGTATAATGTTTCTTTTCCAAAACCTTTTGGAGGATTAGGACGACCAGCGTCTCCAACCTTCACAAATTCTCATCAAATATGAGGACATATACTCTATCATGTTGTAACCAACACATTGTTTTAGATATCGCAATACCTTTCACATATGATGGTTTCTGAAACATTGCTTTCAGCTCTTAGATAAACTTGATATTAAAAACAATCTTTTGAGTATCAAGAATCATGGAGGCAAACATGATACATCAGATACTAACACTGGAATTGTTACTCTTGATTTAATACTGTTTATTAAACTTCACAGAGTAAACGGAGTTTGCTGAAGGTTTGCAACTGGACTTTTAAACTTTAGATTGACACTCAAAACAATACGATACCAGTTCGTAAAGCAAATATCCAGAATTTCTATAGTTCCACAGTCTCAACTATAACTAAGCGTAAGGTGGTGAACGGATGCCAATGACTATAACAAACTATGCAAATTCACTTTGATTGTGTTTATGATAAATTGAGTTCGACTAATCCAAATTGCAAATGAACTCCCACTCAAAACAACATCCCTCCAGTTCTTTTAGTGATTACACGAACCAAATCCACTACACCAAGTCCGATCATCACGTGAGATGATGTAGCTTTAAAGGCGAACAATCAACATGTTCATCATATCATCCATATGACTCATGCTTTACCTTTCGGTATTCCGTGTTCCGAGACCATGTTTGTACATGCTAGGATCGTCAAGGTTAACCTTAGTATCCGCATGTGCAAATCTGGCTTGCACCCGTCGTATGCACACGTAGAATCTATCACACCCGATCATCACGAGATGCTTCGAAACGACGAGTCTTAGCAACAATGCCTACTAAGGACGAACACTTTATTACTTGATATTTAGTGAGAGGGATCATCTTATAATGCTACCGTCGCGATCTAAGCAATACAAGATGCATAAAGGATTAACATCACAGGCAATTCATAATTAGTGTGATATGATATGGCCCTTTCTTCTTATGCCTTTGATCTCCATCTCCAAAGCACGGACATGATCTCCATCATCACCAGCATTGCGTCAAGGTCAGTGGCGCCGCTTCATGGTTGTTCATCATCACTAGAAACTATTACAACTACTTGGAATAAAGCTATTACAAGATGAATAGACACGTAGGTCTTAACAGAATTAAAGACAACCATTAGGCTCCTGCCGGTTGCCATATTACAACAAGGATCATTGCATACATCAAATATAATAACAATCACATAATGGCCATATCACATCACAAAACCCCTGCAAAAACAAGTTAGATGCCTCTAATTTTCTTTGCATGTTTTACGTGGTTTGTGGCTTTCAAATAAGAACGGATCTTACCTACGAAACTGAACCACAACGTTGATACAAGTGCTTTCAAGTGCAAAGTGTAGATTGGATCTATACTATGGTGGGAGAGACAGACACCCGCAAAGCCACTTGTGCAAAGCAAGTTACACGTCAAGCGTGGAGCAAGTCTCATGTGCGATGACATGTAAGGTTAGCCCGAGCCGCTTCATCCCACCATACCGCAAGATGCAAAGTACACAAAGCAAAAGACGGCACGAGCACCAACACCCACAAAAACATTGTATTCTACTCGTGCAACAGATCTATGCATAGACACGGCTCTGATACCACTGATGGGTTCGTAGCAAGGAAAACAAAAAAATTCTACCGCAAGAACGAACAAAACCCAGATCTAATCTAGATAAAAGCCAATATCTAATCTATTAGACATGTGCAATGAGATAGATCTATACTAACCCTTGTAGACCCGAAAGCGTTACGAGATCGGATCTCGTGGTTGATGTAGTCGATCACTTGCCGATCTCAAGATCGAGTAGACGATCCTTCCGGCGCCACGTTCCGGCAGCGCTTCCGCAGTCGGTCACACGTGCGGAGTCGAAGCAGACCTTCCTCTCCCTGTTCCAGCAAGCAGCGGTGGTAGTAGATCTCTCCACGGAATCCCAGCAGCACGACGGCGTGGTGGTGGTGGTGGAGTAGAGAATTTTGCAGGGCTTCACCTAAGCCAGAGCAGAGGGAAGGAGGAGGAGAGAGGCAACTTGAGATCTAGAGAATAGAAGGGGCTTAGGGATTGGCGCCTCTACCCCTCTATTTAAAGGAGGGAGGCACCATGGGGAGGTGGAGTCCTTGTAGGACTCCCCTCTCCCTTGGCCGGCGGATCAAGGAGGTGGGGGGAGAGTCCTACTCCCCCACGAATCCTTGTCTTACCCCACATGGATTCCTTGATCCTTTCTTGGTTTTCAAGTAAACTCCAAGAAATCTTCTAGAACCTTCCGGAACATTCCGAAACCTTCTAGAATCCCCATACAAATACTCCGGAACATTTCCTAACTTAGAAAATGATCCCCAATATATGAATCTTATTCCCCGGACAATTCCAGATCTCCTCGTGATGTCTCGGATCCAATCCGAGACTCCGAACAACATTCGGTCTCCAACGCACATTCCATATCTACTTAAAACAACTTCGAACCTTAAGTGTGTCACCCTACGGTTCGTGAATATGCAGACATGATGGAGACACATCTCCGATCAATAATCATTAGCGGGATCTGGAGATCCATAACAGCTCCCACATTCTCAACGATGACTTTGTGATCGATAGAACCATTTAACAGACGAAACCAATTCCCTTTGTCACGCGATACTCTACTTATCTGAGGTTTAATCGTCGGTATCTCCATACCTAGTTCTACCTCGTTACTGATAAGTACTCTTTACTCGTTCCATGATATGTCATCCCTTGTGACCTAGTCACATACTTGCAAGCTAACTAGATGACATTCCACCGAGAGGGCCGAGAGTATATCTATCCGTCATATGGATGGACAAATCCCAATCTTGGTCCATGCGCTTCAACACATACTTTCAGAATACCCAATGTCACCTTTATAACCACCCAGTTACGAAGCGGCGTTTGATGTCATCAAAGTACCCATCCGGTGATGGTGATTAACATAGCCTCATGGTCGAAGGATTAGGTTACTATGCATTTGAAAAGCTTGTAGCAAAACGAACTTATTGACTTGATCTTATGCTATGATTACTATGGGTGTGTGTCCATCATATCATTCTCCTAATGATATGATCTTGTTATTAACGACATCCAATGTCCATGATCAGGAAACCATGATCATCCATTAATCAACAAGCTAGTTTACCAAGAGGCTTACTAGGGACCCTTTTATGTTTACAAAACACACAAGTATTAATGTTTCCTGTTAATACACTTATAGCATGGGATGTAAACATTTACCATAAACATAAAGATATAGTAATAACCACTTTATTATTGCCTCTTGGGCATATCTCCAACAGTCGGTAACAAGATCAAACTAGGTATTTGTATACCGATGATCGAATCTCGGACATGTATTATATCATGAGACAAAGGGATTAAATTGCTGACGTTAAAGGTTCTCATGATCACAGAAGTCATTGTTGAATATGCAGGAGTCAGTATGGATCTCCAGGTCCCGCTTCTGATTATTGATCTGAGAGGAGTCTCAATCATGTCTGCATTATTCGCGAACCGTAGGGGGACACACTTAAGGGTTGCCGGACACCATTTAGGAGCACATATGTTCCAGACAAAAGGTTTGCAAAGCGGAGGAAATGTTTTGACAGAAACAAGAATTGTTTCGATAGAAACCGGAATTGTTTCGGGTGAAATTGCAGAAAGTGGTTCTGCATGTGATATTGAAATGTTGCAAGGGGTTTTATGTGAATGTTTGTTAATTAAAGTAATTAAAAAAAATCTGAATAAAGTAAATAAAAGAGTTTTATTAATTGAGAGTTGCATTTAATTTGGTGGAAATTAAATACATGTGAGTAGGATTTTGGGTGGAGGCCATGTTTATGTGAGTGGAGGTTCACCACATGAATGAAGGAGGGGAGGAGTCCCCCCCTCATGCGCCGGCTATGGGAGGGGAGGGGTCTCCCTCCCTCCTATATAAAGCCCCCCTCTCCCCTCACACAAAACACACCTCCTCGTGAAGGATCTCTCTCCCCCTCTAGATATTTCCCCATGGTCTCGGATTAGCGAGATACATGTTCCCGGTGGCCTTGCGTCTGGAAGGAGTTGTTGCTTCTGTTGATTCGCTGGAGCGAGGAGGCGGAGGTTGTCCGGTGGCTTGAACGTGTGTGCGAGGACTGATGCGCTGCTGATTTGCGGCGCTCAGACTTCCACACGATCTTGAGATCGGCAAGCGTACGACTACATCAACCACGAGTTCCTACTCGTTAACAAAACTCGTTGTCTTCGAGGGTAAGTTCTCCATGGATGTATGTCCACCCGTTGCTCTGTATCTAGTAGATAGATCTTGGAGTATAGTTCTCATCGTAGGAAATTTTTTGTTTTCTATGTTGCGGACCCAACAGTATTTGCTAGCCATGTATTTTTACTCAGGGAGTTTGACAAAGAAGAAAGACTACACCAGAATAAGGGGTGTTCTCAATGAGGCTCTCGAGGGCTACACCAAGAAGGAATGCACCTTCGTAGACAAGGGGAAATTTATCAAGGATGGCAAACACGTGTTCAAGCACGTGATCAAGTTCCGCTACGCCAAGCAGCCGACTACTGGAAGCACCAAGGAGGCCTTCTACGTCCTCCATAACCTTACCGGCTATGTTCGGGATTGCCAGAACCTAACGCTGCCATCTAGTCTCCGAGGATGGGCCAAAACTTTGGCGCGAAGCGACGATGATGATCTTAGAGAAGACTTCCATTGCATTCAGATGAAGTTGTTGCAAATCATCATTGAAGATGTCAACACAAGGGGGGGCTACAACAAGCCAGAGGGTTGAGTAAGAGGGAGATCGAAGAACGCCTTCGTAAGTAGGGTGACACAAGGGCGTGGATGATGAAAGAGGGCTATCAACCGTTCCCGAAGCCAAACAAGAATAAGAAGTCTTCATGATCGATGTGTGCCTAGCATGATCGAGTGTGTGTATATTCTCGATGGACGCCTGTAGTGTGTGTGTCATAAACTTTACTATCTTGTGGTCGATACGGTCGTTGTTGTTCAACTTAACTATATTGTGGTCATGTTTTCGTTGAACTTATTACTTCTATGATGATTACGATGCTATATTTTAGGTTTATGGATCCTTTGTTTTATATTTTTTGAACATATATATATATGCATGTGAACCCTTTATTAATTCTTCTCGTTGCATGTTTTACTAATATGCCTTGTCGTCTACAGAGATGGCGACGAGGTGGTATGTTGTGTACATGGGTAGGGTTCCAGGAGTCTACAAGGAGTGGGAGGACTATCGCAAACAAGTGAACATGTTCAGCGGCAAAAGCTACAAAGGATACACGACTACAGAGGAGGCGGTAGCCAAGTGGAGGAACCACCTATGGAAGAAGAACCAGATGAAGATATTAGTCGGGCTCATGCTCTTGCTCACCATCATCACAGCTGTATTCTATTTGATCCTAGTGTAGGCGGTGACCACTTCATACTTGTAATGTGAGATGATATGAACTTTGTATTCGGCAGTTGTGTAAAAATTTGGCACTTGACACTATATATCTATCTCGATCGGGCTCTTAGTGTGATGACATTATACTTGTGTTTGTATTATATGTCGGTTTTCATCTACCATATGTGCAATGTACTGTTTATATTGATCTGGATAAATCCTATATAAATCCTGTATAAATGCCTGATTATACACAAGGATTGTATTTTATGTTGAATACATGTAATATAGTTAGTGGCACATATAGAAAAGGTATCTGTGGCGCATATACATTCTGTGGCGCATTGGGTTGTATGCACCACTGAAAATATTCCTGTGGCGCATATGCAGAAATGCGCCACAGAAGTCTGTGATTTCTCTAATATGCGCCACAGAAAGCAGATATCAGTGGCGACGTAATAGTGGCGCATCACATATGCGCCACAGAAGAGGTATTTCCATGCGCCACTGAAGAGGTGTTTCCTAGTAGTGTCATCTTGAGAACTCATAAAAATTGGTAATCACTCATAAGTGTATCAAGGTCCACGCTTTGTCTGAAAACTAGGGTTGTTGTTGTGATACTCTGAGCCATTTTTCTTTGTACTTGCTTATAGAAAAAATCTTGTCGCTTTCAGTTTTATTGTTCCTATAAGTTGGAAACTGTGGTTGCCACCATTTTTCACCTTGCCAAGATGCACACATCTACCAAATATGGGAACATTACAATACAATACGATGCGCATATGGTTGTTACCTTTGTCGTTCGGCTTGAAACCCGAGAGTGTTCATACACCGTGGGCCATATATATTGTGTAACTATTTTTTTGTAATTTATGATGACTCACGGTTATTAATTATTTTTCTGTCCAAATAGTAGTACACGCAAGAGGACGCCATGAAGAAGGCTTATTTTTAAGGTTTTCATTATTTTTGTTCATAGCTAGAGAGGACCAAATTGTCCACATGCATATTCATAGCAAGAATTTTAATCCTACAGAACTCTCATTGGTTTTTGAAGTATTGATCGCCTCGGTACCATAAAGACTCAAAGGATGTTTGTAACTTTTTAAGAGCATTCTATCATGTTTGTACTTGTAGTTCAAATTTGAAAATGATTTTTTATTCGTAAATTTTGGAAACTCCCAGTACTGGTAGCATTATTGTTCACCATGCCAAGATGCACTCATCTACCAAATATGGGAACATTACCATAAAGTATGTTGTACATATATAAGGCCTTTTAGCTTGTCTTTCGGCCTGAAGCCTAAGGATATGTTCATACACGGCAGGCCTTATTTTCAATTACATTGTTTTTTATATGCGAACTCTCTTGATAATAATCATTTTTCATAGCAAGTAGGACAAGTCAGAGGTCACAATCCAATGTTTTTTATTGTTTTCAAATAAAAGACAAATTTTGTACATGCAAATGCTTAGCAAGAAGTTGATTCAAAAAATTCATTGGTTTCCGATATATTGATAGTCTGGGTGTGGGTACCTTCAAAAGATACTTGTATAATTTTAAGAGCAATCTACTACTTACTCATAGTTCAAATTTTATCTAACATTGATAAATCAGCTTAAATTAGTTTCAGAATGTGAAGTTTGCTAAGAAACCTTGAGAACTCAAAAAAGTTCGTAATCATAAGTGAAACATGTATAAACTTTGTCTGGAAACTGGGCTTATGGCATTTCGAGGCATATTCACCGTGCTTGCTCTCGGGAAAATAAATCCCGAGAAAATAATAATCTTCTTAAAGTTTATGATAAATCGGGGTGTTTTTTTGTGTGAGGTGTAATAAACAGAAATATATCATTCGTCCGAAACTTTAAAAGAAACTCTTCGATGGACATTTGGATATGTGAATGAAACGTCAAATATTATGTACAAACAAGTTATGTTCAAAAACAAGTTTATTACGACCAAATAAAGCCTTCACAAATTCAATGTGCGACAGACTGGTATGTTGGTACCTTGGTGTAAACATTGACATTTCATATCAATAAGTATCTTACATACCAGCTACATGCATCCAAAAAGTATCATGGGTGATAAATATCGTTAGTATCCAGTTTTTAGCATCATTCAAATCTTTGTGTGTGAATGGGAGCAATGGCATTCAGGGACCACTTGTCAGTATTGCTACCAATGAGGTTAAATTGGTCATTACAGGACTAACTAGCCAAATTTGTGTATATTAGGCCAAAAACTGTTAAAATGTGCAAAAATAACGTCCACCAAGTGTTTTGTGCAAAAGTGCGATGAAAAGATGGTGGATCGTGCAATTTCCTCTATCTAAAAAAATGCTTTATACTATCATGGAGGGTAATACAAAGTATTGTACTGACTTACTACTAGCAAAACAGGTACCAGATGGAAGTTTGAAACCTAAAAGGTACCCACTGTTTTAGTCGGTTCAAAGAAATGAACTAGTTCATCAAAAAGTGGTGATATGTGAAATGTAGTTTTTTTGTAGTACGGTACTACTAAAGTGCATAGAGGGTTACCCACTCCCATTCTCTAACTCCTCCCCCACCATTCCCTCTCGCTATCACATTTCCACACTCACCTCACAACTCTCAGTCATTAACCCAGTCGTTGCCTCGATGAAACCAATGCCAAAACCTTTGTATATGGTTGAGCTGGGTCCTCATCAAGCTCTGCTTCGGAGCTGCAGGTGGCTTGTTCGATTCTGATGGCCGCAGCGCCCTCTCTAAAGTGTCCTTCACCTTTCGTGTGTGTGCAGGTCGTGCCAAGGTGAGGCGTTTGTCGCCCTTAGGGTTTCGGTCGGTTGCGCCGAAACCCTCATCACCCGCCGAGCAGTCGTCCAAGCCTCCGGCTCCACATGCCTTGGGACTGAATGCTCGTGCGGCGGAGGACGTGGCCTTTTCTTCTGCAGGTTGGACTCTCATTCCCAATGTGCCAAATTTCAAAGTGTACACGGTGAAACCCCTATCAGTGGCCCGCCTTCATCAGCGATTGTCTGTGCTTCTTCGGTGTATGTGGTTGGTTCTTCGTTAGTGGCGCCCTATTCATCTGCTCAACCCATTGACCCCTATGCAAGTCCGTGCCCCCCAACTGCAACGAGGTTAGATCTGGAGGATTGGGGCTTTAACCCAAATCCGACGTGCATCTAGTCAGATTTTTGCAACATGTGTTGCAGGTCCTTTGTTGAACTGCTTAGTTATATGTCATATTCTTGATAATTATCTTTTGTGCTGTTCTTTATACTCCCTCCGTCCAGAAATGACTGACTTGACTTTGCCTAGATTTGAATGTATCTATATTTGTCTTTTGTGTTGTTCTGCTTAGTTATGGAATATTCTTGATGACGATGATGCAGGGTTCTATTTTGGTACTTAGATGATGCATTTTGCTATTTAGGAATTTTCCATGACGCGTTGTGCTGTTTTGGTTTTTTTATGATGCATTGTGTCCTGTCTCTTCACTGTGTTGTTTCGTAAATTTTGATCTGCATTCTGCTGTTTACGATTAAATGATATGCCTTCTAGATGTTTAGATTATTCCAATAACCCATCAATTTAGGTAATTTTGATTGTGTAGACACTGTTTATTAAATTTAATTACATGATACATTGTGTTGTTTTGGTATTTTTGATGATGCACTGCATATATGTTGTTTTGTCTATCCAGATAATGCATTGTGTTGTTTTAGCCATTCAGATAATGCATTGTGCTATTTAATCAATCTAATTAAATGTTATGCCTTCTAGTAGATGTTCAGATAATTTTGAGGACCCATCGGGTTAGGTCATTCTGATGATGCATTGTGCTCTGTAGGCAATTTAATTTACATGATACCTTGTGTTGTTTAGGTAATTTTGATGGTGCAATGATGCATTGTGATCTTTAGTCAATTTATACAATGCATTGTGGTGTTTTGGTAATTGCAAAGGACTTACGCAATGGTAATTTCCATGTAGGACGGCCCAATTGTAATGCTGAACTTACACTACATTCTTGACCGGACTGCTCCAGCTCCAGGTGGCTATGAAGCTGCTCTCCCCATCTTACCAAGGGAGTTGAAGCTGCCGGGCAGGAGAGTGGAGGCCTTGGCAAGGGCAAGTGCTACCAGGTCGGTCGCTAGTTCTGCCAAACCGAGAAGACACCCTAGGTCGATTGGACACCATGCCACAATGCATCATCCTAGGCGCTTCTACATCCAGTTAGTCCAGCATGACTTGTATATGCTTATCATCCCGACTTGATTCAAGCCTTACTTGAAGGGATGCCCCTACCCACAACTAGTGGTGGTCCAAGCATGCGAGGAATGCGAGTGGGTTGTCCATGCCAACTGCAACAAAGACCAGATCATCCTGGACAAAGAGTGGGCTACCTTTTCTACTTTCCATGAGTTAAAGGAGGGTGACTGCCTTATGTTCAAGGTCACCGCAGAAGGGTTCAAGATTAAAATCTACGACCACATCACCTCCTATCGGAAGGTGTTCGTCTGTCGTGAGCATGCACATCTTGATTAAGTGCCAATTTGGATCGAAGGATTTTCAAAGGAATTTTGGAGGAATTCGACCCATAGGATTTTTGTTCATAAGGAAGCCCTTTGGATGAAAGGAATCATACCTCCATAATTCATATAGATTGTATTTCTACACCCCAATCCCATAGGAATTTCAACATCCACTTTTTTACACTCATTCGCGTAGGATTGAGGCAATTTTCCTCCGCGTTTACTATGTTTCATTGAAATGACTTTAAGCCAGCAGATTTCCTCTGTTTTGTACCTCCGACCCTGTTATCCTGTGTTTTGAAATTTTGTGATCCAAAGAAAGCTATTCCTCTGGTTTGCAATCCATTGTTTTGTACCTGTCACCGAGTCAAATTCCTGTGTTTTTAAATCATGTTATCCAGAGAATCCCTAAGTTACCTTTAAGTTTGTCGTTCGATCTTTTGGCGACCGTTTGTGATGCTTATGCGTCAAGCCCTAAGTATATTCAATGTGACTACTACTACTACAACTACTCCCTCCGATTCATTGCTAGATACGTCCAATTCAGCGACAAGTAATATGGATCGGAGGGAGTACTACTACTATGAGGAAGCACAACATGAGCCATTCCTAACGTGGCTAAGAAATGTACATACTAGACTTTTTTCCGAATCTACTAGAAATTTACTAGACTGGCCGGCAAAAACCAATCCAAAAGATGTGACCCACTTAGTACATCACAACACAATTGATTGCAGCACTATGTATCTAGCCAAATTTCTCCATAAACTTTGGGTGGGTCATAAATATTTGCAGCTAGTAACTCAATCGCTTGATGGACCAACGAGATTGCTCGAAGGCTTGTGACGAGACCCAGTACTTGATGTTTTGCTTCCACTATTCACTCTCCTCTCTCCTGCTACTAGTACTACCTTGCTCCGCCTTTGGAGAAACCATTCTCTTCCACTGCTCCCCCCTTTTTCTCTACTTCTTCATCCAGCGATGTCACAAAATAGCCTGTCTCGTCGGAAAAATAACAAGATGGTGGTTGTCAGAGCCGTGGAGAAATCCCGCCGGCAGGGTGACCTGCAGGCTCGGACCAAGAAAGGAGACCAGCCATGGGGCGAGGGCTTGTCTTCGCGCATGTATCCAAAGAGCGCCTATCATGGGGACCAAGATTTCGGGTAGGTTTGTACTTCCGTTGATTCCTGGGCTGTCTGCTCCTACTATTGAAGCGTCTCTGTACATCTTCTAGGGCAGGCGGCTCGAGCATCGAATTTTCCACCCCACGGGTCGATAGCACGACGGATATCTCTGACGTGTACGATGCCCTCATGCCCGCTCTCGGTCGAAGAAGAGAGGTGCTGTAGTCACTATACATGTATTGACATTTTATGTTCTTCTCTCCATGCACTCCATGCTCTCTTACTGATGATGCATTTTCCACGCAGGAAGTCAGAGCGAGAATCTTCGCCAAAGTAGATGAAATCTACATCCATAACATCAACATTCTTCAGAAAAACTTCGAGCACAACCTAGAGTGTGATCGCCTCCGAGCCGATTTGGCTTTTCAAATGAAGCTCGCACGATCTTACGAGCGTGACTCCTCCATGCTTCGCACTGAGTGCGAAAATTTGAAGAAGGAAGTCACGGAGCTCCGCAACCAGCAGCTACCATGGCGGAGATCGTCTAGGTCACAACCTGCTAAGTAGGAAGAGAGAAGCCATCTCATGTTGGCCGTCGAGGTCACGACCATTGCGGAGGTCGTCGAGCCCCTGCCTCCGCCGGGAAGCCACAGTGTTGCAATCGCCGAATCTTGGAATAGAAACTAGGAAGGGGGATGACTTGCAGCGTGGCCCTCCTTTTTATTTCTTTTGGGTGCATGGATTGTTTTTCTCACCCGTCTTCACATAATTATATTGCACTCTTTAGCATTCGAATGCGCTCTATGGAGCTTTTGTAATGATATACTTGACGTATAGTAGGCACTGTTTAGTGTACATATACATTCAAATTTAGTCAAATATGTGACATCCTTTTTAATTAGGTTGGAGGGCATTTTTTAGAAAAATTAGGATGGAGGGAGAGTATGTCTGATAAATCAAAATAATTAAATCGTCAATGAGTGATCTTAAATTTGGTCATACTTTCTACTTTGTCAGATGTGTAGGGATCCAGTGTCTAGTATACTTATCAACTATTCTGTATTCCCTTTACATGCCCCCTACGTCGTTGAGTGAGTTATTGGGTGATTTTTTTGCTCTTCCTATTAAAATATTGTGGTTATGATATAGGGGAGATAATATAGGGTTGCTGCTACAGATAAGAAAAATCTAGGGGAAGAATCCTTTTAGGCTAGTCATAGTGCAAATAACTTCATGAGTATCAACCACACCGTTGTGTCGGTTAAATATTTTTTTTGTCAGAATTTGGAACCGCTATGGGAAAGCTGTAGTGTATAGAATTGCTGGTGGGACCCACTATTTACTTTCTCTACATGCATGCATCCTGGCTCTCCTCACATTTCTACCACTTGGCCCCATAAGTGCATGAAAGAAGCGAACTAAGTTCTTGAACCGCTTCTTTGTGTCAGGTTGCATGAACCGATTCCTAAAATGTATAGAACTGATTCAATAGGAGGTGAGAGAAGGTTAGGAATTGCCTTTTCAATACAGTGTGGCTGGTCTAAGGGTCCTACTCAGTAAAATTGCTTATGTGGTAGTGAGTTATTCACACATACCAAGCTGAAATTAGTCTATTACCTAATAATTAGTCTATTCCTATATTAACATAGACAAATAACATATGAATGTTATAGTCTATGTTTAACTTACAAATTTTGTTCAACCTTGTTCTCTTCTCTGGTACCTTTTTCATTTCTTTATTGCAATAGACATTGTGTAGTACTAGACTCACCTCAGGGAATCTTTCTTACTCAACTGCGCTCCACTGTTTAGACAGTAGTAGTATATATTATCAGGAGGCACGGTGTCTATCTAGAAAATAAAATACACCGTCAGCATCAGGGACACCCAGCTATTGTCTGGTGTACTTTGGGTCACAAGCACAGCTACCCCTATAGTCTACCCACGGACACCCAATGATTCCTTGCATAGGCAGTCCCGCCAGAGCCTTCGCAGGGAAGGTATCCACTTTGACCCGTTGATTTCGGATTGGACGGACAAGATTGCTAGACGCTAAACTCTGTCTCCCTGGATGATGTTCCTACTACTACATAAAAATACACTTATGTGTGAGCTGCGTTAATTAGCGAGGGTCATCAGCAGACGGGGGCCTCGACCGCACAAAGAAAGGTTTGTCACTCAATCAATTGTGCTCACATCCATGCAACTCAGTAACTAGACTGTGATCAACGTATATACATAGAGAGAATACGAGTAATACAATAATCAACCCAATACAATCCACTCATTACTACACGATGCATGCAACTCAGTATCCTAATAATATCATACATGTAATCATGTAAGTACATTTTTTTGGGCTGCATGCATTCACTCCTGAACACCATAAGTAAAAGTTTAAACTTGTGGAGCGCCAAAATGACATCGCGCCAGCTAGCCCAATTAATGGTTTGCTACTATAGTAACCTACACATCTACCCCTTTAGTCTACTCTGGGACACCAAACGATTGCTTGCATAGACGTCCGCGCCAGAGCCTTCGAAGGGAAGGTATCCCCTATGTCCCGTTGATTTGGGATGGACAGACAAGATTGCTAGACGGCCAAAATCACGTGGTCCCCACTCCCTCACGCCCCTCCATTTCAAACACTGCAAAATTTCTCGCGCCCCTCCGTTTCAAACGATACAAAAATCATGTGGTCCCCACTCCCTCCTGCCCCTCCATTTCAAACATTGCAAATTTTCTAGCACCCCTCCATGCCAAACGATACCAAAATCACGTGTCCCCACTCCCTCGCGCCCCCCCATTTCAATCACTACAAAATTTCTCGCGCCCCTCCGTTTCAAATGATACCAAAATCACGTGGTCCCCACTCCCTCGCGCCCCTCCATTTCAAACACTATGAAATTTCTCGCACCCCTCCGTTTCAAACGATACCAAAATCACGTGGTCCCCACTCCCTCGTGCCCCTCCGTTTCAAGCACTACAAAATTTCTGGCGCCCCTCCATTTCAAACGATACCAAAATCACGTGGTAACCACTAACTCGCGCCCCTCCATTTCAAACACTACGAAATTTCTTGCGCCCCTTCATTTCAAACGATACCAAAATCACGTGGTCCCCACTCCCTCGCGCCCGTCTATTTGAAACACTACGAAATTTGCCGTGCCCCTCTGTTTCAAACAATACCAAAATCACGTGGTCCCCACTCCTTCGCGCCCCTCCATTTCAAACAATGTGAAATTTCTCGCGCCCCTCTATTTCAAACGATACCAAAATCACGTGGTCCCCACTCCCTCGCGCCTCTCCATTTCAAACACTGCGAAATTTCTGGCACCCCTTCGTTTCAAACGATACCAAAATCACATGGTCCCCACTCCCTCGCGCCCCTCCATTTCAAACACTGCGCGCCCCTCTGTTTCAAACGATACCAAAATCATGTGGTCTCCACTCCCTCGCGCCCCTCCATTTCAAAAACTGTGAAATTTCTGGCGCCCCTCCGTTTCAAACGATACCAAAATCACATGGTCCCTTCTCCCTCGTGCCCCTCCATTTCAAACACTGCAAAAATTTTCGTGCCCCTCCGTTTCAAATGATACCAAAATCACGTGGTCCACACTCCCTCGTGCCCCTCTATTTCAAACACTGCGAAATCTCTGGCTCCCCTCCGTTTCAAACGATACCAAAATCACGTGGTCCCCACTCCCTCGTGCCCCTCCATTTCAAACATTGCGAAATTTCTTGCGCCCCTCTATTTCAAATGATACCAAAACCACATGGTCCCCACTCCCTCACGCCCCTCCATTTCAAACACTATGAAATTTCTGGCACCCCTCCGTTTCAAACCATACAAAAATCACGTGGTCCCCACTGCCTCGCGCCCCTCCATTTCAAACACTGCGAAATTTCTCACGCCCCTCCATTTCAAATGATACCAAAATCATGTGGTCCCACTCCCTCGTGCCCCTCCATTTCAAACACTTCAAAATGTCTGGCGCCACTCTGTTTCAAACGATACCAAAATAATGTGGTCCCCACTCCCTCGCGCCCCTCCATTTCAAACACTGGGAAATTTCTCGCGCCCCTCCATTTCAAATGATACCAAAATCACGTGGTCCCCACACCCTCGCGCCCCTCCATTTCAAACACTACAAATTTTTTGGCACCCTTCCGTTTCAAATGATACCAAAATCATGTGGTCCCCACTCCCTCGCGCCCCTCCATTTCAAACACTACGAAATTTCTCGCACCCTTTCGTTTCAAACGATACCAAAATCACGTGGTCCCCACTCCCTCGTGCCCCTCCATTTCAAACACTATGAAATTTCTGGCGCCCCTCCATTTCAATAAATACCAAAATCACATGGTCCCCACTCCCTCGCGCCCCTCCATTTGAAACACTACAAAATGTATTGTGCCCGGAACCTTCCGCTAGCTTTGCCCGTCAAAATTTGACACCATGCACTCCTCAGCCAATAGAATACCGGAGCTACTTCAACTGTGGTCTCATCGAAAGCATAATTGCTGCTTCACGGACGTCCACCACACCCGACCTTGGTCACCGAGTCCATCATCGTCCACCGCACCTGATTTCCTTTTCCCACTTTCCCCTCCACGGTGCCGAATCCGTCAATGACTGCCCAAGATCTGCATCAACACCGTCGGCATCCTCCCCATCTATACCTTACCTGAACCGCCATGCAGTGCACCGATTCTCCCTCGTCCACCATGCTCAAGCTAGCATCGAGCGCCCAAGATCTGCTTCCTCGACGCAAACAACCGGTGTAACTACAGCACCCTAGGTGACAAGGATATCACCCACGCCGGTATGGATGATTCTTAGAAGCCTATCCGACCATGGTAACCAAATCATCAACTCTTTTTTTGTTTTGTCTATAGTACAACAGGTTCAAACCTATCGCAGTGAATACATTTTTCTAATCGTCCTATACACCCAGTCAAAGCGCATGCCTATTCTTTGTGCTAGATACTATGGTCACTAGACATGTTGGTTTGAATTTTCTGCTCTACAAATTTTGAAGTCATGCACATGTTCTTAGCTACTTCGAACAACAGTAATTTCCTACTATCGTGTAGTTCTTGCAAAATGTAAAATCAGTGGAAAATATTAGTTTGGATTCCCTACACCATAGTTACTGAATCTATATGGTTCGTCCTGAGATAAGTTCTTGCTATTGTTTCCTCCTTGTCATCATTATGTTGTCATGTAGTACATGTTTAGACTCTTCATACTAATTCGATTATAATTTTTTGTTGCCATCTGGTTCTTCAAAAGCTGCAACACTAACTGTTTTCTTTTTCTTGCATAGAGCCTAGAATGGAACAATGAACATGATGGTTTGCATAGCCTCTTCTACAGGTTCAGAAGCGACACCGTTATTTCCTTGTCTGGTGCTAGTTCGTCCTAAGCAATTGCATAACATTCCTCTACTATGTAGTTCACTCGTGGTTTCCATTCCTGCTCTAGAAGTTCTCTTATGATGCCATTATATTTCTATCTGGTTGATTCTTAGCTATGACAGAAACTTCATGACATTGTGTAGCTCACCGTAAATTCTGAGTCATCGTGTGTCTCTTGCATTCCAGGAAATACCACTTCTTCCATATATATTTGCTTATATGACCTGCCTAGTTTATATTTGCTGAAATTCTAAAAAATACTTTGTTTGATTGCTCATTTCATCGTAGGCACACTTGTCTAATGATTGTTTGTCTTGTTCTACAGGTTCACGCGTGATGCTACTATATCTCGCATCTCGTTCTAGTTTATCCTAAGCAACGACATAAATATCCTCTACAATATATAGTTCATTTCTCGTTTTCATTCCTGCTATACAAGTTCACGTATGATACGGTTATAATTTCCATCTGGTTCATTCTTAGCTATGAGTAATTTGTCTTGTTTGTTGTATTAACTTGTTATTACTTAGTTTCAGACTGCAATTATTGCTACTGCCACCAAAGAGGGGGCTGCAAGATCATGTCTCAAGGTGATTTTCCAATGTAGTTGTCACACTCAAAGGGAGATGCAGTTGATGGATTGAGAAAGCAAATTGAGGACAATGCTATTAACTTGATTGTCAACTGAAATGCTCAATTTTGTTCCCCGGGCGTTGATATTATGTAATATTTTTAAGAAGTTTGCAGCTGATGAAATATCTAGATAACTTGCATAGGCCATGTAGGCATTTTTTTGAGCTGGGCCATGTAGGCATGTAGTTGACTCCGTCCACACATGGCGGTAGGCGTTATCATAACTGTGTCAGCCAGGTCGATGAGGTAAGAGTTTAGGTCTTTGTTATTTGCCCTTATTGTATTAGGCCTACCATGAACAGTAAAAGATGCTCGCTAATTAAACTCCTTTTATTATATTTGCGTGGGCTTTAGAAAGGCCGAAACTGTAGGTGTCCACGACAGTAACGGGCCTACCCTCAGGTGGCAACCAGTAACAATAACAGGCTAGAGCAGTAACAGGCCAAAACAGTAACAGGCCAGAACAGAGACAACCCAGCTCAGTAACGGGCCAGAACAATAACATACCAGAAAAGTGGCAGGCCAGAACAGTAAAGGACCACAATAGTAACAGACCTGAACAGTAGATGGCCAGAATAGTAACAAGGCAGAATAGTAGCAGGCCAAAAAATTTACCAGACAGGAATAATAACAGGCCAAACATATTGCCAGGACAGAACAATACCAGATTAGAATAGTTGCAGGCCGCGGGTGGGCCCGAAAATTTGACGGACGGTACGGTAAAAGGCCAGAACAGTATCAGACCTTCTCAAAAGTTGGGGCATTCGTAGGCGGCCTAGGACGAGCTGTGAGAACAGTGACGGGCTGACCGTGGGCCTTAACAGTATCGGGCGTATTTGACACAGGTTATTAACGGGCCACATAGTATTCAAACAATGTGGGCTTCTGTAGGCTGAGACAGTAACGGGCCTGACATTTGCGGGCCGCTGCTGGCCACACCTTTTGGGCCCATTTCAAACATTGCCAGACGAAACATTAATGGGCCATAATCTTATTGGGTTCTCCTAATGGACCGGCCCACTTAATTATTAGTAGGCCTTGGCTGGGCCTAGCTTCTACCACGGTTTCTGTGGCTGTTAACGGTGGTAGCTGGGCATTAATGGTGTTTGCCACATGGAATTTTGCATGATGTCAACAGTCAACACGACTGGCAAACAGATCTACGATGGAACAAGTTTTCGTGGCTGAAGGGTGCGATCCGCCACGGTCAGAAAAAACCGTGGTAGATTCTTTTGTGATGGGGCTTTTACCACGAAGGGCATCCGTCGTAGAAGACTTTTTAGCCATGAAAAACATGCCTTCAACCACAAAAATTGTCTATTGTAAAAGCCAACTTTTCTTGTAGTGCTACTCAAATGCCAACCGTGTATGTGTATCTGTGTAACTGAGCTAGTATGTGTGGTCTATGTGAGTGAGCTAGTAGGGAGAGCTAGATCCCTGTGAGTGAATCGATCGGAGTGTCCCTGAATGAATGAGTGAGTCTATCTCCTTGGTGCCTTATAATGGTGGCCCAAGGAACATGGCGGGACCCACTTGGTCTAATTTCTACTATTGCCTGTGTCATGCATGAGGTAGGCCATAGTGCATAGGTACAGTGCACAGTGCTACACTAGTGCACATGTAAGTTGTATGCCTCATGTCTCATCATGTCCTGTCGCTGCCTCTTCCTTACTTGTCCTTCTCGATAGGATCCAATGCCTGGGCACACCTGCCTGCTGGTCTTGGTGCTGATCGGTAGTACTAGCTAGGGTAGCTAGCACCTAGAGCGAGTAGCGATCGATCCCCTGATCGATACGGCTAGGGGCGGTAGCAATCGTACCGGCCGGCTGAGGCCCAGCCAAAAAGGAGCCACCTGCTGGGTGAGGCAACCGGCCCACCCGGGGCAAAGGGAGCCCAGCCGGCTTGAGGCGATAGTGGCCCACCCAGGCAGGGAAACCACCAGCGGCCCAGCCGGGTAGAGATGCAGCTAGGTTCGGGGGTGATGAAGCGGCCCAGCCGGGGTGGCCAGCCTAGCCGGATGTGGTGCGAGGCGGCCCAGCGGATAGGGCTAGCCGGCCCGGGCAGGATCCATAAGGGGAGAGTGGGTGGGAGGCCGGCTGGCGGCCCAGCCGGGAGGACCGCGCATTCCAGCCGGGGGAAACGGAGTCTACCAGGGGTTAGCTCGTCCAGGAGAGTGTGGGTGGGCCGGATGGCACCTTCCAGCCAACTTAGGATGAATTTGCCGCCATAGTTTTCTTTAAATCTTGATATTTTGCCTTTTCTGCCTGTCTTGGGTGCGTCTTTCAGGTACCCGGGGATAATCCCCCTGATAGTCCTTATGAAATGAGTTCGTCATGCATTGGAGATACGCGTCCAGATCTAATTGGTCCATGATTCATGCTCCATATGGACCACGTGTTTCCTTCCCATTGGTCCACGAGTCGCCCTGACGGTCGGCCACTCGTAAGATGGCCAGCTTATTGCCGTGACAAAAACGAAATTCGTCTCTGCCAGCGTGACGAAAAGGGAAGGATGACATAAGCAACAGAACGAATGATGTCAGCAGACGCTGCGAGCGGAATCTATCCGTGACAGAAAGAATGTTAGGAAGTCGATGACATCGTGGATGGAAACCATGGCATTAGCAAACGTCGCTGATGGCAGCTCGCGGTGCTGTCTGCCACATGGTGTATACCGTGATGAAACAAAAATGTAACAAACGATCGGGCCTGGTCTTGGGCCGGTCCAGTTGGTCGTGACAAAATTGGAGGAACGTCATGGACGGACCATGATGTTTTCAAATAAAAAAACGTCACAAATCCAATTATGACGTGAGGTACATGACCTTTTTTTCTTCATAGAATTCATCGCGGATGGCCATGTATGATGTTGTGCCTCTTATCAATGACAATATCAGCACATCACGGATCATCCAGATTCTTGTAGTGGTCCTTTGGACAAACCTTATTAAGATTTGTGTAGTCAATACACATTCTCCACACCACAGCAATGTTCTGGTCATCCTTCTTCTTTTCAAGAACCAAAGTAGACAGCCAATCCGGATGCAGAACTTCCATAATAAACCCGGCTGCAAGTAGCCGAGATATCACATCACCAATCACTTTTCTCATATCTTCGGTGAAGCAGCGGAGAGTTTTCTTCACTGGCCTTACATCTGGCCTGACATGCAGAGAGTGATCGGCCAGCTCCCTCGGAACACCTTGCAAGTCCTGTGTGGACCACACAAAAATTTCATGATTCTCACAGAGGAAGATGATGAGCCCGCTTTCCTATTTATCTGTCAGACGCGCACCAATTATGACGATGTGCTCTAGGAATTGCTCATTAACTTGAATCTTCTTTGTGTCCTTAGTCGCCTAGAAAGATACACTGCCATGCGGGTTACTCAGTGCCGGCATATTCAGCTGAGCCGGCTGAGCTAGAGACACAACATCATGGATCCTCTTCTTTTCTTGAGTTGTCACTAATGACTCGGCCAGAGTAGATCTAGCTGAGGCACACTGCATGGAACGCCTGAAATCACCCGCAATAGTTATGATCCCATTTGGCTCTGGAAACTTCATTTTCAGATAACTGATGTGGGTACTAGCCATGAACTTTGATATTGCTGGCCTGCCTAGCAAAGCATTATAAAAACTTGAGAGATCCACCACCTCGAACTGCAAGTTCTCCGTCCAACAATTCTCCCTTGTGCCGAATAATACATCTATTCGGACTTTCCAAATTGGCTCACACGACAATCCTAGCACAATGCCATGTAAAGTGGTTTTAGTCAGCTGAAGCATGTTCTCAGTTATGCCCAGCTTGTGCATCGTATCCTTGTATAGAATATTAATCTTGCTGCCACCATCTATGAGCACCTTGGAGAATTTGACATTCATATTCGGCCCAACGAAGGCCGGGTCAAGCACCAAAGCATAAGACCCCAGACTTGACATGATCTTGGGGTGATCCTTTATGCTCCAAGTGATATCCTAATTAGACCAGTACATAAATTTCGGCACTGCTGGCAGAACTATGTTCACTTCCATTTGGTGCCTTTACTGGCTCTGCCTGTCTATTTCTTCTGTCGTAAAGACGACGTAACTTTGGTGGTGCTCCCCGTACTCATTTTGACCGCCCTGGCTGACATTTCCATAGTCTCCGTGATTCTAGATTCCCACCTGATGAACTTATCTTCTTTCCTGGTTCTCATACCTCGACGGCGGTGGTGGTAAAAACAATGTCTGAGCATTTCCTCCTATGAGCTATGGTGCGCGAGGTGCCTGGGGTGGACCCATCTCACCTTGTCCAGCATGCTGAAACCATGCACATTGCTGGGTTGTATGATTTGCCGGTTTACTCGGATTGGGAGTGTGGAACTTACACGCTGATCCAACATAGACTCATACGTGTACTTTGGCCTCTCTTTCCTTTGTTTCTTATGCTCATTGGTCCATGTTTTCTTGCTTCCAATCTTTTGCATTCATTGCTGACTACTACCCTTATGTCGCTGACTATTTCCTGCACTAGGCTGATCCTGCCCCACTGCTGCCACCTGATTTGACCCGTAATGGTAATCCGGCCTTTCTTCTCTGCTTTTACCTTAGAAATCATTTCTTCGGGATGACCTGGCCCCATCTCGGGAGTAATACTCCTCATTTCGCTCTGTTGACATAAGCAAGGGCTAGGTCGGGTCACCAAATGCATACGAATCTGCAATCTTGATTGTCTCGGCCAACGTAGTTGGCTTATACCTCTGCAATCTTTGCCATTACACACTTGCGTGCCTGCAACCCTGCACAAACCATGCAATGTCATGTGACTCTATTATCCCCTCACACGAGTTACGCAAGGTACACCACCGGATCAGAAATTCTCTATCAGTCTCACTCGGACCCTGCTTACAAATTTCTAGCTGCTGAGGCTTGTTTGGCCTCTTGTATATACTGGTAAAGTTGCTGAAAAACACTTCCTCAAAATCTAACCAACAGTTGATACTTCCTGCTAGCAGATTATTCAACCATACCTCACATTTGAGGGACATATCTCACTGCCCATCTAAGGTTTCCATGTGCCATGTGAGCAACATTGGCATAATATATCAGCCAGTCTAGTGGAAATATTGCAACTCCATACGGCAAGATCCAAATATCCTAGATAGATATAATAGTTTAGGATACCTCCTCATACATCACACACCATAGTATCAAGCGAAAGCAGAATACAAGATCCGAGTACAGATAAGAAGCAAATCGGCATAGGATGCCACAGAACTAAGCATATCCCACCCACAGATCTCATGGATCTCCATCCCCGGAATCTCTACAACTAATGGTCATTGCCACCCTCATCGGTATCTTTGACCCAGTAGCCTTCTTGAGAGTATACCTGTCCACCTAAACCAAATATTTATCGTGTGAGACCCTAGGGGTACTCAGCAAGTCTTAATGCAGCTAAAGGGAACAACCTAGGGTGACACAATTGCAGCGAAAGATAATATCTACAAAGAGCTATAGAGACTCGCTACACATCCGCCCAACCGGAGATGGACGGATGCCCATTAATTAATAGCAACAGTTATATAAGTAACATAAATAACCTCGCCCGTCCTCCTTCTCGCTTACCGACGAGAAGGCGGAAGAACATCCCATCCGTTGGCACTTTTATTAACCATTCCATGAGTGTTGCACTAATTACTAGTCATGTCTTAGTCAAATTAAAGGTGGTACTTTAGTTATGCTTGTCTATGATCGAGAAACTGTGCTCCAAGTCGTCCATAACAGCGAACACGGCTTTCAGAAAGATTTACCCTGCAGGGGTGCATAAATAGCAACACACACACGATCGACCTCGGGAAGAACCAAATAAAACACAACGAGGCCTCACGACAATGCATTCACAGGATTCATAAATTATTTCAGGGGGCCACCCTAATAAGCTACCCGCAACGAAGTTGGCCGGCTCCGAGACGGACCCAGGGTTGGCGACGACAGCGGTAAACGACTGGGAACCTGGAAGTGTGACTGGGCTTGTCCATACAGCATAAACGTGGCATGGGGACTTAAACAGTACATGTGCTCCACACACATTCGTAAATAAAGTAGTAAAGCATGGCATAAGTATATGATACTAATAAAGCTCCAAACTAGTTTGTGGCCCCATGAAATAAAGTGTGAATCAAGCTCAAGCAAAGGGGGATTCATAGGGTCTCCCGTATGTGGATAGTGCGAATAGTTAAGGAACAGGAATCAAGTACTCGGGGTCCTACGGGACACAAGTGAGCTTAAAGAACCAAATAGCAGATAATGATCGCTGATGCCTCTTTCATTAGTTCTCTACTCATATTAAGTTGTTTAGGTACCTCATTATCCAAAGACTCGCACAAACCCTACACATGCAATTCTACGACTCGCATGGCTCAAACAACTCCTGTAGTAATGGCTCATGGGATGGAGGAACAAGCTTCGGTGGGGTTTAAAATTAAAGGCTATGCAATACTTGGAATTCAATTTAATGCAATCACGACTCAATGATGCAAGAGTAAGATAGAAGCATAGGTACTATATGTATGCAAGCATGGGGAATTGCTTGCCTAGCAGTTCCGTTGCCGAATAGGAACGATCCGTGTAATACTCCTGAGGCTCCTGGTATTCTCCTTGCTCAGTGTCTATCCGGATAAAAACCAAACACACAAGGGGCCGAAATAAATATATTGCACAATCATATAAATAATATGCAACAAGCAAACAAGTATGCCATGATGGAATGATGCACAATTTACATGGCATAGCATAGCATGGCATGGGTGAGGTGTGGGGTACAAGAACAAAGCATTTTATTAAGTTTTTAGTCATGTTTTGCTCCCATAAACATTGCTGTATACTTAATATTTATATGATTCATGCTTCAATTCATATCATGGAACGCATAAACAAAACCGGCTCGTCGCGCTGATCGATTTAGACATATTATTTGTCAAATTTTGAATTACGAAATTAAAGTTATGGATTTATTAAGAAAAGGCATTTATTGACATTTAAATAATCTCGAAATTTTAAATTTCTCAAAAATTATTTTGGACGACATATTTGAATTCCTGGCATTTTTCTGTTCAGAAAACATATATCATATACAACATTTGGATTTATAGATTAAAATTTATTAGTTATTGCATCTTAAATGGAAAAGGGCAAAATATCATTTGTTTGCATGTTTAAGAATATTCAAACAGAAAATAAATATATTTGTATTCGAAAATTTTCATAAAAACTAGAAACTTCTCACTGTTAAGATATATGAATTTGGACTATGGTTCAAAAGTAATTAGCATTTGAATATTCAGTAGGTTTTTCTGCAAAAGGTTCAGCGTACAGGGATTTGTTCCTATAATTTTGTTTACAAGTATAAGAGTCTGCATGCTGAAGTGCTTATCTAAATTTTCACACTGGTTCAGTTCGGAGAGCAAAACTTCAGTTTCAGGGCTAAATAGATTTAGACAAAACTAACTTTGTTATTAGCCAGACTAGCAGGGCAACCGGATCAAGGGACAACCAAAGGCTGGCTAATCTCTGATGTTAAAAAGGAGGCGCTGACATTTTGTTTGGATCTGTAGCGCAAAGAAGAAAATAAAATCCATCTACTGAACCAAAGAGCACACAATGCTTCAGACGGTGTCGACAGCAGCAAAACACGCAGTAGGACACGGACGTGCGGGGATAGCCAAGCATACTAGGACAACGCTGAATCAAAGTTTGTGGCAAAATAAGCTAGCTCAGCGGATTTTTGGAGGAAGATTGCGAGCGTTGTGCTGCACCGTTTTGGTCGAGGTTTGTATCTGCTTGAATATGGGACATTAGGGCGTAACATGTGTGTTTTGAGTTTCTCTGGAGATCAATTGTAGCTCCGGCGAAATGTCAATGAACAGAGTGGTTTGCATGTAGGCTAACTGTCGAATCTGACAGCGTTTCTCCGAAGAGAAAGGGCCAACTTGAGGAGGTCGAGGCAGGAGAGTGAGAGCTCCGTTTGGGGTGTCATTTGCGGCTACGGGTAGATGGTACAACTGGCTACATATGCAAGCAAACAAATATATAAACAGTGGTCTGTCGCTGAGGTGAGCTTGCTCGGAACAGAGCGCGAAAACAAAGGCGATGAGCTGTTTCTCTAACAGAGATTACTGCGAGCGCGTCTCGACTTAGGAGGATGATTGTGAGAGATTTACACCCAAGTTTTGTGCGATGTTTGATGCTAAGGAATCATGGTACATCAGAGAGTATCTAGGGGTGAAGATCATGGCTGGAGATGTACCATAGAGCTGACTGGAAAGCGGGGAACAGAGGTGCGCGCTGCTGTTGCTCTCGAACTACAGGTACGCACGACGTGCACACGAGTGGAATTCTGGTGACGGCGACGGTGATTACGCTACGGAGATGGTGCAAGGAGGAAAAGGAACAGAGAATTGAACCTCACCTCGATCAATTCCCACCGAAATCGGGTTCGGAGGTGGACGAAGGTGGCCGGGGCGATGGAGACGGGATGCTCCTTCTTGGCCTGAACAAAGACGATGGAGAGGAAGCAGTGTCGGGTGGCTCGGCTACATTGCAACTTCACAGGGGATGGCTAAGGCGCTAAGAAGCAACCTACGGTCTCAGAATCGCTCGGCACGGACGGAGATGAGAGCTGGTTTGAAGCTTCAGGCCCCAGCCATGGAGTTCCTTCAGGAGGATGAGAAAACAGAGAGGGGAGCAGCGCGGGTTGGGGAAGAAGGGATTTGCGCTAGGGTTTCCGAGGCGAGGGCTGATAAGGTCGGGGAGTCACACATGCAGCATGAGGTGTGACGCTGTAGACGGCGAGGGGACAGACACCTGCTCCCTGCCGTTTAGCTGCAGAGGACGAAAGACAGCGACGAGAGAAGATGCACATGAACGGGAGGGGTGTCCGTCGGCTGGAGGTTAAGTGGCTAGCTGTTGGGCTTGCAGAGCTGGATCAGGTGGGGTGTGTTCTTAAGATTTTTCTTTGGTGGTTCTCAATTTTCATAAGACCTTGATAAACCCATATGATGAAAACCAAACATAACAAGGAGGGAATGAAGCACCATGCATGAATGCGTGTTGTGGCACCACAACTGCACCAGCATCTGCATAAATTATATTTGGGACACCGATTTATCTTCCCATCATGACTATATTCAAAAAAATGGGTGTAGTTAAAATAAAGACCAAGATTTAGTGTGTATGAGCCACTATAGATGAAATGGCCTTGTAAAACAATCATACACACAAGCTATAATAAAGTCATGACAAGTTGATAAAGAGGAAAACCACACCCATAGCACACAAAAGCGGCCAAGGTGGCTCCCACATTAATATTGTAAAAACAATAATAGATCAAGCATGGAAGAAAAGCTAAAATGAGAAGACCCATACCCAATTATTTATGATCTAGAGATAAATACCAAAGAAAAAGCATTTGCTCATATTTAACTAGGATAGTGGAATTGGTGGATGGACACAAAGGAAGGTGGAAAAATGGATGGAGGAATTGTAATAGTTATGCCCCTGACTCAACTTGGGCATTAAGCATTATATAAAGAAACAAATACAATATATCAAGAGGAAACTACAAGTGATGCAATAATGCATATGAGATAAGAACCCAAAAAGAGTGATTTTATATGATGCTCAAATGCAATATGGCATGGTGACATGAGCATGATATAATGATGATGCAATTAATAATAAGTAGAAAGTAGCATTATGTAGACTAGGCAAGTATCATTACAATTGTTAGAAAATTGGGATGCTACAACTCTCCCCCACTAAACAAGAATCTCGCCCCGAGATTCCTAGGAAAAAGAAAAAGGCACAAGAAGAGGAGGGTGTTCGGAACGAAGGTGATCCTCGCGTTCCCAAGTAGACGAATGATGGAATGGTGCGACCATTACACCTTGCAAAACTTGCTAGACTTGTTGCGAGTCTTACGTTTTTCTTCTTATAAACAAAGGACCGAAAGAACCTGAAGAATTGTTGTGAGATGAGAAAGATATGATGAACATGACTCCGGTGCTCTCGAGAAGCACAATAAAAATAGAGCCACTTCTTGAAAGAGTTTGAAAAGAAGATGACCCGAGAAAAGAAAGAAAAGATACATCATTAGGATAAAGCTCAAAAGCTACAAATGAAGATGATTATTTGTTTCACTAGAAGAAAAGAATGACTTGGAAAATTTATCGACCACTATGAAAATAGCATTGCCTCTTCCCTCAGATTTAAAGGAATGAAGTTCGAAAAACAATATTGCCTTCAAACAATATAATTTCTTGATATCCACAGAAAGATTAGAATTGAGGAATTCTCGGATTAGCTACTTCTTGCGCCAGTAAGAACCAAATGATCCCGCAATTGAGGTGCGCGGATATATCTTCAAGAGAAGGCGGTGACCTACGTTTATGGTGGAATCTTGAAAGGAAGTTGAATATTGCAGATCTGGAGGTTATTGTAGAGATGCTTATTGCTTCCCTTAACCATGAGGTTATTGCAATAGATTTTGTGAGTCATGGCATCTGCCATAAATGGCTTTACGAAGATCAAAAGAATTTACAAATGGAAGTTAGAGATATCTTCCATCCATATTGTCTGACGATGACGAGCTCCGGTCAAAAGAAGAGGACAGAGAATATTTTGCATTTGCATCCACCAGATTGTTGAAGATTTTGCTCCAACTTGAATTAGACGAGACCACCAACAAGAGTTTACTGATTATGTTCTTCGAGAGAACCCTCTGGAACACAAGGACGGAAGTAAAAGTCTCAAAGGATAAAGTCCACTTCTAACTTCCGTGGAATGAGTGAATCGTAGTAATCCACCAATTCAATGTATAAGAGAGAATGATAAGAGTAGTGGTATGGTCATGACTCCATTCCGCACCCAAAGCATTACTCCGCACATGAATAGGAAAATGGTGCAACCCAACTATCGGAAATTTAGACTAAAGATCTTGATAAGCAGAATTCATGAATATTCGGAAGAAAACAAAGATGTGATGCAAGATGTGATACAAACACTTTTTCAGATCCAAAGTAGATTTAGTTATGATGTTGTCGCCATGTTGGAAGTGCCAAGCCATCATAAAAATATGAATGAAGATCACAGAGACAGGTGAAGGATTCAATAATATATCAAAGATAGCACCCAAACTTTTGAATAGAAGAATTATGAAAGATCTGGAAAGTATTCATGGTAGTCGTCAGATTAAGCCTAGAAGATAGAGAGAGGATTTCAAAAGGTTGTTTGACAAATCGGAAATCAAAAGAATTTCTTGTCCTTCTTGAGAAGATCTGAGAGAGATTTAGTAGTCTTGAGAACACTTCAGCGGAACACCGATGATCACTTGCCAAACAAGGAATAGCTCCAGATTTGGTTGAAGGTGGAGGATGGAATTAACAATTGACTTGATGATTCCAGAATTTTAGCAATGTCTTTAGCAGAAGGGCGTGGCCGAGATAGGTTACTTCAAAAAGTCAGAATTCACACTTGAGGACCTTGCACACAGGCGGTGTTCCCGGAGCTTACGAAAATTAGAAGAAGATGATCTTCCATTAATATAGAATAGGCAAGCATACCACCAAGATATACCACCACAAATTTAACGAGATATTCCAAGAATACCAAGTTCATGAGGTGAGAGAAATGAACAAATATCGAAACACTTCCTGAGCTCAATGCTCTTTGAAAGATCAACCTTAAGAGCAAGGATTCGTGTTGAAAGAGACGCATTGGAAGAATAGATCATCTTACCCTTCGGATGATAAAAGAGATGTCGAGTTGTTCACATGATAACTCATACATTACTCAAAGCTATCCGAGATGAATGAATGATATTCTCATGTATCCTAAGAACCTTGCAGATATGGAGTTCCAAAATATAAGAAGCACAGCAATCGGATAATAACCCATCATAGTGCCTTCAGAAATCTTCGGATTTGCCAAAGATACTTGAATATGTTATAGATATGATCACAGTGCAACTCAAATTCACAAGAGATAGCCGCAACCATTTGGAGAATTAGATTGATAGCATTAAACATATTCCACTCATGATAAGTGTCATATAGCTATGCCAAGAACCAAATTACAATCGCAAGCATCGTATCGACGCAAGTTGTGTATTTTGCCCAAAAGAATTGAAGATGAAAAGAAAACTCCAGATTGAAGCGCTGATAGAAAAAGATTGAATTAACATGAACATGCCAACAAAAAGAAGATGAAAACATGTATCACACACAACTAAAAAGAAGTGTGGAAACACAGATGTATCAAAGAAAAAAATTCCGCATTTTCGGCATTAAAATACCAACTAGATGCACAAAACCACTTAACTGATTGAGATTAGTGATACGTCCAAAACGTATCTACTTTCCCGAACACTTTTGCTATTGTTTCTCCTCTATACTTGTGTGATTTGGATGCAACTAATGGGAACTGACGCTGTTTTCAGCATAATTGCCTTGGTGTCTACTTTTTGTGCAGAAAATCAACTATCAGGAAAAATCCCGGAAAATATGCCAAAAATCCTATTTCACCCGAAGACTCCAGGAGCCAGAATACGAGACAGAGAAGAGCCCTGGGGTGGCCACACCACCTAGGGGCGCGGGCCATGCCAGGCCGCGCCAGGGGGTGGTGTGGGCCCCCCAGGCACCCCCTCGGCCTCTCTCTTCGCCTATAAGGAGCCTTCTGACCTAAAAACTTCGGGGGGTTCGACGTTTTTCCAGAAGGAGTTCCGCTCCGCCGCCACCACCAGATTCCACGAAACAGCACCAGAAACTCTGTTCTGGCACCCTGCCGGGATAGGGAATTGGAGGCGATCATCGCCATCATCATCACGATCGCTTCTCCATCGACCATCCATGTTTCCCCCATCTATGAGTGAGTAATCCCCCGCTGCAGGCTATGGGGATGGTAGGGATTGGATGAGATTGTTCATGTAATGGCATCAGATTGTTAGGGCATAGTGCCTAGTATCTCTTATTAGTGATTTATGACTTTGTTGCGACTTGTTGTGATTAATGCTTATCACTAGGGCCCGAGTGCCATGATTTCAGATCTGAACTTATTATTGATTCATTATGATAGTATTGTTTTTGGTCTTATCTACAAGTTGTATACACACGTTGTTGTCCGGAACCTATGGCCCCGAAGTGACAGAAATCGGGATAACCGGAAGGGAAAGGCTTTGATGTGAGGATCACATGTGTTCATGGATTGTTAATGCTTTGCTCCGGTGCTCTATTAAAATGAGCACCTTAATTGCTAGTAGTTCCCTAGAGTCCCCGCTGCAAACGGGCTGGTAGGACAAAATATGTTGTGCAAGTTCTCATTGTGAGCACGTATGACTATATATGGAACATATGCCTAGGGTTGTCTAGTACTTGGATGTTTTATCTTATTTATCTGTAATTGCCCTATGTTCTGATTGCTATGTGAATTGTCTTGTCCATGCAACGCCCGTCCATCCATCCCTATACCTACCGAACTCGAATTCCACTGTTTACTGCTTTTGTTACTACTGTCTTTGCTTTACTATTGCTGTTACTTTGCTATTCCTACTACAAAACTGTTGCTACTGATAAACTGCTATGAGCAAGATTGTTTCCGGGTGCAGCTGAATTGACAACTCAGTTGTTAAGGCTGATAAATATTCTTTGGCTCCCCTTGTGTCGAATCAATAAATTGGGTTTCACTTCCATCAAAAATGCTGCGATACACCCCTATACTTGTGGGTCATCAAGACTATTTTCTGGCGCCGTTGCCGGGGAGCATAGCTTTATTTATCAAGTTCACTTGGATTCTCTATTGTTTGCTGCTATCCATCCATCATGGGTAAGTCTCGTGATGACAAGGTTCCTATTTTACCATCCACTAGAAGAAGAGGTACGGTTCTAAACACCTCTGCTGCTCTTAATTCACCATCTGTTATAAGTAAGCTCATTACACCACCACATACACATGCTACACACACTGCTACTACTGCTGAATATGAAACTTCTTATGCTTATGATGCTGCTTTACTGTGCTTGATAAGAGTGGTTCATTAGGTCCTTTCCTAGATGCTACGATTGCTAGAACTATAGCTGGAAATACCGAAACTCCTAATGAAGACACTACCACACCTGTTAGCTCACCTGAGTCTAGTGAGAGTTATGATATTGAAGAAGATTATGTTGAGATGGCCGATGAGTTTATTAAAGAATGTAAGAACACCCATGATAGGAGCACTGCTAAGAGTCTCCTTGAGAGGCATACTATTAGACCCAAATTATCTCCTGATGCTAAGTTTGCTGCTTCTCCCATAAACATTATAGATGAAGATTATGATTTCTCTCTCGATCTATCTTACATAGCTATTGTCGAGAAAGAACCTTTTTGTGGGACTAAGAATGAAAGTGCGGTAGCACATATGAATGAACTTTCTACCATGAGTGGCTTGTTTTCTAATGATATTAAGATGCGTACTTACTTTGTTGCTAAGATTTTCCCCTTTTCACTGAAAGGAGAAGCTAAAACTTGGTTTAGTAATTTACCTCCTGGATCTATTGATAGCCCTGAGTGCTTGAGTAGTACTTTTCTGCCGAAATATTTTCCTCCCAGTGCTAGACATGCTATTTTGCAGGAACTTTTTGATTTCAAACAGGGAGAAAAAGAGGTATTGCCTGAATCTTGGGCAAGGTTTTGTGCTTTGATTCATGCACAGGCTGGAAGTCCATTACCTAAGAATGAGCTTCTTGATATATTTTATAATGGACTAATTGAGGAATCTAGGACATACCTAGATAGTTGTGCTGATTGTGTTTTCAGGAATAGGACTTTGAAGGAAGCTGAGAAATTAATGGCCAAAATAAGCAAGAATTATATAGATTGGACTCCTCCTAAACAAGCTATACCTGAAGTAATTGTACCTGAACCATCTATTCCTGTGCCTATTCCAACATCAAAGAAGAGGGGAGTTATTGAATTAAATGATGAAGTGATGAAGGAAGCTAAGAAATGTCTTAAGGAGAAGGGAATTAATGCCGCGGATGTCAAGAATTTACCTCATATAGAAGAATTATGTAAGCCTATTTCCTACTCATCCACTATTGAGGTACACTCTCTCCAACACTTTGATGAAGGTGATATCCCTTACTCTAAACCTCTTGATCAATGCTTAGAAAATTTTGATATCTTTATTGTTAAGCAAGATAACTTTAATAAAAGGTTGCAAAATCATCTAATGGAAAACACTAGAGCTATTGTTGAGTTGAAAGATATTGTGGAAAGAACCTCTAATAATGTTAAAATGATTGTGAAACACTTTCAAATGGTTCAAACTCAAATATATCAACTCGTTAAAGTGCAAAACGACTTGCTAGCTAATGCTGCTAAAGAAAAACATGCTTATGAAATTAGAACTAGAAGTGGTGCTGCTACCCAGGATCCTCTATATCCTGAGGGGCATCCCAAAAGAATTGAGCAGGATTCTCAACAAGCTGAAAATAGTGGTTCTACTCGTAAGAAAAGGAAAAAGAAACATAAAACTGTTGAAGAACCCTCTGAACCTGCTATAGATCCTAATAGTATATCTATCTCTGATGCTGAAGCTGAAAGTGGTAATGAAGAAAATGAAGTTCCTAATGAAGAAAAAGTTGAAGAAGAACCTAAAAACCACACTAAGAATACTAAATACACCAAAGAAGATTTTGTTGCTACGAAACATGGTAGTGAAAGAGAACCTTGGGTCCAAAAACCTATGCCTTTCCCTGATAAGAAACACAAGTCAAAGGAAGATGAACACTATAATAAGTTTTGTGAGTGGATGAAGCCTTTATTCTTGAAAATTCCTTTGGAGGATGCTATTAAATTGCCTCCTTACTCAAAGTATATGAAGGACATTGACTCGAATAAAAGGAAGATCCCTAATGAAGAAATCTCTACTTTGCTTGCTAATTATTCTTTCAATGGTAAGGTTCCTAAGAAACTTGGAGACCTAGGGATTCCAACTATCCCTTGCTCTATTAAGAACAGTTATGTTAGAACTGCTTTGTGTGATTTGGGAGCTGGAGTTAGTTTTATGCCTTTCTCTCTCTACAAGAGGCTTCATCTTGAAAAATTGATACCAACTGATATATCTTTGCAAATGGCTGATAAATCCACCACTATTCCTGTGGGTATATGTGAGGATGTACCTGTTCAGGTGGCTCACAATTGCTTGATATGAACTGGTTTTGTTGTGCTTGAAATGCCCGGAGATGATAATATGTCTATTATTCTTGGGAGACCTTTTCTTAATACTGCAGGAGCTGTTATTAATTGTAATCAAGGAAAGGTGACCTTCAATGTTAATGACAAGGAACATACTATCTATTTCCCCAAGAAGATTGAAAGGACTTATGGTTTGAATTCAATTGAACATGTTGAAGGCAATCAAGTTGGAGAAATATATTGTCCCATACCAAGAGAAAAATTTGAAACTATTATGATTGGGACCATTTCTATCAAGGTTGAGGTAACAAAATCATTAGTGGAGTACAAAGTTTTTTCTCATATGAAATTGTTTTGGTAGCAAGACTTGATCAACCTTGTTAACAAAAGGATTCCATTGAACAAAACAATGTTTTCATTATGATTATCTCTGTTTATTTCTATCCTTTGCATTTTAGTTTTTGCTTTCATTTAGTTTTATTTGTGTTGTTAGTTGCTTGCATGCTAGAACTTCTGTAGTTCTAGCCTTGTTTTGTCCTTGCATCATGTTTCCAAAAGAAAAAAATCTGTCTGTCAGAAAAATCATTCTCCTTTGTCTGAAAATTTCCCAAAAATAAAGTGTCTCAAAAAATTCCAGAAAACTCATATTAATTTTTTACATGAAAAAAGGGGCACAGGAGTACCTGGGTGGCGCCATGCCCTAGTGTGGGCCACCCCTGGCCCTCCACTAACTCTCTCCCCTGCCACTTTCTTCTCTCTCCCGAGTAAGCTCCAATTCATAGCTCAAAATCGCATTCTCTCTGTGCTTGCTCTCGATTTCTTCGATCTCCTTGCTCAGCCCATCTTTCTTGCTGAAATTTGGAGCATTTGTTCCTTGGTATGTGACTCCTCCCCTTGTCCAAGTAGATTTGTGTTTAGTAGATTATATGTTGAGTATTTTGCTGCTGTAGGTGACTGGTTATGAGAGCTTGTAAGCTTATTTGATGCTTAGGGATATAGTTTTGATGCATGTTTAGGCCTCTTGCAAGTCCCTATGAGTAGAATCCTTTATTATATTTACTTTGTAATCACTTGTTTAATAGGTGTTTAAATTTTAGAATACCAAGCATGAACAACCACACTTTTGGAGAGATATTTGAGAGTGATGCACCTAGGAGGTCGAGGCCCTCAAGAACAGCCTCTCAAGCTAGGCCTTCACACAATGAAGACCTCATTGGAACACATATTGGCAGTGAAAGGGATGATGGAGATGCTCACCCATCCTCTTTTCCTTGTTTTACTTTCTTGCAAGCTGCAGGTATTCTTGATGATTTCTTGCTACTAATTGAGAGGATTGGCTTGACCTCTTATATGCAAGATGAGAGTGCACAGTACGCTATGCTCACCAAAACTTTTGTTGAGAGCTTGTCATTTACTAACACATCCTATCAATCTACTGTCTCTTTTAAAATCTATGATATGCCCTTCACCATGTCTTTGGAGAGATTTTGCAGTATTGTAGGTGTGCGTATGACAGGGACCATGAAGAAAATTCAAGGGCGACCCGCTGATTTATTGGAGCTTTACCGAAGGGTGACCAATGATGATGACGGCGTGGCGCAGCGCAAGAAGATAAGAAATATCCAACTCCCTGCTCTTAGATACTTTGCTTACTATCTTGCCACTAGCATATTGGGTAGGGACAACACTAGTAATATCTCCAACTATCACTTAGCTTTCCTTGCTGCTGCGCTCAACAATGATACTCGGTACAATCTTGGCTCGCTTATTGCTCGCCGCCTAGCTGCTAGGGGGCCTATCTATGGGGGCATCATTGCCTCGCGTGTAGTCAATGCATTAGGCCTTTCAGTGGATCCCGATGATGCTATGCTAGCACCACAGAGGCTCGACCTTTGTGGCGCCCCGCAAAAACCACTACTAGAAAATCGCGTTGCTTTGTGCATTGCATCATCATGATCGCATGCTCATGTCATCATGCCACCTTGCATTTGAGCATCGTCATGTCATCTTGCATTTGTTGCATAAAACAATTTTTCGAAACGCCTGGTTTTGTTTTCTGAACGCCCCGTCTTTGATTCAAATTAAAACCCGGGTCTCCAGAATATTTTGTTTTGTCTATCAACGGGTTTCAAAAGCCTCGTTTTAAATATTAAAATATTTATTGTATTTTTAGGGGGCAGCCGTACCGGGCCGATCCGACCCAGTCGGCCACCCCCAGTTCAAAAACCAGCCTACCCAAAACCTTTTTCTACCTAAACCTATTCTACCCAGCCCCCTCCACATCACCACAGCCACTCACGGCTCGCCACATCCCCCTGGCCCAAAACCCCACCCAATCAGCCACCGCTACCTGCCTGACCCCACACCCACACCCCCACGGGCGGACAGGAGAACCGACCCCGCCGCCTGCCTTTTTCCGCCTGGGTCGCCTCCACCCACGCGCCCTCCTCCCTTTCTTTTCCCGCTCGCCCTGCCCATTTCCAGCGTGCCAGGCCCCACCACCTGCCGCCTGGCACCAACCCCCACGACCGACAGCCGCCTCGCCTCGATTTCCACCCCGGGCCCACGCGGGAGACGCGGTCGCCCCGCGCGCCGCTCCTCCTCTCTCTCTCCCCCGTTCGCCCCTCCCCCTCGCGTCCCCCTCCTCGTGGTCGCGTCCCTGACCCCGCTCTGACCTGACCCCGTCTTCTCCGCCGCCGGGAGCCCCCCTTCCGCCGCCGTGCCGGTCGCTCGAGGCCTCTCCCCCCGACACCGACCTTCCCTGGAGTCACGCCACCGAGCGTCCCTCGCCTCTGCCCCGTGCCCTTCAACCGCCGAGCCCCACGAGGCCCCTCCTCGTCGACCCCCTCCTCCACGTCGCCACCTCGACGGCCGCCGCCGCCCACCACCGCGGCCTCTGCCCCGCAGCGCCGTCCTCCCCTCCGTCTTCACCACCGACCCCGCCGCCGTGTACCCCGTGCCCCACGGAGTCGTCCTCGTCGGCCCGCCCACATCAAGATCTCCTCTGCCCTGACCGTCCTCCTCCTCGAGCTCGCCCGCGCCTCCTTCTCGACCCCAGGTCGCGCCCCTGCCCTGCCGCTCTTCCTCGTCGGCCACCCATCTCCCGGCATCGTCGCCCCGTCCCTGCTCGCGGGCCGGTCGGCAACGTCCTCCGCCGCCAGCAGGCCCGCAGCCGCGCGTCTTGGGGCCAGCCCGCACCTCGTCTGCCTCGCCGCCGTCGAGCCGGACGCCTCACGCAGTACCTTCTCCAGGAGCTTCACCAATCCGTACCGCCTCGTGTGATTCAAGCCTCTACCGTGGCACTGTTCCTCTGTTGGAACCGCGTCAGGGACTCTTCAACGCTGCCCTACTCTGTTGTTGCTCTGCCGGTCCTTTTGTTCTTCTATTTGTGTACCAGGGCACCTGAACTATCGCGATATCGGTGAACTTTTCCCCAAAACGTGTCATCATCACCAAGTCCAAGATCTGCGAGCCGTGTCTATACCCCGAGCCGCACGCCGGTAAGACCGATGCTTGGAGATGAACCCGGCGGACTTCCACAGACAACCCCATGACCTCCTTCCACGGATCCGAAGACCGAACCCGGCACACCAAGTTCTTCTTCCCGAACGCCAAGTCCGGCCCGATCAGCAGACCGCAGATGCGACAAGATCTTCTTCCCGTGGACCGAAGAGCGATCCCCTACCGATCCATGTCGAACCCTGAACCCCTCGGAGCCCAAGTTCGTCGAACCCTAAATGTGATTCCCTATCCGAGACCCCCATTATTTTTATAATATGACATTATCGACTGTCGCATATTAAATTGTTCATCTCGCATGCATATCATAATCATGCCGGATCTTTTGCGTAGTATTAAATATTGCATCCGTTGTTTGTTCTAGTGTTTGTTTCTTCGCGGATTAGGCCGATGAGTTGATGCGAGTACCAACAAGTTCTCCGGATATGATCCTTCAGCAGTGTTTCCCAGGCGAGCATCTCCCCCTCTTCTACCTATTTTGCATTTATAGCCTTTATTTTCCTCCTGTTGATCTATTGCTATCCGTGTCGTGATGCTTTAGTTTTTCGTACACCAGTTATATCCCGTGCAGCCTCTATATTGCCTTGGCCACCTCCTATTACCTGTGTTTGGTAGATAGTTGGCCTTGCGAGTCATAGTTGCTTGCTCAGGTGCGATCTCGTGTTGTCAAGCGCCACAGTTGTTGGAAGGTTGGCAGATGCTTAATGGTGGAGATGCTTAATGGTGGAGATGATCATGACTTTAAATACAACTATTAAAATGCTAGATATAACTAATGCAGAGGCATCAGTGGGTAATAGACATTATTTGGTTCTTTCACGCCCACTTGTGTCCCGTAGGACCCCGAGTACTTGATACCTGTTCCTTGACTATTCGCACTATCCACATCCGGGAGGCCTTATGGACCCCCCTAAGCCAGAGCTTGATTCATTTCTATTTCTTGGGGCCACAAAGTAGTTTGGGGCTTTATTACTATCCTGTACTGATGCCATGCTTTACTGCTTTATTTACGATTGTGCGTGGAGCACCTGTACTGTTTAGGATTGCGGAGTGTTTTCGCGGTATCGACAAGCCTAGTCACACTTTCGGGTTCCCAGTCGTTTACAGCCATTGGCGCAAACCTTGGGTCCGTCTCGGAGCCGGCCAACTTCGTTGCTAGTAGCTTAATGGGGTGGCCCCCTGAAATATTTCTGAATCCTGTGATCGCTTTGTCGTGAATGCCTCGTTGGGTTTTGAGTTGGTTTTTCCGAGGTTGATCGAGTGTGTGTTGCTATTTGTGCACCCCTGCAGGGTAAAACTTTCTGAAAGCCGTGTCCGCGGTTATGGACGACTTGGAGCATAGTATCTCGATCATAGACAAGCAAAATTAAAGTAGTGCTATAAATTTGACTTAATATGTGGCTAGTAATCAGCTCAATTATAACGGAATGGATATTAAAAATGCCAACACTGCTGGATCTGGGTTGTTTTGTTAGATCTGCCTAGTAAGTATTGCAACTCCAATGGAATGTGATAAAAGTGCCAACAACTGCTGGGTTTTGGGATTCCTCAGGACAATTATATCTGTCTAGTAAATGTTCCAACTATAACGGAATGGTGATTAAAACTGCCCACTACTTATGCTTCAGGAGGACTCATGCTATCTATATCTGATTACTAATTGCTGCAACTATAATGGAATGAGTAAAATTGCCAACGGCGTGAGTTCCTTTGTCCGACTTCCTCGGTTGGTCTCGAGGAGGGAAACACCAGGATGGGTTTGTTTGGTGTTAGCTTCAGGTTGGATCCGAATAGGTCTTTCTCATCCCTCTCTGATAAACGCCAGTTGTATCGAGTCTCTATAGGTTGTTTAGTGCTGCTGCGCTGCCGTTTCAGCCCACCATACCTATGTAGGCGAGAGCCGCCGAATTCTAGCCTCGCCGTGTACTGGCCTTAGTACTGACGCTCCTCTTTTTCCTTTGCCCTTTGTTGGCACCCCTTTTGTTTTAGCAGGTTTGAGATCGACGTCGTTAGCAGGGTTACCCTTGCGGTTTGGCCTGGGCAGGGTTATGGACGCCATTGGTTAATCTTCAGGGCTCTTAGCCCCATTTGAATCTTGTCCGTAGTCAGACGCACTTTCGTTTTCAAGGTGATTTGGATCTTTGTACTATATATCTGTATTCTTGACTCATGGAGTCGTGTTGTATATATATATCTGTTCTGTGGGTCCCATCGAGGACTGTTGTGTAATGTTATTACTTTGTTTTCCACCCGCACGAAAGTGCCTGGTGGGCGTCCTTGAATCGTTTCTATGCGGGTTTGGCGGAAAGGGCTAAAACTTGCATAGGGCCGATTCGAGGGTGTTAACCTTGTTGCCATGAAAACTCATCACTTTGTCACTGCTACCTCTTATTTGAACAATCTAGTATATAGGATGCTTTTCACTGACGGGGATGAAAGGGAGATCCTTTTGCCACAGCCTGCTTTGTTTAGTGTTGACAGGAGACCATGGTCGCGCTCCAAGGAGGAGGTGGACGAGCAGCTTCGCTTGTTGGGTTTCTATGAGAAGCACTAGGAGGATGCGCCCTCCTATGATTACTCCGCACATTACGGAGGGGCGTACTCGGGCTTGCACCAGGACGAGGGTACCTCCTCTTCGTACCCCGGTGATACTTCATCCTGGCCAGCTTGGGATTGATACCCACTTAGGCCAAAAGCCTAAGCTTGGGGGGAGGTACGCCGACACCGCACTCATCTCCATATCATGTTGCGTCGGTACTTTGTATATTCATGTTTTTGTTCTCTTTTTAGTTTTCGTTCTTCTTTGCTTTTGCTTTCTAAAAACACAAAAAGACCAAAAATATTTTTGTTGTTTCTCTTTGGTTTGCTTCTTCTTTTTCCCTTGGTTTGCTTTTTCCCTTTTCGCTTTGTTTGAACTATTCAAAAAACCCAAAAAGATTTTGCTTTGCTTGTTTTTCTCTTTTGAATCTTATTTAAAAATCGAAAACACCAAAAATATTTGTCGTTCTTCTTTGGTTTTTGCAAGTTTGCTACAGGGTTCGGCAGTTCTCAGCGGATTATTGGTTTCATATTATTATTCAAGCCACACAAGTGAAGAGCAATAATGAGGATCAATGACAACTTGAGGCGTGGTAAGAGGCTGGTAACGAACTCTATTTGTTTTCATTTTTGTACATATACTCATCACTGTGGGCGTTCTTAGTCTGTTCATGTAGAGTGTATGTTTTCTTTGGATGCTTAGTAGTTCTTGCTTTCTTATGATTAGCTCCAGCTCGCTAATAGTTTGTAGCATGTCTCATGAATGTTTGCTTGCATTGCTCTATTCATAAATTGGTATGACATCGTGGTATCCTCCTCTGAATGTTTCATTTGATTGACTTGGCACATGCTCACACATGCACATGACTATAATAATAAGCCTCGATGAATTATTTTGCCTTGAGGATCTTGAATCACCTTCATGCCATGAGTAGTCCTGTTTTGTTGCAAGCACGATAATGACAGATATTGCTCTCTCGTTTGTCGCTCCCTTACTATTGCTAGCCTTCACTTTCACTGAGTATGTTTTACTCAAGTTCCAAACGCCCTAAACCAAATACTTCCAAAGTGTCCACCATACCTACCTATTAGCATCATTTGCTACTCCTGTGCGTATTCATTATGCCTTGTTTTCTTCCGAATAAAATGTTTGCTTGTTATGGGAAATTTAGTTAGTAAAGCTCTCACGAACTTGATGGCACACTTTATTTTCCGTACTTAATAAACCTGAACCATTGTGAACTCTCCATGAAAGTTATATGCTTGCAAATTATAGGCTGGGGATTAGCAGAACCGTGCTGTCACCGGGAACGCTTTCAACACTTGTAAATATATACCAAGTTGATACCTTGCTCTTTTGTTTGCGGATGTCATCGGTGTGAAATAAAAGGGGAGCTTGTAAGTCCATGGAGTTATGTATGTGAGTTAGAGAAACGCCTGGGCCGCTAGTCTAATCCATGCTGACATGGTGGAAACCTGCAGCGTAACCATAATGATATCTATGAAGAATTCTTCTTATAAAAAAAGAGAGTTATAGATATTGAGAAAAAGAAAAAAAGAGAGTTTTATGAAAAGAGGAAAGAGAAAAAAAAGCACCATTTTCCCATGGTAAATAAGAAAATTGCTGAGATACTCATTGTCTGCTTGCCTTGTCATTTTAATATGGGGATTCTTCCGTATCATCGGGCAAGGGGTACCCCGTTGGCGGTTCTCAATGATACGCACATACTTACAATGACAAGAACTTACTGGTAACTAAAGTTGAGTAGCATGAGGAGCGGCCCTCGTACTCAAGGGACTTGGGATTTTCAGTTTATAGTCTGTCAAGCATATAACTCAGATTGGACCTCACTTTCACCTTAACCACGTTAAATATGCTTATGATAGGGGCAATGAGAGCTCAAAGCTAACAAGTACCATACTTTCAACATTTGGAAGCCTTTCAAAATTATTCAAAACCTTTTCCTTTACTTGTTGAGTCTCCACTTATTCTCCGAGCACCTTCTTGAGAGCATAGTTGTCATTCTTTGTGTTTGTTCCAATACTTGATTATTTGTGTTATGACTTTGATGCTTGAATTCTTGATATCTTTACTTCTAGTCATCACTTGAACTTCAGAGGTGCCTGGACATTCATAATCAAAGGCAAGCGAGATACCACTCTATCATACCTTTTTATGAGCATTGTAATGTTGCTTATGTTTGTGCTTTATGCTACTTATTATTCTTGAGTTGGAATCTCTTCATAGCTTGCAATGACTATTAAGTAGACTCAGTTGCATACTCTTTATTATGGATTGTCTAAGTAGTTGATCACATTGCTGAGAATATTTACATCATATGAAGCAAATGTGTTCGTGAAAGTTCTTTTATTGCACTCAGTTTTCAACTGAATTGCTTGAGGACAAGCAGTAAGCTAAGCTTGGGGGGAGTTGATACGTACAAAACGTATCTACTTTCCCGAACACTTTTGCTATTGTTTCTCCTCTATACTTGTGTGATTTGGATGCAACTAATGCGAACTGACGCTGTTTTCAGCAGAATTGTCTTGTTGTCTACTTTTTGTGCAGAAAATCAACTATCAGGAAAAATCCCGGAAAATATGCCAAAAATCCTATTTCACCCGAAGACTCCAGGAGCTAGAATAGGATACGGAGAAGAGCCCTGGGGTGGCCACACCACCTGGTGGCGCGGGCAAGGCCTGACCGTGCCAGGGGGTGGTGTGGGACCCCCAGTCACCCCCTCGCCCTCTTTCTTCACCTATAAGGAGCCTTCTAACCTAAAAATATCAGGGGGTTCGACGTTTTTCCAGAAGGAGTTCCGCTCCGCCGCCACCACCAGATTCCACGAAACAGCACCAGAAACTCCGTTCTGGCACCCTGCCGGGACGGGGAATTGGAGGAGATCATCGCAATCATCATCACCATCGCTTCTCCATCGACCATCCATGTTTCCCCTATCTATGAGTGAGTAATCCCCCGCTGTAGGCTATGGGGATGGTAGGGATTGGATGAGATTGTTCATGTAATGGCATCAGATTGTTAGGGCATAGTGCCTAGTATCTCTTATTAGTGCTTTATGACTTTGTTGCGACTTGTTGTGCTTAATGCTTCTCACTAGGGCCCGAGTGCCATAATTTCAGATCTGAACTTATTATTGATTCATTATGATAGTATTGTTTTTGGTCTTATCATACACACGTTGTTGTCCGGAACCTATGGCCCCGAAGTGACAGAAATCAGGATAACCGGAAGGGAAAGGCTTTGATGTGAGGATCACATGTGTTCACGGAGTGTTAATGCTTTGCTCCGGTGCTCTATTAAAAGGAGCACCTTAATGTCCAGTAGTTCCCTAGAGGCCCCGCTGCAAACGGACTGGCAGGACAAAATATGTTGTGCAAGTTCTCATTGCGAGCACGTATGACTATATATGGAACACATTCCTAGGATTGTCTAGTACTTGGATGTTTTATCTTATTTATCTACAATTGCCCTATGTTCTAATTGCTATGTGAATTGTCTTGTCCATGCAACGCCCGTCCATCCATCCCTATGCCTACTGCACTCGAATTCCACTGTTTACTGCTTTTGTTACTACTGTCTTTGCTTTACTACTGCTGTTACTTTGCTATTCCTACTACAAAACTGTTGCTACTGATAAACTGCTGTGAGCAAGATTGTTTCCAGGTGCAGCTGAATTGACAACTCAGTTGTTAAGGCTGATAAATATTCTTTGGCTCCCCTTGTGTCGAATCAATAAATTGGGTTTCACTTCCCTCGAAAATACTGCGATACACCCCCTATACTTGTGGGTCATCAATTAGCAACTCCACATTCTATGAAAGCATGCAGGAAGGAAGAACACCGTTAACAAGATTGCATCGGTAACAAAGAGTAAGACAGATCGCATCGGTTTACAAAAGGCTACTAGTATGGAATGTAGCAACAGTTGATAATCAAAGGCAGATTGTGAAGCAAGGTTGGATGCAATAGATAGACAAATAATTACATACACATCCTATGGTATTACGAAAACCCCAAACATGTGAATCCTAGTTTGAATTTTTAGAAGAGGATAGACAAACATTACACTTCCTTACCAGAAAAGGGAGGGTGTGTGGGTAAGAAGAAAAATGGAAGCAGTCCTACTCTCACGTTTAGTTTTTCCCTAGTATACATAGCTACCAAAATATTTTCTAGACTGACAACGACCATCTTGGCTGAGATCCTGAAGGGCAGAATGGCTCTAATACCAATTGTAATACCTCGGACATTACACTCTAAGTTCAAGCCTGGACGAACCCAAAAGTGGATAAGTGATTCTACCGCGGAGGCCCAAGGCCACCCACGTGTAGGCCCGTCGAAGCAGACCAGGGCACGGTACCGGCCGACCACCTTATCCACTTTCAAGAACATCAGGACAAGAGCGAGCAATGTAAGCGATAGGTAACACGACCACGACATACACAAATGAGTATGTATGTCTGCGACTTACAGTAGACATCAGAGTTACGCAATCTAAAAGAAATAGAAATATTACAATGTCATACAGAAACATCCAAATATCCTAGATAGAGATAATAGTTTAGGATACCTCCTCATACATCACACACCAGAGTATCAAGCGGAAGCGGAATACAAGATCCGATTACAGATAAGAAGAAAATCAGCATAAGATGCCACAGAACTAAGCACATCCCGCCCACAGATCTCATGGATCTCCATCCCCGGAATCTCTACACCTGATGGTCATTGCCACCTTCATCGGTCTCTTCGACCCAGTAGCCTTCCTGAGAGTATACATGTCCACCTAAACCAAATATTTATCGTGTGAGACCCTAGGGGTACTCAGCAAGTCTTAATGCAGCTAAAAGGAACAACCTGGGGGTGACACAATTACAGCGAAAGATAATATCTATAAATAGCTATAGAGACTCGCTACACATTCGCCCAACTAGAGATGGACAGACGCCCGTTGATTAATAGCAATAGTTATATAAGTAACATAAATAACCTCGCCCATCCTCCTTCTCGCTTACCTACAAGAAGGCGGAAGAACATCCCATGCGTTGGCACTTTTATTAACCATTCCATTAGTGTTGCACTAATTAGTAGTCATGTCTTAGTCAAATTAAAGGTGGTACTTTAGTTATGCTTGTATATGATCGAGAAACTGTGCTCCAAGTTGTCCATAACTGCGGACACGGATTTCAGAAATATTTACCCTGCAGGGGTGCATAAATAGCAACACACACACGATCGACGTCGGGAAGAACCAAATAAAACGCAACGAGGCCTCACGACAATGCATTCACATGATTCATAAATTATTTCAGGGGGCTACCCCAATAAGCTACCTGCAACAAAGTTGGCTGGCTCCGAGACGGACCCAGGGTTTGTGACGACGGCGGTAAATGACTGGGAACCCGAAAGTGTGACTGGGCTTGTCCATACAGCATAAACATGGCGCGAGATCTTAAACAGTGTAGGTGCTCCACGCACAATCGTAAATAAAGTAGTAAAGCATGGCATAAGTACATGATAGTAATAAAGCTCAAAACTAGTTTGTGGCCCTAAGAAATAAAGTGTGAATCAAGCTCAGGCAAAGGGGGATTCATAGGGTCTCCCGTATGTGGATAATGCGAATAGTTAAGGAACAGGAATCAAGTACTCGGGGTCCTACGAGACACAAGCGAGCTTAAAGAACCAAATAGCAGATAATGCTCACCGATGCCTCTTTCATTAGTTCTCTACTAATATTAAGTTGTTTAGGTACCTCATTATCCAAATACTCGCACAAACCCTACACATGCAATTCTACGACTCGCATGGCTCAAACAACTCCTGTAGTAATGGCTCATGGGATGGAGGAACAAGCTTCAGTGGGGTTTAAAATTAAAGGCTATGCAATACTTGGGATTCAATTTAATGCAATCGTGACTCAATGATGCAAGAGTAAGATAGAAGCATAGGTACTATATGTATGCAAGCATGGGGAATTGCTTGCCTGGCAGTTCTGTTGCCGAATAGGAAGGATCCGGGTAATACTCCTGAGGCTTATGATATTCTCCTTGCTCAGTGTCTATCCGGATAAAAAACAAACACACAAGGGGCCGAAATAAATATATTACACAATCATATAAATAATATGCAACACGGAAATAAGTATGCCATGATGGAATGATGCACAATTTACATGGCATAGCATAGCATGGTATGGGTGAGGTGTGGGGTACAAGAACAAAGCATTTTATTAAGTTTTAGTCATGTTTTGCTCCCATAAACATTGCTGTATACTTAATATTTATATGATGCATGCTTCAATTCATATAATGGAATGCATAAACAAAACGGGCTAGCTCAGCAGATTTTTGGAGGAAGATTGCGAGCGTTCTGCTGCACCATTTTGGTCGAGGTTTGGATCTGCTTGAATATGGGACATTAGGGAGTAACATGTGTGTTTTGAGTTTATCTGGAGATCGATTGTAGCTTCTGTGAAATGTCGATGAACAGAGTGGTTTGCATGTAGGCTAACTGTCGAATCTGGCAGAGTTTCTCCAAAGAGAAAGGGCCAACTTGAGGAGGTCGAGGCTGGAGATTGAGAGCTCCGTTTGGGGTGTCATTTGCGGCTACGGGTAGATGGTACAACCGGCTACATATGAAAGCAAACAAATATATAAACGATGGTCTGTCTCTGAGGTGAGCTTGCTCGGAACAGAGCGCGAAAATAAAGGCGATGAGCTATTTCTCTAACAGAGATTACTACGAGCGCGTCTCGACTTAGGAGGATGATTGTGAGAGATTTACACCCAAGTTTTGCGCGACATTTGATGCTAAGGAATAGTGGTACATCAGAGAGTATCTAGGGGTGAAGATCATGGCTGGAGATGTACCATAGAGGTGACTGGAAAGCAGGGAATAGAGGTGCGCGCTGTTGTTGCTGTCGAACTACAGGTACGCACGGCGTGCACACGAGTGGAATTCTGGCGACGACGACGGGGATTACGCTACGGAGATGGTGCAAGAAGGAAAAGGAACGGAGAATTGAACCTCACCTTGATCAATTCCTGCCGAAATCGGGTTCGGAGGTGGACGAAGGCCGGGGCGATGGAGACGGAATGCTCCTTCTTGGCCTGAACAAAGACGATGGAGAGGAAGCAGTCTCGTGCGGCTCGGCTACTTTGCAACTTCACAGGGGACGGCTAAGGCGCTAAGAAGCAACCTACAGTCTCAGAATCGCTCGGCATGGACAGAGATGAGAGCTGGTTCGAAGCTTCAGGCCCCAGCCATGGAGTTCCTTCAGGAGGATGAGAAAACAGAGAGGGGAGCAGCGCGGGTTGGGGAAGAAGGGATTTGCGCTAGGGTTTCCGAGGCGAGGGCTGATAAGATCGGGGAGTCACGCGCGCGGCATGAGGCGTGACGCTGCACACGGCGAGGGGACGACCACCTGCTCGCTGTTGTTTAGCTGTAGAGGACGAAAGACAGCGACGAGAGAAGATGCACACAAACGGGAGGGGTGTCCGTCGGCTGGAGGTTAAGTGGCTAGCTGTTGGGCTTGCAGGGCTGGATCAGGTGGGGTGTGTTCTTAAGATTTTTCTTTGGTGGTTCTCAATTTTCATAAAACCTTGATAAACCCATATGATGAAAACCAAACATAACAAGGAGGGAATGAAGCACCATGCATGAATGTGTGTTATGGCACCACAACTGCACTAGAATCTGCATAAATTATATTTGGGACACCGATTTATCTTTCCATCATGAGTATATTCAGAAAAATGTGTGTAGTTGAAATAAAGACCAAGATTTAGTGTGTATGAGCCACTATAGACGGCATGGCCTTGTAAAACAATCATACACACAAGCTAGAATAAAGTCATGACAAGTTGATAAAGAGGAAAACGACACCCATAGCACACAAAAGCGGCCAAGGTGGCTCCCACATTAATATTGTAAAAACAATACTAGATCAAGCATGGAAGCAAAGCTAAAATGAAAAGACCCATACCCAATTATTTATGAGCTAGAGATAAATACCAAAGAAAAAGCATTTACTCATATTTAACTAGGATGGTGGAATTGGTGGATGGACACAAAGGATGGTGGAAAAATGGAAGGAGGAATTGTAATAGATATACCCCTTGACTCAACTTGGGCATTAAGCATTATATCAAGAAGAAAATACAATATATCAAGAGGCAACTACAAGTGATGCAATAATGCATATGAGATAAGAACACAAAAAGAGTGATTTTATATGATGCTCAAATGCAATGTGGCATGGTGACATGAGCATGATATAATGATGATGCAATTAATAATAAGTAGAAAGTAGCATTATGTAGACTAGGCAAATAGCATTACAATTGTTAGACAATTGGGATGCTACACCCAATAACCGTCATTGTATCTATTCTGCGATGGGTAAGCATGTTGGTGCTGCACCACTGGTCCTGCAATTTGCTGCTGCTGAGGTTGGTTCTGCACTTGATGTTGATGCTGCTGCTGCCCCCTCCAACCGAGCGATGTACTTGATGGTTTGGGTTAACCTGGATGGCATTGCCGCATCTAGCATTCCTCTGAGCCACATTGCCCTGGCCGGGATATCATTGTCCACGATTACCACATCCAACACTTCCTTGCCCAGCATTGCCCTGGACTGGTTTGCCTTTCCCGACAACATTCGGGTCATAATCCATTAACTATTTGTTCTTTCTACCAGAGGTCACACTTCCCTCACTCCTTGGGCCTGTGCCGGGTGAAGATGCTACCCCGGAAGATTTTGCTGGAGCACCCCCAGCCAAGTGAACGACGTGGGAGCCACGTGCTCTTGTCGGGTTTGCCCCGAGGAGTTCTTTATTCTGCTCATTCGTAATGCACACTAATTCATTCACTCTATCCTCCTGCTTGCACCGGGCCTCGCCAGATAAAGAAGATATCTTGGCCGCTACTGCTGTTGCAACTCTGAGGTTCTTTGCCGGGCTACTGTACTTTGGCACACCTATCGATAAAAGGTTTTCTGATGCTACTGACTTGGATCCACACTTCTTATCTATCTCAGTAATGAGGTTCTTTCCTATGTTCCTTACACCATATAAACGAGTTGGACTTGTAGTGAACTTGTGAACCTTGCTATACTCGCTCAGAGTGATGTTAAACTCCTGCCGAGCCTTAGCTACATCCATAGCTCTCTGGAGCACCTTCTGACGGGTTTCCTCTAGGTCGGACTTTGCCTGAGCCGATCTACTATAGGAGCTACTGGAGTAGTCAACCTCTCTATGGCCTGGTGGAGGATGTTTTCAGGTCTTTCCATAGGAGGAAACCTAGACCTACCATCTTTGGGAGTTACCTCCCCTTCCTCGACAGCTTCTTTGCTAGCCGCATCTCCCGGCGCCATCATCATCACCTCTACACTGCCTGCGGGGAGATTGATATGCTAACCGTGAACTACGTAGAGAGGAAGATCCATATCTATGATGACCCACTACGGGAACCTGAAGGAATCGTCAACCACGACAAGATCTTGTGCGCACCGAAGCTAATAAACTTAGCGTTGTGCTGGAAGGGGCGGTTGCCGAAGTTTCCCACGTTGTCGCTGACGAAGTCCAGCGAGCCGAATTGCTGGACCAAACTGGAGACGATGCACTCACCAGACGCGATGAAGTTTCCCGTCTGGATGAACATACCAGCTAGCGCTGCTGCTGGCCCCACGATGGGCGCCAATTGTCGTGGTGCCACCATGGCATATGTCATGTGATGGCTAATGATGGGGCCGAATGGACGCTAGAGTGGAATCCGGGAGGGATAGTGCGGTGGATGCCACACACGAAGAACACACATAGACATGATATACCTAGATTCGAGGCTCTCCTAGTGAGATAAACTTCGACTCCTGCATCTAGATCTTATAATATGATCGAAGGACTAGTACAATTGCTCCTTGAGCTCAATCGATAGGAAGAAGAAGATGATAGTGCTTATGCCTCTCTCTTTCTCTACTACTTGCTCGTATCTCAAATGAACCGACCCTCTCCTTGGAGGTCCCGGTGCACCTTATAGAAATACGATCAAAGTCATTGTGTTTAAATTGCTATAACATCATACAAGGCAATTCTAGTCCTTAGACCATGAGATCATGTCAATCACTAACACTGGAAGAGTAACTTGATAACATCAAACGTCACACTGTAACAGGGTGACAATAAAGGTGGGTATAGATACTCTGAAGGTGTTATGTAGAGGCTCATGGATCAAGTGTGGGATTTGTCCATCCCGATGACAGATACATAAACTCCGGGCCCTCTCAGTGATATCACATTGAGATAGCTTGCAAGCAATTGATGAGATCACTAGAATGTTATATCACGGGAACAAGAAAAGAGTGCATGTCGGTAACGAGATCAAACTAGGTATGGGGATACCGATGATCAAATCTCGGACATGTAATATATCGCAAGACAAAGGGATTTAGTTACTAATGTTAAAGGTTCTCACGGTTACAGAAGTCATCGTTGAATGTGTAGGAGTCAGTACGGATCTGTAGGTCCCGCTGCTGATTATTGATCGGTGAGGAGTCTCGATCTTGTATGCATTATTCGCAAACTGTAGGGTGACACACTTAAGGGATACCAACACCATTTGGAAAAAATAAGTTTCAGAGAAAAGAATTAGAAAGCGTTGGAATTATTTCAATGGACATCGGAACTGTTTCGGGTGAAATTGCTAAAATTGGTTCTGCATGTGATATTAAAATGTTGCAATGGGTTTTATGTGTATGTTTGTTAATTAAAGTAATTAATAAAATTCTGAATAAAATAAATAAAAGATTTTTATTAAATGAGAGTTTGCATTAAATTTGGTGGAAATTTAATGAAGGTGAGTGGATTTTTGAGTGCAGGCATGGTTATGTGTGTGGGAGCTCCACCCATATGCATGATGGAAGAGGTGGGGGCACCACCTTGGCCTCCGACCATGGGAGGGGCTTCCCCCCTCTACCCTATAAAAGGCCTCCCACTCCTCCTCTCATCTCACACCTCCTCGTGAAGGATCTCTCTACCCCTCTAGAATTATTCCCCCATGGTCCCAGATTAGCAAGATACATATATCTGGTGGCTTTTGTCTGAAAGGAGATACTACTTCTGCTGCATCGCTGGAGCAAGGAGGCGGAGGTTTTTCGGTGGACCGGATGTGTGTGTGATCACGGATGCGCTGCTGATTTGCGGCAGTGGACTTCCTCTCGATCTTGAGACCATCAAGCGTACAACTACATCATCCACGAGTTCAACCTCGTAACACTTTGTCGGTCTTCAAGGGTATGTTCTCTATAGATGTATATCCACCCATTATTTGTATCTAGGTAGATAGATCTTGGTGCTTAGTTGTTCCCATCATAGATTTTTTTTTGTTTTCTATGTTGTGAACCCAACAGTGGTATCGGACCCAGATTTATGCGTAGATGCTTTGCACGAGTATAACTCATAAGAGTATGTGGGCGATAATGATCATGTTATTGCATCTTATATGTATTTTTGATATTGGTGGTATAGTGGGATGAAGCGGTCCGGACTAACTTGACATGTCCTTGCACATGAGACTTGTTCCACGCTTGACATCCAACTAGTTTTGCATAAGTGGCTAGCGAGTGTTTGTCTCTCCTACTATAGTCAATATCTAATTTGAAATGAGTTGCTAATAATTTGGTTACCATCATTGTGATTCCATGTTCATAGGTAAGAACGGTTCTATCTTCAAAAGCCCTAAGCCATGTAAAAACATGCAATTGATAAATTAGAAGCGTCTAGTTTAGTTGTTGTTGGGTGAGTGTCATGATGTGGTAATGTTATAATTTGAAGTATGATTGATACTCTTGGAAATTATAGCATACCCTATGTGTAAGTTCCATAGACCTTGGCCTTACACATAAAGGAATGAAAAAGATCATACCACAATGCACAAGATGATGATCAAGTGCAAACACCATATAATTTCACTTTATGCATATGATGTTTTGTTTGAATCTTATATTGCTTGTATGGCACTTTAGTATAATTATAAGAAGATCCCTCGTATAAATATCTAGATAAAATGTGTTCTTCCTTATACGCACCCTTTAGAAAGTTCGTCATTTCGAGACACCATGTGATGATCAGGTGTGACAGACTCTACGTTCGCATACAACGGGTGTAAGATATTTTTACACACGCGAATACTAAGGTTCTTACTTGGCGAGCCTAGCATGTATAGACATGGCCTTGGAACACGGGCCGAAAGGTTAAGCCTGAGTCATATGGTTGATATCATGACCATATAGATGCTCACCTTAGAAACTACACGGACTCCCATGATGATTGGACTTGGTGTAGTGGATATGGTTCATGTAATCACCAAAAAGACACGAGGGATGTTGTTTTTGAGTGGGAGTTCATTTGTAATTGGATTAGTTGAAGTCAATCTATCATAAACTTAGTCTAAATAAACTTTACAAATTCTATTCTAGATGGCACCACCTGCTTTTAATTTCAATGTGTTCATGGAGAAAGAGAAACTTGCGACGAATGGTAGCAACTTTACCAACTGGGCCACGAATTTTAGGATTATCCTGACTACTGAACAAAAGAATATGTGCTACAAGCACCACTAGCCCCCCACCACCACCATCCCCCGATTCCCTTGACAAGGAAAATAATGTTTACTTGACTCGTCAGGAGGACCACAATATGGTTCATTGCGGCATAATGTATGGGCTAGAGCTAGAACTCCGAAAGCGTTTAGAGAATGGCAATGCCTTTGATACCATGGGTGAATTGAAAATGATTTTTGATACCCATGCTGCCGTAGAGAGTTATGATGCTTCAGAAAAGTTCTTTAGCTGCTTGATGGAAGAGAACAGCTCCATTAGTGAGCATGTACTCAAAATGTCTGGGTACGTCGATAAGCTTGTGTCCTTGGGAATAACGATTCCCATTGACTTAGGCATACATCGCGTTCTTCAATCTCTGCCACCAAGCTACAAGAGCTTCATGATAAACTATAACATTCAGGGCATGAAGAAGTCTCTCCTCGAGCTTCTATCAATGCTTAAGACTACTGAAGTGGAGATCAAGAAAGAACATCAAGTGTTGATGATCAATAAGACCACTGGTTTCAAGAAAGAGAAGAAGGGTAAATAGAATGGTAAGAAGGGCGGCAAATCTGTTGCTGTACCTAAAAAGAAAACCCGAGCTGGCCCTAAGTCTAATACCGAGTGCTATTATTGCAAGGAGACTAGCCAGTAGAAGCGCAACTACCCCAAGTATTTGGAAGACAAGAAGGTCCGCAAGATCAACAAATGTAATACTTGATATACATGTTATTGATGTGTACTTGACTAGCACTCGCAGTTGCACCTGGGTATTTGTTACTGGATAAGTTGCTAATATATGTAACTCGAATCAGGGGTTGCGGAACAAGCGACAGCTAGCAAGGGATGAGGTCAGGATGCGTGTCGACAATGGATCAAAAGTTGATGTGATCGCCATCAGAATGATGCCTCTCCATATACCATCGGGACTAGTTATAAATCTAAATAATTGTTATTTGTTGCATGCGCTAAGCATGAACATTGTATTCGGATCATGTTTATTGTGAAGCGGTTATTCGTTTAAATCCAAAGACAATGGTTGTTCGATTTATATGGATAATATATTTTATGGTCATGCATCTATGATGAATGGTTTATTTATGTTGAATCTTGATAGTAGTGATACACATATTCAAAATGTTGATGCCAAAAGGATTAAACTTGATAATGATATATCTGCATATATGTGGCACTGCCATCTAGGACATATTAGAGTAAAACGCATGAAGAAGCTCCATTCTGATGGACTTTTGGAATCACTTGATTTTGAATCATTTGATACATGTGATCCAAGCCTTATGGGCAAGATGACTAGAACACCTTTTCCGGTACAATGGAATGGGCGACAAATTTACTAGAAATCATATATACTGATGTATGTAGTCCAATGAGTGTACCATCGTGAGGTGGATATTATTATTTTGTTACTTTCACGGATGATTTGAGTAGATATGGATATATCTATTTGATGAAACACAAGTCTAAAACCTTTGAAAAGTTCAATGAATTTCAAAGTGAAGTGGAAAATCATCGTAATAGAAAGATTAAATTTCTACGGTCTGATCATGGAGGTGAGTATCTAAGTTACGAATTTGTCACACACATGAGAGAGTGTGGAATAGTTTCACAACTCATGCCTTCCAGAACACCACAGCATAATGGTGTATTGGAGCGTCGTAATCATACCTTATTGGATATGGTTCGATCTATGGTGTCTCTAACTGACTTGCCACTTTCATTTTGGGGTTATGAAGTGGAAACCGCTGCATGCACTTTAAATGGGGAACCGTCTAATCCGTTGAAACGACGCCATATGAATTATGGTTTGGAAACAAACCTAAGCTGTCATTTCTTAAAGTTTGGGGTTGTGATGTTTATGTGAAGAAACTTTAGCCTGATAAACTCAGACCCAAAGTAGATAAATGTGTCTTCATAGGATACACTAAAGAAACAATTGGGTATTCCTTCTATCATGGATCCGAGGGCAAGGTTTTCGTTGCCAAGAATGGATTCTTCCTAGAGAAGGAGTTTCTCGCGAAAGGTGTGAGTAGTCAGAATGTAGAACTCAAAGAGGTTATTGGACCTTCTATTCATGAAACGGCGAGTGGCGTGGCACCGGAAACAGTTCCAGAGTTAACTTCATCGAATGAAGAAGGAACTAATGATACTGATCATGAAACTACGAAAGAGGACACTATTGAACCTTGTAGGTCAAGCAGGACACGTGTAGCTCCTGAACTATATGGAAATCCTCATGGTTCATGGAATTGATTACCCTGCGATGTATGAAGAAGCGATGATGAGCCCGGATTCTAACAAATGGCTAGAAGCCATGAAATCTGAGATGGGATCCATGTATGAAAACCAAGTTTGGACCTTGGTGGACTTACCTCAAGACCAAAAGGCTGTTGATAATAAATGGATTTTCAAGAAGAAAACTGATGCTGATGGTAATGTGACCATCTATAAATCTCGAATTGTCGCAAAGGGGTTTCGACAAATTCAAGGATTTGACTATGATGAGACTTTCTCTTCTGTAGTGATTCTAAAGTCAGTTAGGATTATGTTAGCAATTGCTGCATATTTTGATTATGAAATATGGCAGATGGATGTCAAAACCGCGTTCCCAATGGTAGTATTGAAGAAGGGTTGTATATGATACAACCAAATGGTTTTGTTGATCCTAAGGATGCTAACAAGGTTTGCAAACTTCAGCGATCCATCTATGGACTAAAGCAAGCATCCTGGAGTTGGAATCTCCACTTTGATGAGGTGATCAAAGAGTTTGGATTTGTCCAAACATACGGAGAAGCTTGTATTTACAAGAAAGTGAGTGGAAGCTCTGGGGCATTTCTAATATTATATGTGGATGACATATTATTGATTGGAAATGATATAGATCTTTTAAATAGTGTTAAAAGTTATCTAAACAACACATTTTTTATGAAGGACCTTGGTGAAGCATCATACATATTAGGCATCAAGATCTATAGAGACAGATCATGACGCCTAATTGGGCTATCACAAAGTACATAACTTGATAATATTTTAAAGAAGTTTAAAATGGACAGAAATAGGAAGGGGTTCTTACCTATGTTGCAAGGCAATACATTGAGTAAGACTCAAAGTCCGGCAATGGTGGAAGAAAGAGAGATAATGGATAAGATCCCCTATGCCTCAGCCATAGGCTCTATAATGTATGCCATGCTATGTACAAGACCATATGTGGCTCATTCTATTAGTTTGACTAGTAGGTACCATTCTGATCCAGGTTCAGAACACTGGATAGCGGTCAAGAATACCCTTAAGTACTTAAGAAGAACTAAGGATATGTTTATCGTGTACGAGGTGAAGAAGAGCTGGTCGCTAAGTGTTATGTCGACGCTAGCTTTGACACTGGTCCAGATGACTCTAAGTCTCAATCTAGATACATATTTCTCATGAATTGCGCAGTAGTTAGTTGGAGGATCTCCAAACAACCTGTGGTGGTGGGATCACAGGCGGAATATGTTGCTGCTTCAGAAGCAGCGCAAGAAGAGGTTTGGATGAAGGAGTTCATAACTGGACTAGGTGTGATTCCTAGCGCATTGGACCCAATGGTGATCTATTGTGACAACAATGGAGGCATAGCCAATGCCAAAGAACTAAGGTATCACAAGAATTTCAAGATATTAAGCGCTGGTTTCACTCCATCCGCTAGCATGTCAAGGATGGAGATATAAACATTTGTAAAGTAGATATGGATCTGATTGTAGAATATCCATTGACTAAAGTTCTCCCTAGGGAAAACATGATCAACACTAGAACTCCATGGGTGTTAGATTTATCACTATGTAAACAAGATTATTGTCTCTAGTGCAAGTGGGAGACTAAAGGGCATATGCTGAGAGGCAATAATAAAGTTCTTATTATATTATTCCAAGTATATGATAGTTATTTATTTTGCATGCTATAATTGTATTAATTGGAAACATTAATACATGTGTGTTTAATAAACAAAATACAAAGTTCATAGTAATGCCTCTCATATAAACTAGCTCGTTGATTAACAATATGATCAAGGTTTCCTAATCATGGACATTTGATAAATAACGAGGTACAACATTGGTGGAATGATGTGATGAGAATTCATCTGAAGTATAGCAATATGATCAAAGTCATTGTGTTTAAATTGCTATAACATCATATGATGTAATTCTAGTCCTTAGACCATCAGATCATGTCAATCACTAACACTAGAATAGTAACATGATAACATCAAGCGTCACACCGTAACAAGGTGACAATAAAGGTGGGTTCAAATACTCCGAAGGTGTTATGTAGAGGCTCACGTATCAAGAGTGGGATTTTTCCACCCCGATGACGGATAGATATACTATGGGCCCTCTCGGTGATATCACATTGAGATATCTTGCAAGCAAGTGATGAGATCACTAGAATGTTATATCACGAGGACGAGAAAAGAGTGCATGTCGGTAACGAGATCAAACTAGGTATGGGGATAACAATGATCGAATCTCGGACATGTAATATATCGCAAGACAAAGGGATTTAGTTACGTTAAAGGTTCTCACGATCACAAAAGTCATCGGTGAATGTGTAGGAGTTAGTACGGATCTCCAGGTCCCGCTACTGATTATTGTCAAACAGGGGTCTCGATCATGTCTGAATTATTCATAAAGCATAGGGTGACACACTTAAGGGGTACCGACACCATTTGGAGCAAATATGTTTTAGAGAAAAGAATTATAAAACGTTGGAATTATTTCAATCGACACCAGAATTGTTTTGGGTGAAATTACTGAAATTGGTTCTACATGTGATATTGAAATGTTGCAATGGGGTTTTATGTGAATGTTTGTTAATTAAATTAATTAACCAAATTCTGAATAAATTAAATAAAAGAGTTTTATTAAATGAGAGTTTGAATTAAATTTGTTGGAAATTTAATGGAGGTGAGTGCACTTTTGAGTGGAGTCATGTTTATGTGAGTGGGAGATCCACCCACATGAATGATGGAAGAGGTGGGGGCACCACCTTGGTCGCCGGCCATGGGAGGGGTTGTCCCCCTCTCCCCTATAAAATTCCTCCCACTCCTCTCATGTCACACCTCCTCATGAAGGATCTCTCTCCCCCTCTAGATTTATTCCTCCATGGTCCCGGATTAGAGAGATAGATATTCCCGGTGGCTTTTGTCTAAAAGGAGTTGCTGCTTCCGCTGCATCGCTAGAGCGAGGAGGCGGAGGTTGTTCAGTAGACACGACCTGTGTGCGATCACAGATGCGCTGCTGATTTGTGGCGCTGGACTTCCTCTCGATCTTGAGATTGGCAAGCGTATGACTACATCATCCACGAGTTCAACGTTTTAACACTTTGACGGTCTTAAAAGGTATGTTCTCTATGGATGTATATCCACCCGTTGTTTGTATCTAGGTATATAGATCTTGGTGCTTAGTAGTTCCCATCATAGGGATTTTTGTTTTCTATGCTACAAAACAAACAGATACGGTTGGATGCAATTGAGGAAACAGTCAACATTGTCCAAACACAATTCACTGACATACAAACAAGTATCCTAGCTTTGGCAGAGTCTGTGAATGGTTTGAGGCTGCTAGTGGAGCAACAACAACAACCATATGCTGAGGATGATAATGCCAGCATCAATGATGGTAATATGGATGTTTCCCCTATGGTTGGAAATGGTCGTGGTGGTTCTCATGGAAGCCATGGACGTGGCTTTCCCCCATCGGTGCTCAACATTTTCCCCTACATGCAGCTGCACCGCCCGATGATGGATTTGTAGGGGTTCCGCGCATAAAAACAATAAATTTTACTCTACGCCCCTGAATCCCTGAAGATGCCAAGACCTATCTATTAGTAATGCAGTAACGGGAGGGGCTTTTCGCGAATTTACCCTTGAAGACCGAAAAGCGTTGTCAACGCTCAGGAGAGTGTGGTTGATGTAGACGAGCCGAAGCCGACCTCAAGGTCGTGATGAAGTCCTTGCGCTCCTTTTGGCTCCAACGACTTTAGTGCCTCAAGTGCGACACCTCGCGGGGAGTTACACACGTCCGGTGCCTGACGATGACTCCCGCTTCCCCGATCCAGCAGCAGTTGCGGAAGTAGAGCTCCCGGATCCGAATCCCGCAGCACGACGGCGCTCCACGGTGAAGATGTCTCTCGCTCGCGCAGTCCAGACTTGGGACCACGGTCACGAGAGAGAGAGGGGGAGAGAGAAAATATCAATTAGAGGTCCTTCCAAAAGTGGGGAGACCTTTATTGATTATTGGTTGTATTTTTCTAGGCCAAATACCCCACTTTATATAGGGGGAGGGGAGGTACTACCTCCCCTCAAGTCCCGGGGTGGGACTAAAGGATAGGAGGGGGGAGGAGGTGGCCGCCGGCCACATAGTGGGCCCCGCAAGGGTGCTAGGCCCAGCCGGCCTCCCCCTTTGGCCCCTCTCCCTCTCTCCTTTCCCCTAATGGGCCCTCTCCCTCCGGAATTGGCCCATTAAGCCTTTTTGACCTTTAATTGATTTTCTCTTTATTAAACAATTATGAATAAATGATTAAATCAATATTTAACATTCATTCACATATCATTTAATCTCCGTGGCCATGGAACACCTTCCACCTCCACTCCGGACAACCTCCGGACTTACCGAAACCCTTCCGATTTTCTCCCTTCTTTTCTTCGGCGATTCTACCGATCCTATAAATGCTCTCTAAGCATCATCAAGCCCTTAAGCGTGATACCCCACTGTTCGGGAACACTCCAGACATGGTCGGGACACTCCCGCACCAATGATCTACAGAGGGACCTGGATGGCCATGTGACCCCTATGCGTTCCACGAAGATTTTTCGTCGTTTGAACCGGGACAGTCGCGTCTTATTCCCTTTGTCACTCGATACTTGCATTTCCCGAGATCTGATCAATGACATCACCATGTCGTTTTCAATCTCGTTACTGAACAACGCTACTTGTCTTGTTCTGACAAGTGATATCCCGTGATCTAATCACACGCTGCGCAGCTATTGGATATAACTTCTCCGAGTGGGCCCTTGAGTATCTTCCCGTCACTTGGACAGACAAATCCCGCTCTTGACATATATTGCCTCTACGGTTTCCTCCGAGTACCCGAACACCCCTTTATAACCACCGTTTTACCAGATGGCGTTTGATGCTATCTAAGCACTCTCGAGAGACAGTGATTGATATAGTCTCACGGTCTAAGGAATAGTCTACGAGGGTCCTTTTCTAATCATCGTAACTTGAACTTCGTGACATGATCGAATCACGATGTTTAGGTTGGGTATTGGTTCATCAACTCATTCACAGAATTAGATGACCTCATTTCCAACTGGCATGAATGCCACATGATCAGAAACATGATCATCTGTTGACCAATGAACCAGTGACTAGAGTTTCACTGGGAGCCCCTGGTTTGTTTGTATATCACACGTGTATTGATGTTTCCACTCAATACAGTTATAGCATGATATAAAACTTAATCATAAACTATATGAAATATGATAATAGTCCTTACTACTATTTGACTCTAGGGCATATTTCCAACAGTCTCCCACTTGCACTAAAGTACAAATACACTAGATGCATTTGTTCTTAATCATTGGCACCATATATCCGGTACCCTGAACATGCTTGCTCATGGAAGACGTTTAGTCTTGGGTCTGTACTTTACAGTCCCAAATCCTTTGCAACTTACTAATGTCACTTTGATTGACATTAATATTCTACCATCTCATGATAGCATCTGTGTGAATGCATCGCTGCTATGGCAGTAGAACGAGGCCTGATTTCAGGAGCCTACAGTGATGTTAGATCAACCTCGAGGGCTTTCTCATGGGCACTGTGCCCTGGGACACATCATTCTACATTAAACACAAATTAGCCCCGCCATAACATTATACAACACTTTAGATGGTACCCTTATCTATTATTATAAATGTATTCATCGAAACACTAGTGCACTCGGTGCAACTTTCGATATTTTGTTCACCTCGCTTCCTATTTGACTTTGATTGGTATCTATAGGAGTTTCCAACATATTCCCTTATAACATAATACTTTATGTTTTAAGATATGTCATCCTTTATGGATTTGGAAGATATGTCTACAGTTTTCTACTAGACACTGCGGACAAAACATAGCTCAACGTTCTGTGATTCAAACTTAATCACTTTCAAACGTTCCTTATTTGGATCACATATTATGCTAAGTTATCATCATGGTTTTCTAAGATAGAACCTATGGCTCAACATAGTGGATGACGATCATCCTTTTCTTTCTTTTAACCATTGATGTTAAACTTAATGCTATTCCTAATTTGAGTTGTTAAGGATCAGTTCCTTAATTAACTTCTATTCCGAAACCCTTTTCAGAATCCCTTAAGGAATACTACATAATATCATAATACATCTATTATCAACTTCTACACCTTATGAATCATTATTCATAAGTATTTGCGCCTTTCATCCTTAACATACTTAAGAATTACTTCGATAAGCTCCCACTCAAAATATGTTCCTACATATTTGAATTCGAGTCTTATATTGCTCCCACATAAAAATATGTCAATCAGATATTGTTTCAGGAAGACTTTCATAGCTCCCACTCAATTTTATGCAAATTGCATATCTCCTTACTATTTTTAATAACTTCAAAATCCTTTGATTAAATATCAAACTTGGAGATTTATTTTGAGATACTAGTACTTTACTAGTTTTAAATCCACTAGACATTTAGCACACATGAATCAAATTCATTTGAATTCATCCAATACTTGACAAATTGTGCTTTTGTTATTCACCCCTTTTTCCTACTATGGCTTTGCAGTCATTTGGGAAAATTCCAAGTAACTCCTTTTACTTGTGAGATTCAGCAATGAATTGCTTTCTAATCTCAAGTGAATTTTGCTTTTAGGATTTCTCATAATTCTAGTTTACCATTATTTCCTTTGTAGTTTGTAGGTATGTCATATTCCAAAAATCATGACAAGTGATTCACAAATGTCTCCATACAAGATATGGATTACATTTTTGAATCCTACTTCATATAGTGGAAAAACAATAGTGGAGGGAAAAACACAATGATCAAAATCATTGATTCTTTATTTCCGTGAAGAGAATCGTTCAGGAACGCTGTTCGTTGCGCTTCTCAACACTCTGATGCAGGGTTTTGAATCCTCATCGTGTTTTACACTATTTTCCATTTGCTCCATAATTGAGAAACTTCACTAGAGGTGAGCTTTCTCAAGAATGCACCAAAATCCTAGCAATACGAATCTTGCTTCCTTTTTGGTTTGAGCTATGGGTTTTGTATTCAAAGTTTCCAATGAATACTCTACAAGGACTTATTTGCTATTGTTTTGGTTATATCAAATAACCCCAAAACTTTCACGAATTCAAATGGTTCACTAATTCTAATTGAGTGCTAACTATTTCTAAGCTAATGGTCTCTACATATACACTACAACAATTTATTTGGTGCCTTCTATTCAACCCCCTTTGATATCTAATATCACATTGTGATGCTTTGTATTTTGACGTTTCAAAGCAATTTGCATTCCACAATTTCTTTCATGCCATTCTTATAAAGTTGAATTTCATTACTATTGATCAAATCATAGCAATTAGATTCTCCTTTACATTTATACCCTTTGTTGATGAAACACTTTGATCAAATTAAATAGTTTCATATTCATGTTTTCTTTGGCAAACTACTTTACACATTTAAACAATCATTTAATGATAACTACCATTTTTATTAAACATAATACATCGAATACGTATTCTATTTAGCAATTCTTTAAACACTTTGTATTCAAGTAATACACGGTGTTCAAGTTATTTTGCCCAACTTAGGCATGATTTATATGTGATGAGAAATCGAATAACCTTCACATATTATCACATAACTTTGAATTTAAACAATGGTTTTTCATTCGCTAATGAACATATCATTAAGTTGGGTATTTTAAACAAGGCATTTTAATGTTTTACAAATGTTCATACATTATCAATTAGTTTCAAACAACAAGGATAATTCACACATAATCAAACAAGATATGAACATGAATAGAAATCATTCATAAAAGCAGAACAACTGTTTGTTACAAACTCATATGAATAACCGTCTCACGAATTGTGAGACACACTAAAGAAGTTCACAATCTCTTGATTACAATAATCATCCTAAAACACAAACTAAATGATAAATGTAGAGGGAGAGTGTCGTCGGTCATCATCATCATGCTCGCCATCAACACGCAATGTCACCTCCTCTCCAGCAAGCACCTCTCATGCAGAAGGACCTGTTTTCAGCAAAACAGAACAAGTATCAGATATACTTAACACTGCAGTGTGTTTGCAAGATTATAACATTTATAAAATTGTATATGAAATATATACCTTGGTCATCGATGACCTCTCCAGTGATTGGTTCAACCTTTACGTTCCGGAAACGTAATATGAACTCATGGAAATCCAATGCTTCCGTATCACCACTCATGATGCTACTCCATACATGTCCTTTGTAGCTGGGAGGCAATGACCAAAGCAGTACGTCTATCGCAAATGGATCAGCCATCCAGTAATCCACGAAGTAAACCAGTCTCGTGTGTGCATCAAGCATGCGCTCCAAGTGACTCTTCAGACATGTATGCTCCTCCATCTGTATGGAAAGGAACTCTCCAAGCAACTCGTGCTTCCACATGTGCATATGGCCTATGAACTCTGCTCTCAGCTGATCCACCATCGAATATGGGTCAAGATCACCCATGAACGGATGTAGTTCATCCACCATCCCGTAACGCATTATTATCTGAATGTAAGTGGACATCTCTTGGCGATAGTAGCGGTCTGCTAGTTCTTTTGGAGTCTCATAGTAGTCTAGCTCAGTCAAATCCATCGTGCGGTGTATGTAGTCTACCACATGATTCCTAGTAAGGAGATCATCTAGGCTCACAAGCCAACTAGGGAAGTTGGATCCATCGAGTCTAAGTTTCTCACCCTTTACCCAATCCTCAATGGCAAAGTAAGCTTCACGGTGAGTCATCTACATTTATAATTGCAAAAGGAATTTAGACTAAGTTTATAATTAAATGAGTTAATAATAACTCCACTCGGAAACACCTATACCCATTGAGGGTTCCTAGTGATAACACGACCCCTATCAGCCACATCTCCCCCGATCGTCATGGCCATCAATGTGGGTTCAAGGGTGGACGCTAAACGTCGGTCACATCATTCATGCGACTCGTGCTCGATCTTTCGACTATCCGTGTTCCGAGGCCACGTTTCTCTAGCATGCTAGGATCGCCAACTCAACCTTAGTGTATTCGCTGTGCAACATGGCTTACACCCACTGTATGCGAACATAGATATGTATGACACCTAGGCCTGTAACCCTGGATCGCCTCATATCGAAGAACTTTCTTGGTGATGCACACTAAGGGGGAACACAATCGTTGGTAATTTTAACAGGGATCATCTTATTAGGCTACCGTCGAGTATCTAATACTAGCACACAATAAGACATACAAACAATAACATTGAATGTAAATGCTATGTGATATGGTTCTTCACGTCGTGATCTCCATCCGTCGTCACCGGGTTCCGATGCCAGGGTTCCGGCGCCGTAGACACCAGGGTACCGGTGTCATTCCGGCGTGGTAGTTTGTCATTACCGTGACTATCTACTACTATGCAACAAAAGGTAATAACTTTACCTTTGCCACAACCATATCACAAAGCAACGCCCCCCTGCAAAACAAAGTTAGACGCCTCTACTTTATCTTTGCATGTTTTACGTGGATGAATGGGCTTTCGCACAAGAACCGTTCTTACCTACGAACTTTCAGCACAACGCTGATCAAGTAGTTGTCTCTACTACACCCCTTTCGGGGCCCTCTGTTGCAAATGGTATACTAACTAATGCGAGAGAGACAGACACCCCCCTAAGCCACTTTATACGGTACAAGCCGTATGTCAAGCGTGGACCAGTCTCGCGAATGAACGTGTAAAGTCGATTGGGGGCCGCTTCATCAAGTATTACTGCGGTATACACAAGTACACGTGGGAGGGTAACAACTAAAAGATCAACGCCCACACGCTACATCTCGTGTGTTCTACCTGTACTAGCATTACTAAGCATAGATCTAGCTCTGATACCACTGTAGGGGTTTCGCGCATAAAAACAATAAATTTTACTCTACGCCCTTGAACCCCTGAAGCTGCCAGGACCTATCTATTAGTAATATAGTAACGGGAGGGGCTTTTCGCGAACTTACCCTTGAAGACTGAAAAGCGTTGTCAACGCTTAGGAGAGCGTGGTTGATGTAGACGAGCCGAAGCCGACCTCAAGGTCGTGATGAAGTCCGTGTGCTCCTTCTGGCTCCAACGACTTGAGTGCCTCAAGTGCGACACCTCGCGGGGAGTTACACATGTCCGGTGCCTGACGATGACTCCCACTTCCCCGATCCAGCAGCAGTTGCGGAAGTAGAGCTCTCGGATCCGAATCCTGCAGCGCGACGGCGCTCCGCGGTGAAGATGCCTCTCGCTCGCGCAATCCAGACTTGGGACCACAGTCACGAGAGAGAGAGAGAGGGGGAGAGAGAAAATATTAATTAGAGGTCCTTCCAAAAGTGGGGAGATCTTTATTGATTATTGGTTGTATTTTTCTAGGCCAAATACCCCACTTTATATAGGGGAGGGGAGGTACTACCTCCCCTCAAGTCCCGGGGTGGGACTAAAGGATAGGAGGGGGAGGAGGTGGCCGCCGGCCACATAGTAGGCCCCGCAGGGGTGCTAGGCCCAGCCGGCCTCCCCCTTTGGCCCCTCTCCCTCTCTCCTTTCCCCTAATGGGCCCTCTCCCTCCGGAATTGGCCCATTAAGCCTTTTTGACCTTTAATTGATTTTCTCTTTATTAAATAATTATGAATAAATGATTAAATCAATATTTAACATTCATTCACATATCATTTCATCTCCGTGGCCATGGAACACCTTCCACCTCCACTCCGGACAACCTCCGGACTTACCGAAACCCTTCCGGTTTTCTCCCTTCTTTTCTTCGGCGATTCTACCGATCCTATAAATGCTCTCTAAGCATCATCAAGCCCTTAAGCATGATACCCCACAATTCGGGAACACTTCAGACATGGTCGGGACACTCCCGCACCAATGATCTACAAAGGGACCTGGATGGCCATGTGACCCCTGTGCGTTCCACGAAGATCTTTCGTCGTTTGAACCAGGACAGTCGCGTCTTATTCCCTTTGTCACTCTATAATTGCATTGCCCGAGATCTGATCAATGACATCACCATGGCGTGTTCAATCTCGTTACTGAACAACGCTACTTCACTCGTTCCGACAAGTGATATCCTCGTGATCTAATCACACGCTACGCGGCTATTGGATATAACTTCTCCGAGTGGGCCCTTGAGTATCTTCCCGTCACATGGACGGACAAATCCCGCTCTTGACATATATTGCCTCTACAGTTTCCTCCGAATACCTGAACACACCTTTATAACCACCATTTTACCATATGGCGTTTGATGCTATCTAAGCACTCTCGGGAGACAGTGATTAATATAGTCTCACGGTCTAAGGAATAGTCTACGAGGGTCCTTTTCTAATCATCGTAACTTGAACTTCGTGACATGATCGAATCACAATGTTTAGGTTGGGTATTGGTTCATCATCTCATTCTCAGAATGAGATTACCTCATTTCCAACTGGCATGAATGCCACATGATCAGGAAACATGATCATCTGTTGACCAATGAACCAGTGACTAGAGTTTCACGGGGAACCCCTGGTTTGTTTGTATATTACACGTGTATTGATGTTTCCACTCAATACAGTTATAACATGATATAAAACTTAATCATAAACTATATGAAATATGATAATAGTCCTTACTACTATTTGACTCTATGGCATATTTCCAACATGATTGGGTAAGGATAAATTCTCCATACCTAGATTTGAGGGAGGCCCTGATGTTGAAGAGTACCTCACCTGGGAGATGAAGATACAGAAGTTATGGAGGTTACATGACTATACTCAAGATAGAAAGATCAAGATTTCTAGCTTAGAGTTTGATGATTATGCATTGCGATGGTGGGATGGTATTGTTCGAGCAAGGCAAGAATATGGTGAACCACCTATCATTACTTGGCGCAGCATGAAGGAGGTTATGCGAGCTCGTTTTGTCCCTACTAATTATTTGCGTTCTATCATCAACAAGTTACAACAATTGAAACAAGGTACTATGATTGTTGATGCATATTACATGGAGATGGAGATGCTTCTACAATGATCAAGGGTACATGAGTCTATTGAGATGACCATGCAGCATTTTCTTCATGGACTTAAGTATAACATCAAGAGTGTTGTTCGACACCATTGATATAATGATATGAATGAGTTATTACATCATGGACATGAGGTTGAAGCACAGTTTGCCGAAGAAGCTCTATTCAAATCTCGTTCCACAGGAGGTGGGCGTTTTTCCTCTCGGAGTAGTTCATATGCACCCACATCTAGTGCAAGTCCTGCAGATCGTCCGCCTACATCAACGAGACCTACTTACAATGTGTCCAACATGAAGAAACCAACTCCTGCAGTGACTGGTACCGGTTCGAACATGTCTACGACACGTAATCATGATATGGAGTTCCATACATGTGGTGGCAAGGGTCACTTCAATAGGGATTTTCCTAACCGGAAGGTCATGTATCTTAATGAGGCTAATGACTATGACATAGGAGTGATGCTGATATGATTGTTCGGATGATGATGGTTACCCTAGTGATGATGCTATTGATGTGTTTTCTTCGTCAGCACCAACCATTATTGTTTCTCAGCAGACTCTCAATGTGACGCCTCAGTCTAGTGCTGCAAGTAAGCACTACAATTTGTTCCAAACAAAGGCACTTGTTGGTCCAAATAAAGCTTGCAAGGTAATCATTGATGGTGGAAGTTGCCACAATTTAGTGAGCAAGGAGTTATGTGCCAAGCTAAAATTAAAGTATCTACCGTACCCTCATCCGAATTATATTCAATGGTGAGATGAAGGTTAGTCACATGGTGCGTGTTGATTTTGAGATAGGACCATACAAGGATTCTATTGATTTTTATGTGGTTCCTATGATGGTGTGTCATTTGTTATTGGGTCGACCATGGCTGTTTGATCATTCTGCGCAACATAATGGCCGAGCCAATAGATATGACTTGGAGTTCAAGGGTAGAAAAATCAATTTGCAACCTATGTCACCGCAGGATATTGTGAATGAATCTCGTCAGAAAACTAAAGTCAATTTGGAGGATGCACCTACATTAGTTGATATGCGAGAGAATGTAATAGCTATGAGTGATATAATGAAAAGTGAGAGAGTGCCCAATTTGCTTATATTATCTACCAAGGAATATATGAGAGAATTTAGTGAGGATCCTACAGCCGTGCCTCTTGTGCTCATGTACAAGGGCGAGGTTTTAGTTTCTAATGATATGACCCCTCTTTCTCTTGGTGTTTCTAATGTGTTACAGGAATTCAGCGACATGTTACCGGAGGAGGTACCTACATGTTTGCCACCATTGCGAGTTATTGAACATCAAATTGACTTGATTGCAGGAGCATCGCTTCCCAACCATGCACCATATCACACAAACCCTGATGAGACACAGGAAATTCAGAAACAAGTGCAAGCGCTTCTCGACAAAGGGTATATTCGTGTGAGCTTAAGCCCTTGTGATGTTCCTATTATTTTAGTTCCTAAGAAAGATGGTACGTGGCGCATGTGCATAGATTGTATAGCTATAAACAACATCAATATTCGATATCGTCATCCTATTCCACATTTAGAGGATATGCTAGATGAACTGAGTGGTGCTGCTATTTTCTCTAAAATTGATTTGCGTAGTGGTTATCATCAAATTACGATGAAGGAAGGGATGAATGGAAAACTACCTTTAAGACTCAGTTTGGTTTATATGAGTGGTTACTAATGCATTTTTGTTTAACTGATGGACCTAGTACTTTCATGAGATTAATGAACCATGTCTTGAGGAACTTTATTGGCAAGTTTGTGGTTGTGTATTTTGATGATATATTAATCTACAGCTGTAATGAACATGAACACAGTGATCATATTAGACAAGTTTTGCAAGTGTTACGAGATGCTAAGCTATATGGTAATCCTTAAAAGTGTACATTTTGCAAAGATAAGGTCATATTTCTGGGATATGTTGTCTCTCAACATGGAGTAGAAGTAGATTCATCTAAAATTGAAGCAATTCAAAATTGGCCTACTCCCATGAACGTGAGTCAAGTATGAAGTTTTCACGGTCTAGCTGGTTTCTATAGACGTTTTGTGAAAGACTTCAGTACTATTGCTATCCCTTTGAATGAACTAACTAAGAAAGGTGTACCTTTTGTGTGGGGCATACCCCAAGATCATGATTTTGATGAACTGAAAAGATTATTAACTTCTGCACCGTTGCTTGCACTACCAGATTTTCTAAGAAATTTGTAACACCCTCGAATTGGCCCTATGCAAGTTTTAGCGATTCCCGCCAAACCCGCATAGAAACGATTCAAAGATGCCCACCAGACACTTGCGTGCGGGTGGGAAACAAAGTAATATCATTACACAATAGTTCATGATGGAACCCACATAACATATATATACAACAATGACTCCATGAGTCAAGAATACAGATATTATACAGTACAAAGATCCAAATCACCTTGAAAACGATACAACATCCAAGCACGGATAAGAAGCAAATGGGACTAAGAGTCCTGGAGAATAACCAATGGAGTCAACAACCCTGCACAGACCAAGCCGGAAGGGTAACCCTGCTAACGACGTCAAACTTATACCTGCCAAAGCAAAAAGGGGTGCCGACAAAGGACAAAGGAAAAAGGGAGCGGTCAGTACTGAGGCCAGTACACAACGAGTCTAGAATTCGGCGGCTCTCACCTACATAGGTATGGTGGACTGAAGCGGAAGCGCAACATGCACTAAACAACCTATAGATACTCGATACAACTGTCGGCTATCAGAGAGGGATAAGAAAGACCTATTCAGAACCAACCTGATAGTAACACCAAAACATACCCATCCTGGTATTTCCCTCTCGAGACCAAACAAGGAAGTCAAACTGAGGAACTCACACCTTTGGCAGTTTTATTCATTCCATTATAGTTGCACCACTTACTAGTCAGATATAGATAGCATGAGTCATCCTGATATTATAAGCAGTGGGAAGTTTTAGTTAACCATTCCGTTGTAGTTGCAATACTTACTAAGCAGGTATAGATAGCATGAGACACTACAATTCCATCAGTTGTTGGCACTTTTATTATCCATTCCATTGGAGTGGAGCTGATTACTAGTCCAGCCAAAGTCAAATTTATAGCACTACTTTAGTTATAATTGTCTATGGTCGAGACACTATGCTCCAAGTCGTCCATAACCGCGGACAAGCCTTTTCGAAAAGATTTACCCTACAGGGGTGCACAAATAGCAACACATGCACGATCAACCTCAGAAAAACCAAATACAAACCCAACATGGCTTTCACGACAAAGCAATCACAATATTCATAAAATATTTCAGGGGGCCACCCCATTAAGCTACCCGCAACGAAGTTGGCCGGCTCCGAGATGGACGCAAGGTTTGGGCCAATGGCTGTAAACAACTGGGAACCCGAAAGTGTGACTAGGCTTGTCGATACCATGAAAATATTCCACAATTCCTAAACAGTACAGGTGTTCCACGCACAATCGTAAATAAAGGAGTAAAGCATGGCATAAGTACATGATAGTAATAAAGCCCCAAACTAGCTTGTGGCCCTAAGAAATAAGATATGAATCAAGCTCTGGCTAAGGGGATTCATGGTCCCACATGCGGATAGTGCGATAGTCAAGGAACATGTATCAAGTACTCAGGGCCTACGGGACACAAGTGAGCGGTTAAAAACCAAATATTAGCTATTGCCCACCGGTGTCTCTGCATTATTTATATATATTGCCAGCATTTTAATTGACAAGTTATATTGAAAGCCATGATCATCTCCGCCAACAATGGTGGAATGACAACGACGCGAAGCAGTGTAACACCCTAGCATTTAGGAACTAACGAAAGATGCATTCATTTGAAAAAAAATTGGGGTAAATTTTTGCCAAATAAAAACCTAAAGAGATCAAAGTTTCTTTCACTATCTAGAGGTAGGAATAGCTCTTTGAAGTGATTGGTACAAACTTTGACATGACCTCTAGGCATTATTGTGTTTTGGGGGGATATTTTGAATTCAAATCATTTGAATAATATTTGAAAATTAGAAGTTAGAAACATTATGTGGTTTTCCTAAATAAGGTATTAACATTGTTTGATTATATATCAAACAACAATATGAATTTAAGACAAGGAACTTCAATAAAAATGAATTCTTATTATTTTCTTTATTCCATAACAAGATTACAAAAGGAGATATTTACTCTAAGACAGAATATTAAATGGAATAGAGTTCAATAAAATGAATCTTTATTAAAAGATAGAAATATTGTTACAAGATTCTTTACAAAAAGAATAAAAAGAGATTATAATAAGAATCTATCCTATTTATCTAATCCTATACTATATCTTGAGCATCTAGATCTTGTTCCTGCAAAATAAGGTAAACCACTAAAAAAGAAATAAAATGTTAGTTGATTAGTATTACTCTCAGTGGTGAACAGTGAGGTGCACTGCTCATATTACATCATAGCGTAATTAGAAGGGGAAAGTTTCACCAAAGTATAGTATCTGTTCTTTTAAGCAAATGGCTCCAGTGTCACAATATAAGGCAAATAGAAAAGTGGTAAGTTTCTCCAGGATAAGTGATGGATCAGTGTTGACGGCGCCAAAAAAATGCTGGAGCGGTGTTGATGTAGAGCTCATTGGGAACCCCGAGAGGAAGATATGATGAGCACAGCAACAAGTTTCCCTCAGTTATGAAACCAAGGTTTAATCGAACCAGTAGGTGCAAGGAAACACCCCAAAGGTGTTGCTAGCTGAGCCTTGGCAGGGCGCACTACCGGTGCTAGTAGCAACGTGGAGACCTGCACAACACAACCGCAGAACTCTGTCCCCAACTTGCGATGAGGTTGTCAATCTTACCGTGTTTTGCTAAAAACAAAGGATTAAACGTATCGAATGGAAGGAAGTAAAAGTTTGCAGAAAGTAAACACAAAGCAGTAAATAGTTTGTAGATTGTATGTAAAGAAAAAGGACCAGGATCCATAGTTCACTAGAGGTGGCTCTCCTTAGATAGATAACATGCTGGGTGAACAAATTACAGCGAGGCAATTGACAAACATCGAGAAAGAAATACATGCATATACTAATCATCTTGACTCCTTTGAGACTTGATTGGGCATTACAACATTATACATAGACCCCCATCCAACTGCATCTATGACTAATAATCCACCTTCAGGTTATCATCCGAACCCCCTCCAGTATTAAGTTGCAAGCAACAGATTATTGCTTTACGAATTGCGTGTAAAGTAAACAATATGATTGATCTATGAACAAAGGATTTTTGTTTTCTCCCTAGTAGCAACAGCACATCTAGTACCTTAGAGATTTCTGTCACTTCCCCAGATTACCAGAGGCATGAACCCACTATCGAGCATAAATACTAACTCTTGGAGTTGCTAGCATCTACTTGGCCAAGATAGCTACTAACAACGGAAAGCATGCAAGATCACAAATAACAAAGACATGATAGAATCAATAATCAATCTGAAATAGCATCTCAATATCCATCGGATCCCCGCAAACACAACATGCAGAATTACAAATAGATGATCTTGATCATGAACGGAGCTCACAAGATCTAAACATGGAAGCACAAAGGAGGAGAACCAGCCATCTAGCTACTACATGGATCCGTAGTCCAAGGATGAACTACTCATGCATCACACCGAAGGCTTGCATGGTGATCAAGAAGGCCTCCAGGGTGAATTCCCCTCTCCGGCAGGGTGCCGGGAAGAGCTTCAGATCCCTCCAGATCTAGGGATGGAAATGACGGTGGCTACAGACTCTTTCGTGGATTTTTTATCGGGCACTTAGGGTTTTCGTCCCGAGGGCATCTTATAGGCGGAAGGGGAGGCCGAGGGGGTGCCCGAGGTGGCCAGACCACTCCCTGGCACGGGCCAGGCTGGGCCGCGTGGACAGGTGGTGTGGTGGCCCCTGGCCCCTCTCCGTCTCGTATTCTGGCATCTAATGACTTCCGGAAAAATAGGCACTTTGGCTTTTGTCCTGTCCAATTCCGAGAATATTCATTTTCTGACTTTCCTGGAACCAAAAACAGCAGAAAACAGGCAGCTGGCACTGTGGCTCTTGTTAATAGGTTAGTCCAAGAAATCATATGAAAAGTACTCCAAAGTGTGGACAAAACACAAGAAAGTGGATAAAACCAAGCATGGAACATCAAAAATTATAGATACGTTTGCAATGTATCAACATCCCCAAGCTTAACTCCTGCTCGTCCTTGAGTAGGTAAGTGATAAAAAGAAAGAATAATTTTTGAGGTGACATGCACCATCAAAGACTTGACCAAAGTATTTGTAAAACATTTAAAGCTAGGATCCTAGTACTTCAATCATAACATGAAAGACAAAGTTCTAGCAATAAGACAAAGAAACTATGATGCAACATGAAAAGGCACAAACAAAAGATTCATGAATAACAATGCTTTGCAAGACGTTTGTTTGTTTCACATAAAGAAAACATAGCATAATAGTATTCAGCTTGTCCCTCACAGAGTAGCAAATATAAATGCATAGGAGACCTTCAAAGTTCATAAGAGTGACTAGATACAAGTAGTTTAAAACAAGCAATATCAAGATATGCATCAATCAACTAGTCTTGGGACAATGCAAATAGAACTAAGAATGGCCACTATGCTCTCAAAGTAGGTGCATAAAGTTAGAAGGTGGAGACTCAATATAATGGTGGAAGAAAGGCCTTCATAGAAGGAAGCAGGGATTCAAGTCTCATAAAGAGATTCCAAAAATTATGGTACTTATAGCTTTCAGCTCTCATTGCCCCTATCATAAGAATCTTGAAGTGATTAAGGTTAAAGTGAACAAACTATGGTGTACATGCTTGACAAAGTATAAGTCAGAAATCTCATGTCCCTTGTATACGAGGGCCGCTCCTCATGCTACTGAAGTTTAGTCACCAGTAAGTTCTTGTCATCGTAAGCACATGTGTATCATAGATAACCGCCAACGGGGTACCCCTTGCCCGATGATACGGAAGAATCCCCATATCAAAATGACAAGGCAAGCAGAGAACGAGCATCTCAGCAATCTTCTTATTTACCATGGGAATATGGTGCTTTTTTCTCTCTTTCCTCTTTCCATAATCTCTTTTTTTTTCTTTTTTTCTCAATATAGGGCTCTTTTTTTTATAAGAAGAATGCTTCATAGACAACTCATTATGGTTACGCTGCAGGTTTCCACCATGTCAGCATGGATTAGACCAGCGGCCTAGGTGTTTCTCTAACACATATACATAACTCCATGGACTTACAAGGTCCCATTTCATTTCACACCGACGACATCCATATACAAAAGAGCATGATATCAACTAGGTACAAGTACCAAGTGCAATGTTGAAAGCGTTCCCCATGAAAACATGGCTCTGCTAATTCCAAACAAATAAGTGCAAGCATATACAACATAGACGACACAATGGTTCAAGTTTATTAAGGGAAAGAAAAGAAAAGTGTGCCATCAAGTTCGTGAGAGCTTTAATCACTAGTTTTCTCATAACAAGTTTAATTTTGAAGGTAAACAAAAGCATTAATATACTTGGAATAGCATAAGATAGTAGGTAGGTATGGTGGAATCTTTGGAATAACTTGGTTTAGGGAGTTGGATGAATGAGTGGAACTCATACTTGGTTGTGGAGGCTAGCAAAAGACTGGGAGCGACAAACTAAGAGAGCAATAATGGCCATAATCATGCAAAGCGACAAAACATCATTGATCAAAGCATAAAGTGATACTACAAGTTGAAAACTAAAGGATCACAAAGGCTATGGTGACTTTAGATAGTCATAACATGGTGTGAGCATGCGCCAAGTCAACCCAAATAAAGCATCAAAGGGGAATACCACTATACTCTGCTTTAATATGCTAAAACAACACATGATTCATCCAAGGCACATTAAGCAATCTCAATTGTTTATAACAAGTCATGCTACAACAAAGAATACTAAGCATAAAGCCAAAACAATATCAAGCATGGCATGATAGAGCATAGGCCACAGTCAAAAACAAGCTCTTTTTACCATATAAGCATGAACTTTCCTACTCTTTTCCAAACCAAACCAAACTATTTGCAAACCAATGTATGAAAGAGGGGGTCCAACCAATTTATTCAGAAAACTAAGAAAACAAAGCAAACGAAAAAACAAAACGAAAATGAAAAAGAAGACGCTCCAAGAACAACACAATTGTGCATGAAACAATAAAAATGAAGCGTTTGGAAGAAACCTGGGATTTTTATCGATGAAGAGGGGGATGCCTTGGGCATCCCCAAGCTTTGACGCTTGTACTTCTTGGATATTTCTTGGGGTGACACGCGTGGCATCCCCAAGCTTGAGCTTTAGTCCATCTTTCATCTCATTACTCATCCCTTCTATACACCTCAAATTTTTCCTTCATACAAAACTTCACACAATCTTTATTAGCAACATTAGTGCACTCAAGATAAATAAGTCTTAAGGTTCAGTTATAACACCAAATAAACTTCCATTAGAACACTAGCTACTTTCGCACTTCCCTCAAAAATCTCAATTCCCCAAAAGAACTCAAAAAAGGAACCAACAAGAAGCAAATGCAGAAAATGGCAGAAATCTGTCAAAACAGACCAGCAGGTAAAGACGAATTTTTTCAAAGACATTCTGTTGCTCAAATAAAAAAGTGTTGAACTAACAGAAGTTAGATAACAACCTGGGGCATAAGCACAAAAATGCGCGCCTCAAAAATACGTTCAGATATTTTACACGAATTTTTACGGTGAAGCACAGAAATCTGTTTCGGGACAGCAACTTTCCCAATCATTACCTCTCTCTCATTAGAGGTTACTCTTGGCACAAAAAGCAAATAAAAAGGATAAGGAGCGGTTATTACTGAAGTAATAACTTGCAAGACTCATCTAAAACTTTTGGGTTATGTCCCAATAAGTACTTTTCTTTAACGCCTTTAAGTTAGGCATAAGAAGCAAGAAAAAGAATCAAGTGTTCTCAAATGAAGAAGCATTAAGACCAAATTTTGTTTTCATACGAGAAGCAAAAGAAATATTCTCTCTCTTCTTAGGGAAGTGTTCTATACCTTTCTTGAGTGGGAGTTGATATTTAATGGTGCCTTCTTTCATATCAATAATGGCACCAACAGTTCTAAGAAAAGGTCTTCCCAAAGTAATAGGACAAGAAGCATTGTATTCAACATCCAAAACATAGAAATCAACGGGGACATAGGCATTGTTAACCATAATAAGAACATCATTAAGACTCCCCATGAGTTTCTTTTTAGCATTATCATCAAGTGGGACATTCAAATAACAATCTTCAAGCGGAGGTAAATCAAGCATATCATAAATCCTTCTAGGCATAATAGAAACACTACTATCAAGATCAGATAAAGCTTTGAAATCAAAGTCATTCACTTTCATATTAATGATGGGTTCCCAACCATCTTCTTGTTTTATAGGAATAGAAGCTTTATGTTTCATCTTTTCTTCTTTAATCTTTATGAGAGCATCAGTAATGTGTTTTGTAAAGGCCATGTTCATACCACTAGAATTAGGACTTTTACCAAGCTTTTGTAGGAACTTAATAACTTTAGAGATATTGCAACCATCAAGATCAAAATCAAATTTATCATCTAAAGCAGTAGAACTATTACTAGCCTCAACACTAGTGGTGGTAATAGTAGAAACACTAATGTTTCTAGCAATTTCATCTTCTCTTTCCCACTTAGCATGTAATTCAACTAATAGTCTAACATTTTCATCAATTCTTACTTGTATAGCATTAGTAGTTGCAAAGGGATTATCATTAGTTTCAGGTTTAGCAGCCATTTTATTAATCAATGAAGATTGAGCTTCAGATAGAGATGATATATTTCTTTCAGCATTAGAGAGTTTCAATTGTAAAATAGGAATTTCCCTATTTAGACTCTCAAGTTGATGGCTAATGTTCTTCAAAATGGTAGATTGTTCCTCCATAGTTTGAGTGAATAGTTTATTTTGCTCATATTGCATTTGCATGAAGTTTTTAGTGGCTCTTTCAACTTCTAAAATTCTTACTTTACTAGGTAATCCAGGTTTACCATTATAGCCATAAGTATTATTAGGAGGGTAGGACCTATAATTGTTATTACCAAAAGTGTTGTTGCCTAAATTATTATTTCTTATGAAGTTCACATCAACTTGCTCTTCTTGAGCAACCAAAGAAGCCAAAGGAACATTATTTGGATCAATATGGGCTTTCCCATTAACAAGCATAGACATAATAATATCAATCTTATCACTCAAGGGCAACGGTAAGGAGTTCTCTAGATCATATGATGAATATTCAATTGGGAATATTTCGTTATATTTGTTTAGTGCGATAATTCTTTATTATGATGCATCATTACAATTAGTGGTTACTAATTATGAATATTTTGTGTGATCTGCTATTCCATAGGGAATTAGAAGATTACAATACCGCTTTGTGGTTAGTGGCTATGTGCATAAGTGTGTGAAGTTGCGAATATCTACAAGGGTTGAGAGCTGTTGCATTGGCATCAAGGACCGATCGAGAGGTTCGTGAGCAGAATACAAGTTATCTCCACCCACTACCATCATATATCCACCTAGATTACTAAGAAGATTGGGCCACCACATATCAACAAGCTTCTCCTATAGTTTGGACAAATCCAAACCCTTTGATCACCTCATCAAAATGGAGATTCTAACTTCGGGATGCTTGCTTCAGTCCATAAATGGAATGCTGAATTTTGCATACCTTGTCAACATCCTTAGGATTGACAAAACCTTTGGGTTGCATCATATACAACTCTTCCTCAATTTTTCCATTTAGGAATGCTTTTTTGACATCCATCTTCCAGAATTCATAATCGAAAAATGCAACAATTGCTAACATAATCCTAACATACTTTAGCATAGCTATAGGTGAGAAAGTCTCCTCTCTTGAATTTGCCGGAACCTTTCACGACAAGTCGTCCTTTATATATGGTTATGTTACTGCCAGTGTTAGTTTTCATTTTGAAAATCCATTTATTCTCAACGGCCTTGTGGCCGTGAGGTAAGTCCACCAAAGTCAAAACTTAGTTTTCATACATGGATCACATCTCGTATTGCATGCTTTCAAGCCATTTGTTGGAATCCAGGCTCATCATCGCTTCTTTATATGTCGCAGGGTCATCGCTTCCATCTACCATGAAATTTAAGACTAGATCACCGTACCGTTCAGGAGCTGTGCATATCCTGCTTGACCTATGAAATTTAACATACTTGTTGGACCACATACATCGGTATGCATTATTTCCAATAAGTCGGTCGCCCGCTCCATTATTCCAGAAAACGGGGTTCTAGTCATCTTGCCCATAAGGCATGGTTCACATGTCGTAGTGGTCTCTTTCGGAGTTTCATGATTCTCATCATTAGTTCCCTCTTCACTCGGTGGAGTCACCACTGGAACAGTTTCCGGTGTTGTGCTACTCGCCACTTCAGGAAGAGGAGGTCCATTAACCTCGTCGAGTTCTACCTTCCTACTACTCACACCTTTCGAGAGAAACTCTTTCTTCAAAAAGGATCCATTCTTGGGAACACAAACATTGCCTTCGGATCGGTGATAGAAGGTGTACCCAATTGTTTCTTTTGGGTATCCTATGAAGACACATTTTTCTGCTTTGGGTTCGAGCTTATCAGGCTGAAGTTTCTTCGCATAAGCATCATAGCTCCAAACTTTCAGAAATGATAGCATAGGTTTGTGACCAAACCATAATTCATATGATGTCGTTTCATTGGATTTTGATGGTCCCCTATTTAATGAATGTAGTTGTATCTAATGCATGACCCCAAAATGACATTAGCAAATCGGTAAGGGACATCATAGATCGCACCATATCTAATCAAGTTCGATTACGATGTTCGAATACACCATTATGTTGTGGTGTTCCAACAGGAGTGAGTTGTGAAAAAATTCCACATTGTCTCATGTGCGTGCCAAACTCGTAACTAAGATATTCTCCTCAACGATTGAATCGTAGAAATTTGATATTTTTGTCACGATGATTTTCTACTTCATTATGAAATTCTTTAAACTTTTCATATGTTTCAGATTTGTGTTTCATTAAGTAATATACCCATATATACTTAAATCATCCGTGAACGTCACAAAATAACGATATCCATAGTGTGCTGACACACTTGTTGGACCACATACATCAGTATGCAATATTTTCAATAAGTCGGACACCCGCTCTATTGTTCTGGAAAACGAGGTTCTAGTCATCTTGCCCATAAGGCATGGTTCACATGTATCAAATGGTTCATAATCTAGTAGTGCATAAGAATAGAGCTTCTTCATGCGTTTAACATCAATATGACCCAAACGACAATGCCACATGTATGCAGCAATATCATCATTCAACTTGATCCTTTTGGCATTCACATTATAAATATGTGTACTATTAATATCAAGATTCAGAACAAATAAACCATTCAACATAGGTGCATGAACATAAAAGATATTATTCATATAAAAGAAGCAACCATTATTCTCAGAAGCAAATGAATAACCGTATTGCATTAAACATGATCTAGACATAATGTTCATGCTCAACACAGGCACCAGATAACATTTATTTAGGTTTATTATCAATCTTGACGGTAAATAAAGTGGCAGCATCCCAAAGGCGATCATATCCACCTTTGATCCATTGCCTACGCGCATCATCACTTCATCCTTGGCTAGTTGTCGACTATTCCTAGGCCCTGTTTCGAGTTACATATGTTAGCAATTGAACCAATATCAAATACCCAGGTGCTACTTCGACTAATAGTAATGTACACATCAATAACATATATATCACATATACCTTTGTTCATGTTCCCAGCCTTCCTATCTGCCAAATACTTTGGGCAGTTCCGCTTCCAGTGACCAATCCCCCTGCAGTAGAAATACTCAGTGTCAGGCTTATGGCATCATTTGGTCTTCTTCTTAGGCTTGGCAACAAATTTTTCATCCTTCTTGAAGTTACCCTTGTTGACCACTAACACTTGGTGCTCTTTCTTAATGGCTACCTCGACAGTCTTGAGCATGGTTGCGAGTTCAGTGAGCGACTTGTTTGCACCACTCATCTTGTATTTCAGCACAAGCCCTTTGTAGCTGCGTGGGAGCGACTATAGAACTCTATCCGTCGTGATATCAGGTGGAATCTCACATCCCAGTGTCTCAAGGCGTTGAGCATAACCTGTCATCTTAATGATGTGCTCGTTCACAGAGTTATGCTCCTCCATCTTTCTTCTAAAGAACTTATCAGAGGTCTCATATCTCTCATCACGGATTTGGTCCCCAAACATAGTTTTGAGCTCCTCCACCATGACATCAGCATCAGTAAGTTCAAAGCGTTTTTGGAGTTCAGGTTGTAGCGACTGGAGGATCGCACACTTCAAAAGAGTGTAGTCATAATATTTCATGTCATACGTGTCACGCTCTTCCTGAGTCGCAATAGTTGCAGGGGCGTTACCTAACGAATTGTCCATCACATAGGACTTCTTCATGCCCATGAGGATAATCCTCACATTGCGGTGCCAGTTTCTGAAGTTAGACCCATTATCTTGCAGCTTTTCTCAATCTAGGAATGCATTTAAATTGAATGCAGGGGTGCCATGATCTACAATATATTTGCAAATATTATTTTGGACTAGGTTTATAAAAGATAGAGTTTAGGTTAATTCAAAAACCACTATGATAACTCCCACTAAAAAACGACATCCCTCGAGTCATTTTTAGTGATGACACAAACCAAATTCACTACACCACGATCGATCATCACGAGTGGTGGTGTAGCTCCAACGGAGAGCATCATATGGACATCATATCATTCATATGACTCATGCTTTACCTTTTGGTTCATGTTCCGAGGCCATGTATGTACATGCTAGGCTCGCCAAGTAAGAACCTTAGTATTCATGTGTGTAAAACTGTCATACATCCCTTGTATGCAAAAGTAGAGTCTATCACACCCGATCATCACGTGGTGCTTCAAAACGACGAACTTTATTAACAGTGCATACTAAGGAAGAACATATTATTATCTTGATATTTAGTGAGAGGGATCATCTTATAATGCTATCGCCAAGAACTAAGTAAGACATATGCAAAATAAGATGTATAAAAGGGATAAACATCACATGCATATATAATGTGATATGGTATGGTCCTTCTCGCATTCGATCTCCATCTTGTGCGTCATGGTATGATCTCCATCATTCCACCGGCGTGGCACCAAGGTCCATGACGCCACCATCATGGTCGTCTCCACCAATACAATATATCTCACAGATATACATGAATAGCACGCTGGCCATAAAAAGATATAGACAACAATATGGCTCATGCCGATTCTTTAACTTACAGTAAATCGCATTGCATACAACAATCTTTGTATCAATGACCATATCACATCACAAGCCCTGCAAAAACAAGTTAGACGTCTCTGATTCATTTTTACATATTTTACATGGCTGTGGGATTTCTAGGAAAGAACCGCTCTACCTACGAACTTCAACCACAACGAGAATAATCAAGTTACTAGCAAACCATTGTAAATTAGATCATGACTATGCTGGGAGAGATAGACACCCTCTTAGCCACTTATGCATTACAAGTTGCATGTCAAGTGTGGGACAAGTCTCATGTGCGAGGACATGTAAAGTTAATCCGGGCCGCTTCATCCCAACATGCCACAATGATCCAAATTCACGCAATAATGCAATAACATGATCATCAATATCCACATCTCTATGTATTCTAAACGTACATAACATCTATGCATAGACATAGCTCTCATACCAGTGATGGGTTTCATAGAATGGAAAACAAAAAAAATCCTATGATTGCAACTACCAATATCAAATCTAGCCGACACTTGTAATGGTTTTAGATGGACTGACCCTTGAAGAACATAAAGCAGGATAACTTTCCTGCAAACAAACGTGGATATTGTAGATTGTACACGACCATCCTCAAGGACGTGAAGACGATCAACACCACAAAGGGGCAGCTCCTCCGTAATCAGTCACACGTACGGTGCGCCGCCAACTTTCGGCCCTTGATCCAGCTGCGTAGCGGAAGTAGGGGATCCTAGGGAACTCCACCAACACTATGACATGGTGGTGATGGTGGTGGATAAGATCCTGAATAGGGCTCCGCCTAAGCACCGTGCTCGTGGCAACAGACAAGGCTATAAAGGGGAGGAAGATACCAACGAAAGGCCATATGAGAAGATGGAGGATGATTGTGAGAGAGGAGGTGCTCCACCCCACCTTATATAGGGGGACGGGGATGCCCCTTTCCATAGCCGGTGGCCAAGAGGGGTCCCCCACATATTCCCTGATTCATGTGGGTGGACATTCCATTCACAAAAATTTATCTCCACTTTCTCCCATTTATTCTCCACTCAAAATCAAGAGACATTCCATTAAAACCTCCTTTAATTCACTTGATTTAATGCCACTCATTTAATGAACACTTCATTTAATGAGAACATCATTTAATGAACACTTCATTTATTGAATACATAAACAATTAAATCCCTTCCATTAATCCCGGTAGATTTATCAGAACAATTCCTGTGTTGTCCAGTATTTTCTTAGATGTTCCCTATCCACTCAAATGTGTCGACTATCCTTAAGTGTGTCTCCCTACGGCTTCGTGAACTATGTGGACATGACCAAGACTCTCTCCGATCAATAATCATTAGCGGGACTTGTAGATCCATAATGACTCCCACTAGTTAAACGATAACCTAGTGATCACATGAACCTAGAGATCTGATCATTTGGTATCATCCATACCTAGTTCAATATCATTACTAACAAGTACTCTTTTCTCATTCCCATGATATAACATTCTTAGTGATCCTATCACTTTCTTGCAAGCTATGTTAATGTGATATCACCGAGAGGGCCATGAGTATATCTCTCCGTCATCAGGATGGACAAATCCCATTCTTGATCCACGAGCCTCAACTAACACTTTCTAAGTACCCAACGACATATTTATAATCACTCGGTTACAGTGTGACATTTGATGGAATCAAAGTACTCTTATGGAGTCAGTGATTGACCTGATCTCATGGTCTAAGGATTAGAGTTACTTTGAATGATATATCAATATAAACTTGAGAACATGATCGTATTGCTAAATATACTACGAGTGAATGTTCATCATATCATTCTCTAATGACATGGCCTTGTTATTAACAACATACAATGTTCATGGTCAAGAAACCTTGATCATCAGTTAATCAATAATCTAGTGTAATGAGAGGCTTTACTAGGAACCTGTTCTTTTGTTTATCAAACACACATGTATCAACATTTAATGTTAACACAATTATAGCATGAGAAATAAACATTTATTATAAACCTAGAGTAAGATAATAACAATTTATTATTGCCTCTTGGGCATATTCCTTTCAAGAATGGTATTGACCCTTTACAAAAGCATTCATTGCTAAGCGTAAGAATATACAGTGAGAATGAATCTTAACCGTGTATAATGGGTATCATGAAGCAAACATTCCCTAATTTCCTACCATGAGAGTTTTGCTAGTTCAAGTAGTTTTTTCCTAGAATCTACAAATCATGGAGTTTAGAAAGTGTAGGGACATTGTACCAATAAATGTCTGTAGGAGAATCAATAGGAGCCAAGTGAATCCCCAAGAGGCAATATAGTCAATTTCCTTTTATGGGTGGTAGCGCCCTAGTGGATCCTTAACCTATCCTTCTTTCTAGCATTCCCGAATATCGAGATGAGATTCCTTTTAAGGGTGGTAGTCTGTCACATCCCAATATTTTCCTAATTTTGGAATGTGAAATAAATAAAATAAGTTTGATTGGTTTTTTGACTTTGTTGAAAATTCTCAAGGAAAAGAAACCTTTTGAATTGAAAAACTCACTCTGTTATGACCTAAGTAGCCATATAGGCAAAAAGGCGTGGATTCAGTTTTAGTTTTAGTATTTGTGTGAGAGTTTGCAAAAATTAAAATCACGTGGCATCATTCATAAAGCATCATGGCATTAAATAAAACCAAACCAATGGTATTGGAAAAAATCTCCAAAGTATTAAAACCCTAGTTTCAAAATCTTATAGTTGAATTGTCCAAATGTTCTTATAAGTAATATATAGGGATTTATGAAGCCACTATTTTGAAACTAGTGAAAATGTTACAAATATGATCCTATAATGATGTATTGAATTTTAGAAAAATTTAGAAACTAAAATCATGTTATTTGGACTTCGTATGCAAAAGATATAAAGGAAATATCAAAAATAAAAAAGAAAAAAGGGAAAAAAGCCGAAATGGGCCAGCCCAAGCCAGCGTCCCACCCGGCCAGCCAACTAGTCGGACCAGCCACACATGCATGGGAAGGGTTGATCCCCTTTTGCATCAAAAAGCGTGCGAAAACTTGTTTTGCAAACCTACCTCTATTAAACACATATATCTTTTAATCTACAACTTTGAATCAACTTCTGTGTGTTTCTACTTTTTAGAGAATATGGCATTTTATTGATCACATTAAAACATTACACAAAGTCTGCCGGATGCAATCTGGGGTAGAGTTTCTAAAAATAGAAGAACTAAAGCTCTCAGCAAAGCGAGCTAAAATGTGTGTCGATTCATTACAATTACGACGAACATGCGAGAAGGAAATCTGATCGAAGCTGTGAGCCAAAAGTTTGATATCCTGCCCCACCACTCCCACATTGCTTCGGTCCAATAGTGAAGAATTCACCCGTTGAATCAAAGAGAGGCAGTCTAAGACCCCCATGATCTTACCGAAGCCTTCACTACTAACAAGGGAAATAGCGCGATGCAACGCCAACGCTTCTGCAAGTTCTGGTGTCGTGACCAACTCAAGTAACTCGTTGCAAGCCAGCAAGAAGTCACTGGTGTGGTTCCTGACCATCACACCAATCCCCATATGCCATGTAGAAGAGAAAAGAGCAGCGTCGCCATTAACATAAACCGTACCTTCAGGCGGCGGAGTCCAAAGAGGTGCTGTAGGATTGGATTCACGCCTAGTAGAAGGGTCAGGTTTGAAGATATGCAACTCAATTATCTTAGCATAAGCTAGTATTTGCTATTTGACAGAATTTGGACACCTCATTGTTTCACCATTTTTCTACCGTTCCTTGATGTCCATAGGTGCCAGATCGTAACAGTCAAATACATAGCTTCACGGTCAGTTGCATGAGACATGAAATCATGGACCCATGTCTTCGTACAGGTGAAAGTATCGCTTCAAAGGTTAAGTTGACACACACTCTTATTCTCCTTACACACCTCTCTTGCAAACTGACATAGAAAAAAACATGCTCCGCTGTCTCCTCGCGAGAGCAGTAGACACATGATGTTGAGGCTGGGTTGTGAAGCCATGCCAACTGAACTCCCGTCTGTCGGCAGTCATGAGCAAATCGCCACAGATTAACTTTCATCTTGCCTGGTGCCTTGGTTGCCCATAGTTTCTTCCAGAAAACCCCATCCTCTTTAGTGCCTGAATTAGCTCCACTACCTCAGCGACTCTGCTGAAGAAATAAATTCTTAGTTATTGCAAAATTATATGCAGAGGGCACTCTATAGTCAGCAAACTTAGTGTGAGTCCAGGAAAGAAAATCATCCCCACCTTGTCGACTGACAGATATCTGTAAAATCCTATCTGCCGCGTCCTCCTAAAAAATGGACCACACAACATCTATGTTCCATGAACCATGGTCATCCGCGAGCAGAAAATCCACGGTTACACCATTAGGAACCGGCGCCAGAGTACAAAATGAGCCAGGAATAACATCTAAAAAATCTCCATCTGTGGAGCACTCCTAGGAACCCGGCCAGCATGTTCCTCCTGAGATAAAAATTCGTTGAAGTCCCCACATACTAGCCATGGACCCTCCCGTTGGTTATGCAGTCGTCTCAGGAGACTCCTAAATTTATGACGCTTATCTCTGCGTGGCTCCCCGTAGATAAAGCAGATATGCCATGGAGACATCACATATGACGAGGCAACAACGTCAATGTAGTGAGCATTAAAACCTTTAATGTCCACCAAAAACGGCTACAACCAAAAGAGAGTAAGACCCCCACTTAGGCCATCACAACTGACTCCGAAACTACTCGTATATACAAGCAACCACATGAAATTACAGGCATGCAAATCCTTCATCTTCGTCTCGGACAGGAAGAAGAAGGTAGGTCTGAATGTTGAGATTAGCCAATGTAGTTCTATTGTCGGATTGATGACAAGTACGCCATGAGGGGGTCCTCGAGGCGTGTGGAAGAGGGGGTTGTGAGACATACGGTGTTCCGGGATGGTGAGCACACAAGTTTACCCAGGTTCGAATTTGCTGGCTTTGGACGGATCCTACTCCTGCTAGCAATCCAGTAATACGGCAGAGCCAGAATATGGGTTACAAGGGTTTCACCTGTGCGAGTTGAGATTGTAGACTATTGTGAGGGTTTCCTAAAGGCTTTCCCTAAGACGGCTTATATAGATATCCGGTCTAGGGTTTACAGGAGAGACCTATCTAGCTATGACAAAGAGTCAGTTACAGAGTACATCTTGAACTAAAGTAACATAACAGGCCTATGTTGGTAAGTCTTCTAGGCCTTCCCGTAGTTGGACCGGACTCTGTCTCTTCTCCCTGACTGGGTCGCCCCTGAAGAAAAGGTCTAACCTGAAGTGGGCCACCCTGGTCAGTGAGGCACAGTGAGGATACTCGGAAAGTATATCCCCAAGAGTAGCCACCGGAAGCCTCCAAGATCTAGAGTCGGATTTCATCATCGTTTAGCTTGATCTTTAGCTTGCAGAATCTTGAAGGGTTCCTAAAAATTTAAAAGAAAGGATAGGATCCGGTTCTCAAAACGAGTTGGACCTATGAATACATTATTCGGATTTTCAGCTTCAATTTCAAATTAAACCGGAACTTGGTCTCTGACGTAACCTGACACCAGTCATGGTCAAGTCACGTCGCTGACAAATATTTCCATCAGCACGACCATTGGTGGGTCCGCTTTCCACGGAACCGAGGTGTCGTTTTAATGCATGCGTGGAGATCCAAGCGGCATAATCATCACGTTGGGGTTACCCAGCTCATTCCATGACGCGTGTCACGGTTACTGTTCATATTGCACGAATCTTGGCATGGATGAAGGATATAAGGGGTTGAGATTTTCTCGCTCTTCTCTTCACCAGCACTTGCGTCCCTTCCTTCCTATCAACTCCTCCCACGAAACAGAGCTCCTCCGCCTCCCCCAAAATCCCCCATCGCCGCCCATCCTAGGTCACCTGCACACGGAAAATGGCTGATGAGTCATCTTTCGGCACGGCAGTGACGGTAGCGATGGTGTCTGCAGTGGAGAAGGAGAGCTTCCGCGGGGTCTGGATCCCCTGGGTCTTGGACGACGCCAAGCTTCATGTTGTTGAGAACAAAGGACTCCTCCGCGCCGGCGACTGGCGGAGAGTCTACGGCAAAACCGTCCCTACTCCTCGCGCCGGTGATTGGCGGAGCGGCTACGGCCAAACCGTCCCCACTCCTCGTGCCGACGAGCGGGTGCACTTTGGCACCCACCTCGACAGAGGTTTGAGCTTTCCACCCTCAGACTTCTTCTATGAGGTGATAGATTACTACAAAGTTCAACTCCACCATCTCTCCCCGAACTCTCTCTTAGAGATGAGCGTTTACGCTTATTTGTGCGAGGGGTATCTCGGCATTAGGCCGAGTCTCATTCTCTTCCAGTTTTATTTCCATACCCGGAGAAACTCTATCACTGCCGGTAATCCATACATTACTGGGACTCTTAGCTTTTCTGTTAGGAGAGAACGCGTCTATCCCCGCATTAAGGCTAGCGAGTCGGTAAAACAGTGGCCATCCACCTTTTTCTATCACAAGGATATTCCTGCTACCGGCAAAGCTACTGCTTTGCTGGCTTTTGTCGACGGTGCCGCCACTTCCCAAGAGTCCTGGGATGCAGATGTGCCAGCTCTCAGTGATGATCTGCTTCTCGCCAAGAGGCAGATTGAATATCTGATGAAGCACAATGGCCTTAAGGGGTCCGGCTTGATTCACTTCTGGCTGGCACGCCGGATCCATCCTCTCCAACACCATGGTGACTGGCTTATGCACTCCATCACAGCGTCCAAGAAGGACACTCTCCGGATCTGCTCCCGTCCTTACTCGGAAAAGGACTATGAGTACCAAATCAAATGGTTGATAAGGGAGCGGGTCAAGAGGAAAATCCCGGAGCTGTCTTTGGACATGCATACGGTGGATAATCCCGTAGTTCTAGTAAGCTTCCAGCAATAACTCGAATTATGTGTTCATCTTTACATTATTGTCTCTTTTCGCAATGCTGAGATATTTCTTCTTTTCAGCTTGCTAACCTCCTCGAGTTGGAGCTTGCTCCTATCGAGGGATATCCTCCTGAGATATCTCAGGATGATGGAGAACTAGTTCCCCTGCCGGAGACCTTTACTCGAAAGCATAAGGCTCCGACACTGGCTATTGGCACCAAAGAAGTGCCCATTGTGAAGAGGTAACTTTCCTCACAAGGTTTCTATATTTTATTTCTGAATTATTTCCGAGGTGTAACATTCTTTGTTCTATTACCTCCTGAGAGCTAAACATCTCACCAAGGGCAAGGGGAAAGGAGGCTCGTCAAAGCCCCTGCGCCAGTCAAAGTTGAATTTGACTTCTCCTGCCACAGCACCTCCGACTCCTGCCCCTCAGCCGTCTGCAGCGCTAGAGATTACTCCATCTCTGACCGTCATAGAAGATCTGTCTCAACAAGTAGAGCCAGCGATCCTCGGCTCGCGAACTAACATCACCATGGGTGACTCAGGTTTTGATAAGGGTGAACCCTCTTCAGGTAATGATCCATCAGTAGAGGTCTTCGCTGAAAACCTCCTCAACAATCTGGGTCTTGCCAAACTTGGCATTACTTGGAAATCTGTGGAGGAGATCCAACGGCTAGCCCAGCAATGCTTGGAAAGCCGAATCATTACTGCCGAGGAGGAGGCACAACAAGCGGAGGACGTCAAGTACTGCGAACTCCTACTATCGAGGACGAGGGGCTGAGAGCCGGTGTGCTTGGGCCACCACCAGTAATCCTACTCACCCTAGCCGAGAAGGTTAGCACAGAGGTGACTATGAGCTTAAGCAAGCTCACTCATGAACATCATGTAAGTCGAATTCCAACTCACATTTTTTACTTCATTTCATATCATATCCTCTAGCCTAAGCATGAAGTTGGATAGATAGTTGGATTTATGCTTCCATAGGATGCCAAAGAATGAACTAGTGTAGCCCCATGGCTCATGCTGATATTAGTAAAAATATTAGCCCGGGTCTTTAGTAGACTTCTGACTTTGGGTATTCTGACTTATAGAAAGTTAATTCGTATAACCAGGAATTGTTGAAGAATATCTGCAACAAGCGAAGAGAGATCATAGCTCTCCAGCTTGAAAATGCTCAGTTGAAAGTGTCAAGGGATGAGGCTGAAGGTAAAAATTTCAGTCTTTGAACCTTGCTCTTTATTTCATAGTCGAATTATTTATTCAACTATTGCTCTTTTTGCTTACAACACTGATAAAACAATCATGTGCTATGATTGAAGAAGCCGAGAATCTGAAGACCCTGGAGGTGGAGAACACCGACTTACGTTGGGAGATGGACAAGTTGAAGGCGGATCACGAACGGAGCATTGCTCAAGTTCTTGAATCCTCTTCTATGGCCACTGAAGAACATGATCGAAGGATCGCGACCCAGGATCAAAAGATGTCGGATATCAATGATGCATTGTTCAGAGACAAGGACATCACCGAGACATTCCGGGCTGAACTCCAGAGCCTTAGGGAAGAGAATACCAAAGTTGACAAGGTCATCTTCGGTATGTTTTCTTTCTAACTTTCAGATTTTTCCGACTCTTGGAGTTCGGATATATTTACTAACCTTTTGCATTACATGTGCAGGTCCTCTGAACTTACCGGATTCTGCCTCCACCGAGTCTCGCACCAGTCGGCTTACACAAGTTGGTGATTTGCTTCATGATTTCCGCCAATCCTTGGAGGATATTGGCAAAGTTCTTAAGGTTCTGGACATGCATAGAATGTTTGGCTTTGAAGTGCGAGACAAGGCCAAGGAGATGTCCCAGCTCTTCCAGGACCTGAGATATCCTATGCGTGAACCGCAGCACAGAACGCTCTCACCATGGTTATGAGCCACCATGGAAGCATGGAAATCTGGCAAGTAACCAGAGGGTATTCGACTATGGATGAATGTCAACACCTAGATTTTTAATCCCAGATGCCTGTTATGCCATACATCACAATCCCAGGATTACCATTTTTGCGAGACATAACAGATTGGATATCACAGTACATCATCCATTACAAACCATAATAAGGTCTTACACAAATAAAGGATCTCATGATCTAGTCTTAGTACAATCAGGTAGCGGAATAAATAGCATAGCGGTGTGGTCCATCTTCAGAGTCACAAGCAATGCTGACGATGGGAGATGATCCTAGTTGTCGTAGCCGTCCTGTTGTCCTCCTTCAGGGTAGTCCTCCTCATAGTCTGGCCATAGGAATAGCCAGGGACAAAAGCCATGAGTACTCACAAACTACCACTAACAAGTAGGATAGTTCTAGTAGGAATGCTAACTCTAAGTTTATTTGTAAAGTTAAGTTTGAAACCTAAGATGAGTTCAGAAACAAAGAAAGATAAAACAAAGTTTGAAATCACCTAAGTGGGAACTTAGTTGTCATAGTCACAACTCTGTTGTGGTCAAGTCATGTCACAATTCATTTCATAAGTCATTTTGAAAACATCTAACGCCTGAACAGTATGGCCACTCCAACTATCCATAACCGCAGACACGGCTATTCGAATAGTTTGACACTCTGCAGAGGTGTTACACTTTCACCACAAGATTCGATACATCTGTCAGGGATAACCCTGAATCATCATACTTAGTATGCAGATAATCAAACATAACCTTTCCTTTACACACCCTAGTATAAGCACCTCTCCTATGAGCATGGCCCCCCAGCCATGACCATCTATCATCCTAGGCACTGCATAGGTGGAAAACATTGAGAGGTATCCTCATCTCAAACCTCTCCCGCGAGGGAACTAATACTAATGCATATAAACTTCCGGCTAAGCCTTACCCAATTCAGGTATTGTGGTTGTACGGTAAAAATTGGAATGGTATCGCATCCGAACCCAACCATCAGTTTTGTAAAAGGGCTCAGGCTCATGCCTCAACATTTTCATCATCATAAACCATTTGTGTTTCTCAACACATGTCAAAACATCTCAATAGAATGACTCATCATTCCAAGGTTTTCACAAGTCATTTTCACCAAGTATTCCCATCTAGAGTGAATCAAGTTTTGGTTTAGTTCCAACTACTAAATTAAGTGTTTTCACTAAGGTGGGATGCTAATCTCAATCTCATGCCATAGAATGACATCTAAGTCTAACTAGATAGGTCAAGTTTTATACTCTTTATGCTACCTTTAAACAAGTAAAGGACTTTGGTAAAGTAAAGAAGGTAAAACTTGTAAGTAAAACTTGGAATAGGTATAAGTCAAAAGGATATAACCAAAGCATGCCTAATGCCTTTGCTTAGGTTATCTAGCTTGCAAGGTTTAGCTTGCTAATAAAAGCTTGCATAGTTAAGACACTTGCAAGTGTTAGCTTGCATGGTTAACTTGTATAATGCTAGCTTGCTAACAATAGCTTACATGTTAATGATGGCTTGCCTTGGTTGGTGCAGTGGTTGAAATTCTCTTCCTCCTCTTCTTGGTAGAACTCCTCCTCCTCATAGACTTGGTCAGTACTATCGTCTATAAATACATACGGAATACACAATCACCAAACAATACTTAACTTGTCTACTTAGAACACTAAGCCACACATTTGATGATCTATTATCATCACAAGCACCACAAGGTTTAATGAACTAGCTTCATTCTTTCTATTTGAGAAAAGTAATTTCTACTCATTGAAATTAACTAAGATTTAATATTCTCCAATTAAAATATGGGATCATGTGGACACATGTCATCACCACATATTCTAATATATGGGAATGTGATTTAAAGGGTGGATCATATTTTAATAAGTTCAAGTTTAATAATTAATGATTTAAAGTGAATAGAAATGCCTATGTAGCATTATTTTGGTACTAGTCCAAAGTCACTGCACGCAAACCTTAATATTATTACATATTCAGATATGTATGGTTAAATGTGATTTTTGAGAGTTGGAATCAACTCAAAAGCTATTATGGTTGATTTTAGAAAAATGTTTGAATGTGAAAAAGCTTCTGTCTTGTTATTTTTGCTAAGTGAGATCTCCTAATCTAAATGATTTAAATCTAACGGGCTTGGATAGAGTTTTTAATTATCTTTCCAAAAAAATTGGAATCACTCAATTTGGATTTGTACCACTCCCTGAATTGATTTTTAAACTAAAGGACAGATTCTAGTTTAAGTCTAAAAAGAAAAAGATTTACTTGAATCTGCTGGGTTACGTGGGAACACTAATGGGCTAGCCCAGTGACGCTCAGAGGCTGTAACACCCTCAGAATCGGCCCTATGCAAGTTTTAGCGATTCCCGCCAAACCCGCATAGAAACGATTCAAAGGTGCCCACCAGGCACTTTCGTGCGGGTGGAAAACGAAGTAATAACATTACACAACAGTCCTCGATGGGACCCACAGAACAGGTATATATACAACAGCGACTCAATGAGTCAAGAATACAGATATACGGTACAAAGATCCAAATCACCTTGAAAATGATAGGGCGTCCGACTACGGACAAGAAGCAAATGGGGCTAAGAGCCCTGAAGAATAACCAATGGCGTCCATAACCCTGCCCAGGCCAAGCTGGAAGGGTAACCCTGCTAACGACGTCGATCTCAAAACCTGCTTAAACAAAAGGGGTGCCGACAAAGGGCAAATGAAAAGAGAGAGCGTCAGTACTGAGGCCAGTACACAACGAGGCTAGAATTCGGCGGTCCTCGCCTACATAGGTATGGTGGACTGAGCGGCAGCGCAGCATGCACTAAACAACCTATAGAGACTCGATATAACTGTCGGCTATCAGAGAGGGATAAGAAGGACCTATTCGGAACCAACCTGACACTACCACCAAACAAACCCATCCTAGTATTTCCCCTCGATACCAACCGAGAAGTCAACCGAGGAACTCACACAGTTGGCAGTTTTATTTATTCAGTTATCGTTGCAGCAATTACTAGTCAGGTATAGATAATCATCCTGAATTAATAAGCAGTGGGCAGTTTTATTTAACCATTCCGTTATAGTAGCACCACTTACTAGTCAGATACGATTAGCATGAGATATCCCAAAACCCAGCAGTTGTTGGTACTTTTATTAAGCCATTCCGTTGCAGTGAAGCTGATTACTAGTCATATCGGATACAAGTCAAATTATAACAATAAACTTTAGTTATAGTTGTCTATGATCAAGCACTGTGCTCCAAGTCGTCCATAACCGCGGACACGGCTTCTCGAAAAGATTTAACCCTGCAGGGGTGCACCAAAGTATCCACAAGCACTTCGACCCTTTTTGCCAGATCAGTTAACATACACCCATCGGTATGTCGGCGGGGCCTAAGTCACGACGTTTCCAGACCCAAAGCAAGCACGGGGGGCCACCCCACTAAGTCTACCCGCAACGAAGTCGGCCGGTCTCCGAGACGGACTTAGGGTTTGCGCCAGTGGCTGTAAACGACAGCAAATCCCAAAACTGGGACTGTCGATACCGCGAAAACACTCCGCTTCCTAAACAGTACAGTGTGCTATCCATCGCACAATTTAAATAAAGCAGTAAAGCATGGCATAAGTACAGGATAGTAAATAAAACCTCAAACTAGTTGTGGCCCCCAGTACAATACTTTGAAATCAGGTAATAATCAATGGGGGGCCCATATCTCCCCACCTGTGGTTAGCGCGCTCGATCTCGGAACAGGTGTCAAGAACTCGGGGTCCTACGGGACACAAGTGGGCGGTCGGAAACCAACATTATCTATCACCCACCGATGCCTCTGCTTACTTACTTCAATTTTAGTTGTTATACAGTAATTAAAGTGAACGAAAAGTAAAGCCATGATCATCTCCAACATCAACATGCGGCAATTACTCCAACACTGTGGTTCTTGGCGACACGCAACAGCGCTTGAGCAAGCGACTACGACGCGCAAGTCCAACTATCTACCAAACAACAGGTAATAGGATGTGTCCAAGGCAATATGAGGCTGCAAGGGATATCACGGGTACGAAAACTAGAGCAACGCAACACAGATAGCAATAGATCAACAGGAGGGAATAAATACTATAAAAGTAAGATAGGTAGAAAGGGGGAGATGCTCGCCTGAAAACATTGTCGAAGGTTCATCCGAAGGTCGGGGCGAAGCTCACATCAACTCAACGGCCTTATCCGCGAAGAAGCAAAACTCTAGAAGAAACACCGGATGCAATATTTAATACTACGGCAAGAGATCGGGCATGATGCATGTATGATGTATGGCATGGCAAAGATGCGATGCAATTGGTCATGTTAAGCGGAACCGGGGTCCCGACAATTAGTTAGATGGTTCAAGTTGTTTATCTACCCCGCAAATTAAATGTTGTTTTAACAAGGCAAGATATGACAACGGTTCGATGCACAAATTTAAATGAGGCCAATATAAGGCTAGATTTGCCCGCATATGGGCCCCATATTTAATTATGAGGTGAATCGGCATAATGCCCCCAAACCACAGACAAGTATGCATGCATGATCAATTAATATGCGACAGTTGTTATTACTTTTATAAAATAGGGCTCGAGAAAAAGGGGCACACGTTAGGGTTCGGCAGATCTTGGGGTTCCGGGGTTCGGGGTTCGGTCTCGGCGGGATCGTTCTCGGATAACAGAGGTAGATCTTGTCGCATTCGGGTTCTCGGCGAGCTCGGCGTCCGGGAGGAGAACTTGTCGTCCAGGGTCTCGGTGTCCGGGGTGAAGTATTCGGCGTCCTCGAGGGAGTACTTGTCGTATCCGTGAGGGCGATCATGTCGGTCCACGGGGTCGGGCTTCGAAGCCAGGAAGGAGCACTCGTCGTTCCGAGGAGAAGACCTTGGCGTCATATGTTGAGGTTGTCGGTTGTCGGTGCCGGACTCGGTTGCGGTGGATCTTGGCCATGTCGAAGATCTTGCCGGAGGTTCGTCGAGTGTCATTGGTTCGGTACGGTCTTCGCTTTCTATGATAAAGTTCTTGCGGGTTCGCGGCCTCGAACAAATGTTCCGTGTAGTAGATCTTGACGGGGGGTTTTGTCGGTCTCCGGGTCGGCCTTGCATTTGCATCAGCACCCGTACACGCTGGAGAACACGCGCAAGCACATAGACATACACGCATACAGACAGCAAGGTAGTCTGCCGGAGGAAGGAGGCCGGGACGCGGCTCGGTGGCGGGGCCGACGCCGGGGTTGGTGGCAGGCGCTGGCGGCAGAGGCGCGGCCGGCGAGGGTCGGGCGAGGCGGTTGAGGCCGGGGTCGGAGAACAGCGGGGCGGAGGCGGGCTTGGAAGGAGGCGGCTCGGCGGCCGGAGGACGCGCCGGAGAGGGCGAGGGGCGTGGCGGCCGGATCCACGCGGCGGCGAGGCGGGGAGCAGCTCGAGGCGAGGAGGGCTCGGGCGGCGGCGGGCGAGGTCGGGCCGGCGCTCAGAGGCCGAGGGAGGACGGCGAGCAACGCGCGGCCGGAAGGGAGGCGACGCGGCCGAGCGGGGGGGGAGGCGCCGGCGGCGAGGCGGGGACGGCCGGAGGCGGGGTGGAGCACGACGGGGCCGGCGGCGATAGGGTCGAGGTAGGGCCGCGACCGGAGAGAGGAAGGCGGGGCTTGCGGTGTGAGGGAGGAGTGCGGCAGGTGGGGCCGGGGTGGGTCACGCGGGACGCGCCAGGGGAAGAGAGAGAGGGAGTGGCTGCGGGGTGGGGCCGGCTGGGTCGGTGGGACCGGGTGGCAGAGAGAGAGGGTTGGGGGAGTGGCGTGTGGCTGGTTGAGTGGGGAGTGGGGGGGAGAGAGGGTGGCCAGGTGGCGGGCTAGGAATGGAGGGAGAGAAAGGAGAGGGTGAGGTGGCAGCCAGAGATTGGTGGGGGTGATGTGGAGGAGGGGTGGGTAGAATAGGATTGGTAGAAAAAGGGTTTGTGGTGGACCGTTTATTCTGGGGGTGGTCGTTCAGGTCGAATCGGCCCGTTCGACTGCCCCACTAAAAATAATTAAATATTTTATTTATTTCAAACAGGGCTTTTACAAACCGGTAGCAGACAAAACAAAATAATACGGAGACCCGGTTTTGTGTTTGAATAAGGCGGGGCGTTTAGCAAACAAATTAGGTTTTCCCGAAATAGTTTTAGGCAAGCAAATGCAAGATGATGACGATGCTCAACTGCAATGTGGCATGATGACATGAGCATGCAGTCATGATGATGCAATGCACAAAAACAACGCGATTTTCTAGTAGTGGTTTTGCGGGATGCCACAGAGGCACATCGGGAAACTGATAAGGGGGGTCCACACGTCAGAGGCACTTTACATGTGAAGCGGTACGGGGCAATATGGACCGTAGGATTAGAACTAGATCTAAGGGCTGGGGTTTATCGTCGACGATGGACCTATCACCGGCGAGACTGAACCCTAGCACGGTCGGTGGGGGTGCAGTGGGGACATACCAGGGCTCCAGCGAGTGCGGCGAGGTGGGAAAACGAATGAGTAGATGATGGCAGGCTCAGGCAAGGTCACGGCAGGGGCTGAGGTGGACGAAATCGACGGGAGCTTCTCCTCCTCTGCTATGGCTGTCTCCAGCAGAATTCTGGCGATGGGCGGCTCGAGCGGCTCCGGCGAGAGAGGGTAAATGATCAGTGGAGAGAGGGGAGTGGAATGGTGTGGTGATGGAGGCTGGGGGTGGCCTCCTTATATAGGCTCGACGAGGGGACCGAAGGGTGTGGGCGGAGCTCGTCGGTGATGACGGCATAGGGGGCTACCGGCATGGGAGAGGTAGGCGGACGGTGGGCGGTTCCCTGGCGATCATCTAGAGCTTAATGGCGATGCTAGGAGTGGTGGCTAGCGGTCGGGAGCTTCCCGCCCTCTGAGGGACAGAGGCGGTGCTCGACGGGGTTCCTAGCAACTATGGGTTGCACGACGGTGCACGGCCGTGTCTAGCAGGGTGGGGTGGTCAAGGCGGAGCGGCGCGCATGGTCTATGGTCGAGGTGCGGTCTATAGCGTGCTAGCGGCGAGGGCGCTCTAGCATGCTCTGGCTGCACGCAGAGACTTAGTGCGCGACGTTTCCTCGGTGGTCCAGGGGCTAGCAGTGATTGTGGGGTGGACCGTGGGCGGCGGTGAGGTCAAGCCTCACTCCCTTGAGCGACGGAGAGGGGCTGATGGTCTGCTGTGGCTTGGGCAAGATTGGATGGCGAGCATGGCCTCGGGGTGGCGTGGTACTGGTGCTATGGACTAGGAGATGGGTTAGTTTAGGCTTGGTTAGAGGTAGGAGGGATAGAGGGAGTAAGTGGGGTTCAATTGGGCGGCAAACTTCTATAGAAACAGTGATATCACTAGTGAGTTAGATCTGTGCATGCCATGTGTTCGACCAAATGGCCGCATGAACAAAAGATTTGAATTTTTCAAAGATTTTTGGTGGAGTGGTTTATATTATGCTTAAGCATCTAGGTTTGCTTGGGATCTTCAAATTGAATTAATTTGAGTGGTTTTTGAAAAGTGGGATCTAGACATATCAACTAGATTCAATTTTCCAATGTCATTTAAAATTAGAGTTTGAATGTTTTTGGGATGACACAAAGTGGGCCTTTATACATCACTACTTGTACTAGCAAGGGGTGGAAAGATCCACAATTGTCTCTGTTGGAAATTGAGTCCTAGGAATACCCAAAGTGGGCTAGGTGATTAAAATGGCAAAAGTGACCATTTCCTTTATTTAATTCTTGTTGATTTCTTTTTTCTTTGGTTTTTGCTTGGGAATGATCTAGATGATGTGACATTCATCATAGAACCATTTTACATCCATTAGAACAAACAATAGTGGCCTTTAAAACAACTCCTATTTAAATGCAACACTCATATGCATGCTTAAATATTTTTAATAGAAAAAGTTTTTGTTAACCCTAAATTGGGAAGATTTGATCTTGATTACTTGGATTAAAGTTTTGGGATGTTACAAACCTTCCCCCCTTAAACAAAATCTCGTCCTGAGATTTAAGAAAGAAAACTAGGAACTAAAGAGATCTGGGAACTCAGTCCTAATGTAATCTTCTCGCTCCCAAGTGGCTTCTTCTTTGGTATGGTTGCTCCATTGGATCTTGAGAAATTTGATACTCCAGGTCCTGGTGGTTCTGTAGGCTTCCTCAAAGATACGGATGGGCACTTCACGATACGTCAGATCCTTGTTGATATCAACAGCTCGGTGATCGATGTTCTTGAAAACTTCAGTCTTCTCTGGCACTTCTAAGCATTTGCGAACTAACGAGATATGGAACACATTGTGGATGGCTGACATCTCTTCTGGTAGTTCCAGTTGATAAGATACTTCTCCTCGGCGGTTCGGAATCTTGAAGGGTCCGATATATCTGGGGGCTAACTTTCCTTTCAGACTAAAATGTTGCGTTCCCTTCAATGGTGAAACCTTGAGATACACAAAATCTCCAATTTGAAAGTCAGGTCTCTCCTTCTCTTGTCAGCATAACTCTTCTGTCTGGATTGGGCGGTCTTGAGGTGCTCACGGACTTTGTGAACCTTCTCTTCGGCTTCTCGGAGAATGTCGGGTCCAAAAATCTGACTCTCTCCTACTTGTGACCAATTCAAAGGGGTACGACACTTTCTTCCGTATAAGAACTCAAATGGTGCCATTTGCAAACTGGCTTGATAACTGTTGTTATATGAGAATTCTGCAAAAGGCAGACAATCTTCCCATTTTGATCCATATTCAACCACACAAGCTCTCAACATATCCTCTAGGATTTGGTTGACTCTTTCAGTCTGTCCATCGGTTTGTGGGTGATAAGCGGTGCTGAAATTCAACTTGGTTCCTAATCCTTCTTGGACTTTCTGCCAAAATCTCGAGGTAAATTGGGTTCCTCGATCTGATACTATGGTCTTGGGGGTTCCATGCAAACTAACAATTCTAGCAATGTACAGCTCTGCTAGCTTCGAACTCTGGTAGGTTGTCTTGACAGGTATAAAATGAGCTACTTTGGACAGCCTATCAACAATGACCTAGATTGAGTCATTTCCCCTACTCGAAGTAGGTAAACCGGTCATAAAGTCCATTCTGACGGAATCCCATTTCCATTCCAGAATCTGCAATGGTTGCAACAGTCTTGCGGGTCTTGATGTTCCGTTTTGACTCTCTGACAGATATCAGACTTAGCGATGTAGCTTCCGATTTCTCTCTTCATCTTGTGCTACCAAAATTGCTCCTTCAAATCCTGATACATCTTTGTTCCTTCAGGGTGAATAGAATAAAGAGTATCATGAGCTTCTTGCATGATAAATTGCTCCAGCTCCGAATCTACTGGCACACAGATACAGCCTTTGTACCACAGAACTCCTTCTTCGTCTTCAGTGAATCCAGATACTTTTCTTGTACCAATACGACGTTTGATTCATTCGATACTTTCATTTCCCTTCTAGGCTTCCTTGATTTGGCTAATCAAAGTGTGTTGAAGTTCAATGCTAGCTCAAAATCCTTTGCTAACTAGCTCAGTTCTAAACTGCTCCAACTCCTCATATAAACTTGGTTGCTTCTCCTTGATCATAGTGTTTAGCCTACACGACAATCTGCTAAGAGCATCCACTACCACATTGGCTTTGCCAGGGTGATAGTGAATGTCAAGGTCATAATCCTTGATTAACTCTATCCATCTTCTTTGCCTCATATTCATCTCCTTCTGAGTGAAAATATACTTCAAGCTTTTGTGATCTGAGTAAATCTCAAAGCGATTACCCATAAGATAATGACGCCATGTCTTCAATGCTAAAACTACGGCTGCTAACTCAAGATCATAGGTCGGATAGTTCTGCTCATGCTGCTTTAGTTGTTGAGACAGATATGCGATGAATTTGCCTTCTTGCATCATACACATCCGTGACCAATCTTGGATGCATCACAATACACATCAAACGGCTTCTTGATATTTGGCATGATCAATATTGGGGCTGAAATCAATCTCTTCTTCAGCTCTTGGAAACTTGCTTCACATTTGTCGGTCCATTCAAACTTCTTGTCCTTCTTCAACAATTGGGTCATGGGTCTTTCTATGCTCAAAAATCCTTCGACGAACTTGCGGTAGTATCCCGCTAATCCAAGAAATGCACGGACTTGGGTTTGAGTTGTTGGGGCTTCCCATTCTTCGACATCCTTGATCTTGGCGGGATCAACAACGACTCCTCCAGCAGACACAATATGTCCTAGGAATCCTACTTCTTTCAGCCAAAACTCACATTTGCTGAACTTGGCATACAACCGATGCTCTCTAAGGGTTTCAAGGATGATTCTCAGATGTTGCTCATGTTCTTCTTCTGACTTGGAGTAGATAAGGATATCATCGATAAACACAACGACAAACTTATCCAGAAAATTCATAAAGATCTTATTCATGAGATTCATGAAATAAGCAGGGGCATTGGTTAATCCAAAATACATGATCGTATACTCATATAATCCATAACGAGTAGTAAAGGCAGTCTTCGGAATATCCATTGCACGAATCTTAAGTTGGTGATAACCAGTCCTAAGATCGATCTTAGAGAACACATTTGCTCCAGTCAACTGATCAAATAGATCCTCTATCTTTGGCAAAGGGTACTTGTTCTTGATGGTGACGTCATTCAGCTTCCTATAATCTGTGCACAAACGGTTGCCTCCATATTTCTTGTCGACGAATAACACTGGCGATCTCCATGGCGATGCGCTTGGTTGAATCAAGCTTGTTGCCAACATAGCATCCAGCTGCTTCTTCAATTCCACTAACTCTAAGGGGTTCATGTTATAGGGTCTCTGGGCTATGGGTCCGGTTCTGGGGATTAGTCCAATAATGAACTCAATATCCCTATCCGGGGGCATACCTGGCAATTCATCTGGGAATACGTCGGGGTATTCATAGACTACTCTGACTTGGTCAATGGTGGGTAGGGCTAGACTCTTATTACACTTGAATTGACGGGGCAAGGTTTCAGATATATGCTCTACTGATACTCCACAGCTACTGGTCATTGTGATGGCTTTCTTGGCACAGTCTATCAATCCTTTATGCTTTGACATCCAATCCATTCCTAGTACTACTTCTAAACCTTTGGTTCCAAGTACTATTAGATTGGCATAAAAATCTATCCCATGTATTCTGATAGGCACAACTTTGCAAATTTTTCTAGCTTTTGTAGTTGAACCAGGGATTTGAACTATCATGATATGCTTCAAGTTGGTTGGGTGGATCTTACTAGTGCATGCAAATTCTTCGGTGACAAATGAGTGTGATGCTCCCGAATCAAACAACACTCTTGCAAAGACTGAGTTGATAGAAAACATACCCAGCACTACATCTGGCGCTTCTTGGGCTTCTTCGGCGTTCATGTTGGAGAGACGGCCGTTGCGGTTGTGAGGGTTCCCTGGGGCGAATCTTCTTCCTGGTTGAACACGACACTGCTGTTGAGCTGGGGCATTCACATTGGCAGTGGCGGCAATTTTCTTGGGACACTCATTGGAATAGTGACCCTTCACTCCACACTCGAAACAAGTGATCTGAGACTTGTCTTTCGCTGCCACGGGCACCACATTGCTTCCAGTTCTGGGTGCAGTGTTGTTGTTGTTGTGCTTGGGAGGTCCACGGTTGAAATTGCTGGAGTTGTCGGGGTGATTGTTGTTTCCTCCGCTACGGTTGGGGTAGCTTGGGTGAGACATTGGGGGTCGATTGTTCCTCGGTGCATATCCCATAGAAGGGTTGGGACGGTACTTCTGGTGACTGCTGGATCCATCTTGGTGCATCATATGATGTTTGCGGTTGTCGTTTGCTTGATTAATCTTCCCTTCCATCTGAATGGCAGAGTCGACTAGCTCTTCGAGATCCTCAAAACGGATGTTGACGAGGACAGTCTGCATCTCATCATGCAGTCCGTTCAGGAATCTCTCTTTCTTCTTGGCCTCCGTGTTGATCTCATCAGGTGCATACCTGGCTAGAGACAAGAATTTCTCACGGTATTCCACTACAGTCATTCTGCCATGATGTCTACGCACTTCTATTCTTGTAGAAAAAAGAGATGCTCGAGGGGGTGCTGGAGGGGCCCACACCACCCCCTGGCGCGGCCTGGCCTGGCCCGCGCCACCAGGTGGTGTGGCCACCCTATGGCCCTTCTCCGTCTCGTATTCTGGCTCTAAGTGTCCCCCGGTAAAATAATAACTTTGGCTTTTGTCCCGTCCAATTCCAAGAATATTCATTTTCTGACTTCCTGGAACCAAAAATAGCATAAAACAGGTAGCTGGCACTGTGGCTCTTGTTAATAGGTTAGTCCAAGAAAGTGTATAGAAAGTACTCCAAAGTTGGAAAAAAACACAAGAAAGTAGATAAAACCAAGCATGGAACATCAAAAATTATGGATACGTTAGCAACGTATCATGCCCTGCTTCAACTCTCTAGATTCATCCCTCATTCGGGTGACTAGACCCTGCGGCACGTGGGTGCAGTTGAACTTGATTTTGAAGGCTTCCCATGTCATCACTTGACCATGGTTTATTGTGCGGGTGCTGTTCCACCATGCTCTTGAATCTCCTGCCAAATAGTGGGTGGCCAAAAGAACCTTCTCATTGGCATCCACTCCTGCTACTTCTAGGTTGTTCTCCATCGTCTGAAACCAGTCATCAACATCCAGTGGGTTCTCGGAAGTGCTAAAGATTGGGGGATTTGTATTCTGGAAGTTTTTGACTTTGGATCCATGATGATCCTGATTTCCATGGTTCTGATTGTTGTGAGCCATATGGGCGATCTGCTGTAGTGTGGCTAGATTTGCTTGGTGCTCTGCCCTACTAGCTTCACGGTCTGTGATGAGAGTCTGCAGAATCTGCAGCATTGGGTCTTGCGATGAGCTACTCCCTCCTTCTTTTCCACGAGTCATCTGAAGATTGAGATAGATAAAGGGCTAAGAGGGAAAGCTCTAAGGTTCATGGTTTTGATTTCAAAGCTACAACTTTGAGTTTGACTCAGGTTTTGCAACTAACTTCTTTTTATTCATTCAAGCAAAGCACACGATACAAACACACACACCACAACATCAAAGGAAAATAGATGGTTTTAAGAACCATTCTACAAGCTACAATACAATGGGACGGATACTCCTCACTATACGATAGTGCTCTAGTGCATCTACTCGTCATCGATGAAGTCGGAGTCATGATCGTCGGTGTAGAAGTCCATGGCATCCTCCTCCAAATAGTCATCATCATTGCTGAGGTAGGAGTCAATATCTCCTTGGATATCTTCACCTTCCTCTTCTTCTTCCTTCGCTGCAAGATGAGCTTCTTGCTTCTTGAGGGTCTTTGTAGCACCCTGGTAAAACCACTACTAGAAAATCGCGTGTTGTTTTTATTTTATGCATCATCATGACTGCATGCTCATGTCATCATGCCACACTGCATTTGAGCATCGTCATGTCATCATGCATTTGTTTGCCTCAAACTATTTTACAAAGCCTATATTTGTTTTCTAAATACCCCCTCGCTATTTCAAATGTAAAAACTTGGTCCATCTAGATCTTTTATTTGCCTAAAGTATTTTACAAAAAGATATTTAAAAAGTAAATAGAAATAATAACACATATTTTTTTATGGGGAGGCAACAAAATGGCCAGGACCAAGGCCCAGCCGCAGGCCACCTACCACCCCGCTTAGCCTAACCCCAATCCCCTGATCCAAACCCTAACCCTAGACTCCACCCGTCAGCCGCTGCCACCACTCGCCCCACTCACCACTCCACCAACCACTCAGCGACCGACCCACCCTGGACCTAGACCGACACGCTCCTGCACCCCAGCACGCTCATGAGCGACGCGCACCCCGCGTGCTGCGACCCCCACCTCGCTCCCATCACGAGCCAGCGTCCCGCTCGCTCCCCTGGCCCACCACCTCGCGTCGCCCCCCCCCCCCCCGCTCCCCACCAAATCCTCCCGATCGAACCCCACCTACCCTATCACCACGCACGCCCGTCCTTCCGCTGCCTCGCTCGCGTAGAGCCGCCTCCTGCAAGCACCCTCCCTCCAAGCTCCGGCCGCCGCTAGACCAACCTCGCCTGCCGTCGCGACTTGGCCTCCCTCTCCTCTCCGCCCGGAGCTCCAACCGGGCCCGACCCTGCGACCGGCAGACCTCCTCTCCGCTCGACCCGAACCAGCCGTGCCCCTCTCCCCAGCCACATCTTCCTCCCGCGAAGATCCTCCGGCCGTCGACCTCGTCTCTGTCAGGCGCCAACCCTGACGCCTTCCTCTGTTCGAGTACCTCGTCGGGCTTCCGCGAGCGCGTGCCACGCGTCTCCGAACGGCCGCCCGAGCCCCGCAAGCACCCCCTCCTCCTCTGCTCGATCCCCACCACTAGCGCGCGTCTACGACTATCGTCTCACGTCATGGTCGCCCTACAGACGCACCTTGCAGGTTGTTTCCATTGCGACCAACATTCTGGCTCCCACAAGGTGTTTGAGAAAATGTCTGCCCAGAACTTGTTCACTCATAGCATTTTATCCTTGTGCCTTGCACCCGTGTTTTGATAGTGTGTTGTACCGATGATGGCGCAACGGTCGTAGTGTGGCGTGGACAACGACCGTGTGAAGTTAGGTGAAACCACCTGAAGAGTACCAAAGCCTCGTGAAGATCTTCATTCCCGTTTTTCTGCCCAGTTTTTCCGAAGACTACCAACACAAACCTGAGTTCGACCATCGAAGACAGAATCCCAAGTACAACGACATGAAACCCGGAGGTGATGATGCCGGACTCGAAGCTCTCCATCTCGTAACGCCAAGGTCTCCTTCACGGATCTAAAGACCGAACCTAAACCTCTCCGAGACCCCTATTTTGATGAATATAATATATATTGTTACATACTTAAATCATCATGCTTGCATACATATATCATGGGTCCGAGTTATTTTGGCGATTCACCTAAATTAAATATGGAGACCATATGTGGGTGAATCTAGTCTTATATTGGCTCCATTTAAATTGGTGTAGCGAACCGATGCCATGTTTCGCCTTGTTAAGCCAACATTTAAAATGCGGAGTATCTAAACAACATGAACCACTTAATTAATTGTCGAGACCCTAGTTCTGCTTAATTTTTCCTAGTTGCATCGCATCTTTGCCATGTCATGCACCATACCTGCATCATGCCCGATCTTCTGCTGTAGTATTAAATAGTGCATCCGGTGTTTCTTCTAGTGTTTCGCTTCTTCACGGATTAGGCCGATGGGTTGATGCGAGTGTTGACCCGATCTCCGGTGTATCTTCGATAGTGTTTCCCAGGCGAGCAATCTCCCCCTTTCTACCTATTTTGTATTTAAAGTCTTTATTTCCTCTTGTTGATCTATTGCTATCTGTGTTGCGATGCTTTAGTTTTCGTGCACCCATTATATTCCTTGCAGCCTCTATATTGCCTTGGACACATCCTATTGCCTGTTGTTTGATAGATAGTCGGCCTTGCGAGTCGTAGTTGCTTGCTTAGGTGCTGCTTCGCGTTGTTGTGGCTCCACCATTGCTGGAAGGTTGGCACGTGTTTAATGGTGGAGATGATCATGACTTTAAATACAACTTGATTAATTGCTGGGAATAGTTATAACTAATGCAGAGGCATCGGTGGGCAATAGCAAATATTTGGTTTTTACCCGCTCACTTGTGTCCCGTAGGCCCCGAGTACTTGATACATGTTCCTTGACTATCACACTATCCGCATGTGGTACCATGAATCCGCTTAGCCAGAGCTTGCTTCATTTCTTATTTCTTGGGGCCACAAACTAGTTCGGGGCTTTATTACTATTCTATACTTATGCCATGCCTTATTGCTTTATTTATAATTGCGAGTGGAGCACCTGTACTATTTAGGAACCCCGTGCCACGTTTCCGCTGTATCGACAAGCCCAGTCACACTTTCGGGTTCCCAGTCGTTTACAGCCGTCACCACACACCCTGGGCCCGTCGCAGAGCCGGCCGACTTTGTAGCGGGTAGCTTATTGGGGGTGGCCCCCTGAAATATTTTATGAATCTTGTGATTGCTTTGTCGTGAAAGCCTTGTTGTGTTTTTATTTGGTTTTTCCGAGGTTGATCGTGCGTGTGTTGCTATTTGTGCACCCTTGCAGGGCAAATCTTTCTGAAAGCCGTGTCCGCGGCTATGGACGACTTGGAGCACAGTATCTTGATCATAGACAAGAATAACTAAAGTAGTGCTATAAATTTAACTTAATATGTGACTAGTAATCAGCTCCACTACAATCGAATGGATAATAAAAGTGCCAACAACTGGAGGAACTGGGGTGTATCGTGTCATGTTATACCTTCCTAGTAAGTATCGCGACTCCAATGGAATAAAAGTGCCAACAACTGCTGGGTTTGGGATGTCACATGCTAATTGTATCTGACTAGTAAGTACTGCAACTACAACTGAATGGTTAACTAAAAATGCCCACTACTTATGCTATCAGGATTGCTCATGCTATCTATATCTGACTAGTAAGTGCTTCAACTATAATGGAATGAATAAAACTGCCAACTGTGTGAGTTCCTCGGTTTGACTTCCTCGTTTGGTCTCGAGGGGGAAAACCAGGATGGGTAGGATTGGTGTTAGTATAAGGTTGGTTCCGAATATGTCTTTCTTATCTCTCTCTAATAGCCGACAGTTTATCGAGTTTCTATAGGTTGTTTAGTGCATGCTTCGCTGCCGCTTCAGCCTACCATACCTATGTAGGCGAGAGCCGCCGAATTCTAGCCTCGCCGTGTACTGGCCTCAGTACTGACCGCTCCCTTTTTCCTTTGCCCTTTGTTGGCACCCCTTTTTGTTTAACAGGTATAAGTTCGACGTCGTTAGCAGGGTTACCTTCCGGCTTGGCCTGGGCAGGGTTATGGACGCCATTGGTTATTCTTCAGGGCTCTTAGTCCCATTTGAATCTTATCCGTACTCGGATGTTGTATCGTATTCAGGGTGATTTGGATCTTTGTATTGTATATCTGTATTCTTGACTCATGGAGTCGTTGTTGTATATATATGTTCTGTGGGTTCCATCGTGAACTATTGTGTAATGGTATTACTTCGTTTTCCACCCGCACGCAAGTTCCTGGTGGGCATCTTTGAATCGTTTCTATGCGAGTTTGGCGGGAATCACTAAAACTTGCATAGGGTCGATTCGAGGGTGTTACAATCTTCTCGAGGTCGGCCACCTATTTGCAAAGACGGTCGATGGTGCGATCCTTCTTTGCGTGTTGATGGTAAAGAGACTAACGATCCTTGATGAGCAGTGAGAAAGTCTGGGCCTTCTAGGCGGCAAGGGCGAGGTTGTGGTTGGCGACCTCTCTAGCATTGTCCAACTCCTTCTGTCTATCGTATAGTAGGAAGTCAAGGTTCTCCACTTGACGCTTCAGTATTGGGTGACTTGGCATCTCTAGCGGCATTCCCATGGAATCATGCCTTGCATAGTGAACAAAGCGGGTTCCTTGGATTAGGTTGACACTCAGGGAACACAGACGTGCGAGAGCTTCATGCATTGCCCTGGCTAATCCATCTAGCCAGCTGTTCTCTCTCACGGAGAACTGAATCCTCCCAGCTACTAGTGCTTCTATCTCGCCTCAAAGATCAGCAGTTACTAGCTATTGTAAATCTCCTCATGGTGGACCCCGGAGTTGAGCTCCAAGAAATTCTGGATGCGGACGCTCCAAGAACTCAGACAGGGAATCAAGATCCCTCTCGAAGATCAGTTGGCCTCCGTTGCCCAACTGGTAGAACATGTTGTATTGGGCTTCCATCTATAAGAATTTAGGATGAGAAAGTTAGTGAAGTGATCTAGTGTGTCAAGTTTTAGGTAGTAATGTAAGAATTTGGAGGAACATGAATTTTTTTGAGAGAAACAGTCCCCAAGGGTAAGAGAGGAAATAGTTTTCATAAATACTCACTTTGGTTTTTAAAACTAAGTTTTTGTTCGGATGTCCATTCTAACTAGGGTCTCATATGGTCAGGATGGCTCTGATACCAACTTGTCAACACCCGGATTTTTAATCCCAGATGCCTGTTATGCCATATATCACAATCCCAGGATTACCATTTTTGTGAGACATAACAGATTGGATATCACAGTACATCATCCATTACAAACCATAATAAGGTCTTAAAAAAATAAAGGATCTCATGATCCAGTCTTAGTACAATCAGGTAGCGGAATAAATAGCGTAGCGGTGGAGTCCATCTTCAGAGTCACAGGCAATGCTGATGATGGGAGATGATCCTAGTTGTCGTAGCCGTCCTGCTGTCCTCCTTCAGGGTAGTCCTCCTCATAGTCTGGCCATAGGAATAGCCATGGACAAAAGCCATGAGTACTCTTTAAGTACTCGCAAACTACCACTAACAAGTAGGATAGTTCTACTAGGAACGCTAACTCTAAGTTTATTTGTAAAGTTAAGTTTGAAATCTAAATTGAGTTCAAAAACAAAGAAAGATAAAACAAAGTTTGAAATCACCTAAGTGGGAACTTAGTTGTCATAGTCACAACTCTGTTGTGGTCAAGTCATGTCACAATTCATTTCATAAGTCATTTTGAAAACATCTGACAACGGAACAGTATGGCCACTCCAACTGTCCATAAACGCGGACGTGGCTATTCAAATAGTTTGACACTCTGTAGAGGTGGTACACTTTCACCACCATATTCGATACATCTGTCAGGGATAACCCTAAATCATCATACTTAGTATGCAGATAATCAAACATAACCTTTCCTTTACACACCCTAGTATAAGCACCTCTCCTATGAGCATGGCCCCCCAGCCATGACCATCTGTCATCCTGGGTACTGCATAGGTGGACAACATTGAGAGGTAGCCTCAGCTCAAACCTCTCCCGCAAGGGAACTAATACTAATGCATATAAACTTCCGGCTAAGCCTTACCCAATTCAGGTATTCTGGTTGTACGGTAAAAATTGGAATGGTATCGCATCCGAACCCAACCATCAGTTTTGTAAAAGGGGTAAGGTTGATGCCTCAACATTTTCATCATCATAAACCATTTGTGTTTCTCAACATATGTCAAAACATCTCAATAGAATGACTCATCATTCAAAGGTTTTCACAAGTCATGTTCACCAAGTATTCCCATCTAGAGTGAATCAAGTTTTGGTTTAGTTCCAACTACTAAGTTAAGAGTATTCACTAAGGTGGGATGCTAATCTCAATCTCATGCCATAGAATGACATCTAAGTCTAACTAGATAGGTCAAGTTTTATACTCTTTATGCTACCTTTAAACAAGTAAAGGACTTTGGTAAAGTAAAGAAGGTAAAACTTGTAAATAAAACTTGGAATAGGTATAAGTCAAAATGATACAACCAAAGCATGCCTAATGCCTTTGCTTAGGTTATCTAGCTTGCAAGGTTTAGCTTGCTAATAAAAGCTTGCATAGTTAAGACACTTGCAAGTGTTAGCTTGCATGGTTAACTTGTATAATGCTAGCTTACTAACAATAGCTTGCATGTTAATTATGGATTGCCTTGGTTGGTGAAGTGGTTGAAATTCTCTTCCTCCTCTTCTTGGTAGAACTCCTCCTCCTCATAGACTTGGTCGATACTATTGTCTATAAATACATACGGAATACACAATCACCAACCAATAATTAACTAGTCCATTTAGCACACTAAGGCACACATTTGATGATCTATTATCATCACAAGCACCACAAGGTTTAATGAACTAGCTTCATTCTTTTTATTTGAGAAAAGTAATTTCTACTCATTGAAATTAACTAAGATTTAATATTCTCCAATTAAAATATGGGATCATGTGAACACATATCATCACCACATATTCTAATATATGGGAATGTGATTTAAAGGGTGGATCATATTTTTATAAGTTCAAGTTTAATAATTAATAATTTAAAGTGACTAGAAATGCCTATATAGCATTATTTTGGTACTAGTCCAAAGTCACTGTATGCAAACCTTAATATTATTACATATTCAGATAGGTATGGTTAAATGTGATTTTGGAGAGTTGGAATCAACTCAAAAGCTATTATGGTTGATTTTAGAAAAATGTTTGAATGTGAAAAAGCTTTTGTCTTGTTATTTTTTCTAGGAGAGATCTCTAAATCTAAATGATTTAAATCCAATGGGCTTGGATAGAGTTTTTATTTATATTTCCAATAAAATTGGAATCACTCAATTTGGATTTGTACCACTCCCTGAATTGATTTTTAAACTAAAGGATAGATTCTAGTTTAAGTCTAAAAAGAAAAGATTTATTTGAATCTGCTGGATTGCGCGGGAACACTAATGGGCCGACCCAGTGACGCTCAGCAGCATAGCAGGCAACTGACAAGGGGGGTCCACACGTCAGCGGCACTTTACACGCGAAGCGGTATGGGGCGATATGAACCGTAGGATTAGAACTAGATCTAACGGCTGGGGCTTATCGTCGACGACGGACCTGTCGCCGGCGAGACTGAACCCTCGCGCGGTCGGTGGGGGTGCAGTGGGGACGTACCAGGGCTCCAGCGTGTGCGGCAAGGCGGGCAAACGAATGAGTAGACAACAACGGGCTCAGGCGAGGTCACGGCAGGGGCTGAGGTGGACGAAATCGACTGGAGCTTCTCCTCCTCTGCTGAGCCTGTCTCTGGCAGAATTCCGGCGATGGGCGGCTCAAGTGGCTCTGGCGAGAGAGGGGAAACAATCAGTGGAGAGAGGGGAGTGGAATGGTGTGGCGATTGAGGCTGGGGGTGGCCTCCTTATATAGGCTCGACGAGGGGACCGAAGGGTGTGGGCGGAGCTCGTCGGTGACGACGGCACAGGGGGCAACCAGCGTGGGCGAGGTAGGCGGATGGTGTGCGGTTCCCTAGCGATCGTCTAGAGCTTAATGGCGATGCTAGGAGCGGTGGCTAGCGGTTGGGAGCTTCCCACGCTCTAAGGGACAGAGGCGGTGCTCGACGGGGTTCCTGGCGACTATGGGTCGCGTGGCGGTGCACGGCCGTGTCTGGCAGGGTGGGGTGGTCAAGGCAGAGCGACACGCGTGGTCTGCAGTCGGGGCACGGTTTGTGGCGTGCTGGCGGCGAGGATGCTCTGGCGTGCTCTGGCTTCACATAGAGACTTAGTGCGCGGCGTTTCCTCGGTGGTCCAAGGGTGCAAAGATCACTACTTGTACAAAGTGGGCCTTGGTACATCACTACTTGTACTAGCTAGGGTGCAAAGATCCACAATTGTCTCTGTTGGAAATTGAGTGCTAGGAATACTCAAAGTGGGCTAGGTGATTAAAATGGCAAAAAGTGACCATTTCCTTTATTTATTTTTTGTTGATTTCTTTTTTCTTTGGTTTTTGCTTGGGAATGATCTAGATGATGTGACATCATCATAGAACCATTTTACAACCATTAGAACAAACAATAGTGGCCTTTCAAACAACTCCTATTTAAATGCAACACTCATATGCATGCTTAAATATTTTTTAATAGAAAAAGTTGTTGTTAACCCTAAATTGGGTAGATTTGATCTTGATTACTTGGATTAAAGTTTTGGGATGTTACAATGAAGATGGATAGGAGCAGGACATCAAGGCCATCATGGACTCCTGTGGCGGATATGAGTGTCACGTAGCTGACTTGACCAGCTACGACACTCGTTTCTTCACTCGCGTGGAGATGCCTCCTCTGCCTGCCGAGGTAATAGCTGAAGTCTTCGACGACGAACAAACCGTTTTGGATTTGAACGTCTCCGAGAGATATAAAGGCGAGGTCGATGTCTCCAATGAGCCGGCAGCTCCTACCTCTCCTCCTGCATCGTAGATCATTAGAAAAACTTTGTGTTATTCTGAAAACAATTTGGGTTGTAAATAAGTAGTTTAATACTTTTGCCGGTGCTAAGATTTACTACTTGCTATTTAGCACTTTTGGCTTTATACTTATCGTGCCTGAAATTTTTACATAAGCACTTTTTATTTTGCATGTACTTATCATTTATCTGGCTTTCCGCCTCGTCCCTTTCGTGAGCCGGCCAACCTTCAAGACGGAAACTTTGCCGAGCAACGGAGCTCAATTGCTAAACCAGTTTAAACTCGGAAACAAAGCCGGCTTCCAGTACCAAAAATTCACTAGTCGAAAAATACCCGCATTCGGCAATCAGATAAATAACCAAAGTACAAACTAGAAAATTTAGATTTATACCCGAAGGTAGCATTTTTAGAATCAGAAATATTATACAAAACAAACATGAGCATAAAGTACTTTCAAGTATTCTGGGATTTTCGATTGTGACATAGTCATTCGGAAATAAGATGGTAATATTAAACTTCTCAGAAAAAATGAGGCAACCAATACTTTATTTCTCATTGAACATGTACACACATATGATTATAAAGAAAGATAAATTAAGAATAAAAGGGACATAGCTGAGTAATATTCCATGGCCTGTCTAATTCTTCCGGGTCTGTACTAACTCGAGCTCTCTTTCTTTTCTTAGTAGCAGGTCTTTCTTTGACTAGCCGCATATGAGTTACATAGTAAGAACCATTGTGCAATACCCGGCTAACTAAAAAGGACCATTCCCATACCGGGGAAAGTTTGTGCTTTCTTTTCTGCACAAGCCGGAGAACCAAATCGCCCTTATTGAAAGACCGGTTTCTGACTCTCTGGCTATGATACTTGTGTAGCTTTTGCTGATAGGCCGTTGATCTCATCTCAGCAACAACACGGACTACTTCAATTAAATCGAGATAATTTTTTCGAGAAATTTCGGCATCCTCTTCAATATACGCAGCAACTCGGGGAGAAATATGAATCAAATCACTAGGAAGAACTACTTCTGCACCATAGACCAAGAAGAAATGTGTATATCTAGTTGCCATGTTCGGAGTTGTTCGTAAACTCCATATCATAGAAGGTAATTCCTCTGCCCAAGCCCCCGTAGCATGTCGTAGTGGTGCTTCGAGTCTTGGTTTTAGGCCTTGTAGGATTAAACCATTTGCTCTTACGACTTGTCCATTAGCCTGTGGATGTGCGACTGACGCAATGTCAAGCCGGATATTTTGTTCATCGCAGAATTCGGCAAGCTCTCCCATAGAAAAGTTACTCATGTTGTCCGTGATAATGCTATGCGGATAACCGTATCGGATTATGACATCCTCGAAGAATCTTCTGCTTGTTGCTCCATCACAACTGGTGACGGGTTTAGCCTCAATCCATTTTGTGAATTTATCCACCATCACTAAGAGATGAGTAAATCCACTTGGAGCCTGTTTAAACGGTCCTACCATGTCAAGCCCCCAGACCGTGAAAGGCCATGTTATAGGTATTGTTCGCAGCTGATCAGCCGAAACATGAGCTTGCTTGGCGTACTTTTGGCAGCCTTTGCACGTCTTGACCAGCCATTCAGCGTCTGCCTTGGCTGTAAGCCAGAAAAAACCGTGTCGAATAGCTTTTGCCACTAAAGAGTTGGCTGCAACATGGTGACCGCATTCGCCTTCGTGGATTTCTCATAAGATTTCCATTCCTTCTTCTGGAGATACACAGCACTGAAAGACCCCAGACACACTCCTCTTATAGAGCTCACCATTAACTATAGTATAGGATTTTGCTCGTCGGATGATCTGCCGGCTCAGAACCTCGTCTTTGGGTAATTTGCCATCTACCAAGTAATCAAGGTAGGGTTGAGTCCAGCTAGGAATTACAGCTAGAACTACCACTAAAGGTGAGTCGGATTTGGTCGGATATTCCTATTCTACTCCTTTTATAGAGGGAACTTTAAGGTGCTCTAAAAAAGCGCCATCCGGGACCTTTTTCCCGGCAGAGCCTATGCGAGATAATGCATCTGCTTCCTCATTTTCTGTTCGAGGGATGTGTTGAACCTCAAACGATTTAGATAGTTCATCCACAACAACTCTATATGCTGCCATGTGCTTATTTACATTACAAATATACAACACTTGTTGAGCTACAAGATCCGAATCTCCATAGCACATTAAACATTGGATGCCGATATCCTTAGCAATCCGTATTACATGCAGTAATGCTTCATATTCGGCAATGTTATTCGTCGCCGTGAAGTGGATCTGCAACACATAGAAAAGTTTATCTCCTTGGGGTGATTTGAGCACCACGCCAGCCCCCGAGCGCCTTAGACCCGTCAAAGTGTAAGGTCCAGTATTCCGACTCTGGGAGGGTCATATTCTCCGTTGTTTCTGTCCAATCAGCGACAAAGTCAGTGAGGATTTGGGATTTGATTGCTATACGAGGTTTGTACTCAATGTCGAAAGCTGAAAGCTCTATGCCCCATTTTGTGACACGTCTTGTAGCATCGCTGTTGTTTATTATATCGCTCATGGGAGTTGTGCTCACCATGGTAATTGGATGCTCCTGAAAATAATGTCGTAACTTACGGGATGCAAAAAACACACCATAAGCCAGCTTTTGATAGTGCGGATACCGCTGCTTTGATTCAGTTAGGACCTCGCAGAGATAGTAAGTCGGACGCTGCACTAGGTGTTCTTGTTTTTCCTCTGGTATCTCCACCACCATGATGACACCGACGACTCTTTTTGTCGCAGTGAGATAGAGCAACATCAGTTCTCGTGGTTCCGGTGCTGCAAGGATAGGAGCAGATGAGAGTACTGCTTTCAGGTCTTGTAGTGCATCTTCAACTTCGTTAGTCCAAACAAACTTTTTGGTCTTTTTCAGGAGCTTGTAGAGTGGTGCGGCTCTTTCACCGAGCCGGCTTACAAACCGACTGACTACATCAATGCAACTAGTTAGTCTTTGAACATCCTTCAGGCGAGTCAACCTGGAAATATTGAGTATAGCCTTAATCTTGTCCCAGTTCACCTCTATGCCTCTTTGAGACTCGAGGAAACCTAACAATTTTCTGGCTGGTATTCCAAAGAAACACTTCTTCGGGTTAAGCATTATGTTGTATTTTCGTAAGTTGGCGAACGTTTCCTCCAAGTCAGAAATTAAGGTTTCCTTCTTTTTAGACATCACCGCAATGTCGTCCACAAATGCATGTACATTGCGTCCGATTTGGTCGTGGAGGCAACACTGCATAGTGCGCTGGGACGTAGCTCCTGTGTTTTTGAGCCCAAAGGCATCGTAATGAAACAGAAGGTTCCGAAGGGGGGTTATGAATGAAGTTTTGACTTTGTCTGATTCCTTCATCCGGATTCTATGATAACCGGAATATGCGTCAAGAAAACATAGGAGTTCGGAGCCTATCGTAGAATCAATAACTTGGTCAATTCTAGGCAAAGCGAACGGATATTTGGGACAAGCATTATTCAAGGAAGTATAATCAACACACATCCTTAAATCAGTGGTGTCCTTTTTAGGGACCATTATAGTATTGGCCGACCACTCAGTGTGGATGACCTCTTCTATGAATCCGGCTAACTCGAGCCGAGCTAGTTCCTTAGCTATTGCCTTATGCTTTTCATCACCGAAACGTCATAGGGACTATTTGATGGGTTTAGTGTTCGGGTGTACATTTAGAGAGTTCTCGGCAAGTTCTCTAGGTACTCCAGTCATGTCAGATGGCTGCATGCGAAGATATCTTGATTTGCTTGGAGGAACTTGACGAGCATGCTTTCCTCTGCGCTATCTATGCCTACGCCTATCTGGGTCACCTTGGAGGGGTCATCATCCTTCAACGGTGTCTTCTTCGTCGCTTCTGATGCCTTGAACTCCGGATTCGGCTTTGTCACCTCCTTCTTCGTCGTGGGCATCTCGGACGGATCAATGGTCTTCTTGATCTCCTGGTACTCCTGGGCGTGCAGTACGGCTTCAGAAAAGGCGGCATTTTCGTCCTCACACTCTCGTGCCTTCTTCGGGTCTCCCCTGATGGTGATCACGCCTTTGGGACCTGGAATTTTCATCATATTGTAAATGTAACACGGACAAGCCATAAAAGCCCAGTAAGTCGGACGTCCGAATATAGCGTGGTACACGCTTTTGAACGGGACCACTTCGAAGGAAAGTGCCTCCGTCCGATAGTTCTTTGGAGTTCCAAAGGTAACATCCAAAGTGATCTCTCCCAGGGAATTTGCTTTTCTTCCTGGGACAACTCCGTGAAAGATCACAGAGCTGTGATTTAGCTGCGTCTCCGAGATCTGCATCCGGCGTAGCGTTTCAACATACAGAATATTGATGCTGCTGCCGCCGTCCATGAGAGTCTTGGAGAAACCATAGCCATCAATAAGTGGATTGACGGCTAAGGCGTATTTTCCTCGCCTGTGCAAATTAGGCGGATGAACAGCACGGTGAAAGGTGATTGCCACTTCCGACCAATCCAAAAATTGTGGGACAGCCGGAACAGTTGTGTTGAGCTCATGCATAACTGCTTTCTTGACCTTAGCTGGTTGAGATCCAAGGAAGGTGACGTAAGTGTCTTTCTTCGTTGGGAAGTGCTTCTTTCAATCTGGCTTGGGATTTGAAGGGTTAGCTTCCTCCATGTCGGAATCTTCCTTGGTCTCCTTCTCTTTTTTGGGATTCTTCTTTCCCTTTTTCCTCTTAGACCTGTAGCCCACGTTATCGTCTTTCTTGATGTCGTCATTGAAACGACACTCGGTGTTTGTGTGAGACGAGCCCCCACTGGCACCTAAGTGATGCAAGCATGGGTTATTGGCAATGTCGGCCCATGAATAGGTTGTTGATCTCCTCTACCCTGGACTCTTGATGTCCCACGACCGCGTCCGTGGCCACCGCCGCGCCCTCCTCGTCCTCTAGACCCGAAACTAGCAGTGACCACTGCCGTTTCCATGTTGGGGTTTTCTTCCGAGGTGTTCTTGCGCTTCTGAGCTTGTTTCTTTGGTTGTTTTGCCGACTGTGGCACAGCTAGGGCGTTCAGTAATCCCTCTGCATCGTTGTTAGCATCTGCATACTTGCTCGTTGTTTCTATCATTTCTCCCAGATCAGTGACCTTATCGCACTTTAAACGGTGACGTAGTAAACCAATTGGGAGTCCTGCAATGAAAGCTTCAATCGTAATTTGGTTATTTACTCCTTCACAGGAGTTCTTGGTGTCGATCCATTATCCGAGGTAATCTTAGCAAGTTTCTCCGTCTTTCTGGATGCAACACTGTAGGTCTCCTACCGTACAGGGCCTCCGATATGTGCCTTCGAAATTCTGAAAGAATGCGCTTTGCATGTCATACCAGTTGTGGATGGTGTTATCCGGAAGTTCATTGAGCCATGATCCCGCCGTCCTCCGCAACATAAGTGGGACATATCGGGTTGCGACCAAGATGTTTCCGCCTTTGGCAATGCAGCAAGCCTGGAAAAAATCCTGGAGCCAAGTATCTGGCTGGGCCACAACGTTATAGGCTTGGATGTGTCTTGAGATAGCAAATCCTTCAGGGAAGTGTGTTTGTCGAATTCGTGGTCCAAAGCATTTTGGACCCACATATATATCATCGTTCTCGTAGCACCATGCCTCTATGTTGGAGTTAATCTGGTGTCTCGTGTCACTTGGTGAAAGGGAACGCCATCTTGGTTGTTCGCTATAGCTACAGTGCCTTGGAGATGGACTTCGGCTTCTACCGCCTCCTCCTCCGCCACGACACCCTCCTTGGCCTCCCTGAGAGCCGTTGTGATGGCTTCTTGGTGGAGAGGGTGGAGCTGGTGGATTATTTCCGGCTGATCGTCGGCCTCCATCCAGAGCGTGATTATTCTAGTTCCAGGGAGGGTGTTCATTGCAACGAGGCCCCTGCCGGCTTGACTTGGCACAGTGTCCGTCGTTCCTTCATTTGTCACTCCCACCACGATGGGGTTCAGCCGGACGGCTTGAGTGTCTAGGACGTGGCATCCTTTGATGGTCCTCCTCTTGACGTTTCTCTTTATCTTCTTCCCTGCGATCGTTCGACTCTTGCCGGGGAGGATTTGTCGGATACAGTGCAGCAATTGCTTCCTGCTCTGCAGCTGGAGCAACGTTGCGCCAGGCACGCGCAGTTCTATGGCGCTGCCCTAAAGATCCAGTTCTTGAGTAGTTGTCTTCCTGACGGTCAGAACGGTGATGTTGTTTCAGAACCCGTTGGGGCCTTACGTCATTCTAGGCCGGATCCATGCTACATTGGTCATATTAAAAGAGCAGTTTTCTGCTCCCGGATTTCGCGACCTTCTGCTGCTCCAGACCCTTGGTGAGTAGTTCTATGCCCAACTGGACCTGTTCTGGGCTTGGATTATTTGCCAGGATATCTCGAGCTATGGCAGTGTTTTGTACTGGTGTTGGATACATAGGTCTCCCTTGCTATCGAGCCGAGGCATCCCTGGGTCCCCCTCGAAGAGTTCCTTGTGGACTCCTGGAAATTGATTGTCACGCCTGTGTCATTTCCAGGTCTTCTGATGCTGCAGAGAGATAAACATCTCCACAGTAGCTATGCGCTTCTTCTCTTCCTCGATGTTGTTGGCTTCATCCAGGAGTACTTGGCGACCCGCTTAAAAGATCACGGATGTCGCCTAGAGGGGGGTGATAGGCGGTTTAAAACTTTTATGAGATGGGCTTAACAATGGCGGAATAAAACTAGCGTTTTCTTTTGTCAAGCACAAAGCCTAGATATACTAAGGTTTACCTATGTGCACCAACAACTTATGCTAAGAAATACAAGAAACAATGTGATAGCAATACAGATTACTTCAAGCACGAAGGCTATCACAATGTAAAGTGCATAAGTAAAGAGCTCGGGTATAGAGATAACCGAGGCACGCGGGGACGATGATATTTTACCGAGTTCCTCCCAACAAGGGAGTACGTCTCGTTGGAGGGGTGGGCGGTACTAAGACCACCAATGCCACAAGAGGCCTCACCCTATTCTCCCGAGTATCCACCACGCGGCAAGCACCCGATCCACTATGTGACACTTGAGGGTGGTCACCGAACCCGTACAAGATTGGGGTAATCTCCACAACTTAATTGAAGGATCCCAATAATCACCACCAAGGACACTATCTTGGGGAGATCTCCACAACTTAATTGAAGGCTCCAAGAACACGCCACAAAGTCCACATAATTTTCTAGGGTTCCAAGAACCCAAGAGGGACAATCTTCTTGATTTCACCAACCAAATCCTCTGTAGAGAACTCAAACTGATGCACCTAATGCAATGGCAAGTCCTTCACTCTCAAATTCCACCAAAGCTACAAAAGCTATTGGGGGAATAAGAGAGGAAGAACAAAAGAGGAAATCCACAAAAGAAACCCCAAGATCTAGATCCCAATATGTTCCCCTCACATAGAGGAGATATGGATTGGTGGAGTTGTAGATCTTGATCTCCTCTTTCAAATCCTCCAACAAGATTCAAGAAATATGGGAGGAATTGAGAGTATTTGCAAGATCTTGAAGGTAGAAAGAATGGAGTAGAGAGAGAGCAAGCAACCAGCCCAAGGAGGAAGAAGGGGGCCTTTTATAGGTCCTCCGACGCCAACTAGCCGTTGCATACAACTTATCCTGGAGTTTCCGGCCTTCAAGACCGGAGTCTCCGCCCCACAGGACCGGAGTCTCCGGGGTCCAGACTCCGGCCAGGACTCCGGGCAGCCTCCAGATGCTCTCTTTACACCCCCCCCGGAGTCTGGGCCGGAATTTGGGCCAGTGTCTCCGGCCCCCCGGAGTCTTCGGGGTGCGAACCCCGGAGTCTCTGACCCACACAAAACTGGCAGAAACACCGATACGAAAACAATCATAACTTTTAAATCCGGACTCCGATTTTGATGATCTTGGGCTCATTTAGAAGAGGAAAACAAGATATACAAGATTATGCAGGGAACCAGCATAGTCCAGCAAGGGAGGATAGAATAAAGTGATGAAAGGATTAACCTATCTATAGAAGACAAACTGGTAAAACCTCCAAATCGAAAACGCAATAGAGAATGCATATGAAATCCGTTTTCGATGAACTTGATCTTGTCATAGATGTTAACACAAGATCTAATTCCTCTCATGGATAAGAACCAAATAATAACCAAGAAAGATGATGCCAAGTATGCAAAGGTTAGAGATCTATCCAAAAGATATGATCAAGTTACCCACTCGAGACCTCCTCTTGATAGTACGGTTATCTATCCTATAAACCGGTCTCCCAACAACAACATGAGACCTGCAAAAGGGAAAAACTATCAAGACAATACCTTTGCGTTGAGCAAACCACTTGAGCTCGATGTAGATGATCTTGTCCTTTTCAAGATGGACACCTTTCTTGATGGATCTACCTTGAGCTCGAATGATGAAGACTCGAAACATGTTACCCCATACACCATGGGGAAACCTCTTCTTTGACCCTATCTTCGAAGATCCATGATCACCGAGGATGGCAAGCTTCAAGCATGCGATCTTCTAGAGATGGTGCATCTTGAGCTTGCACAACATTTCTTCTAACTCCAATTGGAAGTTGTCCTGAAGATACACATGAGGGACTCCATCTACTTCTTCAAGACACACTTGATATTCTTTTCTTTATTCAAATTCTTCTACAATATTCCAATAGGACCAAAGCCCCTGGACAATGCTTCTTCTTCTTCTTTTCTTCTTTTCTTCAACCTTGAAGCAAACACATGGTCCAAGCGATGCCAATGGACAAATTCTACAAGTGCATCTCAATGCAACCATTAGCACATAGATATTGTCATTAATTACCAAAACCACACATGGGGGCCACATGCTCTTTCAATCTCCCCCATTTTGGTAATTGATGATAATACCTTTGAGAGGGTTTATATAATGAATTTAATGAATAAAATGGTAGCACAAATATCAAATACTACACAAGTAGTCATTTTGGTACCACCACCATATATAGAGCAAACTCCCCCATAACCTATGCATGTGTGATGAACTTGAATTTCATTGCATATGTTGTCAATCATTATCATTGGTGGAGTTTCCTCTATATAAACCACATGCTAAGAAACACAAAGGCACAAGAGCATGAAATGAAAGTGCTTAAGAACAAACTCAAAGCATAAACCAACTTCCCTTAAACCCTCTAAAACTTCTCCCCATTGGCATCTATTGCCCAAATGGGTGACGAGTTCTTGAAGGCCAATATAGTGATACTTCCTCCAAAGGTGTGCATTCACACATATCCAATGGTGAATACTTGGGAGGAAGTAGAACTATATTGAGGACACAAAGATTGCCAAATAATTAACAAAAGCATAAACAAATGATGCAAGCAATCACACGATCCAACAAACCAATTGAAAACAACAAATGAGTCCAAAATGGAAACAACAAGATATTATGATAAGATCAAACGAGTGTTTTAAATAAAAATAGAGAAGCTCCCCAAGATTTGTGCACAAATAGAATAGTTGAATTTCAATACATCATGCACAAATATGGAATCCTCGCTCCCCCATAAGCATTTGAAACACAACAAATGATAAAGAAGACAAATGAGCATTATTAAATGAATTAGAGGAGCTCCCCAAAGATTATGCACCAATTATGATAAGTGCATTTGGGAATAAAGTGCATAATCATGGAATCATCACTCATCTAAATTCATTTAACAATACAAGGCATGAGAGAACAAATATGAGTGTCCAAAGATACAAACAAAAGGAGCAAGCACTCATAGGCAAATAAATTTGGAAGCCATTGAAGAATCAAGAAGGAATAAAAGGTGGTATCCAAGAAATAAAAATCTAAACTAAAATTATCTTCTCTTATGTGTATAAGTTTCTAATTGGAATGCATCACAAAGACATATGTGCTCAAAGAAACATGCACACATAAACAAGATACTCCAGAAAGCACTTGAAAACCAAAATGAAGTCATAACATATACCAATAAGATTTTTGCTTATACGCATGGCCAAAGGCACACATTTATTTTATTGTTCATTAATGAACTTCAAACACCAACGCACTACATACATTACAACAATCACCAAGGGAAAAGGAGATGGTTGGAATATATAGAGAAATGGAACAAGTATCATAAAGGAAAAATCAACTAGAAACATATCATTATTGCACATGAGAGAAGTTAAGAAAAGGATACACAATAAAATTGCTAGATTGTCATATTGGGAAGGTGAATCATATGTATGATTTTGTATAGTCCCAATTATATCCACTCATATCAACTTACACACACTTGCAATAGGGAGTACTCTTAAAAACAAATATAGAACCACAACAAATACAAATGCAAAAATTCATGCTAGAAGGCAACCCACAAATGGTTGAAAGAAAGATATATGAGCATGAGAAAGAGATACTTGTTATCGAGATATCATTGATAGGATGTAGTAGATATCGAGATATCATTGATAGGATGTAGTAGATATCATTGATAGGATGTAGTAGATACTTGTCGAACATCCTATAGCTTGCCTCAAATTTTCATGGACGCACCACTTCTTCAATATTGAGAGACAAGCATCCAATATATCTCCAATGTACCTAAACCACATTAAGTACAACATAGTCCGCAAACATATTGGGTCCAAAGTAGTTAGTGAAACTACAATACATAGGAGAGACTCCACATAAATATGTGCATATTGATATGAAATTGAATTTCATGCACAACTTAGCCGATTAGGATTTTGTGGAGTTTCCCCTATATATTGGTACAATGAAAGTAAACAAGCCATAATATAAAAAATTAGTAAATATGCATGCACAAGACTTCCAAGGACCAAAAGGAGATACAATTTGAACAAAACATCAAGTAAACCAAGCCAGCACACATGAGAGTGTGACACGACAAAAGGTCTCCAAATTGTATCAAAGAACCAAATCAACACATGAAGGATCACAAGTTCAACAAATGAACTAGGCAAAAGCCAAAGAGCAAAAGATAGACAAGAACTCACATGCTCAAGGAAATGTCTCATTCTAAAAACTTAAAACTAGAAATAAGGAATGAGACAAAACCAACTCCCAAACTCTCCATACTTTTCATGACGACGCAAAATACCAAAATGAAAATATCAAACTTCCAAGAACATAAAGCATGATATGTATCAAAGCAAGAAGCATAAAAAGAGTGTTCTAGATAATATAAGGTAACTCACCCATAAGTAGTATATTATATAGAATTTTTCTTTTGAATGCAAAATGTACTAAAATGAGATCATTACTACTACCCATATTAAATAAAACACAAGAGGATACCAATAAAATAAGAAGATCCATAAAAGCGAAGAAAAGCTTGGGAGACACAAAACATTTTCTTGGCCAAAGATAGGACAAAAATAAGCAAAGGCCAAAGTGAATATGATCAATAAATTCTACCACAAATCTAGTACTAATTGTCCAAGGACAAGAAGTATTGGGAATAATCTTCCTGAGGTAGTTCACAAGGATATCCAAGATCATATTCAAACTAAGAAGCATATAAAAAAGTATAAGAATTAAGCTTGATGCTTCAAAAGAGATTCTTGGTGGCTTCCAATAGTCACACAATCACTAGTGATTAGAGTAACTTGTGCTAATGGTTTCCATGTGGATATAGAGATAAAATATGAGGAAACACATACCAAGAAACACTCTCACAAACAAGATCCAAAAGATGAGAACCAAAGGCATTGAACTTGTTTGAGCAAATGTGTCACATAGAAGTTAGATAATTATCAATATCAATTGTAAGTGACACAACCTTGAATTTTCACATTTTCTAGGCTTGTAATATGCACTAAGCATATGACTCCACCATAAGGTGATAAACAATAAATATCAACACGAGGCAAAATAATCCAAATAGAGATAATTGATGGACATTATAGAACTTAAATTTCTCATGAGAATCATACCACATAGAGACTAGATAATATTGATAAATCACTACTAAGTGGTATTCCTCATGTACACACATTTTTAGGATTGTGGAATTCCCAAGCATAACACTCCCCCAAAATGGGATAGTCCATTAATCTCTCACAAGAGCCAAAAAGATATCAATTGAATTCAATAATAGCTCCAAAACAAGAAACACACATACAAGGTGTGCAAACCAACAAACACAAATAAACTTGATAACTCAAGATAAGTAAGTGTTAAGCATAACATATACAAAAACATGCAAGGTACAAAACCAACACATGCACAAGGGGCAAGTAACTTTCAATGTAATGAGTTAAGCACATGTTACCGCAAGGAGGAATATTGGAAATATAATAGAGGCAATATAATCCACATGACTTGGCTTGAAAAATATAATAGATGAAGATCCCTCAATTCTTCATGATGAAACCAAGTCTCCAATGTCCTCAAAAAAGAACCTATTGATCAAGTTTTGGCTTGTTGGTCCCCAACCAAGTTGGGTCCTAAGAAGTTAGTCACAATAGGCTTGGCAACCCAAATGGTTCTTTTCTTCAACCACTTTGGGTACCAACATATTTGGCAAACACATTGCCAACCTCATCCTTACCAAGAGAATAATCATCATAAATCAAGATAGGGTTGGATGAGAAGATACCACTAGTGCACGAGGAAGAAATGTTCTCCTTCTCACGACAAATGTAGCAAGTTCTTGTCTTCTCTTTCTTCTTAGGTTATTCCACAACTTGAGGAAGAGATCGAGTAGTCCTCTTAGGAAGAGGCCCATATATAACATGAGGTAGAGCTTGAGGCCGCTTCTCTTGTTGCTTCACACCAAGAGGCTTCTTCTTCAATGGGCAAGATCTAACATGATGCCCTTCTTCCTTGCACTTGAAGCAAATAATGTTGGCCGGATACTTCGCTTGATCTTGGCCATTGTTCTTGTTGCCCTTGCGCTTCAACTTGTTAGTGGACTTGTTGTTTATATTAGAATTGAATTCGAGTCCACTCTTGTCATTGGGATATTTTGGCACACTCAAGGTGTGGTTGAGTGTGGCCTTCCCTTTATGACCCAATTTCAAGTCATTCCTCAAAGAAGTGACTTGAGCCTTGAGCTCTTTAATTTCCTCTACATGGTTAGTGTCAACAACAATAGTAGTAGAGGAAGTAGAGTCTACATTGTTAGAGCAACAAGGCATGGAAAGTAATTCATCACTAGATGTAGCAATAGCATGAGTGGGTGAATTATAAGGACTAGCACATGGCAATATCACATTAGGAGTAGAAGCAGTGTTAATGTCCACATGAGGCCCACTAGATGTTACCTTTGACAAAATGGCCTCATGAGCTAACTTTAGCTTATGATGGGAGACTAGAAGATCCTCATGCGAGCTTGAGAGCTTAACAGGAATTTCTTCCAATATCCCATATTTTCTAGTTAGCAAAGCAAGTTGAGACTTTAGCTCAACATTCTCCTTTAACATCGATGCTTCACAATAAATAGAGTTAGTAGCACAAGCATCATTGTTAATGGCTAGAGGTGAGGGCAACTTTGCAAGTTCTTTTGAATATGAAGCTTTAAGTTGCTCATGAGACTCGGTGAGTTTGATGAGCTCACTCTTAATGACTCGAGAGCCATTTTCGAGGTGCTTAAAATCCTCAACGAGTTTAGCATGGGCAACTATGAGTTCATCATTTTAGTTTTGAGAACATTTGCCACCGCAAGTTCTCTATCATGGTTTTCCTTCACTCTAGATAGTTCTAGAGAAAAAGTCTCCACAAGAGATTCTTTGGTGGTTTGTTCTTCTTCAAGGGAGATTTGTAGATAAGAAATCTCATTAGAATACTCACACTCATGTTCATTCTTTTGAATTATGATATTTTCTTGCTCCTCAATAAGTTTCTTGCCTTCAATAGCACAAGTCAATATTTCAACAATTTTGGAGGAAGCAATTTTATTTCTATGAAGAGCGGGAAAGACAATCTCTCCCATCTCTTGAATGGAGGCAATATCATAATCAACTAGATGATCATCATTATTATCACTCTCAACATCATCATCATCATCAACATTATCATGGGAAACAATGGGATCCAATAAGGTTACCTTTGTTCCCTTAGCCATAAGGCATATATGAGAACCGAAAGAAGGTGATGATGAGATTGCATTTGTAGCTCCATTCAAAACCTTGTCTTGGCCCATAGAATCTTCGTTTTCCTCGACATGGTTAGCAACACAAGCACTAGAGGAAATATAAGCATTTTTATCATGGCAACAAGACAAGGCAAGCATATCATCATGTGAATTATTCAAGCCATTTCTACATGATATGCAAGGACTACCAACACTAGCATATGAGGAGTTTCGAGTGCTACAAGTGTTAGAATCCAAAGATAGAATATTGTAACTAGATAGAGATGATGGATAATAAATAGTAAGCTCACTATCCAAATTGCAACTTCTATCACCACTCACCATATCACTACCTTGTGAAAAATCACATGTTGGTGAAGTGGTAGAAGATGAGAACTCATCACGGCCGGAGGTGGAGGGAATACAATCATCCTCAATAATGTTGGACACACCATATTTATCTTGAAGCTTTGTCCAAATATCATGAGCACTCCGATTAGGCATGATTGAAGATTTAACTACATTGCTCAAAACAAGTAAAAGCATTTTAGTAGCTAGAGCATCTATATAAGAGTTCATCTTCTCCTCTAAAGATTCGTTTTCGGGATCCATAGGAGAAGAGAAACCCATATATAGAATTTCCTCAATAGATGGGTGAATGTCCCAAAAATAATCTAGCATGCAAAATTTCCACATATCATAATTTGTGCCATCGAATATATAATAGGAATCGTGCACTACTCCACTAGACGACATCTTTACTCTCAAGGCGGTGAAGCCTAAAAGCAGAGACCTCGCTCTGATACCAATTGAAAGATCACGGGTGTCGCCTAGAGGGGGGGGGGGTGAATAGGCGGTTTAAAACTTTTACGAGATGGGCTTAACAATGGCAGAATAAAACTAGCATTTTCTTTTGTCAGGCACAAATCCTAGATATACTAAGGTTCACCTATGTGCACCAACAACTTATGCTAAGAAATACAAGCAACAATTTGATAGAAATATAGATTACTTCAAGCACGAAGGCTATCACAATGTAAAGTGCATAAGTAAAGATCTCGGGTATAGAGATAACTGAGGCACGCGGGGACGATGATATTTTACTGAGTTCCTCCCAACAATGGAGTACGTCTCGTTGGAGGGGTGGGCGGTACTAAGACCACCAATGCCTAAAGAGGCCTCACCCTATTCTTCCGAGCACCCACCACGCGGCAAGCACCCGATCCACTATGGGACACTTGAGGGTGGTCACCGAACCCGTACAACATTGGTAAAATCTCCATAACTTAATTGGAGGCTCCCAATAATCACCACCAAGGCCACTATCTTGGGGAGAGCTCCACAACTAATTGAAGGCCCCAAGAACATGCCACAAAGGCCACACAACCGTCTAGGATTCCAAGAACCCAAGAGGGACAATCTTCTTGATTTCACCAACCAAATCCTCCGTAGAGAACTCAAACCGATGCACCTAATGCAATGGCAAGTCCTTCACTCTAAAATTTCACCAAAGCTACAAAAGCTATTGGTGGAATAAGAGAGGAAGAACAAAAGAGGAAATCCACAAAAGAAACCCCGAGATCTAGATCCCAAGATGTCCCCCTCACATAGAGGAGATATGGATTGGTGGAGTTGTAGATCTAGATCTCCTCTTTCAAATCCTCCAACAAGATTCAAAAAATATGGGAGGAATTGAGAGTATTTGCAAGCTCTTGAAGGTAGAAACAATGGAGGAGAGAGAGAGCAAGCAACCAGCCCAAGGAGGAAGAATGGGGGCTTTTATAGGTCCTCCCACGCCAATTAGCCGTTGCAGACAACATATCCCGGAGTTTCCGGCCTTCAGGACCGGAGTCTCCGGGGTCCAGACTCTGGCCAGGACTATGGGCAGCCTCCAGATGCTCTCTGTACACCCCTCGGAGTTTGGGCCGGAATTTGGGCCGGAGTCTCCGGCCCCTCGGAGTCTCCGAGGTGCGAACCCCGAAGTCTCCGACCCTCACAAAACTGGCAGAAACACTGATAGGAAAATAATCATAACTTTTGCATCCGGACTCTGATTTTGATGAACTTGGGCTCGTTTCGAAGAGGAAAACAAGCTCTACAAGATTATGCAGGGAACCATAATTGTACAGAAATGGAGGATAGAATAAAATGATGAAAGGATTAACCTATCTATAAAAGACATACTGGTAAAACCTCCAAATCGAAAACACAATAGAGAATGCATATGAAATCCGTTTTCGATGAACTTGAGCTTGTCATGGATGTTAACACAAGATCTAAATCCTCTCATGGATAAGAACCAAATAATAACCAAGAAAGATGATGCCAAGTATGCAAAGGTTTGAGCTCTGTCCAAAAGATATGATCAAGTTACCCACTCGAGAGCTCCTCTTGATAGTATGGTTATCTATCCTATAAACCGGTATCCCAACAACAACATGAGACCAGCAAAAGGGAAAACCTATCAAGATAATACCTTTGCCTTGAGAAAACCACTTGAGCTCGATGTAGATGATCTTGTCCTTATCAAGATGGACACCTTTCTTGATGGCTCTTCCTTGAGCTCGAATGATGAAGACTTGAAACATGCTCTTCCATACACCATGGGGAAACCTCTTCTTTGACCCTGTCTTCGAAGATCCATGATCACCGAGGATGGCAAGCTTAAATCATGAGATCTTCTAGAGATGGTGCATCTTGAGCTTGCACAACATTTCTTCTAACTCCAATTGGATGTTGTCTTGAAGATACACATGAGGGACTCCATCTACTTCTTGAAAACACACTTGATATTCTTTTCTTTATTCTTCTTCTACAAGATTCCAATAGGACCAAAGCCCTTGGACAATGCTTCTTCTTCTTCTTTTCTTCATTTCTTCAACCTTGAAGCCAACACATGGTCCCAGCGATGCCAATGGACAAATCCTACAAGTGCATCTCAATGCAACCATTAGCACATAGAGATTGTCATTAATTACCAAAACCACACATGGGGGAGAATATCATTTTGCGGCCCGAAAGTTGGGGTGGCCAGGCAACGCGGTACCCGAGTTCCCTAAAATCAGCCGCGATGACTACAGTTGGCGTGCAAAATACTCAGAGGGTCTTTTTTTGGCACGAATTCAACTTTACGTTTCAATACAAAAAATCAGGCTAACGACCATCAAGTTGGGCCCCCCCCTGTCAGCTTTCGCCGTTATGTCGCTGTTGTCGTTGCTGCCATGTAGGCTTGCAGCGTTAGCGCATGCATCCTTTACGCGTCTTATTCTTCCACCGGGGCGGCAATCTGTAGTCGCGGCCATGGCTCGGAGCTAGGACTTGGACGAACCTGCTCGGCCCGTTCTCTTCCCCATCCCAAATCGGAGCTTGCCCTCACCATGACCGCACCATTGGCATGGAGTGGGGATGGGAATTCATTCCCGGGTGAGATCTGTCACCATGCCGACCATGCTCGGTCCTGTTGGCCTCCTCCAGAATCCGAGCTCGTCGTCGCCATGGTCACACACGCACTAGCCACGGCACCTTCCTCTCCGAATCCCAAAGCTATATCCACCCAGTTCGGCACAATGCCAACAAGGTGAAAATGCATCAAGTTTTCTTCTTGTGATTGTAGAAAAAACATGTATGTACCGTGGCCGTAGCATACTTTAACAATGTACACATATATTGTTTACTAGATTTTCATTTGAAATTAGTAGCTCTGTGATATCAAAACATAGAGAACCTAAATGGAATGACGATGATGGAAATGTTCTGTACTTTGCATTGCATCAACAAGTGCTCGCTGACGAAGCAAGTTACTAAGAGAGTGGAGTTCATCAGCCATTGCCAAAAAATATGTGAACAAATCAATGAGAGATTCAATGCAAATATGCACAGAAAAGCTAGATCCATGTCATCAATCATCAATAGGTGGCACATCCTAGTGATGTGTTCAAATGCGTACACGATGTATCATTTGCTTGAAGTGGTTGTTATCCTGAGCAAAAATGCCTGGTATGCACATTACATGTGTATGTTCTATGCTCCAATTCGGTTGTTATGGGCGTGGAAAGAAAAGCTAGGCTTCATTTAATATTACGCAGTTAGGCCTAACTTAGTCTTACACAAATAAGCACAGCTTAGTCTTTACACACATAAGCGTAATTAATGATAAAGATAAAGTCAAATGGTTCATCGGATCTGCCAGTATGAGCACTAGGTCCCTGGAGCTGGTGGTATCGTCGGAACGAACCAGAATGCTGCGTTTGGTCGTCTTTCATTCTCCTTCAAATCGTACGACCCCACTGATGAGCCAATTGTAGGCCCCTCCCCCCGATGTGGATTCGGCTCTAGGTCAGATCTGGAGTGTCAACATGATAGGCGCGTGAGTGTGCAACAAACACATAGTCTGCTATCAACACTAGAAGTGTTGGCACCTCAGCAACAACACCAGCATGTTCTTCCTGGACTCTAGCAGCAACCTCAGTAGGTATTTCGTCAGCTTCACCAGCAGCAGCCTCAACAGGTATTTCGTCAGCTTCACCAGCAGCAGCATTAGCAAGTATTTCGTTAGCTTCACCAGCAACATCATCACCAAGTATTTCGTCAGCTTCACCAGGAGCAGCAGCAGCTAGTTCTTCGTCAGCTCCACCACCACCAACACCACCACCAGCAGCAGTAGCAGCATCAAGGGCCAGGGCTGCCTAAGTAATCACAGGTTCAACAGCTCCAGGGGCTCCGACAAAGAAAGGGTAGTTGATCCCAAGAAACATAGATTGTCCCTTTAGATTGTTGACTCTACTCCAGACTTGCTCTACTAGGTCTTTGGATGGGCATGCGGACCTCGAGAAAACATGACACCATAGCAATGGGTATGAAGAAAGTTGTGTCCCCATATGTTCTATTGTATCACCAATGTTGTTTAGTGCTCCCCTGATATGAATCCACATGAGTTCATCATCCTGTTCCGTGTTGTCTCTGAGAGGTGTCAGGAACCAGCGTCGTGTCCCAAGTTCAGCATCTGCTACTGCATCTTTGATGACCGGAGGTGGAATGATGCGCGGGGCTGCGTGGGTACCTGTGTGTTACTAACAGTCAGTAAGCAGAATTTTGAATGGGATTTTACATGCTATTTGACACCTTGACTCACCGCAAATGGATGGCTCCCAAACACGCATGTCGCTGCTAGGTTCAGTGACCGCATAAATGTGTTGCGGTCTGTATGAAGAGTAGCCGTAGGTGAAGACGGTGTCGACATACTTCTCCGGCCGCAGGAAGTCATCGCGCAAGACTGTCCATTCATTGTTTTCTGGGCATCTAATGAATGTGATTTCCTTGTCGAACACCGCTAAGAGGTCGTACTCCCAATTCTTCCATGCCCCCTCCCGCGGTCTATGTGGGAGCTGTACCTTCACGAGGTCAAGTTCTGCCATGTTGAACCTATAAGCGAATTCGGAAATGGGCGACAGCCACCCGTTGTTGAATTTAGTAATGTCGACACCCTCCAAAGATGGCACTGCAAGTCTCACCGATCTGTAGCCATTTTTTAGAGTCCAAGTACTGCCATCCTGTGATAAATGGACCAGCCACTCGCCGTTGCCACCCACCCAGTTCTGGTCATCTTCCATTTCCGTCTCTTTTTCTTCCTTGATATTCACCACTACTGATTCAGACCACTTATCCAGCAGCATCAGTTTGGCATGAATATTTTGCAGAGTTTGTTGTCAGTTGGTACAATCACCTATCATGGATTCCATTGCAAATACAATTTGACAACTGGACCTTTAGATTAAAGTACACAAAATATCGCCTAAATACGAGTGTCTCCTCAGATATCGCCTAAATTGTGCATGTGTCACTATGAAGATACTCAATATATGGAGTAGTATCAGAGCCCCCAGAACAAACTCCTGACGATGATCATAAACAACTTGGGGCATAACAGCCTTAAATCGTCTAATCTGTTTGTTTTTATTTTAGAAAACAGAATATCACCTAGCAGGCATTCCATTGCAAAATTGAAATTGACAACTCGTCTATCACCTAAAGTAAGACTGTGTCACTACGAAAATACCAGAATATCAGGTACGAGCAGAGCTTCCACTGTATAGAATAGTCTTAAATGGTTTGATTTGTTCAAACCGCGCGTGCACACAACACGTTCGACGAAAGGAACATAGGATTCCGATGAGAGTTCGCCACATATGAATCAACGATATGACTGAACGAATAAGCTAGATACTGGAACTTACGTGGCCATCGCGGTCCTTTGGCCATTTGCTGTTATCAGGGTAAAGAAGGCCTGGCGTGCCAAACGGTTGTTCGTCCATGTTTCGCATTGTCAAGCGGTAGCCATGGATGCAGCGAGCAAGGCGGCCGACTGAGATGATGTCCAACCCCGAGGCGATCCTGTGCACGTTCGCGGCGTTCAGGTTCGGCCATCCCTAATCCTCGCTGTAGCGGTCGCCCTAGCCATCCGCGTCGTTGTCGCATGCCTTTCACTTCAGCCTGCTGCTACCCCAAGCTCTACCCATAGCGTCAAATCCGGTAGATTAATGGAGGTGTTGTGATAAGGAAGCGGATGGATTTGAGAGGGGATGGAATCAGGGATGGGGGCAGTTGTTTGAGTAGGGAGTGAATCTGCAAGGAACCGCCGCTGCCGCCGGTCCTCATCCGCGTGGAAGACAAGAAGGGGGGCATAACTATTGAGGGCGGGCACCGGAACCGTCTAGAGGAACTGAAAAAATAATCATAAGAGAGAAATGTGCGGCCCGCCTGTCAGTGAGTGAAGGTCGGCACGCGCAAACGTGCCTATGTTTGACTTGGATCGTGCATGGCAGACCTCGATTCCACCGCATGCAAGTGGCGCAGAACAAATTTTAGGAAGCGCTAGCGTCGACGTGTAAAACCGCCGTTTTTCTCCACCTTCACCCTACTACGAACGGTCGTGCACCATTCCAGATATTGGTAAGGGCAGTTCCAATCTTTCACTTCTCCGTCTCATTTCCTCCTCCACGGCCTCATCGTCTTTGTCCTCCACGGCCTCATCCATTTCCTCCACCACCGCATCACCCTCTTCCTCCATATCCTTTCCCTCTTGCCTGTAGTCATGGATGCTCCGGACGTCCGAAACGACGGCAGGCAAGAAATTGCGCACTTCGACATCGAAGTACATGGCAGGAAGAAGATCGATGTCGTCTACACCACCGACCCTCGGACGGTGAGGAACACTCTGAATAATTACACGAGTTAGCTGCAATTCGAAGAAAACAGGTTTGTAGGTCTCGACCTCGAGTACAGCCACGGTCATCGTAGGATCGCCGTGGTGCAACTCCATGAAGGGGCACGTCCTCGTATACCAGCATTTTTGCGAGAAGGGGGCTGACAGGATCTGGTAGACTTTGCTGTCTTTTTGTTCCTGAACCGTCTGTTTGCAAAAGTTATTGCTATATTATTTGTCTGAATTCATTTTCATGTAGGTGGGGCGAAAGCATTAGGGATCTGTTTCATGACTTTCTCGTGAACCAGCACATAACATTTACTAGTGTTGACATCACGAATGACACTAAACAGCTTGAAAGCCCAACTGTCAACATTAGAATCCCAAAGGAGTGCAGAGTGCACATCCAGGAAATTTACTAGATCCCAGGGACGAAGGGCGGCATCCAGGAAATTGACCAGGATGGCTGCTCTTGCCTCCGAACTCATCGACCCGTGGTACGCTGACATGAAGGACAGATTGCCAAGATGTTTGTGGAGGCATTTAGGGCACGATTACTGGGAGGATAAGCCACTTTCTGAACCTAATCTGAAGTATGCTACAATTGACGGGTATGTTAGCCATGAGCTGTACCGCCAGATTGTAAAATCTCGTTCTAGGCATCGCATCATTGAACCACCACCAAGGCAGGTTGTTTGCCCCAGATGTCGGAGTGTAGATGAATCTACAAACCGGGGCAAGTGACCGAAGGCATCCTGGGATTGGTTACCTTCTCCAATAGGCTGGGATGTAGACTATTAGTGCATGATTGCTGTGTTTATGAAAACATGTTATTTCAGAAGTACACTATGTGAGAAATTACGAACTGCTGTGTATTACCTTTTTCAAACTATAATTTGGGTTTGGTTATGACTGTATCCTTCGCTATAATCTAGGTTTGGTTATGACTTATGACTGTATCACACCTTATGCATGCCAGTCCTGGATTCTGCCGCATGCAAATGGCACAGACAGAATTTGTAAGAATGAATGTTGAGCATACAAAAGGGGTAATGTAATTCATACAGGTTAAGTAGCTAATAACACAGGGATCATACGAGCTTGGTTCTTACACACAGAATGCTTAGAAAATACATGCGAGATAAAATATAGGCGAGATAAAACTAGGAACGAAATGAGAAACTAGTAGTGTTAAACAACACACTCACCCACCTGCTAGATCCTGTTGAGCATCTCGTAGCAGACATACGCGTCCCTGGCTGCATACTTGATCGCATCGTAATCCAGGTTCCTCCACTCCCATCGCTCGTGCAGGTTCTTTAGGAACTCGACTTTCATGTCGGTGTACTCGCGGTCGATGATGTCGGCAGCGAGTCTAGCCATGCCGGCTTTCCCCGTACCGCCATCGAGGTACCTCCACAAACGTTGGAGATCGACGTGATTGACGACATGAACGAGGAGATCCCATTCTAGCTTTGGAGTGTCGTTCTTGATGTCGACGCTGGCGAAGTAGATCTCCCTCCTGTGTAGGAACTCGTGAAGCTCCGGGCATACAGATTTGGCCCTACATATGTGATATAGGAGGCAGTGGTTGCACATGGATAGCTTCAAAAGCGCCGTCCTCTTCCTATCTCCGGTATACTCGAGGTCAAAGCCGACGATCTTGTACCTATCCATCGGCTCCTGTAGCCACTGCTCGTACATTACGATGACCTTTGCGACCTCCGCTGACACATTTTTGTGGATGACCGTCAGCTTGGCGGTGCCAAGGGCGGTGATGGTGTACTCGTCGATGTAGTCGCTCTCGTCGCCGAACACGCCGTAGTCTGCATCCATGGTAGCAGCTAATGCGGCGGCGGTGGCCTAGGGTCGGTAGCGGTGGCTGGGACTGGGCGTGGCGGTGGAGTGATCTATTGTGGTGGTATGGCCAGGCGGAGGCGATGCCTGCGGCAGCGTCGATGGTTCTTGTAGTGGTGGCGGCGGAAGGAATGAGTTGGGGATTTTTGCACAGTGATGTGCTGAGGAGACGGAAGGCGATGCTTCAATTCTGTTTACCAATATTCCGGTCATACCCATGCGGAAGCAAGTTTGATCGGGCGAGCACTGATGGTTTCCAATCCTAGCGATTAAATTCGGCGTCCGTCCCGGTAGGCGATGGGACGGGTGTGCGACGTGGCTTTGGAGTGGCAGAGACCGGTCATGTAGACCACCGTCCCGTTGCCAATCCGCAGCAGGTACGCGGTGCTGACATGACGTAACGTGACAGGACATAAGGAAGTGTACAGTTATTACTAATTCCTAACAAGTTTAAGAAGTGTAAGCATAGATATGGACCTAGCATCCCTGCATCCCGGGGCAGCCGCCCAGCCGATCAGGCCTGCAGATTGCGCAAAGCTTGTCCAAAATTTGCCAAAATGAAGCTCGTTTTCCCATGCTTCTATAAGTTTCTCTATAGGCCACTTGTGTAAGCATGCACGATCAAGCAACTTTGCAACACACATGTCGATAGAAAAGCATTAGGTTTCAACGCACCACATAGTTTATGGATTTAGAATAGCTACATTGTGGAGTTCTAGCCAAATTGCATGGTAAAGCCAAATTCAGCTTTTTGTCAGATTTAGCTATAGCAACATTGTGTCTCGTTTGTCCTCACTTTTGCCCTCCCGATATTCCGAAGCCCTCACATGCACTCGGAAGGGGGTGTCGTCTGGTCAAAGGCTTGGTCGTTACGTGCGCCATGACGCCTAAAGTGGAAGAGCTTTTTTTGTTATTTGGCCTTTTTAAGAGCGCGTTTTCCCCTCTCTCTCTAACAATTGTGTTTTTTTGCCGAATAAGGTATGGAATCTAGAACAGCTTCTCTCTTCATTCATTATTCCTTTTATGATTGTTTTCCCCCAATCTGGTAGCAAATCTAGAGCAGCAAAACAAACCAGCACCATAAATAAATTCAGTAAACAGAGCAGATGTAGATAAAGCAGCTAATATAGGTTATATAGTACGGTACTTAACGAGGTTTGACAATTAGGCTGCTCAACAGCAGCAGTAGCTGATAGGTTCAACATAGACAAGACAAAAGAAGTTGCTTTACAGCAGCAACAACAGCTGATCAGTGGCCCCTCGTGGCCCCTCGTGGCCTCTGCCTGGAGGCATCCGCCTCGTCCCTCTGGCGCCTCCTCCACTTCTTGCTGCCCAGCCCCTTGACCTTGGGCGCCTCGGGTCTGATCGGGGGCATGCGACCCTCCTCGATAGCCACCTTCTGGAGGTTGTGGAGGTGAAGACCGAGCGCCTGGTGCTTGGCCATGAAGCCATGGATGTTCACGGACTCGCCGCAGGTCCTCACGTCGTCGGCATGCTTCACGAGGGAGTTGAAGTCCGTGGTGCGGAGCCTCCTGGTGGGGCATAAGGGGCACCTGTAGACGTCGCCGGCAAAGAAGTTGTTGTACTGACCGGACTTTAGCCTCCTCGGCACATGACGAGTCTTGGTGTCCTTGGACTCGTCGTCGCTGCGGAGGTCGCCGCTATCCTCCTGGTGGAAAAAAACAGTAGAGTGAAATAAGGACATGATGGAGATACTTTGATTATCAGGATTGATTTTTTGCATAAATTAACCGAATGAGATCTCCCGATTATTCCCCAAATCTCAAACCAAATCGAATACTGATCCCAACTACGAACAGGGGGATTCATCAAAACTCGAGATCTAACACAAGAGGATTAGCTACTGTTAAAAATACGAACAATCGAGTCCTAATAACATACGATCTAGCATCTAACAATGGGAACGAGGGAAGAACAAGGGAAGGGGAGAAAACCCTAGTTACCTCAGACCATGGGTCGGCGATGCTGGTGTCGTAGGGGTTCTCCGGCCTTATGTAGACAACCTCCTCGTAGGGGTCCCAGCCGAGCGGGATCTGTCCGAGACTGGCGGGGGCCTCCTCACCGGCGACTACGGCGAATGTGGGGACGGGGACAGGGGGCTCCTCGCCGGCGGCCTTGGAGGCTCCAATGGCGACTGCGCCGTTCTTCTCCATCGCTGGCGTGGTTGGAGTTTTGTTGAGCGTTTCCAGAAGGTGATGGGAAAGTGGAGACGGTTGAGTGAGCGAGTGTGTGATGAGTGGGAGTGGGGAGGCCTCTATTAAAGGAGAAGGGAAGCAACGTTTCGTTGCACTGCCATGCAGCGCGTACGCTAATGCATCGTGCACGGCACACGTGTCCGCTACCGCCCCGTGCACCGCACAAGTGTACCGTGAGTCGCGTCTTTTCCCTCGTGTCTAACCCTGGCGATTCAGTTGTACTCAGTTTTGCCCTCGAGCGTAACACTGGCGGTTTGGTTCCATTTTTAAATCATTTTCTATTTTCTATTTGAATACCTTTGTCACACTTGCCCTTGTTTTTTAAGTTCTACTCAGTCTTGCCCTTGGTTTTTAAGTTCTACTTAGTTTTGCCCTTGGTTTCTACTCGGTTTTCCCCTCTCTTTGTATCCATCTCTCGCACTTGTGCTCATTTTCGCTGCTACGCTCTGATTGGTCGAGATAGTTGTCACACGGATCGTGCCCACCAACCGTTGATCCTCTGTGATCTAGCGGACAAGATAGCCCTTATATCTATCGGGGGCACGCCTCTATCCATGCAAAATAACGAGTATGCCACCGGAACTTTAACTCCATAAACAGATAAACTTGAATATATTTTGAAGGGTACGAAAATAGAAATCCGCATAGTTCAAGGGTCTAGATACGGTAAGAGAACTAAATATTATTAGTGGCCAGGCCAGCACAGTGACGGGGTTGGTCGGCTAGAAGTTGTTGATTCCTAAGTAAGGGGACACTAGGCCGGTCTTGACTTACTCCCTCAGGAATTTGCCATAAGCAGCATGCTTAGCCTTGGTCGCTGACTTGTGTTTACTAGCCGGGCTTTTACCGATGCCAACCACATGCGGAATCAAGCTGGCAATCCTCGGGTTGACTCCTTTCTTACAAAAAGGGCACTTGATCTTCCCAAGTCGAGTGCGGAAAGGGATTATCCCGCTCTTGAGCTTCTTCATGACATGGCGGCTCTTGTTGTCCCTGGTCTCCTTGTCAGAGTCCATCTCACTTGAATACACCTGTAATGTATGGAATACAAACCGAAATGAGCAAAATAATAAATATATATTCCTTCTACCATTCCAAGTTACTTTCGATGAAATAACATGTCTAAACAGGTTCAGCAGTTCATTACAGCTGTCTCCCCAGCTCGCTCCTAAATTAATGTGGTTTGTGTTCTTGGTAACTTATTAATAAATAAATAATGTGGATTCATTCAGAACAGACTAGATCTCTCCATGTACTGGTTCGTATGTTGGATATAATCATTAGGACTAGATTGTTTTATGACGCCAGGATAGATTAAGCTCGAGTAAAAAATATGAAACATGTAGAAATAGATGTACCTCCGGGTACACGAGCGGAGCATGTTCGTCGAACTCCACTCCCTCATCGGCGCCTCCGAAGTCGTCAGCACCGGCGAGCACATGGTCCCCCAAGGGGTTGAACTGCATGTCCTCCTTGCCTTGTGCTGCATGATGCTCCTCCAGATCTGTCGCGTGAAGCACCACCCTGGCGGCGATGCCCATACACTCACCCCCACACATTGGTTTCATGGAGAAGCTTTGTGCAAGTACGTTCAAGATTGTGGGGTTTTGTTGGATAGGGAAGAGAGAGTAGTGGATGAGTGCGAATGGAGAACCCGATAGGCTGGGTTTTTAATGCGAGGACGTTTAGGCCTCCTCGAGGGCCCCGGTTGGCAGCTCTTCCGGCTGTGGCTGCCGCGTGGAAGGTTCGTGTGGTGGGGGCCTGTCGGAAGTGAGAGTGCAGGCGCGCTGCGTAGTAAAATGGTATAGCCCGTGGGCCATGGATGACCAGTTGCCGTGCACTAGACTTGTAGCCTTTGCAGACTAGATTAAACATGACATGACCACTCGACGACTTTTTTCATGGACGGCATTATGTTCCTTCTTGTAGAAGTCTTGTTGAGGGAGACGTCCGTGCTGTCTCGCGCTGTCCTGTGAAGGGCACGACGTGTGCAACGAGCCTTGTTGGATCACACAGGATCAACGGTTGGTGCGCACGATCCGCATGAGAACTGTGACAACCAATCAACGCGTAGCAGACAGAGTGGGCACAGGTTTGGGCTTCTATGAAAGAGAGAGAGGGGGCAAAACTAGGTAGTATCAAAAAACCAAGGGCAAAGCTGAGTAGTATAAAAATGGAAAGTGGGTGTCTTTTACAATGAAATGCATCATGGCATACATCAAATTATGCCAAGAAAGATCCACTAGAGTTCATTGCATGTGTGTTCTTTCCACAAACCACACATGGAAAACCAGTGGTTATTGCATGTGTGTTCTTTTCCACAAACCACATATGGATCCATTAGAGTCATTGCATGTGTGTTCTTTCCACAAACCACACATGGATAAACCAATGTCATTGCATGTGTGTTCTTTCCACAAACCACACATGGATCAACCAGTGTCATTGCATGTGTGTTCTTTTCACAAATCACATATGGACCCACTAGAGTCATTGCTTGTGTGTTCTTATACTAAAACCAGCACTAGAGTCATTGCATGTGTGTTCTTTCCACAAACCACACATGGATCCACCAATGTCATTGCATGTGTGTTCTTTCCACAAACCACACATGGAACAACCAGTGGTCATTGCATGTGCGTTCTTTTCCACAAACCACATATGGATCAACCAGTGGTCATTACATGTGTGTTCTTTCACAGACCACATATGGATCAAGCAGTGTTCATTGCATGTGTGTTCTTTCCACAAACCACACATGGATCAACCAGTGTCATTGCATGTGTGTTCTTTCCACAAATCACATATGGACCCACTAGAGTCATTGCTTGTGTGTTCTTATACTAAAACCAGCACTAGATTCATTGCATGTGTGTTCTTTTCACAAACAACATATGGATCCACCAGTGTTCACTGCATGTGTGTTCTTTCCACAAACCACTTATGGATCCACCAGTGTTCATTGTATGTGTGTTCTTTTCCACAAACGACATATGGATCAACCAGTGTTCAATGCATGTGTGTTCTTTTCACAAACCACACATGGATCCACCAGTGTCATTGCATGCGTGTTCTTTCCACAAACCACACATGGATCAACCAGTGGTCATTGCATGTGTGTTCTTTTCCACAAACCACATATGGATCCATTAGAGTCATTGCATGTGCGTTATTTCCACAAACCACACATGGAACAACCAATGTCATTGCATGTGTGTTCTTTCCACAAACCACACATGGATCAACCAGTGTTCACTGTATGTGTGTTCTTTCGACAAACCACATGTGGACCCACTAGATTCATTGCATGTGTGTTCTTATACTAAAACCAGCACTAGACTCATTACATGTGTGTTCTTTTCACAAACCACACATGGATCCACAAGTGTCATTACATGTGTGTTCTTTCCACAAACCACACATGCATCAACCAGTGGTCATTGCATGTGTGTTCTTTTCCACAAACCACATATGGATCCATTAGAGTCATTGCATGTGTGTTATTTCCACAAACCACACATGGATCAACCAGTGGCATTGCATGTGTGTTCTTTCCACAAACCACACATTGATCAACCAATGTCATTGTATGTGTATTCTTTCCACAAATCACATATGGACCCACTAGAGTCATTGCTTGTGTGTTCTTACACTAAAACTAGCACTAGAGTCATTGCATGTGTGTTCTTTTCACAAACAACATATGGATCCACCAGTGTCATTGCATGTGTGTTCTTTCCACAAACCACATATGGATCCACCATTGTTCATTGCATGTGTGTTCTTTTTCACAAACCACATATGGATCAACCAGTGGTCATTACATGTGTGTTCTTTCACAAACCACATATGGATCAAGCAGTGTTCGTTGCATGTGTGTTCTTTCCACAAACCACACATGGATCAACCAGTGTCATTGCATGTGTGTTCTTTCCACAAATCACATATGGACCCACTAGAGTCATTGCTTGTGTGTTCTTATACTAAAACCAGCACTAAATTCATTGCATGTGTGTTCTTTCCACAAACCACTTATGGATCCACCAGTGTTCATTGTATGTGTGTTCTTTTCCACAAACGACATATGGATCAACCAGTGTTCATTGCATGTTTGTTCTTTTCACAAACCACACATGGATCCACCAGTGTCATTGCATGCGTGTTCTTTCCACAAACCACACATGGATCAACTAGTGGTCATTGCATGTGTGTTCTTTTCCACAAACCACATATGGATCGATTAGAGTCATTGCATGTGCGTTATTTCCACAAACCACACATGGATCAACCAATGTCATTGCATGTGTGTTCTTTCCACAAACCACACATGGATCAACCAGTGTTCACTGTATGTGTGTTCTTTCGACAAACCACATGTGGACCCACTAGATTCATTGCATGTGTGTTCTTATACTAAAACCAGCACTAGACTCATTGCATGTGTGTTCTTTTCACAAACCACACATGGATCCACAAGTGTCTTGCATGTGTGTTCTTTCCACAAACCACACATGCATCAACCAGTGGTCATTGCATGTGTGTTCTTTTCCACAAACCACATATGGATCAACCAGTGGTCATTGCATGTGTGTTCTTTTCACAAACCACATATGGACCCACTAGAGTCATTGCATGTGTGTTCTTATACTAAAACCAGCACTAGAGTCATTGCATCTGTGTTCTTTCCACAAACCACACATGGATCCACCAGTGTCATTGCATGTGTGTTCTTTCCACAAACCACACATGGATCAACAAGTGGTCATTGCATGTGTGTTCTTTTCCACAAACCACATATGGATCAACAAGTGGTCATTGCATGTATTTTCTTTTCACAAACCACATATCGATCAACCAGTGGTCATTGCATGTGTGTTCTTTCCACAAACCACACATGGATCAACCAGTGTCATTGCATGTGTGTTCTTTCCACAAATCACAAATGGAGCCACTAGAGTCATTGCTTGTGTGTTCTTATACTAAAACCAGCACTAGATTCATTGCATTTGTGTTCTTTTCACAAACAACATATGGATCCACTAGTGTTCACTGCATGTGTGTTCTTTCCACAAACCACTTATGGATCCACCAGTGTTCATTGTATGTGTGTTCTTTTCCATAAACCATATATGGATCAACCAGTGTTCATTGCATGTGTGTTCTTTTCACAAACCACACATGGATCCACCAGAGTCACTGCATGCGTGTTCTTTCCACAAACCACACATGGATCAACTAGTGGTCATTGCATGTCTGTTCTTTTCCAACCACATATGGATCCATTAGAGTCATTGCATGTGCGTTATTTCCACAAACCACACATGGATCAACCAATGTCATTACATTTGTGTTCTTTCCACAAACCACACATGGATCAACCAGTGTTCACTGTATGGTGTTCTTTCGACAAACCACATGTGGACCCACTAGATTCATTGCATGTCTATTCTTATACTAAAACCAGCACTAGACTCATTGCATGTGTGTTCTTTTCACAAACCACACATCGATCCACAAGTGTCATTGCATGTGTGTTCTTTCTACAAACCACACATGGATCAACCAGTGGTCATTGCATGTGTGTTATTTTCCACAAACCAGATATGGATCCATTAGAGTCAATGCATGTGTGTTATTTCCACAAACCACACATGGATCAACCAATGGCATTGCATGTGTGTTCTTTCCACAAACCACACATTGATCAACCAATGTCATTGTATGTGTATTCTTTCCACAAATCACATATGGACCCACTAGAGTCATTGCTTGTGTGTTCTTATACTAAAACCAACACTAGAGTCATTACATGTGTGTTCTTTTCACAAACAACATATGGATCCACCAGTGTCATTGGATGTGTGTTCTCTCCACAAAACACATATGGATCCACCATTGTTCATTGAATGTGTGTTCTTTTCCACAAACCACATATTGATCAACCAGTGGTCATTGCATGTGTGTTCTTTTCACAAACCACATATGGACCCACTAGAGTCATTGCATGTGTGTTCTTATACTAAAACCAGCACTAGAGTCAATGCATGTGTGTTCTTTCCACAAACCACACATGGATCCACCAGTGTCATTGCATGTGTGTTCTTTCCACAAACCACACATGGATCAACAAGTGGTCATTACATGTGTGTTCTTTTCCACAAACCACATATGGATCAACGAGTGGTCATTGCATGTGTTTTGTTTTCACAAACCACATATGGATCAACCAGTGTTCATTGCATGTGTGTTCTTTCCACAAAACACACATGGATCAACCAGTGTCATTGCATGTGTGTTCTTTCCACAAATCACATATGGACCCACTAGAGTCATTGCTTGTGTGTTCTTATACTAAAACCAGCACTAGATTCATTGCATGTGTGTTCTTTTCACAAACAACATATGGATCCACTAGTGTTCACTGCATGTGTGTTCTTTCCACAAACCACTTATGGATCCACGAATGTTCATTGTATGTGTGTTCTTTTCCACAAACCACATATGGATCAACAAGTGTTCATTGCATGTGTGTTCTTTTCATAAACCACACATGGATCCACCAGTGTCATTGCATGCGTGTTCTTTCCACAAACCACACATGGATCAACCAGTGGTCATTGCATGTGTGTTCTTTCCCACAAACCACATATGGATCCATTAGAGTCATTGCATGTGTGTTATTTCCAGAACCACACATGGATCAACCAATGTCATTGCATGTGTGTTCTTTCCACAAACCACACATGGATCAACCAGTGTTCACTGCATGTGTGTTCTTTTCACAAACCACATGTGGACCCACTAGAGTCATTGCATGTGTGTTCTTATACTAAAACCAGCACTAGACTCACTGCATGTGTGTTCTTTCCACAAACCACACATAGATCAAACAGTGGTCATTGCATGTGTGTTCTTTCCACAAATCACATATGGACCCACTAGAGTCATTGCTTGTGTGTTCTTATACTAAAACCAGCACTAGAGTCATTGCATGTGTGTTATTTTCCACAAACCACATATGGATCCATTAGAGTCATTGCATGTGTGTTATTTCCACAAACCACACATGGATCAACCAATGGCATCGCATGTGTCTTCTTTCCACAAACCACACATGGATCAACCAGTGTCATTGCATGTGTGTTCTTTCCACAAATCACATATGGACCCACTAGAGTCATTGCTTGTGTGTTCTTATACTAAAACCAGCACTAGAGTCATTGCATGTGTGTTATTTTCCACAAACCACCTATGGATCCATTAGAGTCATTGCATGTGTGTTATTTCCACAAACCACATTTGGATCAACCAATGGCATTGCATGTGTATTCTTTCCACAAACCACACATGGATCAACCAATGTCATTGTATGTGTGTTCTTTCCACAAATCACATATGGACCCACTAGAGTCATTGCTTGTGTGTTCTTATACTAAAACCAGCACTGGAGTCATTGCATGTGTGTTCTTTTCACAAACAACATATGGATCCACCAGTGTTCACTGCATGTGTGTTCTTTCCGCAAACCACTTATGGATCCACTAGATGTCATTGCATGTGTGTTCTTTCCACAAACCACTTATGGATCCACTAGATGTCATTGCATGTGTGTTCTTTCCACAAACCACATATGGGTCAACCAGTGGCACTGCATGTGTGTTCTTTTCACAAATCACATATGGACCCACTAGAGTCATTGCTTGTGTGTCCTTATACTAAAACCAGCACTAGAGTCATTGCATGTGTGTTCTTTTCACAAACCACACATGGATCCACCAGTGTGATTGCATGTGTGTTCTTTCCACAAACCACATATGGATCCACCAGTGTTCATTGCATGTGTGTTATTTTCCACAAACCACATATGGATCAACCAGTGGTCATTTCATGTGTGTTCTTTTCACAAACCACATATGGACCCACTAGAGTCATTCATGTGTGTTCTTATCCTAAAACCAGCACAAGAGTCATTGCATGTGTGTTCTTTCCACAAACCACACATGGATCAACCAGTGTCATTGCATGTGTGTTCTTTCCATAAACCACACATGGATCAACCAGTGGTCATTGCATGTGTGTTCGTTTTCACAAACCACATATGGATCAACCAGTGGTCATTGCATGTGTGTTCTTTTCACAAACCACATATGGATCAACCAGTGTTCATTGCATGTGTGTTCTTTCCACAAACCACACATGGATCAACAGTGTCATTGCATGTGTGTTCTTTCCACAAATCACATATGGACCCACTAGATTCATTGCTTGTGTGTTCTTATACTAAAACCAGCACTAGATTCATTGCATGTGTGTTCTTTTCACAAACAACATATGGATCCACCAGTGTTTACTGGATGTGTGTTCTTTCCACAAACCACTTATGGATCCACCAGTGTTTATTGTATGTGTGTTCTTTTCCACAAACCACATATGGATCAACCAGTGTTCATTGCATGTGTGTTCCTTTCACAAACCACACATGGATCCACCAGTGTCATTGCATGCGTGTTCTTTCCACAAACCACACATGGATCAACCAGTAGTCATTGCATGTGTGTTCTTTTCCACAAACCACATATGGATCCTTTAGAGTCATTACATGTGTGTTCTTATACTAAAACCAGCAGTAGACTCATTGCATGTGTGTTCTTTTCGCAAACCACACATGGATCCACTAGAGTTCATTGCATGTGTGTTCTTTCCACAAACCACAAATGGATCAACCGGTGGTCATTGCATGTGTGTTCTTTTCCACATCCACATTTGGATCCATTAGAGTCATTGCATGTGTGTTCTTTCCACAAACCACACATGGATCAACCAATGGCAGTGCATGTGTGTTCTTTCCACAAACCACACATGGATCAACCAGTGTCATTGCATGTGTGTTCTTTCCACAAATCACATATGGACCCACTAGAGTCATTGCTTGTGTGTTCTTATACTAAAACCAGCACTAGAGTCATTGCATGTGTGTTCTTTTGCACAAACCACATATGGATCCATTAGAGTCATTGCATGTGTATTATTTCCACCAACCACACATGGATCAACCAATGGCATTGCATGTGTGTTCTTTCCACAAACCACACATGGATCAACTAGTGTCATTGTATGTGTGTTCTTTCCACAAATCACATATGGACCCACTAGAGTCATTTCTTGTGTGTTCTTATACTAAAACCAGCACTAGAGTCATTGCATGTGTGTTCTTTTCACAAACAACATATGGATCCACCAGTGTTCACTGCATATGTATTCTTTCCACAAACCACTTATGGATCCACTAGATGCCATTGTATGTACGTTCTTTCCACAAACAACATATGGGTCAACCATTGGCATTGCATGTGTGTTCTTTTCACAAATCACATATGGACCCACTAGAGTAATTGCTTGTGTGTCTTTATACAAAAACCAGCACTAGAGTCATTGCATCTGTGTTCTTTTCACAAACCACACATGGATCCACCTGTGTCATTGCATGTGTGTTCTTTCCACAAACCACATATGGATCCACCAGTGTTCATTGCATGTGTGCCATTTTCCACAAACCACATATGGATCAACCAGTGGTCATTGCATGTGTGTTCTTTTCACAAACCACACATGGATCCACCAGTGTCAATGCATGTGTGTTCTTTCCACAAAGCACACATGGATCAATCAGTGGTCATTGCATGTGTGTTCTTTTCCACAAACCACATATGGATCCATTAGAGTAATTGCATGTGTGTTATTTCCACAAACCACACATGGATCAACCAATGTCATTGCATGTGTGTTCTTTCCAAAAACCACACATCGATCAACCTGTGTTCACTACATGTGTGTTCTTTTCACAAACCACATGTGGACCCACTAGAGTCAATGCATGTGTGTTCTTATACTAAAACCAGCACTAGACTCATTGCATGTGTGTTCTTTTCGCAAACCACACATGGATCCACTAGTGTCATTGCATGTGTGTGCTTTCCACAAACCACACATGGATCAACCAGTGGTTATTGCATGTGTGTTCTTTTCCACAAACCACATATGGATCCATTAGAGTCATTGCATGTGTGTTATTTCCACAAACCACACATGGATCAACCAATGGCATTGCATGTGTGTTCTTTCCACAAACCAAACATGGATCAACCAGTGTCATTGCATGTGTGTTCTTTCCACAAATCACATATGGACCTACTAGAGTCATTGCTTGTGTGTTCTTATACAAAAACCAGCACTAGAGTCATTGCATGTGTGTTCTTCTCACAAAGAACATGTGGATCCACCAGTGTCATTGCATGTGTGTTCTTTCCACAAACTACATATGGATCCACCAGTGTTCATTGCATGTGTGTTCTTTTCCACAAACCACAAATGGATCAACCAGTGGTCATTGCATGTGTGTTCTTTTCACAAACCACATATGGACCCACTAGAGTTATTGCATGTGTGTTCTTATACTAAAACCAGCACTAGAGTCATTGCATGTGTGTTCTTTCCACAAACCACACATGGATCCAACAGTGTCACTGCATGCGTGTTCTTTCCACAAACCACACATGGATCAACAAGTGGTCATTGCATGTGTGTTCTTTTCCACAAACCACATATGGATCAATCAGTGGTAATTGCATGTGTGTTCATTTCACAAACCACATATTTATCAACCAGCACTCATTGCATGTGTGTTCTTTCCACAAACCACACATGGATCAACCAGTGTCATTGCATGTGTGTTCTTTCCGCGAATCACATATGGACCCACTAGAGTCATTGCTTGTGTGTTCTTATACTAAAACCAGCACTAGATTCATTGCATGTGTGTTCTTTCCACAAACAACATATGGGTCAACCAGTGTTCACTGCATGTGTGTTCTTTCCACAAACCACTTAATGGATCCACCAGTGTTCATTGTATGTGTGTTCTTTTCCACAAACCACATATGGATCAACCAGTGTTCATTGCATGGGTGTTCTTTTCAGAAACCACACATGGATCCACCAGTGTCATTGCATCCGTGTTCTTTCCACAAACCACACATGGATCAACCAGTGGTCATTACATGCGTGATCTTTTCCACAAACCACATATGGATCCATTAGAGTCATTGCATGTGTGTTATTTCCACAAACCACACATGGATCAACCGATGTCATTGCATGTGTGTTCTTTCCACAAACCACACATGGATCAACCAGTGTTGACTACATGTGTGTTCTTTTCACAAACCACATGTGGACCCACTAGAGTCATTGCATGTGTGTTCTTATACTAAAACCAGCACTAGACTGATTGCATGTGTGTTCTTTTCACAAACCACACATGGATCCACCAGTGTCATTGCATGTGTGTGCTTTCCACAAACCACACATGGATCAACCAGTGGTCATTGCATGTGTGTTCTTTTCCACAAACAACATATGGATCCATTAGAGTCATTGCATGTGTGTTATTTCCACAAACCACACATGGATCAACCAACGGCATTTCATGTGTGTTCTTTCCACAAACCACACATGGATCAACCAGTGTCATTGCATGTGTGTTCTTTCCACAAATCACATATGGACCCACTAGAGTCATTGCTTGTGTGTTCTTTTATACTAAAACTAGCACTAGAGTCATTGCATGTGCGTTCTTTTCCACAAACCACATATGGATCCATTAGAGTCATTGCATGTGTGTTATTTCCACAAACCACACATGGATCAACCAGTGTCATTGTATGTGTGTTCTTTCCACAAATCACATATGGACCCACTAGAGTCATTGCTTGTGTGTTCTTATACTAAAACCAGCACTAGAGTCATTTCATGTGTGTTCTTTTTACAAACAACATATGGATCCACTAATGTTCACTTCATGTGTGTTCTTTCCACCAACCACTTATGGATCCACTAGATGTCATTGCATGTGTGTTCTTTCTAGAAACAACATATGGGTCAACAAGTGGCATTGCATGTGTGTTCTCTTCACAAATCACATATGGACCCACTAGAGTCATTGCATGTGTGTTCTTATACTAAAACCAGGACTAGAGTCATTGCATGTGTGTTCTTTTCACAAACCTCACATGGATGCACCAGTGTCATTGCATGTGTGTTCTTTCCACAAACCACATATGGATCCACCAGTGTTCATTGCATGTGTGTTCTTTTCCACAAACCACATATGGATAAACTAGTGGTTATTCCATGTGTTTTCTTTTCACAAACCACATATGGACCCACTAGAGTCATTGCATGTTTGTTCTTATACTAAAAGTAGAACTAGAGTCATTGCATGTGTGTTCTTTCTACAAAGCACACATGGATCCACCAGTGTCATTGCATGTGTGTTCTTTCCACAAACCACACATGGATCGACAAGTGGTCACTGCATGTGTGTTCTTTTCCACAAACCACATATGGATCAACCAGTGGTCATTGCATGTGTGTTCTTTTCACAAACCACATATGGATCCATTAGAGTCATTGCATGTGTGTTATTTCCACAAACCACACATGGATCAACCAGTGTCATTATATGTGTGTTACTTCCACAAACCACACATGGATCAATAGTGTTATGGCTGGTGTGTTCTTATACTAAAACCAACACTAGAGTCATTGCATGTGTGTTATTTCCACAAACCACACATGGATCAACCAGTGTCATTATATGTGTGTTACTTCCACAAACCACACATGGATCAATAGTGTTATGGCTGGTGTGTTCTTATACTAAAACCAACACTAGAGTCATTGCATGTGTGTTATTTTTACAAACAACATATGGATCCACTAATGTTCACTGCATGTGTGTTCTTTCCACAAACCACTTATGGATCCACTAGATGTCATTGCATGTGTGTTCTTTCCACAAACAACATATGGGTCAACCAGTGGCATTGCATGTGTGTTCTTTTCACAAATCACATATGGACCCACTAGAGTGATTGCATGTGTGTTCATATATACTAAAACCAAGACTAGGGTCATTGCATGTGTGTTTTTTTCACAAACCACACATGGATGCACCAGTGTCATTACATGTGTGTTCTTTCCACAAACCACATATGGATCCACCAGTGTTCATTGCATGTGTGTTCTTTTCCACAAACTACATATGGATCAACTATTGGTCATTCCATGTGTGTTCTTTTCACAAACCACATATGGACCCACTAGAGTCATTGCATGTGTGTTCTTATACTAAAACCAGCACTAGAGTCATTGCATGTGTGTTCTTTCTACAAACCACACATGGATCCACCAGTGTCATTGCATGTGTGTTCTTTCCACAAACCCAACATGGATCAACAAGTGGTCATTGCATGTGTGTTCTTTTCCACAAACCACATATGGATCAACCAGTGGTCATTGCATGTGTGTTCTTTTCACAAACCACATATGGATCCATTAGAGTCATTGCATTTGTGTTATTTCCACAAACCACACATGGATCAATAGTGTCATTGTATCTGTGTTCTTTCCACAAATCACATATGGACCCACTAGAGTCATTGCTTGTGTGTTCTTATACTAAAACCAGCACTAGAGTCATTGCATGTGTGTTCTTTTTACAAACAACATATGGATCCACTAATGTTCACTGCATGTGTGTTCTTTCCACAAACCACTTATGGATCCACTTGATGTCATTGCATGTGTGTTCGTTCCACAAACAACATATGGGTCAACCAGTGGCATTGCATGTGTGTTCTTTTCACAAATGACATATGAACCCACTAGAGTCATTGCATGTGTGTTCTTATACTAAAACCAGGACTAGAGTCATTGCATGTGTGTTCTTTTCACAAACCACACATGGATGCACCAGTGTCATTGCATGTGTGTTCTTTCCACAAACCACATATGGATCCACTAGATGTCATTGCATGTGTGTTCTTTCCACAAACAACATATGGGTCAACCAGTGGCATTGCATGTGTGTTCTTTTCACAAATCACATATGGACCCACTAGAGTCATTGCATGTGTGTTCTTATACTAAAACCGGGAGTAGAGTCATTGCATGTGTGTTCTTTTCACAAACCACACATGGATGCACCAGTGTCATTGCATGTGTGTTCTTTCCACAAACCACATATGGATCCACCAGTGTTCATTGCATGTGTGTTCTTTTCCACAAACCACATATGGATCAGTCAGTGGTCATTCCATGTGTGTTCTTTTCACAAACCACATATGGACACACTAGAGTCATTGGATGTGTGTTCTTATACTAAAACCAGCACTAGAGTCATTGCATGTGTGTTCTTTCTACAAACCACACATGGATCCACCAGTGTCATTGCATGTGTGTTCTTTCCGCAAACCCAACATGGATCAACAAGTGGTCATTGCATGTGTGTTCTTTTCCACAAACCACATATGGATCAACCAGTGGTCATTGCATGTGTGTTCTTTTCACAAACCACACATGGATCAATTAGAGTCATTGCATTTGTGTTATTTCCACAAACCACACATGGATTAACCAATGGCATTGCATGTGTGTTATTTCCACAAAGCACACATGGATCAATAGTGTCATTGTATCTGTGTTCTTTCCACAAATCACATATGGACCCACTAGAGTCATTGCTTGTGTGTTCTTATACTAAAACCAGCACTAGAGTCATTGCATGTGTGTTCTTTTTACAAACAACATATGGATCCACTAATGTTCACTACATGTGTGTTCTTTCCAGAAACCACTTATGGATCCACTAGATGTCATTGCATGTGTGTTCGTTCCACAAACAACATATGGGTCAACCAGTGGCATTGCATGTGTGTTCTTTTCACAAATCACATATGGACCCACTAGAGTCATTGCATGTGTGTTCTTATACTAAAACCAGGACTAGAGTCATTGCATGTGTGTTCTTTTCACAAATGACACAAGGATGCACCAGTGTCATTGCATGTGTGTCCTTTCCACAAACCACATATGGATCCACTAGATGTCATTGCATGTGTGTTCTTTCCACAAACAACATATGGGTCAACTAGTGGCATTGCATGTGTGTTCTTTTCACAAATCACATATGGACCCACTAGAGTCATTGCATGTGTGTTCTTATACTAAAACTGGGACTAGAGTCATTGCATGTGTGTTCTTTTCACAAACCACACATGGATGCACCAGTGTCATTGCATGTGTGTTCTTTCCACAAACCACATATGGATCCACCAATGTTCATTGCATGTGTGTTCTTTTCCACAAACCACATATGGATCAACCAGTGGTCATTCCATGTGTGTTCTTTTCGCAAACCACATATGGACCCACTAGAGTCATTGCATGTGTGTTCTTATACTAAAACCAGCACTACAGTCATTGCATGTGTGTTCTTTCTACAAACCACACATGGATCCACCAGTGTCATTGCATGTGTGTTCTTTCCACAAATCCAACATGGATCAACAAGTGGTCATTGCATGTGTGTTCTTTTCCACAAACCACATATGGATCAACCAGTGGTCATTCCATGTGTGTTCTTTTCACAAACCACATATCGATCCATTAGAGTCATTGCATTTGTGTTATTTCCACAAACCACACATGGATCAACCAATGGCATTGCATGTGTGTTATTTCCACAAACCACACATGGATCAATAGTGTCGTTGTATCTGTGTTCTTTCCACAAATCACATATGGACCCACTAGAGTCATTGCTTGAGTGTTCTTATACTAAAACCAGCACTAGAGTCATTGCATGTGTGTTCTTTTCACAAACCACACATGGATGCACCAGTGTCATTGCATGTGTGTTCTTTCCACAAACAACATATGGGTCAACCAGTGGCATTGCATGTGTGTTCTTTTCACAAATCACATATGGACCCACTAGAGTCATTGCATGTGTGTTCTTATACTAAAACTAGGACTAGAGTCATTGCATGTGTGTTCTTTTCACAAACCACACATGGATGCACCAGTGTCATTGCATGTGTGTTCTTTCCACAAACCACATATGGATCCACCAGTGTTCATTGCATGTGTGTACTTTTTCACAAACCACATATGGATCAACCAGTGGTCATTCCATGTGTGTTCTTTTCACAAACCACATATGGACCCACTAGAGTCATTGCTTGTGTGTTCTTATACTAAAACCAACACTAGAGTCATTGCATGTGTGTTCTTTCTACAAACCACACATGGATCCACCAGTGTCATTGCATGTGTGTTCTTTCCACAAACCACACATGGATCAACAAGTGGTCATTGCATGTGTGTTCTTTTCCACAAACCACATATGGATCAACCAGTGTTCATTGCATGTGTGTTCGTTCTACAAACCACACATGGATCAATCAGTGTCATTACATGTGTGTTCTTTCCACAAATCACATATGGACCCACTAGAATCATTGCTTGTGTGTTGTTATACTAAAACCAGCACTAGATTCATTACATGTGTGTTATTTTCACAAACAACATATGGATCCACCAGTGTTCATTACTTTTGTGTTCGTTCCACAAACCACTTATGGATCCACCAGTGTTCATTGTATGTGTGTTCTTTTCCACAAACCACATATGGATCAACCAGTGTTCATTGCATGTGTGTTCATTTTACAAACCACACATGGATCCACTAGTGTCATTGCATGTGTGTTCTTTCCACAAAGCACACATGGATCAATCAGTGGTCATTGCATGTGTGTTCTTTTCCACAAACAACATATGGATCCATTAGAGTCATTGCATGTGTGTTCTTTCCACAAACCACATATGGATCAACCAATGTCATTGCATGTGTGTTCTTTCCACAAGCCACACATGGATCAACCAGTGTTCACTAAATGTGTGTTCTTTTCACAAACCACATGTGGACCCACTAGAGTCATTGCATGTGTGTTCTTATACTAAAACCAGCACCAGACTCATTGCATGTGTGTTCTTTTCACAAACCACACATGGATCCACTAGTGTCATTGCATGTGTGTGCTTTCCACAAACCACACATGGATCAACCAGTGGTTATTGCATGTATGTTCTTTTCCACAAACCACATATGGATCCATTAGAGTCATTGCATGTGTGTTATTTCCACAAACCACACATGGATCAACCAATGTCATTGCATGTGTTTTCTTTCCACAAACCACAGATGGATCAACCAGTGTTCACTACGTGTGTGTTCTTTTCACAAACCACATGTGGACCCACTAGAGTCATTGCATGTGTATTCTTATACTAAAACCAGCACTAGACTCATTGCATGTGTGTTCTTTTCACAAACCACACATGGATCCACTAGTGTCATTGCATGTGTGTGCTTTCCACAAACCACACAAGGATCAACCAGTGGTTATTGCATGTGTGTTCTTTTCCACAAACCACATATGGATCCATTAGAGTCATTGCATGTGTGTTATTTCCACAAACCACACATGGATCAACCAATGGCATTGCATGTGTGTTCTTTTCACAAACCAAACATGGATCAACCAGTGTCATTGCATGTGTGTTCTTTCCACAAATCACATATGGACCCACTAGAGTCATTGCATGTGTGTTCTTTCCACAAACCACATATGGATCCACCAGTGTTCATTGCATGTGTGTTCTTTTCCAGAAACCACATATGGATCAACCAGTGGTCATTCCATGTGTGTTCTTCTCACAAACCACATATGGACCCACTAGATTCATTGCATGTGTGTTCTTATACTAAAACCAGTACTAGAGTCATTGCATGTGTGTTCTTTCTACAAACCACACATGGATCCACCAGTGTCATTGCATGTGTGTTCTTTCCACAAACCACACATGGATCAACAAGTGGTCATTGCATGTGTGTTCTTTTCCACAAACCACATATGGATCAACCAGTGGTCATTGCATGTGTGTTCTTTTCACAAACCACATATGGATCAACTAGTGTTCATTGCATGTGTGTTCTTTCTACAAACCACACATGGATCAACCAGTGTCATTACATGTGTGTTCTTGGCACAAATCACAAATGGACCCTCTAGAGTCATTGCTTGTGTGTTGTTATACTAAAACCAGCACTAGATTCATTGCATGTGTGTTCTTTTCACAAACAACATATGTATCCACCAGTGTTCATTACATTTGTGTTCATTCCACAAACCACTTATGGATCCACCAGTGTTCATTGTATGTGTGTTCTTTTCCAGAAACCACATATGGATCAACCAGTGTTCATTGCATGTGTGTTCTTTTTACAAACCACACATGGATCCACCAGTGTCATTGCATGTGTGTTCTTTCCACAAAGCACACGTGGATCAATCAGTGGTCATTGCATGTGTGTTCTTTTCCACAAACCACATATGGATCCATTAGAGTCATTGCATGTGTGTTATTTCCACAAACCACACATGGATCAACCAATGTCATTGCATGTGTGTTATTTCCACAAACCACACATGGATCAACCAGTGTTCACTACATGTGTGTTCTTTTCACAAACCACATGTGGACCCACTAGAGTCATTGCATGTGTGTTCCTATACTAAAACTAGCACTAGACTCATTGCATGTGTGTTCTTTTCACAAACCACACATGGATCCACTAGTGTCATTGCATGTGTGTGCTTTCCACAAACCACACATGGATCAACTAGTGGTCATTGCATGTGTGTTCTTTTCCACAAAGCACATATGGATCAACCAGTGGTCATTGCATGTGTGTTCTTTTCACAAACCACATATGGATTAACCAGTGTTCATTGCATGTATGTTCTTTCCACAAACCAACCATGGATCAACCAGTGTCATTGCATGTGTGTTCTTTCCACAAATCACATATGGACACACTAGAGTCATTGCTTGTGTGTTCTTATACAAAAACCAGCACTAGAGTCATTGCATGTGTGTTCTTCTCACAAACAACATATGGATCCACCAGTGTCATTGCGTGTGTGTTCTTTCCACAAACTACATGTGGATCCAATAGTGTTCATTGCATGTGTGTTCTTTTCCACAAACCACATATGGATCAACCAGTGGTCATTGCATGTGTGCTCTTTTCACAAACCACATATGGACCCACTAGAGTCATTGCATGTGTGTTCTTATACTAAAACCGGCACTAGAGTCATTGCATGTGTGTTCTTTCCACAAACCACACATGGATCCACCAGTGTCATTGCATGTGTGTTCTTTCCACAAACCACACATGGATTAACAAGTGGTCATTGCATGTGTGTTCTTTTCCACAAACCACATATGGATCAACAAGTGGTCATTGCATGTGTGTTCATTTCACAAACCACGTATGGATCAACCAGCGCTCATTGCATGTGTGTTCTTTCCACAAACCACACATGGATCAACCAGTGTCATTGCATGTGTGTTTTTTCGACGAATCACATATGGACCCACTAGAGTCACTGCTTGTGTGTTCTTATACTAAATCGAGCACTAGATTCATTGCATGTGTGTTCTTTTCACAAACAACATATGGATCCACCAGTGTTCACTGCATGTGTGTTCTTTCCACAAACCACTTATGGATCCACCAGTGTTCATTGTATGTGTGTTATTTTCCACAAACCACATATGGATCAACTAGTGTTAATTGCATGGGTGTTCTTTTCACAAACCACACATGGATCCACTAGTGTCATTGCATGCGTGTTCTTTCCACAAACCACACATGGATCAACCAGTGGTCATTGCGTGTGTGATCTTTTCCACAAACCACATATGGATCCATTAGAGTCACTGCATGTGTGTTATTTCCACAAACCACACATGGATCAACCGATGTCATTGCATGTGTGTTCTTTCCACAAACCACACATGGATCAACCAGTGTTCACTGCATGTGTGTACTTTTCACAAACCACATGTGGACCCACTAGAGTCATTGCATGTGTGTTCTTATACTAAAACCCGCACTAGACTCATTGCATGTGTGTTCTTTTCACAAACCACACATGGATCCACCAGTGACATTGCATGGGTGTGCTTTCCATAAACCACACATGGATCAACCAGTGGTCATTGCATGTGTGTTCTTTTCCACAAACCGCATATGGATTCATTAGAGTCATTGCATGTGTGTTATTTCCACAAACCACACATGGATCAACCAATGGCATTTCATGTTTGTTCTTTCCACAATCCACACACGGATCAACCAGTGACATTGCATGTGTGTTCTTTCCACAAATCACATATGGACCCACTAGAATCATTGCTTGTGTGTTCTTTTATACTAAAACCAGCACTATAGTCATTGCATGTGTGTTCTTTTCCACAAACCACGTATGGATCCATTAGAGTCATTGCATGTGTGTTATTTCCACAAACCAGACATGGATCAACCAATGGCATTGCATGTGTGTTCTTTCCACAAACCACACATGGATCAACCAGTGTTATTGTATGTGTGTTCTTTCCACAAATCACATATGGACCCACTAGAGTCATTGCTTGTGTGTTCTTATACTAAATCCAGCACTAGAGTCATTGCATGTGTGTTCTTTTCACAAACCACATATGGATCTTCTAGTGTTCACTGCATGTGTGTTCTTTCCACAAACCACTTATGGATCAACCAGTGTTCATTGCATGTGTGTTCTTTTCCACAAACCACATATGGATCAACCAGTGGTCATTGCATGTGTGTTCTTTTCACAACCCACATATGGACCCACTAGAGTCATTGCATGTGTGTTCTTATACTAAAACCAGCACTAGAGTCATTGCATGTGTGTTCTTCTCACAAACAACATATTGATCCACCAGTGTCATTGCATGTGTGTTCTTTCCACAAACCACATATGGATCCACCAGTGTTCATTGCATGTCTATTCTTTTGCACAAACCACATATGGATCAACCAGTGGCATTGCATGTGTGTTCTTTTCACAAATCACATATGGACCCACTAGAGTCATTGCATGTGTGTTCTTATACTAAAACCAGCACTAGAGTCATTGTATGTGTGTTCTTTCCACAAAACACACATGGATCAACAAGTGGTCATTGCATGTGTGTTCTTTTCCACAAACTAGATATGGATCAACCAGTGGCCATTGCATGTGTGTTCTTTTCACAAACCACATATGGATCAACCAGTTCTCATTGCATGTGTGTTCTTTCCACAAATCACACATGGATCAACCAGTGTCATTGCATGTGTGTTCTTTCCGCAAATCACATATGGACCAACTAGAGTCATTGCTTGTGTGTTCTTATACTAAAACCAGCACTAGATTCATTGCATGTGTGTTCTTTTAACAAACAACATATGAATCCACCAATGTTCAATGCATGTGTGTTCTTTCCACAAACCACTTATGGATCCACCAGTGTTCATTGTATGTGTGTTCTTTTCGACAAACCACATATGGATCAACCAGTGTTCATTGCATGTGTGTTCTTTTCATAAACCACACATGGATCCACTAGTGTCATTGCATGCGTGTTCTTTCTACAAACCACACATGGATCAACAAGTGGTCATTGCATGTGTGTTCTTTTCAACAAACCACATATGGATCCATTAGAGTCATTTCATGTGTGTTATTTCCACAAACCACACATGGATCAACCGATGTCATTGCATGTGTGTTCTTTCCACAAACCACACATGGATCAACCAGTGTTTACTGCATGTGTGTTCTTTTCACAAACCACATGTGGACCCACTAGAGTCATTGCATGTGTGTTCTTATACTAAAACCAACACTAGACTCATTGCATGTGTGTTCTTTTCACAAACCACACATGGATCCACCAGTGTCATTGCATGTGTGTGCTTTCCACAAACCACACATGGATCAGCCAGTTGTCATTGCATGTGTGTTCTTTTCCACAAACCACATATGGATACATTATAGTCATTGCATCTGTGTTCTTTCCACAAACCACTTATGGATCAACCAGTGTTCATTGCATGTGTGTTCTTTTCCACAAACCACATATGGATCAACCAGTGGTTATTGCATGTATGTTCTTTCCACAAATCACATATGGACCCACTAGAGTCATTGCTTGTGTGTTCTTATACTAAAACCAGCACTAGATTCATTGCATGTGTGTTCTTTTCACAAACAACATATGGATCCACCAGTGTTCACTGCATGTGTGTTCTTTCAACAAACCACTTATGGATCCACCAGTGTTCATTGTATGTATGTTCATTTCCATAAACCACATATGGATCAACCAGTGTTCATTGCATGTGTGTTCTTTTTACAAACCACACATGGATCCACCAGTGTCATTGCATGCGTGTTCTCTCCACAAACCACACATGGATCAACCAATGTTCATTGCATGTGTGTTCTTTTCGACAAACCACATATGGATCAACCAGTGGTCATTTCATGTGTGTTCTTTTCACAAACCACATATGGACCCACTAGAGTCATTGCATGTGTGTTCTTATACTAAAACTAGCACTAGAGTCATTGCATGTGTGTTCTTTCCACAAACCACACATGGATAAACCATTGTTCACTGCATGTGTGTTCTTTTCACAAACCACATGTGGAACCACTAGAGTCATTGCATGTCTGTTCTTATACTAAAACCCGCACTAGACTCATTGCATGTGTGTTCTTTTCACAAACCACACATGGATCCACCAGTGTCATTGCATGTGTGTGCTTTCCACAAACCACACATGGATCAACCAGTGGTCATTGCATGTGTGTTCTTTTCCACAATCCACATATGGATCCATTAGAGTCATTGCATGTGTGTTCTTTCCACAAACCACACATGGATCAACCAGTGTTCACTGCATGTGTGTTCTTTTCACAAACCACATGTGGACCCACTAGAGTCATTGCATGTGTGTTCTTATACTAAAGCCAGCACTAGACTCATTGCATGTGTGTTCTTTTCACAAACTACACATGGATCCACCAGTGTCATTGCATGTGTGTGCTTTCCAGAAACCACACATGGATCAACCAGTTGTCATTGCATGTGTGTTCTTTTCCACAAACCACATATGGATCCATTAGAGTCATTGCATGTGTGTTATTTCCACAAACCACACATGGATCAACCAATGGCATTGCATGTGTGTTATTTCCACAAACCACACATGGATCAACCAGTGTCATTGCATGTGTGTTCTTTCCACGAATCACATATGGACCCACTAGAGTCATTGCTTGTGTGTTCTTATACTAAAACCAGCACTAGAGTCATTGCATGTGTGTTCTTTTCCACAAACCACATATGGATCCATTAGAGTCATTGCATGTGTGTTATTTCCACAAACCACACATGGATCAACCAATGACATTGCATGTGTGTTCTTTCCACAAACCACACATGGATCAACCAGTGTCATTGTATGTGTGTTCTTTCCACAAATCACATATGGACCCACTGGAGTAATTGCTTGTGTGTTCTTATACTAAAACCAGCACTAGAGTCATTGCATGTGTGTTCTTTTCACAAACCACATATGGATCCACCAGTGTTCACTGCATGTGTGTTCTTTCCATAAACCACTTATGGATCAACCAGTGTTCATTGCATGTGTGTTCTTTTCCACAAACCACATATGGATCAACCAGTGGTCATTGCATGTATGTTCTTTCCATAAATCACATATGTACCCACTAGAGTCATTGCTTGTGTGTTCTTATACTAAAACCAGCACTAGATTCATTGCATGTGTGTTCTTTTCACAAACAACATATGGATCCACCAGTGTTTACTGCATGTGTGTTCTTTCAACAAACCACTTATGGATCCACCAGTGTTCATTGTATGCGTGTTCTTTTCCACAAACCACATATGGATCAACCAGTGTTCATTGCATGTGTGTTATTTTTACAAACCACACATAGATCCACTAGTGTCATTGCATGTGTGTTCTTTCCACAAACCACACATGGATCAACCAATGTTCATTGCATCTGTGTTCTTTTCCACAAAGCACATATGGATCAACTAGTGGTCATTGCATCTGTGTTCTTTTCACAAACCACATATGGACCCACTAGAGTCATTGATGTGTGTTCTTATACTAAAACTAGCACTAGAGTCATTGCATGTGTGTTCTTTCCACAAACCACATATGGATCAACCAGTGTTCACTGCATGTGTGTTCTTTCCAAAAACTACACATGGATCAACGAGTGTTCACTGCATGTGTGTTCTTTTCACAAACCACATGTGGACCCACTAGAGTCATTGCATGTGTGTTCTTATACTAAAACCATCACTAGACTAATTGCATGTGTGTTCTTTTCACAAACCACACATGGATCCACCAGTGTCATTGCATGTGTGTTCTTTCCACAAACCACACATGGATCAACCAGTGGTCATTGCATCTGTGTTCTTTTCCACAAACCAAATATGGATCCATTAGAGTCATTGCATGTGTGTTATTTCCACAAACCACACATGGATCAACCAATGGCATTGCATGTGTGTTAATTCCACAAACCACACATGGATCAACAGTGTCCTTGTATCTGTGTTCTTTCCACAAATCACATATGGACCCACTAGAGTCATTGCTTGTGTGTTCTTATACTAAAACCAACACTAGAGTCATTGCATGTGTGTTCTTTTCACAAACCACATATGGATCCACCAGTGTTCACTGCATGTGTGTTCTTTACACAAACCACTTATGGATCAACTAGTGTTCATTGCATGTGTGTTCTTTTGCACAAACCACATATGGATCAACCAGTGGTCATTGCATGTGTGTTCTTTTCACAAACAACCTATGTACCCACTAGAGTCATTACATGTGTGTTCTTATACTAAAACTAGCACTAGAGTCATTGCATGTGTTTTCTTTCCACAAACCACATATGGATCAACCAGTGTTCACTGCATGTGTGTTCTTTCCACAAACCACTTATGGATCCACTAGTGGTCATTGCATGTTGTTCTTTTCACAAACCACATATGGACCCACTAGAGTCGTTGCATGTGTGTTCTTATACTAAAACCAGCACTAAAGTCATTGCATGTGTGTTCTTTCCACAAAACACACATGGATCCACCAGTGTCATTGCATGTGTGTTCTTTCCACAAACCACATATGGATCAACCAGTGGTCATTGCATGTGTGTTCTTTTCACAAACCACATATGGATCAACCGGTGTTCATTGCATGTGTGTTCTTTCCACAAACCAAACATTGATCAACCAGTGTCATTGCATGTGTGTTCTTTCCACAAATCACATATGGACCCACTAGAGTCATTGCTTGTGTGTTCTTATACTAAAACCAGCACTAGATTCATTGCATGTGTGTTCTTTTCACAAACAACATATGGATCCACCAGTGTTCACTACATGTGTGTTCTTTCCACAAACCACTTATGGATCCACCAGTGTGTTGGGTCTGCAGCATAGAAAACAAAAAATTTCCTACGATGAGAACTACACGCCAAGATCTATCTACTAGGTACAAAGCAACGGGTGGAGATACATCCAACGAGAACTTACCCTCGAAGACAACGAGTTTTGTTAACGAGTAGGAACTCGTGGTTGATGTAGTCGTACACTTGCCGATCTCAAGATCGCGAGGAAGTCCGAGCGTCGCAACTTAGCAGCGCATCCGTACTTGCACACACGTTCAAGCCACCGGATAGACCTCCACCTCCTCGTTCCAGCGATCCAGCAAAAGCAGCAACTCCTTCCAGACGAAATGCCACCGGGAACATGTATCTCGCTAATCCGAGACCATGGGGGAATAATTCTAGAGGGGGAGATAGATCCTTCACAAGGAGGTGTGAGGAAGAAGGAGGAAGAGGGTGGCCTTTTATAGGAGGAGGGGGTACCCCTCCTTCATGGCCGGCGCATGGGGGTGACTCGTCACCTCCCCCATTCATGTGGTGGTAACCCCTCCACATTAAAATGCCTCTTCACATTCCCCTTTAAAGTCCCTACTTTAAATGCATTAAAATTCTCCAAGTTTAATGCTCTCTCATTTAATAAAACTCTTTTATTAAATTTATTCAGAATTTTGTTAATTACTTTAATTAACAAACATTCACATATAACCCCTTGCAGTATTTCAATATCACATGCAGAACCACTTTCTGCAATTTCACCCGAAACAATTTCCGCTTTCTATCGAAACAATTCCTACGCTTTGCAATTCTTTCGTCTGAAACATATGTGCTCCAAAATGGTGACCGGTAACTCTTAAGTGTGTCACCTACGGTTCGCGAATAATGCAGACATGATTGAGACTCCTCTCAGATCAATAATCAGAAGCGGGACCTGGAGATCCATACTGACTCCTGCATATTCAACAATGACTTCTGTGATCGTGAGAACCTTTAACGCTTGTAACTAAATCCCTTTGTCTCGCGATATATTACATGTCCGAGATTCGATCATCGGTATCTCCATACATAGTTTAATCTCGTTGCCGACATGCAATCTTTTCTCGTTCTCGTGATATAACATTCTAGTGATCACATCACTTTCTTGCAAGCTATTTCAATGTGATATCACCGAGAGGGCCCAGAGTATATCTATATGTCATAGAGATTGACAAATTCCACTCTTGATCCATGAGCCTCAACATAACACCTTCGTATAACTGAACCCATCTTTATAGTCACCCTGTTACGGTGTGACATTTGATGTTATCAAGATACTCTTCCGGTGTTACCAATTAACATGATCTCATGGTCTAAGGATAAAGATTACTTCGTATGATGTTATAGCAATATAAACATAATGACTTGATCGTAATGCTATACTTCGGATGAATGTTCATCACATCATTCCACCAATGTTGTGACCTCCAATGTCCATGATCAGGAAACCTTGATCATCTTGTTAATCAACGAGCTAGTCTACAAGAGAGGCATAACTAGGAACCCTTTTTGTTTATTAAACACACATGTATTGATGTTTCCGATCAATACAATTATAGCATGCAAAATAAACATTTATCATAAACATGGAATAAGATAATAACCACTTTATTATTGCCTCTCGGGCATATTCCCTTCACAGTGTTCATTGTATGTATGTTCTTTTCCACAAACCACATATGGATCAACCAGTGTTCATTGCATGTGTGTTCTTTTCACAAACCACACATGGATCCACCAGTGTCATTGCATACGTGTTCTTTCCACAAACCACACATGGATCAACCAGTGGTCACTGCATGTGTGTTCTTTTCACAAACCACATGTGGAACCACTAGAGTCATTGCATGTGTGTTCTTATACTAAAACCAGCACTAGACTCATTGCATGTGTTTTCTTTTCACAAACCACACACGGATCCACCAGTGTCATTGCATGCGTGTTCTTTCCGCAAACCACACATGGATCAACAAGTGGTCATTGCATGTGTGTTCTTTTCCACAAACCACATATGGATCCATTAGAGTCATTGCATGTGTGTTCTTTCCACAAACCACACATGGATCAACCAATGTCATTGTATGTGTGTTATTTCCACAAATCACATATGGACCCACTAGAGTCATTGCTTGTGTGTTCTTATACTAAAACTAGCACTAGAGTCATTGCATGTGTGTTCTTTTCCACAAACCACATATGTATCCATTAGAGTAATTGCATGTGTGTTATTTCCACAAACCACACATGGATCAACCAATGGCATTGCAAGTGTGTTCTTTACACAAACCACACATGGATCAATCAGTGTCATTGTATGTGTGTTCTTTCCACAAATCACATATGGACCCACTAGAGTCATTACTTGTGTGTTCTTATACTAAAACCAACACTAGAGTCATTGCATGTGTGTTCTTTTCACAAACAACATATGGATCCACAAGTGTTCACTACATGTGTGTTCTTTAAACATACCACTTATGGATCCACCAGTGTTCATTGCATGTGTGTTCTTTCCCACAAACCACATATGGATCAACCAGTGGTCATTGCATGTGTGTTCTTTTCACAAACCACATATGGACCCACTAGAGTCATTGCATGTGTGTTCTTATACTAAAACTAGCACTAGAGTCATTGCATGTGTGTTCTTTTCACAAACCACATATGGATCAACTAGTGTTCACTCCATGTGTGTTCTTTCCACAAACCACATATGGATCCACAAGTGTTAACTGCATGTGTGTTCTTTCCACAAACCACTTATGGATCAACCAGTGTTCATTGCATGTGTGTCCTTTTCCACAAACTACATATGGATCAACCAGTGGTCATTGCATGTGTGTTCTTTTCACAAACCACATATGGACCCACTAGAGTCATTGCATGTGTGTTCTTATACTAAAACTAGCAGTAGAGTCATTGCATGTGTGTTCTTTCCACAAACCACATATGGATCAACTAGTGTTCACTACATGTGTGTTCTTTCCACAAACCACTTATGGATCCACCAGTGGTCATTGCATGTGTGTTCTTTTCACAAACCACATATGGACCCACTAGAGTCATTGCATGTGTGTTATTATACTAAAACTAGCACTAGAGTCATTGCATGTGTATTCTTTTCACAAACCACATATGGATCCACCAGTGTCATTGCATGTGTGTTCTTTCCACAAACCACACATGGATCAACCAGTGGTGATTGCATGTGTGTTCTTTTCCACAAACCACATATGGATCAACCAGTGGTCATTGCATGTGTGTTCTTTTCACAAACCACATATGGACCCACTAGAGTCATTGCATGGGTGTTCTTATACTAAAACCAGCACTAGAGTCATTGCATGTGTGTTCTTTCCACAAACCACACATGGATCCGCCAGTGTCATTGCATGTGTGTTCTTTCCACAAACCCCACATGGAACAACCAGTGGTCATTGCATGTGTGTTCTTTTCCACAGACCACATATGGATCAACCAGTGGTCATTGCATGTGTGTTCTTTCACAAACCACATATGGATCAAGCAGTGTTCATTGCATGTGTGTTCTTTCCACAAACCACACATGGATCAACCAGTGTCATTGCATGTGTGTTCTTTTCACAAACCACATATGGACCCACTAGAGTCATTGCATGTGTGTTCTTATACTAAAACTAGCACTAGAGTCATTGCATGTCTGTTCTTTTCACAAACAACATATGGATCCACCAGTGTTCACTGCATGTGTGTTCTTTCCACAAACCACTTATGGATCCACTAGATGTCATTGCATGTGTGTTCTTTCCACAAACCACATATGGGTCAACCAGTGGCATTGCATGTGCCCAACATTTCGAAAGCCACCATGTGTGTTCTTTTCACAAACCACATGTGAACCCACTAGAGTCATTGCATGTGTGTTCTTATACTAAAACCAGCACTAGACTCATTGCATGTGTGTTCTTTTCACAAACCACATATGGATCCACTAGAGTTCATTGCATGTGTGTTCTTTCCACAAACCACACATGGATCAACCAGTGGCCATTGCATGTGTGTTCTTTTCCACAAACCACATATGGATCCATTAGAGTCATTGCATGTGTGTTCTTTCCACAAACCACACATGGATCAACTGATGACCCATAAGTATAGGGGGTGTATCACAGTATTTTTGAGGGAAGTGAAACCCAATTTATTGATTCGACACAAGGGGAGCCAAAGAATATTTATAAGCCTTAACAACTGGGTTGTCAATTCAGCTGCACCTGGAAACAATCTTGCTCATAGTAGTTTATCAGTAGCAACAGTTTTGTAGTAGGAATAGTAAAGTAATAGAAGTAATAAAGTAAAGACAATAGTAACAATAGCAGTAAATAGTGGGATTCGAGTGTGGTAGGCATAGGGATGGATGGACAGGCGTTGCATGGACAAGACAATTCACATAGCGATCAGAACATAGGGCTATTGCAAATAAATAAGATAAAGCATCCCAGTACTAGATAATCCTAGGCATGTGTTCCATATATAGTCATAAATGCTCGCAATGAGAACTTGCACAACATCTTTTGTCCTGCCAGCCCATTTGCAGCGGGGCCTCAAGGGAACTACTGGCAATTAAGGTGCTCCTTTTAATAGAGCACCGGCGCAAAGCATTAACACTCCGTGAACACATGTGATCCTCACATCAAAGCCATTCCCTCCGGTTATCCCGATTTCTATCACTTCGGGGCCATTGGTTCCGGACAACAACATGTGTATACAACTTGTAGATAAGACCATAAACAATACTATTATAATGAACCAATAACATGTTCAGATCTAAAATCATGGGACTCGGGCCCTAGTGACAAGCATTAAGCACAACAAGTCGCAGCAAAGTCATGAAGCACTAATAAAAGATACTAGGCACCATGCCCTAACAATCTGATGCCATTACATGAACAATCTCATCCAATCCATACCATCCCCATAGCCTACATCGGGGGATTATTCACTCATAGATGGGGGAAACATGGATGGTCGATGGAGAAGCGATGGTGATGATGATGGCGATGATCTCCTCCAATTCCCCGTCCCGGCAGGGTGCCAGAACAGAGTTTCTAGTGATGTTTCGTGGAATCTGGTGGTGGCAGCAGAGCGGAACTCCTTCTGGAAAAACGTCGAACCCCCCGAAGTTTTTAGGTCAGGAGGCTCCTTAGAGGCGAAGAGAGAGACAGAGGGGGTGCCTGGGGGGGCCACACCACCCCCTGGCGCGGCCTAGCCTGGCCCGCGCCACCAGGTGGTGTGGCCACCCCCTGGCTCTTCTCTGTCTCGTATTCTGGCTCCTGGAGTCTTCAGGTGAAATAGGATTTTTGGCATATTTTCCGGGAATTTTCCTGATAGTTGATTTTCTGCACAAAAAGTAGACACCGAGGAAATTATGCTGAAAACAACGTCAGTATGTGTTAGTTGTATCCAAAACACACAAGTTTAGAGGAGAAACAATAGCAAAAGTGTTCGGGAAAGTAGATACGTTTTGGACGTATCATCAACCAATGGCATTGCATGTGTGTTCTTTCCACAAACCACACATGGATCAACCAGTGTCATTGCATGTGTGTTCTTTCCACAAATCACATATGGACCCACTAGAGTCATTGCTTGTGTGTTCTTATACTAAAACGAGCACTAGACTCAATGGATGTGTGTTCTTTTCCACAAACCACATATGGCTCCATTAGAGTCATTGCATGTGTGTTATTTCCACAAACAACACATGGATCAACCAATGGTATTGCATGTGTGTTCTTTCCACAAACCACACATGGACCAACCAGTGTCATTGCATGTGTGTTCTTTCCACAAAACACATATGGACCCACTAGAGTCATTGCTTGTGTGTTCTTATACTAAAACCAGCACTAGAGTCATTACATGTGTGTTCTTTTCCACAAACCACATATGGATCCATTAGAGTCATTGCATGTGTGTTATTTCCACAAAACACACATGGATCAACCAATGTCATTGCATGTGTGTTCTTTCCACAAACCACACATATTTCAACTAGTGTCATTGTATGTGTGTTCTTTCCACAAATCACACATGGAACCACTAGAGTCATTGCTTGTGTGTTCTTATACTAAAACCATCACTAGAGCCGTTGCATGTGTGTTCTTTTCACAAACAACATATGGATCCACCAGTGTTCACTACAAGTGTATTCTTTCCACAAACCACTTATGGATCCACTAGATATAATTGCATGTGTGTTTTTTCACAAACCACATAAGGGTCAACCAGTGGCATTGCATGTGTGTTATTTTCACAAATCACATATGGACCCACTAGAGTCATTGCATGTGTCATCTTATACTAAAACTAGCACTAGAGTCATTGCATGTGTTTTCTTTTCACAAACAACACATGGATCCACCAGTGTCATTGGATGTGTGTTCTTTCAACAAACCACATATGGATCCACCAGTGTTCATTGCATGTGTGTTCTTTTCCACAAACCACATATGGATCAACCAGTGCTCATTGCATTTGTGTTCTTTTCACAAACCACATATGGACCCACTAGAGTCATTGCATGTGTGTTCTCATACTAAAACCAGTACTAGAGTCATTGTATGTGTGTTATTTCCACAAACCACACATGGATCCACTAGTGTCATTGCATGTGTGTTCTTTCCACAAACCGCACATGGATCAACTAGTGGTCATTGCATGTGTGTTCTTTTCCACAAAGCACATATGGATCAACTAGTGGTCATTGCATGTGTGTTCTTTTCACAAACCACATATGGATCAACCAGTGTTCATTGCATGTGTGTTCTTTCCACAAACCACAGATGGATCAACCAGTGTCATTGCATGTGTGTTCTTCCCACAAATCACATATGGACCCAATAGAGTCATTGCTTGTGTGTTCTTATACTAAAACTAGCACTAGATTCAATGCATGTGTGTCGTTTTCACAAACAATATATGGATCCACCAGTGTTCACTGCATGTGTGTTCTTTCCACAAACCACTTATGGATCCACCAGTGTTCAATGTAAGTGTGTTCTTTCCACAAACCACATATGGATCAACCAATGTTAATTGTATGTGTGTTCTTTTCACAAACCACACTTGGATCCACTAGTGTCATTGCATACGTGTTCTTTCCACAAACCACACATGGATCAACCAGTGGTCATTGCATGTGTGTTCTTTTCCACAAACCACATATGGATCCATTAGAGTCACTCCATGTGTGTTATTTCCACAAAACCACACATGGATCAACCAATGTCATTGCATGTGTGTTCTTTCCACAAACCACACGTGGATAAACCAGTGTTCACTGCATGTGTGTTCTTTTCACAAACCACATGTGGACCCACTATAGTCATTGCATGTGTGTTCTTATACTAAAACTAGCACTAGACTCATTGCATGTGTGTTCTTTTGACAAACCACACATGCATCCACCAGTGTCATTGCATGTGTGTTCTTTCCACAAACCACACATGGATCAACCAGTGGTCATTGCATGTGTGTTCTTTTCCACAAACCACATATGGATCCATTAGAGTCATTGCATGTGTGTTATTTCCACAAACCACACATGCATCAACCAATGGCATTGCATGTGTGTTCTTTCCACAAACCACACATGGATCAACCAATGTCATTGTATGTGTGTTCTTTCCACAAATTATATATGGACCCACTAGATTCATTGCTTGTGTGTTCTTATAATAAAACCAGCACTAGAGTCATTGCATGTGTGTTCTTTTCACAAACAACATATGGATCCACCAGTGTCATAGCATGTGTGTTCTTTCCACAAACCACATATGGATCCATCAGTGTTCATTGCATGTGTGTTCTTTTCCACAAACCACATATGGATCAACCAGTGGTCATTGCATGTGTGTTCTTTTCACAAACCACATATGGACCCACTAGAGTCATTGCATGTGTGTTCTTATACTAAAACCAGCACTAGAGTCAATGCATGTGTGTTCTTTCCACAAACCACACATGGATCCACCAGTGTCATTGCATGTGTGTTCTTTCCACAAACCACACATGAATCAACAAGTGGTCATTGCATGTGTGTTCTTTTCCACAAACCACATATGGATCAACCAGTGGTCATTGCATGTGTGTTCTTTTCACAAACCACATATGGATCAACCAGTGTTCATTGCATGTGTGGTCTTTCCACAAACCACACATGGATCAACCAGTGTCATTGCATGTGTGTTCTTTCCACAAATCACATATGGACCCACTAGAGTCATTGCTTGTGTGTTCTAATACTAAAACCAGCACTAGATTCATTGCATGTGTGTTCTTTTCAGAAACAACATATGGATCCACCAGTGTTCACTACATGTGTGTTCTTTCCACAAACCACTTATGGATCCACCAGTCTTCTTTTCCACAAACCACATATGGATCAACTAGTGTTCATTGCACCTGTGTTCTTTTCAGAAACCACACATGGATCCACCAGTGTGATTACATGTGTGTTCTTTCCACAAACCACATATGGATCAACCAGTGGTCATTGCATGCGTGTTCTTTTCCACAAACCACATATGGATCCATTAGAGTCATTGCATGTGTGTTATTTCCACAAACCACACATGGATCAACCAATGTCATTGCATGTGTGTTCTTTCCACAAACCACACATGGACCAACCATTGTTCACTGCATGTGTGTTCTTTTCACAAACCACATGTGGACCCACAAGACTCATTGCATGTGTGTTCTTATACTAAAACCAGCACTAGACTCATTGCATGTATGTTCTTTTCACAAACCACACATGGATCCACCAGTGTCATTGCATGTGTGTTCTTTCCACAAACCACACATGGATCAACCAGTGGTCATTGCATGTGTGTTCTTTCCCACAAACCACATATGGATCCATTAGTCATTGCATGTGTGTTATTTGCACAAACCACACATGGATCAACCAATGGCATTGCATGTGTGTTCTTTCCACAAACCACACATGGATCAACTAGTGTCATTGCATGTGTGTTCTTTCCACAAATCACATATGGACCCACTAGAGTCATTGCTTGTGTGTTCTTATACTAAAATCAGCACTAGAGTCATTGCATGTGTGTTCTTTTCACAAACAACATATGGATCCACCAGTGTCATTGCATGTCTGTTCTTTCCACACACCACATATGGATCCACCAGTGTTCATTGCATGTGGGTTCTTATCCACAAACCACATATGGATCATCCAGTGGTCATTGCATGTGTGTTCTTTTCTCAAACCACATATGGACCCACCAGAGTCATTGCATGTGTGTTCTTATACTAAAACCAGCACTAGAGTCAATGCATGTGTGTTCTTTCCACAAACAACACATGGATCCACCAGTGTCATTGCATGTGTGTTCTTTCCGCAAACCACACATGGATCAACAACTGGTCATTGCATGTGTGTTCTTTTCCACAAACCACATATGGATCAACCAGTGGTCATTGCATGTGTGTTCTTTTCACAAACCACATATGGATCAACCAGTGTTCATTGAATGTGTGTTCTTTCCACAAACCACACATGGATCAACCAGTGTCATTGCATGTGTCTTCTTTCCACAAATCACACATGGACCCACTAGAGTCATTGCTTGTGTGTTTCTTATACTAAAACCAGCACTAGATTCATTGCATGTGTGTTCTTTTCACAAACAACATATGGATCCACCAGTGTTCACTGCATGTGTGTTCTTTCCACAAACCACTTATGGATCCACCAGTGTTCAATGTATGAGTCTTCTTTTCCACAAACCACATATGGATCAACTAGTGTTCATTGCACGTGTGTTCTTTTCAGAAACCACACATGGATCCACCAGTGTCATTGCATGCGTGTTCTTTCCACAAACCACACATGGATCAACCAGTGGTCATTGCATGTGTGTTCTTTTCCACAAACCACATATGGATCCATTAGAGTCATTGCATGTGTGTTATTTCCACAAACCACACATGGATCAACCAATGTCATTGCATGTGTGTTCTTTCCACAAACCACACATGGACCAACCAGTGTTCACTGCATGTGTGTTCTTTTGACAAACCACATGTGGACCCACTAGAGTCATTACATGTATGTTCTTTTCAGAAACCACACATGGATCCACCAGTGTCATTGCATGTGTGTTCTTTCCACAAACCACACATGGATCAACCAGTGGTCATTGCATGTGTGTTCTTTTCCATAAACCACATATGGATCCATTAGCCATTGCATGTGTGTTATTTCCACAAAGCACACATGGATCAACCAATGGCATTGCATGTGTGTTCTTTCCACAAACCACACATGTATCAACTAGTGTCATTGCATGTGTGTTCATTCCACAAATCACATATGGACCCACTAGAGTCATTGCTTGTGTGTTCTTATACTAAAACCAGCACGAGAGTCATTGCATGTGTGTTCTTTCCACAAACAACATATGGATCCACCAGTGTTCACTGCATGTGTGTTCTTTCCACAAACCAGTTATGGATCCACTAGATGTCATTGCATGTGTGTTCTTTCCGCAAACCAAATATGGGTCAACCAGTGGCATTGCATGTGTGTTCTTTTCACAAATCACATATGGACCCACTGGAGTCATTGCATGCGTGTTGTTTTCACAAACCACACATGGATCCACCAGTGTCACTGCATGTGTGTTCTTTCAACAAACAACATATGGATCCACCAGTGTTCATTGCATGTGTGTTCTTTTCCACAAACCACATATGTATCAACCAGTGGTCATTGCATGTGTGTTCTTTTCACAAACCATATATGGACCCACTAGATTCATTACATGTGTGTTCTTATACTAAAACCAACACTAGAGTCATTGCATGTGTGTTCTTTCCAAAAACCGCACAAGGATCAACCAGTGGTCATTGCATGTGTGTTGTTTTCCACAAACCACGTATGGATCAACCAGTGGTCATTGCATGTGTGTTCTTTTCAAAAACCACATATGGATCAACCAGTGTTCATTGCATGTGTGTTCTTTTCACAAACCACATATGGATCAACCAGTGTTCATTGCATGTGTGTTCTTTCCACAAACCACACATGGATCAACCAGCGTCATTGCATGTGTGTTCATTCCACAAATCACATATGGACCCACTAGAGTCATTGCTTGTGTGTTCTTATACTGAAACCAGCACTAGATTCATTGCATGTGTGTTCTTTTCACAAACAACATATGGATCCACCAGTGTTCACTGCATGTGTGTTCTTTCCATAAACCACTTATGGATCCACCAGTGTTCATTGTATGTGTGTTCTTTTCCAAAAACCACATATGGATCAACCAATGTTCATTGCATATGTGTTCTTTTCACAAACCACACATGGATCCACTAGTGTCATTGCATGCTTGTTCTTCCACAAACCACACATGGATCAACCAGTGGTCATTGCATGTGTGTTCTTTTCCACAAACCACATATGGATCCATTAGAGTCATTGCATGTGTGTTCTTATACTCAAACCAGCACTAGAGTAATTGCATGTGTGTTCTTTTCACAAACAACATATGGATCCACTAGTGTCATTGCATGTGTGTTCTTTCCACAAACCACATATGGATCCACCAGTGTTCATTGGATGTGTGTTCTTTTCCACAAACCACATATGGATCAACCAGTGGTGATTGCATGTGTGTTCTTTCCACAAACCACATATGGACCAACTAGAGTCATTGCATGTGTGTTCTTATACTAAAACCATCACTATAGTCATTGCATGTGTGTTCTTTCCACAAACCACACATGGATCCACCAGTGTCATTGCATTGGTGTTCTTTCCACAAACCACACATGGATCAACAAGTGGGCATTGCATGTGTGTTCTTTTCCACAAACCACATATGGATCAACTAGTGGTCATTGCATGTGCGTTCTTTTCACAAACCACATATGGATCAACCAGTGTTCATTGCATGTGTGTTCTTTCTACAAACCACACATGGATCAACCAATGTCATTGCATGTGTGTTCTTTCCACAAATCACATATGGACCCACTAGAGTCATTGCATGTGTGTTCTTATACTAAAACCAACACTAGAGTCATTGCATGTGTGTTCTTTCCACAAACCACACATGGATGCACTAGTGTCATTGCATGTGTGTTCTTTCCACAAACCGCACATGGATCAACCAATGGTCATTGCATGTGTGTTCTTTTCCACAAACCACATATGGATCAACCAGTGGTCATTGCATGTGTGTTCTTTTCACAAACCACATATGGATCAACCAATGTTCATTGCATGTGTGTTCTTTCCACAAACTACACATGGATCAACCAACGTCATTGCATGTGTGTTCATTCCACAAATCACATATGGACCCACTAGAGTCATTGCTTGTGTGTTCTTATACTAAAACCATCACTAGATTCATTGCATGTGTGTTCTTTTCACAAACAACATATGGATCCACCAGTGTTCACTGCATGTGTGTTCTTTCCATAAACCACTTATGGATCCACCTGTGTTCATTGTATGTGTGTTCTTTTCCAAAAACCACATATGGATCAACCAATGTTCATTGCATGTGTGTTCTTTTTCACAAACCACACATGGATCCACTAGTGTCATTGCATGCTTGTTCTTTCCACAAACCACACATGGATCAACCAGTGGTCATTGCATGTGTGTTCTTTTCCACAAACCACATATGGGTCTATTAGAGTCATTGCATGTGTGTTATTTCCGCAAACCACACATGGATCAACCAATGTCATTGCATGTGTGTTCTTTCCACAAACCACACATGGATCAACTAGTGTTCACTGCATGTGTGTTCTTTTCACAAACCACATGTGGACCCACTAGAGTCATTGCATGAGTGTTCTTATACTAAAACCAGCACTAGACTCATTGCATGTGTGATCTTTTGACAAACCACACATGGATCCACTAGTGTCATTTCCTGTGTGTTCTTTCCACAAACCACACATGGATCCACCAGTGGTCATTACATGTGTTTTCTTTTCCACAAACCACATATGGATCCATTAGAGTCATTGCATGTGTTTTATTTCCACAAACCACACATGGATCAACCAATGGCATTGCATGTGTGTTCTTTCCACAAACCACACATGGATCAACCAATGTCATTGTATGTGTGTTCTTTCCACAAACCACATATGGACCCACTAGAGTCATTGCTTGTGTGTTCTTATACTAAAACCAACACTAGAGTCATTGCATGTGTGTTCTTTTCACAAACAGCATATGGATCCACCATTGTGATTGCATCTGTGTTCTTTCCACAAAACACATATGGATCCACCAGTGGTCATTGGATGTGTATTCTTTTCCACAAACCACATATGGATCAACCAGTGGTGATTGCATGTGTGTTCTTTTCACAAACCACATATGGATAGCCTAGAGTCATTCCATGTGTGTTCTTATACTAAAACCAGCACTATAGTCATTGCATGTGTGTTCTTTCCACAAACCACACATGGATCCACCAGTGTCATTGCATGTGTGTTCTTTCCACAAACCACACATGGATCCACAAGTGGTCATTGCATGTGTGTTCTTTTCCACAAACCACATATGGATCAACCAGTGGTCATTACATGTGTGTTCTTTCACAAACCACATATGGATCAAGCAGTGTTCATTGCATGTGTGTTCTTTCCACAAACCACACATGGATCAACCAGTGTCATTGCATGTGTGTTCTTTCCACAAATCACATATGGACCCACTAGAGTCATTGCTTGTGTGTTCTTATACTAAAACCAGCACTAGATTCATTGCACGTGTGTTCTTTTCACAAACAACATATGGATCCACCAGTGTTCACTGCATGTGTGTTCTTTCCACAAACCACTTATGGATCCACCAGTGTTCATTGTATGTGTGTTCTTTTCCACAAACGACATATGGATCAACCAGTGTTCAATGCATGTGTGTTCTTTTCACAAACCACACATGGATCCACCAGTGTCATTGCATGCGTGTTCTTTCCACAAACCACACATGGATCAACCAGTGGTCATTGCATGTGTGTTCTTTTCCACAAACCACATATGGATCCATTAGATTCATTGCATGTGTGTTATTTCCACAAACCACACATGGATCAACCAATGTCATTGCATGTGTGTTGTTTCCACAAACTACACATGGATCAACCAGTGTTCACTGCATGTGTGTTCTTTTCACAAACCACATGTGGACCCACTAGAGTCATTGCATGTGTGTTCTTATACTAACATGTGTGTTCTTTTCACAAACCACACATGGATCCACCAGTGTCATTGCATGTCTGTTCTTTCCACAAACCACACATGGATCAACCAGTGGTCATTGCATGTGTGTTCTTTTCCACAAACCACATATGGATCCATTAGAGTCATTGCATGTGTGTTATTTCCACAAACCACACATGGATCAACCAATGGCATTACATGTGTGTTCTTTCCACAAACCACACATGGATCAACCAGTGTCATTGCTTGTGTGTTCATTCCACAAATCACATATGGACCCACTAGAGTCATTGCGTGTGTGTTCTTATACTAAAACCAGCACTAGAGTCATTGCATGTGTGTTCTTTTCCACAAACCACATATGGATCCATTAGAGTCATTGCATGTGTGTTATTTCCATAAACCACACATGGATCAACCAATGGCATTGCATGTGTGTTCTTTTCACAAACCACACATGGATCAACTAGTGTCATTGTATGTGTGTTCTTTCCACAAATCACATATGGACCCACTGGAGTCATTGCTTGTGTGTTCTTATACTAAAACCAGCACTAGAGTCATTGCATGTGTGTTCTATTCACAAACAATATATGGATCCACCAGTGTTCATTGCATGTGTGTTCTTTCCACAAACCACTTATGGATCCACCAGTGTTCATTGCATGTGTGTTCTTTTCCACAAACCACATATGGATCAACCAGTGGTCATTGCATGTGTGTTATTTTCACAAACCACATATGGACCCACTAGAGTCATTGCATATGTGTTCTTATACTAAAACTAGCACTGAAGTCATTGCATGTGTGTTCTTTTCACAAACCACATATGGATAAACCAGTGTTCACTACATGTGTGTTCTTTCCACAAACCAAATATGGATCCACCAGTGTTCACTTCATGTGTGTTCTTTCCACAAACCACTTATGGATCAACCAGTGTTCATTGCATGTGTGTTCTTTTGCACAAACCACATATGGATAAACAAGTGGTCATTGCATGTGTGTTCTTTTCACAAACAACATATGGACCCACTAGAGTCATTGCATGTGTGTTCTTATACTAAAACTAGCACTAGAGTCATTGCATGTGTGTTCTTTCCACAGACAACATATGGATCAACCAGTGTTCACTTCATGTGTGTTCTTTCCACAAACCACTTATGGATCCACCAGTGTTCATTGCATGTGTGTTCTTTTCCAGAAACCACATATGGATCAACCAGTGGTCATTGCATGTGTGTTCTTTTCACAAACCACATATGGACCCACTAGAGTCATTGCATGTGTGTTCTTATACTAAAACCAGCACTAGAGTCATTACATGTGTGTTCTTTTCACAAACCACATATGGATCCACTAGTGTCATTTCATGTGTGTTCTTTCCACAAACCACACATACATCAACCAGTGGTCATTACATGTGTTTTCTTTTCCACAAACCACATATGGATCCATTAGATTCATTGCATGTGTGTTATTTCCACAAACCACACATGGATCCACCAATGGCATTGCATGTGTGTTCTTTCCACAAACCACACATGGATCAACCAATGTCATTGTATGTGTGTTCTTTCCACAAACCACATATGGACCCACTAGAGTCATTGCTTGTGTGTTCTTATACTAAAACCAGCACTAGAGTCATTGCATGTGTGTTCTTTTCACAAACAACATATGGATCCACCAGTGTCATTGCATGTGTGTTGTTTCCACAAACCACACATGGATCAACTAGTGGTCATTGCATGTGTGTTCTTTTCCACAAAGCACATATGGATCAACTAGTGGTCATTGCATGTGTGTTCTTTTCCCAAACCACACATGGATCCACCAGAGTCATTACATGCGTGTTCTTTTCACAAACCACAGATGGATCCACCAGAGTCATTGCATGCGTGTTCTTTCCACAAACCACACATGGATCAACTAGTGGTCATTGCATGTGTGTTCTTTTCTACAACCACATATGGATCCATTAGAGTCATTGCATGTGTGTTATTTCCACACACCACACATGGATCAACCAATGTCATTGCATGTGTGTTCTTTCCACAAACCACACATGGATCAACCAGTGTTCACTGTATGTGTGTTCTTTTCACAAACCACATGTGGACACACTAGAGTCATTGCATCTGTGTTCTTATACTAAAACCAGCACTAGACTAATTGCATGCGTGTTCTTTTCACAAACCACACATGGATCCACTAGTGTCATTGCATGTCTGTTCTTTCCACAAACCACACATGGATCAACCAGTGGTCATTGCATGTGTATTCTTTTCCACAAACCACATATGGATCCATTAGAGTCATTGCATGTGTGTTATTTCCACAAACCACACATGGATCAACCAATGGCATTACATGTGTGTTCTTTCCACAAACCACACATGGATCAACCAGTGTCATTGCTTGTGTGTTCATTCCACAAATCACATATGGACCCACTAGAGTCATAGCTTGTGTGTTCTTATACTAAAACCAGCACTAGAGTCATTGCATGTGTGTTCTTTTCACAAACAACATATGGATCCACCAGTGTCATTGCATGTGTGTTTTTTCCACAAACCACATATGGATCCACCAGTGTTCATTGCATGTGTGTTCTTTTCCAGAAACCACATATGGATCAACCAGTGGTCATTGCATGTGTGTTCTTTTCACAAACCACATATGGACCCACTAGAGTCATTGCATGTGTGTTCTTATACTAAAACCAGCACTAGAGTCATTGCATGTGTGTTCTTTCCACAAACCACACATGGATCCACTAGAGTCATTGCATGTGTGCTCTTTCCACAAACCACACATGGATCAACAAGTGGTCATTGTACATGTGTTCTTTTCCACAAACCACATATGGATCAACTAGTGGTCATTGCATGTGTGTTCTTTTCACAAACCACATATGGATTAACCAGTGTTCATTGCATGTGTGTTCTTTCCACAAACCACACATGGATCAACCAGTGTCATTGCATGTGTGTTCTTTCCACAAATCACATATGGACCCACTAGAGTCATTGCTTGTGTGTTCTTATACTAAAACTAGCACTAGCTTCATTGCATGTGTGTTCTTTTCACAAACAACATATGGATCCACCAGTGTTCACTGCATGTGTGTTCTTTCCACAAACCACTTATGGATCCACCAGTGTTCATTGTATGTATGTTCTTTTCCACAAACCACATATGGATAAACCAGTGTTCATTGCATGTGTGTTCTTTTCACAAACCACACATGGATCCACCAGTGTCATTGAATGCGTGTTCTTTCCACAAACCACACATGGATCTACAAGTGGTCATTGCATGTGTGTTCTTTTCCACAAACCACATATGGATCCATTAGAGTCATTGCATGTGTGTTATTTCCACAAACCACACATGGATCAACCAATGTCATTGCATGTGTGTTCTTTCCACAAACTACACATGGATCAACCAGTGTTCACTACATGTGTGTTCTTTTCACAAACCACATGTGGACCCACTAGAGTCATTGCACGTGTGTTCTTATACTAAAACCAGCACTAGACTAATTGCATGTGTGTTCTTTTCACAAACCACACATGGATCAACCAGTGTCATTGCATGTGTGTTCTTTCCATAAACCACACCTGAATGAACCAGTTGTAATTGCATGTGTTTTCTTTTCCACAAACCACATATGGATCCATTAGAGTCATTGCATGTGTGTTATTTCCACAAAACACACATGGATCAACCAATGGCATTGCATGTGTGTTCTTTCCACAAACCACACATGGATCAACCAGTGTCATTGCATGTGTGTTCTTTCCACAAATCACATATGGACCCACTAGAGTCATTGCTTGTGTGTTCTTATACTAAAACCAGCACTAGAGTCATTGCATGTGTGTTCTTTTCACAAACCACATATGGACCCACTAGAGTCATTGCATGTGTGTTCTTTTCCACAAACTAGATATGGATCCACTAGAGTCATTGCATGTGTATTATTTCCACAAACTACACATGGATCAACCAATGGAATTGCATGTGTGTTCTTTCCACAAACCACACATGGATCAACCAGTGTCATTATATGTGTGCTCTTTCCACAAATCACATATGGACCCACTAGAGTCATTGCTTGTGTGTTCTTATAATAAAACCAGCACTAGAGTCATTGCATGTGTGTTCTTTTCACAAACAACATATGGATCCACCAGTGTTCACTGCATGTGTGTTCTTTCCACAAACAACTTATGGACCCACCAGTGTTCATTGCAAGCGTGTTCTTTTGCACAAACCACATATGGATCAACCAGTGGTCATTGCATGTGTGTTCTTTTCACAAACCACACATGGACCCACTAGAGTCATTGCATGTGTGTTCTTATACTAAAACTAGCACTAGAGTCATTGCATGTGTGTTCTTTTCTAAAACCACATACGGATCAACCAGTGGTCATTGCATGTGTGTTCTTTTCACAAAACACATATGGACCCACTAGAGTCATTGCATGTGTGTTATTATACTAAAACTAGCACTAGAGTCATTGCCTGTGTGTTCTTTCCACAAACCAAATATGGATCCACCAGTGTTCACTCCACGTGTGTTCTTTTCACAAACCACATATGGATCCACCAGTGTCATCACTTGTGTGTTCTTTCCACAAACCACACATACATCAACCAGTGGTCATTACATGTGTTTTCTTTTCCACAGACCACATATGGATCCATTAGATTCATTGCATGTGTGTTATTTCCACAAACCACACATGGATCAACCAATGGCATTGCATGTGTGTTCTTTCCACAAACCACACATCGATCAACCAATGTCATTGTATGTGTGTTCTTTCCACAAACCACATATGGACCCACTAGAGTCATTGCTTGTGTGTTTTTATACTAAAACCAGCACTAGAGTCATTGCATGTGTGTTCTTTTCACAAACAACATATGGATCCACCAGTGTCATTGCATGTGTGTTCTTTCCACAAACCACATATGGATCCACCAGTGTTCATTGGATGTGTGTTCTTTTCCACAAACCACATATGGATCAACCAGTGGTGATTGCATGTGTGTTCTTTTCACAAACCACATATGGACCCACTATAGTCATTGCATGTGTGTTCTTATACTAAAACCAGCACTAGAGTCATTGCATGTGTGTTCTTTCCACAAACCACACATGGATCCACTAGAGTCATTGCATGTGTGTTCTTTCCACAAACCACACATGGATCAACAAGTGGTCATTGTACGTGTGTTCTTTTCCACAAACCACATATGGATCAACTAGTGGTCATTGCATGTGTGTTATTTTCACAAACCACATATGGATTAACCAGTGTTCATGGCATGTGTGTTCTTTCCACAAACCACACATGGATCAACCAGTGTCATTGCATGTGTGTTCTTTCCACAAATCACATATGGACCCACTAGAGTCATTGCTTGTGTGTTCTTATACTAAAACTAGCACTAGCTTCATTGCATGTGTGTTCTTTTCATAAACAACATATGGATCCACCAGTGTTCACTGCATGTGTGTTGTTTCCACAAACCACTTATGGATCCACCAGTGTTCATTGTATGTATGTTCTTTTCCACAAACCAGATATGGATAAACCAGTGTTCATTGCATGTGTGTTCTTTTCACAAACCACGCATGGAACCACTAGTGTCATTGAATGCCTGTTCTTTCCACAAAACCACACATGGATCAACCAGTGGTCATTGCATGTGTGTTCATTTCCACAAACCACATATGGATCCATTAGAGTCATTGCATGTGTGTTCTTTCCACAAACCACACATCGATCAACCAGTTTCATTGCATGTGTGTTCTTTCCGCAAATCACATATGGACCCATTAGAGTCATTTCTCGTGTGTTTTTATACTAAAACCAGCACTAGAGTCATTGCATGTGTGTTCTTTTCACAAACAACAAATGGATCCACCAGTGTTCACTGCATGTGTGTTCTTTCCACAAACCACTTATGGACCCACCAGTGTTCATTGCAAGTGTGTTCTTTTCCACAAACCACATATGGATCAACCAGTGGTCATTGCATGTGTGTTCTTTTCACAAACCACGCATGGACCCACTAGAGTCATTGCATGTGTGTTCTTATACTAAAACTAGCACTAGAGTCATTGGATGTGTGTTCTTTTCACAAACCACATACGAATCAACCAGTGGTCATTGCATGTGTGTTCTTTTCACAAAACACATATGGACCCACTAGAGTCATTGCATGTGTGTTATTATACTAAAACTAGCACTAGAGTCATTGCCTGTGTGTTCTTTCCACAAACCAAATATGGATCCACCAGTGTTCACTCCACGTGTGTTCTTTTCACAAACCACATATGGATCCACCATTGTCATTTCATGTGTGTTCTTTCCACAAACCACACATACATCAACCAGTGGTCATTACATGTGTTTTCTTTTCCACAGACCACATATGGATCCATTAGATTCATTGCATGTGTGTTATTTCCACAAACCACACATGGATCAACCAATGGCATTGCATGTGTGTTCTTTCCACAAACCACACATCGATCAACCAATGTCATTGTATGTGTGTTCTTTCCACAAACCACATATGGACCCACTAGAGTCATTGCTTGTGTGTTTTTATACTAAAACCAGCACTAGAGTCATTGCATGTGTGTTCTTTTCACAAACAACATATGGATCCACCAGTGTCATTGCATGTGTGTTCTTTCCACAAACCACATATGGATCCACCAGTGTTCATTGGATGTGTGTTCTTTTCCACAAACCACATATGGATCAACCAGTGGTGATTGCATGTGTGTTCTTTTCACAAACCACATATGGACCCACTATAGTCATTGCATGTGTGTTCTTATACTAAAACCAGCACTAGAGTCATTGCATGTGTGTTCTTTCCACAAACCACACATGGATCCACTAGAGTCATTGCATGTGTGTTCTTTCCACAAACCACACATGGATCAACAAGTGGTCATTGTACGTGTGTTCTTTTCCACAAACCACATATGGATCAACTAGTGGTCATTGCATGTGTGTTCTTTTCACAAACCACATATGGATTAACCAGTGTTCATGGCATGTGTGTTCTTTCCACAAACCACACATGGATCAACTAGTGTCATTGCATGTGTGTTCTTTCCACAAATCACATATGGACCCACTAGAGTCATTGCTTGTGTGTTCTTATACTAAAACTAGAACTAGCTTCATTGCATGTGTGTTCTTTTCATAAACAACATATGGATCCACCAGTGTTCACTGCATGTGTGTTGTTTCCACAAACCACTTATGGATCCACCAGTGTTCATTGTATGTATGTTCTTTTCCACAAACCAGATATGGATAAACCAGTGTTCATTGCATGTGTGTTCTTTTCACAAACCACGCATGGATCCACTAGTGTCATTGAATGCCTGTTCTTTCCACAAAACCACACATGGATCAACCAGTGGTCATTGCATGTGTGTTCATTTCCACAAACCACATATGGATCCATTAGAGTCATTGCATGTGTGTTCTTTCCACAAACCACACATCGATCAACCAGTTTCATTGCATGTGTGTTCTTTCCGCAAATCACATATGGACCCATTAGAGTCATTTCTCGTGTGTTTTTCTACTAAAACCAGCACTAGAGTCATTGCATGTGTGTTCTTTTCACAAACAACAAATGGATCCACCAGTGTTCACTGCATGTGTGTTCTTTCCACAAACCACTTATGGACCCACCAGTGTTCATTGCAAGTGTGTTCTTTTCCACAAACCACATATGGATCAACCAGTGGTCATTGCATGTGTGTTCTTTTCACAAACCACGCATGGACCCACTAGAGTCATTGCATGTGTGTTCTTATACTAAAACTAGCACTAGAGTCATTGGATGTGTGTTCTTTTCACAAACCACATACGGATCAACCAGTGGTCATTGCATGTGTGTTCTTTTCACAAAACACATATGGACCCACTAGAGTCATTGCATGTGTGTTCTTATACTAAAACTAGCACTAGAGTCATTGCATGTGTGTTCTTTCCACAAACCAAATATGGATCCACCAGTGTTCACTGCACGTGTGTTCTTTCCACAAACCACTTATGGATCAACCAGTGTTCATTGCATGTGTGTTCTTTTCCACAAACCACATATGGATAAACAAGTGGTCATTGCATGTGTGTTCTTTTCACAAACCACATATGGACCCACTAGAGTGATTGCATGTGTGTTCTTATACTAAAACCAGCACTAGAGTCATTGCATGTGCGTTCTTTTCACAAACCACATATGGATCCACCAGCGTCATTGCATGTGTGTTCTTTCCACAAACCACACATGGATCAACCAGTGGTCATTGCATGTGTGTTCTTTTCCACAAAACACATATGGATCCATTAGAGTCATTGCATGTGTGTTATTTCCACAAACCACACATGGATCAACCAATGTCATTGCATGTGTGTTCTTTCCACAAACTACACATGGATCAACTAGTGTTCACTGCATGTGTGTTCTTTTCACAAACCACATGTGGACCCACTAGAGTCATTGCATGTGTGTTCTTATACTAAAACCAGCACTAGACTCATTGCATGTGTGTTCTTTTCACAAACCTCACATGGATCCACCAGTGTCATTGCATGTGTGTTCTTTCCATAAACCACACATGGATGAACCAGTGGTCATTGCATGTGTGTTCTTTTCCACAAACCACATATGGATGCATTACAGTCATTGCATGTGTGTTATTTCCACAAACCAAACATGGATCAACCAATGGCATTGCATGTGTGTTCTTTCCAGAAACCACACATGGATCAACCAGTGTTCACTACATGTGTGTTCTTTTCAAAAAACCACTTATGGATCCACCAGTGTTCATTGCATGTGTGTTCTTTTCCACAAACCACATATGGATCAACCAGTGGTCATTGCATGTGTGTTGTTTTCACAAACCACAAATGGACCCACTAGAGTCATTGCATGTGTGTTCTTATTCTAAAACTAGAACTAGAGTCATTGCATGTGTGTTCTTTTCACAAACCACATATGGATCAACCAGTGTTCACTGCGTGTGTGTTCTTTCCACAAACCACATATGGATCCACCCCTGTTCACTTCATGTGTGTTCTTTCCACAAACCACTTATGGATCCACCAGTGTTCATTGCATGTGTGTTCTTTTCCACAAACCACATATGGATCAACTAGTGATCATTGCATGTGTGTTCTTTTCACAAACCACATATGGACCCACTAGAGTCATTGCATGTGTGTTCTTATACTAAAACTAGCACTAGAGTCATTGCATGTATGTTCTTTCCACAAACCAAATATGGATCGTGTGTTCTTTCCACAAACCACTTATGGATCAACCAGTGTTCATTGCATGTGTGTTCTTTTACACAAACCACATATGGATAAACAAGTGGTCATTGCATGTGTGTTCTTTTCACAGACCACATATGGACCCACTAGAGTCATTGCATGTGTGATCTTATACTAAAACCAGCACTAGAGTCATTGCATGAGTGTTCTTTTCACAAACCACATATGGATCCACTAGTGTCATTGCATGTGTGTTCTTTCCATAAACCACACATGGATCAACCAGTGGTCATTGCATGTGTGTTCTTTTCCACAAACCACATATGGATCCATTAGAGTCATTGCATGTGTGTTATTTCCACAAACCACACATGGATCAACCAATGTCATTGCATGTGTGTTCTTTCCACAAACTACACATGGATTAACCAATGTTCACTTCATGTGTGTTCTTTTCACAAACCACATGTGGACCCACTAGAGTCATTGCATGTGTGTTCTTATACTAAAACCAGCACTAGACTCATTGCATGTGTGTTATTTTCACAAACCTCACATGGATCCACCAGTGTCATTGCATGTGTGTTCTTTCCATAAACCACACATGGATGAACCAGTGGTCATTGCATGTGTGTTCTTTTCCACAAACCACATATGGATCAACCAGTGGTCATTGCATGTGTGTTGTTTTCACAAACCACAAATGGACCCACTAGAGTCATTGCATGTGTGTTCTTATTCTAAAACTAGCACTAGAGTCATTGCATGTGTGTTCTTTTCACAAACCACATATGGATCAACCAGTGTTCACTGCGTGTGTGTTCTTTCCACAAACCACATATGGATCCACCAGTGTTCACTTCATGTGTGTTCTTTCCACAAACCACTTATGGATCCACCAGTGTTCATTGCATGTGTGTTCTTTTCCACAAACCACATATGGATCAACTAGTGATCATTGCATGTGTGTTCTTTTCACAAACCACATATGGACCCACTAGAGTCATTGCATGTGTGTTCTTATACTAAAACTAGCACTAGAGTCATTGCATGTATGTTCTTTCCACAAACCAAATATGGATCGTGTGTTCTTTCCACAAACCACTTATGGATCAACCAGTGTTCATTGCATGTGTGTTCTTTTACACAAACCACATATGGATAAACAAGTGGTCATTGCATGTGTGTTCTTTTCACAGACCACATATGGCCCACTAGAGTCATTGCATGTGTGATCTTATACTAAAACCAGCACTAGAGTCATTGCATGAGTGTTCTTTTCACAAACCACATATGGATCCACTAGTGTCATTGCATGTGTGTTCTTTCCATAAACCACACATGGATCAACCAGTGGTCATTGCATGTGTGTTCTTTTCCACAAACCACATATGGATCCATTAGAGTCATTGCATGTGTGTTATTTCCACAAACCACACATGGATCAACCAATGTCATTGCATGTGTGTTCTTTCCACAAACTACACATGGATTAACCAATGTTCACTGCATGTGTGTTCTTTTCACAAACCACATGTGGACCCACTAGAGTCATTGCATGTGTGTTCTTATACTAAAACCAGCACTAGACTCATTGCATGTGTGTTATTTTCACAAACCTCACATGGATCCACCAGTGTCATTGCATGTGTGTTCTTTCCACAAATCACATATGGACCCACTAGAGTCATTGCTTGTGTGTTCTTATACTAAACCAGCACTAGAGTCATTGCATATGTGTTCTTTTCCACAAAGTACATATGGATCAATTAGCGTCATTGCGTGTGTATTATTTCCACAAACTACACATGGATCAACCAATGGCATCGCATGTGTGTTCTTTCCACAAACCACACATGGATCAACTAGTGTCATTGTATGTGTGTTCTTTCCACAAATCACAAATGGACCCACTAGAGCCATTGCTTGTGTGTTCTTATACTAAAACCAGCACTAGAGTCAGTGCATGTGTGTTCTTTTCACAAACAACATATGGATCCACCAGTGTTCACTCCATGTGTGTTCTTTCCACAAACCACTTATGGATACAACAGTGGTCATTGCATGTGTGTTCTTTTCACAAACCACATATGGACCCACTAGAGTCATTGCATGTGTGTTCTTATACTAAAACTAGCACTAGAGTCATTGCATCTGTGTTCTTTTCACGAACCACATATGGATCAACCAGTGTTCACTGCATGTGTGTTCTTTCCACAAACCACATATGGATCCACTAGTGTTCACTGCATGTGTGTTCTTTACACAAACCACTTATGGATCCACCAGTGTTCATTGCATGTGTGTTCTTTTCAACAAACCACATATGGATCAACCAGTGGTCATTGCATGTGTTCTTTTCACAAACCACATATGGACCCACTAGAGTCATTGCATGTGTGTTCTTATACTAAAACTAGCACTAGAGTCATTGCATGTGTGTTCTTTCCACAAACCACATATGGATCAACCAGTGTTCACTGCATGTGTGTTCTTTCCACAAACCACTTATGGATCCACTAGTGTTCATTGCATGTGTGTTCTTTTCCACAAACCACATATGGATCAACCAGTGGTCATTGCATGTGTGTTCTTTTCACAAACCACATATGGACCCACTAGAGTCATTGCATGTGTGTTCTTATACTAAAACCAGCACTAGAGTCATTGCATGTGTGTTCTTTTCACAAACCACATATGGACCCACTAGATTCATTGCATGTGTGTTCTTTCCACAAACCACACATGGATCAACCAGTGTCATTACCTGTGTGTTCTTTCCACAAATCACATATGGACCCACTAGAGTCATTGCTTGTGTGTTCTTATACTAAAACCAGCACTAGATTCATTGCATGTGTGTTCTTTTCACAAACCACTTATGGATCCACCAGTGTTCATTGTATGTGTGTTCTTTTCCACAAACCACATATGGATCAACCAGGGTTCATTGCATGTGTGTTCTTTTCACAAACCACACATGGATCCACCAGTGTCATTGCATGCGTTTTCTTTTCCACAAACCACATATGGATCCATTAGAGTTATTGCATGTGTGTTATTTCCACAAACCACACATGCATCAACCAATGTCATTGCATGTGTGTTCTTTCCACAAACCACACATGGATCAACCAGTGTTCACTTCATGTGTGTTCTTTCCACAAACCACATATGGATCCACCAGTGGTCATTGCATGTGTGTTCTTTCCACAAACCACACATGGATCAACCAGTGGTCACTACATGTGTGTTCTTTCCACAAACCACTTATGGATCCACCAGTGTTCATTGCATGTGTGTTCTTTTCCACAAACCACATATGGATCCACCAGTGTTCACTGCATGTGTGTTGTTTCCACAAACCACTTATGGATCCACCAGTGTTCATTTCATTTGTGTTCTTTTCCACAAACCACATATGGATCCATTAGAGTCATTGCATGTGTGTTCTTTTAACAAACCACATATGGATCCACCAGTGTTCACTGCATGTGTGTTCTTTCCACAAACCACTTATGGATCCACCAGTGTTCACTGCATGTGTGTTCTTTCCACAAACAACATATGGATCCACCAGTGCCCCCAATGGATCCATCGTTAGACCGAGTCTTCTAGAAGGCACGCCATAACACAGTTGTTCTGCTTTACGATTGTTACATACCGTTCGATTGGGGCGCTTGGACGATTGATATGGTCTTCGTGAGAGCAATCCTCGAGTAGGCTGTTCTGCGGCATGATTGGCCACGCTTGCTCTGGACAAATTGACATGTTGCGAGTGTCATGACTCACGAGTACAGTGGGCCATATCCCAGTGTCACGTACCCGTTACTTCTCTTCCTCCCCGTACTTCTCTTTCTTCCCCTCGAAGCCACTTCCCCACTTCACTTCCATCCTACCGTAGCCGCAAGACGACGACATCCACCAATTCTTGGGTCGCTACCTTCATGCTAAGAAATCATTTTACAAGCTTTTGAACTTATCCTACTTATTCCTGCTATTCGCCAATCTAATTGCTGATCTTTTTTCCGATTTCTTGACGAACTTTAGATGTGGGAGATGTTGTAGCCCAAGAATCTAGAGATCCTCGCGCGCAACTTCGCAACGACATTCCTGCTCGTGTGCTCCCACCTAGGATGCTTTCGCCGTTACTCCAACCACGAGCTCGCGTGCCCGCACGGCACATGCTCCTGCACGGAGTCGGGCTGCAACTACACCGGCCCGCCGGTAGAGCTCGTCGTCCACCTTGCAGAGGGGCACTTGATCAAAGTGATTAGGATCTCATACGAGCAAGCCCAACTTCTCCAAGAGCAGGTGCGGTTCACTGACTCGGCATGCTGCCGGCTAATTTTCCAGGGGGGACGGCTCTGTTTTCGTCCTGACCATCACCGTCGGTGTTCCGGGAACCAGAGCCGGGCCCACCGTCGTGTGTGCCGTATGCGTCAGGTAGGTCTCATGCGCCTGGCCCGTATACACGGTGCGCATGTGGGCGAACGCCCAGCCGCCATCGTCGGATAGCATCGTCAGACGCCGCGGGAGGTGGAGTATGTGGACCTAAGGTCGATCCTATGCGTGCCATCTCAGTACCTTGTCGGTGCTGGACCAAACAGGCAGATGCATTTCTACATTTGTATCGAGAAGACCGACAGGGAAATGTAGTACTTGTGTTGTCGTTACTGTTAGACTTAAGCAATGCTTCTGAGGTGCTTAGAGCATACGTGTTGTGCGAACTTACCCTAGTTGTAGTTTTCAGTACTCCTTAATAATTCGACGAGTTATTATATTGGTCCAATCAGCTTGCTGTTGTCACGTTGCAAAGTCCGCTTGCTCTGGACATATCGGCAATACCGTGTGCTCCCGCTCCCGCATGTGAGTGTCACGTGTTCCGAGGGCCCACCTGCTAGTGTCACGCCCCCCTCCTCTTCCTTCCCCCCGAAGCCACTGTCCCAACTTCTCTTCCATCCTGCCACTCCCGTCTGATGGTTGTAATCCGATTTTCGTTGGATCTTTTACATGTAATCTATGTTGATAATGCAACATGCAAATGGCACAGACACAATTTCTAAAGTGGAAGCACTCACACGCTACTATTGCACATATTTCTCAATATAGCTCGACAAACCCATTACAATAATTGTACTCGCATTGAACACAACCAAAATTGCAACCATCCTAAACAACATCTAAACCCACATCACACCGCTGTCGTCGGAGTCCACCTCGATTGGTGACACCGCCGTGCCCTTCCCAGCGACATCCACTCCCGCCCGTGGCTTGCCCTTCGCCAAGGAGGCAACAATGGCGTTCTGCACAGCTTTGTCCCCGTCGTCCTCCACATTCGAATCGACAATGACAAAGGTGACGGGGTTGGCATGGACCGAGCGCCATCGCGCCTAGCGGCTCCTGCTCGAGCTTGACGCGGCATCAGTCCTTCTACAGGTAGGAGGGGCCAAGATCGCATACGCAGCGTCGTCACTCCTCTCAAGAAACCATGGCCATTTGATACTGTGACGGTAGGATCTTGGGGTGGATCCTCCGCGGCGAGCCCTACCGGAAGCGGTGGAGCGAATGGATGTGCCGGCGCGAGCCATGACAAGTTCCTAGGAGGGAGTAAGATTGTGGGCCAAGCGTGTCTGGTTCCTGAGCAAGGCCTCCCAGTGATATGTACGCGGGCAAGGTGCCAAAAAATTTCATCCAATGCGCGCGAGAGGGCTTTTCAACCACGAAGGCACGAGGTTTGGTTGACAAGTCCACATGCTAGGTCCCCCACCTGTCAGCTGAATGTGGACGGTAGGATTCTGCCCGAGTTATTAAGTAGGGATAACTCACGCTTCACCACTACCCTGACATCCAAAGGTCCTCTTTCCTCTGCCCTTGCTCCCCTCGCTCATGGCTCGCAGCTCGTGCAGTTCGTCTCGGGCGGAATCAGGGTCGGATCAACGCCGTCAGGCGGGTGCCCCCATCAGGTACCGAAGAGCGCCCTATGATTACTACCCCGATATGCTGTGTTTGTGCGGTGAGAAGATGCCGAGATGGATTTCATGGACCGATGAAAATGCTGCAGGAAAATTCAGCAACTACAGCATCAGAGCGGTAAGTTCCTACTATAGGTATAATGGTGACCAGGATTCGGAAAGCGTAATATAATTCTTTTTTTTGTTTCCTTCGATCTACTACGCAGGAAGGGAGGGGGACTGGCTGTGACAAGTTTGTGTGGATCGAAAAACCACTGACATGTTTTCACAGAGATCTTGTTCATGATCTAAAAGAGGAGATTCGTGTGATGGAGCAAGAGATCCAGGAGCTTCGCCAGGTGCAGGGGAGGCAGGGGTAGGGAGGTGGTGAGACAGACGGGCTCAAGATTAGGCCAGATAGTGGAAACAATTTCCTCATTATCTGGGCATTATCTATTGCATTTGCAGTTTATGTTGCCATATCGTTGTCCAATAGCTGAAATAAGTTGCTGCTTCGTGGAGTGTAGCAGCCATCTTAAGAAATTGTTTTTCAGCTCAGAAACTTATCATAAGTGTAATGCCAATAGCAGGGATTTATTAAGCGCCTATAAATAATTCATGTCTGTGCCACTAACACCCATCGATTTTGGAGAAGATTTAACCGCTCAGCTATCGCGGTTGTTTAGATAGTAGTGGCACAGTCACAATTTTGGATTCAACTAGTGGCCTCGGCCGTATCCAATCCTAAAGTCACGATACATTTTACTCCGAGTATGGGAGGCAGATTGTTTCGCTCGACAAGTTACACGCACACAACTCCAGAGTTTAACCGAACTACATATATAGGTTCAAGTTCAATACATCATTAGGCTTCTACACTGCTAGCCCTCTTTCTCTGCCTGGGTGCCAACTTTCTTCCACTTTCCTTCACGTCCACTGGCTTCTTCATCTCCTGCCTTCTTCCTCTTCCTGGGTGCCAATTTTCTTAACTTCACGTACCCTGCATCTCCGGGCCGAGTGAAAGTTAGGCCAATCATCACTCCACTCGTTTTGGTTTTCTTCCCGCGGAAAAATCACTGAGTCAGCTGTCTTGTTTCTTACCTTATGCTTCCTGTAAAAAAAACAGTACATGGATTACTACCTTATATCTACAAACTATAAACAATTTCTTGTGTGAATGTACCATCTCATACCTAGGCTTGGGAGCATTAAGGGCACATCCAACTGCTCTATGGCCTATAAGATGGCAGGTCTTGCATCTGTTTTTGCCCTTCTTTATAGCATAGAAAGCCGAACCCTTCTTCTCGAGAAAATTCTTAAACCTATTCACCTGGGGTCTTCCTCTTCCCCTTTTTGTAACTGCCTGGCAAATCTCGAAAGACAGTTGGACTTGAGGCCACTGAGATGGGTCTGTACATGGCTCGACGGATCCAGCGTACGCAGCTCTGAACTTTTCCATGGAGTAGTAGTCTGACAAATACTGATCCAAATGTAGTAGAGTTCTTTTCTTCACCAAGAAGGCCAAGGCATGGTCGCAAGGTTTCCTGGTATGCTGCCACTCCAAGCAGGTGCATTCTCGTAGCTGGATGTTCACAACATCCCTTTTGCCACTCTTGGACATATCGACCACCTCACAGCTTCTACTGGTTGACATGAGAACCTTAAGATGAGCAAGTCCTTGGCTTCTCTTGTGTAGTTGCTGTACAACTGGCGGTAGCATATGTCCTCTAAGTCTTCTCCCGATCTCTCTCCTTATATTTAACAACTTCATGATCATACCACGTATGTTGTCCATCAAGATATGAACATGACGCACTTTTATGTCCTTCACCCAGTTATTCAGGCATTATGCAAGGTTGTTGTTTATGTAATCAACTTTGATGTCAGGGTTGAATTGACTCCTCTTCCATAGCAGGGAATGATGGATGGCTAACTACTCTGGAAGTTTAGGGGCTTCCGCAAAAATCTTGCTCATGAAATATGCGCTACTACTAGGTTTGTAAACTCTAGCAGCAGGAAACATGTAACGAAATATGCTGCCTGCGTAGTGTGAGTACAAGTTGAGCATCATATGGGCATGGCATTCTCTACCTTCAGCTCACGGGAACACCTCCTTCACTGCATTCGTCAGCCCTTTGCATGCGTCCGTGGATATAGCCAATGGATCCATGTGGCCTATTGATCTCCTGAGCTGCCTCATAAACTAGACCCAGTTTTCCTCCGTTTCTGTTTCAAACAACCCAAATGCCACTGGGAACATCCAACTGTGACCATCAAGTGTTGTGGTAGATGGAAGGTAGCCTTTCCATTTGCCAGTTAGGACAGTGATGTCTACACTCAGATACGGCCTACAACCGTCCTTGAATCCCTGGATGCAAGGTTTAAGCGCCATGAAAAATCTTTTGAAATATATTTTACCACCTTCTGATTCAATGTCAATCTCCACAACACTCCCCGGACACCTAGCTTGTACCTCCGCCTTTAAGTTGTACAGCATCCTGAAGCTATTGGTCTAATCCCCGTGCAAGAACCCCAGAGCTTTGTCTTTACCTTTCCAAACAGTGTAATACGGAAGGACAATGTTATATTTAGAACCGAGGCTAGTCTGAATATTCTTCGTGGTATCCTTAGGGTTATCCTTTAGTATGGACATAGATTGCATAGCCACCCACTCCGTATCAGCCATTGAGGATTTCAGTTTGCTGCCTGTCGGACACATGTGTGGAGGGCCCATTTTGTTCACCTACAACACAGATTCATTTAAAAGATAAGAGGAGTCGACTAGTTGCTAGAAAGATATCACACATCAATTGTAGTTATAGAGTGAAAAGAGAGAGAGAGTTCTAATGGTTTGCTGCATTCATTTCCCCAGTACCCTAATTGCATTCGACGTAGGAAAGGCTCTTGTTGTGATCCTCCATGGACAATGTACCTCGGCCCATCCATTCATCCACGTTAACTTGCAAATGGCCTCATACCTCTCGGCAGTGTTCTTCAGTCAATAAATGTCGAACTCCCCCTTGATACAAAAATGTCGGAACGACATCCTGAACTCATGCATGCTCCTGAACTCGGTGTCGACCAAAATTATAGGATACTCGTGGTCATGTTTCATTTCTTCTACTTCAACACCCAAATCATCGACTGGAATACCAACCTCATCATTAAGTTCCTCGTCTATTTCATCATCACCAGATTCTTGATCCTCTACAGTGCCTTCTTTTTCATCTGATTCAGAATCCTCGCCATCGTCTCTAATGCCTAGTACTGCACACGTCATATTGACTCCCATGGGTGGGGCTGCACCATCGTCTCCACCCGGATGGACCGGAACATTTCCCCAATCCACCTCACCGGCAACTCTATTTTCTCCAAGACACTTGGTTGGTTCTGCTGCAACCACATGGGGTGGTATTACGTTTGCACGCATCCCAAGTACTTCAGTGGACAAACAGCAGTCAGAATCAATTTCATCTTGAGTGTACAGAACCCTCTTGCTCTTCCTGTGTACATCCTCCTTCCTAATGTAATCTTTCCTAATGGTATCAGTAGGGCTTGACATCCGCGGTCCATTCCCCATCAAACTAGGCTTTTTGCTACCGTTCTTGGGTGTGATCTCCTTACTGCCTCCCCTCACGGGTGTTGGCTCCAGGGTGCTAGCATGATTGCCTGACCTCTGCGGCATGTTCTTCTTCGAATTAGCCCTTTTGCTGCTACTATTGGGCGCGTCCTCCTTCGTGCTGGCATTATTGCCTGACCTCAGCGACATGTTCCGCTCCAAATTAGCCCTTTTGCTGCTACTATTGGGCATCTTCTCCTTCGTGCTGCAATTATTGCCTGACCTCAGCGGCGTGTTCTGCTCCACCGGAACCGTCTAGAGGAAGTGAAAAAATAAATCGTGAGAGAGAGAAATATGCGGCCCACTGTCAGTCAGTGAAGGTCGGCACGCACAAACGTGACTATGTTTGACTTAGATCATGCATGGCAGACCTCGATTCCACCGCATGCAAGTGGCACAGAACAAATTATAGGCAGCCCTAGCATCGACGTGTAAAACCACCGTTTTTCTCCACCTTCACCCTACTACGAATGGTTGTGCACCATTCCAGATATTAGTAAGGGTGGTTCCAATCTTGCAGTAAGCAGTTTCACTTCTCCGTCTCATTTCCTCCTCCATGGCCTCATCGTCTTTATCCTCCATGGCCTCATCCATTTCCTTCGCCACGACATCACCCTCTTCCTCTGTATACTTTCCCTTTTGCCTATAGTCATGGACTTGATGGATATCCGAAACGACGGTAGGCTAGCGACTACATACTTTGACATAGAAGTACTTGGCGGGAAGAAGATCGATGTTGTCTACACCATCGACCCTCAGACGGTGAGGAACACTCTGAATAATTACACGAGTTGGCTGCGGTTCGAAGAAAACAGGTTCATAGGTCTCAACCTCGAGTTCAACCACGATCACTGTAGGATCGTCGTGGTGAAACTCTCCATGAAGGGGCACGTCCTCGTATACCAGCCTTTTTGCGAGGTGGGGGCTCACAGGAACAGTAGACTTTGCTGTCTTTTTGTTCCTGAACTGTCTGTTTGCAAAAGTTATTGCTATATAATTTGTCTGAATTCATTTTCATGTAGGTGGGGCGAAAGGATTAGGTCGTTGTTTCATGACTTTCTCGTGAACCAGTAGATAACATTTACTAGTGTTGACATGACGAATGACACTAAACTGCTTGAAAGCCCGACTGTCAACATTAAAATCCCAAAGGAGTGCAGAGTGGATATCTATAAAATTTACTGGATCCCAGGGATGAAGGGCAGCAGGACCGGGATGGCCGATCTTGTCGCCGAACTCATCGACCCGTGGTACGCTGACATGAAGGGAAAATTGCCAAAATGTTGGTGGAGGCGTTTAGGGCACGATTACTGGGAGGATAAGCCGCTTTCTGAACCTAATCTAAAGTACGCTGCAATTGACGGGTATGTTAGCCACGAGCTGTACCGCTAGATTGTAAATTTTAGTTCCAGGCATCGCATCATTGAACCACCACCAAGGCAAGTTGTTTGCCCTAGATGCCGGAGTGTAGATGAATCTACAAGACGGGGTAAGCGACCGAAGGCATCCTGGGATCGGTTGTCTTCTCCAACAGGCTGGGATGTAGACTTTTGGTGGATAAATTTTTTTTAAATAATATGTATTTAATCAATTTCACGAATATTACGCAGATTAAGGAATTTACGGAAGTATAGCACTATCGTTTTTTTGAAAAACGACCCGAGCTCGTCGTCTTTTGAGGACAGGACACAGCGCCGCCATCTTTTGAGGCACCGAAAGAACCGCATGGGCCCGACCCTGCCGGCCTGCAGCGCGACAGACGCTCCAGCCGTTGCGTGAAAAGACGACCCAACCACGCGTCGTTGTCTGGTGGAACGACGAGCCCGCGTTGTTGTTCGGTTGTACGACCTGCCGCGTCGTTTAACGGTGGAACAACAAGATCGCCAATAATACACGCGTGCCGCGCCCAGCCCCACGCATGCCTCCTACTTCCTCTCCCTCTGCTGCTGCCCAGCCCCTGCTAGCTCTTCTCCACTGCTGCTTCTTCTCCCATGGAGCTGCTCCCATTTGCTGCCACACTTTGCTCCGTTTTACACTAAATTTGCTACTGAAGCTAGTAGATTCCCGATCTACTTGTGGGATAGTCTGGTGTAGCGATTTGAGGCGTTTTCGTGGAGGATTTTCTTGGAGTTCTTGAGGTGCAATGTTTATGGTGGAGTCTGGGGCGGGGGCTTGAGGCAGCTGCACGGTGGAGTCTCGGGCTGGGGCTTGAGGCAGCTGCACGGTTGAGTGGAGGCAGCTGCACGGCAGGATTTCACACGCTTCAAGGGTAAACCCTAAGTTCTTGCTAACTACAGTCATTTGTGTTTGTTTATCTTCTCGGTAGTTCTGGATGTTGTATGTTAGCGCTCCATGATGAACTGCTAGATTTTAAGTATATTTGTGAGCTATGCCAGATTATTCGGCTATAGGATTATAATTATATCTGTGGGCTATGCAAGATTATTTGTGTATAGGATTATTAGTATATTTGTGGGCTAAAAGCTTCCATTGTGCGGGAATTTGATAAAATGTGGTATTTTTTTAGGTCTGAAGTTATGTCCAATAATGTAGTGTTTAGGTTCTACTATGGTGACGGTGTCGTCAAAACAAACCAGAATGGAGTTGATTTGAGCGATTTTTATTGTATTGATGAAGTGCTCAAGGATCCTGAAACAATATCCATTATTGAGTTGAAGGATTGGTTATGTGCTCGTTTAGGGCTCCCTCCCACCCATACTGTCGGTGTGCACGTATTATGGACTAAGTCAAGGATTAATCCAGATTTTTTTTGAGACCGATAGAAGAGCAAGCTAAATGGGTCAAATGGGTGAAAGCCTGTCTGCGTAGGGTAATTAACCCCAGTGTCTTAGTGCTTCCTGTGGCGAAAGAGCCTAGTTATGATCAGGGCCAGAGTAGTAAGACAGACCATGCTGGTGGTGGTTATGATCATGAGCAGAGCAGTCAAGCCAAAGACGGAGGTGGTGGTGGCTACTATGATGACCAGAGCACTCAAGGCCAAGATGGCGGTGGTGGTTATGAACCTAGTCAGAGTAGTTATGCACACAGCAATGGAGGTAGTTATGAACCTGGTCAGAGTAGTTTTGCACACACCGAGGATGGTGGACATGAATCGTCTGAAGGTAGTCAACGGACAGGAGAAGTTATTTTCAGTGGTGAGGTCGATGAGGACGAGATACACGACGGTTGGTTGCAAGATCAGATGGAAACCGAAGATTCAGAAGGGTATAGTGATAGCTCTTATGATTCTGCTGAGTCTGATCAAGAGGACCAACCTATTCCGGCATCATGGAATCAAGACCACGCAGCAGCAATGAATGTGAACGATGGGCATGATTCCTCGTGGCACTATCATGCCAACAACATCTCCATTGGTGCATTATATCCTAGCAAGAGACATCTACAGGAAGCAATCGTTGAGTGGGCATTGTCCATGCAATGGGTTTTCAAAACAAAGGTGTCATCCCAACAATATTTGACTTTGGTTTGCGAGGTAGCTGGGTGTCCTGCCAGGGTCCATGCCCATGTTCCTCGATATGACACCAACTGGAAGGTTAGCGATGTTGTGCAGCACACATGTGAACTTGACAATGTCCTGCAAGACCATCGTAATCTCACGTCAACCCTCCTGGCTAGACTGTTATACACTGAGATAGTGGAGACCAAAGCCATGGTGGTGAAAGCTATCATCCACAAAGTTGCTGTCAGATTTCGCTACAATATATCTTACGGAAAGGCTTGGAGGACTAAGCAGAGGGCACTGGAGACAAGATTTGGTTCGTTTCGAGATGGATACGACTGTGTTGTTCGGATGCTGTAGACACTGCAGGCTAGGAATCCAGGCACATACCTCGACATCCAACACTTAACATTGCCTCAAGAACCCAATTTGAGGGTGCTGCATCGATTGTTCTTCTCATTTGCTATATGCATAGAAGCTTTCACTCACTGTCGACCAGTCATTTGTGTAGATGGAACATTTCTCACTGGCAAGTACAGGGGCCAGATCTTGAATGCCATAGGTCAAGACGGGAACAATCAAGTTGTTCCACTTGTATTTGCTTTCGTGGAGAGCGAGAACACCGAGAGTTGGGTATGGTTTTTCAGACACCTGAAGATAGCAGTTGTGAGGGATGTACCGAATGTATGCGTCCTACATGACAGGCATCCGGGTATACTCAGCGCGATAAGGAAGCTGACTCAGCCTGCTCCAGATGAATCAACTCCATGGCTAGACATGCAGAGTCGTTGGTGCATGCGGCATCTAGGGGCTAACTTTTTCTCACAGTTTAGGAACAAGGCCCTTATGAACCTATTCAAGAAGCTTTGCAAGAAGAACCAGGAGTGGAAGTATATCAAGTGTCGGGCCTATCTAGATGAATTCACAAAAAACATGTTAGGCAGAGGAGAGCAGCTAGAGCAGCAGCCGTGGCGGCTCATGCGGCCGCGGTAGCTGCACAGACAGTAGCTGGAGCAGCACCACCCGAGGAAGAACCAATTGCTCTTTGCGATTTGCCAGGATTTGACCAACCGGTACTAGGAGGAGGCCAGGCAGACGGATTAAGAATTTTCAGGAATGGATAGAGCACGATCCTGTGGAGAGGTGGTCTCTATTGCATGACACTCATGGTGCTAGGTTTGGCATCATGACTACAAATGTTGCCGAAACTTACAACTTTGTCTTGAGAGGAAGCAGGGCTCTGCCATTAACAGCTATTGTGGAGTGTATTTTCACCGGAACATTGAAGTACTTCAGAGACAGACTCCAGCTTGCTCAGATGCATATCATGAACAACCCAAACACGAGGTACTGTTCAAAGATAATGGATTACATGAATGCCAAAATGGAAAAGGCTCAGTCTATGCAAGTCGTCGCCATCGGTAATCAAGAATGAAGATTTGAGGTTCGCCTCCCTTCCAACAGGATCGGATCTGGAGAAGAGGTAAAGACACAAGAGGTGAGGATATGCAATGAGGCTTGGCCAACGTGTGAGTGTACCTGCAACAAACCCAAGCTGCTGCATTTGCCTTGCTCTCATGTACTTGCTGCGTGCAGGCGGTTAGGTATGGATGCAAGATCGTTTGTGTCTCCTTATTTTCTGAAGGAGTCGGTGATCAATACATGGACTGGCGAGATGATGGGATATAGAGCATGGGGCAATTTCAACAAAGTAAACCCCGGTGAAAGGATTTACATCCCATATCCTGGACTAATACGGACAGGTAGAGGAAGGCGACAATGTGTTCGCATCCGTAATGATATGGATGAATCCGAAGCCGGGGGCCCTACTAGACAATGTTTTCTATGTAATCATTTTGGTCATAGAGACACCAATTCTCATATCTTCGGGACTGGAGGAGCGGCTCCTCATGGACGTGGCAGACGTGGCAGGCGAGGAACAAGAGGGCCGAAGACTAGAATCTCCAGATAAGGAATCTCTTTTCTCAATATCAATATCAATGGAATCTCTTTTCTTATCTAACGTATTATCATTATTTGATGGGCCTGAGGGTAGCTATAGCGCTCTCCTGAGGTCGGACTTGAAGGAAAATGGATTGGTATCAACCATTTTCTCGCATAGATGTGAAGAATGCTTTTCTTCCAGGAGCCAGAATACGAGACGTCATGAATATATCATCTTGTTGGCCTGCCTTTCGTCCCACTCAGCTCTCCACTTAGTCCCAACAGCAGGCGTCATGAATATATCATCTTCATCTTCACTCTCTTCTAGCTTGTCATTGCTCTTCTTGCCCTTACCCTTTGACGATGCCTCATATTTACCCCTCTTCTTGGCCTGCCTTTCGTCCCACTCAGCTCTCCACTTGGTCCCAACGGCAGGCGTCATGAATATATCATCTTCATCTTCACTCTCTTCTATCCAAATCCAAGGGAGCGTGATGTTCTGCTGCCTTGCCCCTTCATTAGAGAATCTTTGCTTGCTCCACCTAGCATTGATCCGAAGTAGCTCTTGCCGTATCTCCTCTGGAGTCCTCTTCGACCACCCTTTCCTACACAATCCCTCACGCAGCTCAGTGAGGAGACAATCACTACCAATTAGTTTCTCCAATGGGGCTGGATTTTTGTCTGTCGTAAAGTTCCTAGCCAAATGAAAAAGGTCGACGGACATGTCTGGCACGAAACTGCGATCGTAGGGAAACATACTGGCTAAAAACAGGGTGGTTGCTGCTTAAACAACTGCGCGAGGAGGGGTTTTTATAGGGTAACATTCTGGTGGGAAAAAATCTGGCAGGAAACATTATGGCGGGAAGCATTTTGGCGGGAAAGATTTTGGCGGGAGATATTTTGGCGGGAAGCATTATGGCGGGAAGCATTCTGCCGGGAAGCATTTTGGCGGGAATGTTTTTTGATGGAAAGCAACATTGGTCTGACATGTTGAATTAAAGATACATCAGAACACTATAACTGAAATGAAGATACATCAAGACACTACAATTGAAAGGAAGTTACATCAAGACACTGCAACTGAAATTAAGATACATCAAGACACTACAACTGAAATTAAGATACATCGGGACACTACAACTGAAATGAAGTTACATCAGGACACTACAACATGAATTAAGATACATCGGTACTGAGACATACGTCTACCTTCCCTGAGTCCAGCGCGGGTACTTCCCGGTCTTGTCCCCACGTTCATCTGCCGCCCGCGGCTTGGTAGCTCTTTCTCTTAATCTCTTCCTTTCCGCCTCACGGGCCTCCTTGCACACCTCTTCCTGGCGCTCGCGGATTGCATTCTCTTCCTCCCTTCTCTTCCTGTTCAGCTCGCGGTTTTGAGCTTTCTCCGCTTGGAATTCTTTCATTTCTCTCTCCCGTTCCTTCTTTGCCTCTTCGGCCATCCTTTCAGCGTGTTCCTCTTTATGAAAGGCAGCCCACGCATCTCGGTTCCTGTCATGACACTCTTTCTTGGCCCAGGCTGGCTGCTCGGTGTCAATCCAATGGTACCACTTGAAAAGTGGAGGAGGAGACTGCAAGCAAATCAATGGAATGAATAAAAGAACTCATGATAACATGAATGGTTCATATTAACCATGCTCTGGGAACATAACGGAGGCCTCTCGTACGACGAACTTGCTTGCCGGGGCGGGCTTGCGTCGTAGTTGGGACACATGAAAAACTTCATGCCCATGCAGGTGGAGAAATCGATCGACTCCTTGACCTTCGCGAGATGGCCGCACCAACAATGCTCGTGTGTCACCCCTTGCAGCAACCTGACATATTTCGTCTTCGTAGGCCTATACTCGGGGTCCGGACATGGCACACTCATGATGGAAAGGGGAAGGAAATGGGAGAAATAGAGGAATAACAGGATAGAGAGATACCATCTCGGTGCCAGTATTTATAGAGGCAACTAGTAGATATTGGCGGGAGAAAATAGCAGGAACAAGTGGCGGGAGAGAAATGGCGGGAAGAATTGGCGGGCGAAAACGATGGGAAGAAGTGGTGGGAGAGAAACGGCGGGAAGAATTGGCGGGAGAGAAACGACGCGAAAAAATGGCGGGAGAAATCAGCGGGAAGAAGTGGCAGGAGAGAAACGGCGCGAAAAAAGTGGCAGGACAAATACTGGCGGAAAGAGGTGGCGGGAGATAAACAGCACAAAAAAGTGGCAGGAGAAATACTAGCGAGTAAAAGAACGACGCAAAATAGTGGCGGGATTCTAGTTTGCGGGCGATAAACTTTAAACGACTGGATTAGCCTAACGTACTGTGCATGATCCATGCAACCGTCATCTTTTCAATAAATGATTTTGGATTGTCGTTTTTACAAAAAATGATTTCGGATTATCGTTTTTACAAAAAACGAACAGCTGCCAGCCGATCTTGTCAGCCTCTGGTCGTTTTTTCAACCAACAACATGGGCTGTCATTTTTTCAAAAAACGACCTAACGCTGGTCGTTTGTTCAAAAAATGACAGTGCGCTAGATATGTAAATTCCTTTTTTTGCGTAATATTCATGAAATTCATTTAAAAAATGTATTATTTAAAAAAATATAGCCTTTTAGTGCATGATTGTTGTGTTTGTATGGGGCTTGTTATGTTTATGAAAACATGTTATTTCAGAAGTACACTATGTGAGCAATTACGAACTGCGGTGTTTTACCTTTGTCGAACTATAATCTGGGTTTGGTTATGACTGTATCCTTTGCTATAATCTGGGTTTGGTTCTGACTTATGACTGTATCACACCTTATTCATGTCAGTCCTAGATTCTGCCGCATGCAAATGGCACAAATAGAATTTGTAAGTATGAATGTTAAGCATACAAAAGGGGGAAATGTAATTCATACAGGTTAACTACCTAATAGCACAGGGATCATACGAGCTCAGTTCTTATACACAGAATGCTTAGAAAATACATGCGAGATAAAATACAAGCGAGATAAAATACAGGCGAGATAAAACTAGGAACGAAATGCAAAACTAGTAGTTGTAAATAGCACACTCACCCACCTGCTAGATCCTGTTGAGCATCTCGTAGCAGACATACGCGTCCCTGGCTGCGTACTTGATCGCATAGTAATTTAGGTGCCTCCACTCCCATCGCTCGTGCAGGTGCTTCGGAAACTCGACTTTCATGCTGGTGTACTCGTGGTCGATGATGTCGGCAGCGAGTCTAGGCATGCCGGCTTTCCCCTTATCGCCACCCGGGTACCTCCACAAACATTGGAGATCGACGTGATTAACGACATGAACGAGGAGATCCGTTCTAACTTCGGAGAGTCATTCTTGATGTCGACGCTGGCGAAGTAGATCTCCCTCCTGTGTAGGAACTCGCGAAGCTCCGGGCATACAGATTTGGCCCTACATACGTGGTATAGGAGGCTGTGGTTGCGCATGGATAGCTACAAAATCGCTGCCCTCTTCCTATCACCGGTATACTCGAGGTCAAGGCCGACGATCCTGTACCTGTCCATCGGCTCCTGTAGCCACCGCTCGTACATTGCGATGACCTTGGCGACCTTCGCTGACGCATTTTGTGGATGATCGTCAGCTTGGTGGTGCCATGGGCGGTGATGATGTACTCGTCGGTGAAGTTGCTCCCATCGTTGAACACGCCGTACTCTGCGTCCATGGCAGCAACTAATGCGGCGGCGGTGGCCTAGGGTCGGTAGCGGTGGCTAGGACTGGGTGTGGCGATGGAGTGATCTGTTGTGGTGGTATGTCCAGGCGGGGGGGTGCCTGCGGCAGTGTTGATGGTTCTTGCGGTGGCTACGGCGGTGGCGGATGGAAGGAATTGGGGATTTTTGCACAGTGATGTGCTATGGAGATGGAAGGCGATGCTTAAATTGTGTTTACCAATATTCCGGTCATACCCAAGTGGAAGCAAGTTTGACCGGGCGAGCACCGTTGGTTTCCAATCCTAGCGATTAAATTCGGCGACCATCCCGGTAGGCGATGGGACGAGTGTGCGACGTGGCTTTGGCATGGAAGGGACCGATCACGTAGACCACCATCCCATTGCCGATCCACAGTGGGTGCACCGTGCTGACACAACGTAACGTGCCAGGACATAAGGAAGTGTACAACTATTATTCCAACAAGTTTAAGAAGTGTAAGCATAGACAAGGACCTAACATCCCAGCACCCCGGGGCAGCCGCCCAGCCGCTCAGGCCTGCCGATTGCGCAAAGCTTGCAATTTCCTTTCTTTAATTTGGTGATTTTGTCCAAAATTTGCCAAATTGAAGCTCGTTTGCCCATGCTTCTATAAGTTTCTGTGTAGGCCACTTGTATAAGCATGCACGGTCAAGCAACTTTGCAACACACGTGTCGGTGGAAAAGCATGAGGTTTCAACGCACCACATAGTTTAGGGATTTCTATTTTCCCCAGAAAAAGTGGTTCCATATTTACTTTTTGGCTTTTGGAACTAGTTCCCTACACTGTGGAGGTGGTTCCAAAGTGAGCAAAAGAGGGAACTGGAGCAAGAGGGTGCTCCGATACCAAATGTGGTTCCAAATTGATTAGCCAACCTGTGTGACATGTGTCCTCTGCTCTCATATCTTAGACAAAAAATAAGGCTATTCTTGTTAGCGGTGGGACCACATGGTGCAGGAATTTAGAATAGGTACATTGTGGAGCTCTAGCCAAATTGCATGGTAAAGCCAAATTCAGCTTTTTGTCAAATTTAGCTATAGCAACATTGTGGCTCCCTTAGTTTGTCCGCACTTTTGCCCTCCCTCCATTCTGAATCCCTCACATGCGCTCGGAGGGGGGTGTCGTTTGGTCAAAGGCTTGATCGTTACGTGCGCCCTGACGCCTAAATTGAAAGTTTTTGTTGTTATTTGGCCTTTTAAGAGCGCCTTTCCCCTCTCTCGCTAACAGTTGTGTTTTTTCTTCCCAAAAAGGTAGCAAATCTAGAGCAGCTTCTGTCTTCATTCATTGTTCCTTTTTCCCTCGTTTTTCCCCAATTTGGTAGCAAATCTAGAGCAGCAAAACTAATTAGCACCATAAAGAAATTCAGTTAACAGAGCAGATGTAGATAAAGCAGCTAATATAGGTTATATAGTACGGTACTTAACGAGGTTCGACAATTAGGCTGCTCAGCAGCAGCTGACAAGTTCAACACAGACAAGACAAAAGAAGTTGCTTTACAGCAGCAGCAGCAGATCAGTGGCCCCTCGTGGCCTCTGCCAGGAGGGCCTCCGCCTCCTCCCTCTGGCGCCTCCACCACTTCTTGCTGCCCAATCCCCTGACCTTGGGCGCCTTGGGTTTGATCAGGGCATGCGACCCTCCTCGATAGCCACCTTCTAGAGGTTGCGGAGGTGAAGACCGAGCGCCTGGTGCTTGGCTATGAAGCCGTGGACGTTCACAGACTCGCCGCATGTCCTCAAGTCCTCGGCATGCTTCACGAGGGAGTTGAAGTCTGTGGCGCGGAGCCTCCTGGTGGGGCAGAAGGGGCACCCATACACGTTGCCAGCGTAGAAGTTGTTGTACTAGCCAGACTTTAGCCTCCTCAGCACATGACGAGTCTTGGTGTCCTTGGACTCGTCGTCGCTGCGGACGTCGCTGCGGACATCGCTGCTATCCTCCTGTTGGAAAAAACAGTAGAGTGCAATAAGGACATGATTGAGATACTTTGATTATCGGGATTAATTATTTGCATAAATTAACCGATTGAGATCTCCCGATTATTCCCCAAATCTCAAACCAAATCGAATACTGATCCCAACTACGAATAGGGGATTCATCGAAAATCGAGATCTAACACAAGAGGATTAGCTACTGTAAAAATACGAACAGCCGAGCCCTAATAACATACGATCTAGCATCCAACGATGGGAATGGGGGAAGAACAAGGGAAGGGGAGAAAACCCTAGTTACCTCCAACCATGTGTGGTGGCTGGTGTCGAGGGGTTCTCCGGCCTTATGTAGAAAACATCCTCGTAGGGGTCCCAACCGAGCGGGATCTATCCGGGACCAGCGGGGGCCTCCTCGCCGGCGGCTAGGGTGGATGTGGGGACGGGGACAGGGGCCTGTACGGGGACGGGGGGCTCCTCGCCGGTGTCCTTGGAGGCGCCAATGGCCACCACGCCATTCTTCTCCATCGCCGGCGTGGTTGGGGTTTTCTTGGGAGTTTGCAGAAGGTGATGGGACAGTGGAGACGGTTGAGTGAGCGAGTGAGTAATGAGTGAGAGTGGGGAGGCCTTTATTAAAGGAGAAGGGAAGCGATGTTTTGTTGCACTACCGTGCACCGTGTACGCTACTGTACCATGCACAGCCACACGTGTCCGCTACCGCCCCGTGCACCGCACACGCGTACCGTGAGTCACGTTTTTTCCCTCGTGTCTAACCCTGGCGATTCATTTGTACTCAGTTTTGTCCTCGAGCGTAACACTGGCAGTTTGGTTCCAATTTTTAAATCATTTTCTATTTTCTATTTCAATCCCTTTGTCAGTCCTTCCCTTGGTTTTTATGTTCTACTCAGTTTTGCCCTTGGTTTTTAAGTTCTACTCAGTTTTGCCCTTGGTTCTTAAGTGCTACTCGGTTTTCCCCTCTCTTTGTAGCCATCTCTCGCACATGTGCTCATCTTCGCTGCTACGCTCTGATTGGTCAAGACAGTTGTCAAACAGATCGTGCCCACCAACCGTTGATCCTCTGTGATCTAGCGGACAGGATAACCCTTATATCTGTCGGGGGCACCCCTCTATCCATGCAAAATAACGAGTATGCTACCGAAACTTTAACTCCATAAACAGATGAACTTGAATATAATTTGAAGGGTACGAAAATAGAAATCCCCATAGTTTAAGGGTCTAGAAATGATAAGAGAATTAAATATTATTAGTGGTCGGGCCAGCACAGTGACGGGTTGGTCGGCTAAGAGTTGTTGATTCCTAAGTAAGGGGACACTAGGCCGATCTTGACATACTCCCTCAGGAATTTAACATAAGCAGCGTACTTAGCCTTGGTCGCCGACTTGTGTTTACTAGCCGGACATTTACCGATGCCAACCGCATGAGGAATCAAGCTGGAAATCCTCGGGTGGACTCCTTTCTTACAAAGAGGGAACCTGAGCTCCCCAAGTCGAGTGCGGAAAGGGATTATCCCGCTCTTGAGCTTCTTCATGACATGGCGACTCTTGTTGTCCATGTTCTCGTTGTCAAAGTCCATCTCACCCGAATCTACCTGTAATGTATGAAATGCAAACCAAAATGAGCAAAATAATAAATATATATTCCTTCCACCATTCCGAGTTACTTTCGATACAATAACATATCTATACAGATTCAGCAGTTCATTACGGCTGTCTCCCTAGCTCGCTCCTAAATTAATGTGGTTTATGTTCTTGATAACTTATTAATAAATAAATAATATGGATTCATTCAGAACAGACTAGATCTCTCCATGTACTGGTTCATATGGTGCATCTAATCATTAGGACTAGATTTTTTATGAAGCCAGGATAGATTAAGCTCGAGGAGAAAATATGAAACATGTGGAAATAGATGTACCTCCGGGTACACGAGCGGAGCGTGTTCGTCGAACTCCACGGCCTTCAAAGTCATCAGCACCGGCGAGCACATGGTCCCCCAAGGGGTTGAACTTCCTCGCCTTGTGCTGCATGATGCTCCTCCAAATCTGCCGCGTGAAGCACCACCCCGACGGCGATGCCCGCGCACTCACCCCCACGCACTGGTTTCATGAACAGGGTTCGTGCTTGTACGTTGAAGATTATGGGGTTTTGCTAGATAGGGAAGAGAGAGGAGTGGATGAGTGCAAATGGAGGACCTGATAGGCTGGGATTTTAATCCGTGAACATTTAGGCCTCCTCGAGGGCCCCGGTAGGCAGCACTTCTGGCTGCGGCTGCCGCGTGGAAGGTTCGTGTGGTGGGAGCCTGTCAGAAGTGAGAGTGCAGGCTCGCTACATAGTAAAAATGGTATAGCCTGAGGGCCATGGATGACCAGTTGTTGTGTAGTCGACTTGTAGCCTTTGTAGACTAGATTAAACGTGACATGACCACTCGACGACTTTTTCCATAGACGGAATCGTGTTCCTTCCTGTAGAAGTCTCGCTGAGGGACACGTTCGTGCTATCTCACGCTGTACTATGAAGGACACGATGTGTTCAACCAGCCTCGTTGGATCACACAGGATCAATGGTTGGTGCACACGATCCACGTCACAACTGTGACAACCAATCAGGTCGTAGCAGATAGAGTGGGCTGATATGTCCAAAACATATCTACTTTCCCAAACAATTTTGCTATTGTTTCTTCTCTAAACTTGTGTGATTTGGATGCAACTAATGCGGACTGACGCTGTTTTCAGCAGAATTGCCTTGGTGTCTACTTTTTGTGCAGAAAACCAACTTACAGGAAAAATCCCAAAAAATATGCCAAAAATCCTATTTCACCCGAAGACTCCATGAGCCAGAATACGAGACGGAGAAGAGCCGGGGCGTGGCCACACCACCTGGTGGTGCGGGCCAGGCCATGCCACGCCAGGGGGTGGTGTGGCCCCCCCCAGGCACCCCCTCGGCCTCACTCTTCGCCTATAAGGAGCCTTCTGACCTAAAAACTTCAGGGGGTTCGACGTTTTCCTAGAAGGAGTTCCGCTCCGCCGCCACCAGCAGATTCCACGAAACAACACCAGAAACTCCGTTCTGGCACCCTGCCGGGACAGGGAATTGGAGGAGATCATCGCCATCATCATCACCATCGCTTCTCCATCGACCATCCATGTTTCCCCCATCTATGAGTGAGTAATCCCTCGCTGTAGGCTATGGGGATGGTAGGGATTGGATGAGATCATTTATGTAATGGCATCATATTGTTAGGGCATGGTGCCTAGTATCTTTTATTAGTGCTTTATGACTTTGTTGCGACTTGTTGTGCTTAATGCTTGTCACTAGGGCCCGAGTGCCATGATTTTAGATCTGAACATGTTATTGATTCATTATGATAGTATTGTTCTTGGTCTTATCTGCAAATTGTTTACACACGTTGTTGTCTGGAACCTATGGCCCCGAAGTGACAGAAATCTGGATAATCGGAAGGGAAAGGCTTTGATGTGAGGATCACATGTGCTCACAGAGTGTTAATGCTTTGCTCCGGTGCTCTATTAAAAGGAGCACCTTAATTGCCAGTAGTTCCCTAGAGGCCTCGCTGCAAACGGGCTGGCAGGACAAAAGATGTTGTGCAAGTTCTCATTGCGAGCACGTATGACTATATATGGAACACATGCCTAGGATTATCTAGTACTTGGATGCTTTATCTTATTTATCTGCAATTGCCCTATGTTCTGATTGCTATGTGAATTGTCTTGTCCATGCAACGCCCGTCCATCCATCCCTAAGCCTACCGCACTCGAATCCCACTGTTTACTGCTTTTGTTACTACTGTCTTTGCTTTACTACTGCTGTTACTTTACTATTCCTACTACAAAACTGTTGCTACTAATAAACTGCTGTGAGCAAGATTGTTGCCAGGTGTAGCTGAATTGACAACTCAGTTGTTAAGGCTGGTAAATATTCTTTGGCTCCGCTTGTGTCGTATCAATAAATTGGGTTTCACTTCCCTTGAAAATACTGCGATACGCCCCCTATACTTGTGGGTCATCAAGACTATTTTCTGGTGCCGTTGCCAGGTGGCATAGCTTTATTTATCAAGTTCACTTGGATTCTATATTATTCGCTGCTATCCATCCATCATGGGTAAGTCTCGTGATGGCAAGGTTCCTATTTTACCATCCACTTCAAGAAGAGGTACGGTTCTGAACACCTCTGCTGCTCTTGATTCACCGTATGTTTTGAGCAAGTTCCTTACACCAGCACATACACATGCTACACACACTGCCACTACTGCTGAATCTGAAACTTCTGATGCTTATGATGTTGCTTCTACTGTGCTCGATAAGAGTGGTTCATTAGGTCCTTTCCCAGATGCTACGGTTGCTAGAACTATAGCTGGAAATACCGAAACTCCTAATGAAGACACTACCACACCTGTTAGCTCACCTGAGTCTAGTGAGAGTTATGATATTGAAGATGGTTATGTTGAGATGATCGATGAGTTTATTAAAGAATGTAAGAACACCCATGATAGGAGCGCTGCTAAGAGTCTCCTTGAGAGGCGTACTATTAGACCGAAATTATATCCTGTTGCTAAGTTTGCTGCTTCTCCCATAGACATTATAGATGAAGATTATGATTTCTCTCTCGATCTATCTTACATAGCTATTGTCGAGAAAGAACCTTTTTGTGGGACTAAGAATGAAACTGCAGTAGCACATATGAATGAACTTTCTACCATGAGTGGCTTATTTTCTAATGATATTAAGATCCATACTTACTTTGTTGCTAAGATTTTCCCTTTTCACTGAAAGGAGAAGCTAAATCTTTGTTTAGTAATTTACCTCCTAGATCTATTGATAGCCCTGAGTGCTTGATTAGTACTTTCCTGCAGAAATATTTTCCTCCTAGTGCTAGACATGCTATTTTGCAGGAACTTTTTGATTTTAAATAGGGAGAAAAAGAGGTATTGCCCGAATCTTGGGCAAGGTTTGTGCTTTGATTCATGCACAGGCTGGAAGTCCATTACCTAAGAATGAGCTTCTTGATATATTTTATAATGGACTAACCGAGGAATCTAGGACATACCTAGATAGTTGTGCTGATTGTGTTTTCAGGAATAGGACTCCAAAGGAAGCTAAGTAATTAATGGCTAAAATAAGCAAGAATTATGAAGATTGGACTCCTCCTAAACAAACTATACCTGAAGTAATTGTACTTGAACTATCTATTCCTGTGCCTATTCCAACATCAAAGAAGAGGGGAGTTATTGAATTAAATGATGAAGTGATGAAGGAAGCTAAGAAATGTCTTAAGGAGAAGGGAATTAAAGTTGCAGATGTCAAGAATTTACCTCCTATAGAAGAATTATGTAAGCCTATTCCCTACTCACACACTATTGAGGTACACTCTCTCCAACACTTTGATGAAGGTGATATCCCTTACTCGAAACCTCATGATCAATGCTTAGAAGAATTTGATATCTTTATTGTTAATAAAGATAACTTTAATAAAAGGGTGCAAAATCATCTAATGGAAAACACTAGAGCTATTGTTGAGTTGAAAGATATTGTAGAAAGAACCTCTAATGATGTTAAAATGATTGTTAAACATTTTCAAATGGTTCAAACTCAAATAGATCAACTCGTTAAAGTGCAAAACGACTTGCTAGTTAATGCTGCTAAAGAAAAATATGCTTATGAAATTAGAACTAGAAGTGGTGTTACTACCCAGGATCCTCTATATCCTGAGGGGCATCCCAAAAGAATTGAGCAGGATTCTCAACAAGCTGAAAATAGTGGTTCTACTCGTAAGAAAAGGAAAAAGAAACATAAAGCTGTTGTAGAACCCTCTAAACCTACTATAAATCCTAATAGTATATCTATTTCTGATGCTGAAACTGAAAGTGGTAATGAAGAAAATGTTATTCCTAATGAAGAAAAAGTTGAAGAAGAACCTGAAAACCACACTAAGAATACTAAATACACCATAGAAGATTTTATTGCTAAGAAACATGGTAGTGAAAGAGATCCTTGGGTCCAAAAACCTATGCCATTCCCTGATAAGAAACACAAGTCAAAGGAAGATGAACACTATAATAAGTTTTGTGAGTGGATGAATCCTTTATTCTTGCAAATTCCTTTGACTGATGCTATTAAATTGCCTCCTTACTCAAAGTATATGAAGGACATTGTCTTGAATAAAAGGAAGATCCCTAATGAAGAAATTTCTACTTTGCTTGCTAATTATTCCTTCAATGGTAAGGTTCCTAAGTAACTTGGAGACCCAGGATTCCAACTATCCCTTGCTCTACTAAGAACAGTTATGTTAGAACTGCTTTGTGTGATTTGGGAGCTGGAGTTAGTGTTATGCCTTTATCTCTCTATCAGAGGCTTCAGCTTGAAAAATTGATACCAACTGATATATCTTTGCAAATGGCTGATAAATCTACCACCATTCCTATTCAGGTGGCTCACAATTGCTTGATACTGACTGATTTTGTTGTGCTTGAAATGCCCAAAGATGATAATATGTCTATTATTCTTGGAAGACCTTTTCTTAATACTGCAGGAGCTATTGTTAATTGTAATGAAGGAAAGGTGACCTTCAATGTTAATGACAAGGAACATATTGTCTATTTCCCCAAGAAGATTGAAAGGACTTATGGTTTGAATTCAATTGAACATGTTGAAGGCATTCAAGTTGGAGAAATATATTGTCCCATACCAAGAGAAAAATTTGAAACTGTTATGATTGGGACCATTGCTATCAAGGTTAAGGTAACATAATCATTAGTGCAGTAACAAAGTTTTCTATGATACGTATATGGGATAGCTCCCGTGTCATGTGCAAGGGGTACCCCGTTGGCGGTTCTCTATGATACGTATATACTTACAATGACAAGAGCTTCCTTGTGACTGAAGTTGAGTAGCATGAGGATCGGTCTTCATAAGTAAGGGGCTTGAGACTTCGATTTATAACTTGTCAAGCATATCCTCTTAGTTGTGTCACTTTCACCTTAACCACATTAAAGATGCTTATGATAGGGGCAATGAGAGCTCAAAGCTAATGAGTACCATACTTTCAGCATTTGGAAGCCTTTCAAATTATTTAAAACCTTTTCTTGTTAAGTCTCCATTTATTCTATGAGCACCTTCTTGAGAGCATAGTTGTCATTCTTTCTGTTTGTTTCATTACTTGATTATTTGTGTTATGACTTTGATGCTTGTATCCTTGATATCTTTATTTCTAGTCATCACTTGAACTTCAGAGGTGCCTTGATATTCATAATCAAAGGCAAGCGAGATACCAATCTATCATACCTTTCTATGAGCATTGTAATGTTGATTATGTTTGTGCCTCATGCTACTTATTATTCTTGAGTTGGAATCTCTTCATAGCTTGCAATGACTATTAAGTAGACTTGGTTGCATACTCTTTATATGAATTGTCCAAGTAGTTGATCACATTGCTGAGAATATTTACATCATATGAAGCAAATGTGTTCGTGAAAGTTCTTTTATCGCACTTAGTTTTCAACTGAATTGCTTGAGGACAAGCAATAAGATAAGCTTGGGGGGAGTTGATACGTCCAAAACGTATCTACTTTCCCGAACACTTTTGCTATTGTTTCTCCTCTTAACTTGTGTGATTTGGATGCAACTAATGCGGACTGACGCTGTTTTTAGCAGAATTGCCTCGGTGTCTACTTTTTGTGCAGAAAACCAACTTTCAGAAAAAATCCCGTAAAATATACCAAAAATCCTATTTCACCCGAAGACTCCAGGAGCCAGAATACGAGACGGAGAAGAGCCGGGGGGTGGCCACACCACCTGGTGGCGCGGGCCAGGCCAGGCCGCGCCAGGGGGTGGTGTGGGCCCCCCAGGCAGCCCCTCGGCCTCTCTCTTCACCTATAAGGAGCCTTCTGACCTAAAAACTTCAGGGGGTTCGACGTTTTTCCAGAAGGAGTTCCGCTCCGCAGCCACCACCAGATTCCACGAAACAGCACCAGAAACTCTGTTTTGGCACCCTGCCGGGACAGGGAATTGGAGGAGATCATCGCCTTCATCATCATCATCACTTCTCCATCGACCATCCATGTTTCCCCCATCTATGAGTGAGTAATCCTCCGCTGTAGGCTATGGGGATGGTAGGGATTGGATGAGATTGTTCATGTAATGGCATCAGATTGTTAGGGCATGGTGCCTAGTATCTTTTATTAGTGCTTTATGACTTTGTTGCGACTTGTTGTGCTTAATGCTTGTCACTAGGGCCCGAGTGCCATGATTTCAGATCTGAACATGTTATTGATTCATTATGATAGTATTGTTCTTGGTCTTATCTGCAAGTTGTTTACACACGTTGTTGTCCGGAACCTATGGCCCTGAAGTGACAGAAATCGGGATAACCGGAAGGGAAAGTCTTTGATGTGAGGATCACATGTGTTCACGGAGTGTTAATGCTTTGCTCTGGTGCTCTATTAAAAGGAGCACCTTAATTGCCAGTAGTTCCCTAGAGGCCCCGCTACAAACGGGCTGGCAGGACAAAAGATGTTGTGCAAGTTCTCATTGCGAGCACGTATGACTATATATGGAACACATGCCTAGGATTATCTAGTACTTGGATGCTTTATCTTATTTATCTGCAATTGCCCTATGTTCTGATTGCTATGTGAATTGTCTTGTCCATGCAACGCCCATCCATCCATCCCTATGCCTACCGCACTCGAATCCCACTGTTTACTGCTTTTGTTACTATTGTCTTTGCTTTACTACTACTGTTACTTTACTATTCCTACTACAAAACGGTTGCTACTGATAAACTGCTATGAGCAAGATTGTTTCCAGGTGCAGCTGAATTGACAACTCAGTTGTTAAGGCTGATAAATATTCTTTGGCTCCCCTTGTGTCGAATCAATAAATTGGGTTTCACTTCCCTCGAAAATACTGCGATACACCCCCTATACTTGTGGGTCATCATGGGCACAGGTTTGGGCTTCTACAGAAGAGAGAGGGGCAAAACTGAGTAGTGTCAAAAAACCAAGGGCAGAGATGAGTAGTAAAAAAATGGAAAGTGAGTGTCTTTTACAATGAAATACATTGTGGCATACATCAAATTATGCCAAGATAGATTCACTAGAGTTCATTGGATGTGTGTTCTTCTTGTAAACCATAAATGAATACACCGGAGTCATTGCATGTGTGTTATTGTCACAGAACACATATGGATCCACCGGTGTCCATTGCATGTGTGTTCTTTCCACAAACCACACATGGATCCACCAAAGTCACTGCATGTGTGTTCTTGTAATGACAAACCACATATGGATCATTTTGCGCCATTGCATGTGTGTTCTTTTCACATCCCACATATGGATCAACCAATGTCATTGCATGTGTGTTCTTTCCACAAACCACATATGGATCCACCAGAGTCATTACATGTCTGTTTTTTCCACAAACCACGTATGGATCCACCAGAGACATTGCATGTGTGTTCTATCCACGAACCACATATGGATCCACCAGAGTCATTGCATGTGTGTTATTGTAATGACAAACCACATATGTATCAACCAATGTTATTGCATGTGTGTTCTTTTCATGAACCATATATGGATCAACCAGAGTCATTCCATGTTTGTTCTTTTCACAAACAACATTTGGATCCACCAGAGTCATTGCATGTGTGTTCTTTTTATAAACCACATGGATCCACTAGTGTCATTGCATGTGTGTTCTTTTAATAAACCACAGCAAGAGTCATTGCACGTGTGTACTTTCAACAAACCTCATATTCCACCAATGCCATTCCATGTGTGTTCTTGTAATGAACCACATATGGATCAACCAATGTCATTGCATGTGTGTCCTTTCCACAACCCACATATGGATCATCCAATGTCATTGCATGGGTGTTCTTTCCACAAACCACATATGGATCCACCACAGTCATTGCATGTGTTTTCTTGTAATGACAAACCACATATGGATCCACCAGTGTCATTGCATGTGTGTTGTAATGATAACCACACATGGATCCACCAGAGTAATTGCATGTGTGTTCTTTCCACGACCCACATATGGATCCACCAGAGTCATTGCATGTGTGTCCTTGTAATGACAAACCACATATTAATGTCATTTCATGTGTGTTCTTTTCATGAACCACATATGGATCAACCAGAGTCATTGCATGTTTGTTCTTTTCACAAACCACATATGGATCCACTAGAGTTATTGCATGTGTGTTCTTCTCACAAACCACACATGGATCCACCAGAGTCATTGCATGTGTGTTCTTTCCACAACCCACATATGGATCAACCAATGTCATTGCATGTGTGTTCTTTCCACAACCCACATGAGGATTAACTAATGCCATTGCATGTCTGTTTTTTCCAAAAACCATTAAGATATGGATCAACCACATGTGTGCAATGACAAACCACATATGGATCAACCAATGTCACGGCATGTGTGTTATTTTCGTGAACCACATATGGATCCACCAGGGTCATTGCATGTGTGTTCTTTCCACAAACCACATATAGATCCACTAGTGTCATTGCATGTGTGTTCCTGTAATGACAAACCACATATGGATCCAGTAGTGCCATTACATGTGTGTTGTTTCCCCAAACCACATATGGATCAACCAATGTCATTGCATGTATGTTATTTCCACAAACCACACATGGATTCACCAGAGTCATTGCATCTGTGTTCTTCTCACAAACCACATAGATCCACCAATGTCATTGCATGTGTGTTCTTTCCACAACCCACATATGGATCAACCAATGTCATTGCATGTGTGTTCTTTCCATAAACCACATATGGATCCACCAGTGTCATTGCATGTGTGTTCTTGTAATGACAAACTACACATGGATCCACCAGAGTCACTGCATGTGTGTTCTTTCCACAACCCACATATGTATCCACCATAGTCATTGCATGTATGTTCTTTCCACAAGACACATATGGATCCACCAGAGTCATTGCACGTGTGTTCTACTCACAAATCACATATGGATCCACCAGATTCATTGCATGTGTGTTCTTTTCATGCACCATATATGGATCCACTAGTGTCATTGCATGTGTGTTCTTTTAATGAATGACAGCTAGACTCATTGCATGTCTATTCTTTTAATTAACCACAATTAGAGTCATTGCATGTTTGTTCTTTTCACAAACGACATATGGATCCACCAGAGTCATTGGACGTGTGTTCTTTTCACAAACCACATATGGATCCACCAGTGTCATTAAAATGTGTGTTCTTTTCACAAACCACATGAATCCACCAATGTCATTTCATGTGTGTTCTTGTAATTAGAAACCACATATGAATCCACTAATGTCATTGCATGTGTGTTCTTTTCACAAACCACATATGGATCCGCCAGTGTCATTGAAATGTGTGTTCTTTCCACAAACCACATATGGATCCACTAGAGTCATTGCATGTGTGTTCTTCTAATGAACAACATATGGATCCACCAATGGCATTGCATGTGTGTTCTTTTTCATGAACCACATATGGTTCCACCAGAGTCATTGCATGTATGTTCTTGTAATGAACCACATATGGATCCACTAGTGTCATTGCATGTGTGTTCTTGTAATGACAAACCACATATGGATCCACCAGTGTCATTGCATGTGTGTTCTTTCCACAAACCACATATGGATCAACCAATGTCATTTCATGTATGTTCTTGTAATGACAAACCATACATGGATCCACTAGAGTCATTGCATGTGTGTTCTTCTCATTAACCACAGCTAGAGTCATTGCATGTCTATTCTTTTCACAAACCACATGGATCCACCAGAGTCATTGCATGTGTGTTCATTTCATTAACCACAACTAGTGTCATTGCATGTGTGTTTTTGTAATGAACCACATATGGATCCACCAATGTCATTGCATCTGTGTTCTTGTAATGACAAACCACATATGGATCCACCAGTGTCATTGCATGTGTGTTATTTCCACAAACCACATATGGATCAACCAATGTCATTTGCATGTATGTTCTTTACACAAACCACACATGGATCCACTAGAGTCATTACATGTGTATTCTTCTCACAAGCCACATGGATCCACCAATGTCATTGCATGTGTGTTCTTACCACAACCCACATTTGGATCAACCAATATCATTGCATGTGTGTTCTTTCCACAAACCACATGTGGATCCACCAGTGTCATTGCATGTGTGTTCTTGTAATGACAAACCACACATGGATCCACCAGAGTAATTGCATGTGTGTTCTTTCCACGACCCATATATGGATCCACCAGAGTCATTGCATGTTTGTTCTTTTCACAAACCACATATGGATCCACTAGAGTCATTGCATGTATGCTCTTTCCACAAACCACATATGGATCCACCAGAGTCACTACATGTGTGTTCTTCTCACAAATCACATATGGATCCACCAGAGTCATTGCATGCGTGTTCTTTTCATGAACCACATATGGATCCACCAGTGTCATTGCATGTGTGTTCTTGTAATGACAAACCACATATGGATCCACTATTGTCATTGCATGTGTGTTCTTTCCACAAACCACATAAGGATCCACCAGTGTCATTGCATGTGTGTTCTTGTAATGACAAACCACATATGGATCCACAAGTGTCATTTCATGTGGTTTTTTGTAATGACAAACCACATATGAATCAACCAATGTCATTGCATGTGTGTTCTTTTCATGAACCACATATGGATCCACCAGAGTCATTGCATGTGTGTTCTTTCCACAACCCACATAAGGATCAACCAATGTCACTGCATGTGTGTTCTTTCCACAAACCACATATGGATCCACCAGTATCATTGCATGTGTGTTATTGTAATGACAAACCACGCATGGATCCACCAGAGTTGTTGCATATGTTCTTTCCACAACCCACCTATGGATCCACAAGAGTCATTGCATGTTTGTTCTTTTCACAAACCACATATGGATCCACTAGAGTCATTGCATGTATGTTCTTTCCACAAACCACATATGGATCCACCAAAGTCATTGCATGTTTGTTCTTCTCACAAATCACATATGGATCCACCAGAGTCATTGTATGTGTGTTCTTTTTATTTACCACATATGGATCCACCAGAGTCATTGCATGTGTGTTCTTGTAATGAACCACATATGGATCCACCAGTGTCATTGGATGTGTGTTCTTGTAATGACAAACCACATATGGATCCACCAGTGTCATTGCATGTATGTTCTTTCCACAAACCACACATGGATCCACCAGAGTCATTGCATGTGTGTTCTTCTCACAAACCACATGGATCCACTAATGTCATTGCATGTGTGTTCTTTCCACAACCCACATATGGATCGACCAATGTCATTGCATGCGTGTTGTTTCCACAAACCACATATGGATCCACTAGTGTCACTCCATGTGTGTTCTTGTAATGACAAACCACACAAGGATCCACCAGAGTCATTGCATGTGTGTTCTTTCCACAACCCGCATATGGATCCACATAGGTCATTGAATGTTTGTTCTTTTCACAAACCACATATGGATCCACTAGAGTCATTGCATGTATGTTATTTCCACAAACCACATATGGATCCACTAGAGTCAGTGCATGTGTGTTCTTTCCAGAACCCACATATGGATCCACCGGAGTCATTGCATATTTATTCTCTTCACAAACCACATATCGATCCACTAGAGTCATTGCAGGTATGTTCTTTCCACAAACCACATATCGATCCACCAGAGTCATTGCCTGTGTGTTCTTCTCACAAATCACATATGGATCCACAAGAGTCATTGCATGTGTGTTCTTTTCATGAACCACATATGGATCCACCAGTGTCATTGCATGTGTGTTCTTATAATGACAAACCACATATGGATCCACCAGTGTCATTGCATGTGTGTTCTTGTAATGACAAACCACATATGGATCCACCATTGTCATTGCATGTGTGTTCTTGTAATGACAAACCACATATGGATTAACCAATGTCATTGCATGTGTGTTCTTTTCATTAACCACATATGGATCCACCAGATTCATTGCATGTGTGTTCTTTCCACAAACCACATATGGATCCACCAGTGTCATTGCATGTGTGTTCTTGTAATGAAAAACCACATATGGATCCACCAGTATCATTGCATGTGTGTTCTTTCCACAAACCACGTATGGATCAACCAATGTCATTGCATGTATGTTCTTTCCACAAACGACACATGGATCCACTAGAGTCATTACATGTGTGTTCTTCTCACAAACTACATGGATCCACGAATGTGATTGCGTGTGTGTTCTTTCCACAACCCACATATGGATCAACCAATGTCATTGCATGTGTGTTCTTTCCACAAACCACATATGGATCCACCATAGTCATTGCATGTGTGTTCTTGTAATGACAAACCACACATGGATCCACCAGAGTCATTGCATGTGTGTTGTTTCCACAACCCACATATGGATTCACTAGAGTCATTGCATGTTTGTTCTTTTCACAAACAACATATGTATCCACTAGAGTCATTGCATGTATGTTCTTTCCACAAACCACATATGGATCCACTAGATTCATTGCATGTGTGTTCTTCTCACAAATCACATATGGTTCCACCAGAGTCATTGCATGTGTGTTCTTTTCATGAACCACATATGGATCCACCACTGTCATTGCATGTGTGTTCTTTTAATAAACCACATCTAGAGTCATTGCATGTCTGTTCTTTTCACAAACCAAATACGGATCCACTAGAGTCATTGGATGTGTGTTATTTTCACAAATCACATATGGATCCACCAGTGTCATTGAAATGTGTGTTCTTTTCACAAACCACATGGATCCACCAATGTCATTGCATGTGTGTTCTTGTAATGACAAACCACATATGGATGCACTGGTGTCGTTGCATGTGTGTTCTTTTCAGAAACCACATATGGATCCACCTGTGTCATTGAAATGTATGTTCTTTTCACAAACCACATATGTATCCACCATAGTCATTTTATGTGTGTTCTTGTAATGAACCACATATTGATCCACCAATGCCATTGCATGTGTGTTATTTTCATGAACAACATATGGATCCACCAGATTCATTGCATGCGTGGTCTTGTAATGAACCACATATGGATCCACCAATGTGATTGCATGTGTGTTCTTGTAATGACAAACCACACATGGATCCACCAGTTTCATTGCATGTGTGTTCTTTCCACAAACCACATATGGATCAACCAATGTCATTGCATGTATGTTCTTGTAATGACAAACCACACATTGATCCACAAGAGTCATTGCATGTGTGTTTTTCTCACAAACCACATGGATCCACCAATGTCATTGCATGTGTGTTCTTGTAATGACAGACCACATATGGATCCACAAGTGTCATTGCATGTGTGTTCTTTCCACAAACCACATATGGATCCACCAGTGTAATTGCATGTGTATTTTTGTAATGACAAACCACATATGGATCCACCAGTGTCATTACATTTGTGTTCTTGTAATGACAAACCACATATGGATCAACCAATGTCATTGCATGTGTGTTCTTTTAATGAACCACATATGGATCCACCAGAGTCGTTGCATGTGTGTTCTTTCCAAAACCACATATGGATACACCAGTGTCATTGCATGTGTATTCTTGTAATGAAAAACCACATATGGATCCACCAGTGTCATTGCAAGTGTGTTCTTTCCACAAACAACATATGGATCAACCAATATCATTGCCTGTATGTGCTTTCCACAAACCACACATGAATCCTCCAGAATCATTGCATGTGTGTTCTTCTCACAAACCACATGGATCCACCAATGTCATTGCATGTGAGTTCTTTCCACAACCCACATATGGATCAACCAATGTCATTGCATGTGTGTTCTTTGCACAAACCACGTATGGATCCACCAGTGTCATTGCATGTGTGTTCTTGTAATGACAAACCACACATGGATCCACCAGAGTCATTGCATGTGTGTTCTTTCCACAACCCACATATGGATCCACTAGAGTCATTGCATGTTTGTTCTTTTTACAAACCACATATTGATCCACTAGAGTCGTTGCATGTATGTTCTTTCCACAAACCACATATGGATCCACCAAAGTCATTGCATGTGTGTTCTTCTCACAAATCACATATCGATCCACCAGAGTCATTGCATGTGTGTTCTTTTCATTAACCACATATGGAGCCACCAATGCCATTGCATTTGTGTTCTTTTCATGAACCACATATGGATACACCAGTGGCATTGCATGTGTATTCTTGTAATGAAAAACCACATATGGATCCACCAGTTTCATTGCATGTGTGTTCTTTCCACGAACAACACATGGATCAACCAATGTCATTGCATGTATGTGCTTTCCACAAACCACACGTGAATCCTCCAGAATCATTGCATGTGTGTACTTCTCACAAACCACATGGATCCACCAATGACATTGCATGTGAGTTCTTTCCACAACCCACATATGGATCAACCAATGTCATTGCATGTGTGTTCTTTGCACAAACCACATATGGATCCACCAGTGTCATTACGTGTGTGTTCTTGTAATGACAAACCACACATGGATCCACCAGAGTCATTGCATGTGTGTTCTTTCCACAACCCACATATGGATCCACTAGAGTCATTGCATGTTTTTTCTTTTCACAAACCACATATTGATCCACTAGAGTCATTGCATGTATGTTCTTTCCACAAACCACATATGGATCCACCAAAGTCATTGCATGTGTGTTCTTCTCACAAATCACATATGGATCCACCAGAGTCATTGAATGTGTGTTCTTTTTATTAACCACATATGGATCCACCAATCCCATTGCATGTGTGTTCTTTTCATGAACCACATATGGATCCACCAGAGTCATTGCATGCATGTTCTTGTAATGAACCACATATAGATCCACCAGTGTGATTGCATGTGTGTTCTTGTAATGACAAGCCATATATGGATCCACTAGTTTCTTTGCATGTGTGTTCTTTCCACAAACCACATATGGATCAACCAAAGTCATTACATGTATGTAGTTCTAATGACAAACCACACATTGATCCACTAGAGTCATTGTATGTGTGTTTTTCTCACAAACCACATGGATCCAACAATGTCATTGCATGTGTGTTCTTGTAAGGACAAACTACATATGGATCCACAAGTGTCATTGCATGTGTGTTCTTTCCACAAACCACATATGGATCCACCATTGTAATTGCATGTGTATTTTTGTAATGACAACCCACATATGGATCCACCAGTGTCCTTGCATTTGTGTTCTTGTAATGACAAACCACATATGGATCAACCAATGTCATTGCATGTGTGTTCTTTTAATGAACCACATATGGATCCACCAGAGTCGTTGCATGTGTGTTCTTTCCAAAACCACATATGGATACACCAGTGTCATTGCATGTGTATTCTTGTAATGAAAAACCACATATGGATCCACCAGTGTCATTGCAAGTGTGTTCTTTCCACAAACAACATATGGATCAACCAATGTCATTGCATGTATGTGCTTTCCACAAACCACACATGAATCCTCCAGAATCATTGCATGTGTGTTCTTCTCACAAACCACATGGATCCACCAATGTCATTTCATGTGAGTTCTTTCCACAACCCACATATGGATCAACCAATGTCATTGCATGTGTGTTCTTTGCACAAACCACATATGGATCCACCAGTGTCATTGCATGTGTGTTCTTGTAATGACAAACCACACATGGATCCACCAGAGTCATTGCATGTGTGTTCTTTCCACAACCCACATATGGATCCACTAGAGTCATTGCATGTTTGTTCTTTTTACAAACCACATATTGATCCACTAGAGTCGTTGCATGTATGTTCTTTCCACAAACCACATGTGGATCCACCAAAGTCATTGCATGTGTGTTGTTCTCACAAATCACATATCGATCCACCAGAGTCATTGCATGTGTGTTCTTTTCATTAACCACATATGGATCCACCAATGCCATTGCATTTGTGTTCTTTTCATGAACCACATATGGATCCACCAGAGTCATTGCACGTGTGTTCTTGTAATGAACCACATATGGATCCACCAGTGTGATTGCATGTGTGTTCTTGTAATGACAAACCACATATGGATCCACTAGTTTCTTTGCATGTGTGTTCTTTCCACAAACCACATATGGATCAACCAATGTCATTGCTTGTATGTTCTACTAATGACAAACCAAACATTGATCCACCAGAGTCATTGTATGTGTGTTTTTCTCACAACCCACAAGGATCCACAAATGTCATTGCATGTGTGTTCTTGTAATGACAAACCACATATGGATCCACAAGTGTCATTGCATGTGTGTTCTTTCCACAAACCACATATGGATCCACCAGTGTAATTGCATGTGTGTTTTTGTAATGACAAACCACATATGGATCCACTAGTGTCCTTCCATTTGTGTTCTTGTAATGACAAACCACATATGGATCAACCAATGTCATTGCATGTGTGTTATTTTAATGAAGCACATAGGGATCCACCAGAGTCATTGCATGTGTGTTCTTTCCAAAACCACATATGGATACACCAGTGTCATTGCATGTGTATTCTTGTAATGAAAAACCACATATGGATCCACCAGTTTCATTGCATGTGTGTTCTTTCCACAAACAACACATGGATCAACCAATGTCATTGCATGTATGTGCTTTCCACAAACCACACATGAATCCTCCAGAATCATTGCATGTGTGTACTTCTCACAAACCACATGGATCCACCAATGACATTGCATGTGAGTTCTTTCCACAACCCACATATGGATCAACCAATGTCATTGCATGTGTGTTCTTTGCACAAACCACATATGGATCCACCAGTGTCATTGCGTGTGTGTTCTTGTAATGACAAACCACACATGGATCCACCAGAGTCATTGCATGTGTGTTCTTTCCACAACCCACATATGGATCCACTAGAGTCATTGCATGTTTTTTCTTTTCACAAACCACATATTGATCCACTAGAGTCATTGCATGTATGTTCTTTCCACAAACCACATATGGATCCACCAAAGTCATTGCATGTGTGTTCTTCTCACAAATCATATATGGATCCACCCGAGTCATTGAATGTGTGTTCTTTTTATTAACCACATATGGATCCACCAATCCCATTGCATGTGTGTTCTTTTCATGAACCACATATGGATCCACCAGTCATTGCATGCATGTTCTTGTAATGAACCACATATAGATCCACCGGTGTGATTGCATGTGTGTTCTTGTAATGACAAGCCACATATGGATCCACTAGTTTCTTTGCATGTGTGTTCTTTCCACAAACCACATATGGATCAACCAAAGTCATTACATATATGTAGTTCTAATGACAAACCACACATTGATCCACTAGAGTCATTGTATGTGTGTTTTTCTCACAAACCACATGGATCCAACAATGTCATTGCATGTGTGTTCTTGTAAAGACAAACCACATATGGATCCACCAGTGTCATTGCATGTGTGTTCTTTCCACAAACCACATATGGATCCACCAGTGTAATTGCATGTGTATTTTTGTAATGACAACCCACATATGGACCCACCAGTGTCCTTGCATTTGTGTTCTTGTAATGACAAACCACATATGGATCAACCAATGTCGTTGCATGTGTGTTCTTTTAATGAACCACATATGGATCCACCAGAGTCGTTGCATGTGTGTTCTTTCCAAAACCACATATGGATACACCAGTGTCATTGCATGTGTATTCTTGTAATGAAAAACCACATATGGATCCACTAGTGTCATTGCAAGTGTGTTCTTTCCACAAACAACATATGGATCAACCAATGTCATTGCATGTATGTGCTTTCCACAAACCACACATGAATCCTCCAGAATCATTGCATGTGTGTTCTTCTCACAAACCACATGGATCCACCAATGTCATTGCATGTGATTTCTTTCCACAACCCACATATGGATCAACCAATGTCATTGCATGTGTGTTCTTTGCACAAACCACATATGGATCCACCAGTGTCATTGCATGTGTGTTCTTGTAATGACAAACCACACATGGATCCACCAGAGTCATTGCATGTGTGTTCTTTCCACAACCCGCATATGGATCCACTAGAGTCATTGCATGTTTGTTCTTTTTACAAACCACATATTGATCCACTAGAGTCGTTGCATGTATGTTCTTTCCACAAACCACATATGGATCCACCAAAGTCATTGCATGTGTGTTCTTCTCACAAATCACATATCGATCCACCAGAGTCATTGCATGTGTGTTCTTTTCATTAACCACATATGGATCCACCAATGCCATTGCATTTGTGTTATTTTCATGAACCACATATGGATCCACCAGAGTCATTGCACGTGTGTTCTTGTAATGAACCACTTATGGATCCACCAATGTGATTGCATGTGTGTTCTTGTAATGACAAACCACATATGGATCCACTAGTTTCTTTGCATGTGTGTTCTTTCCACAAACCACATATGGATCAACCAATGTCATTGCTTGTATGTTCTTCTAATGACAAACCAAACATTGATCCACCAGAGTCATTGTATGTGTGTTTGTCTCACAACCCACAAGGATCCACCAATGTCATTGCATGTGTGTTCTTGTAATGACAAACCACATATGGATCCACAAGTGTCATTGCATGTGTGTTCTTTCCACAAACCACATATGGATCCACCAGTGTAATTGCATGTGTGTTTTCGTAATGACAAACCACATATGGATCCACCAGTGTCCTTCCATTTGTGTTCTTGTAATGACAAACCACATATGGATCAACCAATGTCATTGCATGTGTGTTCTTTTAATGAAGCACATATGGATCCACCAGAGTCATTGCATGTGTGTTCTTTCCAAAACCACATATGGATACACCAGTGTCATTGCATGCGTATTCTTGTAATGAAAAACCACATATGGATCCACCAGTTTCATTGCATGTGTGTTCTTTCCACAAACAACACATGGATCAACCAATGGCATTGCATGTATGTGCTTTCCACAAACCACACATGAATCCTCCAGAATCATTGCATGTGTGTACTTCTCACAAACCACATGGATCCACCAATGACATTGCATGTGAGTTCTTGCCACAACCCACATATGGATAAACCAATGTCATTGCATGTGTGTTCTTTGGACAAACCACATATGGATCCACCAGTGTCATTGCATGTGTGTTCTTGTAATGACAAACCACACATGGATCCACCAGAGTCATTGCATGTGTGTTCTTTCCACAACCCACATATGGATCCACTAGAGTCATTGCATGTTTTTCCTTTTCACAAACCACATATTGATCCACTAGAGTCATTGCATGTATGTTCTTTCCACAAACCTCATATGGATCCACCAAAGTCATTGCATGTGTGTTCTTCTCACAAGTCACATATGGATCCACCAGAGTCATTGAATGTGTGTTCTTTTCATTAACCACATATGGATCCACCAATTCCATTGCATGTGTGTTCTTTTCATGAACCACATATGGATCCACCAGAGTCATTGCATGCATGTTCTTGTAATGAACCACATATAGATCCACCAGTGTGATTGCATGTGTGTTCTGGTAATGACAAACCACATATCCATCCACCAGTTTCTTTGCATGTGTGTTCTTTCCACAAACCACATATGGATCAACCAATGTCATTGCATGTATGTACTTCTAATGACAAACCACACATTGATCCACTAGAGTCATTGTATGTGTGTTTTTCTCACAAACCACATGGATCCAACAATGTAATTGCATGTGTGTTCTTGTAATGACAAACCACATATGGATCCACAAGTGTCATTGCATGTGTGTTCTTTCCACAAACCACATATGGATCCACCAGTGTAATTGCATGTGTATTTTTGTAATGACAAACCACATATGGATCCACCAGTGTCATTACATTTGTGTTCTTGTAATGACAAACCACATATGGATCAACCAATGTCATTGCATGTGTGTTCTTTTAATGAACCACATATGGATCCACCAGAGTCATTGCATGTGTGTTCTTTCCAAAACCACATATGGATACACCAGTGTCATTGCATGTGTATTCTTGTAATGAAAAACCACATATGGATCCACCAGTTTCATTGCATGTGTGTTCTTTCCACAAACAACACATGGATCAACCAATGGCATTGCATGTATGTGCTTTCCACAAACCACACATGAATCCTCCAGAATCATTGCATGTGTGTACTTCTCACAAACCACATGGATCCACCAATGACATTGCATGTGAGTTCTTGCCACAACCCACATATGGATAAACCAATGTCATTGCATGTGTGTTCTTTGGACAAACCACATATGGATCCACCAGTGTCATTGCATGTGTGTTCTTGTAATGACAAACCACACATGGATCCACCAGAGTCATTGCATGTGTGTTCTTTCCACAACCCACATATGGATCCACTAGAGTCATTGCATGTTTTTCCTTTTCACAAACCACATATTGATCCACTAGAGTCATTGCATGTATGTTCTTTCCACAAACCTCATATGGATCCACCAAAGTCATTGCATGTGTGTTCTTCTCACAAGTCACATATGGATCCACCAGAGTCATTGAATGTGTGTTCTTTTCATTAACCACATATGGATCCACCAATGCCATTGCATGTGTGTTCTTTTCATGAACCACATATGGATCCACCAGAGTCATTGCATGCATGTTCTTGTAATGAACCACATATAGATCCACCAGTGTGATTGCATGTGTGTTCTGGTAATGACAAACCACATATCCATCCACCAGTTTCTTTGCATGTGTGTTCTTTCCACAAACCACATATGGATCAACCAATGTCATTGCATGTATGTACTTCTAATGACAAACCACACATTGATCCACTAGAGTCATTGTATGTGTGTTTTTCTCACAAACCACATGGATCCAACAATGTAATTGCATGTGTGTTCTTGTAATGACAAACCACATATGGATCCACAAGTGTCATTGCATGTGTGTTCTTTCCACAAACCACATATGGATCCACCAGTGTAATTGCATGTGTATTTTTGTAATGATAAACCACATATGGATCCACCAGTGTCCTTGCATTTGTGTTCTTGTAATGACAAACCACATATGGATCAACCAATGTCATTGCATGTGTGTTCTTTTAATGAACCACATATGGATCCACCAGAGTCATTACATGTGTGTTCTTTCCAAAACCACATATGGATACACCAGTGTCATTGCATGTGTATTCTTGTAATGAAAAACCACGTATGGATCCACCAGTGTCATTGCATGTGTGTTCTTTCCACAAACAACATATGGATCAACCAATGTCATTGCATTTATGTGCTTTCCACAAACCACACATGAATCCTCCAGAATCATTGCATGTGTGTACTTCTCACAAACCACATATGGATCAACCAATGTCATTGCATGTGTGTTCTTTGCACAAAGCACATATGGATCCACCAGTGTCATTGCATGTGTGTTCTTGTAATGACAAACCACACATGGATCCACCAGAGTCATTGCATGTGTGTTCTTTCCACAACCCATATATGGATCCACTAGAGTCATTGCATGTTTGTTCTTTTCACAAACCACATATGGATCCACTAGAGTCATTGTATGTATGTTCATTCCACAAACCACATATGGATCCACCAAAGTCATTGCATGTGTGTTCTTTCCACAACCCACATATGGATCAACCAATGTCATTGCATGTGTGTTCTTTGCACAAACCACATATGGATCCACCAGTGTCATTGCATGTGTGTTCTTGTAATGACAAACCACACATGGATCCACCAGAGTCATTGCATGTGTGTTCTTTCCACAACCCACGTATGGATCCACTAGAGTCATTGCATGTTTGTTCATTTTACAAACCACATATTGATCCACTAGAGTCCCTTGCATGTGTCTTCTTTCCACAAACCACATATGGATCCACCAAAGTCATTGCATGTGTGTTCTTCTCACAAATCACATATGGATCCACTAGAGTCATTGCATGTGTGTTCTTTTCATTAACCACATATGGATCCACCAATGCCATTGCATGTGTGTTCTTTTCGTGAACCACATATGGATCCACCAGAGTCATTGCATGTGTGTTCTTGTAATGAACCACATATGGATCCACCAGTGTGATGTCATGTGTGTTCTTGTAATGACAAACCACATATGGATCCACCAGTTTCTTTGCATGTGTGTTCTTTCCACAAACCACATATGGATCAACCAATGTCATTGCTTGTATGTTCTTCTAATGACAAACCAAACATTGATCCACCAGAGTCATTGTATGTGTGTTTGTCTCACAACCCACAAGGATCCACCAATGTCATTGCATGTGTGTTCTTGTAATGACAAACCACATATGGATCCACAAGTGTCATTGCATGTGTGTTCTTTCCACAAACCACATATGGATCCACTAGTGTAATTGCATGTGTGTTTTTGTAATGACAAACCACATATGGATCCACCAGTGTCCTTCCATTTGTGTTCGTGTAATGACAAACCATATATGGATCAACCAATGTCATTGCATGTGTGTTCTTTTAATGAAGCACATATGGATCCACCAGAGTCATTGCATTTGTGTTCTTTCCAAAACAACATATGGACACACCAGTGTCATTGCATGTGTATTCTTGTAATGAAAAACCACATATGGATCCACCAGTTTCATTGCATGTGTGTTCTTTCCACAAACAACACATGGATCAACCAATGTCATTGCATGTATGTGCTTTCCACAAACCACACATGAATCCTCCAGAATCATTGCATGTGTGTACTTCTCACAAACCACATGGATCCACCAATGACATTGCATGTGAGTTCTTGCCACAACCCACATATGGATAAACCAATGTCATTGCATGTGTGTTCTTTGCGCAAACCACATATGGATCCACCAGGGTCATTGCATGTGTGTTCTTGTAATGACAAACCACACATGGATCCACCAGAGTCATTGCATGTGTGTTCTTTCCACAACCCACATATGGATCCACTAGAGTCATTGCATGTTTTTCCTTTTCACAAACCACATATTGATCCACTAGAGTCATTGCATGTATGTTCTTTCCACAAACCACATATGGATCCACCAAAGTCATTGCATGTGTGTTCTTCTCACAAATCACATATGGATCCACCAGAGTCATTGAATGTGTGTTCTTTTCATTAATCACATATGGATCCACCAATGCCAGTGCATGTGTGGTCTTTTCATGAACCACATATGGATCCACCAGAGTCATTGCATGCATGTTCTTGTAATGAACCACATATAGATCCACCAGTGTGATTGCATGTGTGTTCTGGTAATGACAAACCACATATGCATCCACCAGTTTCTTTGCATGTGTGTTCTTTCCACAAACCACATATGGATCAACCAATGTCATTGCATGTATGTACTTCTAATGACAAACCACACATTGATCCACTAGAGTCATTGTATGTGTGTTTTTCTCACAAACCACAAGGATCCAACAATGTCATTGCATGTGTGTTCTTGTAATGACAAACCACATATAGATCCACAAGTGTCATTGCATGTGTGTTCTTTCCACAAACCACATATGGATCCACCAATGTAATTACATGTGTATTTTTGTAATGATAAACCACATATGGATCCACCAGTGTCCTTGCATTTGTGTTCTTGTAATGACAAACCACATATGGATCAACCAATGTCATTGCATGTGTGTTCTTTTAATGAACCACATATGGATCCACCAGAGTCGTTGCATGTGTGTTCTTTCCAAAACCACATATGGATACACCAGTGTCATTGCATGTGTATTCTTGTAATGAAAAACCACGTATGGATCCACCAGTGTCATTGCATGTGTGTTCTTTCCACAAACAACATATGGATCAACCAATGTCATTGCATTTATGTGCTTTCCACAAACCACACATGAATCCTCCAGAATCATTGCATGTGTGTACTTCTCACAAACCACATATGGATCAACCAATGTCATTGCATGTGTGTTCTTTGCACAAAGCACATATGGATCCACCAGTGTCATTGCATGTGTGTTCTTGTAATGACAAACCACACATGGATCCACCAGAGTCATTGCATGTGTGTTCTTTCCACAACCCATATATGGATCCACTAGAGTCATTGCATGTTTGTTCTTTTCACAAACCACATATGGATCCACTAGAGTCATTGCATGTATGTTCTTTCCACAAACCACATATGGATCCACCAAAGTCATTGCATGTGTGTTCTTCTCACAAATCAAATATGGATACACCAGAGTCATTGCAGGTGTGTTCTTTTCATTAACCACATATGGATCCACTAGAGTCATTGCATGTGTGTTCTTGTAATGACCCACATATGGATCCACCAGTGTCATTGGATGTGTGTTATTGTAATGAAAAACCACATATGGATCCACCAGTGTCATTGCCTGTATGTTCTTTCCACAAACCACACATGGATCCACCAGAGTCATTGCATGTGTGTTCTTCTCACAAACCACATGGATCCACCAATGCCATTGCATGTGTGTTCTTTCCACAACCCACACATGGATCAACCAATGTCATTGCATATGTGTTGTTTCCACAAACCACATAGGGATCCACCAGTGTCATTGCATGTGTGTTCTTGTAATGATAAACCACACATGGATCCACCGGAGTCATTGCATGTGTGTTCTTTCCACAACCCACATATGGATCCGCCAGAGTCATTGGATGTTTGTTCTTTTCACAAACATATGGATCCACTAGAGTCATTGCATGTATGTTATTTCCACAACCACATATGGATCCACCAGAGCCATTGCATGTGTGTTCTTTCCATAACCCACGTATGGATCCACCAGAGTCATTGCATGTTTATTCTTTTCACAAACCACATATGGATCCACTACAGTCATTGCATGTATGTTCTTTCCACAAACCACATATGGATCCACCAGAGTCATTGCATGTGTGTTCTTCTCACAAATCACATATGGATCCACAAGAGTCATTGCATGTGTGTTCTTTTCATGAACCACATATGGATCCACCAGTGTCATTGCATGTGTGTTCTTGTAATGACAAACCACATATGGATCCACCAGTGTCATTGCATGTGTGTTCTTTCCACAAACAACGTATGGATCCACCAGTGTCATTGCATGTGTGTTCTTGTAATGACAAACCACATATGCATCCACCAGTGTCATTGCATGTGTGTTCTTGTAATGACAAACCACATATGGATCAACCAATGTCATTGCATGTGTGTTCTTTTCATTAACCACATATGCATCCACCAGATTCATTGCATGTGTGTTCTTTCCACAAACCACATATGGATCCACTTGTGTCATTGCATGTGTGTTCTTGTAATGAAAAACCACATATGGATCCACCAGTGTCATTGCATGTGTGTTCTTGCCATAAACCACATATGGATCAACCAATGTTATTGCATGTATGTTCTTTCCACAAATCACACATGGATCCACCAGAGTCATTACATGTGTGTTCTTCTCACAAACCACATGGATCCACCAATGTCATTGCATGTGTGTTCTTTACACAACCCACATATGGATCAACCAATGTCATTTCATGTGTGTTCTTTCCACAAACCACATATGGATCCAGAAGTGTCATTGCATGTGTGTTCTTGTACTGACAAACCACACATGGATCCACAAGAGTCATTGCATGTTTGTTCTTTCCACAACCCACATATGGATCCACTAGAGTCATTGTATGTTCGTTCTTATCACAAACTACATATGTATCCACTAGAGTCATTGCATGTATGTTCTTTCCACAAACCACATATGGATCCACCAGAATCATTGCATGTGTATTCTTCTCACAAATCACATATGGATCCACCAGAGTCATTGCATCTTTGTTCTTTTCATGAACCACATATGGATCCACCAGTGTCATTGCATGTGTGTTCTTTTAATAAACCACATCTGGAAGTCATTGCATGTATGTTCTTTTCACAAACCACAGATGGATCCACTAGAGTCATTGGATGTGTGTTCTTTTCACAAACCACATATGGATCCACCAGTGTCATTGAAATGTGTGTTCTTTTCACAAACCACATGGATCCACCAATGTCATTGCATGTGTGTTCTTGTAATGACAAACCACATATGGATCCGCCGATGTCATTGCATGTGTGTTCTTTTCAGAAACCACATATGGATCCACCAGTGTCATTGAAATGTATGTTCTTTTCACAAACCACATATGTATCCACCAGAGTCATTGCATGTGTGTTCTTGTAATGAACCACATATGGATCCACCAATACCATTGCATGTGTGTTCTTTTCATGAACCACATATGGATCCACTAGAGTCATTGCATGCGTGTTCTTGTAATGAACGACATATGGATCCACCAGTGTGATTGCATGTGTGTTCTTGTAATGACAAACCACATACGGATCCACCAGTTTCATTGCATGTGTGTTCTTTCCACAAACCACATATGGATCAATCAATGTCATTGCATGTGTGTTGTTTCCACAAACCACATATGGATCCACCAGTGTCATTGCATGTGTGTTCTTGTAATGACAAACCACACATGGATCCACCGGAGTCATTGCATGTGTGTTCTTTCCACGACCAACATATGAATCCACCAGAGTCATTGGATGTTTGTTCTTTACACAAACCACATATGTGTTGGAGATATGCCCAAGAGGCAATAATAAAAGTGGTTATTATTATATCTTTGTGTTTATGATGAATGTTTATAGCCCATGCTATAATTGTATTATAAGGAAACACTGATACATGTGTGTTTTGTAAACATAAAAGAGTCCCTAGTAAGCCTCTTGTGTAACTAGCTTGTTGATTAAATGATGATCATGGTTTCCTGATCATGGACATTGGATGTCATTAATAACAAGGTCATATCATTAGGAGAATGATGTGATGGACACACACCCATAGTAAGCGTAGCATAAGATCAAGTCATTAAGTTCGTATTGCTATAAGCTTTCAAATGCATAGTAACCTAATCCTTTGACCATGAGGTTATGTTAATCACCATCACCGGATGGGTACTTTGATGACATCAAACACCACTTCATAATTGGGTGGTTATAAAGGTGTCATTGGGTATTCTGAAAGTATGTGTTGAAGCGCATGGACCAAGATTGGGATTTGTCCATCCATATGACGGATAGATATGCTCTGGGCCCTCTCGGTGGAATGTCATCTAGTTAGCTTGCAAGCATGTGACTGAGTCACAAGGGATGACATAACATGGAACGAGTAAAGAGTACTTATCAGTAACAAGGTAGAACTAGGTATGGAGATACCGACGATCAAACCTCGGATAAGTAGAATATCGCGTGACAAAGGGAATTGGTTTCTTATGTTAATGGTTCTATCGATCACGAAGTCATCGTTGAGTATGTGGGAGTCATTATGGATCTCCAGATCCCGCTGATGGTTATTGATCGGAGAGGTGTCTTCATCATGTCTGCATATTCACGAACCGTAGGGTGACACGCTTAAGGTTCGAAGTTGTTTTAAGTAGATATGCAATATGCGTTGGAGACCGAATGTTGTTCGGAATCTCGGATTGGATCCGGGACATCACGAGGAGATCCGGAATTGTTCGCAGAATAAGATTCATATATTGGGGATCATTTTCTAAGTTAGGAAATGTTCCGGAGTATTTGTATGGGGATTCTAGAAGGTTTCGGAATGTTCCGGAAGGTTCTAGTAGATTTCTTGGAGTTTGCTTGAAAACCAAGAAAGGATCAAGGAGTCTTTGTGGGGCAAGACACGGATTCATGGGGGAGGAGGATTCCTCCCCCCCTCCCAATCCGCCGGCCAAGGAGGGAGGGGAGTCGTACTAGGACTCCCCCTCCCATGGCGCCTCCCTCCTTTAAATAGAGGGGAGGGGCGCCACCCCTAGCTCTCTCCCATAACAAACCCTAGCCGCCGCCTCTCTCCTCCTCCCTCGCTCTGCTCCGGCTTAGGCGAAGCCCTGCAGAATTCTCTACTCCACCACCACCACCACACCATCGTGTTGCTGGGATTCCGTGGAGAAGATCTACTACCTCCGCTGCTCGCTAGAACGGGGAGAGGAAGGTCTGCTTCGACTCCGCACGTGTGACCGACTGCGGAAGCGCTGCCGGAACGCGGCGCCGGAAGGATCGTCCACACGATCTTGAGATCGGCAAGTGATTGACTACATCAACCCCGAGATCTAATCTCGTAACGCTTTCGGATCTACGAGGGTTAGTACAGATCTATCTCGTTGCACATGTCTAATAGATTAGATCTTGGCTTTTATCTAGATTAGATCTGGGTTTTGTTCGTTCTTGCGGTAGAAATTTTTTGTTTTCCATGCTACGAACCCATCAGTGGTATCAGAGCCGTATCTATGCGTAGATCTGTTGCACGAGTAGAACACAATGGTTTTGCGGGCGTTGGTGCTCGTGCCGTCTTTTGCTTTGTGTACTTTGCATCTTGCGGTATGGTGGGATGAAGCGGCTCGGGCTAACCTTACATGTCATCGCTCATGAGACTTGCTCCACGCTTGACGTGTAACTTGCTTTGCACAAGTGGCTTTGCGGGTGTCTGTCTCTCCCATCATAGTATAGATCCAATCTACACTTTGCACTTGATAGCACTTGTATCAACGTTGTGGTTCAGTTTCGTAGGTAAGATCCGTTCTTATTCGAAAGCCCCAAACCACGTAAAACATGCAAAGAAAATTAGAGGCGTCTAACTTGTTTTTGCAGGGGTTTTGTGATGTGATATGGCCATCATGTGATTGTAATTATATTTGATGTATGCAATGATCCTTGTTGTAATATGGCAACCGGCAGGAGCCTAATGGCTGTCTTTAATTTTGTTAAGACTTGCGTGTCTATTCATCTTGTAATAGCTTTATTCCAAGTAGTTGTAATAGTTGCTGGTGATGATGGACAACCATGAAGCGGCGCCACTGACCTTGACGCAATGCTGGTGATGATGGAGATCATGTCCGTGCTTTGGAGATGGAGATCAAAGGCATAAGAAGAAAGGGCCTTATCATATCACACTAATTATGAATTGCCTGTGATGTTAATCCTTTATGCATCTTGTATTGCTTAGATCGTGACGGTAACATTATAAGATGATCCCTCTCACTAAATTTCAAGTAATAAAGTGTTCGTCCTTAGTTGGCACCGTTGCTAAGACTCGTCGTCTCGAAGCATCTCGTGATGATCGGATGTGATAGATTCTACGTGTGCATACAACGGGTGCAAGCCAGATTTGCACATGCGGAAACTAAGGTTAATCTTGACGAGCCTAGCATGTACAGACATGGTCTCGGAACACGGAATACCGAAAGGTAGAGCATGAATCATATAGGTGATATGATGAACATGAAGATTGTTCGCCGATGAAACTACATCTTCTCTGGTGAAGATCGGACTTGGTGTAGTGGACTTGGTTCGTGTAATCACTAAGACAATGTGAGGGATGTTGTTTTGAGTGGGAGTTCACCTAGTTAATTTAAGAATTAGAATTGAACTCAATTTATCATAAACTTAGTCTAAACTACTTGCAAATTTGTTGTAGATTATGGCGAACCTGTCCATCAATTTCAATGCATTCCTAGAGAAAGAAAAGCTTAAGAACAATGGAATCAACTTCACGGACTGGCTCCGTGGTCTGAAGATTGTCCTCAGGGCTGGTCAGATGACCTATGTGCTCGAAGCACCGCTAGGTGACCCACCTGCAGATGATGCCACCGGTGACGTAAAGAATGTTTACGCCACTCGGAAAAATCATTACTCCACAGTTCAGTGTGCCATCCTGTACAGTTTAGAAACGGAGCTCCAGAAGCGTTTTGAGCACCACGACCCGTTCGAGATCATTAAGGAGCTCAAGCTCATTTTTGAGACTCACGCGGCCGTGGAGAGCTATGAGGCCTCCAAAAAGTTCTTTACCTGCAAGATGGAAGAGGGAAGCCCCGTTAGCGAGCACGTGCTCAGCATGTCTGGGCACGCAAAAAAGCTCCAAGAGTTGGGTATAACGATTCCTAATGAGTTAGGGATTCACCGTGTCCTCCAATCACTGCCATCGAGTTATAAGAACTTTGTGATGAACTACAATATGCACTGCATGAACAAGACGTTGCCTGAACTATCGTCCATGCCGAAAACTGCTGAAGTGGAGATCAAGAAGGAGCGCCAAGTGTTGATGGTCAATAAGACCACCAATTTCAAGAAATAGGGCAAGCCTAAGAAAGAGGGCAACTTCAAGAAGGACGGCAAGAAAGATGCCGCACCTGCTAAGAAGCCCAAGGCTGGTCCTAAGCCTGAAACTGAGTGCTTCTACTGCAAGGGTGCTGGTCACTGGAAGCGTAACTACCCCAAGTACCTGGCGGATCTGAAGAACGGCAACATCAAGAAGAAAGGTATATTCGATATACATTTTATTGATGTGTATCTTACTAGTAGTCGTAGTAGTTCCTGGGTATTTGATACTGGTTCGGTTGCTCATATTTGTAACTCGAAACAGGAGCTGCGGAATAAACGAAGACTGGCAAGAGACGAGGTGACGATGCGCGTTGGAAATGGCTCCAAGGTTGATGTGATCGCCGTCGGCACGCTCCCTCTACATCTACCTTCGGGATTAGTTTTAAATTTGAATAATTGTTATTTGGTGCCTGCGTTAAGCATGAACATTATATCTGGATCTTGTTTATTGCGAGACGGTTACTCTTTTAAGTCTGAGAATAAAGGTTGTTCGATTTATATGAGTAATATCTTTTATGGTAATGCACCTGAGATGAATGGTTTATTCTTATTGAATATCGATAGTAGTGATACACATGTTCACAACATAGATGCTAAACGAATAAAATTGAATGATAATTCTACATACATGTGGCACTGTCGTCTTGGTCACGTTGGAGTGAACCGTATGAAGAAACTCCATTCTGATGGACTTCTTGAATCACTTGATTTTGAATCACTTGAAAGATGCAAAGCATGTCTAATGGGAGAAATGACTAAGACTCCATTCTCTGGAATAATGGAGTGAGCTACGGACTTATTGGAAATAATACATACCGATGTGTGCGGTCCAATGAGTGTAGCATCGCGTGGTGGATATCGTTATGTTCTCACTTTCACGGATGACTTAAGTAGATATGGGTATGTCTACTTTATGAAACATAAGTCCGAAACTTTCGAGAAGTTTAAGGAATTTCAAAGTGAAGTGGAAAATCATCGTAACAAGAAGATTAAGTTTCTACGTTCTGACCGCGGAGGTGAATATCTGAGTTATGAGTTTGGCATGCATTTGAAGAAATGTGGAATACTTTCACAGTTGACACCGCCGGGAACACCACAGCGTAATGGTGTGTCCGAACATCGTAATCGAACTCTCTTAGATATGGTTCGGTCTATGATGTCTCTTACAGATTTACCACTATCGTTTTGGGGCTATGCATTAGAGACAGCCGCATTCACTTTAAATAGGGCACCATCTAAATCCGTTGAAATGACACCGTACGAATTGTGGTTTGGTAAGAAACCTAAGTTGTCGTTCCTTAAAGTTTGGGGTTGCGAAGCGTATGTAAAGAAGTTACAGCCTGATAAGCTTGAACCCAAAGCGGAGAAATGCGTCTTCATAGGATACCCTAAAGAAACAATTGGGTATACCTTCTATCATAGATCCGAAGGCAACATTTTCGTTGCCAAGAATGGATCCTTTCTTGAGAAGGAGTTTCTCTCGAAAGAAGTGACTAGAAGGAAAGTAGAACTCGACGAGGTTATTGAACCTTCTCTCGGAGTTGAGAGTAGTGCAGCACCGGAAGATGTTTTTGTGCCGCCTGCACCAACTGGAGAGAAAGCTAATGATGGTGATCATGAAACATCGAACGAAGTTACTACTGAACCTCGCAGGTCAGCGAGAGTTCGTACCACTCCTGATTGGTATGACTCTGCCTTGAACGTCATGATGGTGGACAACACTGATGACCCTGCGACGTATGAAGAAGCTATGGTGAGCCCAGATTCCGACAAATGGCTAGAAGCCATGAAATCCGAGATGGGATCCATGTATGAAAACCAAGTGTGGACTTTGGTGGACTTACCGGATGGCCGTAAGGCTGTCGAGAACAAATGGATTTTCAAAAGAAAAACAGATGCTGATGGTAATGTTACCGTCTATAAAGCTCGACTTGTCGCGAAAGGGTTCCGACAAATTCAAGGAGTTGACTACGATGAGACTTTCTCACTAGTAGCGAAGGTAAAGTCTGTGAGGATTTTGTTAGCAATCGCTGCATATTTTGATTATGAAATTTGGCAGATGGATGTCAAAACGGCATTCCTTAATGGTGACATTGAGGAAGAGTTGTATATGGTACAACCCAAGGGTTTTGTCGATCCTAGTGATGCTGACAACGTATGCAAACTTCAGCGCTCCATTTATGGACTGAAGCAAGCATCCCGGAGTTGGAATCAACGTTTTGATAAAGTAATCAAAAACTTTGTATTTATACAAACTTATGGAGAAGCTTGTATTTACAAGAAAGTGAGTGGGAGCTCTGTAGCATTCCTAGTACTATATGTAGATGACATATTGTTGATTGGGAATGATATAGAACTTCTTAATAGCGTCAAAACCTATTTGAATAATAGTTTTTCAATGAAGGATCTTGGCGAAGCGACATATATTCTAGGCATCAAGATTTATAGAGATAGATCAAGACGCCTAATATCGCTTTCACAAAGTACATACTTAGACAAAGTTCTAAAGAAGTTTAGAATGGAAGAGAGCAAGAAAGGGTTCGTGCCCATGTTGTCAGGTAAGACCTTAAGTAAGACTCAAAGTCCGGCTACGGCAGAAGATAGAGAAAAGATGAATAATATTCCCTATGCCTCGGCCATAGGTCCTATCATGTATGCCATGCTGTGTACAAGACCGGATATAGTACATGCTGTTAGTTTGACTAGCAGATATCAAAGTGATCCTAGAATGGAACACTGGACAACGGTCAAGAATATCCTAAAGTACCTGAATAGGACTAAGGATATGGTTCTTTCTTATGGAGGTGATGAACAGCTTGTTGTAAACGGTTACACTGATGCTAGTTGGAACACCGATCCAGATGACTCGAAGTCATAGTCTGGATACGTATTTATTTTGAATGGTGCTGCAGTGAGCTGGAGGAGTGCCAAGCAAAGCGTTGTGGCGAAATCTTCAACTGAATCGGAATATATAGCTGCTTCGGAGGCTGCACAAGAAGCCATATGGATGAAGGAGTTCATTACTGAACTTAGCGTGGTTCCCAGTGCGTTGGACCCGATGGCCATCTACTGTGACAACACAGGTGCCATAGCTAATGCACAGGAGCCAAGGTCACGTAGCAAGCTGAAGCACATCAAGCTACATTTCCATGCTATTCGCGAGTATGTCTGAGATGGTGACATAAAGATTTGCAAAGTACACACTGATTTGAATGTGGCAGATCCGTTGACTAAACCTCTCCCTAGAGCAAAGCATGACCAACACCAGAACGCCATGGGTGTTAGGTATATTACCATGTAATCTAGATTATTGACTCTAGTGCAAGTGGGAGACTGTTGGAGATATGCCCAAGAGGCAATAATAAAAGTGGTTATTATTATATCTTTGTGATGAATGTTTACATCCCATGCTATAATTGTATTATAAGGAAACACTGATACATGTGTGTTTTGTAAACATAAAAGAGTCCCTAGTAAGCCTCTTGTGGAACTAGCTTGTTGATTAAATGATGATCATGGTTTCCTGATCATGGACATTGGATGTCATTAATAACAAGGTTATATCATTAGGAGAATGATGTGATGGACACACACCCATAGTAAGCGTAGCATAAGATCAAGTCATTAAGTTCGTATTGCTATAAGCTTTCAAATGCATAGTAACCTAATCCTTTGACCATGAGGTTATGTTAATCACCATCACCGGATGGGTACTTTGATGACATCAAACACCGCTTCGTAATTGGGTGGTTATAAAGGTGTCATTGGGTATTCTGAAAGTATGTGTTGAAGCGCATGGACCAAGATTGGGATTTGTCCATCCATATGACGGATAGATATTCTCTGGTCCCTCTCGGTGGAATGTCATCTAGTTAGCTTGCAAGCATGTGACTGAGTCACAAGGGATAACATAACATGGAACGAGTAAAGAGTACTTATCAGTAACGAGGTAGAACTAGGTATGGAGATACCGACGATCAAACCTCGGATAAGTAGAATATCGCGTGACAAAGGGAATTGGTTTCGTATGTTAATGGTTCTATCGATCACGAAGTCATCGTTGAGTATGTGGGAGCCGTTATGGATCTCTAGATCCCGCTGATGGTTATTGATCGGAGAGGTGTCTTCATCATGTCTGCATATTCACGAACCGTAGGGTGACACACTTAAGGTTCGAAGTTGTTTTAAGTAGATATGGAATATGCGTTGGAGACCGAATGTTGTTCGGAGTCTCGGATTGGATCCGGGACATCACGAGGAGATTCGGAATTGTCCGGAGAATAAGATTCATATATTGGGGATCATTTTCTAAGTTAGGAAATGTTCCGGAGTATTTGTATGGGGATTCTAGAAGGTTTCAGAATGTTCCGGAAGGTTCTAGTAGATTTCTTGGAGTTTGCTTGAAAACCAAGAAAGGATCAAGGAGTCTTTGTGGGGCAAGACACGGATTCATGGGGGAGGAGGATTCCTCCCCCCTCCCAATCCGCCGGCCAAGGAGGGAGGGGAGTCCTACTAGGACTCCCCCTCCCATGGCGCCTCCCTCCTTTAAATAGAGGGGAGGGGCACCACCCCCTAGCTCTCTCCCATAACAAACCCTAGCCGCCGCCTCTCTCCTCCTCCTTGGCACTGCTCTGGCTTAGGCGAAGCCCGGCAGAATTCTCTACTCCACCACCACCACCATACCGTCGTGCTGATGGAATTCTGTGGAGAAGATCTCCTACCTCCGCTGCTCGCTGGAACAGGGAGAGGAAGGTCTGCTTCGACTCCGCACGTGTGACCGACTGCGGAAGCGCTGCCATAATGCGGCGCCGGAAGGATCGAACACACGACCTTGAGATCGGCAAGTGATCGACTACATCAACCCCGAGATAAAATCTCGTAACGCTTTCGGATCTACGAGGGTTAGTACAGATCTATCTCGTTGCACATGTCTAATAGATTAGATCTTGGCTTTTATCTAGATTAGATCTGGGTTTTGTTCGTTCTTGCGGTAGAATTTTTTTGTTTTCCATGCTACGAACCCATCAATATGGATCCACTAGAGTCATTGCATGTATGTTATTTCCACAAACCACATATGGATCCACCAGAGTCATTGCATTTGTGTTCTTTCCACAACCCACATATGGATCCACCAGAGTCATTGCATGTTTATTCTTTTCACAAACCCCATATGGATCCACTAGAGTCATTGCATTTATGTTCTTTCCACCAACCACATATGGATCCACCAGAGTCATTGCATGTGTGTTCTTCTCACAAATCACATATGGATCCACAAGAGTCATTGCATGTGTGTTCTTTTCATGAACCACATATGGATCCACCAGTATCATTGCATGTGTGTTCTTGTAATGACAAACCACATATGGATCCACCAGTGTCATTGCATGTGTGTTCTTTCCACAAACCACATATGGATCCACCAGTGTTATTGCATGTGTGTTCTTGTAATGACAAACCACATATGGATCCACTAGTGTCATTACATGTGTGTTCTTGTATTGATAAACCACATATGGATCAACCAATGTCATTGCACGTGTGTTCTTTTCATTAACCACATATGGATCCACCAGATTCATTGCATGTGTGTTCTTTCCACAAACCACATATGGATCCAGTAGTGTCATTGCATGTGTGGTCTTGTAATGAAAAACCACATATGGATCCACTAGTGTCATTGCATGTGTGTTCTTTCCACAAACCACATATGGATCAACCAATGTCATTGCATGTATGTTCTTTTGAAAAACCACACATGGATCCACCAGAGTCATTACATGTGTGTTCTTCTCACAAATCACATGGATCCACCAATGCCATTGCATGTGTTTTCTTTCCACAACCCACATATGGATCAACCAATGTCATTGCCTGTGTGTTCTTTCCACAAACCACATATGGATCCACCAGTGTCATTGAATGTGTGTTCTTGTAATGACAAACCACACATGGATCCACCAGAGTCATTGCATGTGTGTTCTTTCCACAACCCACATATGGATCCACTAGAGTCATTGTATGTTGGTTCTTTTCACAAACCACATATGTATCCACTAGAGTCATTGCATGTATATTCTTTCCACAAACCACATATGGATCCACCAGAATCATTGCATGTGTGTTCTTCTCACAAATCACATATGGATCCACCAGAGTCATTGCATGTTTGTTCTTTTCATGAACCACATATGGATCCACCAGTGTCATTGCATGTGTGTTCTTTTAATAAACCACATCTAGAGTCATTGCATGTCTGTTCTTTTCACAAACCACATATGGATCCACTAGTGTCATCGGATGTGTGTTCTTTTCAGAAACCACATATGGATCCACAAGTGTCATTGCATGTGTGTTCTTGTAATGACAAGCCACATATGGATCCACCAGTGTCACTGCATGTGTGTTCTTGTAATGACAAACCACATATGGATCCACCAGTGTCATTGCATGTGTGTTCTTTCCACAAACCACATATGGATCCACCAGTGTCATTGCATGTGTGTTCTTCTAATGACAAACCACATATGCATCCACCAGTGTCATTGCATGTGTGTTCTTGTAATGACATACCACATATGGATCAACCAATGTCACTGCATGTGTGTTCTTATCATTAACCACATATGCATCCACCAGATTCATTGCATGTGTGTTCTTTCCACAAACCACATATGGATCCACTAGTGTTATTGCATGTGTGTTCTTGTAATGAAAAACCACATATGGATCCACCAGTGTCATTGCATGTGTTTTCTTTCCACAAACCACATATGGATCAACCAATGTCATTGCATGTATGTTGTTTCGACAAACCACACATGGATCCACCAGACTCATTACATGTGTGTTCTTCTCACAAACCACAAGGATCCACCAATGTCATTGCATGTGTGTTCTTTCCACAACCCACATATGGATCAACCAATGTAATTACATGTGTGTTCTTTCCACAAACCACATATGGATCCACTAGTGTCATTGCATGTGTGTTCTTGGAATGACAAACGCCATATGGATCCACTAGAGTCATTGCATTTATGTTCTTTCCACCAACCACATATGGATCCACCAGAGTCATTGCATGTGTGTTCTTCTCACAAATCACATATGGATCCACAAGAGTCATTGCATGTGTGTTCTTTTCATGAACCACATATGGATCCACCAGTATCATTGCATGTGTGTTCTTGTAATGACAAACCACATATGGATCCACCAGTGTCATTGCATGTGTGTTCTTTCCACAAACCACATATGGATCCACCAGTGTTATTGCATGTGTGTTCTTGTAATGACAAACCACATATTGATCCACTAGTGTCATAACATGTGTGTTCTTGTAATGATAAACCACATATGGATCAACCAATGTCATTGCACGTGTGTTCTTTTCATTAACCACATATGGATCCACCAGATTCATTGCATGTGTGTTCTTTCCACAAACCACATATGGATCCAGCAGTGTCATTGCATGTGTGTTCTTGTAACGAAAAACCACATATGGATCCACCAGTATCATTGCATGTGTGTTCTTGTAATTACAAACCACATATGGATCCACCAGTGTCATTGCATGTGTGTTCTTTCCACAAACCACATATGGATCCACCAGTGTTATTGCATGTGTGTTCTTGTAATGACAAACCACATATGGATCCACTAGTGTCATTACATGTGTGTTCTTGTAATGATAAACCACATATGGATCAACCAATGTCATTGCACGTGTGTTCTTTTCATTAACCACATATGGATCCACCAGATTCATTGCATGTGTGTTCTTTCCACAAACCACATATGGATCCAGCAGTGTCATTGCATGTGTGTTCTTGTAATGAAAAACCACATATGGATCCACTAGTGTCATTGCATGTGTGTTCTTTCCACAAACCACATATGGATCAACCAATGTCATTGCATGTATGTTCTTTTGACAAACCACACATGGATCCACCAGAGTCATTACATGTGTGTTCTTCTCACAAACCACATGGATCCACCAATGCCATTGCATGTGTTTTCTTTCCACAACCCACATATCGATCAACCAATGTCATTGCCTATGTGTTCTTTCCACAAACCACATATGGATCCACCAGTGTCATTGATTGTGTGTTCTTGTAATGACAAACCACACATGGATCCACCAGAGTCATTGCATGTGTGTTCTTTCCACAACCCACATATGGATCCACTAGAGTCATTGTATGTTTGTTCATTTCACAAACCACATATGTATCCACTAGAGTCATTGCATGTATATTCTTTCCACAAACCACATATGGATCCACCAGAATCATTGCATGTGTGTTCTTCTCACAAATCACATATGGATCCACCAGAGTCATTGCATGTTTGTTCTTTTCATGAACCACATATGGATCCACCAGTGTCATTGCATGTGTGTTCTTTTAATAAACCACATCTAGAGTCATTGCATGTCTGTTCTTTTCACAAACCACATATGGATCCACTAGTGTCATTGGATGTGTGTTCTTTTCAGAAACCACATATGGATCCACCAGTGTCATTGCATGTGTGTTCTTGTAATGACAAACCACATATGGATCCACCAGTGTCATTGCATGTGTGTTCTTGTAATGACAAACCACATATGGATCCACTAGTGTCATTGCATGTGTGTTCTTTCCACAAACCACATATGGATCCACCAGTGTCATTGCATGTGTGTTTTTGTAATGACAAACCACATATGCATCCACCAGTGTCATTGCATGTGTGTTCTTGTAATGACATACCACATATGGATCAACCAATGTCACTGCATGTGTGTTCTTATCATTAACCACATATGCATCCACCAGATTCATTGCATGTGTGTTCTTTCCACAAACCACATATGGATCCACTAGTGTTATTGCATGTGTGTTCTTGTAATGAAAAACCACATATGGATCCACCAGTGTCATTGCATGTGTGTTCTTTCCACAAACCACATATGGATCAACCAATGTCATTGCATGTATGTTGTTTCGACAAACCACACATGGATCCACCAGACTCATTACATGTGTGTTCTTCTCACAAACCTCAAGGATCCACCAATGTCATTGCATGTGTGTTCTTTACACAACCCACATATGGATCAACCAATGTAATTACATGTGTGTTCTTTCCACAAACCACATATGGATCCACTAGTGTCATTGCATGTGTGTTCTTGGAATGACAAACCCCATATGGATCCACTAGAGTCATTGCATTTATGTTCTTTCCACCAACCACATATGGATCCACCAGAGTCATTGCATGTGTGTTCTTCTCACAAATCACATATGGATCCACAAGAGTCATTGCATGTGTGTTCTTTTCATGAACCACATATGGATCCACCAGTATCATTGCATGTGTGTTCTTGTAATGACAAACCACATATGGATCCACTAGTGTCATTGCATGTGTGTTCTTTCCACAAACCACATATGGATCCACCAGTGTTATTGCATGTGTGTTCTTGTAATGACAAACCACATATGGATCCACTAGTGTCATTACATGTGTGTTCTTGTAATGATAAACCACATATGGATCAACCAATGTCATTGCACGTGTGTTCTTTTCATTAACCACATATGGATCCACCAGATTCATTGCATGTGTGTTCTTTCCACAAACCACATATGGATCCACTAGTGTTATTGCATGTGTGTTCTTGTAATGAAACACCACATATGGATCCACCAGTGTCATTGCATGTGTGTTCTTTCCACAAACCACATATGGATCAACCAATGTCATTGCATGTATGTTCTTTCGACAAACCACACATGGATCCACCAGACTCATTACATGTGTGTTCTTCTCACAAACCATAAGGATCCACCAATGTCATTGCATTTGTGTTCTTTCCACAACCCACATATGGATCAACCAATGTTATTGCATGTGTGTTGTTTCCACAAACCACATATGGATCCACTAGTGTCATTGCATGTGTGTTCTTGTAATGACAAACCACACATGGATCCACCAGAGTCGTTGCATGTGTGTTCTTTCCACAACCCACATATGGATCCACTAGAGTCATTGTATGTTTGTTCTTTTCACAAACCACATATGTATCCACTAGAGTCATTGCATGTATATTCTTTCCACAAACCACATATGGATCCACCAGAATCATTGCATGTGTGTTCTTCTCACAAATCACATACTGATCCACCAGAGTCACTGCATGTGTGTTCTTTTCATGAACCACATATGGATCCACCAGTGTCATTGCATGTGTGTTCTTTTAATAAACCACATCTAGAGTCATTGCATGTATGTTCTTTTCACAAACCACATATGGATCCACTACAGTCATTGGATGTGTGTTCTTTTTAGAAACCACATATGGATCCACCAGTGTCATTGCATGTGTGTTATTGTAATGACAAACCCCATATGGATCCACCAGTGTCATTGCATGTGTGTTCTTGTAATGACAAACCACATACGGATCCACCAGTGTCACTGCATGTGTGTTCTTTCCACAAACCACATATGGATCCACCAGTGTCATTGCATGTGTGTTCTTGTAATGACAAACCACATATGCATCCACCAGTGTCATTGCATGTGTGTTCTTGTAATGACAAACCACATATGGATCAACCAATGTCATTGCAGGTGTGTTCTTTTCATTAACCACATATGCATCCACCAGATGCATTGCATGTGTGTTCTTTCCACAAACCACATATGGATCCACTAGTGTCATTGCATGTGTGTTCTTGTAATGAAAAACCACATATGGATCCACCAGTGTCATTGCATGTGTGTTCTTTCCACAAACCACATATGGATCAACCAATGTCATTGCATGTATGTTCTTTCCACAAACCACACATGGATCCACCAGAGTCATTACATGTGTGTTCTTTCCACCTATGTCATTGCATGTGTTTTCTTTGCACAACCCACATATGGATCAACCAATGTCATTGCATGTGTGTTCTTTCCACAAACCACAAAATGGATCCACTAGTGTCATTGCATGTGTGTTCTTATAATGACAAACCACACATGGATCCACGACCAACATATGGATCCACCAGACTCATTGGATGTTTGTTCTTTACACAAACCACATATGGATCCACTAGAGTCATTGCATGTATGTTATTTCCACAAACCACATATGGATCGACCATAGTCATTGCATGTGTGTTCTTTACACAACCCACATATGGATCCACCAGAGTAATTGCATGTTTATTCTTTTCACAAACCACATATGGATCCACTAGAGTCATTGCATGTATGTTCTTTCCACCAAGCACATATGGATCCACTAGAGTCATTGCATGTGTGTTCTTCTCACAAATCACATATGGATCCACAAGAGTCATTGCATGTGTGTCCTTTTTGATGAACCACATATGGATCCACCAGTTTCATTGCATGTGTGTTCTTCTAATGACAAACCACATATGGATCCACTAGTGTTATTGCATGTGTGTTCTTTCCACAAACCACATATGGATCCACCAGTGTCATTGCATGTGTTTTCTTGTAATGACAAACCACATATGGATCCACCAGTGTCATTGCATGTGGGTTCTTGTAATGAGAAACCACATATGGATCAACCAATGTCATTGCACGTGTGTTCTTTTCATTAACCACATATGGATCCACCAGATTCATTGCATGTGTGTTCTTTCCACAAACCACATATGGATCCACCAGTGTCATTGCATGTGTGTTCTTGTAATGAAAAACCACATATGGATCCACTAGTGTCATTGCATGTGTGTTCTTTCCACAAACCACATATGGATCAACCAATGTCATTGCATGTATGTTCTTTCGACAAACCACACATGGATCCACCAGAGTCATTACATGTGGTTCTTCTCACAAACCACATGGATCCACCAATGTCATTGCATGTGTTTTGTTTCCACAACCCATATATGGATCAACCAATGTCATTGCATGTGTGTTCTTTCCACAAACCACAAATGGATCCACTAGTGTCATTGCATGTGTGTTCTTGTAATGACAAACCACACATGGATCCACCAGAGTCAATGCATGTGTGTTGTTTCCACAACCCACATATGGATCCACTAGAGTCATTGTATGTTTGTTCTTTTCACAAACCACATATGTATCCACTAGAGTCATTGCATGTATCTTCTTTCCACAAACCACATATGGATCCACCAGAATCATTGCATGTGTGTTCTTATCACAAATCATATATGGATCCACCAGATTCATTGCATGTTTGTTCTTTTCATGAACCACATATGGATCCACCAGTGTCATTGCATGTGTGTTCTTTTAATAAACCACATCTAGAGTCATTGCATGTCTGTTCTTTTCAAAAACAACATATGGATCCACTAGAGTCATTGGATGTGTGTTCTTTTCAGAAACCACATATGGATCCACCAGTGTCATTGAAATTTGTGTTCTTTTCACAAACCACATGGATCCACCAATGTCATTGCATGTGTGTTCTTGTAATGACAAACCACATATGGATCCACCGGTGTCATTGCATGTGTGTTCTTTTCAGAAACCACATATGGATCCACCAGTGTCATTGAAATGTATGTTCTTCTCACAAACCACATATGTATCCACCAGAGTCATTGCATGTGTGTTCTTGTAATGAAACACATATGGATCCACCAATGCCATTGCATGTGTGTTCTTTTCATGAACCACATATGGATCCACCAGAGTCATTGCATGCGTGTTCTTGTAATGAACGACATATGGATCCACCAGTGTGATTGCATGTGTGTTCTTGTAATGACAAACCACATATGGATCCACCAGTTTCATTGCATGTGTGTTCTTTCCACAAACCACATATGGATCAATCAATGTCATTGCATGTTTGTTCTTGTAATGACAAACCACACATTGATCCACCAAAGTCATTGCATGTGTATTTTTCTCACAAACCACATGGATCCACCAATGTCATTGCATGTGTGTTCTTGTAATGACAAATCACATATGGATCCACAAGTCTCATTGCATGTGTGTTCTTTCCACAAACCACATATGGATCCACCAGTGTAATTGCATGTGTGTTTTTGTAATGACAAACCACATATGGATCCACCAGTGTCATTGCATGTGTGTTCTTGTAATGAAAAACCACATATGGATCAACCAATGTCATTGCATGTGTGTTCTTTTAATGAACCACATATGGATCCACCAGAGTCATTGCATGTGTGTTCTTTCCAAAACCACATATGGATACACCAGTGTCATTGCATGTGTATTCGTGTACTGAAAAACAACATATGGATCCACCAGTGTCATTGCATGTGTGTTCTTTCCACAAACCACATATGGATCAACCAATGTCATTGCATGTATGTTCTTTCCACAAACCACACATGGATCCACCAGAGTCAGTGCATGTGTGTTCTTCTCACAAACCACATGGATCCACCAATGTCATTGCGTGTGTGTTCTTTCCACAACCCACATATGGATCAACCAATGTCATTGCATGTGTGTTCTTTTCATTAACCACATATGCATCCACCAGATTCATTGCATGTGAGTTCTTTCCACAAACCACATATGGATCCACCAATGTCATTGCATGTGTGTTCTTGTAATGACAAAGCACACATGGATCCACCAGAGTCATTGCATGTGTGTTCTTTCCACAACCCACATATGGATCCACTAGAGTCATTGCATGTTTGTTCTTTTCAGAAACCACATATGTATCCACTAGAGTCATTGCATGTATGTTCTTTCCTCAAACCACATATGGATCCACCAGAGTCATTGCATGTGTGTTCTTCTCACAAATCACATATGGATCCACCAGAGTCATTGCATGTGTGTTCTTTTCATGAACCAGATATGGATCCACCAGGGTCATTGCATGTGTGTTATTTTAATAAACCACATCTAGAGTCATTGCATGTCTGTTCTTTTCATTAACCACAGCTAGAGACATTGCATGTCTGTTCTTTTCACAACCACATATGGATCCACCAAAGTCATTGGATGTGTCACTACTAGGAAACAGCTCTTCTGTGGCGCACGGATTTCCATCTTCTGTGGCAGATATTCCTGTCGCCACTGTTACCCCGCCACTGATATCTGCTTCTTGTGGCGCATATAGAAATGCGCCGCGCATTCCTCCATATGCGCCACAGGAAGTAGTTCAGTGGCGCATACAATCCAATGCGCCATAGAGTCTATATGCGCCACAGACATATTTTCTATATGCGCCACTGAGTATATTACATGTATTCAAAATAAAATACATTCCTGGTGTATAATCAGGTATTTATACAGGATTTATACAGTATTTATCCAGATCAGTATAAACAGTACATTGCACATGTAGTAGATGAAAACCAACATATAATACAAACACAAGTATAATGTCATCACACTTAGAGCCCGATCGAGATACATATATAGTGTCAAGTGCCGAATTTTTACACAAGCGCCAAATATAAAGTTCATATCATCTCCCATTACAAATATGAAGTGGCCACCGCCGCCTACACTAGGATCAAATAGAATACAGCTGTGATAATGGTGAGCAAGAGCATTAACCCGACCAATATCTTCATCCGGTTCTTCTTCCACAAGTGGTTCCTCCACTTGGCTACCGCCTCCTCTCTAGTCGCGTATCCTCTGTAGATGTTGCCGCTGAACTTGTTCACTTGTTTGTGATAATCCTCCCACTCCTCGTAGACTCCTGGAACCCTACCCATGTACACCACATACCACCTCGTCGCCATCTCTATAGACAAAAAAGCATATTAGTAAAAATACAACGAAAATAATTAATAAAAGGTTCACAGAATTTAAAACAAATGATCCATAAACCTAAAAGATAGATCATCATAGAAGCAATAAGTTAAAAGACAACACGACCACAAGGTAGTTTAAGTCTAACAACAATGACCATTTCGACCACGAGATAGTAAAGTTTATGACGCACACACTAATACAGCAGGCATCCATCAAGAATATACACACACTGGATCATGCTAGAGGCACACATCGATCATGATGAAGACTTCCTCTTCTCGCTCGGCTTCGGGAACGGTAGATAACCTTCTTTCGTCATCCACGTCCTTGTGTCACCCTGCTTACGAAGGCGTTCTTCGATCTCCCTCTTACTCAACCCTCTGGCTTGTTGTAGGGCACCCCCCTTGTATTGACATCTTCAATGATGATTTGCGAAAACTTCATCTAAATGTGATGGAAGTCTTCTCTAAGATCAGCATCGTTGATTCGCGCCAAAGTTTCGGCCCATCCTCAGAGACTAGATGGCAGCGTTAGGTTCTGGCAATCCCGAACATAGCCTTTTAAGGTGATGGAGGACGTAGAAGGCCTCCTTGGCACCAGTAGTCGACTGCTTGACGCAGGGGAACTCGAGAACGTGCTTGAACACGTGTTTGCCATCCTTGATACATTCCCCCTTTCTACGAAGGTGCATCCCTTCTTGGTGTAGCCCTCGAGAGCCTCATTGAGAACACCCCTTATTCTGGTGTAGTCTTTCTTCTTCGTCAAACTCCCCGAGTCGAAATACATGGCTAGCGAATACGTCGGGGCAAGGACGATGAGTGTGCAGTATTTGTCTCTGCGCAACATAATTGGAACGGAATGTTGGAAAAAGAGCAAAGGAAGAAATCTATAAGAAATGCATAAGTTACGTTGGCGATGAGCGAGTGTGTGTACTTACTCGGGAAAGAAAGGCAAAAGAAGTATGTCCTTCCTCTTGTTGTCCACCATGAACTTCTCGAGGTATGCCATCGCCTTGGTCCGTGTCTCCGATCCTTCGACCAACTAGCTGTCCCGCATGTAGTAGGGATCCACTATCGCGATTTCCGGGGTACTCTCTCTCTTGATCTTGATCGCCAAATTGATCACGTATAGGGGGACAAAGTTATAGTCCAGCCGTTTCGTGAGAAACAGCTTGAATATGTCCTTGAACGCTATGAAGAATATATCCACGGGGGGTTCATCGACGAAGCCCACTTCCAATGGCACCTTGGCCATGAAAACCGGGTAATTTGGATCTTCGTCTTTAAGAAGGAGGCCCTCTAGTGTCTTGACACCCTCGTGCAAAGTTAACATGGATCTAACCGCAATGTGGATCGTATCCGGAGTCAATATCGGATCACCAGCTACATGCACTCGGGGCATGCCATATTGTGTGGATGGTACGCCGACGGCGTCCTGACCCCGGATCCTCTCGGAAGAGGCTGGCTCACACCCTTCTTATTATTATTGCCTCTCTTCATGTAGTGCTTCTTCTTCACAACAGTGTCATCCACTGCCATCTGCTCATCAGCCGCCTTTCGGAGTGTGTTGGGGCTGAAAACCAATCCCGGTTTCTCTTGTGGTGGATCGGCGGCCGGAGGTGTCCCTTGAGAAAGACCATGGAAAACCAGGCGTTGCGTGCATGTATTGGGCCGACCAGCTTGATGGTCGTCACTAGCTGTGAAGGGTTCTTCATCCACAGAAGGCATATACAATCCTTTGGTGGCGCCGGTGTTGATGAAGTCGTCAATGTTGACCAATTAATCATCATCTTCATGGGTGCTATCATGTGGTGGTGGTAGCGGGGGCGACGACGGTTGCGACACAACGTCTTTGCCATGTGGCGGTGCACACGCTGCCAAGAGTTGCTGGTGACGGCTGGTGGTGACGATGGCGGCTGCTGGCTTCCGAGGTGGTGGCCGGGCGATCGGTCGAGAGGTGGCACCGATGCTCCCCTCCGCAAGACGAATCTGGGTCTTCGACCATGTCAAGGGCCAGTTGTAGCATTCTCCAAGGGTATTGTGTTTGTCGGATCCCTGAGGTTGAAAGGGGGGTCCATGTCGTCGCACCCTAGCAAGACCCGAGCCAACCTGACCCTCATCACGTCATCATCCATTGGATTGTTGTGCATCATGTGGCTCGCCGGTTGTATGAGAGTGCCCTTGGCAACATCCTTCAACTCACCGCCGACATCTTTAAGCAGGAGTACGCAAGAAGTGTCCTGAGGCAAAACCATGTTATTGGGCGTCATGAGATGGCAACAGTCATGCATCAAAGGCATAAAGGAGATGACGTGCACTAACTAATTAGTTACCGTGGTGATGGCGTGGATCTCGGCTAATGTAGAGACACGGCCGATGCCGGCAGCCGGCCTATCATCATCTGCAATCTCCCGCTCGGGTGCCTCACGAAGCACCACCGCCGTCGGCTGCGCCTTATTGCTATCTTTGGCGGGAGGGGGCGTCGGTGTGACCAAAACGAGCGGCTGCGTCCCGATGTTGACGGCCAGCGGGGTCACCAGGTCTAGCGACATGGTAACATTGATGCCCGAGTTGCTGCCGCTTAAGCTGGGCAGATGTATCGGCCCCTGTCGACCTCCCGCATTCCAAGCAGTAAGCCCCTCGAAAAACTCAGGGGGGATCATCGAGCGGAGCTTCTCTTCCACTAACTTGTCCACCGTTTTCTCGTCCACCGCCTTCTCCTCCAGTGTCTGCACCTTCATCTTCAGCTCTTCAACAGTGGCTTTATCATGGTTCTTCATCTCCCTTCTTTTCTTGGTGTCCTCTTTGTAGTACTCCTTGAACTTCATGCTCGTACCAAAGCCGGACACACGACCAGTTGAGGACGGTGGCAACCCCTTGTCCCTCTTCTTGTAAGCATTGGTCACCCTGTTGAAAACCGTGTCCCACGGCTCCGTCGAATCCTAGGACGACTATGTGGCAGTAGCGTTCAGTTCATCCTCCTGCAGAGACAAGGAAAGGTGAACCCATTTAGATTCTTGGATTCATTATTTTAATTAGAACGCAATAGACTTGAGATCGGCGATAAATTCCTTACCAGCTTCTTGAAGTCCTTCACCTCCGGATCATCGGTGATGAACTCTCCTGTTTCCTTGTCTAGGTAGTCGCATGCCTGAACAAATTGCCTAAGCTGCAAGTCCGTGATTTTAAGCCAAGGGTTGTCTTTACCAAGGCGTTCAAGCTCGGCATCCTCCTTGTCCCAAATGGCCTGTTTCCCCCTGTAACCGCCGCTTCCAAGGTGGTGGTTACCTATGTTCTGTTCTCGCATACTCCTTCCCCATTTAGTCCATTTTATAGCGTCAGCGGTAGCTATATCCGCCTTGAATATCTTAAACTCCTCTTCGTCGAGCATCGGATTTTTCTTACTAATAATCTCCCAGCTTTCACCTTTGTCAATGTTAGTCTTCACCCGGGTTTTCCAGCTGCTCAAGGCGTTGCTCATCTTTGTGAGGGCTAGTTTATTCACCAGGTTCTTTCTCTCGAGGTTTCTAAACCGCTCTGGGAATCTGTATCGCTTGTGAAGCTTCTTAAGGAGGTTATCGACCAAAGCTGCATTGTCAGCATGTCTGATGTAATTCGTGTTGATCGACATGCTTTCCCGGACGATGCACCCGAGTTGTAGGCCGTACCCTTTAGCAATCGCCTCTCGCGTAATGGGTAGGCCACTTTCTGTGACCTCAGTGAAATCATCGCAAACGGTGGAGAGCACTGGCACCTTCCGCTCCTTCTGTTCCTTCTTCTTCTTCTTCTTCTGAGAAGCGGCCGGGTTGCCGCTATCGCCATCCGTGCGCTCGCCGCCATCGGTGTGGGCGCCGCCATCGGTGGTGTCATCCTCTTCGCCGCCGCCTTCACTAGTTCCATCGTAGTCGTCTTCGTCCCCCTCGTAATCAGGATCTCCTCCCTCATTGGCCCCAGCAGCTCTGGCGACGGTCGCCTCCTCCTTCGATGGTGGTGTCATCCTCATCGCCTCCTCCTCCTCCTCCTCCTCCTATTGGGACCCCCGCCAGAATGACTGGTTGGCATGTCTAACTTGTAATTCGATGCTGATCATGTGCTTAGAAGGGCCGGCCTTGTTGTTGCCCGACATGTTTACACTACTCTATTAAAAAGAGGCAAAAAGTTAGCAAAAATCTCGGCCGAAAAATTCGGAATGGTGATGTGACGTCGCTTGCAGGAAATCAACACGTATCAGGAAGACGTCTACATTGATTGAAAGAAAATGCTCCTACCTACCCAAAAACTAAAGGGAGGGAAATAAAAATGCATGAAAGTCATAGAGTAGCACAGAGCAAAAGCCAAAGCCGAATGTGTTGCAGGCATATGAGGCGACACCTAGGCCGAAGGTTCAATTCTATCTATGCTTGCAATTGGTTCGACCTTCACGACGTGGGACACAGAAGGTATAACCGGCGCGTGTGCTCACCTCGCGCGCGTCATCCAAGAGAGGAAAGAGAAGAAGAGTCGGTGTCCAACTGTCTCGTGGCAACGGGACCCTTTCCAGCGAGTGACGACCGATGGATCGAGCCGTGCTCTTTTTTGGCGCACGTTGGAATCGTTCTCGCTGCAGATCGAAAACGTTCAAATACACATACCCTGAGTGAGGTTTTCAGTAAAAAATAATTAGTGGATAAATTGTACATTTTTGAGAAAAGCAGTGCTTTGATGTTCTCAAATGTTTAAAGCCTTTTACCAAGCATTAGGAGTAGCACAAATCTGCACGCACATAATGATAGATGTAATTGAACAACTGAAATCAAAAGCATAGGACTCATCAGCGAGTCAACCACCACAAAATCAAAAGCATAGAACAACTGAACAAAGTGCGCATAGCTAGAACTCATCAGCCTGTCAACCACCACAAAAAACAAAAATACAACCTCTATTTTTTCCAGTTTTATACGATTCATATAGTAGTAAAACGTAGTTCTACTGCTAGCAGATCACGTAACACCATAGAGCACTTGCTGGTTCAGAGGGGGGTGGGGGTGGGAGGGGGACGAACCGTGTGAGAACTTGCTGCGGTGGTTGACGACGACGAGGGTGGCAGGCTCCGGCGCGACGGCTCCTCCTCCGGCGGCTCCTACTCCACGGGCTGCAGGGCGGCTCCTCCTCCGGCGGCTCCTCCTCCACGGGTTTGTCGGGCGGCTCCTCCTCCACTGGTTCACCGGGCGGCTAGTCCTCCTCCACGGGCGGCTCCTCCACCGGCGCGGCGGTGGCTAGGGCTCCGACGACGCGGGTTTGCACGCGGGCGACAGAGAATTTTGGCTAAGTGTTGTGGATCGAGAAGAGAAAGGGGGATTAGAGGGAGAGGCCGAATCGTCTATTTGGCTAAGTGTGAAAGTTCTGTGGCGCATTACCACAGAATGCGCCACAGAAGTTGGAACTTCTGTGGCGCATTCTGTGGGAATGCGCCACAGAACTTTTGGACATAGTACAAAAAAGCGTGGCGTCGTTGTATGACAAGATCTGATACTTGTCCTAGTGGTCTTGCTCGCTTGCTCTCACCTGGGGCAGCCATGTTTGAATCCTGGCTATCTCACACTTTTTTTTTCCTTTTTTAAAAATACTTTTAATTACATACATATGCATATTTATTCAAAAAAACAAGAACATATACATATATGCATATTTATTCACATATGCATATTTATTTAAAAAAGCAAGAACATATACATATATGCATATTTATTAAAAAAAAGCAAGAACACATATGCATATTTATTCAAACATATATATATATGTGTGTTTGGTTGTCACACACAAATGTGAATTTGTATACCCACACGAATATCACATTATATGTTTTAGTCTCTAAATAATACCCACACTAATATCACATTATACCCACACGAATTAATACACAAAAATGTCACACAATTGCTATTGTCTCTTCACAATCTTCTTGCCCTTTTTCGTCGCGGTTGAATACTTTAGCCCGTGCACTTTGAGATTTCTTCTTGTGAATGGACAACCTTTAGTAGGCAGTGTGGTCTTCTTTCTTACTTTAGTAGTAGTAGGTATGTCGAAGTACGTGTCGAATTCCTCTTCGATCTTCGGGTCACCGTTTTTGTCGAAGTTTTGCTTGTTGGCGGCTCCTTCCATTCCGACGATGCTCCTCTTGCCCCTCCTAACTACAACACGGTTGGGCTTTGACAGGTCGGTAATAAAAAAGCATTGATCAACTTGGCTAGCGAGTACCCAAAGCTCATTTTTTGCGGAGGCGTTCTTCGTCGATTTGGCATCTGGTATAACCATTGTGGTGAAATACCGGCCTTCTTTTTGCACGTTCTTGGCCCATCTAACACGGAACATCGGTACGATCTCTCCATAGTAGTCGAGCTCCCATATCTCCTCGATCCTTCCGTAGAATCTTTCCATCATAGTAGTCTCGTCATCAGCAAAGGATAACATAGTTACTCCTGAGTTTTCATATTCGCTATTCCTGTCCTTTTCCTCAGTGTAGAATCTGTAACCATTTATGTCGTATGACTGATAGGTCCTTAGGTTGTGCGCTGGGCCCTACGACAAGGAGAATATGAGTTTTTGATCTTCCATAGAAGGCGTATGTGGGGGATTGTCCAGTTGCCTTTTCTTGAACCAACCCGTGAAGCTGGAGTTGTGCTCTCTGGTTACATCTCCCTTCTTCCTCGGCCGGCCCTGGTCGACATACTCCTGCTCGATTAAGCTTATGTGCTCTTCGACCCAAGGGTCGACCACTTCAATGTTTTGTAGCGCGACTCGGTGTGCCCTTTCAAAATCAGTGCATCGACCATCAATGCCGACATGCAGTGAGCAGGAGCCCTCGCGGTGACCATATCCACTGAGCCTGCCGAGGTGCTTCTTTGTGGGCATTCCAACATCCTCGTTCTCGGTGGTTAGATAATTCTGGCAGAAGGAGGTGCACTCGTAGATCAGAAAGCCCTTGGCTATGCTTCCATCTAGACGAGACCTATTGCGAACGAATCCTTTGATGACACCATTTAGCCTTTCAAGCAACATCATGTTGTGCAGGAATGTCGGCCCGAGCTGGATGATGTCGTCCACGACATGTACAAGCAGATGCACCATGATGTCGAAGAATGCGGGCCGGAAGTAAATCTCAAGCTCGCATAGTATCATCACAATCTCTTCCTGTAGCCTGTCGAGCTGCTTCACACCGATCGACTTCCTAGATATGACGTCGAAAGAGTTACAGAGGCCAAACAACGTCTCACGGACATGCTCGTCCATTATCCCACTGTTCGCAACGGGGAGTATCTGCGTCATCAGCATGTGATAGTCGTGAGACTTCATACCACTGAACCTCTTCTTCACCATGTCCAGATATCTGCTTATCTTCCCCGAGTAACCGTGAGGAACTTTCACTCCTAAGAGGCACCTGAAAAACTGCTCAAGGTCCTCCAGACTCAGAGTGAAGCAAGCAGCGCGAAGAACCACCTCATTCTTCTTAACTCTTTTGTGGCGACCTTGAGTCCCTTCCGTCTGATCATCATCATCATCATCACTATCAGGGTACTGAAGATCTTTCTTGATGCCAAGCAATTTAAGGTCCTTTCTTGCTTTCGGCCCATCCTTGGTCCTCTCCGGCATGTTCAGTAGAGTGCCAAGCAGACTCTCGGTAACGTTCTTCGTGATGTGCATTACATCGAGGCTATGGGGAGTGTGAAGGACCTTCAAATATGGTAGGTCCCAAAAAATATACCTTGCTTTCCATACACCCAGCAGCAGCTTTGTCCTCGGTCGTTTTTTCCAAGCGCAGGGTAATCTACCCAATTATTCAAAAGCTCCTCGATTTCTTCGCCGCTCCTCGGATGCGAGGCTCTTTCGAGCTCGTCCTTACCATTGAACAGGTCACCATGTTTTCTCCACGGGTGATCCATGCGGAGCCACTTTCGAGTACCTTGGAACATGGTTTTCGACGACCCGGGATCCCTTGGTAGCTGGAGATGCGGTGTCTCATCCATGCACTTGACGCATGCATTGTGTCCGTGGTTCACCTGGGCCGATACATATGCATAACCAGGATAGTCCTGCACGGTCGCGAGCAACGCGGCTCTCAGATGGAAATATTCTTTAGTGTAGGCGTCCCACGTATGGGCCGGTGTCTCCCACAAGCTGGCTAACTCCTCTCTCAATAGCCCGAGATATAGATGCATATCGATACCTGGTTGTTTCGGCCCCTGAAAAAGAATGCTCATGTGTACATACCTTTGCTTCGTGCATAGCCATGGGGGAGGTTGTACGACCATACAAACACGGGCCAGGTGCTATGCGTGCTACTCTGGTTTCCAAAAGTATTGAGTCCATCGGTGCTCATACCCAGCTTGATGTTGCTTGCATCGCCCCCGAACTCTTCGAACTTGATGTCTAATGCATTCCACTGGCTAGCGTCTGAATGATGTGTCAGGATCTTGCCCTTCTCTAGATCATCTTCGGGTTTCTCTCTTTCCGCGTGCCATTGCATGATCTTTGCTTCCTTAGGATCTACGAAATATCGCTGCAGACGGGGGGGGGGGGGTGATAGGAAAGTACCATACCACTTTTCGAGGAACTTTCTTGTTCCCTCTCTTGTACCGTCCTTGGCCACACACCGGACATGTGGTTCTATCCGCGTACTCGTTTCGATAAAATGCGCAATCATTGATGCATGCATGGTATTTAATGTGTGGTAGGTCGAGAGGGCACATGATTTTCTTGGCCTCCTCGATACTTGTTGGCAATGTGTTCCCCTTAGGAAGTCGGTCATGCCAGTATTCCATGTTCGCGTTGAAGCTCACATCGGTCCATTTGTGTTTGGCCTTCATCTCTAGAGCCTTGAGTGTTACACTCAAACGTGTATCCTCGGGGCGACACCCAGGATACAATGGAGTCATCCCATCTACCTCAATTTGGGCCAGCTTGGCTTTCTCTCTGGCTGCAGCTTTGTTGTTGCTCGTCTCCTTGAGGAGCAGTTCTTGAACATGAGGGTCCTGCAAGACCGAAGTTAGCAGCGTCTGTGTGTTCATGTCTTCTCCTTCTTCATGATGATCATGCCCGTCGCCATCTCCTTCTCCATGCTGATCATGCCTATCGACATCTCCTTCGTCATGATGATCATGCCCGCTGGCATCTCCTTCATCATGATGATAATGCCCGGTAGACTCTTCGTCTTCTCACCTGCCCACGTCTTTGTGACCACCACCATGTCCTGCTGGCGCCTCATTGAGGTTGCGCATGAAACCGCGCCTGAGCAGGTGACCCTCCAATTGTCCAGATTCAGGATCGATCCAGCGCTGCAGTTTGCATGTTCGACATGGACATCTTATCATGGTCTTGTTGTTCAGAATCATGTCCTCCTTCGCTTCTTTCTTGTACCTAGCAATTCGACCTTCGCTCATCGTGAGGACCATGGTTGCCTGAGCGGTCAAAACAGAGAGTATAGGTGAGAACCACACCATATGAACACACACATGCATGAATGCTAGCTGGAAAAAAATTCGGCATGACCTTTCCTAAAATTAGGACATATGGGTAGTGCAAAAATTTGCCGTAATGGAAATGAATCAACATTTCGGCAAACATCCATGCAACCACACCGGCCAGGACAACAACAAGCAAGAAACAAAAAACTTCCTCCCATTGCAAACATTCATGCACCACACAAGCATCGTCTCGCCATGGATCGCGCGCACACACACACACACCGCCCGCGCGACAAGCTTCACCTACATGTTCATGGCCAAGTACTCACCTAGTAGACACAATAATAGCTAGACGAGACCGCGCGATGAGAGAGTGTAGACAAATAGATCTACAAGTTGGTGGAGAGGAAGTTAGTAAACAAATAGAGATGTGAGAGAAAAGTCAGGACTTTTAGATCTACAAGTTGGAGGAAATCTTCCACTTACCAATCTATGGACTAAAGTAGGTTTAGTTACAAGAAAATGGAGAAACTATGGGAAAAATGGTGTGTGAGGGAGGAGGAAGATGAGTTGGGAGGAGGTAGAAAGGAAGAGATGTGAAATGGGTAGTGGTGGATAGATAAGGTGGGAGCTTTTGTCACCTTTTTAACATGGATCTGGCCGCCCTCATCTATGGCGCATATGGAGGAAATGCGCCACAGATGCTGAATCTTATGTGGCGCATAAGTCCATATGCGCCACAGAAGTGGGTGAATTAGATTCCCTATGGTGGGGCCCTCCTCCATGTTCTCTGCCGCATGTGGGGATATGCGCCACAGAAGTGAAACATATCTGTGGCGCATATCCGCAAATGCGCCATAGATCGAGGGTGAATTAGATTCCGTTGTGGGGCCCTCTTCCATGTTCTGTGGCGCATAATAAAATATGCGCCACAGAAGTTATTATGCGCCACAGAAGAGGCAACTTCTGTGGCGCATATCTCGTTATGCGCAACAAAACTTGGATCAACCCACCTCGGCTGGCAGGTCCCACCAATCTTCTGTGGCGCATATTTTAGAGAATGTGCCACAGAACTTCCAGGTTTCTGTGGCGCATATTTTCTAGTGCGCCACTGATATATATATCTGTGGCGCATGGTATTACATATGCGCCACTGAATATCTTGTCTATCTATAGGCTGTTTCCTACTAGTGTGTGTTCTTTTCACAAACCACATATGGATCCACCAGTGTCATTGAAATGTGTGTTCTTTTTACAAACCACATATGGATCCACCAGAGTCATTGCATGTGTGTTCTTGTAATGAACCACATATGGATCCACCAATGCCATTGCATGTGTGTTATTTTCATGAACCACATATGGATCCACCAGAGTCATTGCATGTGTGTTCTTGTAATGAACCACATATGGATCCACCAGTGTCATTGCATGTGTGTTCTTGTAATGATAAACTACATATGGATCCACCAGTGTCATTGCATATGTGTTCTATCCACAAATGACATATGGATCAACCTATGTCATTGCATGTATGTTCTTTCCACAAACCACACATGGATCCACCAGAGTCATTGCATGTATGTTCTTTTCATTAACCACAGTTAGTCATTGCATGTCTGTTCTTTTCACGAACCACATGGATCCACCAGAGTCATTGCATGTGTGGTCTTTTCATTAACCACAGCTAGAGTCATTGCATGTGTGATCTTTCCACAAACCACATATGGATCCACCAGTGTCATTGCATGTGTGTTCTTTCCACAAACCACATATGGATCAACCAATGTCATTGCATGTATGTTCTTTCCAGAAACCACACATGGATCCTGATACGGATCAAGCCGATGATCCTATGGTTTGTCCCGATCTTTCACAGCGAGTCAACCCGGATGGTAATCTTCCAATAACGCGATGAACGTCACCTGAAGAAGAGGAATCAATCCAGCAAGTATCGTGATGAAGATCACCATGCCTCAAACCTGAGCACGACAATCCTTAATGAACACAAGAACCTCCGTAGCAATAATAATCTGATAACGGTATCGCCGTCCCTGGAGGGATGATAGACGGTGGAGCACAATATAGTTTGTAGACTAAACAACTGTACCACCTAAACCCTAGGTGGTTGACTCCTTTATATAGGAGGCCTGCAACTAGTCGGTTGGATAGACCCAAACCGAACACACAAACGTACTCGAACCTAACATGGACTCGGACTCAATAACATAGCAACAATATTTGACACAACCTTAGACTTATCATTACATATCGTAGGTCATCCTGGCATGCTAATCATCAATGGGATGCGCCCCGCATCACCTAGCTTGGTGGAGTCCTGAAATTAGGCTTCACCTCCTCCTTCATGCCCATATCAGATCCACCAGAGTCATTGCATGTGTGTTCTTCTCACAAACCACATGGATCCACCATTGTCATTGCATGTGTGTTTTTTCCACAACCCACATATGGATCAACCAATGTTATTGCATGTGTGTTCTTTCCACAAACCACATATGGATCCACCAGTGTCATTGAATGTGTGTTCTTGTAATGACAAACCACACATGGATCCACCAGAGTCATTGCACGTGTGTTCTTTCCACAACCCACATATGGATCCACCAGAGTCATTGCATATTTGTTCTTTTCACAAACTACATATGGATCCAATAGAGTCATTGCATGTATGTTCTTTCCACAAACCACATATGGATCCACCAGAGTCATTGCATGTGTGTTCTTCTCACAAATCACATATGGATCCACCAGAGTCATTGCATGTGTGTTCTTTTCATGGACCACATATGAATCCACCAGTGTCATTGCAGGTGTGTTCTTTTAATAAACCACATCTAGAGTCATTGCATGTCTGTTCTTTTCAAAAACCATAGCTAGAGTCATTGCATGTCTGTTCTTTTCACAAAACACATATGGATCCACCAGAGTCATTGGATGTGTGTTCTTTTCACAAACCAAATATGGATCCACCAGTGTCATTGGATGTGTGTTGTTTTCACATACCACATGGATCCACCAATGTCATTGCATGTGTGTTCTTGTAATGGCAAACCACATATGGATAAACCAATGCCATTGAAATGTGTGTTCTTTTTATGAACCACATGTGGATCCACCAGAGTCATTGCATGTGTGTTCTTGAATTGAACCAAATATGGATCCACCAGAGTCATTGCATGTGTGTTCTTGTAATGAACCACATATGGATCCACCAGTGTCATTGCATGTGTGTTCTTGTAGTGACAAACCACATATGGATCCACTAGTGTCATTTGATGTGTGTTCATTCCACAAACCACATATGGATCAACCAATGTCATTGTATGTATGTTCCTGTAATGACAAACCACACATGGATCCACCAGAGTCATTGCATGTGTGTTCTTCTCATTAACCACAACTAGAGTCATTGTATATCTGTTCTTTTCACAAACCACATGAATCTACCAGAGTAATTGCATGTGTGTTCTTTTCATTAACCACGGCTAGAGTCATTGCATGTGTGTTCTTGTAATGAACCACATACGGATCTACTAGTGTCAGTGCATGTGTGTTCTTGTAATGACAAACCACATATGGATCCACCAGTGTCATTTCATGTGTGTTCTTTCCACAAACCACATATGGATCAACCAATGCCATCGCATGTATGTTCTTTCCACAAACCACAAATAGATCCACTAGAGTCATTGCATGTGTGTTCTTCTCACAAACCACATGGATCCACCAATGTCATTACATGTGTGTTCTTTCCAGAAACCACATATGGGTCCACTAGTGCCATTGGATGTGTGTTCTTGTAATGACAAACCACACATGGATCCACTAGAGTCATTGCATGTGTGTTCTTTCCATAACCCACATATGGATCCACTAGAGTCATTGCATGTTTGTTCTTTTCAAAACCACATATGGATCCACTAGAGATATTGCATGTGAGTTATTATCCAAAATCACATATGGATGCACCATAGTCATATCATATGTGTTTTTTTCATGAACCACATATGGATCCACCAGTGTCATTGCTTGTGTGTTCTTGTAATGACAAACCACATATGGATCCACCAGTGTCATTGCATGTGTGTTCTTTCCACAAACCACATATGGATCCACTAGTGTCATTGCATGTGTGTTCTTGTAATGACAAACCACATATGGATCCACTAGTAGCGTTGCATGTGTGTTCTTGTAATGACAAACCACATATGGATCAACCAATGTCATTGCATGTGCGTTCTTTTCATGAACCACATATGGATCCACCAGAGTCATTGCATGTGTGTTCTTTCCACAAACCACATATGGATCCACCAGTGTTATTGCATGTGTGTTCTTGTAATGACAAACCACATATGGATCCACCCGTGTCATTGCTTGTGTGTTCTTTGCACAAACCACATATGGATCAACCAATGTCATTGCATGTATGTTCTTTCCACAAACCGCACATGGATCTACCAGAGTCATTGCATGTGTGTTCTTCTCACAAACCATATGGATCCACCAATGTCATTGCATGTGTGTTCTTTCCATAACCCACATATGGATCAACCAATGTCATTGCATGTGTGTTCTTTCCACAAACCACATATGGATCCACCAGTGTCATTGCATGTGTGTTCTTGTAATGACAAACCACACATGGATCCACCAGAGTCATTGCATGTGTGTTCTTTCCACAACCCACATATGGATCCACCAGAGTCATTGGATGTTTTTTCTTTTCACAAACCACATATGGATCTAATAGAGTCATTGCATGTATGTTATTTCCACAAACCACATCTGGATTCACCAGAGTCATTGCATGTCATGGTGGTGTCACGGCAGGTGCCATTGATAGGCTAAAGGTGGGGACTAATATGCGCTAGGGGAATCCAGGCAGGGATAGTAGAGTGATTCTCTACACGGAAGTTTGTATTGCTTGATATCTCCAAGATTACAAGTGCTCCTTGAGATGTATTGGCGAGAGGAGGAAGAAGGTGCTCTCTTACTCTAGCCTTCTAACTTGCCCTAGAACCCTAGATCTACTAGTGCTCAACCAACTAGAATTCTGCCAACCCCCTCCACCAGAACCCTAACCCCCCTTATATAGAGGTGGTTCGGTCCTGGCCTAGGGCATACGTGGAGGCATATTCCTAAGAATATGCCCCCTCCCAAAGTAGTAACCCGACAGGGGCGCTTTTCCCCCGCGTCACAGTTCCTTTAGCGACGTCAGCCGACGTGAGCGTCGTCATCCTTATCGGCCACGATCCGGTGGTCCTGCCCTTGCTTTATTCGCTCATCTAGTACGTACCGGACCTTCTTTTTTGACCAGAGAGATTCCTTCCTTCTCCTAGAAGCCAAGCGAGGATCCGGATCACAGTAGATCCGGCCACACCTGTTCCTGCATATAAGTTACACAAGCATTTCCGACTTACTCCTTAAGTCGGACGAGACAATGTTAGGCGACCCCCCTGGTCCGGGTTACTGCGTGATCCAGCCTGCCTTGAGGTGACTCGGCCGCATCCGCTTTGACCTTGCCGACCCTCGGCTAACTCGGCCCTTATACCCCGGAATGACCCTACCCGGGGGTATCCCCCCAACATTAGTCCCCGAAGCTGGTGCGGTCTTAGCGGCCTTGGTCGCTAAGGCCACATCAGGTTCATTCATGTTTGAGCCTCGGGCGTCTAGTTCCGGGTTAGCTTCTTATCTCGGACAGCATGGATTTACGTTCCCTTCACACATTCCAAGCTTTCACTTGCCCACCGGGTCACCAATTTGGCTCGGATCCTATGGTTTTACTTTCCCTCTACACATTTCAAGTTTTCACTTGCCGGCCAGGTTACCATTTCGGTTCGGATCCGAGCCTTGCTTCCTTCTCCCATACGCCAGCCCACGTAGAGGCTAATCATTACGTTGCCTCATTTTAAGGGCTTGCACAGTAACCGCCGCAGTAACTGTCAGTTATCACTGTGTGCGGGTTACATCATGCTTGTCTCCTCGTTTATCGCAACTGCATGTCGCGTCATGGGATCACATTTACTTTGTGGCCCCTGGTGTGGCTTCTCTCTGATTGGTTGATGCCGGTGATACACGGCCACACCGTGCGGCTCATGCACATAACGCGATCCCACTCACCCATCTCTGGGGCAGTTAAATAGGGGAGGGGCGCGTCCCTTAGCATTTTCACCTTTGCACCCCTCTGCGCGTTCCTCTTCTTCTCCTTCGTCTTCCTCGCGACTGCGCCGCCGCCAGTGCTTTCCATCTGCAACGCCGCCTCCGCACCTCCCCGTGCCTCCGAACCGCAGCCACCGCTGTGCAGCTGCTTAGCCACGGGTCCTCGTCAGTCTAGACCATAGACCCCCGCCGCCGCTAGCTCCAGCGAGGACAACAAATACGAAATGACTGAAGAGGAGCTCGTCGTCGTCGAGTAGGAGATGGAGGAGGATGCCGGCACGACGGACCGCGGCGCGTGGGCCAGTTCGTGGGTTTTCCAAGACGACATCGACTGGCTCTACCGGACCAGGCGTATTCCCGCCGGCGTCACCACTCGTCTCCCTTCCTCGAAATTGGCCCCCTCACCCAATCCGGGTGAGTTTGTTGTTTTCCTATCCCATTTCCAACGGGGATTTGGTCTTCCGGTGAGCGATTTCTTCCGACACTGGGTCTGGACCTATCACTTGTAACCACATCATCTCTCGGCGAACGCCATCACCTCTCTGTCCGCTTTCGCCTCCACGATCGAGGGCTACACCGGACTATGGCCCACGAGGAGCTGTGGATCCGGTTCTTCGGCCTCCATCGCAACGTCGTCCCCAACGTCCACGTTGAGTCGGAGGACAAGTAGCTCACCCAGTTCGGAGCTGCCTCGATCTCGCCCCGGAGATTCTCAATCTTTCCCCGGGTCACCGGGTTTGACTCCTGCAAAGGATGGGCCTGGACCTTCTTCTATGTCTGGAACGAGGGTACCAAAGACCTGATTCGGTTGCTTCCCTGCGCTCCGGGTCCCCCTGACACGGATTTCTGGGAGGAGGTCGCCAAGAAACCTACAGCTCTGGCCAACCAAGTCAACAAAAGGTTCGTGGAGCTGAAGAAGCTCGGATTGTGCAACGAGGATGCCATGATCACATTCGTGCGCAACCGAATCTCTCCCCTCCAGAGGCGCACTCACAAGTTGTGCCACATGAGCTTCAGCCGCGACCCCAACCGAACCTCCTCGTTCGAGTTGAGCAACACGGAGATCTTCCGCCAGGTCAAGGCTCTTTTTACCACCCATAAGGATTTCTCCGCCGAATGGACGTGGGGAATCGAGCATTACTGTCGTGACAGGCTCCCTCCCGCGGTAAGCTCCACGGGGTAAACTTATCTCAGATCAATTATGTGTCGGTTTTTATCATATTTTTGACTCTGCTCTTTGTGCTTTTTCTCAGCTCTTTCTCCAACAAACTCTCGAGGACGACACGGATCCGACCCTTAAGTGGGCCCCGGACCGAGAGATCCCGGATGAGGAGGAGCCGGATCAGGAGATGTTCCTCCCCATGACCGACGCCACCAAATGACCCAGCGGTAAATTCTCTTCTCTTAGTGATTGGCCCGATGATGAGGATGACTCGGATATCGACGTGATTGAACCCGTTGAGGTTGTCCCTCTTTATTTTGCCTTTCCGGCATCAGCTAACCCCGATGGGCATATCCACGAGGATCCTCCACTTGCCTCGGGCGAGCCGGTTCCAGTGGCGTCGAAGAAGAAGCGCGGATCCGTGTCAAGTTCTTCCTCCGAACCTTCTCAGCCTACCAAAAGGCAAAAGAAGGCCGGAGACAAGAGTGCCTCCAAGCGCGCAGGCAAAGCCCCGGCACGGAGGGCCCGGAAACCCAAGGAGGCCGAGACCTCGGACGCGTAAGTTATTTTTCACTGCGCAACTTACTTCTCCTTGCACCGGAGTAATTTCGCTCCTGACATCATTCTCTTTTGCAGGCCTCCTGTGGAGGTCCCTCAGAGCGGATCGAGCATCTCTTCCGCCCTTCGGTCCGGTCCTTCCCCTCCTCGTGACGACGAGTCACGTCCGCTGAGCCCTATTCCGGAGGGCCCTACGGCTGCTCCGGGTTCCATAGTACCTCGTCAAGAGGAACACAACCTCAGATCAGGAGGGGTCGGTTCGGCCAAGGCAACGGCATCCGCCACTTCGGCATTGCCGCAACCAGCAACCACCAAGTCTACCGCAACTCCAGCATCAGCTGCTGCTCCAGCACCAGCTTCCGAACCAGCACCTGTCCCGTCAGCCAGTAGACCCACATCAGCTCTAGTACCAAGTTCCTCCGCCTCTTCCGAGTCATCTCAGCCCCGGCTGGGAACCATTCCAGCAGCTTCCAAAGGGAAATCCGTCGTGGTTACTTCTTCCCAGCAAGCTAAAGGCAAGAAGGCTCCGGAAACTGCCAAGCCTACACCCGTCGAGGCCGGGCAGCGAACCTTGTCGTCAATGCTTCCGAAGAAATCACCAGCAACGACGGATCCTCCTGCCGAGCCGACCGATGCGCAGCAGATGGTTCTGCACACCAGCCCAGCTCTTGCCCTAATTGAGAGGAAGGAAGCTCATGCAAAGGGCTTGGTGGCACCCCACATGCCCACCGGCGAACGGTACCCTCTGAGCCTTATCGAGTTCGTCATGAACTGGAATAAGGCGGAGTTCGTCTACAACGACGATCTCCCGGAAAAGTTCGGCCGCGCAGAATTTTCTGCCCAGATGAATACTGCCGCCAAGGCAATTAACCTCGCGGGGCGAGTGATGGAGGTATGTCGTTTCTCCTTTACATGCTGTAGGTAATAACCATTAGTCCCCGAGCCTTCGGTGGAGTAACTTATTACTCGTCCGGATGCTCATTAGAAAAATCAAGGTAGCTGCATGTAAACTTCAAATATGCACACATCTAGAGCTAGGTTAAGTCCCACTTGGCCTGGATCTTGCACACTTCGAATATGCACACACCTAGAGCCGGGTTAAGTTCCACTTGGCCCGGATTTTGCACACTTCGGATATGCACACACCTAGAGCCGGGTTAAGTTCCACTTGGCCCGGATCTTGTACACTTCAAATATGCACCAAACTAACTTTACACTTTTGTACTTCTTTCAGGTAACTACGAATCGCCGGAGCGCCGAATTTCAACGCCTGCTTGATACCCACAAGATCCTGCGCGCAAAGCATGTTGCACTTGGCGCAGAGCACGAAAAGAGGGGTAATTCTCTCCCTCGGTACTTCTCCATTTTTCTTCACTTGTTTTCGCCGGACTAATCTCCTCATTCGGTTGTTGCAGCTGGGGTGAAGGCTGAGAACAAAATTATGCGGAAGAACCTGGAGGAAATCCGAGGTATGTCCTTTTTTGTCTGACCTTGTTGTGTTCTCCATTTCCTATTCTCCTTGGCTCGGCAAACATTCACTCCTCGGCTTTGCTGGGTCAACATACTATTTCAGCATCGCTTGAGGATAGTGTGCCCGTGCCTGATATGATGCTGCATTTTCTTGAACAAGCAGGACAGCATCAAGCTGAGCTGAAGAAGAAGAATCACGAGCTTGCCCTCCTCCGGACCAAGGACGACGAGATAGCCAAGCTCAAGGGTGAGATGGAGAAGATGAAGGCCCAACACAAAACCGAGCTCCAAAAAGATGGCCAGAACTTCACCAAAGAGCGTGAGCGCTTTACTCTCCAAATCTCCAAGGACCAGGACCTGCTTAAAGAATCCGAGGTCCAGCTTGGGTCGGTGCTCCCCGAGCTTGAACAACTTCGCCAGAGACGCGACAATTGCATCAAGGAGTTGACCCAGATCCACCGCCATATCTCACGTAAGTTTCTTTCCCTTATCCGACATAGTTCTCCGGGTCAGCCTCATACGCCTTTTCTTTTACTTTTTTCTTTTGCCTTGTTACCAGACCATTTTCCAGAGGGTACTCCCATTGCCAGTGCTGCTGTTGCCAAATTCCGTCGAGAAAGGGGGACTCCCATCGCTTCTGATGGTGAGAGCATCCCCTTAGACATGGAGGACCTATTGGTCAGCGTGTCAGCTCGCGTGGAAACCATCAAGAACTATGGGAAATATCTCCTCGACGTTGCGGTCCGGATCTAGAACACCTTCTGGCCAAGCGAAAGCGCTCCGAAGAGGATCACACTCCTTGCCGAAAAGCTGTTGGAAGTTGAGACTCAGCTTGACCTCTGGAGGGAGTCCGCCGGGCGTGCCGCAGCAGATACTCTCCTTCATCATATTCTTACATGGTACGAGAAGATCGACCTGAGCCTCCTCACACGTCGGCGCACCGGATCTAGATGGACCGATGATCCGGAGTGGGTAGCTCGGCGCCAGGCTTGCGCCTATAGCCTCGTCGAATATTCTCCGATCCATGACTAGGTTGACGGACCGAGCTTTCTGGAGTCCGGTGGGGATGAGCCTAATGAGAATGTCGAAGATGGGTCGGATGAGGACAGGGAAGATGATGCTTCAGATATTGAAGACATCGACAACGACGCCGAACCTGCTCCTCCTGCTGCTCCTTAGTTCTAAAAACCTTGAAAATTTATCAGATCCCCGGTATGCCGGGTGCAATTGTATGCTGGATAAGTGATATTTTGCTACTACGTTTTTATGCCGGATTGACTTGGGCGTAGTCCCCAAGTTTCATTTTCTTGTTCGTCCAATTCCTTGGCTCGGTCCGTGTCTACCTTGATTCGGTTTTACGACTTACGAATCCGAGCTTCAAAAATTGTCTTAACAGTACTTAGAAACTTTTGAGGTTTGGCTCAAAATAATTCAGCATGACAACTTGAAAATAAAAATAGGGTTAGTCCGAAAAAACAAACGTTAACTCGAATAACTTCGTTTCCTTAGCCGTTTTTCATGTGCTACGCAATTCCAAACTTGTTCCCTTGCTTGCCATGAAGCCAATTCTTGTTGGACAGCAGCAAGTCGAAGGGTTGGGTTTTTGGTGCTCACACATTACTAATCCGGGTTAAGTGAAACGAGTCATTCCAGCTAGCGCATAAAAAGTAACAACAACCATTTATTAAGGCAGTCCCTGAGTTACTGCTCGAGGTAATGCTATTTCATTGATAAGCTCATCGCCGATATACATACCGACATATGAGGCGACTCGGATACATACACTTCTTAGCTAAGCGTAGAAGGGACGAAGTAGTGCTACATTCCACGGTCGCTTCGATTCCTCTCCAGACCTGTCCTCCTTGTTCTTTTCCCGTGGCTTTGAATCTATAAGATAGTAGGAATCATTGTGCAATGCTTTTCTTATAATGAACAGCCCTTCCCATGGGGGGGATAGTTTATGCATGCCAGCAGTATGTTGTACCAACCGGAGCACCAGATCGCCTTCCCGGAAGACCCGGGGGCACACTTTCCGACTATGATAGCGTCGGAGGTTTTGCTGATATATGGCGGATCTGGATAGTGCCAGTTCTCTCGCTTCTTCCAGCAGATCAACATCATTTTGCCGGGCTTCTTGCACTTCGGCTTCTGTGTATTGGGTGACCCTAGGCGAATCATTCTCTATGTCGGCTGGTAATACAGCTTCTGCCCCATATACCAGAAAGAATGGCGTATAGCCTGTTGATCGATTCGGAGTTGTTCTTAAACTCCAGAGTACCGCTGGTAGTTCTTCTATCCAGCACCTTGCTGATCTTTGCAGCGGCTCAATGAGCCGGGGTTTTATCCCGGATAATACTAATCCGTTGGATCTTTCCACTTGTCCGTTCGATGCGGGGTGGGCTACCGAGGCGATGTCGAGTCGGATCTTCTTATCTCGGCAGAAGCGCGCAAATACTCCTTCCGCAAAATTTGTTCCATTACCAGTGATAATACTGTGTGGATAACCGTATCTCAAGATGATGTCTTTGAGAAATGTCACGGCCGTAGCTCCATCACATTTTCTTATAGGTTTCACTTCAATCCATTTCGTGACCTTGTCCACCATGACTAGAATATGTGTCATGTTTCCTCTCGCAGGTTTGAACGGACCAACCATATCCAAGCACCATACAGTAAATGGCCACATAATTGGTATGGTGTTGATTTCCGACATAGGCATATGTGTCTTGGTGGTGTACCTCTGACAACCATTACATTTTCTCACCAGATCTTATGCTTGTTCCAAGGCACTTGGCCAGTAGAATCCATGCCGGAACGCCTTTTCCACCAAGGCTCGGGATGAGGCATGATGCCCACATTCCCCTTGGGTGTATATCTCGGAGGATGTCAAGCCCTTCTTCCGGGTCAACGCATCATTGGAGGACAATAGTTACACTGCGTTTGTATAACTCGGAATTGATGATTGTGTACACTTTTGCTCTCCTCTGCGTTTGCCTGGCTAGCACTTCCTCAGCGGGTAACATTCCATCTTTCAGGAATTGGTATATAAGCAGTGCCCAAGCTGGTATCGCTCGCGTAGGGAATATCTCCTCATCAATTTCCATCCGATCCATCGGCATAACTTCAGCCGGATCACGCTGAACAGTCCCCGGGTGTAGCGAGGTAGTCCCCGGGTTTGCCGAAGCAGTCCCCGGGTCTCGCGGACCACCTCCCATGTCAATGTCCATGGGCTCAGCTCCGGATTCCGTATTTTCTGGGACATAGGTCGAGTCGGTTCCTGGGGACGGCCTGATAGATGGTTTTCTGAGGTGTTCTAATGCTACGCCCGGTGGAATTGCCTGTCTGGTCGATCCGAGCTTCGACAACATGTCGGCAGCCTCGTTTTCCACCCGGGGTACATGGTGAAATTCACACCCCTCGAAGTAACCAGATATCTTCTGCACGTGAAATTTGTATAGCGCCATGTTTGGATCCAGGGCGTCCCATACTCCGGACACCTGCTGCACCACCAGGTCCGAGTCACCGAAGCATATTATCCGACGTATGCCAATCTCCTTTGCCACTTTGAGACCATGCACAAGAGCCTCATACTCAGCGACATTGTTCGATGCCGCGAAATGGATCTGCAATACGTACTTGAGCTGATCCTTCTTTGGCGAGGTAAGCACGACCCCGACACCTAATCCGGTTTTGGTTTTCGACCTGTCAAAGTGCATCCTCCAGTAATTCGGATCCGGTGGCGGTGGTTCATATTGTACCTCGGCCCAATCCACAAAAAAGTCCGCCACAACCTAAGATTTGATCGCTTCTCTTCTGTCGTATTGGGGCGCATAAGGGGCTATCTCAATTTCCCATTTTGCGATTCTGCCGCTCGCATCCTTGTTACCCATTATCTCGGATATGGGAGCTTCACATATTAATTTGATAGGGTGCTCCTCAAAGTAATGCTTTAATTTCTTCGCCGCCATATAGACACCGTATGCCACCTTTTGAAAGTGTGGGTATTTCTGTTTTGAGGCAAACAATACCTCGCTCAGGTAATACACTGGCCTCTGCACCGACTTACCCTCTTCATTGCGTTCCACTATGATCACTTCACTTACAACTTGGTTGGTTGCGGCTACGTAGAGCAACATTGGCTCCTTTGATAGTGGAGAGGCTAACACTGGCGCAGTGGCCAACATCTTTTTCAAGTGGGCAAAAGCTTCATCGGCTTGTGGCGTCCAAACGAATTTATCCGACTTTTTCATGAGTTGGTAGAGAGGCAGTGCCTTTTCTCCCAACCGACATACAAACCGACTCAACGACGCCAGGCATCCAGTGAACTTCTGGACATCGTTAAGACACTTCGGCAGCTCCATTCGTTCGATGGCTCGGATCTTAGTTGGATTAACCTCGATTCCTCGGCTGGAGACGAGAAATCCGAGTAACTTTCCAGCCGGGACACCGAAGGTACATTTTTCCGGGTTAAGCTTCATCTGGAACCTTCTCAAGTTCGCAAATGTTTGTCTTATGTCGTCAAGGAGTGTTGCGCTTTCCTTGGTCTTGATAACCACATCATCCACGTATACTTGTACGTTTTGACCTATTTGGTCATGCAAACATTTTTGCATACATCTTTGGTACGTTGCACCTGCATTACGTAAACCGAACGGCATAGTGCGATAGTAGTAAGCCCCGTACGGGGTAATAAACGCCGTTTTTATTTGATCATCTGGGTTCAGAGGTAGCTGGTGGAAGCCATAATACGCATCAATGAATGACAACAGTTCACATCCCGCGGTTGAGTCTATGACCTGATCTATCCTCGGCAGTGGAAATGGATCTTTCGGACACGCCTTGTTCAGGTTCATGCAATCGATACACATGTGCCAAACCACTGCTATGTTCGGATCGTCCTTCTTCTTTTCCACTAGCACCGGATTAGAGAGCCAATACGGATATAGTACCTCCATGATGAATCCTGCTGCTAGTAACCGAGCTATCTCGTCTCCAATGACCTTTCTCCTATCCTCGGAGAAGCGGCGGAGAGGTTGCTTCACTGGCCTTGCTCCGGGTCTTACATTCAAAGAGTGCTCGGCCAACTCCCTCGGAACACCTTGCAAGTCCTGTGTAGACCAAGAAAAAATATCCCGATTCTCACGGAGGAAGTTGACGAGCTCGCTTTCCTATTTGTCAGTGAACCCGGCACCAATCGTTACGGTGCGCTCCGGGAACATGTTATCAACCGGGATCTTCTTGGTGTCCTTTGCGGCTTGAAATGAAACACTGCCATGCGGGTTACTATGCCGGCATATATTGCTGCGCGGACTGAGCTAACGCTGCCACCTCCTAGATTTTTCTTTTCTCTTGCACGATCACGAGTGACTCGGCTAGGTTGGACCCGGCTGAAGCACACTCCATGGAACGTCGAAAATCTCCAGCAATGGTAATCGCTCCATTTGTCCCGGGTAACTTCATCTTCAGATAACTGATGCGACCGCTAGCCATAAATGTGTTCAATGCTGGTCTTCCGAGTAACGCATGATATGCACTTTCGAAGTTCACCACCTCAAATTCCAGATTTTTGGTTCGGCAGTTGTCCCTTGTGCCGAATAACACGTCGACCCGGACTTTGCCTATGGGTTCACAAGAAATGTCTGGTACTATGCCATGGAAAGTTGTTCTCGTAGCTTGGAGCATGTTCTCCGAGATCCCAAACTTGCGCATCGTATTCGCATACATGATGTTAATGCTACTGCCATTATCAATCAAAACCTTGGAGAACCTCACGTTGATGTTCGGTCCAACGAATGTCGTATCTAGCACTAGCGCGTACGAACCTGGGCTCGGCATAAGTTTAGGATGATCTTTGACGTTCCAGGTGATTTCCTGGTCCGACCAAGGCATGTACCTCGTCACCGCTGGCATGACCGCATTGACCTCCATATGTCGGCGCTGCATGCTCTTTCTATCTGTTTCCTCGGTCGTGAACACACAATAACTCTGGTGATGTTCCCTGTACTCGTTTCTTCCCTCGTTTCTAGGGTATCTCTGATCCGATTATTTCTGATTTTCCACTTGATGCACTGCATCCCTTCTTTCATTGTTATCATACCTCGGCGGAAGGGGAGGCGGCATTAGCTGCTGCGTGTTTGCTCTGGAAAGCAATTGCTGCCGGGGTAACTCCTCCCGAGGTTGATCATTCCGGGGTGCCTGAGCATTCCCCAAGCCACCTTGCTCTATGTTTCGCATCCACTCACATTGCCTCGTCGTGTGACCCGCCGGGCTATTCGGATTTGGCGTGTGAAACTTACACGGCTGGTCCAGCATCGACTCATAGGTATACCTCGGACAGTCTTTCTTTTCCTGCCACTGTTTCTTCTGCTCCGGAGTCCATGTTTTCTTGCCATCATTTCTTGGAGTCCATTGCCCTCCAGTTCTCTGGCGTTGGTTGCTTCCTCCTCCGGGCTGATCCTGATTCACTGCTGCAACTTGTTGCGAGCCATAGCGATGGTCTGGTCTGTCATCTCTCCTTTTTCCTCTATAATCGTTCCTCTGGGATGATCCGGCTCCATCTCTCGGATAGTATTCCTCGTTTGACTCACTTGCCGCGAGCCTAGGTTGGGTCGGGTCGCCCAATGCATACGAATCAGCGATCTGGATCATCTCTGCCAGCGTAATTGGCATTTTCCTTTGCAGTTTCATCCACAGCTCGCTGCCGTATCTGCACCCTTGCGCAAACCACGCTATGGCCTGTGACTCTATGACGCCCTCACACGAGTTTCTCACGGTACACCACCGGGTTAAGAATTCACGATCCGTATCGTTGGGTCTTTGCTTGCACATTGCCAGGGTCTGCGGTCTATTTGGCCTCTGGTACGTACTTGAGAAGTTGCTGATAAAAATTTCTTCAAAATCTATCCAGCAGTTGATGCTTCCGGGTGGCAAGTTATTCAGCCATACTCTGGCCGGACCTTCCAACATCTGGGGCACGTAACGCACAGCCCATCTCAAGTTGCCTGTCGCAATTTTCACCGCTGTAGCATAGTTTATCAGCCAATCCTCTGGCTTGGTGCTGCCGTCATACGTCTTCGTCCCCCTTGGTAACTGGAAGTTTGGTACCGGAGGTTCCTTCATGATTCGGGGTCCAAAGCACGCTGGACCCGGAGGACCTTGACATTCGATCTGTTCCGACCTATACAGGCGATCCAGTTTTAACCTGGCGTCATCCGGCATCAAATCCCTGCTCCCCAATCTTGACCCTATTACATGGTAGTCCGGTCTGGGTATCCTGCGTTCACCATCTCCGAATCACCGTCGTTGTATCGGTTTTTCTCTCGTCGCATGTCTTTCTGCTGCATACCTTGGCCGGCGCTTTGCTCTTGCCTCGGTATATTCCGCTGCTGCGGTTGTCCTGCTCCTGCATAGTTGCGCTGTCCGGCATTGCCGTTGGCAGCAATCCCTTGACCGGCATTGCCTTGGTCGTGATTACCTCGGCCAACTTCACCTCGGCTCACACTTTGTCGATCATCATTTTTTTGGATTTCTTTCTCTTTTCCCGCACGCGTAGGGTCATACGGGACGATTGTTTGTTCCATCTGGCCGAGGTTAGTACCTCTTCTCTCCTCGGGCCGCCGTGAGGCGATGATGCAGCTCCAGCGGATTTCTCCGGGTTACCCATCACCGAATGGACGATCTTGGAAGCCCCAGCTCTCTCCGGGTTATTTCTCAGCAGCTCCTCGTTCTTCCTGTTCACGATCCGAACCAGCTCGTTAACCCGATCTTGCTGTCTTTGACGGGCCTCACCCGTCAGACCCTCTAACTCGGACGCAGCCGCATCTACTGCTCTGAGGTTCTTTGCCGGGGTACTATACCTTGGCAACCCCACAGACGGATAGTTTTCCGGCCCTTCTGCTCCATCATCACCTTCTCTATTCATCTCACTTATGAGATTTTTCCCTTTTACCCTCACTACATCAACCTTGTTTGCCTTCGTGTACTCGTGCAGCGTCATGTTCAGTGACTGCTGAGCCGCGGCTATTTTCTTTGCACCCTCAAGTATCTTCTGCCGAGTTTCCTCTAGTTTGGCTTGTGCTTGAGCCGGATCTACCACCGCTGCAAGCGGTTTAGCCAAGCTATCCATAGCTTCCCTCAGTACGTTCTCAGGCCTCTCTAGTGGAGGTCCTCTGCCATTCCTCGGTGCCTTAGGTGTTACCTCCGGGTCAGGCACTGGGTCTTTGCTTGCGCCTGCACCTAGAGCGGTCCTCATCACTTCTGCGCGGTCCGAGGAGCGAGCGATACGCGCCCCGCGAGCCACAGTGAGGGGTGGTTCTCCCGCATCGACGACGCGACGCGGATGAACGCACGAGACGTCCACAACAACGTAGACCTTGTGCGCGCCGAGCTTGACGAAGAGGCCGTTGCACGGAAGCGGGCACGTACCGAAGCAGCCAGCGTTGTCACTGACGAAATCCAGCGCTCCACAGCGCTGAACGAGCCTGGAGACGATGCGTTCGCCGGTGCTGATGAAGTTTCCCGTCCGGATCTTCACCCCTGCTAGCGCCGCTAGCCCCACGGTGGGCGCCAACTGTCGTGGTGGTGTCACGGCAGATGCCATGGATAGGCTAAAGGTGGGGACTAATATGCGCTGGGGGAATCCAGGGAGGGATAGTAGAGTGATTCTCTACACGGAAGTTTGTATTGCTCGATATCTCCAAGATTACAAGTGCTCCTTGAGCTGTATTGGCGAGAGGAGGAAGAAGGTGCTCTCTTACTCTAGCCTTCTAACTTGGCCTAGAACCCTAGATCTACTAGTGCTCAACCAACTAGAATTCTGCCAACCCCCTCTACCAGAACCCTAACCCCCCTTATATAGAGGTGGTTCGGTCCTGGCCTAGGGCATACGTGGAGGCATATTCCTAATAATATGCCCCCTCCCAAAGTAGTAACCCGACAGGGGCGCTTTTCCCCCGCGTCACAGTTGCTTTAGCAACGTCAGCCGACGTGAGCGTCGCCATCCTTATCAGCCACGATCCGGTGGTCCTCCCCTTGCTTTATTCGCTCATCCAGTATGTACCGGACCTTCTTTTTTGACTAGAGAGATTCCTTCCTTCTCCTAGAAGCCAAGCGAGGATCTGGATCACAGCAGATCCGGCCACACCTGTTCCTGCATATAAGTTAGACAAGCATTTCCGACTTACTCCTTAAGTCGGACGAGACAACGTTAGGCGACCCCCCTGGTCCGGGTTACTCCGTGATCCGGCCTGCCTTGAGGTGACTCGGCCTGCATCCGCGTTGACCTTGCCGACCCTCGGCTAACTCGGCCCTTATACCCCGGAGTGACCCTACCTGGGGGTATCCCCCCAACATTGCATGTGTGTTCTTCTCACAAATCACATATGGATCCACCAGAGTCATTGCATGTGTGTTCTTTTTATGAACATCATATGGATCCATCGGTGTCATTGCATGTGTGTTCTTTTAATAACCACAGCTAGAGTCATTTCATGTCTGTTCTTTTCATTTACCACAACTAGAGTCATTGCACGTGTGTTCTTTTCACAAACCACATATGGATCGACCAGAGTCATTGTATTGTGTGTTGTTTTCACAAACCACAGCTAGAGTCATTGCATGTTTGTTCTTTTCACAAACCACATATGGATCCACAAGAGTCATTGGGTGTGTGTTCTTTTCACAAACCACATATGAATCCACTAGTGTCATTGAAATGCATGTTCTTCTCACAAACCACATGGATCCACCAATGTCATTGCATGTGTGTTCTTGTAATGACAAACCACATATAGATCCACCAGTGTCATTGCATGTGTGTTCTTTTCACAAACCACATATGGATCCACTAGTGTCATTGCATGTATGTTCTTTCCACAAACCACACATGGATCCACCAGAGTAATTGCATGTGTGTTCTTCTCACAAACCACATGGATCCACCAATGTCATTACATGTGTGTTCTTGTAATGACAAACCACATATGGATCCACAAGTGCCATTGCATGTGTGTTCTTTTCACAAACCACATATGGATCCACAAGTTTCATTGCATGTATGTTCTTCTCACAAACCACATGGATCCACCAATGGGATTGCATGTGTGTTATTTCCAAAAACCACATATGGATCCACTCGAGTCATTACATGTGTGTTATTTTGATGAACCACATATGGATCCACCAATTCCATTGCATATGTGCTCTTGTAATGAACCACATATGGATCCACCAATGCCATTTCATGTGTGTTCTTATCACAAAGCACATGGATCCACCAATGTCATTGCATGTCTGATTTTCCACAAACCACATGGATCAACCAATGGAATTACATGTGTGTTATTGTCACAAACCACATATGGATCCACCAGAGTCATTGCATGTGTGTTCTTGTAATGAACCACAGATGAATCAACCAATCGCATTGCATGTGTTTTCTTTCCAAAAACCACATATGGATCCACCAGAGTCATTGCATGTGTGTTCTTGTAATGAACCACATATGGATCAACCAATGCCATTGCATGTGTGTTCATTTCATGAACCACATATAGATCCACGAGAGTCATTGCATGTGTGTTATTGTAACGAACCACATATGGATTAACCATTGTCATTGCATGTCTATTCTTTTTATGAACCACATATGGATCCACCAGAGACATTGCATGTGTGTTCTTGTAATGAACCACATATGGATCCACCAATTCCAATGCATCTGTATTCTTTTCATGAACCACATATGGATCCACCAGGGTCATTGCATGCGTGTTCTTGTAATGAACCACATATGGATCCACCAGTGTACTTGCATGTGTGTTCTTGTAATGACAAACCACATATGGATCCACTAGTGTTATTGCATGTGTGTTCTTTCCACAAAGCACATATGGATCAACCAATGTCATTGTATATATGTTCTTTCCACAAACCACACATGGATCCACCAGAGTCATTACATGTCCATTCTTTTCATTAACCACAGCTATAGTCATTGCATGTCTATTCTTTTCACAAACCACATGGATCCACCAGAGTCATTGCATGTGTGTTATTTTCATTAACCACAGCTAGAGTCACTGCATGTGTGTTCTTTCCACAAACCACATATGGATCAACCAATGTCATTTCATGTATGTGCTTTCCTCAAACCACACATGGATCCACTAGAGTCATTGCATGTGTGTTCTTCTCACAAACCACATGGATCCACCAATGTCATTGCATATGTGTTTTTTCCACAGCCCACATATGGATAAACCAATGTCATTGCATGTGTGTTCTTTCCACAACCGACATATGGATCCACCAGTGTCATTGCATGTGCGTTCTTATAATGACAAACCACACATGGATCCCTTAGAGTCATTTCATGTGTGTTCTTTCCACAACCCACATATGGATCCACCAGAGTCATTGCATATTGGATCTTTTCACAAACCACATATGGATCCACTAGAGTCATTGCATGTATGTTCTTTCCACAAACCATCTATGGATCCATCAGAGTCATTGCATGTGTGTTCTTCTCACAAATCACATATGGATGCACCAGAGTCATTACATGTGTGTTCTTTTCATGAACCACATATGGTTCCACCAGTGTCATTGTTGTGTGTCCTTTTAATAAACCACAACTAGATTCAATGCATGTCTATTCTTTTCATTAATCACAGCTAGAGTCATTCCATGTCTGTTCTTTTCAGAAACCACATATGGATCCACCAGAGTCATTGGGTGTGTCTTCTTTTCAAAAACCACATATGGATCCACTAGTGTCATTGGATGTGTGTTCTTTTCACAAACCACATGGATCCACCAATGCCATTGCATGTGTGTTCTTGTAATGACAAAACACATATGGATCAACCAATGCCATTGAAATGTGTGTTCTTTTCATGAACCACATATGGATCCACCAGAGTCATTGCATGTGTGTTCTTGTAATGAACCACATATGGATCCACAAGAGTCATTGCATGTGTGTTCTTGTAATGAACCACTTATGGATCCACCAATGCCATTGCATGTGTGTTCTTTTCATGAACCAAATATGGATCCACTAGATTCATTGCATGCGTGTTCTTGTAATGAACCACATATGGATCCACAAGTGTCATTGCATGAGTGTTCTTGTAATGACAACCCACATATGGATCCACCAGTGTCATTTCTTGTGTGTCCTTTCCACAAACCACATATGGATCAACCAATGTCATTGCATGTATGTTCTTGTAATGACAAACCACACATGGATCTACAAGATTCATTGCATGTGTGTTCTTCTCATTAACCACAGTTAGAGTCATTGCATGTCTGTTCTTTTCACAAACCACTTGGATCCATAAGAGGATTGCATGTGTGTTCTTTTCATTAACCACAGCTAGAGTCAATGCATGTGTGTTGTTGTAATGAACCACATATGGATCCACCAGTGTCATTGCATGTGTTTTCTTTCCACAAATCACATATGGATAAACCAATGTCATTGCATGTATGTTCTTTCCACAAACCACACATGGATCCACCAGAGTCATTGCATATGTGTTCTTCTCACAAACCACATGGTTCCACCAATGTCATTGCATGTGTGTTCTTTCCACAACCCACATATGGATCAACAATGTGATTGCATGGTTGTTCTTTCCACAAACCACATATGGATCCACCAGTGTCATTGCATGTGTGTTCTTGTAATAACAAACCACACATGGATCCACGAGAGTCATTGCATGTGTGTTCTTTCCACAACCCACATATGGATCCACCAGAGTCATTGCATGTTTATTCTTTTCACAAACCAAATATGGATCCACTAGAGATATTGCATGTATGTTCTTTCCACAAACCACATATGGATCCACTAGAGTCATTGCATGTGTGTTCTTGTAATGACAAACCACATATGGATCCACTAGTGTCATTGCATGTGTGTTCTTTCCACAAACCACATATGGATCCACCAGTGTCATTGCATGTGTGTTCTTGTAATGACAAACCACATATGGTTCCAGCAGTGTCAATACATGTGTGTTATTTTCACAAACCACATATGGATCCACCAGTGTGATTGCATGTATGTTCTTTCCACAAATCACACATGGATCCACTAGAGTAATTGCATGTGTGTTCTTCTCACAAACCACATGTATCCTCCAATGTCATTGCATGTGTGTTCTTGTAATGACAAACCACATATGGATCCACTAGTGTCATTGCATGTGTGTTCTTTCCACAAACCACACATGGATCCACCAGAGTAATTGCATGTGTGTTCTTCTCACAAACCACATGGATCCACCAATGTCATTGCATGTGTGTTCTTTCCAAAAACCACATATGGATCCACCAGCGTCATTGCATGTGTGTTCTTTTAATGAACCACATATGGATCCACCAGTGTCATTGCATGTATGTTCTTTCCACAAACCACACATGGATCCACTAGAGTAGTTGCATGTGTGTTCTTCTCACAAACCACATGGATCCACCAATGTCATTGCATGTGTGTTCTTGTAATGACAAACCACATATGGATCGACTAGTGTCATTGCATGTGTGTTCTTTCCACAAACCACATATGGATCCACCAGGGTAATTGCATGTGTGTTCTTCTCACAAACCACATGGATCCACCAATGTCATGGCATGTTTGTTCTTTCCAAAAACCACATATGGATCCACAAGAGTCATTGTGATGGGGATATGCCAAAGGGGGTATGCCCAGCAGGACATTCCGATTGCGCCGAAAGGACTGAGAGTGCGCCTGGAGGATGGCTACTGGACAACAACGGAAGGAGAAGCCCGGCGACTGGCGACTGGAGGCCCAGGAGCGTAACAGAAGCCCAGTCGGATTAGGTCAAAACCTCTGGATCTTTATCTTGTCCGGTTGTAAACTGTAAACCCTAGCGAGGTGCCTCATATATAAACCTCCCTAGGGTATCTTAGAGACTCACGTTCTATCATACACTCCCTCAAGCGACTCGCAGCATAGTCGCCGAGCTCGCCACCCCTGTAGCTCGCTCTCCAATAATCTAATCTAGCAGGAGTAGGTCTTTACCCTCCGGAGGGCCGAACCTTGGTAAACCCATGTGCATCCGCCCCCATCTCGCACCGCAGATGCCCGCCAACTCTTCCTCATGAAACACTCAATCGCTGCTAGTGGCAGCGACTGTCGTGGACATTTCCATGACAGTGGCGCCCACCGTGGGGCATAGCGGGACTGGCATGAGTTCTGCGGCGAGACCCTACTCGCCGATCGATCGGCCGCTCGCCACCGGCCGCATGATCGCCATCGGTGGGATCTTACAGATCCTGCTCAGCAGCTACATCCCAGCGTCACGCCCGGCCACTCATGGCGTGATGATGCCGGTTGGCTCCATTAACCTCTTCGTCGGCTTCACCGGCACGGTCGACCCAGCTGCAACGGCGATCGTCGGCGGATCGCCACCGCACTGTGATCTGCTTTCAGAGGAGCAGGTCCGCTCCATCAGGAGCCTCGTCACCGAGTACGACTCGGCCGCCAGCGACGCAGTCGAGACCAACGCTGCCACCAACGACGATGCCCTAAATGACGACACTGACTCCGCGACCCCTGCCTCGGTCGACGGATCCATCACCGCCGCATTGATACGTTGCTAACGTATCCAAAATTTTTGATGTTCCATGCTTGGTTTTATCTACTTTCTTGTGTTTTGTTCCAAATTTTGAGTACTTTCTATACACTTTCTTGGACTAACCTATTAACAAGTGCCACAGTGCCAGTTGCTTGTTTTCTGCTGTTTTTGGTTCCAGGAAAGTCAGAAAATCAATATGCTTGGAATTGGACGGGACAAAAGCCAAAGTTCATATTTTACCGAAAGAGTCACAGAGCCAGAAGACGAGACGGGGAGGGGCCACAGGGCGGCCACACCATGTGGTGGCGCGGGCTAGCCCTGGCCCCGCCACCAGGTGGTGTGGGCCCCCTGGCCAGCCACCGACCTTGCCTCTTTCGCCTATATATCTCCCCCGAGGTAAAAACCCTAGGTCGTCAATTAGAAATCCATGAAAAGTTCTGCAGCGCCGCCGCCACCGAAGGGGAGATTCAGGGGACAGAAAGTCTCTGTTCCGGCATCCTCCCGGGATGGGGAAGTTCCCCCGGAGCCATCTCCATCGATCTCCACCACCATCTCCATCACCGTTGCTGATTCCCATGATGAGGAGGGAGTAGTTCTCTCTCGAGGCTAAGGGTTCTACCCGTAGCTATGTGTTCATCTCTCTCTCTCTCTATGCGTGATCATGAGCTTGTAATCTATAGATCTACCTTGCTACTCAAGTGCTTTAATAGATCTCTGCTCTCCCCATGTGTGTGAAAGTGACAGCGTGCTCACCATGGTGGCACTTAGGCTAGAGATTACAAATACTTGTTATGAGTTACATTTGGAGTTGGATGTCTTTATGAAATTGTGGTGTTTGTTGGACTCATCTAGTACTCAAGGTGATAGTGTGGGGTTTTCTAGATGGGAAAGGCTTACTTTGAGGTGTGCTGTTATAGCCGTACCGTAGATTAGAGTGTCCAACCGGAGAGTAGTTCAGTGTAGTATCATGAAGAGAATATATTTATATGAGAGTGTTCACTAGTGAAAGTATGATCCCTAGGCCTTGTTTCTAAGCATCAATACACCGTTTGCAATTAGATCTGTTACATGTTTGCTTGCTTCCATCTTTATTTCAGTTTCCCTTGAGTCTTTTCCCACGTCAACCACACGCCAGCAAGCTATTTTCTATCACCGTTACCACTTATAGTTATCCATACCACTTGTATTTTACTATCTCTTCGCCGAACTAGTGCACCTATACACCTGACAAGTGTATTGGGTGTGTAGGGGACACAAGAGACTTCTTGTATCTTGATTGCAGGTTTGCTTGAGAGGGGATACCTTTGACCACTTCCTCCCTGAGTTCGATAAACCTTGGGTGATCCACTTAAGGGAAAACTTGCTGCTGTTCTACAAACCTCTGCACTTGGAGGCCCAACAAATGTCTACAATAATAGAAGTGCGTAGACATCACGCATCACGGGAGGACTCCATCACGCAAGTCTCCAACCCCGAGGACTTCGAGGACTCCTCCATCCTAGGGATCTTTGACTCCGATTCAGGCTCGGAGTCCCCCGAGGATTTTCACGCCAGATCCAATCGCTTCAACGCGATCTACATGGTCGGCAGCATAGCCACCCCGCCAGATCCGTTCACCACACCGATCCCGCCGACTGCGACGTCCACGGAGGTGGAGCAAGCCCGCCTGCGGCTCGTGGAGGCGCAACGCAACGAACTCGCCGAGTGCGAGAAATACCGCCTCGAATGATAGATGGCGCGGGAGCTATTGCTCTATCACCAACGCCGCATCAAGACCCGCCTGAACTCCAACGTACAGGGCCGCGTCCTGAACTTCAACGACGACAGCGACCCCGCACGCGCCGCCAAGCGTGAATACTGGGAGAACACGCCGCCAGGCGGAAGCAACCCTGCGAGACCACCACCCGGTGCACCGGCAACCGGAGCCCCTCTGCCACCCATGGGCCGCGCGCCCCCGCCGGACCAACCACGGATCATCATCTCGCCTCAAGCCCGCGACGCCAATGGGCTACCATTATACTCCACCCCGATGGACAACATCGTCGCGACCGACCCTGCAATCGCCAACCTCGACGTCCAAGGCAACGACGCACTACAGGTCTAGTATGCCAAGGCCCTACTCGTCAGGGCCGTCGAGCAACAAGCTGCGGGAGTCGACCAACGGGGACGGATGTACTCCCGCTCATTAGCAAGCAGGGCGGCATCAAGTGGCCACCCCACCGTGGCCAATGCATTAACTTGCCCACCACCGCAGCCCCTGGCGAACCAACCACGGGCCGCCAATCCCGCGCTTTCCTCAAACAAGGCGCGACAGGCGAATAACACGGTCGCCGCCAACGGGAAGCCCATCGATGCCCGTACGAACATCATCAACAACCAGGCGTGGCGGTCGCGCCAGCCCAACGACCTGAGGCACACCCTCACCAACCGCGGTGACCCAGAACCAAGAGGCTCACTCAGTCGAGTCGGGCCACAATGCTTCGGGCCCATGATTCACGGGAAAAAATACCCCTCCAACTTCAAGGCCCCCAAGGAGATCGAAAAGTACGACCCGACGTACGATCCCGCTATCTGGCTGGACACATACCTCATGGCAATAGGAATCGCAGGACACACCAACCTGCTCGCCGTTCGCTACCTCCCCCTGATGATGGAGGGTGCGACCCGACAATGGATCAACACGCTCCCCGCCGATAGCATCGATTCCTGGGAAGAAATGCGGGACGCCTTTGTCAGGCACTTCGAGGGCTCCTACACCCGCGCCACCACCATAGAAGACCTGGAGCGATGCATCCAGGGGCAACGCGAGTCGACTCGCCGCTGGATCCAAAGATGGCAAGAACTATGGATAAACGCCTCCGGCATCCACCCAGACACGGCGATACACTGCTTCAAGAACGCATGCCGGCACGAACCCCTGGTCGCTAAGATCAAGAGGGTCTACCAGACGCTCGACAACATCCCCGACCTCCTCGAGATCGCCAAGCGCTATGCGGAGGAGGACCCCAACCAAGACTCCGATGACGAGTCGGGAGGAAGACGCCGCACCAGCATCCACGACAATGGGCGCCTACTCGACATGCGCTACAACAAGACCCGCATCATCGGCAAGCGCCGCACGGATGGGAGAGTCGACTTCGTCGCCAACGCCGGCTATGGCCAGCGCGACTCCAAGAACTACCGCTGGGACGGAGGAAACTACCGCGACAGCGGGAACTACCATGCCAACACGACAAGGCCAAAATTCGACCCCGCCGCCCTACTCAATCAGCCCTGCATCTACCATAGCAGGGAGGGAAAACCCGCCACCCACACCACCGCTGATTGCATCTCTCTCAAAGAGATTGAGAAGGCGAGACGAGCAAGGGAGGACCCCAACAACAACCCACCCTGAGACAACGGGAACGGCGGCGGCTTTGGCACCGCCGTCGGCTCTCTACTCACCTTCATCGGACTCGGCACCAAGAGCGAGAGAAAGGTGCTCGCCCGCGCGGTCGCCGTCAATGCGGTGACTCAGGTCGACATCCCACGCTTCCTCAATAGGTCCGAACAGAGTATCACTTGGAGTCGCCAGGACCATGCCCCCAGAATCGAGTACCCAGGGCGAGTCGCCCTGGTAGTCAGGCCCAAAGTGGCCGACTACTGGCTACCCAAGACATTAATGGACGGCGGGAGCTCCATCAACATCATGTACCTGGACACGTTCAAGAGGCTACAACTCCCAGATTCGGCAATCCAACCGACCCTAACAACCTTCCACGGTATCGTCCCCGGTCGAAAGGCATACCTGATCGGAAAAGTGACGCTGCTAGTCACCTTCGGCACACCGGCAAACTACCGCACCGAGCGAATCAAATTCGAGCTGGTGAACTTCCGCAACCCCTACCACTGCGTGCTGGGACGACAGACATTTTCCAAATTCATGGAGACCCCCCACTACGCGTACAACATGATGAAGCTCTCTGGGCCAAGCGGCATCATCACCATCCACGGCGACCCTGACATGGCCGTGGAATGCAAGGACAAAGGCGCCAAGCTCACCGACGCCGTCATCGCCGTGGAGACCGACCATGCGGAGGATCTCAAGAAATATGCGGGCAACATCAACAAGGATGACCCCACCATCCTGAAGAAGTCAACCGCCGCGAACTCCACGTTCGAGGCGACCACGCACACCCGCACCGTCGAGCTCGTCCCCGGCGACTCCAGCCAGACGATCACCATTGGGGCGCACATGAGCCCAGCATAGGAAAGCGCGCTCATCGAGTTCCTCCATGAGAACCGTGACATCTTTGCATGGAAGCCATCTGACATGCCAGGTGTCCCGAGGGAACTCGCTGAGCACCAACTAAATGCCGACCCCAAAGTGCGACTAGTAAAGAAGTGGCTATGGCCCTTCAATGAAGAGCGCCGTCCAGCAATCGCCGAAGAAGTTCAGCGCCTGCTAGCCACAGGCCTCATCCGGCCAATCAAATACTCCAAGTGGCTCGCAAACCTAGTCCTGGTTCTAAAAAAGAACAACACATGGAGAATGTGCATCGACTACACCAACCTCAACAGCGCCTGCCTAAAGGAGGAGTTCGTCCTACCGCGCATCGATTAGATCATCGACTCGACCGCGGGATCAGAGTCGCTATGCTTCCTTGACGCTTACTCTGGTTATAACTAGATCAAGATGGCGATCAAGGACGAGGAGAAGACGGCGTTCATTATGCAATTCGGCGCCTTCTGCTACATGACCATGACATTCGGCCTCAAGAATGCAGGCGCCACATACCAGAGGTGCATGCAGGAGTGCCTAGCGAGCCAAATTGGCCGCAACATTCACATCTACATCGACGGCGTGGTGGTAAAATCCACCTGCCAGGACGACCTTCTCGCCGACCTAGCCAAAACCTTCGCAAACCTACGGAGGTACAACATCAAGCCGAACCCTGGAAAATGCACCTTCGGCGTCCCCACCGGACAACTCCTGGGATATGTAGTCTCCAAGCAAGGCATCAAAGCCAACCCCACCAAGATCGACACCATCGCGCGACTCGGGAAACCCGAGTGCCTGCGCGATGTCTAGAAGTTGGCAAGGCGAGTCGCGGCCCTCGGTCACTTCATCCCCTGACTAGGCGAGAAGGCAATGCCCCTCTACTGCCTGATGTGCAAGAACCCGACATTCCAATGGGACGCGGAGGCTGACGACGCACTCAAAGCGCTCAAAGAAGTGCTACTCGGGGCCCCACTACTCGCTACTCCACTCGACAAGGAGCCAATTCTCGTTTACGTCGCGGCCTCCACTCGAGTCGTCACCGCCGTGATGGTCGTCGAACGACCGGAAGAGGGCAAGGAGCACCCCATACAGCGCCCCGTCTACTACATCAGTGAAGTCCTAACGGACTCACGACAGCGCTACCCGCAATACCAAAAACTAGTGTATGTGGTATTACGAGCATAGCGGCGACTCCCACACTACTTCCAGGAGCACCCAATCACGGTGGTCTCCTCCGCGCCCCTGCAAGACATCATACGCAATCGCGAGGCGACCGGGCGAGTCGCCAAGTGGGCCGTCGAAATCGGCGTCCACAACATCAAATACGAGCCCTACAAAGCAATCAAGTCACAAGCCCTGGCTGATTTCCTTGCAGACCGGGAAGAAGCACAGCAGCCAGATAAGCTCCCGTACCTCCACTACTGGTCGCTCCATTTTGATGGCTCCAAGAACGCCGACGGCGTAGGGGTTGGGGTCATACTAACCTCTCCCAAAGGAGACAAGCTCCGCTACGTGCTCCACCTCAACTTCAAACCCTGCACCAACAACATGGCAGAATATGAGGCCCTCCTTCACGGCATGAGAGCCGCCAAGGAGATGAACCTCAACCGCCTAAGATGCTATGGCGACTCCGACCTAGTCGTCGGCCAAGTCGCCGGGATGTGCGACGCCGTCTCCCTAACAATGATCGCGTAACGCCAAGCTGTCGACCAGTTGGGAGGACACTTCGACGGCTACTCCGTCGAGTGGAACGACAGGCGCAAAAACGAGGAGGCAGACACCCTCTTCCGCATCGGATCGACCTGACAAGCGCCACCAGTAGGCATCTTCCTTGACATCATCCACAAACCGTCGGTCAGCCCACCAAAAGAGATCGACGTCAGGCTCACACCGCAACCAGAACCGGCCTTAGTCGCCATGGTTGTGGAGCCTAGCGATAAGACAGCACCATACGTCGCCTTCTTGGAACACAAGCTCCTACCAAGCAATGAGACGGAGGCGCGAATGATCGTGTGTCGCTGCAAATCCTTCGTCATCATCAACGATGAGCTCCACAGACGCAGCATGACCGGCGTGTTCCAGCGCTGCGTACAGCCAGAAGAAGGCCGCAAGATCCTCCAGGACATTCACGCTGGCGACTGCAGCCATCACGCCGGCGCCAAGTCGCTAGTCACCAAGGCCATGCGGAACGGTTCTACTGGCTCACCGCACACGCCGACGCCACCAACATCGTCCAACGATGCGTCGGGTGCCAGAAGTACGCCCACCAGACGCACCTCCCTGGCTCGGCACTCAAGACCATCCCCATCACGTGGCCATTCGCCGTATGGGGCATGGACATGGTAGGCACGTTCAAGAAGGCCCCGTATGGCTTCACTCACCTCCTGGTCGTAGTCGACAAGTTCACCAAATGGGTCGACGCCAAGCCAATAAAAAAGTGCGACGGCAAGCCCCTCTGTGATATGGGGGATCCGCACCTCCGTTAATCGCTCCACCGGGTTCACGCCCTTCTTCATGGTGTACGGCGTCGAGGCCGTTATGCCAACAGACCTGGAGCACGACTCACCTCGAGTCGCCAACTATGTCGAGGCGGCCAACGAGGTTGCCTGCCAAGATAGCATCAATTAACTCGACGAGACACGCGACCTGGCTCGCTCCTGTACCACCATATACCAGCAAGGACTCCGCCGCTACCACAGCCGCCGAGTGCGAACTCGCACCTTCCAGGAAGGCGACCTGGTCCTACGACTGGCCCATGGGAGGGGCCGTTCGCCATAGGCCGAGTCCTTGGCAATGATGCCTAGTACCTCATCGACATACGGGGTGACGGCCAACTGGAGGTAGGGAGCCATGGAATGTAAACCTCCTCAGAAAGTTGTATACTTAGAACCTCACATTGTACTCCACTGGCATATATAATGAAATTCATCCGAATCACACAAATTGTGTCCACTCGCCATATTCTTGTGCCACTCGCACTCATACATATTATCAATACGCTACTTACGGAAGTCAACCTCTGGTCGAGCGACCGGCACGGCTAAGTAGTGCAGCACAAGGGCACTGGAAATATTCGGGCCTTGGGTCGTCCACGAAAACGCCAACCTGGAGCCACCATTGTAGTCTCCTAGCCCGACTGGCCCATCGGGCCAATACAACCGGTACACGCTTCCCACAGCGACCTGTCCCTCCCATCCTCGTGCAAAGCGACTCGAACAGTTAAGTACCACGCACGGGGACCCCGCAAAACGGGAACCACCATGCGGCTCGGGAACACACCAAGTAAAAGAGCTGTCTAGGACTCGCCAAGCGACTGGCTCTCCATGCCAGGGGAGGAGACGCATTACAAACAACGCATTCACAACCTGCAACAGGAACATGACCAACGTAGCCGGGTACCACGCTCAGGGACTCGCTTACAAATCAGTCCAACTCATGCTCGGGGACTCGCTTACAAGCCAGCCCTACTCGCGCTCAGGGACTCGCCACTCAGAAGACGCGAGAGATAAAAAATAGTTCCTAAACCAAAACAATACACAAAAGTATACAATCGAGTTATACCCCATTAAAGGGCGGACGCGCTCGAGGACTCGCTCAATCAAAAACAAACACACCGCACAATCCTAGTCGCAATACGAGTCCATTGACTCCCCTTGGCATATGTTGCAAAATATTTTACAGCATTCGCCACTTGGCATACTTCACAAATTGGACAACTACATTGTCTTCTCCACAGGCCCTGATGAAGAAGCAGCGCCACCCCGTTAACACGAACAAAAGGCTGCCACAGGTTCATCGGATACGTCGTCAATGACTTCGACAACGACGACCGAAAAGGCTGCTCTGACTTCATGTCGCGGTGCTCCGGCTCGGGGTCACCAGGCGCCAACACCGTCTCCTGGTACGGCAACAGATCCCCCATCGCCAAGACCCGATCGACGTAAGGAGCGGCCTTCGCGGTCAGCTTCAGCACCTCCAACATCTCCACCATGCCGGTCGCCGATGGGTAGCCACTTGTCATGTCGTCAAGGTCGAAGTCGTCAGGGAAGTGGGCGAGACCTAAGCTCAATGTTGTGGTGGCCCTGCGCCTGAACGCTGAGCGCATCATCCACTCCACGATGGCAGGCACCTCCTCCAGATAGCGCCACACATCCGTAAGTCCCCTAGGAATAACTTCGGTGGGGGACATGCCCTGAAGAGCTGCTTGGACGCACAACGCCGAAGCCGTGGCCACGTTCACCACGGCAGTCACGCACTGCGAAGCATTGTAGGTATGCACCACCAGATCGCTTTGGCCTATCATAGCTGCAAAATCAGGCGTCAGTGAAACTATGAAAACCCCCAATCAGGGACTAGATAAACGAGTCAAGCAAAGACAAAGACTCACCAAGGAGTTTGCGGCAGTTCTCCGTGACATGTTTCTCCAAGGCGGTTTGCTCGTTGTGTAGCCCCACGATGATGGAATCTGTGGCTTTGCGTTCTTCCTCAGCCGCAGCGACCGCAACCTTCGCTCGTTCCTCTAAAGAAACTGAGGCCGCTCTCGCCTCCTCCAACTCTTGGACCAGGGAGCTTATTCATCCATTCGCCGCGTCCAGCTCGGCGACTGGGACATACCCCTTGCGGGCCATGGAAATCGCAGCCGGGAAACCATCTGCAAGAGAAACCATCAGCATGCTGTACACCACTAGTTCACACCTGACAGAAGAAAATAAAAACAAACAGATACTCACCAACAGTTTCCTAAAGCCGCTGGTTCGCCTCTTGAGCTTCGCGCAAGTCACGCTCCAAGCGCTCTCTCGCGGCCTGCCGATTGGTCGACTCCCTTTGCAATCCCTGCAAATAAACAACACACCTCAGCATTTGACAAAACAAAACCCAGTTCCCAGCCACTGAGATGGAGATGGAGAAAGAAACCCAGCGACCAGGAACTCGGGGACTGGAGATGGAGAAAGAAACTCAATTCCTAGCCGCTGAAATTCAGCGACTAGGAATTCGGGGACTGGAGAGGAGCAAGAAGTTCAGTTCCCAGCCGCTAAAATTCAGCGACTAGGAACTCGGGGACTGGACATACCTGAATAGCTGCGCCGAGCATCTTGTGAAGTTCTCCGGCGTCAGTCGATAGGATCGTGAAGGAAGTGCGCCCGCGACGGGATCCAATGTCTGCATCCACGATCTCTGGACTTTGCGGAGACTGAGTATCCGCCACACCTGGAAACCCCCTCGCCATGAAGCACGGGAACATCGCCGACGCTCTGGCGGGGGCACTGGTCGTCGGGGCTGGCGCTTCCGGCACGGACGCTGCTAGTACCGGTTCTGATGGCGCCGCCACCACCTCTTCGGTGACTGACGCTGCTTTGGACTCCGCGGCACTGTCCCTAGCTATGGCATTGTCGGCGCCCCCCTTCTGCTTCTTCGCGCCCTCCGTGGTAGCCACATCTCCGGCGGCCTTTCTCTTCTTGGGAAGGTCGCCCTCTTCCATAGGTGCGGCCGGTGGAATCTTAGCCACCGAAGGACGACCAATCTTCTTGGCCCTCGACCTGCACGAGTTCTCACAGTCAACATAACGACAATACAAAAAGAGCAAGGCGAATCAGGATGAAGGAGCAGTACTCACTTAGCGACCGGAAGGACGCGAAGCCCGGTACTGATATGGGCGGGCTTGTCCAACTCGGGGCCCAACTTGCGGGTGAGCCCCCTCTCGAAGACGTCTGAGGCCCACGAAACTGTGGGCTTCCTTGACGATGATAGCCGCAGTCGCCGGGATCTCCAGCTCTGACGCGGCCACCCTTGATGGCTGCAGTGACATGGATGTCATTGCCTCAGCCGCTTCTTGGCTTGAAACCCCCTAGACCATCAGCGCAATCACCGCCAGGGGAACCTCTACCACCACCTCAATGTCCTCGCCCTCTAACCCCTTCGTCGGGATCGTGCCCTTTGGAGCCTTGTACGAGACTTCGGGGGAATCTTCGTCATCGGAGTCGTCATCCGACTCGAACACCACCGCCGATTTGGACGGTGACGTTGGCCCCTTCGCTGGTGACTTGGGCTTGCGTGTGGGCTTTGACAGCGTAGCAGTACGCCGGCACATGTGCTCCTGCGCGACCTCGTCGCCTCCGTCGTGTTCGTCCAGGCTGTGGCTCGCCTCGAACTCACGTTGCTTCTGCATGCGGGTCTTGCGAGCCACAGGCACTGGAGGAGGAACCTCCTCCTCCTCCCCGTCGCTGTCGGAAGAATCTCCCTCGGAGTCTTCCTCCAGCTCCTGGGGAACCTTTTCATCGAGCGGAGGGAGCCAGCCCTCCAACACCTGAAAAAGCTGAGAACCACCGCGAGTGAAACGCCAAACGTGGAGACTGAGGACTGAAATACTGACACAGCGACTAGGAAGAGAACTTGCTGTGGGGGCTTCATTCTTCACAGGAGTGTATGGAGCGACCCCGACCGCCACACTGGTGAACTTGGTATCGGTGATCTTCTTCAGGGCGTCCTTGTAGTCCTCTGCCTCCCATGATTCCTTGCTGGTTCGGGATGGATCATGCTTCCCGCTGTACTCGTACATCCAGTGCGGCCGAGCTGCCAGCGGAACCAGGCGCCGCCTGAGCTAGCAGTTGTAGAGGTTGATCGGAATCAACCCCTGGTCCTTCAGCTTCTGGATCTGGTCCATCATTTTCGCGACGGTCATCCGCTGATCTTCGGGAAGCTTCTTCGATGCCAACCGGCAAGGCTTGCTCCTCTCGGCGACGAATTCGGGAAGAGCCACCTCGCCGGAGGGAGTGGCCTCTTTGACGTAGAACCAGCTCTTCTTCCACTCACTGGCGGCCTCCTTCGGTAGGAGGAGCTTGACGAAATTGGCCTTCGGCTTCAGTTGGAATGTGACGCCACCTGCGGCCAACATCAAGCCACCGGATGCCTCGCGCCCGATGCGGCCGTGGAAGAGTTCCAGCCACAGCGGGAAGTACGGCCTATAGCTGAGGTAGCATTCGCAGAAGGCGACGAAGATCGCCAGCTGCTCGATGCTGTGTGGACCAAGATCCGATGGCTTGATCGCATAGTACGCGCAGAAGCGGCGGAAGAAGAGTGAAGTAGGGAATCCCAGACCCCTCTCAAGATGACTAGGGAAGAAGATGAATTCGCCGGGTCACGGCTTTGGCTCGGTCTCGGAGGAGGGCGGAACCCGCTAGTTCCCCTTGCGGAGTACTCCAGCGTCCTTGAAAGATTTAAGCTGGGCTGTGGTACACTTGGATTTCCCCCATGAGCCTTTGGGAGGCGCCATCGGGTAGGATGTGGAATCGCACGACGCGGAAAGGACAAGTCGGAAGAATATAGGCAGAGAGATTGGAGACAGGAAGAACGAATGAGGAAGAATGAAGAATGTGGAGAAGGTCTGCAAAGCTGAACCATCACTCCCCTTATATGGGAGCGCCACCTGCCAAAATCAGGATAGCCGTTACTCATGGTAATTGCGCCGAAGTTACCTTTGGAAATTCCAACAGATATTTTGACCAAATTTGACGGTCTAACTCCTTTATTTCACCCGCTACCTGCCAGTCTTTTCCACTCGCCGAAACGACGACTTGGTGGCAGTAATGCTCATTGGGGCAGCGAATGGAAACATGGGGAAATTCTCCTTGGTTCTGATGGAGTCCATCGCCGACTCGACTGGACACCCAAATTGGGCTCGCCTACTCCGAACGCCAAAAGGACGCCTGCGCCTGCATCAATGATGGACTCGGGGACTACTGATGGGGATATACCAAAGGTGGTATGCCAAGCAGGACGTTCTAATTGGGCCGAAAGGCCTGAGAGTGCGCCTGGAGGATGGCTACTAGAAAACAACGTAAGGAGAAGCCCGACGACTGGCGACTGGAGGCCCAGGAGCATAACAAAAGCCAGTCGGATTAGGTCGAAACCTCCGGATCTTTATCTTGTTCGGTTGTAAACTGTAAACCCTAGCGAGGTGCCTCATATATAAACCTCCTTAGGGTATCTTAGATACTCACGTTCCATCATACACCCCCTCAAGCGACTCGCAGCATAGTCGCCGAGCTCACCACCACTGTAACTCGCTCTCCAATAATCTAAGCTAGCAGGAGTAGGTCTTTACCCTCCGGGGGGACGAACCTGGGTAAACCCATGTGCATCCGCCCCCATCTCGCACCGCAGATGGCCGCCAACTCTTCCTCACGAAACACTCAAATCGCTGCCAGTGGCAGCGACTGCCGTGGCCATTTCCACGACAATTGCATGTGTGTTCTTTTAATGAACCACATATGGATCCACCAATGCCATTGCATGTGTGTTCTTCTCACAAAGCACATGGATCCACCAATGTCATTGCATGTCTGTTTTTTCCACAAACCACATGGATCAACCAATGGCATTAGATGTGCGTTATTGTCACAAACCACATATGGATCCACCAGAGTCATTACATGTGTGTTCTTGTAATGAACCACACATGGATCCTCCAATCGCATTGCATGTGTTTTCTTTCCACAAACCACATATGAATCCACCAGAGTCATTGCATGTGTGTTCTTGTAATGAACCACATATGGATCAACCAATGCCATTGCGTGTGTGTTCTTTTCATGAATCACATATGGGTCCACCAGATTCATTGCATGTGTGTTCTTGTAACAAACCACATATGGATTAACCAATGTCATTGCATGTGTGTTCTTTTCATGAACCACAAATGGATCCACCTGAGTCATTGCATGTGTGTCCTTGTAATGACAAACCACATATGGATCAACCAATGTCATTGCATGTGTGTTCTTTTCATGAACCACATATGGATCCACCAGAGTAATTGCATGTGTGTTCTTTCCACAAACCACATATGGATGCACCAATTCCAATGCATGTGTGTTCTTTTCATGAACCACATATGTATCCACCAGTGTCATTGCATGTGTGTTCTTTCCACAAACCACATATGGATCAACCAATGTCATTGCATGTATGTTATTTCCACAAACCACACATGGATCCACCAGAGTAATTGCATGTGTGTTCTTCTCACAAACCACATGGATCCACCAATGCCATTGCATGTGTGTTCTTTTAATGAACTACATATGGATCCACCAATGCCATTGCATGTGTGTTCTTCTCACAAAGCACATGGATCCACCAATGTCATTACATGTCTGTTTTTTCCACAGACCACATGGATCAACCAGTGGCATTACATGTGTGTTATTGTCACAAACCACATATGGATCCACCAGAGTCATTGCATGTGAGTGCTTGTAATGAACCACACATGGATCCACCAATCGCATTGCAAGTTCTTTCTTTCCACAAACCACATATGGATCCACCAGAGTCATTGCATGTGTGTTCTTGTGATGAACCACATATGGATCAACCAATGCCATTGCATGTGTGTTCTTTTCATGAACCACATATGGATCCACCAAAGTCATTGCATGTGTGTTCTTGTAACGAACCACATATGGATCAACCAATGTCATTGCATGTGTGTTCATTTCATGAACAACATATGGATCCACCAGAGTCATTGCATGTGTGTTCTTGTAATGAACCACATATAGATCCACGAGTGTCATTGCATGTGTGTTCTTGTAATGACAAACCACATATGTATCCAACAGTGTCATTGCATGTGTGTTCCTTCCACAAACCACATATGGATCAACCAATGTCATTGCATGTATGTTCTTTCCACAAACCACACATGGATCCACCAGAGTAATTGCATGTGTGTTCTTCTCACAAACCACATGGATCCACCAATGTCATTGCATGTGTGTGATTTCCAAAAACCACATATGTATCCACCAGAGTCATTGCATGTGTGTTCTTCTCACAAGTCTCATATGGATCCATTAGAGTCATTACATGTGTGTTCTTTTCATGAACCACATATGGATCCACCAGCGTCATTGCATCGATGTTCTTTTAATAAACGACAAATAGAGTCGTTGCATGTCTGTTCTTTTCATTAACCACAGCTAGAGTCATGGCTTGTGTGTTCTTTTCACAAACCACATATGGATCCACCAGAGTCATTGTATTGTCCGTTCTTTTCACAAACCACAACTAGAGTCATTGCATGTTTGTTCTTTTCACAAACTACATATGGATCCACCAGTGTCATTGCATGTATGTTCTTTCTAAACCACACATGGATCCTTTAGATTAATTGCATGTGTGTTCTTCTCACAAACCAAATGGATAAACGAATGTCATTGCATGTGTGTTCTTGTAATGACAAACCACATATGGAACCACCAGTGTCATTGCATGTGTGTTCTTTTCAAAAACCACATATGGATCCACCAGTGTCATTGCATGTGTGTTCTTTCCACAAACCACATATGGATCCACCAGTGTCATTGGATGTGTGTTCTTGTAATGACAAACCACATATGGATCCACCAGTGTCATTGCATGTGTGTTCTTGTAATGACAAACCACGTATGGATCCACCAGTGTCATTGCATGTGTGTTCTTTTCACAAACCACATATGGATCCACTAGTGTTATTGCATGTATGTTCTTTCCACAAACCACACATGGATCCACCAGAGTAATTGCATGTGTGTTCTTCTCACAAACCACATGGATCCACCAATGTCATTGCATGTGTGTTATTTCCAAAAACCACATATGGATCCACAAGAGTCATTGCATGTGTGTTCTTGTAATGAACCACATATGTATCCACCAATGCCATTGTATGTGTGTTCTTTTAATGAACCACATATGGATCCACCAACGCCATTGCATGTGTGTTCTTCTCACAAGCACATGGATCCACCAATGTCATTACATGTCTGTTTTTTCCATAGACCACATGGATCAACCAATGGCATTACATGTGTGTTATTGTCACAAACCACATATGGATCCACCAGAGTCATTGCATGTGTGTGCTTGTAATGAACCACACATGGATCCACCAATCGCATTGCAAGTGCTTTCTTTCCACAAACCACATATTGATCCACCAGAGTCATTGCATGTGTGTTCTTGTGATGAACCACATATGGATCAACCAATGCCGTTGCATGTGTGTTCTTTTCATGAACCACATATGGATCCACCAAAGTCATTGCATGTGTGTTCTTGTAACGAACCACATATGGATCAACCAATGTCATTGCATGTGTGTTCTTTTCATGAACAACATATGGATACACCAGAATCATTGCATGTGTGTTCTTGTAATGAACCACATATGGATCGACCAGTGTCATTGCATGTGTGTTCTTGTAATGACAAACCACATATGTATCCACCAGTGTCATTGCATGTGTGTTCTTTCCACAAACCACATATGGATCAACCAATGTCATTGCATGTATCTTCTTTCCACAAACCAAACATGGATCCACGAGAGTAATTGCATGTGTGTTCTTCTCACAAACCACATGGATGCACCAATGTCATTGCATGTGTGTTATTTCCAAAAACCACATATGTATCCACCAGAGTCATTGCATGTGTGTTCTTCTCACAAATCTCATATGGATCCATTAGAGTCATTACATGTGTGTTCTTTTCATGAACCACATATGGATCCACCAGCTTCATTGCATCTGTGTTCTTTTAATAAACCACAAATAGAGTCGTTGCATGTCTGTTCTTTTCATTAACCACAGCTAGAGTCATGGCATGTGTGTTCTTTTCACAAACCACATATGGATCCACCAGAGTCATTGTATTGTCCGTTCTTTTCACAAACCACAACTAGAGTCATTGCATGTTTGTTATTTTCACAAACTACATATGGATCCACCAGTGTCATTGCATGTATGTTCTTTCTAAACCACACATGGATCCTTTATATTAATTGCATGTGTGTTCTTCTCACAAACCAAATGGATCCACCAATGTCATTGCATGTGTGTTCTTGTAATGACAAACCACATATGGATCCACCAGTGTCATTGCATGTGTGTTCTTTTCAGAAACCACATATGGATCCACCAGTGTCATTGCATGTGTGTTCTTTCCACAAACAACATATGGATCCACCACTGTCATTGCATGTGTGTTCTTGTAATGATAAACCACATATGGATCCACCGGTGTCATTGCATGTGTGTTCTTGTAATGACAAACCACATATGGATCCACCAGTGTCATTGCATGTGTGTTCTTTTCACAAACCACATATGGATCCACTAGTGTTATTGCATGTATGTTATTTCCGCAAACCACACATGGAACCAACAAAGTAATTGCATGTGTGTTCTTCTCACAAACCACATGGATCCACCAATGTCATTGCATGTGTGTTATTTCCAAAAACCACATAAGGATCCACCAGAGTCATTGCATGTGTGTTCTTGTAATGAACCACATATGTATCCACCAATGCCATTGCATGTGTGTTCTTTTAATGAACCACATATGGATCCACCAATGCCATTGCATGTGTGTTCTTCTCACAAAGCACATGGATCCAGCAATGTCATTACATGTCTGTTATTTCAACAGACCACATGGATCAACCAATAGCATTACATGTGTGTTATTGTCACAAACCACATATGGATCCACCAGAGTCATTGCATGTGTGTTCTTGTAATGAACCACACATGGATCCACCAATCGCATTGCAAGTGCTTTCTTTCCACAAACCACATACGGATCCACCAGAGTCATTGCATCTGTGTTCTTGTGATGAACCACATATGGATCAACCAATGCCATTGCATGTGTGTTCTTTTCATGAACCACATATGGATCCACCAAAGTCATTGCATGTGTGTTCTTGTATCGGACCACACATGGATCAACCAATGTAATTGCATGTGTGTTCTTTTCATGAACAACATATGGATCCAGCAGAGTCATTGCATGTGTGTTCTTCTAATGAACCACATATGGATCCACCAGTGTCATTGCATGTGTGTTCTTGTAATGACAAACCACATATGTATCCACCAGTGTCATTGCATGTGTGTTCTTTCCACAAACCACATATGGATCAACCAATGTCATTGCATGTCTGTTCTTTCCACAAACCACACATGGATCCACCAGAGTCATTGCATGTGTGTTCCTCTCACAAACCACATGGATCCAACAATGTCATTGCATGTGTGTTCTTTCCACAACCCACATATGGATCAACCAATGTCATTGCATGTGTGTTCTTTCCACAGACCACATATGGATCCACCAGTGTCATTTCATGTGTGTTCTTGTAATTACAAACCACACATGGATTCACCAGAGTCATTGCATGTGTGTTCTTCCCACAACCCACATATGGATCCACCAGAGTCATTGCATGTTTGTTCTTTTCACAAACAACATATGGATCCACTAGAGTCATTGCATGTATCTTCTTTCCGCAAACCACATATGGATCCACCAGAGTCATTGCATGTGTGTTCTTCTCACAAGTCACATATGGATCAACCAGAGTCATTGTATGTGTGTCCTTTTCATGAACCACATATGGATCCACCAGTGTCATTGCATGTGTGTTCTTGTAATGACAAATCACATATGGATCCACCAGTTTCATTGCATGTGCGTTCTTTCCACAAACCACATATGGATCCACCAGTGTCATTGCATGTGTGTTCTTGTAATGACAAACCACATATGGATCCACCGATGTCATTGCATGTGTGTTCTGGTACTGATAAACCACATATGGATCAACCAATGTCATTGCATGTGTGTTATTTTCATGAACCACATATGGATCCACCAGAGTCATTGCATGTGTGTTCTTTCCAGAAAGCACATATGGATCCACGAGTGTCATTGCATGTGTGTTATTGTAATGAAAAATCACATATTGATCCACAAGTGTCATTGCATCTGTGTTCTTTTTAGAAACCACATATGGATCTACCAGTGTCATTGCATGTATGTTCTTTCCACAAACCACACATGGATCCTTGAGAGTAATTGCATGTGTGTTCTTCTAACCAAATGGATCCACCAATTTCATTGCATGTGTGTTCTTGTAATGACAAACCACATATGGATCCACCAGTGTGATTGCATGTGTGTTCTTTTCACAAACCACATATGGATCCACTAGTGTCATTGCATGTATGTTCTTTCCACAAACCACACATGGATCCACCAGAGTAATTGCATGTGTGTTCTTCTCACAAACCACATGGATCCACCAATGTCATTGCATGTGTGTTATTTCCAAAAACCACATATGGATCCAGCAGAGTCATTGCATGTGTGTTCTTGTAATGAACCACATATGGATCCACCAATGCCATTGCATGTGTATTCTTTTAATGAACCACATATGGATCGACCAATGCCATTGCATGTGTGTTCTTCTCACAAAGCACATGTATCCACCAATGTCATTACATGTCTGTTTTTTCCACAGACCACATGGATCAACCAATGGCATTACATGTGTGTTATTGTCACAAACCACATATGGATCCACTATAGTCATTGCATGTGTGTGCTTGTAATGAACCACACATGGATCCACCAATCGCATTGCAAGTGCTTTTTTTTCCACAAACCACATATGGATCCACCAGAGTCATTGCATGTGTGTTCTTGTGATGAACCACATATGGATCAACCAATGCCATTGCATGTGTGTTCTTTTCATGAACCACATATGGATCCACCAAAGTCATTGCATGTGTGTTCTTGTAACGAACCACTTATGGATCAACCAATGTCATTGCATGTGTGTTCTTGTAATGAACCACATATGGATCCATTAGTGTCATTGCATGTGTGTTCTTGTAATGACAAACCACATATGTATCCATCAGTGTCATTCCATGTGTGTTCTTTCCACAAACCACATATGGATCAACCAATGTCATTGCATGTATGTTCTTTCCACAAACCACACATGGATCCACCAGAGTCATTGCATGTGTGTTCCTCTCACAAACCACATGGATCCAACAATGTCATTGCATGTGTGTTCTTTCCACAACCCACATATGGATCAACCAATTTCATTTCATGTGTGTTCTTTCCACAAACCACATATGGATCCACCAGTGTCATTGCATGTGTGTTCTTGTAATTACAAACCACAGATTGATCCACCAGAGTCATTGCATGTGTGTTCTTCCCACAACCCACATATGGATCCACCAGAGTCATTGCATGTTTGTTCTTTTCACAAACCACATATGGATCCACTAGAGTCATTGCATGTATGTTCTTTCAACAAACCACATATGGATCCACCAGAGTCATTGCATGTGTGTTCTTCTCACAAGTCACATATGGATCAACCAGAGTCATCGTATGTGTGTCCTTTTCATGAACCACATATGGATCCACCAGTGTCATTGCATGTGTGCTCTTGTAATGACCAACCACATATGGATCCACCAGTTTCATTGCATGTGCGCACAAACCACACATGTATCCACCAGTGTCATTGCATGTGTGTTCTTGTAATGACAAACCACATATGGATCAACCAATGTCATTGCATGTGTGTTATTTTCATGAACCACATATGGATCCACCAGAGTCATTGCATGTGTGTTCTTGTAATGAAAAAACACATATGGATCCACTAGTGTCATTGCATGTGTGTTCTTTCCACAAACCAAATATGGATCAACCAATGTCATTGCATGTTTGTTCTTTTCACAAACCACATATGGATCCACTAGATTCATAGCATGTATGTTATTTCCACAAACCACATATGATCCACCAAAGTCATTGCATGTGTGTTCTTCTCAGAAATCACATATGGATCCACCAGAGTCAGTGCATGTGTGTTCTTTTCATGAACCACATATGGATCCACCAGTGTCATTGCATGTGTGTTCTTTTAATAAACCATAGCTAGATTCATTGCATGTCTATTCTTTTCATTAACCATAACTAGAGTCATTGCATGTGTGTTCTTTTCACAAACCACATATGGATCCACCAGAGTCATTGGATGTGTGTTCTTTTCACAAACCACGTATGGATCCACAAGTGTCATTGAATTGTGTGTTCTTTTCATAAACCACATGGATCCACTAATGCCATTGCATTTGTGTTCTTGTAATGACAAACCACATATTGATCCACCGATATCATTGCATGTGTGTTCTTTTCGCAAAACCACATATGGATCCACTAGTGTCATTGAAATGTGCGTTCTTTCCACAAACCACATATGAATCCACCAGAGTCATTGCATGAGTGTTCTTGTAATGAACCACATATGGATCCACCAATGTCATTGCATGTGTGTTCTTTTCATGAACCACATAGGGATCCACCAGAGGCATTGCATGTGTGTTCTTGTAATGAACCACATATGGATCCACCTGTGTCATTGCATGTGTGTTCTTGTAATGACAAAACACATATGTATCCACCAGTGTCATTGCATGTGTGTTATTTCCACAAACCACATATGGATCAACCAATGTCATTGCATGTATGTTCTTTCCACAAACCACACATGGATCCACCAGAGTCATTCTATGTGTGTTCCTCTCACAAACCACATGGATCCAACAATGTCATTGCACGTGTGTTCTTTCCACAACCCACATATGGATCAACCAATGTCATTGCATGTGTGTTCTTTCCACGAACCACATATGGATTCACCAGTGTCATTGCATGTGTGTTCTTGTAATGACAAACCACACATGGATCCACCAGATTCATTGCATATGTGTTCTTCCCACAACCCATATACGGAGCCACCAGAGTCATTGCATGTTTGTTCTTTTCACAAACCACATATGGATCCACTAGAGTCATTGCATGTATGTTCTTTCCACAAACCACATATGGATCCACCAGTGTCATTGCATGTGTGTTATTGTAACGAACCACATATGGATCAACCAATGTCATTGCATGTGTGTTCTTTTCATGAACAACATATGGATCCACCAGAGTCATTGCATGTGTGTTCTTGTAATGAACCACATATGGATCCACAAGTGTCATTGCATGTGTGTTCTTGTAATGACAAACGACATATGTATCCACCATTGTCATTGCATGTGTGTTCTTTCCACAAACCACATATGGATCAACCAATCTCATTGCATGTATGTTCTTTCCACAAACCACACATGGATCCACCAGAGTAATTGCATGTGTGTTCTTCTCACAAACCACATGGATCCACCAATGTCATTGCATGTGTGTTATTTCCAAAAACCACATATGTATCCACCAGAGTCATTGCATGTGTGTTCTTCTCACAAATCTCATATGGATCCATTAGAGTAATTGTATGTGTGTTCTTTTCATGAACCACATATGGATCCACCAGCGTCATTGCATCTGTGTTCTTTTAATAAACCACAAATAGAGTCGTTGCATGTCTGTTCTTTTCATTAACCACAGCTAGAGTCATGGCATGTGTGTTCTTTTCACAAACCACATATGGATCCACCAGAGTCATTGTATTGTCCGTTGTTTTCACAAACCACAAGTAGAGTCATTGCATGTTTGTTCTTTTCACAAACTACATATGGATCCACCAGTGTCATTGCATGTATGTTCTTTCTAAACCAAACATGTATCCTTTAGATTAATTGCATGTGTATTCTTCTCACAAACCAAATGGATCCACCAATGTCATTGCATGTGTGTTCTTGTAATGACAAACCACATATGGATCCACCAGTGTCATTGCATGTGTGTTCTTTCCATTAACCACATATGGATCCACCAGTGTCATTGCATGTGTGTTCTTCTAATGACAAACCACATATGGATCCACCAGTGTCATTGCATGTGTGTTCTTGTAATGACAAACCACATATGGATCCACCAGTGTCATTGCATGTGTGTTCTTGTAATGACAAACCACATATGGATCCACCAGTGTCATTGCATGTGTGTTCTTTTCCCAAACCACATATGGATCCACTAGTGTTATTGAATGTATGTTCTTTCCACAAACCACACATGGATCCACCAGTGTAATTACATGTGTGTTCTTCTCACAAACCACATGGATCCACCAGAGTCATTGCATGTGTGTTCCTCTCACAAACCACATGGATCCAACAATGTCATTGCATGTGTGTTCTTTCCACAACCCACATATGGATCAACCAATTTCATTTCATGTGTGTTCTTTCCACAAACCACATATGGATCCACCAGTGTCATTGCATGTGTGTTCTTGTAATTACAAACCACAGATTGATCCACCAGAGTCATTGCATGTGTGTTCTTCCCACAACCCACATATGGATCCACCAGAGTCATTGCATGTTTGTTCTTTTCACAAACCACATATGGATCCACTAGAGTCATTGCATGTATGTTCTTTCAACAAACCACATATGGATCCACCAGAGTCATTGCATGTGTGTTCTTCTCACAAGTCACATATGGATCAACCAGAGTCATCGTATGTGTGTCCTTTTCATGAACCACATATGGATCCACCAGTGTCATTGCATGTGTGCTCTTGTAATGACCAACCACATATGGATCCACCAGTTTCATTGCATGTGCGCACAAACCACACATGTATCCACCAGTGTCATTGCATGTGTGTTCTTGTAATGACAAACCACATATGGATCAACCAATGTCATTGCATGTGTGTTATTTTCATGAACCACATATGGATCCACCAGAGTCATTGCATGTGTGTTCTTGTAATGAAAAAACACATATGGATCCACTAGTGTCATTGCATGTGTGTTCTTTCCACAAACCAAATATGGATCAACCAATGTCATTGCATGTTTGTTCTTTTCACAAACCACATATGGATCCACTAGATTCATAGCATGTATGTTATTTCCACAAACCACATATGATCCACCAAAGTCATTGCATGTGTGTTCTTCTCAGAAATCACATATGGATCCACCAGAGTCAGTGCATGTGTGTTCTTTTCATGAACCACATATGGATCCACCAGTGTCATTGCATGTGTGTTCTTTTAATAAACCATAGCTAGATTCATTGCATGTCTATTCTTTTCATTAACCATAACTAGAGTCATTGCATGTGTGTTCTTTTCACAAACCACATATGGATCCACCAGAGTCATTGGATGTGTGTTCTTTTCACAAACCACGTATGGATCCACAAGTGTCATTGAATTGTGTGTTCTTTTCATAAACCACATGGATCCACTAATGCCATTGCATTTGTGTTCTTGTAATGACAAACCACATATTGATCCACCGATATCATTGCATGTGTGTTCTTTTCGCAAAACCACATATGGATCCACTAGTGTCATTGAAATGTGCGTTCTTTCCACAAACCACATATGAATCCACCAGAGTCATTGCATGAGTGTTCTTGTAATGAACCACATATGGATCCACCAATGTCATTGCATGTGTGTTCTTTTCATGAACCACATAGGGATCCACCAGAGGCATTGCATGTGTGTTCTTGTAATGAACCACATATGGATCCACCTGTGTCATTGCATGTGTGTTCTTGTAATGACAAAACACATATGTATCCACCAGTGTCATTGCATGTGTGTTATTTCCACAAACCACATATGGATCAACCAATGTCATTGCATGTATGTTCTTTCCACAAACCACACATGGATCCACCAGAGTCATTCTATGTGTGTTCCTCTCACAAACCACATGGATCCAACAATGTCATTGCACGTGTGTTCTTTCCACAACCCACATATGGATCAACCAATGTCATTGCATGTGTGTTCTTTCCACGAACCACATATGGATTCACCAGTGTCATTGCATGTGTGTTCTTGTAATGACAAACCACACATGGATCCACCAGATTCATTGCATATGTGTTCTTCCCACAACCCATATACGGAGCCACCAGAGTCATTGCATGTTTGTTCTTTTCACAAACCACATATGGATCCACTAGAGTCATTGCATGTATGTTCTTTCCACAAACCACATATGGATCCACCAGTGTCATTGCATGTGTGTTATTGTAACGAACCACATATGGATCAACCAATGTCATTGCATGTGTGTTCTTTTCATGAACAACATATGGATCCACCAGAGTCATTGCATGTGTGTTCTTGTAATGAACCACATATGGATCCACAAGTGTCATTGCATGTGTGTTCTTGTAATGACAAACGACATATGTATCCACCATTGTCATTGCATGTGTGTTCTTTCCACAAACCACATATGGATCAACCAATGTCATTGCATGTATGTTCTTTCCACAAACCACACATGGATCCACCAGAGTAATTGCATGTGTGTTCTTCTCACAAACCACATGGATCCACCAATGTCATTGCATGTGTGTTATTTCCAAAAACCACATATGTATCCACCAGAGTCATTGCATGTGTGTTCTTCTCACAAATCTCATATGGATCCATTAGAGTAATTGTATGTGTGTTCTTTTCATGAACCACATATGGATCCACCAGCGTCATTGCATCTGTGTTCTTTTAATAAACCACAAATAGAGTCGTTGCATGTCTGTTCTTTTCATTAACCACAGCTAGAGTCATGGCATGTGTGTTCTTTTCACAAACCACATATGGATCCACCAGAGTCATTGTATTGTCCGTTCTTTTCACAAACCACAAGTAGAGTCATTGCATGTTTGTTCTTTTCACAAACTACATATGGATCCACCAGTGTCATTGCATGTATGTTCTTTCTAAACCAAACATGTATCCTTTAGATTAATTGCATGTGTATTCTTCTCACAAACCAAATGGATCCACCAATGTCATTGCATGTGTGTTCTTGTAATGACAAACCACATATGGATCCACCAGTGTCATTGCATGTGTGTTCTTTCCATTAACCACATATGGATCCACCAGTGTCATTGCATGTGTGTTCTTCTAATGACAAACCACATATGGATCCACCAGTGTCATTGCATGTGTGTTCTTGTAATGACAAACCACATATGGATCCACCAGTGTCATTGCATGTGTGTTCTTGTAATGACAAACCACATATGGATCCACCAGTGTCATTGCATGTGTGTTCTTTTCCCAAACCACATATGGATCCACTAGTGTTATTGAATGTATGTTCTTTCCACAAACCACACATGGATCCACCAGTGTAATTACATGTGTGTTCTTCTCACAAACCACATGGATCCACCAATGTCATTGCATGTGTGTTATTTCCAAAAACCACATATGGATCCACCAGCGTCATGGCATGTGTGTTCTTGTAATGAACCACATATGGATCCACCAATGCCATTGCATGTGTGTTCTTTTAATAAACCACATATAGATCCACCAATGCCATTGCATGTGTGTTCTTCTCACAAAGCACATGGATCCACCAGTGTCATTACATGTCTTTTTTTCCACAGACCACATGGATCAACCAATGGCATTACATGTGTGTTATTGTCACAAACCACCTATGGATCCACCAGAGTCATTGCATGTGTGTGCTTGTAATGAACCACACATGGATCCACCAATCGCATTGCAAGTGCTTTCTTTCCACAAACCACATATGGATCCACCAGAGTCATTGCATGTGTGTTCTTGTGATGAACCACATATGGATCAACCAATGCCATTGCATGTGTGTTCTTTTCATGAACCACATATGGATCCACCAAAGTCATTGCATGTGTTTTCTTGTAACGAACCACATATGGATCAACCAATGTCATTGCATGTGTGTTCTTTTCATGAACAACATATGGATCCACCAGAGTCATTGCATCTGTGTTCTTGTAATGAACCACATATGGATCCACCAGTGTCATTGCATGTGTGTTCTTGTAATGATAAACCACATATGTATCCACCAGTGTCATTGCATGTGTGTTCTTTCCACAAAGCACATATGGATCAACCAATGTCATTGCATGTCTGTTCTTTCCAAAAACCACACATGGATCCACCAGAGTCATTGCATGTGTGTTCCTCTCACAAACCACATGGATCCAACAATGTCATTGCATGTGTGTTCTTTCCACAACCCAGATATGGATCAACCAATGTCATTGCATGTATGTTCTTTCCACAAACCACATATGGATCCACCAGTGTCATTTCATGTGTGTTCTTGTAATTACAAACCACACATGGATTCACCAGAGTCATTGCATGTGTGTTCTTCCCACAAACCTAATATGGATCCACCAGAGTCATTGCATGTTTGTTCTTTTCACAAACAACATATGGATCCACTAGAGTCATTGCATGTATGTTCTTTCCACAAATCATATATGGATCCACCAGAGTCATTGCATGTGTGTTCTTCTCACAAGTCACATATGGATCAACCAGAGTCATTGTATGTGTGTCCTTTTCATGAACCACATATGGATCCACCAGTGTCATTGCATGTGTGTTCTTGTAATGACAAACCACATATGGATCCACCAGTTTCATTGCATGTGCGTTCTTTCCACAAACCACATATGGATCCACCAGTGTCATTGCATGTGTGTTCTTGTAATGACAAACCACATATGGATCCACCGATGTCATTGCATGTGCGTTCTGGTACTGACAAACCACATATGGATCAACCAATGTCATTGCATGTGTGTTATTTTCATGAACCACATATGGATCCACCAGAGTCATTGCATGTGTGTTCTTTCCAGAAACCACATATGGATCCACGAGTGTCATTGCATGTGTGTTATTGTAATGAAAAATCACATATGGATCCACTAGTGCCATTGCATGTGTGTTCTTTTCGGAAACCATATATGGATCCACCAGTGTCATTGCATGTATGTTCTTTCTAAACCACACATGGATCCTTTAGATTAATTGCATGTGTATTCTTCTCACAAACCAAATGGATCCACCAATGTCATTGCATGTGTGTTCTTGTAATGACAAACCACATATGGATCCACCAGTGTCATTGCATGTGTGTTCTTTCCACAAACCACATATGGATCCACCAGTGTCATTGCATGTGTGTTCTTCTAATGACAAACCACATATGGATCCACCAGTGTCATTGCATGTGTGTTCTTGTAATGACAAACCACATATGGATCCACCAGTGTCATTGCATGTGTGTTCTTGTAATGACAAATCACATATGGATCCACCAGTGTCATTGCATGTGTGTTCTTTTCCCAACCCACATATGGATCCACTAGTGTTATTGCATGTATGTTCTTTCCACAAACCACACATGGATCCACCAGTGTAATTACATGTGTGTTCTTCTCACAAACCACATGGATCCACCAATGTCATTGCATGTGTGTTATTTCCAAATACCACATATGGATCCACCAGAGTCATGGCATGTGTGTTCTTGTAATGAACCACATATGGATCCACCAATGCCATTGCATGTGTGTTCTTTTAATAAACCACATATAGATCCACCAATGCCATTGCATGTGTGTTCTTGTCACAAAGCACATGGATCCACCAGTGTCATTACATGTCTGTTTTTTCCACAGACCACATGGATCAACCAATGGCATTACATGTGTGTTATTGTCACAAACCACCTATGGATCCACCAGAGTCATTGCATGTGTGTGCTTGTAATGAACCACACATGGATCCACCAATCGCATTGTAAGTGCTTTCTTTCCACAAACCACATATGGATCCACCAGAGTCATTGCATGTGTGTTCTTGTGATGAACCACATATGGATCAACCAATGCCATTGCATGTGTGTTCTTTTCATGAACCACATATGGATCCACCAAAGTCATTGCATGTGTTTTCTTGTAACGAACCACATATGGATCAACCAATGTCATTGCATGTGTGTTCTTTTCATGAACAACATATGGATCCACCAGAGTCATTGCATGTGTGTTCTTGTAATGAACCACATATGGATCCACCAGTGTCATTGCATGTGTGTTCTTGTAATGACAAACCACATATCTATCCACCAGTGTCATTGCATGTGTGTTCTTTCCACAAAGCACATATGGATCAACCAATGTCATTGCATGTCTGTTCTTTCCACAAACCACACATGGATCCACCAGAGTCATTGCATGTGTGTTCCTCTCACAAACCACATGGGTCCAACAATGTCATTGCATGTGTGTTCTTTCCACAACCCAGATATGGATCAACCAATGTCATTGCATGTATGTTATTTCCACAAACCACATATGGATCCACCAGTGTCATTTCATGTGTGTTCTTGTAATTACAAACCACACATGGATTCACCAGAGTCATTGCATGTGTGTTCTTCCCACAAACCACATATGGATCCACCAGAGTCATTGCATGTTTGTTCTTTTCACAAACAACATATGGATCCACTAGAGTCATTGCATGTATGTTTTTTCCACAAATCATATATGGATCCACCAGAGTCATTGCATGTGTGTTCTTCTCACAAGTCACATATGGATCAACCAGAGTCATTGTATGTGTGTCCTTTTCATGAACCACATATGGATCCACCAGTGTCATTGCATGTGTGTTCTTGTAATGACAAACCACATATGGATCCAGGAGTGTCATTGCATGTGTGTTCTTTTCAGAAACCACATATGGATCCACCAGTGTCATTGCATGTGTGTTCTTGTATTGACAAACCACATATGGATCAACCAATGTCATTGCATGTATGTTCTTTCAACAAACCCCACATGGATCCACCAGAGTCATTGCATGTGTGTTCCTCTCACAAACCACATGGATCCAACAATGTCATTGCATGTGTGTTCTTTCCACAACCCACATATGGATCAACCAATGTCATTGCATGTGTGTTCTTTCCACAAACCACATATGTATCCACCAGTGTCATTGCATGTGTGTTCTTGTAATTACAAACCACAGATGGATCCACCAGAGTCATTGCATGTGTGTTCTTCCCACAACCCACGTATGGATCCACCAGAGTTATTGCATGTTTGTTCTTTTCACAAACCACATATGGATCCACTAGAGTCATTGCATGTATGTTCTTTCAACAAACCACATATGGATCCACCAGAGTCATTGCATGTGTGTTCTTCTCACAAGTCACATATGGATCAACCAGAGTCATCGTATGTGTGTCCTTTTCATGAACCACATATGGATCCACCAGTGTCATTGCATGTGTGTTCTTGCAATGACAAACCACATATGGATCCACCAGTGTCATTGCATGTGTGTTCTTGTAATGACAAACCACATATGGATCCACCAGTTTCATTGCATGTGCGTTCTTTCCACAAACCACATATGGATCCACCAGTGTCATTGCATGTGTGTTCTTGTAATGACAAACCACATATGGATCCACCGATGTCATTGCATGTGTGTTCTGGTACTGACAAACCACATATGGATCAACCAATGTCATTGCATGTGTGTTATTTTCATGAACCACATATGGATCCACCAGAGTCATTGCATGTGTGTTCTTTCCAGAAACCACATATGGATCCACGAGTGTCATTGCATGTGTGTTATTGTAATGAAAAATCACATATGGATCCACTAGTGTCATTGCATGTGTGTTCTTTTCGGAAACCATATATGGATCCACCAGTGTCATTGCATGTATGTTCTTTCCACAAACCACACATGGATCCTTGAGAGTAATTGCATGTGTGTTTTTCTTACAAACCAAATGGATCCACCAATGTCATTGCATGTGTGTTCTTGTAATGACAAACCACATATGGATACACCAGTGTCATTGCATGTGTGTTCTTTTCACAAACCACATATGGATCCACTAGTGTCATTGCATGTATGTTCTTTCCACAAACCACACATGGATCCACCAGAGTAATTGCATGTGTGTTCTTCTCACTAACCACATGGATCCACCAATGTCATTGCATGTATGTTATTTCCAAAAACCACATATGGATACAGCAGAGTCATTGCATGTGTGTTCTTGTAATGAACCACATATGGATCCACCAATGCCATTGCGTGTGTTCTTTTAACGAACCACATATGGATCCACCAATGCCATTGCATGTGTGTTCTTCTCACAAAGCACATGTATCCACCAATGTCATTACATGTCTGTTTTTTCCACAGACCACATGGATCAACCAATGGCATTACATGTGTGTTATTGTCAAAAACCACATATGGATCCACTAGAGTCATTGCATGTGTGTGATTGTAATGAACCACACATGGATCCACCAATCGCATTGCAAGTGCTTTCTTTCCACAAACCACATATGGATCCACCAGAGTCATTGCATGTGTGTTCTTGTGATGAACCACATATGGATCAACCAATGCCATTGCATGTGTGTTCTTTTCATGAACCACATATGGATCCACCAAAGTCATTGCATGTGTGTTCTTGTAACGAACCACTTATGGATCAACCAATATCATTGCATGTGTGTTCTCGTAATGAACCACATATGGATCCACCTGTGTCATTGCATGTGTGTTCTTGAAATGACAAACCACATATGTATCCACCAGTGTCATTGCATGTGTGTTCTTTCCACAAACCACATATGGATCAACCGATGTCATTGCATGTATGTTCTTTCAACAAACCCCACATGGATCCACCAGAGTCATTGCATGTGTGTTCCTCTCACAAACCACATGGATCCAACAATGTCATTGCATGTGTGTTCTTTCCACAACCCACATATGGATCAACCAATGTCATTGCATGTGTGTTCTTTCCACAAACCACATATGTATCCACAAGTGTCATTGCATGTGTGTTCTTGTAATTACAAACCACAGATGGATCCACCAGAGTCATTGCATGTGTGTTCTTCCCACAACCCACATATGGATCCACCAGAGTTATTGCATGTTTGTTCTTTTCACAAACCACATATGGATCCACTAGAGTCATTGCATGTATGTTCTTTCAACAAACCACATATGGATCCACCAGAGTCATTGCATGTGTGTTCTTCTCACAAGACACATATGGATCAACCAGAGTCATCGTATGTGTGTCCTTTTCATGAACCACATATGGATCCACCAGTGTCATTGCATGTGTGTTCTTGTAATGACAAACCACATATGGATCCACCAGTTTCATTGCATGTGCGTTCTTTCCACAAACCACACATGTATCCACCAGTGTCATTGCATGTGTGTTCTTGTAATGATAAACCACATATGGATCCACCAATTTCATTGCATGTGTGTTCTGGTACTGAGAAACCACATATGTATCAACCAATGTCATTGCATGTGTGATATTTTCATGAACCACATATGGATCCACCAGAGTCATTGCATGTGTGTTCTTTTAATGAAAAATCACATATGGATCCACTAGTGTCATTGCATGTGTGTTCTTTCCACAAACCACATATGGATCAACCAATGTCATTGCATGTTTGTTCTTTTCACAAACCACATATGGATCCACTAGATTCATAGCATGTATGTTATTTCCACAAACCACGTATGATCCACCAAAGTCATTGCATGTGTGTTCTTCTCACAAATCACATATGGATCCACCAGAGTCATTGCATGTGTGTTCTTTTCATGAACCACATATGGATCCACTAGTGTCATTGCATGTGTGTTCTTTTAATAAACCACAGCTAGAGTCATTGCATGTCTGTTCTTTTCATTAACCAAAACTAGAGTCATTGCATGTCTGTTCTTTTCACAAACCACATATGGATCCACCAGAGTCATTGCATGTGTGTTCTTTTCACAAACCACATATGGATCCACAAGTGTCATTGAATTGTTTGTTCTTTTCATAAACCACATGATCCACTAATGTCATTGCATTTGTGTTCTTGTAATGACAAACCACATATGGATCCACCGGTATCATTGCATGTGTGTTCTTTTCGCAAAACCACATATGGATCCACTAGTGTCATTGAAATGTGTGTTATTTCCGCAAACCACATATGAATCCACCACAGTCATTGCATGTGTGTTCTTGTAATGAACCACATATGGATCCACCAATGTCATTGCATGTGTGTTCTTTTCATGAACCACATAGGGATCCACCAGAGGCATTGCATGTGTGTTCTTGTAATGAACCACATATGGATCCACCTGTGTCATTGCATGTGTGTTCTTGTAATGACAAAACACAAATGTATCCACCAGTGTCATTGCATGTGTGTTCTTTTCACAAACCACATATGGATCAACCAATGTCATTGCATCTATGTTCTTTCCACAAACCACACATGGATCCACTAGAGTCTTTCCATGTGTGTTCCTCTCACAAACCAAATGGATCCAACAATGTCATTGCACGTGTGTTCTTTCCACAACCCACATATGGATCAACCAATGTCATTGCATGTGTGTTCTTTCCACGAACCACATATGGATTCACCAGTGTCATTGCATGTGTGTTCTTGTAATGACAAACCACACATGGATCCACCAGAGTCATTGCATGTGTGTTCTTCCCACAACCCACATATGGATCCACCAGAGTCATTGCATGTTTGTTCTTTTCACAAACCACATATGGATCCACTAGAGTCATTGCATGTATGTTCTTTCCACAAACCACATATGGATCCACCAGTGTCATTGCATGTGTGTTCTTGTAACGAACCACATATGGATCAACCAATGTCATTGCATGTGTGTTCTTTTCATGAACAACATATGGATCCACCAGAGTCATTGCATGTGTGTTCTTGTAATGAACCACATATGGATCCACCAGTGTCATTGCATGTGTGTTCTTGTAATGACAAACCACATATGTATCCACCAGTGTCATTACATGTGTGTTCTTTCCACAAACCACATATGGATCAACCAATGTCATTGCATGTACGTTCTTTCCACAAACCACACATGGATCCACCAGAGTAATTGCATGTGTGTTTGTCTCACAAACCACATGGATCCACCAATGTCATTGCATGTGTGTTATTTCCAAAAACCACATATGTATCCACCAGAGTCATTGCATGTGTGTTCTTCTCACAAATCTCATATAGATCCATTTGAGTCATTGCATGTGTGTTCTTTTCATGAACCACATATGGATCCACCAGCGTCATTGCATCTGTGTTCTTTTAAAAAACCACAAATAGAGTCGTTGCATGTCTGTTTTTTCATTAACCACAGCTAGAGTCATGGCATGTGTGTTCTTTTCACAAACCACATATGGATCCACCAGAGTCATTGTATTGTCCGTTCTTTTCACAAACCACAACTAGAGTCATTGCATGTTTGTTCTTTTCACAAACTACATATGGATCCACCAGTGTCATTGCATGTATGTTCTTTCTAAACCACACATGGATCCTTTAGATTAATTGCATGTGTGTTCTTCTCACAAACCAAATGGATCCACCAATGTCATTGCATGTGTGTTCTTGTAATGACAAACCACATATGGATCCACCAGTGTCATTGCATGTGTGTTCTTTTCAGAAACCACATATGGATCCACCAGTGTCATTGCATGTGTGTTCTTGTAATGACAAACCACATATGGATCCACCAGTGTCATTGCATGTGTGTTCTTGTAATGACAAACCACATATGTATCCACCAGTGTCATTGCATGTGTGTTCTTTCCACAAACCACATATGGATCAACCAATGTCGTTGCATGTATGTGCTTTCCACAGACCACACATGGATCCACCAGAGTCATTGCATGTTTGTGCTTTTCACAAACCACATATGGATCCACTAGAGTCATTGCATGTATGGTATTTCCACAAACCACATATGGATGCACCAGATTCATTGTATGTGTGTTCTTCTCACAAATCACATATGGATCCACCAGAGTCATTGCATGTGTGTTCTTTTCATGAACCACATATGGATCCACCAGTGTCATTACATGTGTGTTCTTTAATAAACCACAGCTAGCGTCATTGCATGTCTGTTCTTTTCATTAACCATAACTAGAGTCATTGCATGTCTGTTCTTTTCACAAACCACATATTGATCCACCAGAGTCATTGGATGTGTGTTCTTTTCAAAAACCACATATGGATCCACAAGTGTCATTGAATTGTGTGTTCTTTGCACAAACCACATGGATCCACTAATGTCATTGCGTTTGTGTTCTTGTAATGACAAACCACATATGGATCCACCGGTGTCATTGCATGTGTGTTCTTTTCGCAAAACCACATATTGATCCACTAGTGTCATTAAAATGTGTGTTCTTTCTACAAACCACATATGAATCCACTAGAGTCATTGCATGTGTGTTTTTGTAATGAACCACATATGGATCCACCAATGTCATTGCATGTGTGTTCTTTTCATGAACCACATATGGATCCACCAGAGCCATTGCATGTGTGTTCTTGTAATGAACCACATATGGATCCACCAGTGTCATTGCATGTGTGTTCTTGTAATGACAAAACACATATGGATCCACCAGTGTCATTGCATGTGTGTTCTTTCCACAAACCACATATGGATCAACAATGTCATTGCATGTATGTTCTTGTAAAGACAAACCACACATGGATCCACCAGAGTCATTGCATGTGTGTTCTTGTAATGAACCACATATGGATCCACCAATGTCATTGCATGTGTGTTCTTTTCATGAACAACATATGGATCCACCAGAGTCATTGCATGTGTGTTCTTGTAATGAACCACATATGGATCCACCAATGTCATTGCATGTGTGTTCTTGTAATGACAAACCACATATGTATCCACCGGTGTCATTACATGTGTGTTCTTTCCACAAACCACATATGGATCAACCAATGTCATTGCATGTATGTTCTTTCCACAAACCACACATGGATCCACCAGAGTAATTGCATGTGTGTTTTTCTCACAAACCACATGGATCCACCAATGTCATTGCATGTGTGTTATTTCCAAAAACCACATATGTATCCACCAGAGTCATTGCATGTGTGTTCTTCTCACAAATCTCATATGGATCCACTAGAGTCATTGCATGTGTGTTCTTTTCATGAACCACATATGGATCCACCAGCGTCATTGCATCTGTGTTCTTTTAATAAACCACAAATAGAGTCGTTGCATGTCTGTTCTTTTCATTAACCACAGCTAGAGTCATGGCATGTGTGTTCTTTTCACAAACCACATATGGATCCACCAGAGTCATTGTATTGTCCGTTCTTTTCACAAACCACAACTAGAGTCATTGCATGTTTGTTTTTTCACAAACTACATATGGATCCACCAGTGTCATTGCATGTATGTTCTTTCTAAACCACACATGGGTCCTTTATATTAATTGCATGTGTGTTCTTCTCACAAACCAAATGGATCCACCAATGTCATTGCATGTGTGTTCTTGTAATGAAAAACCACATATGCATCCAGCAGTGTCATTGCATGTGTGTTCTTTTCAGAAACCACATATGGATCCACCAGTGTCATTGCATGTGTGTTCTTGTAATGACAAACCACATATGGATCCACCAGTGTCATTGCATGTGTGTTCTTGTAATGACAAACCACATATGGATCCACCAGTGTCATTGCATGTGTGTTCTTGTAATGACAAACCACATATGGATCCACTAGTGTCATTGCATGTTTGTTCTTGTAATGACAAACCACATATGTATCCACCAGTGTCATTGCATGTGTGTTCTTTCCACAAACCACATATGGATCAACCAATGTCATTGCATGTATGTGCTTTCCACAAACCACACATGGATCCACCGGAGTCATTGCATGTTTGTGCTTTTCACAAACCACATATGGATCCACTAGAGTCATTGCATGTATGTTATTTCCACAAACCACATATGGATGCACCAGATTCATTGTATGTGTGTTCTTCTCACAAATCACATATGGATCCACCAGAGTCATTGCATGTGTGTTCTTTTCATGAACCACATATGGATCCACCAGTGTCATTACATGTGTGTTCTTTAATAAACCACAACTAGCGTCATTGCATGTCTGTTCTTTTCATTAACCATAACTAGAGTCATTGGATGTCTGTTCTTTTCACAAAACACATATGGATCCACCAGAGTCATTGGATGTGTGTTCTTTTCACAAACCACATATGGATCCACAAGTGTCATTGAATTGTGTGTTCTTTGCACAAACCACATGGATCCACTAATGTCATTGCGTTTGTGTTCTTGTAATGACAAACCACATATGGATCCACCGGTGTCATTGCATGTGTGTTCTTTTCGCAAAACCACATATTGATCCACTAGTGTCATTAAAATGTGTGTTCTTTCTACAAACCACATATGAATCCACTAGAGTCATTGCATGTGTGTTCTTGTAATGAACCACATATGGATCCACCAATGTCATTGCATCTGTGTTCTTTTCATGAACCACATATGGATCCACCAGAGCCATTGCATGTGTGTTCTTGTAATGAACCACATATGGATCCACCAGTGTCATTGCATGTGTGTTCTTGTAATGACAAAACACATATGGATCCACCAGTGTCATTGCATTTGTGTTCTTTCCACAAACCACATAGTGATCAACAATGTCATTGCATGTATGTTCTTGTAAAGACAAACCACACATGGATCCACCAGAGTCATTGCATGTGTGTTCTTGTAATGAACCACATATGGATCCACCAATGTCATTGCATGTGTGTTCTTTTCATGAACAACATATGGATCCACCAGAGTCATTGCATGTGTGTTCTTGTCATGAACCACATATGGATAAACCAATGTCATTGCATGTGTGTTCTTGTAATGACAAACCACATATGTATCCACTAGTGTCATTACATGTGTGTTCTTTCCACAAACCACATATGGATAAACCAATGTCATTGCATGTATGTTCTTTCCACAAACCACACATGGATCCACCAGAGTAATTGCATGTGTGTTTTTCTCACAAACCACATGGATCCACCAATGTCATTGCATGTGTGTTATTTCCAAAAACCACATATGTATCCACCAGAGTCATTGCATGTGTGTTCTTCTCACTAATCTCATATGGATCCATTAGAGTCATTGCATGTGTGTTCTTTTCATGAACCACATATGGATCCACCAGCGTCATTGCATCTGTGTTCTTTTAATAAACAACAAATAGAGTCGTTGCATGTCTGTTCTTTTCATTAACCACAACTAGAGTCATGGCATGTGTGTTCTTTTCACAAACCACATATGGATCCACCACAGTCATTGTATTGTCCGTTCTTTTCACAAACCACAACTAGAGTCATTGCATGTTTGTTTTTTCACAAACTACATATGGATCCACCAGTGTCATTGCATGTATGTTCTTTCTAAACCATACATGGATCCTTTAGATTAATTGCATGTGTGTTCTTCTCACAAACCAAATGGATCCACCAATGTCATTGCATGTGTGTTCTTGTAATGACAAACCACATATGGATCCAGCAGTGTCATTGCATGTGTGTTCTTTTCAGAAACCACATATGGATCCACCAGTGTGATTGCATGTGTGTTCTTGTAATGACAAACCACATATGGATCCACCAGTGTCATTGCATGTGTGTTCTTGTAATGACAAACCACATATGGATCCACCAGTGTCATTGCATGTGTGTTCTTGTAATGACAAACCACATATGTATCCACCAGTGTCATTGCATGTGTGTTCTTTCCACAAACCACATATGGATCAACCAATGTCATTGCATGTATGTGCTTTCCACAAACCACACATGGATCCACCAGAGTCATTGCATGTTTGTGCTTTTCACAAACCACATATGGATCCACTAGAGTCATTGCATGTATGTTATTTCTACAAACCACATATGGATGCACCAGATTCATTGCATGTGTGTTCTTCTCACAAATCACATATGGATCCAGCAGAGTCATTGCATGTGTGTTCTTGTAATGAACCACATATGGATCCACCAATGCCATTGCATGTGTGTTCTTTTAATGAACCACATATGGATCCACCAATGCCATTGCATGTGTGTTCTTCTCACAAAGCACACATGTTTCCACCAATGTCATTACATGTCTGTTTTTTCCACAGACCACATGGATCAACCAATGGCATTACATGTGTGTTATTGTCACAAACCACATATGGATCCACTAGGGTCATTGCATGTGTGTGCTTGTAATGAACCACACATGGATCCACCAATCGCATTGCAAGTGCTTTCTTTCCACAAACCACATATGGATCCACCCGAGTCATTACATGTGTGTTCTTGTGATGAACCACATATGGATCAACCAATGCCATTGCATGTGTGTTCTTTTCATGAACCACATATGGATCCACCAAATTCACTGCATGTGTGTTCTTGTAACGAACCACTTATGGATCAACCAATGTCATTGCATGTGTGTTCTTGTAATGAACCACATATAGATCCATCAGTGTCATTGCATGTGTGTTCTTGTAATGACAAACCACATATGTATCCATTAGTGTCATTGCATGTGTGTTCTTTCCACAAACCACATATGGATCAACCAATGTCATTGCATGTATGTTCTTTCAACAAACCCCACATGGATCCACCAGAGTCATTGCATGTGTGTTCCTCTCACAAACCACATGGATCCAACAATGTCATTGCATGTGTGTTCTTTCCACAACCCACATATGGATCAACCAATTTCATTGCATGTGTGATCTTTCCACAAACCACATATGGATGCACCAGTGTCATTGCATGTGTGTTCTTGTAATTACAAACCACAGATGGATCCACCAGAGTCATTGCATGTGTGTTCTTCCCACAACCCACATATGGATCCACCAGAGTCATTGCATGTTTGTTCTTTTCACAAACCACATATGGATCCACTAGAGTCATTGCATGTATGTTCTTTCAACAAACCACATATGGATCCACCAGAGTCATTGCATGTGTGTTCTTCTCACAAGTCACATATGGATCAACCAGAGTCATCGTATGTGTGTCCTTTTCATGAACCACATATGGATCCACCAGTGTCATTGCATGTGTGTTCTTGTAATGACAAACCACATATGGATCCACCAGTTTCATTGCATGTGCGCATAAACCACACATGTATCCACCAGTGTCATTGCATGTGTGTTCTTGTAATGACAAACCACATATGGATTAACCAATGTCATTGCATGTGTGTTATTTTCATGAACCACATATGGATCCACCAGAGTCATTGCATGTGTGTTCTTGTAACGAAAAATCACATATGGATCCACTAGTGTCATTCCATGTGTGTTCTTTCCACAAACCAAATATGGATCAACCAATGTCATTGCATGTTTGTTCTTTTCACAAACCACATATGGATCCACTAGATTCATAGCATGTATGTTATTTCCACAAACCACATATGATCCACCAAAGTCATTGCATGTGTGTTCTTCTCAGAAATCACATATGGATCCACCAGAGTCAGTGCATGTGTGTTCTTTTCATGAACCACATATGGATCCACCAGTGTCATTGCATGTGTGTTCTTTTAATAAACCACAGCTAGAGTCATTGCATGTCTGTTCTTTTCATTAACCATAACTAGAGTCATTGCATGTATGTTCTTTTCACAAACCACATATGTATCCACCAGAGTCATTGCATGTGTGTTCTTCTCACAAATCTCATATGGATCCATTAGATTCATTGCATGTGTGTTCTTTTCATGAACCACATATGGATCCACCAGTGTCATTGCATCTGTGTTCTTTTAATCAACCACAAATAGAGTCGTTGCATGTCTGTTCTTTTCATTAACCACAGCTAGAGTCATGGCATGTGTGTTCTTTTCACAAACCACATATGGATCCACCAGAGTCATTGTATTGTCCGTTCTTTTCACAAACCACTCACAAACTACATATGGATCCACCAGTGTCATTGCATGTATGTTCTTTCTAAACCACACATGGATCCTTTAGATTAATTGCATGTGTATTCTTCTCACAAACCAAATGGATCCACCAATGTCATTGCATGTGTGTTCTTGTAATGAAAAACCACATATGCATCCAGCAGTGTCATTGCATGTGTGTTCTTTTCAGAAACCACATATGGATCCACCAGTGTCATTGCATGTGTGTTCTTGTAATGACAAACCACATATGGATCCACCAGTGTCATTGCATGTGTGTTCTTGTAATGACAAACCACATGTGGATCCACCAGTGTCATTGCATGTGTGTTCTTGTAATGACAAACCACATATGGATCCACTAGTGTCATTGCATGTTTGTTCTTGTAATGACAAACCACATATGTATCCACCAGTGTCATTGCATGTGTGTTCTTTCCACAAACCACATATGGATCAACCAATGTCATTGCATGTATGTGCTTTCCACAAACCACACATGGATCCACCGGAGTCATTGCATGTTTGTGCTTTTCACAAACCACATATGGATCCACTAGAGTCATTGCATGTATGTTATTTCCACAAACCACATATGGATGCACCAGATTCATTGTATGTGTGTTCTTCTCACAAATCACATATGGATCCACCAGAGTCATTGCATGTGTGTTCTTTTCATGAACCACATATGGATCCACCAGTGTCATTACATGTGTGTTCTTTAATAAACCACAACTAGCGTCATTGCATGTCTGTTCTTTTCATTAACCATAACTAGAGTCATTGGATGTCTGTTCTTTTCACAAAACACATATGGATCCACCAGAGTCATTGGATGTGTGTTCTTTTCACAAACCACATATGGATCCACAAGTGTCATTGAATTGTGTGTTCTTTGCACAAACCACATGGATCCACTAATGTCATTGCGTTTGTGTTCTTGTAATGACAAACCACATATGGATCCACCGGTGTCATTGCATGTGTGTTCTTTTCGCAAAACCACATATTGATCCACTAGTGTCATTAAAATGTGTGTTCTTTCTACAAACCACATATGAATCCACTAGAGTCATTGCATGTGTGTTCTTGTAATGAACCACATATGGATCCACCAATGTCATTGCATCTGTGTTCTTTTCATGAACCACATATGGATCCACCAGAGCCATTGCATGTGTGTTCTTGTAATGAACCACATATGGATCCACCAGTGTCATTGCATGTGTGTTCTTGTAATGACAAAACACATATGGATCCACCAGTGTCATTGCATTTGTGTTCTTTCCACAAACCACATAGTGATCAACAATGTCATTGCATGTATGTTCTTGTAAAGACAAACCACACATGGATCCACCAGAGTCATTGCATGTGTGTTCTTGTAATGAACCACATATGGATCCACCAATGTCATTGCATGTGTGTTCTTTTCATGAACAACATATGGATCCACCAGAGTCATTGCATGTGTGTTCTTGTCATGAACCACATATGGATAAACCAATGTCATTGCATGTGTGTTCTTGTAATGACAAACCACATATGTATCCACCAGTGTCATTACATGTGTGTTATTTCCACAAACCACATATGGATAAACCAATGTCATTGCATGTATGTTCTTTCCACAAACCACACATGGATCCACCAGAGTAATTGCATGTGTGTTTTTCTCACAAACCACATGGATCCACCAATGTCATTGCATGTGTGTTATTTCCAAAAACCACATATGTATCCACCAGAGTCATTGCATGTGTGTTCTTCTCACAAATCTCATATGGATCCATTAGAGTCATTGCATGTGTGTTCTTTTCATGAACCACATATGGATCCACCAGCGTCATTGCATCTGTGTTCTTTTAATAAACAACAAATAGAGTCGTTGCATGTCTGTTCTTTTCATTAACCACAACTAGAGTCATGGCATGTGTGTTCTTTTCACAAACCACATATGGATCCACCACAGTCATTGTATTGTCCGTTCTTTTCACAAACCACAACTAGAGTCATTGCATGTTTGTTTTTTCACAAACTACATATGGATCCACCAGTGTCATTGCATGTATGTTCTTTCTAAACCATACATGGATCCTTTAGATTAATTGCATGTGTGTTCTTCTCACAAACCAAATGGATCCACCAATGTCATTGCATGTGTGTTCTTGTAATGACAAACCACATATGGATCCAGCAGTGTCATTGCATGTGTGTTCTTTTCAGAAACCACATATGGATCCACCAGTGTGATTGCATGTGTGTTCTTGTAATGACAAACCACATATGGATCCACCAGTGTCATTGCATGTGTGTTCTTGTAATGACAAACCACATATGGATCCACCAGTGTCATTGCATGTGTGTTCTTGTAATGACAAACCACATATGTATCCACCAGTGTCATTGCATGTGTGTTCTTTCCACAAACCACATATGGATCAACCAATGTCATTGCATGTATGTGCTTTCCACAAACCACACATGGATCCACCAGAGTCATTGCATGTTTGTGCTTTTCACAAACCACATATGGATCCACTAGAGTCATTGCATGTATGTTATTTCTACAAACCACATATGGATGCACCAGATTCATTGCATGTGTGTTCTTCTCACAAATCACATATGGATCCAGCAGAGTCATTGCATGTGTGTTCTTGTAATGAACCACATATGGATCCACCAATGCCATTGCATGTGTGTTCTTTTAATGAACCACATATGGATCCACCAATGCCATTGCATGTGTGTTCTTCTCACAAAGCACACATGTTTCCACCAATGTCATTACATGTCTGTTTTTTCCACAGACCACATGGATCAACCAATGGCATTACATGTGTGTTATTGTCACAAACCACATATGGATCCACTAGAGTCATTGCATGTGTGTGCTTGTAATGAACCACACATGGATCCACCAATCGCATTGCAAGTGCTTTCTTTCCACAAACCACATATGGATCCACCCGAGTCATTACATGTGTGTTCTTGTGATGAACCACATATGGATCAACCAATGCCATTGCATGTGTGTTCTTTTCATGAACCACATATGGATCCACCAAATTCACTGCATGTGTGTTCTTGTAACGAACCACTTATGGATCAACCAATGTCATTGCATGTGTGTTCTTGTAATGAACCACATATAGATCCATCAGTGTCATTGCATGTGTGTTCTTGTAATGACAAACCACATATGTATCCATCAGTGTCATTGCATGTGTGTTCTTTCCACAAACCACATATGGATCAACCAATGTCATTGCATGTATGTTCTTTCAACAAACCCCACATGGATCCACCAGAGTCATTGCATGTGTGTTCCTCTCACAAACCACATGGATCCAACAATGTCATTGCATGTGTTCTCTTTCCACAACCCACATATGGATCAACCAATTTCATTGCATGTGTGATCTTTCCACAAACCACATATGGATGCACCAGTGTCATTGCATGTGTGTTCTTGTAATTACAAACCACAGATGGATCCACCAGAGTCATTGCATGTGTGTTCTTCCCACAACCCACATATGGATCCACCAGAGTCATTGCATGTTTGTTCTTTTCACAAACCACATATGGATCCACTAGAGTCATTGCATGTATGTTCTTTCAACAAACCACATATGGATCCACCAGAGTCATTGCATGTGTGTTCTTCTCACAAGTCACATATGGATCAACCAGAGTCATCATATGTGTGTCCTTTTCATGAACCACATATGGATCCACCAGTGTCATTGCATGTGTGTTCTTGTAATGACAAACCACATATGGATCCACCAGTTTCATTGCATGTGCGCATAAACCACACATGTATTCACCAGTGTCATTGCATGTGTGTTCTTGTAATGACAAACCACATATGGATCAACCAATGTCATTGCATGTGTGTTATTTTCATGAACCACATATGGATCCACCAGAGTCATTGCATGTGTGTTCTTGTAATGAAAAATCACATATGGATCCACTAGTGTCATTCTATGTGTGTTCTTTCCACAAACCAAATATGGATCAACCAATGTCATTGCATGCTTGTTCTTTTCACAAACCACATATGGATCCACTAGATTCATAGCATGTATGTTATTTCCACAAACCACATATGATCCACCAAAGTCATTGCATGTGTGTTCTTCTCAGAAATCACATATGGATCCACCAGAGTCAGTGCATGTGTGTTCTTTTCATGAACCACATATGGATCCACCAGTGTCATTGCATGTGTGTTCTTTTAATAAACCACAGCTAGAGTCATTGCATGTCTGTTCTTTTCATTAACCATAACTAGAGTCATTGCATGTATGTTCTTTTCACAAACCACATATGTATCCACCAGAGTCATTGCATGTGTGTTCTTCTCACAAATCTCATATGGATCCATTAGATTCATTGCATGTGTGTTCTTTTCATGAACCACATATGGATCCACCAGTGTCATTGCATCTGTGTTCTTTTAATAAACCACAAATAGAGTCGTTGCATGTCTGTTCTTTTCATTAACCACAGCTAGAGTCATGGCATGTGTGTTCTTTTCACAAACCACATATGGATCCACCAGAGTCATTGTATTGTCCGTTCTTTTCACAAACCACTCACAAACTACATATGGATCCACCAGTGTCATTGCATGTATGTTCTTTCTAAACCACACATGGATCCTTTAGATTAATTGCATGTGTATTCTTCTCACAAACCAAATGGATCCACCAATGTCATTGCATGTGTGTTCTTGTAATGACAAACCACATATGGATCCACCAGTGTCATTGCATGTGTGTTCTTTCCACAAACCACATATGGATCCACCAGTGTCATTGCATGTGTGTTCTTCTAATGACAAACCACATATGGATCCACCAGTGTCATTGCATGTGTGTTCTTGTAATGACAAACCACATACGGATCCACCAGTGTCATTGCATGTGTGTTCTTGTAATGACAAACCACATATGGATCCACCAGTGTCATTGCATGTGTGTTCTTTTTACAAACCACATATGGATCCACTAGTGTTATTGCATGTATGTTCTTTCCACAAACTACACATGGACCCACCAGTGTAATTGCATGTGTGTTCTTCTCACAAACCACATGGATCCACCAATGTCATTGCATGTGTGTTATTTCCAAAAACCACATATGGATCCACCAGAGTCATTGCATGTGTGTTCTTGTAATGAACCACATATGGATCCACCAATGCCATTGCATGTGTGTTCTTCTAATAAACCACATATAGATCCACCAATGCCATTGCATGTGTGTTCTTCTCACAAAGCACATGGATCCACCAATTTCATTACATGTCTGTTTTTTCCACAGACCACATGGATCAACCAATGGCATTACATGTGTGTTATTGTCACAAACCACATATGGATCCACCAGAGTCATTGCATGTGTGTTCTTGTAATGAACCACACATGGATCCACCAATCGCATTGCAAGTGCTTTCTTTCCACAAACCACATATGGATCCACCAGAGTCATTGCATGTGTGTTCTTGTGATGAACCACATATGGATCAACCAATGCCATTGCATGTGTGTTCTTTTCATGAACCACATATGGAAGCACCAAAGTCATTGAATGTGTTTTCTTGTAACGAACCACATATGGATCAACCAATGTTATTGCATGTGTGTTCTTTTCATGAACAACATATGGATCCACCAGAGTCATTGCGTGTGTGTTCTTGTAATGAACCACATTTGGATCCACTAGTGTCATTGCATGTGTGTTCTTGTAATGACAAACCACATATGTATCCACCAGTGTCATTCCATGTGTGTTCTTTCCACAAAGCACATATGGATCAACCAATGTCATTGCATGTCTGTTCTTTCCACAAACCACACATGGATCCACCAGAGTCATTGCATGTGTTTTCCTCTCACAAACCACATGGATCCAACAATGTCATTGCATGTGTGTTCTTTGCACAACCCACATATGGATCAACCAATGTCATTGCATGTGTGTTCTTTCCACAAACCACATATGGATCCACCAGTGTCATTGCATGTGTGTTCTTGTAATTACAAACCACACATGGATTCACCAGAGTCATTGCATGTGTGTTCTTCCCACAACCCACATATGGATCCACCAGAGTCATTGCATGTTTGTTCTTTTCACAAACAACATATGGATCCACTAGAGTCATTGCATGTATGTTCTTTCCACAAATCACATATGGATCCACCAGAGTCATTGCATGTGTGTTCTTCTCACAAGTCACATATGGATCAACCAGAGTCATTGTATGTGTGTCATTTTCATGAACCACATATGGATCCACCAGTGTCATTGCATGTGTGTTCTTGTAATGACAAACCACATATGGATCCACCAGTTTCATTGCATGTGCGTTCTTTCCACAAACCACATATGGATCCACCAGTGTCATTGCAAGTGTGTTCTTGTAATGACAAACCACATATGGATCGACTGATGTCATTGAATGTGTGTTCTGGTACTAACAAACCACATATGAATCAACCAATGTCATTGCATGTGTGTTATTTTCATGAAGCACATATGGATCCACCAGAGTCATTGCATGTGTGTTCTTTCCAGAAACCACATATGGATCCACGAGTGTCATTGCATGTGTGTTATTGTAATGAAAAATCACATATGGATCCACTAGTGTCATTGCATGTGTGTTCTTTTCACAAACCACACAGGGATCCTTGAGAGTAATTGCATGTGTGTTCTTCTCACAAACCAAATGGATCCACCAATGTCATTGCATGTGTGTTCTTGTAATGACAAACCACATATGGATCCACCAGTGTCATTGCATGTGTGTTCTTTTCACAAACCACATATGGATCCACTAGTGTCATTGCATGTATGTTCTTTCCACAAACCACACATGGATCCACCAGAGTAATTGCATGTGTGTTCTTCTCACAAACCACATGGATCCACCAATGTCATTGCATGTGTGTTATTTCCAAAAACCACATATGGATACAGCAGAGTCATTGCATGTGTGTTCTTTTAATGAACCACATATGGATCCACCAATGCCATTGCATGTGTGTTCTTCTCACAAAGCACATGTATCCACCAATGTCATTACATGTCTGTTTTTTCCACAGACCACATGGATCAACCAATGGCATTACATGTGTGTTATTGTCACAAACCACATATGGATCCACCAGAGTCATTGCATGTGTGTGCTTGTAATGAACCACACATGGATCCACCAATCGCATTGCAAGTGCTTTCTTTCCACAAACCACATATGGATCCACCAGAGTCATTGCATGTGTGTTCTTGTGATGAACCACATATGGATCAACCAATGCCATTGCATGTGTGTTCTTTTCATGAACCACATATGGATCCACCAAAGTCATTACATGTGTGTTCTTGTAACGAACCACTTATGGATCAACCAATGTCATTGCATGTGTGTTCTTGTAATGAACCACATATGGATCCACCTGTGTCATTGCATGTGTGTTCTTGTAATGACAAACCACATATGTATCCACCAGTGTCATTGCATGTGTGTTCTTGTAATGACAAACCACATATGGATCCACCAGTGTCATTGCATGTGTGTTCTTGTAATGACAAACCACATATGTATCCACCAGTGTCATTGCATGTGTGTTCTTTCCACAAACCACATATGGATCAACCAATGTCATTGCATGTATGTGCTTTCCACAAACCACACATGGATCCACCAGAGTCATTGCATGTTTGTGCTTTTCACAAACCACATATGGATCCACTAGAGTCATTGCATGTATGTTATTTCTACAAACCACATATGGATGCACCAGATTCATTGCATGTGTGTTCTTCTCACAAATCACATATGGATCCAGCAGAGTCATTGCATGTGTGTTCTTGTAATGAACCACATATGGATCCACCAATGCCATTGCATGTGTGTTCTTTTAATGAACCACATATGGATCCACCAATGCCATTGCATGTGTGTTCTTCTCACAAAGCACACATGTTTCCACCAATGTCATTACATGTCTGTTTTTTCCACAGACCACATGGATCAACCAATGGCATTACATGTGTGTTATTGTCACAAACCACATATGGATCCACTAGAGTCATTGCATGTGTGTGCTTGTAATGAACCACACATGGATCCACCAATCGCATTGCAAGTGCTTTCTTTCCACAAACCACATATGGATCCACCCGAGTCATTACATGTGTGTTCTTGTGATGAACCACATATGGATCAACCAATGCCATTGCATGTGTGTTCTTTTCATGAACCACATATGGATCCACCAAATTCACTGCATGTGTGTTCTTGTAACGAACCACTTATGGATCAACCAATGTCATTGCATGTGTGTTCTTGTAATGAACCACATATAGATCCATCAGTGTCATTGCATGTGTGTTCTTGTAATGACAAACCACATATGTATCCATCAGTGTCATTGCATGTGTGTTCTTTCCACAAACCACATATGGATCAACCAATGTCATTGCATGTATGTTCTTTCAACAAACCCCACATGGATCCACCAGAGTCATTGCATGTGTGTTCCTCTCACAAACCACATGGATCCAACAATGTCATTGCATGTGTTCTCTTTCCACAACCCACATATGGATCAACCAATTTCATTGCATGTGTGATCTTTCCACAAACCACATATGGATGCACCAGTGTCATTGCATGTGTGTTCTTGTAATTACAAACCACAGATGGATCCACCAGAGTCATTGCATGTGTGTTCTTCCCACAACCCACATATGGATCCACCAGAGTCATTGCATGTTTGTTCTTTTCACAAACCACATATGGATCCACTAGAGTCATTGCATGTATGTTCTTTCAACAAACCACATATGGATCCACCAGAGTCATTGCATGTGTGTTCTTCTCACAAGTCACATATGGATCAACCAGAGTCATCATATGTGTGTCCTTTTCATGAACCACATATGGATCCACCAGTGTCATTGCATGTGTGTTCTTGTAATGACAAACCACATATGGATCCACCAGTTTCATTGCATGTGCGCATAAACCACACATGTATTCACCAGTGTCATTGCATGTGTGTTCTTGTAATGACAAACCACATATGGATCAACCAATGTCATTGCATGTGTGTTATTTTCATGAACCACATATGGATCCACCAGAGTCATTGCATGTGTGTTCTTGTAATGAAAAATCACATATGGATCCACTAGTGTCATTCTATGTGTGTTCTTTCCACAAACCAAATATGGATCAACCAATGTCATTGCATGCTTGTTCTTTTCACAAACCACATATGGATCCACTAGATTCATAGCATGTATGTTATTTCCACAAACCACATATGATCCACCAAAGTCATTGCATGTGTGTTCTTTTCATGAACCACATATGGATCCACCAGTGTCATTGCATGTGTGTTCTTTTAATAAACCACAGCTAGAGTCATTGCATGTCTGTTCTTTTCATTAACCATAACTAGAGTCATTGCATGTATGTTCTTTTCACAAACCACATATGTATCCACCAGAGTCATTGCATGTGTGTTCTTCTCACAAATCTCATATGGATCCATTAGATTCATTGCATGTGTGTTCTTTTCATGAACCACATATGGATCCACCAGTGTCATTGCATCTGTGTTCTTTTAATAAACCACAAATAGAGTCGTTGCATGTCTGTTCTTTTCATTAACCACAGCTAGAGTCATGGCATGTGTGTTCTTTTCACAAACCACATATGGATCCACCAGAGTCATTGTATTGTCCGTTCTTTTCACAAACCACTCACAAACTACATATGGATCCACCAGTGTCATTGCATGTATGTTCTTTCTAAACCACACATGGATCCTTTAGATTAATTGCATGTGTATTCTTCTCACAAACCAAATGGATCCACCAATGTCATTGCATGTGTGTTCTTGTAATGACAAACCACATATGGATCCACCAGTGTCATTGCATGTGTGTTCTTTCCACAAACCACATATGGATCCACCAGTGTCATTGCATGTGTGTTCTTCTAATGACAAACCACATATGGATCCACCAGTGTCATTGCATGTGTGTTCTTGTAATGACAAACCACATACGGATCCACCAGTGTCATTGCATGTGTGTTCTTGTAATGACAAACCACATATGGATCCACCAGTGTCATTGCATGTGTGTTCTTTTTACAAACCACATATGGATCCACTAGTGTTATTGCATGTATGTTCTTTCCACAAACTACACATGGACCCACCAGTGTAATTGCATGTGTGTTCTTCTCACAAACCACATGGATCCACCAATGTCATTGCATGTGTGTTATTTCCAAAAACCACATATGGATCCACCAGAGTCATTGCATGTGTGTTCTTGTAATGAACCACATATGGATCCACCAATGCCATTGCATGTGTGTTCTTCTAATAAACCACATATAGATCCACCAATGCCATTGCATGTGTGTTCTTCTCACAAAGCACATGGATCCACCAATTTCATTACATGTCTGTTTTTTCCACAGACCACATGGATCAACCAATGGCATTACATGTGTGTTATTGTCACAAACCACATATGGATCCACCAGAGTCATTGCATGTGTGTTCTTGTAATGAACCACACATGGATCCACCAATCGCATTGCAAGTGCTTTCTTTCCACAAACCACATATGGATCCACCAGAGTCATTGCATGTGTGTTCTTGTGATGAACCACATATGGATCAACCAATGCCATTGCATGTGTGTTCTTTTCATGAACCACATATGGAAGCACCAAAGTCATTGAATGTGTTTTCTTGTAACGAACCACATATGGATCAACCAATGTTATTGCATGTGTGTTCTTTTCATGAACAACATATGGATCCACCAGAGTCATTGCGTGTGTGTTCTTGTAATGAACCACATTTGGATCCACTAGTGTCATTGCATGTGTGTTCTTGTAATGACAAACCACATATGTATCCACCAGTGTCATTCCATGTGTGTTCTTTCCACAAAGCACATATGGATCAACCAATGTCATTGCATGTCTGTTCTTTCCACAAACCACACATGGATCCACCAGAGTCATTGCATGTGTTTTCCTCTCACAAACCACATGGATCCAACAATGTCATTGCATGTGTGTTCTTTGCACAACCCACATATGGATCAACCAATGTCATTGCATGTGTGTTCTTTCCACAAACCACATATGGATCCACCAGTGTCATTGCATGTGTGTTCTTGTAATTACAAACCACACATGGATTCACCAGAGTCATTGCATGTGTGTTCTTCCCACAACCCACATATGGATCCACCAGAGTCATTGCATGTTTGTTCTTTTCACAAACAACATATGGATCCACTAGAGTCATTGCATGTATGTTCTTTCCACAAATCACATATGGATCCACCAGAGTCATTGCATGTGTGTTCTTCTCACAAGTCACATATGGATCAACCAGAGTCATTGTATGTGTGTCATTTTCATGAACCACATATGGATCCACCAGTGTCATTGCATGTGTGTTCTTGTAATGACAAACCACATATGGATCCACCAGTTTCATTGCATGTGCGTTCTTTCCACAAACCACATATGGATCCACCAGTGTCATTGCAAGTGTGTTCTTGTAATGACAAACCACATATGGATCGACTGATGTCATTGAATGTGTGTTCTGGTACTAACAAACCACATATGAATCAACCAATGTCATTGCATGTGTGTTATTTTCATGAAGCACATATGGATCCACCAGAGTCATTGCATGTGTGTTCTTTCCAGAAACCACATATGGATCCACGAGTGTCATTGCATGTGTGTTATTGTAATGAAAAATCACATATGGATCCACTAGTGTCATTGCATGTGTGTTCTTTTCACAAACCACACAGGGATCCTTGAGAGTAATTGCATGTGTGTTCTTCTCACAAACCAAATGGATCCACCAATGTCATTGCATGTGTGTTCTTGTAATGACAAACCACATATGGATCCACCAGTGTCATTGCATGTGTGTTCTTTTCACAAACCACATATGGATCCACTAGTGTCATTGCATGTATGTTCTTTCCACAAACCACACATGGATCCACCAGAGTAATTGCATGTGTGTTCTTCTCACAAACCACATGGATCCACCAATGTCATTGCATGTGTGTTATTTCCAAAAACCACATATGGATACAGCAGAGTCATTGCATGTGTGTTCTTTTAATGAACCACATATGGATCCACCAATGCCATTGCATGTGTGTTCTTCTCACAAAGCACATGTATCCACCAATGTCATTACATGTCTGTTTTTTCCACAGACCACATGGATCAACCAATGGCATTACATGTGTGTTATTGTCACAAACCACATATGGATCCACCAGAGTCATTGCATGTGTGTGCTTGTAATGAACCACACATGGATCCACCAATCGCATTGCAAGTGCTTTCTTTCCACAAACCACATATGGATCCACCAGAGTCATTGCATGTGTGTTCTTGTGATGAACCACATATGGATCAACCAATGCCATTGCATGTGTGTTCTTTTCATGAACCACATATGGATCCACCAAAGTCATTACATGTGTGTTCTTGTAACGAACCACTTATGGATCAACCAATGTCATTGCATGTGTGTTCTTGTAATGAACCACATATGGATCCACCTGTGTCATTGCATGTGTGTTCTTGTAATGACAAACCACATATGTATCCACCAGTGTCATTGCATGTGTGTTCTTGTAATGACAAACCACATATGGATCCACCAGTGTCATTGCATGTGTGTTCTTGTAATGACAAACCACATATGTATCCACCAGTGTCATTGCATGTGTGTTCTTTCCACAAACCACATATGGATCAACCAATGTCATTGCATGTATGTGCTTTCCACAAACCACACATGGATCCACCAGAGTCATTGCATGTTTGTGCTTTTCACAAACCACATATGGATCCACTAGAGTCATTGCATGTATGTTATTTCTACAAACCACATATGGATGCACCAGATTCATTGCATGTGTGTTCTTCTCACAAATCACATATGGATCCAGCAGAGTCATTGCATGTGTGTTCTTGTAATGAACCACATATGGATCCACCAATGCCATTGCATGTGTGTTCTTTTAATGAACCACATATGGATCCACCAATGCCATTGCATGTGTGTTCTTCTCACAAAGCACACATGTTTCCACCAATGTCATTACATGTCTGTTTTTTCCACAGACCACATGGATCAACCAATGGCATTACATGTGTGTTATTGTCACAAACCACATATGGATCCACTAGAGTCATTGCATGTGTGTGCTTGTAATGAACCACACATGGATCCACCAATCGCATTGCAAGTGCTTTCTTTCCACAAACCACATATGGATCCACCCGAGTCATTACATGTGTGTTCTTGTGATGAACCACATATGGATCAACCAATGCCATTGCATGTGTGTTCTTTTCATGAACCACATATGGATCCACCAAATTCACTGCATGTGTGTTCTTGTAACGAACCACTTATGGATCAACCAATGTCATTGCATGTGTGTTCTTGTAATGAACCACATATAGATCCATCAGTGTCATTGCATGTGTGTTCTTGTAATGACAAACCACATATGTATCCATCAGTGTCATTGCATGTGTGTTCTTTCCACAAACCACATATGGATCAACCAATGTCATTGCATGTATGTTCTTTCAACAAACCCCACATGGATCCACCAGAGTCATTGCATGTGTGTTCCTCTCACAAACCACATGGATCCAACAATGTCATTGCATGTGTTCTCTTTCCACAACCCACATATGGATCAACCAATTTCATTGCATGTGTGATCTTTCCACAAACCACATATGGATGCACCAGTGTCATTGCATGTGTGTTCTTGTAATTACAAACCACAGATGGATCCACCAGAGTCATTGCATGTGTGTTCTTCCCACAACCCACATATGGATCCACCAGAGTCATTGCATGTTTGTTCTTTTCACAAACCACATATGGATCCACTAGAGTCATTGCATGTATGTTCTTTCAACAAACCACATATGGATCCACCAGAGTCATTGCATGTGTGTTCTTCTCACAAGTCACATATGGATCAACCAGAGTCATCATATGTGTGTCCTTTTCATGAACCACATATGGATCCACCAGTGTCATTGCATGTGTGTTCTTGTAATGACAAACCACATATGGATCCACCAGTTTCATTGCATGTGCGCATAAACCACACATGTATTCACCAGTGTCATTGCATGTGTGTTCTTGTAATGACAAACCACATATGGATCAACCAATGTCATTGCTTGTGTGTTATTTTCATGAACCACATATGGATCCACCAGAGTCATTGCATGTGTGTTCTTGTAATGAAAAATCACATATGGATCCACTAGTGTCATTCTATGTGTGTTCTTTCCACAAACCAAATATGGATCAACCAATGTCATTGCATGCTTGTTCTTTTCACAAACCACATATGGATCCACTAGATTCATAGCATGTATGTTATTTCCACAAACCACATATGATCCACCAAAGTCATTGCATGTGTGTTCTTCTCAGAAATCACATATGGATCCACCAGAGTCAGTGCATGTGTGTTCTTTTCATGAACCACATATGGATCCACCAGTGTCATTGCATGTGTGTTCTTTTAATAAACCACAGCTAGAGTCATTGCATGTCTGTTCTTTTCATTAACCATAACTAGAGTCATTGCATGTATGTTCTTTTCACAAACCACATATGTATCCACCAGAGTCATTGCATGTGTGTTCTTCTCACAAATCTCATATGGATCCATTAGATTCATTGCATGTGTGTTCTTTTCATGAACCACATATGGATCCACCAGTGTCATTGCATCTGTGTTCTTTTAATAAACCACAAATAGAGTCGTTGCATGTCTGTTCTTTTCATTAACCACAGCTAGAGTCATGGCATGTGTGTTCTTTTCACAAACCACATATGGATCCACCAGAGTCATTGTATTGTCCGTTCTTTTCACAAACCACTCACAAACTACATATGGATCCACCAGTGTCATTGCATGTATGTTCTTTCTAAACCACACATGGATCCTTTAGATTAATTGCATGTGTATTCTTCTCACAAACCAAATGGATCCACCAATGTCATTGCATGTGTGTTCTTGTAATGACAAACCACATATGGATCCACCAGTGTCATTGCATGTGTGTTCTTTCCACAAACCACATATGGATCCACCAGTGTCATTGCATGTGTGTTCTTCTAATGACAAACCACATATGGATCCACCAGTGTCATTGCATGTGTGTTCTTGTAATGACAAACCACATACGGATCCACCAGTGTCATTGCATGTGTGTTCTTGTAATGACAAACCACATATGGATCCACCAGTGTCATTGCATGTGTGTTCTTTTTACAAACCACATATGGATCCACTAGTGTTATTGCATGTATGTTCTTTCCACAAACTACACATGGACCCACCAGTGTAATTGCATGTGTGTTCTTCTCACAAACCACATGGATCCACCAATGTCATTGCATGTGTGTTATTTCCAAAAACCACATATGGATCCACCAGAGTCATTGCATGTGTGTTCTTGTAATGAACCACATATGGATCCACCAATGCCATTGCATGTGTGTTCTTCTAATAAACCACATATAGATCCACCAATGCCATTGCATGTGTGTTCTTCTCACAAAGCACATGGATCCACCAATTTCATTACATGTCTGTTTTTTCCACAGACCACATGGATCAACCAATGGCATTACATGTGTGTTATTGTCACAAACCACATATGGATCCACCAGAGTCATTGCATGTGTGTTCTTGTAATGAACCACACATGGATCCACCAATCGCATTGCAAGTGCTTTCTTTCCACAAACCACATATGGATCCACCAGAGTCATTGCATGTGTGTTCTTGTGATGAACCACATATGGATCAACCAATGCCATTGCATGTGTGTTCTTTTCATGAACCACATATGGAAGCACCAAAGTCATTGAATGTGTTTTCTTGTAACGAACCACATATGGATCAACCAATGTTATTGCATGTGTGTTCTTTTCATGAACAACATATGGATCCACCAGAGTCATTGCGTGTGTGTTCTTGTAATGAACCACATTTGGATCCACTAGTGTCATTGCATGTGTGTTCTTGTAATGACAAACCACATATGTATCCACCAGTGTCATTCCATGTGTGTTCTTTCCACAAAGCACATATGGATCAACCAATGTCATTGCATGTCTGTTCTTTCCACAAACCACACATGGATCCACCAGAGTCATTGCATGTGTTTTCCTCTCACAAACCACATGGATCCAACAATGTCATTGCATGTGTGTTCTTTGCACAACCCACATATGGATCAACCAATGTCATTGCATGTGTGTTCTTTCCACAAACCACATATGGATCCACCAGTGTCATTGCATGTGTGTTCTTGTAATTACAAACCACACATGGATTCACCAGAGTCATTGCATGTGTGTTCTTCCCACAACCCACATATGGATCCACCAGAGTCATTGCATGTTTGTTCTTTTCACAAACAACATATGGATCCACTAGAGTCATTGCATGTATGTTCTTTCCACAAATCACATATGGATCCACCAGAGTCATTGCATGTGTGTTCTTCTCACAAGTCACATATGGATCAACCAGAGTCATTGTATGTGTGTCATTTTCATGAACCACATATGGATCCACCAGTGTCATTGCATGTGTGTTCTTGTAATGACAAACCACATATGGATCCACCAGTTTCATTGCATGTGCGTTCTTTCCACAAACCACATATGGATCCACCAGTGTCATTGCAAGTGTGTTCTTGTAATGACAAACCACATATGGATCGACTGATGTCATTGAATGTGTGTTCTGGTACTAACAAACCACATATGAATCAACCAATGTCATTGCATGTGTGTTATTTTCATGAAGCACATATGGATCCACCAGAGTCATTGCATGTGTGTTCTTTCCAGAAACCACATATGGATCCACGAGTGTCATTGCATGTGTGTTATTGTAATGAAAAATCACATATGGATCCACTAGTGTCATTGCATGTGTGTTCTTTTCACAAACCACACAGGGATCCTTGAGAGTAATTGCATGTGTGTTCTTCTCACAAACCAAATGGATCCACCAATGTCATTGCATGTGTGTTCTTGTAATGACAAACCACATATGGATCCACCAGTGTCATTGCATGTGTGTTCTTTTCACAAACCACATATGGATCCACTAGTGTCATTGCATGTATGTTCTTTCCACAAACCACACATGGATCCACCAGAGTAATTGCATGTGTGTTCTTCTCACAAACCACATGGATCCACCAATGTCATTGCATGTGTGTTATTTCCAAAAACCACATATGGATACAGCAGAGTCATTGCATGTGTGTTCTTTTAATGAACCACATATGGATCCACCAATGCCATTGCATGTGTGTTCTTCTCACAAAGCACATGTATCCACCAATGTCATTACATGTCTGTTTTTTCCACAGACCACATGGATCAACCAATGGCATTACATGTGTGTTATTGTCACAAACCACATATGGATCCACCAGAGTCATTGCATGTGTGTGCTTGTAATGAACCACACATGGATCCACCAATCGCATTGCAAGTGCTTTCTTTCCACAAACCACATATGGATCCACCAGAGTCATTGCATGTGTGTTCTTGTGATGAACCACATATGGATCAACCAATGCCATTGCATGTGTGTTCTTTTCATGAACCACATATGGATCCACCAAAGTCATTACATGTGTGTTCTTGTAACGAACCACTTATGGATCAACCAATGTCATTGCATGTGTGTTCTTGTAATGAACCACATATGGATCCACCTGTGTCATTGCATGTGTGTTCTTGTAATGACAAACCACATATGTATCCACCAGTGTCATTGCATGTGTGTTCTTTCCACAAACCACATATGGATCAACCAATGTCATTGCATGTATGTTCTTTCAACAAACCCCACATGGATCCACCAGAGTCATTGCATGTGTGTTCCTCTCACAAACCACATGGATCCAACAATGTCATTGCATGTGTGTTCTTTCCACAACCCACATATGGATCAACCAAGGTCATTGCATGTGTGTTCTTTCCACAAAACACATATGTATCCACCAGTGTCATTGCATGTGTGTTCTTGTAATTACAAACCACAGATGGATCCACCAGAGTCATTGCATGTGTGTTCTTCCCACAACCCACGTATGGATCCACCAGAGTTATTGCATGTTTGTTCTTTTCACAAACCACATATGGATCCACTAGAGTCATTGCATGTATGTTCTTTCAACAAACCACATATGGATCCACCAGAGTCATTGCATGTGTGTTCTTCTTACAAGTCACATATGGATCAACCAGAGTCATCGTATGTGTGTCCTTTTCATGAACCACATATGGATCCACCAGTGTCATTGCATGTGTGTTCTTGCAATGACAAACCACATATGGATCCACCAGTTTCATTGCATGTGCGTTCTTTCCACAAACCACACATGTATCCACCAGTGTCATTGCATGTGTGTTCTTGTAATGATAAACCACATATGGATCCACCAATTTCATTGCATGTGTGTTCTGGTACTGACAAACCACATATGGATCAACCAATGTCATTGCATGTGTGATATTTTCATGAACCACATATGGATCCACCAGAGTCATTGCATGTGTGTTCTTGTAATGAAAAATCACATATGGATCCACTAGTGTCATTGCATGTGTGTTCTTTCGTACAAACCACATATGGATCAACCAATGTCATTGCATGTTTGTTCTTTTCACAAACCACATATGGATCCACTAGATTCATAGCATGTATGTTATTTCCACAAACCACATATGATCCACCAAAGTCATTGCATGTGTGTTCTTCTCACAAATCACATACGGATCCACCAGAGTCATTGCATGTGTGTTCTTTTCATGAACCACATATGGATCCACCAGTGTCATTGCATGTGTGTTCTTTTAATAAACCACAGCTAGAGTCATTGCATGTCTGTTCTTTTCATTAACCATAACTAGAGTCATTGCATGTTTGTTCTTTTCACAAACCACATATGGATCCACCAGAGTCATTGCATGTATGTTCTTTTCACAAACCACATATGGATCCACAAGTGTCATTGAATTGTGTGTTCTTTTCATAAACCACATGGATCCACTAATGTCATTCCATTTGTGTTCTTGTAATGACAAACCACATATGGATCCACCGGTATCATTGCATGTGTGTTCTTTTCGCAAAACCACATATGGATCCACTAGTGTCATTGAAATGTGTGTTATTTCCGCAAACCACATATGAATCCACCACAGTCATTGCATGTGTGTTCTTGTGATGAACAACATATGGATCCACCAATGTCATTGCATGTGTGTTCTTTTCATGAACCACATAGGATCCACCAGAGGCATTGCATGTGTGTTCTTGTAAGGAACCACATATGGATCCACCAATGTCATTGCATGTGTGTTCTTGTAATGACAAAACACATATGTATCCACTAGTGTCATTGCATGTGTGTTCTTTACACAAACCACATATGGATCAACCAATGTCATTGCATGTATGTTCTTTCCACAAACCACACATGGATCCACTAGAGTCATTCCATCTGTGTTCCTCTCACAAACTACATGGATCCAACAATGTCATTGCACGTGTGTTCTTTCCACAACCCACATATGGATCAACCAATGTCATTGCATGTGTGTTCTTTCCACGAACCACATATGGATTCACCAGTGTCATTGCATGTCTGTTCTTGTAATGACAAACCACACATGGATCCACCAGAGTCATTGCATGTGTGTTCTTCCCACAACCCACATATGGATCCACCAGAGTCATTGCATGTTTGTTCTTTTCACAAACCACATATGGATCCACTAGAGTCATTGCATGTATGTTCTTTCCACAAACCACATATGGATCCACCAATGTCATTGCATGTGTGTTCTTGTAACGAACCACATATGGATCAACCAATGTTATTGCATGTGTGTTCTTTTCATGAACAACATATGGATCCACCAGAGTCATTGCATGTGTGTTCTTGTAATGAACCACATATGGATCCACCAGTGTCATTGCATGTGTGTTCTTGTAATGACAAACCACATATGTATCCACCAGTGTCATTACATGTGTGTTCTTTCCACAAACCACATATGGATCAACCAATGTCATTGCATGTATGTTCTTGTAAAGACAAACCACACATGGATCCACCAGAGTAATTGCATGTGTGTTTTTCTCACAAACCACATGGATCCACCAATGTCATTGCATGTGTGCTATTTCCAAAAACCACATATGTATCCACCAGAGTCATTGCATGTGTGTTCTTTTCATGAACCACATATGGATCCACCAGCGTCATTGCACCTGTGTTCTTTTAAAAAACCACAAATAGAGTCGTTGCATGTCTGTTCTTTTCATTAACCACAGCTAGAGTCATGGCATGTGTGTTCTTTTCACAAACCACATATGGATCCACCAGAGTCATTGTATTGTCCGTTCTTTTCACAAACCACAACTAGAGTCATTGCATGTTTGTTCTTTTCACAAACTACATATGGATCCACCAGTGTCATTGCATGTATGTTCTTTCTAAACCACACATGGATCCTTTAGATTAATTGCATGTGTGTTCTTCTCACAAACCAAATGGATCCACCAATGTCATTGCATGTGTGTTCTTGTAATGACAAACCACATATGGATCCACCAGTGTCATTGCATGTGTGTTCTTTTCAGAAACCACATATGGATCCACCAGTGTCATTGCATGTGTGCTCTTTTAATGACAAACCACATATGGACCCACCAGTGTCATTGCATGTGTGTTCTTGTAATGACAAACCACATATGGATCCACCAGTGTCATTGCATGTGTGTTCTTTCCACAAACGACATATGGATCAACCAATGTCGTTACATGTATGTGCTTTCCACAAACCACACATGGATCCACCAGAGTCATTGCATGTTTGTGCTTTTCACAAACCACATATGGATCCACTAGAGTCATTGCATGTATGTTATTTCCACAAACCACATATGGATGCACCAGATTCATTGTATGTGTGTTCTTCTCACAAATCACATATGGATCCACCAGAGTCATTGCATGTCTGTTCTTTTCATGAACCACATATGGATCCACCAGTATCATTACATGTGTGTTCTTTAATAAACCACAGCTAGCGTCATTGCATGTCTGTTCTTTTCATTAACCATAACTAGAGTCATTGCATGTCTGTTCTTTTCACAAACCACATATGGATCCACCAGAGTCATTGGATGTGTGTTCTTTTCACAAACCACATATGGATCCACAAGTGTCATTGAATTGTGTGTTCTTTGCACAAACCACATGGATCCACTAATGTCATTGCGTTTGTGTTCTTGTAATGACAAACCACATATGGATCCACCGGTGTCATTGCATGTGTGTTCTTTTCGCAAAACCACATATTGATCCACTAGTGTCATTAAAATGTGTGTTCTTTTTACAAACCACATATGAATCCACTCGATTCATTGCATGTGTGTTCTTGTAATGAACCACATATGGATCCACCAATGTCATTGCATGTGTGTTCTTTTCATGAACCACATATGGATCCACCAGAGCCATTGCATGTGTGTTCTTGTAATGGACCACATATGGATCCACCAGTGTCATTGCATGTGTGTTCTTGTAATGACAAAAAACATATGGGTCCACCAGTGTCATTGCATGTGTGTTCTTTCCACAAACCACATATGGATCAACAATGTCATTGCATGTATGTTCTTGTAAAGACAAACCACACATGGATCCACCAGAGTCATTGCATGTGTGTTCTTGTAATGAACCACATATGGATCCACCAATGTCATTGCATGTGTGCTCTTTTCATGAACAACATGTGGATCCACCAGAGTCATTGCATGTGTGTTCTTGTAATGAACCACATATGGATCCACCAGTGTCATTGCATGTGTGTTCTTGTAATGACAAACCACATATGTATCCACCAGTGTCATTACATGTGTGTTATTTCCACAAACCACATATGGATCAACCAATGTCATTGCATGTATGTTCTTTCCACAAACCACACATGGATCCACCAGAGTAATTGCATGTGTGTTTTTCTCACAAACCACATGGATCCACCAATGTCATTGCATGTGTGTTATTTCCAAAAACCACATATGTATCCACCAGAGTCATTGCATGTGTGTTCTTCTCACAAATCTCATATGGATCCATTAGAGTCATTGCATGTGTGTTCTTTTCATGAACCACATATGGATCCACCAGCGTCATTGCACCTGTGTTCTTTTAAAAAACCACAAATAGAGTCGTTGCATGTCTGTTCTTTTCATTAACCACAGCTAGAGTCATGGCATGTGTGTTCTTTTCACAAACCACATATGGATCCACCAGAGTCATTGTATTGTCCGTTCTTTTCACAAACCACAACTAGAGTCATTGCATGTTTGTTTTTTTCACAAACTACATATGGATCCACCAGTGTCATTGCATGTATGTTCTTTCTAAACCACACATGTATCCTTTAGATTAATTGCATGTGTTTTCTTCTCACAAACCAAACGGATCCACCAATGTCATTGCATGTGTGTTCTTGTAATGACAAACCACATATGGATCCAGCAGTGTCATTGCATGTGTGTTCTTTTCAGAAACCACATATGGATCCACCAGTGTCATTGCATGTGTGTTCTTGTAATGACAAACCACATATGGATCCACCAGTGTCATTGCATGTGTGTTCTTGTAATGACAAACCACATATGGATCCACCAGTGTCATTGCATGTGTGTTCTTTCCACAAACCACATCTGGATCAACCAATGTCATTGCATGTATGTGCTTTCCACAAACCACACATGGATCCACCAGAGTCATTGCATGTTTGTGCTTTTCACAAACCACATATGGATCCAATAGAGTCATTGCATGTATGTTATTTCCACAAACCACATATGGATGCACCATATTCATTGTATGTGTATTCTTCTCACAAATCACATATGGATCCACCAGAGTCATTGCATGTGTGTTCTTTTCATGAACCACATATGGATCCACCAGTGTCATTACATGTGTGTTCTTTAATAAACCACATCTAGCGTCATTGCATGTCTGTTCTTTTCATTAACCATAACTAGAGTCATTGCATGTCTGTTCTTTTCACAAACCACATATGGATCCACCAGAGTCATTGGATGTGTGTTCTTTTCACAAACCACATATGGATCCACAAGTGTCATTGAATTGTGTGTTCTTTGCACAAACCACATGGATCCACTAATGTCATTGCGTTTGTGTTCTTGTAATGACAAACCACATATGGATCCACCAGTGTCATTGCATGTGTGTTCTTTTCGCAAAACCACATATTGATCCACTAGTGTCATTAAAATGTGTGTTCTTTCTACAAACCACATATGAATCCACTAGAGTCATTGCATGTGTGTTCTTGTAATGAACCACATATGGATCCACCAATGTCATTGCATGTTTGTTCTTTTCATGAACCACATATGGATCCACCAGAGCCATTGCATGTGTGTTCTTGTAATGAACCACATATGGATCCACCAGTATCATTGCATGTGTGTTCTTGTAATGACAAAACACATATGGATCCACCAGTGTCATTGCATGTGTGTTCTTTCCACAAACCACATATGGATCAACAATGTCATTGCATGTATGTTCTTGTAAAGACAAACCACACATGGATCCACCAGAGTCATTGCATGTGTGTTCTTGTAATGAACCACATATGGATCCACCAATGTCATTGCATGTGTGTTCTTTTCATGAACCTCATATGGATCCACCAGAGCCATTGCATGTGTGTTCTTGTAATGAACCACATATGGATCCACCAGTGTCATTGCATGTGTGTTCTTGTAATGACAAACCACATATGTATCCACCAGTGTCATTACATGTGTGTTCTTTCCACAAACCACATATGGATCAACCAATGTCATTGCATGTATGTTCTTTCCACAAACCACACATGGATCCACCAGAGTAATTGCATGTGTGTTTTTCTCACAAACCACATGGATCCACCAATGTCATTGCATGTGTGTTATTTCGAAAAACCACATATGTATCCACCAGAGTCATTGCATGTATGTTCTTCTCACAAATCTCATATGGATCCATTAGAGTCATTGCATGTGTGTTCTTTTCATGAACCACATATGGATCCACCAGCGTCATTGCATCTATGTTCTTTTAATAAACCACAAATAGAGTCGTTGCATGTCTATTCTTTTCCTTAACCACAGCTAGAGTCATGGCATGTGTGTTCTTCTCACAAACCACATATGGATCCACCAGAGTCATTGTATTGTCCGTTCTTTTCACAAACCACAACTAGAGTCATTGCATTTTGTTTTTTTCACAAACTACATATGGATCCACCAGTGTCATTGCATGTATGTTCTTTCTAAACCACACATGGATCCTTTAGATTAATTGCATGTGTGTTCTTCTCACAAACCAAATGGATCCACCAATGTCATTGCATGTGTGTTCTTGTAATGACAAACCACATATGGATCCAGGAGTGTCATTGCATGTGTGTTCTTTTCAGAAACCACATATGGATCCACCAGTGTCATTGCATGTGTGTTCTTGTAATGACAAACCACATATGGATCCACCAGTGTCATTGCATGTGTGTTCTTGTAATGACAAACCACATATGGATCCACCAGTGTCATTGCATGTGTGTTCTTGTAATGACAAACCACATATGTATCCACCAGTGTCATTGCATGTGTGTTCTTTCCACAAACCACATATGGATCAACCAATGTCATTGCATGTATGTGCTTTCCACAAACCACACATGGATCCACCAGAGTCATTGCATGTCTGTGATTTTCACAAACCACATATGGACCCACTAGAGTCATTGCATGTATGTTATTTCCACAAACCACATATGGATGCACCATATTCATTGTATGTGTGTTCTTCTCACAAATCACATATGGATCCACCGGAGTCATTGCATGTGTGTTCTTTTCATGAACCACATATGGATCCACCAGTGTCATTACATGTGTGTTCTTTAATAAACCACATCTAGCGTCATTGCATGTCTGTTCTTTTCATTAACCATAACTAGAGTCATTGCATGTCTGTTCTTTTCACAAACCACATATGGATCCACCAGAGTCATTGGATGTGTGTTCTTTTCACAAACCACATATGGATCCACAAGTGTCATTGAATTGTGTGTTCTTTGCACAAATCACATGGATCCACTAATGTCATTGCGTTTGTGTTCTTGTAATGACAAACCACATATGGATCCACCGGTGTCATTGCATGTGTGTTCTTTTCGCAAAGCCACATATTGATCCACTAGTGTCATTAAAATGTGTGTTCTTTCTACAAACCACATATGAATCCACTAGAGTCATTGCATGTGTGTTCTTGTAATGAACCACATATGGATCCACCAATGTCATTGCATGTGTGTTCTTTTCATGAACCACATATGGATCCACCAGAGCCATTGCATGTGTGTTCTTGTAATGACAAAACACATATGGATCCACCAGTGTCATTGCATGTGTGTTCTTGTAATGACAAAACACATATGGATCCACCAGTGTCATTGCATGTGTGTTCTTTCCACAAACCACATATGGATCAACAACGTCATTGCATGTATGTTCTTGTAAAGACAAACCACACATGGATCCACCAGAGTCATTGCATGTGTGTTCTTGTAATGAACCACATATGGATCCACCAATGTCATTGCATGTGTGTTCTTTTCATGAACCTCATATGGATCCACCAGAGCCATTGCATGTGTGTTCTTGTAATGAACCACATATGGATCCACCAGTGTCATTGCATGTGTGTTCTTGTAATGACAAACCACATATGTATCCACCAGTGTCATTACATGTGTGTTCTTTCCACAAACCACATATGGATCAACCAATGTCATTGCATGTATGTTCTTTCCACAAACCACACATGGATCCACTAGAGTAATTGCATGTGTGTTTTTCTCACAAACCACATGGATCCACCAATGTCATTGCATGTGTGTTATTTCGAAAAACCACATATGTATCCACCAGAGTCATTGCATGTGTGTTCTTCTCACAAATCTCATATGGATCCATTAGAGTCATTGCATGTGTGTTCTTTTCATGAACCACATATGGATCCACCAGCGTCATTGCATCTATGTTCTTTTAATAAACCACAAATAGAGTCGTTGCATGTCTATTCTTTTCCTTAACCACAGCTAGAGTCATGGCATGTGTGTTCTTTTCACAAACCACATATGGATCCACCAGAGTCATTGTATTGTCCGTTCTTTTCACAAACCACAACTAGAGTCATTGCATTTTGTTTTTTTTTCACACACTACATATGGATCCACCAGTGTCATTGCATGTATGTTCTTTCTAAACCACACATGGATCCTTTAGATTAATTGCATGTGTGTTCTTCTCACAAACCAAATGGATCCACCAATGTCATTGCATGTGTGTTCTTGTAATGACAAACCACATATGGATCCAGGAGTGTCATTGCATGTGTGTTCTTTTCAGAAACCACATATGGATCCACCAGTGTCATTGCATGTGTGTTCTTGTAATGACAAACTACATATGGATCCACCAGTGTCATTGCATGTGTGTTCTTGTAATGACAAACCACATATGGATCCACCAGTGTCATTGCATGTGTGTTCTTGTAATGACAAACCACATATGTATCCACCAGTGTCATTGCATGTGTGTTCTTTCCACAAACCACATATGGATCAACCAATGTCATTGCATGTATGTGCTTTCCACAAACCACACATGGATCCACCAGAGTCATTGCATGTTTGTGGTTTTCACAAACCACATATGGATCCACTAGAGTCATTGCATGTATGTTATTTCAACAAACCACATATGGATGCACCAGATTCATTGTATGTGTGTTCTTCTCACAAATCACATATGGATCCACCAGAGTCATTGCATGTGTGTTCTTTTCATGAACCACATAGGGATCCACCAGTGTCATTACATGTGTGTTCTTTAATAAACCACAGCTAGCGTCATTGCATGTCTGTTCTTTTCATTAACCATAACTAGAGTCATTGCATGTCTTTTCTTTTCACCAACCATATATGGATCCACCAGAGTCATTGGATGTGTGTTGTTTTCACAAACCACATATGGATCCACAAGTGTCATTGAATTGTGTGTTCTTTGCACAAACCACATGGATCCACTAATGTCATTGCGTTTGTGTTCTTGTAATGACAAACCACATATGGATCCACCAGTGTCATTGCATGTGTGTTCTTTTCGCAAAACCACATATTGATCCACTAGTGTCATTAAAATGTGTGTTCTTTCTACAAACCACATATGAATCCACTAGAGTCATTGCATGTGTGTTCTTGTAATGAACCACATATGGATCCACCAATGTCATTGCATGTGTGTTCTTTTCATGAACCACGTATGGATCCACCAGAGCCATTGCATGTGTGTTCTTGTAATGAACCACATATGGATCCACCAGTGTCATTGCATGTGTGTTCTTGTAATGACAAAACACATATGGATCCACCAGTGTCATTGCATGTGTGTTCTTTCCACAAACCACATATGGATCAACAATGTCATTGCATGTATGTTCTTGTAAAGACAAACCACACATGGATCCACCAGAGTCATTGCATGTGTGTTCTTGTAATGAACCACATATGGATCCACCAATGTCATTGCATGTGTGTTCTTTTCATGAACCTCATATGGATCCACCAGAGCCATTGCATGTGTGTTCTTGTAATGAACCACATATGGATCCACCAGTGTCATTGCATGTGTGTTCTTGTAATGACAAACCACATATGTATCCACCAGTGTCATTACATGTGTGTTCTTTCCACAAACCACATATGGATCAACCAATGTCATTGCATGTATGTTCTTTCCACAAACCACACATGGATCCACTAGAGTAATTGCATGTGTGTTTTTCTCACAAACCACATGGATCCACCAATGTCATTGCATGTGTGTTATTTCGAAAAACCACATATGTATCCACCAGAGTCATTGCATGTGTGTTCTTCTCACAAATCTCATATGGATCCATTAGAGTCATTGCATGTGTGTTCTTTTCATGAACCACATATGGATCCACCAGCGTCATTGCATCTATGTTCTTTTAATAAACCACAAATAGAGTCGTTGCATGTCTATTCTTTTCCTTAACCACAGCTAGAGTCATGGCATGTGTGTTCTTTTCACAAACCACATATGGATCCACCAGAGTCATTGTATTGTCCGTTCTTTTCACAAACCACAACTAGAGTCATTGCATTTTGTTTTTTTCACAAACTACATATGGATCCACCAGTGTCATTGCATGTATGTTCTTTCTAAACCACACATGGATCCTTTAGATTAATTGCATGTGTGTTCTTCTCACAAACCAAATGGATCCACCAATGTCATTGCATGTGTGTTGTTGTAATGACAAACCACATATGGATCCAGGAGTGTCATTGCATGTGTGTTCTTTTCAGAAACCACATATGGATCCACCAGTGTCATTGCATGTGTGTTCTTGTAATGACAAACCACATATGGATCCACCAGTGTCGTTGCATGTGTGTTCTTGTAATGACAAACCACATATGGATCCACCAGTGTCATTGCATGTGTGTTCTTGTAATGACAAACCACATATGTATCCACCAGTGTCATTGCATGTGTGTTCTTTCCACAAACCACATATGGATCAACCAATGTCATTGCATGTATGTGCTTTCCACAAACCACACATGGATCCACCAGAGTCATTGCATGTCTGTGCTTTTCACAAACCACATATGGACCCACTAGAGTCATTGCATGTATGTTATTTCCACAAACCACATATGGATGCACCATATTCATTGTATGTGTGTTCTTCTCACAAATCACATATGGATCCACCGGAGTCATTGCATGTGTGTTCTTTTCATGAACCACATATGGATCCACCAGTGTCATTACATGTGTGTTCTTTAATAAACCACATCTAGCGTCATTGCATGTCTGTTCTTTTCATTAACCATAACTAGAGTCATTGCATGTCTGTTCTTTTCACAAACCACATATGGATCCACCTGAGTCATTGGATGTGTGTTCTTTTCACAAACCACATATGGATCCACAAGTGTCATTGAATTGTGTGTTCTTTGCACAAATCACATGGATCCACTAATGTCATTGCGTTTGTGTTCTTGTAATGACAAACCACATATGGATCCACCGGTGTCATTGCATGTGTGTTCTTTTCGCAAAGCCACATATTGATCCACTAGTGTCATTAAAATGTGTGTTCTTTCTACAAACCACATATGAATCCACTAGAGTCATTGCATGTGTGTTCTTGTAATGAACCACATATGGATCCACGAATGTCATTGCATGTGTGTTCTTTTCATGAACCACATATGGATCCACCAGAGCCATTGCATGTGTGTTCTTGTAATGAACCACATATGGATCCACCAGTGTCATTGCATGTGTGTTCTTGTAATGACAAAACACATATGGATCCACCAGTGTCATTGCATGTGTGTTCTTTCCACAAACCACATATGGATCAACAACGTCATTGCATGTATGTTCTTGTAAAGACAAACCACACATGGATCCACCAGAGTCATTGCATGTGTGTTCTTGTAATGAACCACATATGGATCCACCAATGTCATTGCATGTGTGTTCTTTTCATGAACCTCATATGGATCCACCAGAGCCATTGCATGTGTGTTCTTGTAATGAACCACATATGGATCCACCAGTGTCATTGCATGTGTGTTCTTGTAATGACAAACCACATATGTATCCACCAGTGTCATTACATGTGTGTTCTTTCCACAAACCACATATGGATCAACCAATGTCATTGCATGTATGTTCTTTCCACAAACCACACATGGATCCACTAGAGTAATTGCATGTGTGTTTTTCTCACAAACCACATGGATCCACCAATGTCATTGCATGTGTGTTATTTCGAAAAACCACATATGTATCCACCAGAGTCATTGCATGTGTGTTCTTCTCACAAATCTCATATGGATCCATTAGAGTCATTGCATGTGTGTTCTTTTCATGAACCACATATGGATCCACCAGCGTCATTGCATCTATGTTCTTTTAATAAACCACAAATAGAGTCGTTGCATGTCTATTCTTTTCCTTAACCACAGCTAGAGTCATGGCATGTGTGTTCTTTTCACAAACCACATATGGATCCACCAGAGTCATTGTATTGTCCGTTCTTTTCACAAACCACAACTAGAGTCATTGCATTTTGTTTTTTTTTCACACACTACATATGGATCCACCAGTGTCATTGCATGTATGTTCTTTCTAAACCACACATGGATCCTTTAGATTAATTGCATGTGTGTTCTTCTCACAAACCAAATGGATCCACCAATGTCATTGCATGTGTGTTCTTGTAATGACAAACCACATATGGATCCAGGAGTGTCATTGCATGTGTGTTCTTTTCAGAAACCACATATGGATCCACCAGTGTCATTGCATGTGTGTTCTTGTAATTACAAACCACATATGGATCCACCAGTGTCATTGCATGTGTGTTCTTGTAATGACAAACCACATATGGATCCACCAGTGTCATTGCATGTGTGTTCTTGTAATGACAAACCACATATGTATCCACCAGTGTCATTGCATGTGTGTTCTTTCCACAAACCACATATGGATCAACCAATGTCATTGCATGTATGTGCTTTCCACAAACCACACATGGATCCACCAGAGTCATTGCATGTTTGTGGTTTTCACAAACCACATATGGATCCACTAGAGTCATTGCATGTATGTTATTTCAACAAACCACATATGGATGCACCAGATTCATTGTATGTGTGTTCTTCTCACAAATCACATATGGATCCACCAGAGTCATTGCATGTGTGTTCTTTTCATGAACCACATAGGGATCCACCAGTGTCATTACATGTGTGTTCTTTAATAAACCACAGCTAGCGTCATTGCATGTCTGTTCTTTTCATTAACCATAACTAGAGTCATTGCATGTCTTTTCTTTTCACCAACCATATATGGATCCACCAGAGTCATTGGATGTGTGTTGTTTTCACAAACCACATATGGATCCACAAGTGTCATTGAATTGTGTGTTCTTTGCACAAACCACATGGATCCACTAATGTCATTGCGTTTGTGTTCTTGTAATGACAAACCACATATGGATCCACCGGTGTCATTGCATGTGTGTTCTTTTCGCAAAGCCACATATTGATCCACTAGTGTCATTAAAATGTGTGTTCTTTCTACAAACCACATATGAATCCACTAGAGTCATTGCATGTGTGTTCTTGTAATGAACCACATATGGATCCACCAATGTCATTGCATGTGTGTTCTTTTCATGAACCACGTATGGATCCACCAGAGCCATTGCATGTGTGTTCTTGTAATGAACCACATATGGATCCACCAGTGTCATTGCATGTGTGTTCTTGTAATGACAAAACACATATGGATCCACCAGTGTCATTGCATGTGTGTTCTTTCCACAAACCACATATGGATCAACAATGTCATTGCATGTATGTTCTTGTAAAGACAAACCACACATGGATCCACCAGAGTCATTGCATGTGTGTTCTTGTAATGAACCACATATGGATCCACCAATGTCATTGCATGTGTGTTCTTTTCATGAACCTCATATGGATCCACCAGAGCCATTGCATGTGTGTTCTTGTAATGAACCACATATGGATCCACCAGTGTCATTGCATGTGTGTTCTTGTAATGACAAACCACATATGTATCCACCATTGTCATTACATGTGTGTTCTTTCCACAAACCACATATGGATCAACCAATGTCATTGCATGTATGTTCTTTCCACAAACCACACATGGATCCACCAGAGTAATTGCATGTGTGTTTTTCTCACAAACCACATGGATCCACCAATGTCATTGCATGTGTGTTATTTCGAAAAACCACATATGTATCCACCAGAGTCATTGCATGTGTGTTCTTCTCACAAATCTCATATGGATCCATTAGAGTCATTGCATGTGTGTTCTTTTCATGAACCACATATGGATCCACCAGCGTCATTGCATCTATGTTCTTTTAATAAACCACAAATAGAGTCGTTGCATGTCTATTCTTTTCCTTAACCACAGCTAGAGTCATGGCATGTGTGTTCTTTTCACAAACCACATATGGATCCACCAGAGTCATTGTATTGTCCGTTCTTTTCACAGACACAACTAGAGTCATTGCATTTTGTTTTTTTCACAAACTACATATGGATCCACCAGTGTCATTGCATGTATGTTCTTTCTAAACCACACATGGATCCTTTAGATTAATTGCATGTGTGTTCTTCTCACAAACCAAATGGATCCACCAATGTCATTGCATGTGTGTTCTTGTAATGACAAACCACATATGGATCCAGGAGTGTCATTGCATGTGTGTTCTTTTCAGAAACCACATATGGATCCACCAGTGTCATTGCATGTGTGTTCTTGTAATTACAAACCACATATGGATCCACCAGTGTCATTGCATGTGTGTTCTTGTAATGACAAACCACATATGGATCCACCAGTGTCATTGCATGTGTGTTCTTGTAATGACAAACCACATATGTATCCACCAGTGTCATTGCATGTGTGTTCTTTCCACAAACCACATATGGATCAACCAATGTCATTGCATGTATGTGCTTTCCACAAACCACACATGGATCCACCAGAGTCATTGCATGTTTGTGGTTTTCACAAACCACATATGGATCCACTAGAGTCATTGCATGTATGTTATTTCAACAAACCACATATGGATGCACCAGATTCATTGTATGTGTGTTCTTCTCACAAATCACATATGGATCCACCAGAGTCATTGCATGTGTGTTCTTTTCATGAACCACATAGGGATCCACCAGTGTCATTACATGTGTGTTCTTTAATAAACCACAGCTAGCGTCATTGCATGTCTGTTCTTTTCATTAACCATAACTAGAGTCATTGCATGTCTTTTCTTTTCACCAACCATATATGGATCCACCAGAGTCATTGGATGTGTGTTGTTTTCACAAACCACATATGGATCCACAAGTGTCATTGAATTGTGTGTTCTTTGCACAAACCACATGGATCCACTAATGTCATTGCGTTTGTGTTCTTGTAATGACAAACCACATATGGATCCACCGGTGTCATTGCATGTGTGTTCTTTTCGCAAAGCCACATATTGATCCACTAGTGTCATTAAAATGTGTGTTCTTTCTACAAACCACATATGAATCCACTAGAGTCATTGCATGTGTGTTCTTGTAATGAACCACATATGGATCCACCAATGTCATTGCATGTGTGTTCTTTTCATGAACCACATATGGATCCACCAGAGCCATTGCATGTGTGTTCTTGTAATGAACCACATATGGATCAACCAGTGTCATTGCATGTGTGTTCTTGTAATGAAAAAACACATATGGATCCACCAGTGTCATTGCATGTGTGTTCTTTCCACAAACCACATATGGATCAACAATGTCATTGCATGTATGTTCTTGTAAAGACAAACCACACATGGATCCACCAGAGTCATTGCATGTGTGTTCTTGTAATGAACCACATATGGATCCACCAATGTCATTGCATGTGTGTTCTTTTCATGAACCTCATATGGATCCACCAGATCCATTGCATGTGTGTTCTTGTAATGAACCACATATGGATCCACCAGTGTCATTGCATGTGTGTTCTTGTAATGAAAAAACACATATGGATCCACCAGTGTCATTGCATGTGTGTTCTTTCCACAAACCACATATGGATCAACAATGTCATTGCATGTATGTTCTTGTAAAGACAAACCACACATGGATCCACCAGAGTCATTGCATGTGTGTTCTTGTAATGAACCACATATGGATCCACCAATGTCATTGCATGTGTGTTCTTTTCATGAACCTCATATGGATCCACTAGATCCATTGCTTGTGTGTTCTTGTAATGAACCACATATGGATCCACCAGTGTCATTGCATGTGTGTTCTTGTAATGACAAAGCACATATGGATCCACCAGTGTCATTGCGTGTGTGTTCTTTCCATAAACCACATATGGATCAACCAATGTCATTGCATGTATGTTCTTGTAATGACAAACCACACATGGATCCACCAGAGTCATTGCATGTGTGTTCCTCTCACAAACCACATGGATCCACCAATGTCATTGCATGTGTGTTCTTGTAATGACAAACCGCATATGGATCCACCAGTGTCATTGCTTGTGTGTTCTTGTAATGAAAAACCACATATGGATCAACTAATGTCATTGCATGTGTGTTCTTTCCAGAACCCACATATGGATCAACCAATGTCATTGCATGTGTGTTATTTCCACAAACCACATATGGATCCACCAGTGTCACTACATGTGTGTCCTTGTATTGGAAAACCACACATGGATCCACCAGAGTCATTGCATGTGTGTTCTTTCAACAACCCACATATGGATCCACCAGAGTCATTGCATGTATGTTGTTTCCACAAACCACATATGGATACACCAGAGTCATTGCATGTGTGTTCTTCTCACAAATCACATATGGATCCACCAGAGTCATTGCATGTGTGTTCTTTACATGAACCACATATGGATCCACCAGTGTCATTGCATGTGTGTTCTTTTAATAAACCACATCTAGAGTCATTGCATGTATGTTCTTTTTCATTAACCACAACTAGAGTCATTGCATGTCTGTTCTTTTCACAAACCACATATGGATCCACCAACGTCATTGGATGTGTGTTCTTTTCACAAACCTGTTGGGTTCGTAGCATAGAAAACAAAAATTTTCCTACGATGGAGCTATCGCCAAGATCTATCTATTAGATACAAGCAACGGGTGGATATACATCCATAAAGAACTTACCCTCGAAGACAACAAATCTTTGTTAACGAGATGGAACTCGTGCATGATGTAGTCGTACACTTTCCGATCTCAAGATCGTGATGAAGTCCAGCAGGTCCGGCTCCAGCACGTCCATCAGATCCAACTCCAGGAAGTCCAGCACCACCAAGTCTAGCACCGCAAAGCAGCGGTGCATCCCTGACCTCACACACGTCCGGTACCCGAAAACCTCCGTCCCTTGCTCCAGCAAAGCAGCAGAAGCAGCAACTCCTTTCCAGATAAAGCCACCGGGAACATGTATCTCGCTAATCCGAGACCATGGGGAATAACTAGAGGGGGAGAGAGATCCTTTTGGAGGAGGTGTATTTTTTGAGGAGAGGGGGGCCTTTTATAGGGAAGAGGGGGGCAACCAAGGGCCATGGCGTGGCAACCATGGTGGTTCCCCCACCTCTTCCATCATTCATGTGGTGGATGCTCCACTCACATAAATAAGCCTCCACTCACACTTCCACTCACAAGCTTTAAATCTTCACCAAATTTAATGCAAGCTCTCATTAAATAAAACTATTTTATTTATTTTATTCATAATTTTGTTAATTACTTTAGTTGACAAACATTCACATAAAACCCCCTGCAACATTTGAATATCACATACAGAACCAGTTTCTGCAATTTCACCCGAAACAATTCTGGTTTTCATCGAAATGATTCCAGCGCTTACTTAATCTTTATCTGAAACATATTTTCTCATAAATGGTGTCGGTATACCTTAAGTGTGTCACCCTACGGTTCGCGAATAATGCAGACATGATCGAGACCCCTCTCTGATCAATAATCAGTAGCGGGACCTGGAGATCCATATTGACTCCCACATATTCAACGATGACTCTTGTGATCATGTGAACCTTTAACGTCGTAATTAAATCCCTTTGTCTCGCGATATATTACATCTCCGAGATGCGATCATCGGCATCCAAATACCGAGTTTGATCTTGTTACCGACATGCACTCTTTTCTTGTTCCCGTGATATAACATTCTAGTGATCAGATCACTTGCTTGCAAGCTATTTCAATGTGATATCACCGAGAGGGCCCAGAGTATATCTATCCGTCATCAGGATGGACAAATCCCACTCTTGATCCATGAGCCTCAACATAACACCTTCGTAGCACTGAACCCACCTTTATAGTCACCCTATTATGGTGTGACATTTGATGCTATCAAGATACTCTTCTGGTGTTAGCAATTAACATGATCTCATGGTCTAAAGACTAAGATTACTTCGTATGATGTTATAGCAATATAAACATAATGACTTTGATCGTAATGCTATACTTCGGATGAATGTTCATCGCATCATTCCACCAATGTTGTGACCTCGTTATTAACGACATCCAATGTCCATGATCAGGAAACCTTGATCATCTTGTTAATCAACGAGCTAGTTTATATGAGAGGCATTACTAGGAACTTTGTATTTTGTTTATTAAAGACACACGTATTAACATTTCCAATTAATAAAATTATAGCATGCAAAATAAACATTTATCATAAACATGGAATAAGATAATAACCAATTTATTATTGCCTCTTAGGCATATTCCCTTCAGTCTCCCACTTGCACTAGAGTCAATAATCTAGTTTGAAAAACTTTGCATATTGAACACCTATGGCTTTCTGGTGTTGCATATACACGATTTATAGTGGTTAACATAATCTTCGGCTCTGACAGTTTCAGGTCCGTGTGTATCTGCATGTCTTTGCATCTCTACGCATCACTCATTCTCAAATGAGATGGCATTGTATAAATTTGGTCCTTTGGTGAGATCTTTAGTTCATTCGGGTTAAAAATATTTTGATATTATTTTCATACAATATATCTTCATAGTATTAGCCCACTTTGAACCACACCTAGTTTCATAACAAACTACTTAACACAAATGCCCTCCTTTGCTGCTACTATAGCAGTCATATACTTAGCCTTTTGTTGTAGTATCCGTCACAATGTCTCAACTTTGGAACTCATACAAATCCATCACGGAACATCCTTTCCATTACATTGTGCCACCCATAGTCTAAATTGGGATAAATTTAAATTGTATCTTGTGAACAAACTAGTATCGATGTAACACTTTACAATGAACTACCTTTACCTATTTGTCACTTATACATGATATATTCTTAGTTCTTCCAAAGCTCATAAGAATATCTTTACTATCGTCTAATGACCATCTTATGAATCATTCTGGTATGTGCTCATAACATTTAGAGCATAGGACATATCTGGATATATACATATCATGGTATAATCGATCAAAATATTCATGTGATTTTACTCACCAAGTGTTGAAGCACTTGAATCTTGATACAATCCTTTCCATGCAGAAAAAACCTTCCTTGTTGTTTCCATATTGAACCCTTTCAATATCTCATATATGTACGTATGGCATAACCATATTAGCTCCTCAATCTATCCATATAGACATATGCCAAATATTCCTGTTTTGCCCAAGTCTTTCATTGAAATCCTATTTTAATGAAATTCTTAACTTGTGTCAATAAAAGATACATCATTTCCAATCAACAATTTGTGCTCTGCATAATGTATTGGAAATTTGTCTCAGCGCTACCACTTAATTTCTTGCAAATGCAAGCATCTTCATCGTCTCTGATGAAGTTAAACTCCTTTAACATTTTCATCATGGTGAAGATTCCAACTCCGCTATGCTCATTTCAACCATTGAAGTTTGCATGCCCTTTTAGTACCCTTTGAATTAACAAAACCCTTCAGACTATGTCATGTACACGTCCTAGGTAACCATTCTATTAGAAGAACCTTGTTTTTTATTCAACTACCATATACCAAATCATATGTAGTGGTTGCTACATTAATCCGTCAAGACTAAATATCGCTATGAAAGATCAAATCTTGAAATAGTCAACTCCTTGAACATTGCCGTAAACTTCTTCCGACATGTCAACTATTTCATAGATGTTAAACATCCATGTCTATTTCTTTATAGATCCAAACACGACCGATAGGCTTCACGCCTTTCCGGAGGGTCTTCCATGTTCAGAAACTTGATTTCTCGTGTATGGATACTATCACGGATTCTATGACTTTTTAGTAATTTTATAGAGTTAGGGCCCATCATCGCTTATTTGCATGCAGTCGGTTCATCATTGTCAAAACAATAACGACTTCTGTTTCAAATCTTACTATTTGATTCTTACCGACCCACATGGTTCAATAAGATCTCTAATCTCCAAGATCACACCCTTTGTAATCACGGGAGCCATGAGCATTGTGTCCGCTAGCGGGACACTTTCCGGCGATGTGCTACTTAGCACATATAGCTAAGGTTCAACAACCTTATCAAAGTTCTATTTTCCTCCCACTTAACTTTTCATGAAAAATTCCTTCTCAAGAAACTTGACGTTCCAAGCGACAAACTCTTTTATCCTCAGTGTTATGGAGGAATTCCCAACAAATTCTTTGGGATAACCTATAAAGACGTGCTTATCCGACTTTGGTTGTAAACATTTTACTTATGCATAGCATACCAAAATTTAAAAAAATACAATTCGGGTTTTATCCCAAACCATAACTCATATGGTGTCATTTCAATGGATCACGATGGTGCTCTTTTCAGTGTAAAAGCGGTAGTCTCTAAAGCTTTAATCCTTAAAACATAATGCCAATTTTATAAATGACACCTTTGATCTTACCATGTCAAACAAGGTTTGATTTGATCTCTCGAACATACCATACTCCTGTGGTTTATCGGGAAATGCAAATTCATGGAACAATTCCTAAAATCTTAGGTGTTTTGCTAAACCCGTAACTCAAATATCTTCCTTTATGATCAAATCATAAACTCTTTTATTTTCTTGTTACAATGATTTTTCACTTCATCTTGAAAGTCTTTGAACAATTTTCAAATGTTTCATACTTCTTCCTTATTAAGTAAATATATAGATATATTCACTTAAATTTCTGGAGAAGGCATATGAAGCAAAAAGATCCATCGCCTATGGCTACACATAATGGACTATATACATCAACATGCATAATATCCAATAAGTTAGTCATCCGTTCCTCTTTGGCCTATGGACGGAGTTTCAATTATCTCGAGGAAAGTTTCACCAGCGTTAATTGATCAAAATCAAAAGACTCCAAAAATCCATCAACATGGAGTTTCTTCATGTTTACTTTCCAATATAATTCAAACAGAGATGTCACTTCATAAGTGATCTTCCAATCATTTCTCTTACGACATTTTAGAAATAATGTTTATGGATGTGATTTCTCCAACTAGACTTGTAAAAGTTCATCCATCCATTATGGAATACAGTAATTATTTGAACAACCATTGTTCTCGTAATACCAGAACAAAATAATAATTTTTAAAACAAATCTTGAAGGCTAGGTTTGACGACAACGAAAACACAATAACACTTTATTTGTTTTTGATTAACATCATCACTTATTCTCTTGCCAGTTACTTAGGCTGTTGCAGTTCATGAATTATGTTGTTCTGTATAACACTTCACACCAACCAATTCGGTATCCAATACCGGTATCCAATACCTCAGAACCACATTGTTTAACAAGCAAGGAGTACAGCCATAACTTGTATATCTTATATATACCTAAGTTGGACATCTCCAACCTTTTCTTTTCTACCAAATATTTATAGATTCTCTTTCAGCAATTCCTTTTCTTTTAAAAGAATCTATCAACATCAATAGTGGTGTCATTCACATGACACATAGTACAAAGTGTATATAGTCAAATACTAATACCTTTGGACTTGCACTTTGAAGTGGATCACCATCATCAAATGTTTGGTGTTCTTTAAAAAATCCATTCTTTAGTAATCTATTAGTGTAGTAAACATTTTACTTACATCTTCTATTCATTCTTATCATGACAACTTTCATGATCAAGCTACTATAGCCTATAAGGAAAAATCGTGAGTATAATGTTAGTTCCCAAAACCTTTTTGGGAGATCCGGATGCCTAGCATCTCCATCCTTCACAAATTCTCATACAATATGAGAACATGTATTTTGCTAAATTATACTCTATCATAATGCAACCAAAAACATTGTTTCATATATCATAATATCTTTCACACATGATGGTTTCTGAAACAATTTTCAGTTCCTAGATAATCTTGATATTAAAACAACTTTTGAATATCAATAATCATGGAGGCAAATATAATACTTTAGATACTAACATTGGAATTCTTACTCTTGATTTAATACTACTTATTAAACTTCATGGAGTAAATAGAGTTTGCTGAAAGTTTGCGATAGGACTTATAAACTTTAAATTGACATTCAAAACAATACGATACCAGTTCGTAAAGTAAATATCCAGAATTCTATAGTTCTATAATCTGAATTAAAACTAAGCATAAGGTAGTGAACAGATGCCAATGACTACAACAAATTATGAAAATTCACTTCGATTTAGTTTGTGACAAATTGAGTTCGACTAATACAAATTAGAAATGAACTCCCACTCAAGAACGACACCCCTCATGCCCTTTTGGTGATTACATGAACCAAATCCACTACACCAAGTCCGATCATCACGTGAGTCAGTGTAGCTTCAAAGGAGAGCATAAATATGGGCATCACATCAACTATATGACTCATGCATAACCTTTCGGTCAGTGTTCCGAGGCCATGTCTGCTCATGCTAGGCTCGCCGAGTAAGAACCTTAGTACTCGCGTGTGTAAAACTGTCTTACACCCGTTGTATGAAAACATAGAGTCGAGTACACCCGATCATCACATGATGTCTCGAAACACGATCCATATAACGGTGCATACTTAAGGAAGAACACATTTTATCTTGATATTTAAATGAGAGATCATCTTACAATGCTACTAAAAGCGCCAAAGTAGCAATATAAGATGCAAACATCTAATGTGTAAAGTGGGATGATATGGTCCATGCATTTGATCTCTATCATATGCATCATGGTATGATCTCTATCATTCCTTTGTGTGTAAGGCCAAGGTCTATGGAACTTACACGTTAGGTGTGTTGTAAGAGTATCTATCATACATCTACTTACAACAATACCATATCATGACACTAGCCCAACAACGATCTAAACTAGACGCCTCTAATTTATCCATGGCAAGTTATACGTGGCTTAGGGCTTTCAGAGATAGAACCGGTCTTACCTACGAACATGGAACCACAACGAGGATAACCAAGTTATTTGCAACTCGTTGTAAATCAGATATTGACTATAGTAGGAGAGATAGACACCCGCCAGCCACTTATGCAAAACTAGTTGCATGTCAGTCGTGGAATCGGTCTCATGTGCGATGACATGTAAGGTTGGTCTGGGCCGCTTCATCCCACTATGCCAGCAATATCCAGAATACATAGAAGATGAAATAACATGATCATCATCACCCACATATAAACATATGTGTACTATCCGTGCAAAGCACCTACGCATAGATCAGGCTCTAATACCACTGTTGGGTTCGCAACATAGAAAACAAAAAAATTCCTACGATGGGAACTATCGCCAAGATCTATCTATTAGATACAAGAACGGGTGGATATCCATCCATAGAGAACTTACCCTCGAAGACAACAAAGCTTTGTTAACGAGATGGAACTCGTGGATGATGTAGTCGTACACTTGCCGATCTGAAGATCGTGATGAAGTCCAGCATGTCTGGCTCCAGCACGTCCATCAGATCCAGCTCCAGCAAGTCCAGCACCACCAAGTCCAGCACCGCAAAGCAGCAGTGCATCCGTGATCGCACACATGTCCGGTACCCCGACAACCTCCGTCCCTTGCTCCAGCAAAGCAGCAGAAGCAGCAACTCTTTTCCAGATAAAGCCACCGGGAACATTTATCTCGCTAATCCGAGACCATGGGGAATAACTAGAGGGGGCGAGAGATCCTTCACGAGGAAGTGTACTCTATGAGGAGGAGAGGGGGGCCTTTTATAGGGAAGAGGGCCATGGCGTGGCAGCCATGGTGGTGCCCACACCTCTTCCATCATTCATGTGGTGGATGCTCCACTCACATAAATAAGCCTCCACTCACACTTCCACTCACATGCATTAAATTTCCACCAAATTTAACGCAAGCTCTCATTAAATAAAACTATTTTATTTATTTTATTCAGAATTTTGTTAATTACTTTAATTAACAGACATTCACATAAAACCCCCTGCAACATTTCAAAATCACATGCAGAACCAGTTTCTCCAATTTCACCCGAAACAATTTTGGTTTTCATCAAAATGATTCCAGCGCTTTCTTAATCTTTATCTAAAACATATTTTCTCCTAAATGGTGTCGGTATCCCTTAAGTGTGTCACCCTACGGTTCGCGAATAATGCAGACATGATCGAGACCCCTCTCCAATCAATAATCAGCAGCGGGACCTGGAGATCAATATTGACTCCCACATATTCAACGATGACTCTTGTGATCGTGTGAACCTTTAACGTCTTAATTAAATCCCTTTGTCTCGCAATATATTACATGTTCGAGATTCGATAATCGACATCCAAATACCTAGTTTGATCTCGTTACCGACATGCACTCTTTTCTCGTTCCCGTGATATAACATTCTAGTGATCACATCACTTGCTTGCAAGCTATTTCAATGTGAAATCACCGAGAGGGCCCAGAGTATATCTATCCATCATCGGGATGGACAAATCCCACTCTTGATCCATGAGACTCAACATAACACCTTCGTAGCACTAAACCCACCTTTATAGTCACCTTGTTATGGTGTGACCTTTGATGTTATCAAGATACTCTTCTGGTGTTAGCAATTAACTTTGATCCTAATGCTATACTTTGGATGAATGTTCATCGCATCATTCCACCAATGTTGTGACTTCGTTATTAACAACATCCAATGTCCATGATCAGGAAACCTTGATCATCTTGTTAATCAACGAGCTAGTTTATATGAGAGGCATTACTAGGAACTTTGTATTTTGTTTATGAAACACACATATATTAACGTTCCCAATTAATACAATTATAGCATGAAAAATAAAAATTTAATATAAACATGGAATAAGATAATAACCAATTTATTATTGCCTCTCGGGCATATTCCCTTCAAAACTACATATGGATCCACCAGTGTCATTGAAATGTGTGTTCTTTTCACAAACCACATGGATCCACCAATGTCATTGCATGTGTGTTCTTCTAATGGCAAACCACATATGGATCCACCGGTGTCATTGCATGTGTGTTCTTTTCACAAACCACATATGGATCCACCAGTGTCATTGAAATGTGTGTTCTTTCCACAAACGACATATGGATCCACCAGAGTCATTGCATGTGTGTTCTTGTAATGAACCACATATGGATCCACCAATGCCATTGCATGTGTGTTCTTTTCATGAACCACATATGGATCCACCAGAGTCATTGCATGCGTGTTCTTGTAATGAACCACATATGGATCCATCAATGTCATTGCATGTGTGTTGTTGTAATGACAAACCACATATGGATCCACCAGTGTCATTGCATGTGTGTTCTTTCCACAAACCACATATGGATCAACCAATGTCATTGCATGTATGTTCTTTCCACAGACCACACATGGATCCACCAGAGTCATTGCATGTCTGTTCTTTTCCTTAACCATAGCTTGAGTCATTGCAGGTCTGTTCTTTTCACAAACCACATGGATCCACCAAAGTCATTGCATGTATGTTCTTTTCATTAACCACAGCTAGAGTCATTGCATGTGTGTTCTTTCCAAAACCACATGTGGATCCACCAGTGTCATTGCATGTGTGTTCTTTCCACAAACCACATATGGATCAACCAATGTCATTGCATGTATGTTCTTTCCACAAACCACACATGGATCCACCAGAGTCATTGCACTTGTGTTCTTCTCACAAACCACATGGATCCACCAATGTCATTGCATGTGTGTTCTTTCCATAACCCACGTATGGATCAACCAATGTCATTGCGTGTGTGTTCTTTCCACAAACCACATATGGATCCACCAGTGTCATTGCATGTGTGTTCTTGTAATGACAAACCACACATGGATCCACCAGAGTCATTGCATGTGTGTTCTTTCCACAACCCACATATGGATCCACCAGAGTCATTGCATGTTTGTTCTTTTGACAAACCACATATGGATCCAGTAGAGTCATTGCATGTATGTTCTTTCCACAAACCACATATGGATCCACCAGTGTCATTGCATGTGTGTACTTCTCACAAATCACATATGGATCCACCAGAGTCATTGGATGTGTGTTCTTTTCATGAACCACATATGGATCCACCAGTGTCATTGCATTTGTGTTCTTGTAACAACAAAAAAAATCCTATGGTAGAATGCCTAATTACATGAAGATCCAATCTAGTAGATGCTAGTAACGAGTAAGGGGTAATTAGAATAACTTACCCTCAAAGACTGAAAGCTTTTACAAAAAGTAATTTTGTTGGTGATTTAGTCGATCACTTACCGATCTCAAGATCGAGTTGAAGAATGCCGCAACCCAGCAACATATCCATCCTCAGGCACATGTCCAGCTCCCGACAACCTCCATGCCCACACTCAGCAGAGCATCAGAAGCAGCATATCCTTTCGAAGAAACCACCGAGAACATGTACTTTGATAATCCGAAGCAATGTAGAATTTGCTAGAGGGTGAAGAAAACCTTCACGAGGAGGTGGTGCAAATGGAGAGGAGGGAGAGGCCTCATTTTCTAGGGTAGGGGGCATCTGAAGGGGGCCATGGAGCTGGGCATGGAGGGTTCCCCTACATCTCCCCTCATTCCTGTGGTGGACTCTCCAATCACATAAAATCCATCTCCACTCACATGCATTAATTACCCACTAGTTTAAATGAATTTTTCTCTTTAAATAAAACACTTTTCTTTATTTTATTCAGAATTTTGTTAATTACTTTAATCAACAAAAATCTCCATAAAACCCCTTGCATTATTTCGATATCACATCTGAAACAAATTTCAGCTATTTTACCCGAAACAATTCCGGTGATCATCGAAACAATTTCAGCTTTATCGAAAACTTTCTTTGGTATCTTTTATCTGCCCAATAGTGTTGGTATACCTTAGGTGTGTCACCCTATGGTTCACGAATAATGCATACATGATAAAGACACTGTTCTTATCAATAATCAGTAGCGGGATCTGGAGTTTATCCTGACCCCTACACATTCAACGATAACTCTTATGATCGTGTGAACCATTAACATCGTACCCAATTCTTTTTGTCTCGTGATATGTTCCTTGTACGATATCCGATCATAGGTACAAACCATACCCTAGTTCGATCTTGTTCCCAACAAGTACTCTTTACTCATTCCGTGATTCAACATCCTTGTGACATATATCATGCTTGCAAGCGGTATTGATGTGATATCACCGAGAGGGCCTAGAGTATATCTCTCCATCATTAGATTGGAAAAATACCACTCTTGATCCATGAGCCTCTACATAACACTTTTAGAATACATGAACCCACCTCTATAGTCACCCTATCACGATGTGACGTTTGATGTTATCAAAGTACTCTTTTGGTGTTAGTGATTGACATGATCTCATGGTCTAAGGACTAGAGCTACTTCGTATGTGTTTGACTTAGTAATGTAAACTTAATGACTAGATCTTATTGATATATATACTTTGGGTGTATGTTCATCATAACATCATTCTAATGATATGATCCCGTTATTAACAACATCCCATGTTCAAGATCAGGAAACCTTGATTATGTGTTAATCAACAAGCTAGTGTAAATGAGAGGCACTACTAGGAACTTTCGTTTGTTTATTAAACACACATGTATTAACATTTCCTATTAATACAATTCTAGCATGAGAAATAAACATCAATAAAAACTTGGAATAAGATAATAATATTTTATTATTGCCTCTCGGGCATATTCTGTCCAGTCTCCCACTTGCACTAGAGTCAATAATCTAGATTACATTGTGATGAATCTAACACCCATTGAGTTCTGGTGCTGATCATGTTTTGCCCTAGGGAGAGTTTTAGTTAATGATCTACCACATTCAGATCCGTGTGTAATTTTTAAATCTTTATATCACCATCCTTGACATGTTCATGAATGGAGTGAAATCAGCGCTTGATATGATTGGAATTCTTGTGAGACCTTAACTCCTTGGCATTGACAATGTCACCATTGTTAACACAATAGATGACCATTGGGTCCAACACACTGGTAACCACACCGATTTCAGATATAAACTCCTTCATACAAACCGCTTCCCGTGCTTCTTCCCAAGCAACAAGATATTCCACCTCTATCGATGATTCCGCCACCACGGGTTGCTTGGAATGCCTCCAGCTCACTACTGCTCCATTCATGAGAAATACGTATCCGGATTGTGACTTAGAGTCATACGGATCAGTGTCGAAGCTAGCATCGAATTAACACTTTGCGACGATCTCTTCTTCACCTCCATATACGAGCAACATTTCTTTAGTTCTTCTGAAATACTTAAAGATATTCTTGAACACTATCCAGGGTTCCAAAACTGGATCATATTGGTATCTTGTAGTCAAACTAATAACATGTGCCACATCCAGCCTTGTAAACAACATGGTATACATGATAGAACCTATGGCTGAGGCATCGAGAATCTTATTCATCATTTATCTATCTTTTGCCATAGTTGGACTTTGAGACTTACTCAGTGTGTTGCCTTGCAACATAGGTAACAAACCTTTCTTAATTTCATCCATTTTAAACTTCCTCAAAATCTTGTCAAAGTATATACTTTGCAATAGCCCAATTAGGCGTATCGATCTATCTCTATAGATTTTTGATGCCTAATATATATGCTGCTTCACCGAGGTCCTTCAGTGAAAACTACTATTCAAATAATGCTTTACACTCTTCAAAAGTTATATATCATTTCCAATCAACAATATGACATCCACATATAAAATTAGAAATCCTACATAGCTCCCTCTAACTTTGTTGTAAATACAAGCTTTGCCAAAAGTTTGGACAAATCCAAACCCTTTGATGACTTCATCAAAATGGATATTCTAATTCCGGGATGCTTGCTTCAGTCCATAAATGGACCACTGATGTTTGCATACCTTGTTAGCATCCTTAGGATCAATAAAACCCTTTGGTTGTACCATCTACAACTCTTCCTCAATGTTTTGATTAAGGAACACGGTTTTCACATCCATCTGCCAAATTTCATAGTCGAAAAATGCAACAATTCCTAACATAATCCTAACTAACTTTAGCATCACTATGGGAGAGAAAGTCTTATCATAGTAAACTCCTTGAATTTGTTGAAAACCTTTTGCGGAAAGTTGAGCTTTATAAACAGTCACATTACCATCATCGTCTATTTTCTTCTTGAAGATCCAGTTATTCTCAATGGCCTAATGGTCATGAGGTAGGTCCACCAAGGTCCAAACTTGGTTTTTGTACATGGATTCTATTTTGGATTGCATGGATTCTAGCCATTCGTTGGAATCCAGACTTCCCATCATTTCTTCGTAAGTCGTAGGGTCATCATTTCCATCTACCATGAAATTAATAGCTGGATTACCGTATAGTTCATGAGTTCTACGTGTCCTAGTTGACCTGCGTGTTTCGATGGTGTTATCTTTTGGAGTTTCATGATCAATATCATTAGTTCCCTCTTCATTTGGTGAATTTAACACCAGAACATCTTCGGACGTTGCACCACTCGCCGTTTCCGACGGAGCACTATTCTCCATTCCATGAAGAGAAGGTTCAGTAAACTCGTCGAGTTCTACCTTCCTACTTATCACACCTTTCAAGAGAAACTCCTTATCTAGAAAGGATCCATTCTTGGCAATGAATACTTTGCCTTCGAATCTATGATTAAAGGTATACCAAATTGTTTCCTTAGGGTACCCTCTAAAGACATATTTTTCCGCTTTGGGTTCGAGTTTATCAGGTTTAAGTTTCTTCACATAAACATCACATCCCCAAAATTTTAGAAATGATAAGTTAGGTTTGTTGGTAAACAAAAATTCATATGGTGTCGTTTCCACAGATTTAGATGGAGTCCTATTTAAAGTGAATTCGACTGTTTCTAGTGCATATCCCAAAAATGACAATGGCAAGTCTATGAGAGACATCATAGATCGAACCATATCTAATAATGTATGATTGTGATGTTCTAACACATCATTTCGTTGTGGTGTTCTGGAAGGTGTGAGTTGTGAAACTATTCCACATTATTTAATGTGTATGCTAAACTCGTAACTTAGATATTCACCTCCACGATCGGATCACAGAAATTTAATCTTTTTGTTATGATTATTTTCCACTCCACTCTAAAATTCCTTAAACTTTTCAAAAGTTTTAGGCTTGTGTTTCATCAAATAGATATACCCATATCTACTCAAATCATCCGTGAAAGTAACAAAATAACGATAACCTCCGCGTGCTGACACATTCATCTATCCACAAACATCCGAGCGTATGATTTCCAATAAGTCTATCGCCTATAGTTGAGATTAACCAAAAAACGAGGTTCTAGTCATCTTGCCCATAAGGCATGTATCAAATGATTCATAATAAGGTGATTCCAACAATCCATCAGAATGGAGTTGTTTCATGCGTTTTACACAAATATGACCTTGGCGGAAATGTCACATGTATGCAGCATTATCATCACTCAATCTAATTCTTTTTGCATCGTTGTTATGAATATGCGTATTACTAGCAAGATCCAAAAGAAATAAAAAATTCTTCACATGCGCATGACCATAAAATATATTATTCATATAAATGGAACAACCATTGTTATCGGATTTAAACGAAAACCGTCCTGCAATAAACACAATCCAGAAATAATGTTCATGCTCAACGCATGCACTAGCTAACAATTAGGTTTAAGACTAATACCGATGGTAAATGAAGTGGCAGCATTTCGACGACGATCACATCAACCTTTGATCCATTCCCGACACACATCATCACTTCATCCTTGGCTAGTCGACGCTTGTTCTCTAGCCCCTGTTTCGAGTAACATATGTTAGCAACTCAACCAATATCAAATACCCAGGTGCTACTGCTAGTACAAGTAAGGTACACATCAATAACATGTATATCATATATACCTTTGTTCACTTTCCGACTTTCTTGTTAGCCAGATACTTGGGACAGCTGCGCTTCCAGTGCCATGTGTTATTGCAATAAAAACACTCAGTTTTTGGCTTAGGGCCATTCTTGGTCTTCTTCTCAGGTGCGACAACAGACTTTCCACCCTTCTTTAAGTTACCCTTCTTCTTGCCTTTCTTTCCTTTCTCGAAACTAGTATTCTTATTCACCATCAACATTTGATGCTCCTTTTTTATCTCCACTTCAGCAGTTTTCAGCATCGAGAGAAGCTCAAGTAGCGACTTATTCATGCCTTGCATATTATGGTTCATCACAAAGTTCTTGTAACTTGGTGGGAGTGATTTTAGAACCTTATGAATTCGTAGCTCATTTGGAATCACAATTACTAGAGCTACGAGTTTATTGGCATACCCAGACATTTTGAGTACGTACTTGCTAACAGAGTTGTTCTCTTCCAACATGCATCTAAAGAAGTTTTCATAAGCTCCATAACTATCTATGGTAACATGGTTAGCGAAAATCATTCTCAATTCAACCATTGTATTATAGGCATTGTTGAGCTCGAAAATCTTTTGAAGCTCATGCTCCAACCCATATAGTATACCACGGTAAACTAAGTGGTGATCTTGCTGAAAAGTGAGATTAACATATTTATCGTCATCAGTAGCATCTTTAGTAGGAGGGGTCCTAGAGGTGCATCTAACACATAGATCCTTTGAGCAACTGAGAGGAGTATCCTCATATTAAGGGCCTAGTCAGTGAAGATGCTACCATTGGTGCTAGGTTTCTCCTTCTCCATGAATACAATGAAATTGAAAGCATGTGGTGTCATGATCTAAAACATATTTACAAAGACTAATTAGACTAAGTTTATGAAAGATTGAGATCAAATTAATTCATCACTACTAGAACTCCCACTAAAAACAACATCAATCTAATTGTTTTGGTGATTACACAAACCAAATTCACTACACCACAACCGATCATCCTGTGAGATGGTGTAGCTTCAAAGGCAAACATCGATATGTTCATCACATCATTCATACGACCCATGCTTTACCTTTCGGTTCTTGTTCTGAGGCCATGTCTTTACATGCTAGGCTAGCCAAGTAGAACCTTAGTAATCACGTGTGTAAATCTGTCTTACACCCGTTGTTTCTGAATGTAGAGTCTATCACAACCGATCACCACGTGGTGCTTCAAAATGGCAAACTTTCTTAATGGTGCATACTAAAGGAAGAACACATTTTTATCCTGATATTTTAGTGAGAGGGATCATCTTATAATACTACTGCCAAGTTTTGAGCTATACATAAGCATAAATAAGATGCATAAAAAGGTATAAGCATCACATGCATAATTAATGTGATATGATATGGTCCTTTCTTGCACTTGATATCCATCTTGTGCTCCATGGTATGATCACCATCATTCCACCGGCATGGCTCCAAGGTCCATGATGTCACTATCTTGGTTGTTCTCCACTAATTCAAATTACATGGAATTTCCATTTCCGCCATGCATGCCATAAAAGAATAAAACAACCATATGGATCCAGTCGGTTGTCATACCTTACAAATGATATCACTGCATACATAAAATTTGTAATATATGACTATATCACATCACATGCCTACAAAAATAAGTTAGACGCCTCTTATTTATTTATCATATTTTATGTGGCTTTGGTCTTAATAAGAATCATTCATCCTATGAACTTCAAACCACAAAGGTGATAAACAAATTATTAACAACTCGTTGTAAACTAGTTCTTAGCTATCGTACGAGAGACAGACACACACTAGCCACTATGCAATAAGAGTTGCATGTCAAGTGTAGAACAAGTCTCATGTGCAAGGACACTTAAAGTTAGTCTGGGCCGCTTCATCCCACTATGCCACTAAGATCCAATATACACAAAAAATTCCCATAACATGATCATCAATTCCCACAACCATATGTGTTCTACTCGCATAGAACATATACGCAAATATATGGCTCTAATACCACGGAAGGGTTCGCATCATAGAAAATAAAAAAATTCCTATGATAGAACTCCTAATTACGCCAAGATCTAATCTAGTAGATTCTACTAATGAGTAAGGGGGTAACCATAATAACTTACCCTCGAAGACCCGAAATCTTTTACAAAAATTGATTGTGTTGGTGATGTAGTTGATCACTTGCTGATCTCAAGATCGAGTTGAAGAACGCTGCAACCCAGCAGTGTATACGTCCTCGGGCACACGTCTATCTCCCAACAACCTCCATGTGCACACTCCAACAGAGAAGCAGAAGCAACATATCCTTCCGAATAAACCACTTAGAACATGTGCTTCGCTAATCAAGAGCCATGGGTAATTTGCTAGAGGGGGAAGAGAACATTCATGAGGAGGTTTTGCAAATGGAGAGGAGGGAGAGGTGATGAGTGCATATTTGCATCATGTTTTACATTATTATTTTGCACTATAGATGTAGGATCTTGGTATTTTACGGCGCTTGCGTGCACATTTTATGTCAGTTTTCACCAAGAATAGGACACATGATAGAACCAATGGATACAATTCTTGGAGCAGTTGTACTATGAAGAAAATGAGTCAAAAAACGTAAATCGCTTATTTGGAAAATATTAATAATACCAGAAGAAAATCAGAAGCGAACAAGGGAGGCAGAAGGTCCAACGACCAACTATACGACCAGAGCACATTTTCCGTCTGTATAGCTCCGGCCGTATAGTTGGCACCGCCTCCGCCTCGTCAAATATTTTCACCCCATGCAAATGGTTCAAGGAGATGACATACAGAACACGTAGAAATCATAGAAACCTCACCTCTGGAAGGCATCTGGAGGGGGGACTCATCCACAAGGATCCATCTTCGCCTTGCGTAGATCTGGGAGGCTAAGGCATCGATCTTCATCAACCACCGCTGCATCACCACCATATCCATCCATCCCATCTACATCTTGTCTAGATCTTGTTGTAATTTCCGTACTCGTTGTGGATTTATACAAGTACTATTCATCTAAGATTGATTCCATTAGCATTGCTATGATGTTGATTGCCTCCATGTCTAAGTAGATCTTTAGTTCTTGGGGAGATGGAGAAACCCTAGTATGAGATTGAACTAAGATAAAGTCTATTATGATATTCATCGCTGTGACCATGTGTTAGATTTTCTACATCTTGATGTTGAGAGAAGTCGACCTCTCAATATTTGCCTCTCATGGGGACTTGATGGAGGGAACTACTAGTTGGTAGACGGACGCGTGCTAGCACTTATAGTGACTACAAATTTGTTGGCACCCCTTACATATCAACTTGGGAAACCGAGGAAACTCACGGAACACTATCCATGCCATGGGATACGTCCTGCGGGATTACGTCCCTTAATAGCGTAGTAACTCGATTGATGTTGATTGCTGACTATTATGGTTATGAGGATGATGTGAGCAGCGGGTGCTGCCTAATTGTCCAAATACGGAGTTCCTCCCACACATACATAGTTGAGAATGTTCATGATAATAATCTTTATCTTAGATCCTTATAATACTAGTGGTGTATCTGCTACTCCTTGAGAACGCTTTTTCCCTATTACTATTCCAATCTCTCTTACATACGCGATACTTACTTTCTGTATTAAGTTATTTTGCTTTACTTTACTATTGCTCTTATACCTTAAACCCAAAAACACCTTTTTACACAATACTCGCACTTTATATTGTCACTTAGAACTTAATCTAACATTTCTATCATAATATTTATTTCAAAAGTTATTAGACTTCAGACTCCTGCTCCCTGTGGGATCAATATCTTTATTTCGAAACTAGCTACAAACGATCTATGCACTTGCATTCATCGAGCTATTTTCTAGCACCGTTGCCGGGGAGCTAAGCTTTGTAGGTATTTTAGTTTTTGCTTATTTATTTTTGTCTTCCTAAATTTTGTTTTGAGTTACGGGTTCCCAGCAACATGATGTAGTTTGAGCATATGACTAGTGCTAACCCACTCAACTACTTTGGGAAGCCCAATGATATTTATAAAAGAGACAACTCCAATGAGAAGACAAAGGGGGTTTGAAATAAATCCTCTACTACTTAGTATTCTACATAAGAAGCAATTTACTGGAGATGTAGAAGATCCTGATCCATATGAACATATTGCATGTCTCAAAGATATATGTGGCACTTTTCTATCGACGGGATATACCGCTGACGAGGTAAGAGTTAAACTTTTTAGTTAGACTTTCACTAGTACAACTCTCTCATGGTATAGATCTCTACCACCTGAAGCCACTACTACTTGGGATAATCTAGCCTGTGAATTTCTAGCAAAATATTATCCATTGTCAAAATCTTTTGGAATCAGGCATCTTATAATGACTTGGAAAAAAGTTTTAATGAAGGACTAGTAAGAGCATATATCATATTTAATGATTTACTACATATATGGCCGCATCATGATTTACCTGAATGGTATTTATTGCATATCTTTTATGGCGGTTTTGTTGAATCTAATAAAATTGAACTAGACTCTTTCGCGGAAGGGGCCTTTATGAATCCTCCTATACCTAAAGCTTGGGCTTTACTTAATAGAATTTGTGATCATAGAGTTTCATGGAATTTTGTTCTAGGAAGTGAAGGAGGCGTAGAAATAGAACATGATTGTATTCATGACTACAATAAAAAAGGCCATGTTAAAGAATTGTCTAAAGAACTTTACTTGGATTCATTTCTTGTGTTGCAAGTTGTTAAAGCTTTTACAGAACATATTAAAGCTCCAAAAGAGGGATCGGTCAAGTCTGATCCACCACCCGAACCTGAGAAGAAAAGAGAAGATAAAGCAACACTTGCCTCTTTAGAACCAATAAATGAAATTCCTTTTCTTAACACTGCATGAAAGCATATTCTTGAATATGAACAGGTCAAAGTAGTACAGGATAAAAAGGAAGAAGAAAGTATGTCAGAAGTCATGGAACATCTAGGGGAAACCAAAGATGAAAAGGTAACCAAGGAAGCAATTATGGCTATGTACGCACATTGTAACATAGTTGAACTTGATGAAGAGACTTCCATATTGGTTGAAGGTAAAACAAAGGTAAAAGATATATGTAAGCATGTTCTTCCCTTCATATTTAAAGAAACCTTGCATTACAATTTATGTGATCTTGGCACCAAAGTTAATGTTATATCTTATGATTTCTATTTAGAAATAAAAGAAGAAACAGAACCGGCTACAATTTAAAATACTGATATGACAATCATGTTATCCAATAAAAATATTATAATTCCAATGGGAGTAGTTAAAGATGCAACAATCACAATTGGCAATAAAAACTTTCCTATCAATTTTGTAGTTGTTGATATGCCAGCTGACACTCTTTGCCCTGTTATATTCGGAAGAAACTTTATGGGTGATATAGGTGCCTATGTCAATTTCAAGAAGGAGATTGTGTCTCTTAATCTTGGGGGAACGGAAAATAAATTCCATTTTTCCAAATTTAAAGACAAACCTCCACAAATACAAGAAGAACAAGAAGAAGAGAGAACTATTGAAGAAATGGTGGATCTTTTCTTTGGTAATCAAGAAGAAGAAATAAATGAAGAGCCAAATTATGAAGAAATAGTTATGTAGGACAAGTCCCTGGAAGAACTAGAAGATGAATTCGATTCACTTCCCATAATGGGACCCCCAACCGATGAGGCTTTTGAAGAGCCAGAAAAGAGAGGGGATGAGGAACTACCACCCCAAGAGTTGAAGACTCTACCAGATAATCTCAAATATAGGTTTCTAGATGATACAAATAAATTTCATATTATTACCAGTGCTAAACTTTCAGGAAAAGAAGAATAAGAACTTATGGAGATACTTAAGGAGCATCGCAAGGCCTTTGGGTACTCAATGGATGACTTGAAGGGCATCAGTCCCATGATAGCCATCCATCAAATATTCATGGAGGAAGGTGCTAAACCAATTGTGGAATTTAATAGAAGATTGAAGCCTGAAATGAAAGAAGTGGTAAGAAAAGAAATTGTATGCCTACTGGACGCAGGTATAATCTACCCTATTAAAGAAATTGAATGGGTAAGTCATGTTCATTGTATCCCTAAGAAGGGCGGTTTCACTGTTGTTCCTAATGAAAATAATGAATTGATACCTACTAGAACTATCGTTGGGCATAGGATGTGCATAGACTTCAGAAAACAAAATAAAGAAACTAGGAATGATCACTACCCTTTACCGTTCATAGATCAAACTTTAGAGAGGTTAGCAAACCATACTCATTTTTGTTACTTGGACAGATACTCTGGTTTTTCTCAAATAGCTGTTCATCCTGATGACCAACTTAAAACAACTTTCATCAGTCCTTATGGTTTACATGCTTACCGACGTATGCCTTTTGGTTTATGTAATGCTCCGGCTACTTTTCAAAGATTCATGACTGCTATTTTTGCTGATTTCATAGAACTTATAATGAAAGTATTTATGGATGACTTTTTTGTCTATGGAACTTCTTTTACTAGTTGCTTAGATAATCTCAAAAGAGTTCCGCAGCATTGTGAAGAAACCAATCTTGTTCTAAACTGGGAGTAATGCCATTTTATGGTCAAAAAAGGTATAGTCCTTGGACACAAGGTATCAGGTAAGGGAATTGAAGTTGATAGAGCTAAGGTTGAGGCAATTGAGAGAATGCCACAACCTAGGGATATTAAAGTTATAAGAATTTTCCTTGGTCATGTGGGTTTTTATAGAAGGTTCATTGGAAATTTCTCTGGAATATCTAAACCTTTTGACTAACCTCCTACAAAAGGGAGTAAGATTTAATTTTGATGATAAATGTCTTGAAGCCTTTGATAAACTCCAAAATGCTTTATCTCGTTCTCCAATCATTAAACCACCTATCTGGAATACAACCTTTGACTTAATATGTGAAGCTAGTGATGATGTTGTAGGAGTGACTCCGGGACAACATATTGGTCGCAGATTTAACATTATACATCATGCTAGTAGAACTCTAAATGGTGGTCAGAAGAATTACCCAAAGGAAGAAAACTATTTGTTGTATTTTTCTCTTGTGATAAATTTCGTTCTTACATAGTTGATGTAGAGGTAAGAGTTCATACGGATCGTGATGGTTTAAAAGAACTCCTTGAGAGGAAAGAACATAAGCGAAGACTGATCCGTTGGTTTCTTTCGCTTCAAGAATTTGAGTTGCAGATTATGTAGAGGCAGGAAATAAATATGTTAAATGCAGTGTCCATGATTGCCCAGCAAGACACCAATCTTGTTGAGAGGAACTTTAGTCCTAGTGATTTTCGTTTACGAGAATTATTCGATGAATTAAGGTCAATTCCTTCAAGGGAGAAGAAGTCGTTGTTGTTGGAGGAACTTTCTTATACCCGAATAAGCAAATGGTAAGTGCAAGGTAAGAGGTTCTTACCCAAATAAGTGATTTGTTTTCACAAATTTTACTCCTAAATTTTTTGCCTTTGAATTCCTTGTGTTTTTCTAAAGTCTTAGAGGGGTTTTACTAACTATACAAGCGGAACTATACGACCGGAGAGGGAGCTCCCGCCATATAGTTGGTCGTTAAACTCTCTGTATCATCTTTGTGAAATTGTTTTTGATATCTGAGAGTTTAACGACCAAATAACACACAAAATAAATTCTGGCCGTATAGTTGGTCATTAAACTCTTAGATAGTTTTGCTTTTTGGTGTCTGTATCTATACGGTCGCAACTATATGATCAGAGCCAAAATTCTGGACGTATAGTTGGTCGTTAAACTCTCAAACACTTTTGATTTTTGGTGTTTGTATCTATACGGTCGCAACTATACAACCGGAGCCAAAATTTCGGCCGTATAGTTGGTCGTTAAACTCTCAGGAACTTTTTGTTTGTTTTTTGTTCGTAATGAAAAAAACGTTATTGTCGGTTCCGAGTCGTGATTTAATCGACCTAGACTCGAGATATTTGGAAATATCTGCCCGGAACCAACTATACGACCGGGCCTATACGGGCTGCGCCCGTATAGTTGGTCGTTATGCGGCATGACTCTTCCAAATTTGTGATTTCTTTCCCTTTTTTGTTTATATTCTTTTCTTGGACAACAATTTGGTGTTTCTCGCGAGTTTTACCGACCTCTGACCCCCCTTATATACTGCTATTGTCTCTCTCTCTCTAATCGCAATCTACAGGAACCAATCTAGCAATGTGATATCCTGTCCCAGGCCGTGGGAAACCCATGGGGCTCATTGCTCCTTCCAGGGACCGATCTAGCAGCCCATCCATGGAGGACGATGACGAGGAGGTGGAGAGGTTTAGCCCGAGGTACAAGGAGTATGTCAAGTCAATCTACTTCAATAATGATTCTGAAGATGACATGGTTGACGTCTACATTCACCGAGACGTCTATGATCCACCAGAGATAAATTGGGCGGCGATGAAGAAAGCTAAACAAGAGAGAGAAGATTGCAAGCCACATGAAAAGGGCGTGTGGAGACGGTCAAGTTCATCACCACAGATCCAAGGCCACACAAGCATAAGGAATTATCTAATATTGGTGCAGGTGCTAGCAAGGAAGGGGAGGTTCCACTCTCGAGGCCAACCATTGGTTCTCGTATGAAGGTTAAGCCTCAAGAAGAGTGGAGGTACGGTTTCCACTTCCCTGATTCATCAATTATGGATGAGGAAGAAGAAGCTATCCCCAGGACCCAGGATCGCATGCTGGCACTACAGATATATCAGAAGAAGGAGCTAATCCATCGCGTCAAAGTCCGTCACCGTCTCAATGAGATGGAGAAGAAGGAAGACCTCCTTCCATTGGTGACTAAGCTCGCAGATAGAGTGGACACTCTGCAATCTGATCTGCGCAGGTACTATAGCCGCACAACTACTTTGGAGGAGACCACCAAGAAGCTACGCACCGCGGTGTTACACGCCATGGCGCCATAGTGATCTACAACAATCGTAGTATCAAATAATTGCAAGGGATTATTTGATCCCGCCTAGCTTGATTCCAAGCTTGGGTATATCTTTAAGACCTTGTAATCTATCTTATAAGTTTTTATTATTATTTTTGCATTAGTTCAAACTAGAAATAAAGCTTGCATCATTAGAATTACCTTCAGGAATAGTCGATCCCGTTAATGAAATTCCGAGTTTATTATTATATATGGAGCAATATTGAGTTTGTGTTTGCTTTAATGATATATGAATGGCTTGAAATATGATTTTACTTGCACTTGATGATAGTAATAGGAGTCTTCCACACCATTGGTATTAATGGAACACATAAAGATAATTTAGTCAATAAGCTGTAAGTCTACGGTTTGATTTACAAAAGAAAAATTATCTATACAATTAAGTTGAAAGAGAAACCTTGAGCATAGGAAATAAAAGTTCTATCAAAATAGAGTGAGAACAAGTCGAGGTAGAATCTCCAAGTCATAAGAATGCTTCATATATACAGTTGGAATTTGATAATTGAGATCGTTAAACTTTGAATTCCTACATAAGGTGGAATATATGGCTAGCTCCTTTGCACATCACTTAAAAAATGTGTGAGCACGTATGCAAAAGAAAAGAAAAGAAAGAAGAAAAAGAGTGAATGTGCAAAGATAAAATAGGCATATACCATTGTATTGTACTATAATAAAGAGACACTTTTGAGATTTTGAATCCCAAGTGAATACGTTGACCATAAAACACTTGGGACTACCTCGTTAACTCATTCGGTTGAACCGGATACTTTTACATTATGTTGAGATTCTTCTTTTATGAACTTTTGATAACTAAGGTGTGCAAACCTGCTAATACTACTTAGATGGTTCGAGTAAGGTACTATTGACGAACTTATTACTATGTATCGTATATGATAAACACATGCTGCAACTGCCTTATTTATTTTGATCGACTCAACTTCATGAATATGAGGATCTCATCCATTAAGCTAAAACTTGCCCGGGACAAGGAAGAGTCTAAGCTTGGGGAAGTTGATGAGTGCATATTTGCATCATGTTTTACATTATTATTTTGCATTGTAGATGTAGAATCTTGGTATTTTATGTTGCTCACACGCACATTGTATGTTTGTTTTCACCAGGATAAGGACAAATGATGGATCCAATGGATACAATTCTTGGAGCCATTGTACTATTGAGAAAAGGAGTCAAAAACAACATAAATGGCTTATTTGGGAAATATTAATGATAGCAAAAGAAAACCAGAAGCGAACAAGGGAGGCAGAAGGTCCAACGACCAACTATACGACCGGAGCACATTTTCTGGCCATAGAGCTCTAGCCGTATAGTCGGTGCCGCCTCCACCTCTTCAAATAGTTTCACCCCATGCAATTGGTTCAAGGAGACAACATACAGAACACCCAAATCGTAGAAACCTCACCTCCGGAAGGCATCTGGATGGGGAACTTATCCACAAGGATCCATCTTCGCCCTACGCAGATCCAGGAGGGTAAGGCATCGACCTTCATCAACCAACGCTGCATCACCACCATCTCCATCCATCCCATCTACATATTGTCTAGATCTTGTTGTAATTGCCGTACTGGTTGTGGAATTATACAAGTACTATTCATCTATGATTGTTTCCATTACCATTTCTATGATGTTGATTGCCTCCATGTCTGAGTAGATATTTAGTTCTTAGGGAGATGGAGAAACCCTAGTATGAGATTGAAATAAGATAAATTCTATTATGATATTCATCGTTGTGACCATGTGTTAGATTTTCTACATCTTGATGTTGAGAGAAGTCGACCTCTCAATATTTGCCTCTCGTGGGGACTTGATGGAGGGAACTACTAGTTTGTAGACGGAGGCGTGCTAGTACTTACAATGACTACAAAGTTGTTGGCACCCCTTACATATCAACTTGGGAAACCGAGGAAACTCACGGAACACTATCCATGCCATAGGATACGTCCTGTGAGATTACGTCCCTTAATAGCACAGTAAGTCGATTGATGTTGATTGCTGACTGATGTGGTTATGAGGATGATGTGAGCAGCGGTTGCTACCTAGTTGTCCAAATACGGAGTTCCTCCCACACATACATAGTTAAGAATGTTCATGATCATAATCTTTATCTTAGATCCTTATAATACTAGTGGTGTACTACTCCCTGAGAACGCTTTTTCCCTATTACAGTTACATTTTCTCTTACATACGCGATACTTACTTTCAATATTAAGTTATTTTTCTTTACTTTACTATTGCTCTTATACCTAAAACCCAAAAACACCTTTTTACACAATACTCACAATTTATCTTGTCACTTAGAACTTAATCTAGCATTTCTATCGTAATATTTATTTCAAGAGCTATTAGACTTCAAACTCCTGCTCCCTGTGGGATCGATATCTTTATTTCAAAACTAGCTACAAACAATCTGTGCACTTGAAGTCATCAAGAGGCCTCTTGTTATAGGGAAGGGGGTAGACCAAGGCGGCCATGGCGCCGGCCAAGGAGGGTGCCCACACCTCTCTCCTCATTCATGTGGTGGACTCTCTACTCACATAAAATCCATCTCCACTCACATGCATTTATTACCCACTAGTTTAAATGCATTTTGTCTTTAAATAAAACTTTTTTCAGAATTTTGTTAAATAATTTAATCAACAAACATTTGCATAAAACCCCTTGGATTATTTCGATGTCATATCCGAAACCATTTTTAGCAATTTGACCTGAAACAATTTCGGTGATCATCGAAACAATTTTAGCTCTATCAAAAACTTTCTCTAGTATCTTTTATCTGCCTAATAGTGTCGGTATACCTTAAGTGTGTCACAATATGGTTGCGGTAGATAATGCACACATGGTAGAGACACTTTTCTTATCAATAATCAACAACGGGATCTAGAGATCTATACTAACTCCTACAAATTCAGCGATAAAAATCTTGTGATCGTGTGAACCATTAATGTCATACCCAATTCCTCTTGTCCTGCGATATGGTACTTGTCTGATATCCGATCACAGGTATCAACCATACCATAGTTCAATCTTGTTCCCGACAAGTACTCTTTACTCGTTCCGTAATACAACATCCTTGTGACCTAGTCACATGCTTGCAAGCGATGTTGATGTGATATCACTAAGAGGGACAAGAGTATATCTATCCGTCATTAGGATGGACAAATCCCACTCTTGATCCATGAGCCTCTACATAACACTTTCAGAATACCTGAACCCACCTTCATAGTCACCCTGTTACGGTGTGATGTTTGATGTTATCAAAGTAATCTTCCGGTGTTAGTTATTGGCATGATCTCATGCTCTAAGGACTAGAGATACTTGATATGTGTTTGATTTAGCAATGTAAACTTAATGACTAGATCTTATTGCTATATCTACTTTGGGTGTATGTTCATCATAACATTCTTATAATGATATGATCACGTTATTAAGTACATACAATGATCATGATCAGGAAACCTTGATCATCTATTAATCAACGAGCTAGTGTAAATGCGAGGCATGTTGGGCCACATAGAGAAAACAAAACTTTTCCTACGCGGTGAACCCAAGATCTAGCTGAGGTAGTAGGCCACAAGAATTACCACTAGACGCGCGGTTGCAGAATCGATGAAGCACGTCGCTTGATGCAGTGCAGTTCTCACGATCCGTTTCGATCCACGATCGTCGAAGTAATGAATGTACAGCACCTCCGCCAGTATCCACACGTACGAGGAAGAGCGCCGGTGATGGACTGCTAGGTCCGGTATGGCGGCGACAGGACTGGGCTGGAGCTAGGGTTTCCAACACATGGAGTGACCTAACCGTGTGCTCTAACCACTTGCGCCCTAGCTTATACAGGGAGTGAAAGTGGGCTCCACTCACTTGTGGCCCATTCACTAAAAGGCCTATATTAGTAAATGCGAGTCCAACTCACTGACTTTGTCCATTTCCTTTTTGGGTCCAACCCAAATATGCTCCCGCTCTTAAGTGTGTGACTCGATAGGCTCATGGTGACCCAGACACGATCCGAGTCTCACTCGCGACCGATCAGTTGGTAGCGGCTCCTAGCAGAATGTGCCAACTCCCAAGTACCAAAGAGTCATGATGACATACCTTCCAATGCGACTTTTGTCTGAGTACCTTTTGCCTCACGATATACCTTGTTGAACTATAGGCGAATAATAGTCATCCCTTAAATTGCTTGACTCTCTTTCTCGATCCGAGATTAAGTGATTCATCCGACTAACTCTTAGTCGGTCGCCTCAGTTAACACTTAACCGAGTCACGCATGGACATGCTTTCCGAATCATATCTTCCGAGAGGGCCCAGAGAATATCTCTCTAGACAAAGGGGCAAAATCCCATCTCGGTTATTCACATCACGCAGGTTGATTCTCAGTCGACCCGAACTCCGCATTTATAACTGTCCCGTGATGGAACATGGTTTGGCAGAACCTAAGTCGGTGATCCTCAACTCGGATGGTGCAATAACCACAGGTCTAAGGATTACATTGATTGAGATATACAAATGACGACTTATTCGTTGTATCTTAATATGGGTCAGTCCGACTCGCTAAACTCTTTAGCCGAATCCGTGTAAGTCGGAATAGCATCTCTATGCCCATGACAAGTGGAACCGAGTCATCAGCCGACTTTCACATTAGTCTAAGATGTGTGTCCAGCACAACTTCAGCGACCAAGGACAATCAGTAGAAACAACATGAATATATAGTTCCACAATCGAATCACATATTCAATGATATATATGAGTAGTTCATACATGGACAATAACTTTATGAATACATTGGAAATAACATCATACATGATTGCCTCTAGGGCATATTCCCAACAGTCTCCCACTTGCACTAGAGTCAATCATCCGACATCACATGTCTAGGCATCTAATGCCCATAGCTCTCAGGTGCGCTTCATGTTTCGGCTGTGGAAGTGGCTTTGTCAACGGATCCGCAATGTTTGCATCCGTGTGTACCTTGCATAACTTGATATCACATTGATCCACGAACTGGCGAATAAGGTGGTACCGCATGAGTATATGATTGTTCTTCTGGTGTTGTCTAGGTTCCTTGGCTTGTGCGATAGCACCATTGTTGTCACAATACACATCTAATGGATTGGACGAGCCCTGAACCACACCGAGATCCATGAGGAAATTCCTCATCCAAATGGCTTCCTTTTCTTCCTCCGAGACAACAATATACTCAACCTCTGCCGTAGATGCTGACACCGTCTCTTGCTTGGAACTCTTCCAGCTCACAACCCCTCCGTTTATCACAACACATATCTGGATTGTGAACGAGAATCATCCGAGTCAGTGAGATAACTCGCATCCGTGTAACCCCTTACACTGAGTTCATCCTCACCCCCATAAACCAGGAACATATCCTTAGTCCTTCTCAGGTATTTAAGGATATTTTTAGCCGCTGCCCAGTGGATTTCTCCAGGGTCATCCTAGTACCTGCTCACAACACTTAGAGCATAGGAAACATCCGGCCTAGTACAAATCATAGCTTACATGATGGATCCGACTGCAGAAGCATACAGAATCGCACGCATCCGACTTCGCTCATCAGTTGTCGAAGGACACTGAGTCTTGCTAAGTTTCACGCCATGGGACATTGGTAAGAACCCCTTCTTAGACGATTCCATGTTGAACTTCTTCAATACTTTGTCCAAATATGTACTTTGACTCAATCCAATGAGCCGCTTTGATCTATCTCTATAGATCCGGATTCTTAGTATGTAAGTCGCCTCACCCAAGTCTTTCATCGAAAAACTCTTTTCCAGTGATTCCTTGGTATCTTGCAACATCTGGACATCATTTCCAATCAGTAATATGTCATCCACATATAAGATCAGAAAGTTTACTTTGCTCCCACTAAACTTCTTGTAAAAACAAGAGTCATGATCACTCTTGATGAAGCCAAACGATTTGACTACCTCATCAAAGCGAATGTTCCAACTCCGAGATGCTTACTTCAACCCATAAATGGATTTCCGAAGTTTGCATACCTTGTCAGCATTAGCCAGATCAACAAAACCCTCAGGCTGTATCATATACACGTCCTCGGTTAAATTTCCATTAAGGAAAGCCGTCTTGACATCCATCTGCCATATCTCATAATCGAAATAGGCTGCTATAGCTAAAATGATCTGAACTGATTTAAGCATCGCCACGGGAGAGAAAGTCTCATCGTAGTCAACTCCTTGAACTTGTCGGAACCCCTTCATGACAAGTCATGCCTTATAGATAGAAACATTTCCATCCATATCAGTTTTCTTCTTAAAGACCCATTTGCCCTTGACGGGTCTTGCACCGTCTGGCAGATCAACCAAGTTCCAAACTTGATTTTCATCCATGGACTTTAACTCGGATCTCATGGCTCCAAGACATGACTCAGATTCAGAACCCACCATCGCTTCTGAATAATTTGCCGGGTCATCACTGTCTAACAGTAACACATCATGAATGCTTTGCAATCTTGCCGATCTTCGCAGTGTTGGTCCTGTTTCCGGCTCAGGTACCACGACTGACTCAACCTCCAAGGATTTTGCCGACTCGCTACTAGCCGGTACCTCTCGAATTTCTTCGAGTTGCACCATGCTCCCACTGACTCCCCTACTGAGAAACTATTTCTCAAGAAAGACACTGTTCCGAGCGACAAACACTTTGCCCTCTTCTCGGTTGTAGAAGTAGTAACCCAAGGTTTCCCTTGGATACCCCACGAAAATACACTTATCCGCTTTAGCTTTAAGCTTGTCCGACTGAAGTCGCTTGACAAAAGCTTCACAACACCAAATCTTAAGAAAAGACAAACTCGGCTTCTTGCCAGTCCACATCTCATGCGGTGTCTTCTCTACCGACTTTGATGGTACTCTGTTTAGTGTGAACGCTGCAGTTTCTAGATAATAACCCTAAAATGATAAAGGCAGATCTGTCCGACCGAAGGAGTGAGCTGGGGAACTATTCCACAACTCTTCAGATGGTCATCAAACTCATGGCTCATGTACTTACCTCCTCTGTCCGACCGAAGAAACTTTATTTTCTTGCCGAGTTGATTCTGTACCTCATTTTGGAATTCCTTGAACTTTTCAAAGGCTTCTGACTTTTGTTTCATCAAGTAGATATATCCATACCTACTCAAATCATCAGTGAAGGTAATGAAGTACTCATAACCACCTCTAGCTGTCATGCTCATTGGGCCACATAGATCACTATGTACTAGTCCCAATAAGTCGGATGCCCTTTCACAACTCTTTGCAAAAGGTGTCTTGGTCATCTTGCCGAGTAGGCAAGATTCGCATGTCTCAAACGACTCCAAGTCGAACGATGTTAGGAGTCCATCATCATGGACCTTCTTCATGCATTTCCAACTTATGTGACCAAGCCGACAATGCCAAAAGTAAGTCATATTCAGATCATTTGGTTTCAACCTTTTCACATTTATATTATAGACAGATTCACTATCAAGATTCAAAATAAATAACCCGTCCTGGACGGGTGCAAAGCCGTGAAACATATCATTCAAATATAAAGAACAACCATTATTCTTAATATTCGACTCATAGCCTTGTCTCATCAAACATGAGGCAGAAATAATGTTTCGACTAAGCACTGGAACATAATAACAATTATTCAGCTCCATTAAGAATCCGGAAGGTAAATGAAGTTGCATCGTGCCGACTTCCAACGCAGCGACTCTCGCTTTGTTGCCGACTTGAATGTCAACCACGCCTCTCGCCTGGCTCCTAGTTCTTACTAGTCCCTGCAACAAGTTGTAGATGTGAATAACTGATCCGGTATCATATACCCTAGAACTACCAGGTGCATCGGCAAGATAAATGTCTATAACATTGCAAACAAGCGTACCTGAGCCGGAAGTCACAGCTCCACTCTTGGCTTTATCAGCCAGATACTTGCTGCAATTCTTCTTCCAGTGGCCATCCGCCTTGCAGTAGAAGCAAGTGGATCCGGCTGCAGGAGATGGCTTAGTCCCTGAGGAAGGGTTTGGACTGGTTCCTCAGCCTTACCTCCTGACTTAGCCTTCTTCTTAGTCCAACAACTCTTCTTGAACTTAGCCTTATTCTGTACCATCAACACTTGACTGACACCTTTCTTGAGATCTGCCTCAGCCTGCTTGAGCATCCCATGTAATTCAGTGAGCTTCTTATCCATACCATGCATGTGGTAGTTCGATATGAACTGACCATACGCACTAGGAAGAGAGTTCAGAATTATATCCGTAGCGAACTCTTCGCTAATGGGGTAGCCCAGCCTTTCCAGAGACTACACGTAACCAACCATCTTGATCACATGCGGACTCAGTGGATCACCGTCCTTAAGCTTGCAGCTCAACAAGGCCTAAGAGACTTGATACCTCTCAGTCTTTGCCTGAGCATGGAACATACTTTTGAGGCTTTCGATCATATCGTAGGCCTCAACATTATCGAACTACTGCTGCAAGTCTGCTTCCATGTGAGCAAGCATAAGACAGCTCATCTCCGTGGATTCATCACAAATCTGACGGTAGGCATTGGTGGCTGCGGCAGACACATTCTCATCCGGCGCAGCTAGAAGTGGGTTGTCTAGGACACGGTCCCTTTTTTCTTGTTGGAGAACAATTCTCAGATTACGATACCAGTTGGTGAAATTAGTTCCATTCAGCTTATCTTTCTCTAAGATGGTTCTCAAAGCAAAACCGGAAATCTGAGGAAGACTGCTAGGTGCCATTGATCTACAACAGGAAAAAAATGCAAAAACACTTAAGACATGTATCCATAAAAGAGCAAGCATATTAAACACTTTAATACTTATGGTCCCACTAGAACCAACACCCCTCCAATGGTTACTTAGTGATTCAGGACCCTAAATAAGCAAGTCGACTAGTGAGATTTAGCATCACCGCTAGCCGTCAAGTGATATAGGTAGACAACTCCTTGTCAATCGTATCTCATACGACTTCTGTTGGATGGGTGGTATCACATGCCCCGGCTCCCATCTGAATTTTCCCCGAGTCCCACAACTGTTGTGATAGACCCGTCTAGATTACCGAGTGCTTCCGCTGTAAGAGTCCGACTCGAACCCACCTAGCCGGAAAGAATTGACAGTACCTCAATTTTATGAGCCCACTACCAAAAATTTCCGACTTGTGATGGTGCAGCACTGGCGGGGAAACCGACTAGACCTTCTTTGAGGGATTACTTTCTACCAACTATCTAATAGAGGTAAAACAGAGACATAACAATAACACAAAATAAATCAATTATAATGTGAAATGGTATGGCTATCTTCATGGCGATCTCCATCTCCACAAAGCTTGTAATTCGACTCGTGTCAACTCTTGTCACGTGCCGCCTTACACCATGTAGCCGACTTGTACATCGACTTGCATGCCATACGTGTTCTCCAAACAGCTACACTAGCTTGTAAAGTAAATTACATAGAGAATCTGACACGTAGGTCGTTATACAATAAAATGATAACACCTAGGCTCCAGCCGGCTGACAAAAACCGTGATACGCAGATCACGTATGGATTACACACATCACATGCATATAAGCCATACCATTCACAACATCATCCTGCAAAAACAAGTTATGCATAGATACGATATCTACCGGCATTGTGAAAACTCGCAACGACATCTAAGGCGCTATGAGAGGGCGAAGCCGGCGGTCCCGAATCCGATCCGGACTCCGATTTTTCCAAAAAACGCAGATCTCATCTGCATTCCGGACATGGATTTCGTCATAGGATAAAACAATTTTACCCAAATCCGATCCGGACTCCGATTCGGCCAAACTCTTTGATCTTCGATCACCGCATCTGTAACATCCCAATTTCAGCAACCCTGATTAGTTGTCCAGAATGCAAAAATCAGGGGGAACAAAAACTTTTTCTTGTTGAATGCTGAAGTGCTTGCCTATTGTTTGTATATGCTTATGCATATGAATGTGTATTAGATGATATACCCCTTACCTCACTATCAGTTGACAAAAGCTATTTAACAAAACTATCCTGGCTCATCTTACATATTCTCAAATGTTCTGGCATCTCAAAACCTGAGCCAAGATGCTTATGTAACCAAAACTATTTTAGTAGCTTCTATTGACAAAACTATGGAGAGATATATAACATAATCTCCTTATGTTTCCAAGATAGAACCTTCAACTACTCTTACCCCTAAGATTTCCAAAACCTTTTACAATATTTTGAAATCTACTCTTGGTAGATGTGCCAAGGCTCTTACCTTGTTCAAACTCCAACCTATTCAAAATACCCATCATTACCTCAAGCTAAGCTTGATGGTAACCCTAGTAATAGATGAGTTGCCTTGATCTGCTGTTTGACTTGATTGCTTAGAAGTAGTATGAGCTACTCTAATAGCTCCTCCACTAGGATCAAGAGACTTTAAAATACCCAAACCCTAAGCAAGAGTACAAACCTGGATCTAATCTCTAGATCCTAGGTGATCATCTAAAACCATTAACCAGATCAGCTCTGAAGTGATCTAAATCCAGAAGCTTCCAAGTCAATGAAGACCAATATCAAGCATGGATCCTTCCTACTCAAACTACACTTCAACATCATCCACTTGATGATGCTTTGGTACCTTGAAATCAATCAAAAATATCCTCCCTCTTACTCTAGTCAAAAACCACTAAATCTGCCAAATTTGGCTGTCTGGGAAACTATTTCCAACATCACCTTTTTGAATGCCTCCCTTTCTCAACCCTTGTGTATTTTTGAAAATGCATCTGAACCATCTTGTTAACCATCCTATGGACTACCAAGGCCCACTCTTTCCCTTGGTTAGATCATCTTCCAACCTACTTGTTCTTGATGGTTATGCAGGCAAGAAAATAACTATTCCTGCAAATCTAGTCAACATGCCAACTTTGATAGAAACTCACACCACCATCCAACCTTCTATGGACCAAATATTTGCATGGTTGTGTTCTACTCATATAGGTCTATCAACATCTACTTCACCTGTTCCAAGTGGATCTCTATGATTCTTAAACCCACAAGGTTTTGAAGGCTAGTCGATAATCTGCTTTGGCAGGCTTATTTTATTCAAAGTTTGAAATCAATTCTTGGTGAACTCAAGCAAGATCAAGCTCAAACCTCTATACCATGTTGATGTACATCACTTGGTCTATCCATCCATCTACCCCATTCCCCAAGGGGAGATCTGAACTCCAAGATCCAACAAGGTTTTGGTGGGATGAAAAGAATCTTACCCAAGATCTATAAATCTCTAGTTTTCACCAAGATCAACTTGGATTCTCCAATCCCAAGGTTGCAAATGCTTGATACACCTTGTCTACATCATATAACTTGATCATCAAGATTTATCAAATATTTTCCATAATTATTATGGCTCCAAATCTAATAAATATCTTTAATAGTCAAAATCTCCAAAACTCCTTTCCCAAAGGAAAGTTTGGTTTTTGCCAAAACACTTCCCCAACCTTTGGCTCAATTGAGATCCATACATCATCCCCTACCTTCCCACTTCAAAAATAAATACTTTTGAAAAGTTTTATTATTTCTGTTGGCCCATTCTCTTAAATTGCTGGATTGGAATAATAATTGTTTTACATACCTTTAAGCCTCAATAAATCTTGGGAAAATTCTCCTAAGTGTGTATTCACATCTAGGACCATCTCACATCAAAAACTCCACCTATCCAATGTAAAATTATCAAATGATCTTCTACAAACTACTTATGTACTTTTTGAATAAATGATTTTAAGTGGACTTAAAATACTCTGAAAAATCCCAAATAATTCCTAGACATCTATCTAGACCTCATCTACCAATCAGTACCATCTCCCCACCATGTCCAACACAAATCTAGGAACTTCCTTCACACGCCTCCATGTGATCACACTTGCCAAATAAATCAAGCATTGATCCAAAAACACCTAAAACACCATGGAGACTTGCTCTCCACTTCTCCATAGTACCCAGCCCTCTCTCCTGTCGACCACCACTGTAGCACGATCACTTTAGCCCTCCCTTTTGTCTTTTGTGCTTGGAAGAAGGAGAGGTGAAGATATTGTCATCAAGGGGTATCTTCCCATATCTCACAAACAGCAGCCACCCTCTCCCCTCTCCACTCATCTGGCGTGTACCTGCACCCACTACCATTCCCTACCCCACCTGGCAGCTGCTCATGGCTAGCCCTAAGCCCCCTCTTTTTTTTCTTGCTATGCCCGAGGCTAGAGGGAGAGTGGTCTAATCACTCCCCCTGTACTTTGCATCCTGGCAGGCGCCTCTCACACTTCCCTACTCCCTCTCCACAAGCTCCCACCGCCCCATCGGACCAATGCCTGAGCTCCACCCTTGCCCCAAGCTCCTCATGGACCTTGTCGATCATGGACTTCCTCCACTCGAGATAAATAGGACAGAGGCTAGCCAGCCCTCTCTCGGCCTCTTATTTCACTTCCCTCCCTCCACTCACCTCCCTAGAGCCCCCTCTCCTCCTCCCTTGCTCCGTTCTACTTGAGAGAAGGAGAGAGAAGCACCTCGGCCTCCCCTAAGAAATCAAGCTAAGCTCTCTCCTCCCTCCTCATCTCTCACTGCATGTTAGCTCACCAATCTCGCCACACGCTTCTGCACCCGACTCAGCTCTTCCTCTCTTCCAGGACCGCCTCTATCGACACCACTGGCGAGCTCCTGAGCGCCACCCTCGGCCTCCATCGCGTGAGTCACCCTCCCGCACCAAAGGGCGCCCTGTCGCCCCTCGTCGGACTCGTCACGGACTACCGCGTCGCCCAGGAGCATCCCCAACGCCCCTCCACGCCCTCAGGTGAGCTACGGTGCTGCCCCCGACCGTCCTAGGGTTTGGCCGCCACTGCAGTTGTTCCGCTGGACACGACGGATCCCTAACATCGATCACCCTTCGATCCAACGGCCAGCATCCACTGAAACCGGTTTGGCCCCCAGGGTGGCTGACCAACGGGCCCTGCTGTCAGCCCTTTGAACCTCTCTTCCCGTGCCTGGATCCGCCGGGTGGGCCGGATTTCCCCGGGGCGGCCCATTTTCTCGTTTAAAGCTAGCCCACGAGTTCCTGTACCCTCCCTTTTTCTTTTTATAGTTTTTTTCTGTGCAATATCCACTGCCAGGATTAAATTCAAATAAAAATGAAAAATACCACTAAATGGCCAAATCTAAATTTTGGCATGCCCTATGAGGTTTTTCTATCATGCAGAGCTAGTCTCCTACCAATATTTATCTTCTCGTTTTTCTGGATTTAAATCTACTAAAACGTGTCTTTTACACTAATAAATTCCTCTGTGACCTACACATCTCCAAAATGGATAAAACCAAGTTCCCTTGAAAGTATATCCATAGGCCTACCATCTAGCCTTTACCCCTATCAAGGTGAACCCTTGTTTTACCCCAATAAAAATAACAAAAACAAGCCATTGCATCCCTTAGGAATTTCTCTAGGTCAAACAAAAGGTCGGAATGATATAATTCCAACTCTGTGTGATGTGGTACACCCAATACTACCAAAATCCAGGAGATCAAGATTTATTGAGCTTCTGAGGATTTCTGACCAATTAAATACTTCTGTAAGTAGTTTTATGACTAGAAAAATCACTAAAGGAGTTCGATCACTCCAAAACGAGTGAATACAAGTCCTACAGAAATGTATTAGAAATACCTAGCAGGTGTCCTTAGTTTCATATCAGTAGCTACTACAGAGTTAATCTGGTGAAAAAGACAAAATGTCTACAGAACTATCTTTGGGAATTTCCTGAGGGCATTCTGGTAATTATTTTGACATGATTCCAACTCTCAGTGAACCATTGCATCAAACCCCACTTAACCATCCAAGGAAATAATTTTTGGACATACAGAACATCTCTAGTGAATTATTTCCTAAAACTAGAGCTTTTATCACTAGAATATTCATAATAAATCACTACAAGAAATGTGCTGACTGGTGACCCCAAATATTAGTCATAAAAAGGTCATTGTAATCCAACTATGACCTTTCTATGACCAAATGCATTAGGACACATACCGAGCGTCACTATAGACAGCTAATGAATTTTTTTCAAAATTGGTCATGGACAACTATGACCAAATTAGATGGTCATGGAACCTATGACCAAAAAAATTGGCCATGTGATATATGCCCTATCCACGTAAGATCCTACGTGGCGATCCTACATGGCAAATCCATGACCAAATCAGATGGTCGTTAATCAAATTCAGCCTAACCCAATTCAGTGCTTTACATCGGCCAAAACCAATAATTCAGCCTGTTTATTTGTTTTGCCACTTGGGCCAAGCCCATTTCAACCTTTTTATTTTGGGTCGTGGCCTTTCTAGCTCAACTTTTACAGATTTATTTTTATATCATATGATGGGCCCAAATTGGTAGGTCCTAGAAAGTAGGGTCTTGTTCAGATTTCAATTTGCGAATAAATAAATAGCCAATATTTAAATTAGTACAGACAGCACTCTAAATACTTCAAATAACAGTCATAATCAATATGTTACATCATATAACATAACTATAATGCACGCTAGTCCCAACTGGTGTATTTTTTATATTATATAACGGATATACAATCACAATCATATAACTAGTTGTACAAGTGTAATGCGGGGTAGTCTCAGTCTCCAGCAGGAGCACACCAACCACCGACATGTGCTCGTGCTTAACGATCAGGTCACCGACCTCCGTACTCTTATTGGCCCATCATGTCACTGGCCGTCATACTCCCACTTGCCCAGCGCATCGCCAGCCATAGTACTCACATACCTCAATTTAAATCGACGTGAAGGAAACGAAATATCTGAAGAAGGCAACATTGCTGATCAGAATGCAGGTATAATCAGTAATTAAAAAGTTTATGCATCTAGTGTACCAACAATGAACATGAATTATCTTGGCATAGATCCGAACAAAGATATGTGATTGTATGAGTAGACTTGTTGGATACACTGCAAGTACCGAAGCTAAACTAGGTTCAGGTTAAACCAAAAACCAAATTACTCGGTATATGCATAGTTCAGAAGGCCATAACAAGCAAAGAACTTGCAATTTGATGCGCGCAAGCCACACACAACCAGCTCAGATACATAGCAATCAAGTCACACACAAGCAGCTAGCTTACAGTTCCAAACACACAACAAAGCATGCATCCAATATATCAAGCGATGAGAGAGCAAGTATCAGGTGATACATAAGCAAGCGCATTATGTTTTGAACAAAAAGCAACATTGAAATGGTCAGGAAGATACCTGCATTGCGGAATGAAGAGTTTGTTTTATCTCACAACTGACATCCCATGTTCCATTATTGCCAGGTTTACTTCGAAGACCACCAGGTCTACACCAATTATGGAAGGATGACCAGCAGTCACCCTCAACCACATTCCTAAATCTGTGAAAGAGAAACAACAACATATGTTACCTATCCAATTGAATCTTTGAAAACTTCTTCCCATTTTCAATAGGATATAATGGTTGATACTTTCCATCACCAATCAGGCACATGCAAGCAGCAAAAAAGAGACAGATGATTGTTATTCTATTTAGCAAGCCATGAAATAATTTAACCTTTCAAGTAACTGGATTACACAACAGAATTACTGATGAACAAAACAAAGGGAATAATCCTGTATAGATCATCCAATAACCATTTAGCTTCAAGCACATAGCAGCATGATCAAACAGCCAAACACATTATTCTAGGTCAAAATCAAGACCGGTGCATCAAGATTCTCAACTAAGTAGAACAAAGAGTTGGGCCTTAACCATACAATGTGCATGTAACTACAATCTTCTAGTAAGTTTTCGTATCTGTTCAACCATACATCTATGCAGCAGGATATACAACACAATTCAAGTTAACAGTCTAACTAAAGCTAGTAGTGAAACTGGACAAGGTTATTAGTTGTTCTACTTGCTTTACTTAATCTGTCTCTTTTCTTATTCTGTGAATGCTCAGAATTATAATCTAGCAAACGATTTTAATAGTTGTATCAAATCACAGTGGAACATGTGGTCACATGCGTAGGAAGGAAGAAATGTGCAAGAATAGGAATCATTATAAGAGAATTTGGAACAGAATATATATTGTTATTATGCACATACATGATGTCCACCATCTATGGATTTCACATGAACAACAACAATAATTGACTTTAGTTTTTTATAGTGATTTACTTTGTTCGACATAATAATAGAACTAGTTGAATAAGATAAAGAAAGATTATTACCCTACCTACTAAGCAATAAAATTTGAACTCACATTTTCTTAATAAGATCAACAAATGATTTCTGATCTGACATTTCAGGTTTGGTATCCACTTATCCTAGCAACTGGCATAGTAATCTAATATGCAACTAAAATAGCAGACTCGTGTTACCCCAGAAAAAATGCACTCGGTTAGCCTAAAAAATAAACATATTAAGTTTTCCAATCTTACGCTGAGATAGTGTAGCCTCTACGGTTCCAAACCAGTCAACTAAAATTTGTAGCTGCAACTTAAGAATGACCGGGAGATGGAATGTGTCATGTTGGTCAGATTTTGTGTTCCTAAAATAAAATGCATTAGGTTGCAATAAGTAAAAGCATTAAATGGCATGCTTCGAATGGAGAATGAATTATTAAACCTCCCTAAAAAAGAAATATTAAACCTGAAAATAGCTATCAATACTGACTCAACATGTGCAAACTAAGATAATTAGATAATGCAACCTAATGAAACACAAGGGAAATTAATGAACAAACAATAAAGTGTTATACTATTGCATTGAATTTAACAGACACATAAGCTCGAATTACCAATTCAGTGATATACTTTAAGAATTTAAACCATTTACCGACTTATCCAAGCAATAAAATAAGATAAATCAATGACAGTCCGCTCAAAAAGGCCAAGTGACCGCTTCTTTTGAACCATGCAAAAGACAGTTAGCTATAATAGAAAGGTAGTACATGCTTATAAAATTGCAAAGTGTACTTGCTCAAATTGCGAACAAACAATAGTAGTCAAATCCATTACAACCAATGAGACCCCTCTGAGCAATCCCGCATAAAAACATGGCGGGAACAAAGACATGCTTGCTAAATATGCCTACTTTTAAAATCTATATTTCACTTGTAGTTATTTCCTTAATAGGAGAGATAGAAGAAAAAATGGCAACCACACCTGTTACCTGTTCGTTGCAATAGATAAACATGGGAACGCCATAACACTTCATCCTCCTCCTGAGTTGGTGCTCTAGGTGGAAGGATCCCCGCCTAGCCATCATACCTAACCTAGATGCCCAACAATATGTGGATTGTCCAGCATTCATAGCCTACTTCCTCCTTCTATTGCAGGTTGCAGCATCAAGACGCTGTAGCAACCACAACCTCCTATAGATTGTAGGTCATGTCGCCTCCTCACATCTGCATAGACCCATCTCCTTTGCCTCCTTCACCTCCACAACCCTACCTATTCAATCAGAGAAAACAAGAAAACAGATAAATAAAATGTCCCAAAGCAAGAAAAGGGAACCTACATCAAGCATAGCTGCTGTAGGAAGCAATAAGAGGAACGATGCAATGGAGAAGAGAACCTACTGCGATTGCAATGGATAAGAGTGTACATCTGCAGCTTTATGCTCAACGAAACTCAACTTATCATCTTAACTAGAGTGTTGCAAGGTAGTTATTTGTACCATTTAATTTTTGTTTCAATTTGGAAAAGATTTTGGCTGATGTACTACCTGATGGTTGTAACCGATCCAAATCCAGTTATTTCCAACCGGTGAGAATCAGCCTGGCAACGGGAAATATATACTATTGTTCTGTCATAACTAAAGCTTATTACACCAACATCACACTAAAGCTTACAGTTCCAAACACACAACAAAGCATGCATCCAATATATCAAGCGATGAGAGAGCAAGTATCAGGTGATACATAAGCAAGCGCATTATGTTTTGAACAAAAAGCAACATTGAAATGGTCAGGAAGATACCTGCATTGCGGAATGAAGAGTTTGTTTTATCTCGCAACTGACATCCCATGTTCCATTATTGCCAGGTTTACTTCGAAGACCACCAGGTCTACACCAATTATGGAAGGATGACCAGCAGTCACCCTCAACCACATTCCTAAATCTGTGAAAGAGAAACAACAACATATGTTACCTATCCAATTGAATCTTTGAAAACTTCTTCCCATTTTCAATAGGATATAATGGTTGATACTTTCCATCACCAATCAGGCACATGCAAGCAGCAAAAAAGAGACAGATGATTGTTATTCTATTTAGCAAGCCATGAAATAATTTAACCTTTCAAGTAACTGGATTACACAACAGAATTACTGATGAACAAAACAAAGGGAATAATCCTGTATAGATCATCCAATAACCATTTAGCTTCAAGCACATAGCAGCATGATCAAACAGCCAAACACATTATTCTAGGTCAAAATCAAGACCGGTGCATCAAGATTCTCAACTAAGTAGAACAAAGAGTTGGGCCTTAACCATACAATGTGCATGTAACTACAATCTTCTAGTAAGTTTTCGTATCTGTTCAACCATACATCTATGCAGCAGGATATACAACACAATTCAAGTTAACAGTCTAACTAAAGCTAGTAGTAAAACTGGACAAGGTTATTAGTTGTTCTACTTGCTTTACTTAATCTGTCTCTTTTCTTATTCTGTGAATGCTCAGAATTATAATCTAGCAAACGATTTTAATAGTTGTATCAAATCACAGTGGAACATGTGGTCACATGCGTAGGAAGGAAGAAATGTGCAAGAATAGGAATCATTATAAGAGAATTTGGAACAGAATATATATTGTTATTATGCACATACATGATGTCCACCATCTATGGATTTCACATGAACAACAACAATAATTGACTTTAGTTTTTTATAGTGATTTACTTTGTTCGACATAATAATAGAACTAGTTGAATAAGATAAAGAAAGATTATTACCCTACCTACTAAGCAATAAAATTTGAACTCACATTTTCTTAATAAGATCAACAAATGATTTCTGATCTGACATTTCAGGTTTGGTATCCACTTATCCTAGCAACTGGCATAGTAATCTAATATGCAACTAAAATAGCAGACTCGTGTTACCCCAGAAAAAATGCACTCGGTTAGCCTAAAAAATAAACATATTAAGTTTTCCAATCTTACGCTGAGATAGTGTAGCCTCTACGGTTCCAAACCAGTCAACTAAAATTTGTAGCTGCAACTTAAGAATGACCGGGAGATGGAATGTGTCATGTTGGTCAGATTTTGTGTTCCTAAAATAAAATGCATTAGGTTGCAATAAGTAAAAGCATTAAATGGCATGCTTCGAATGGAGAATGAATTATTAAACCTCCCTAAAAAAGAAATATTAAACCTGAAAATAGCTATCAATACTGACTCAACATGTGCAAACTAAGATAATTAGATAATGCAACCTAATGAAACACAAGGGAAATTAATGAACAAACAATAAAGTGTTATACTATTGCATTGAATTTAACAGACACATAAGCTCGAATTACCAATTCAGTGATATACTTTAAGAATTTAAACCATTTACCGACTTATCCAAGCAATAAAATAAGATAAATCAATGACAGTCCGCTCAAAAAGGCCAAGTGACCGCTTCTTTTGAACCATGCAAAAGACAGTTAGCTATAATAGAAAGGTAGTACATGCTTATAAAATTGCAAAGTGTACTTGCTCAAATTGCGAACAAACAATAGTAGTCAAATCCATTACAACCAATGAGACCCCTCTGAGCAATCCCGCATAAAAACATGGCAGGAACAAAGACATGCTTGCTAAATATGCCTACTTTTAAAATCTATATTTCACTTGTAGTTATTTCCTTAATAGGAGAGATAGAAGAAAAAATGGCAACCACACCTGTTACCTGTTCGTTGCAATAGATAAACATGGGAACGCCATAACACTTCATCCTCCTCCTGAGTTGGTGCTCTAGGTGGAAGGATCCCCGCCTAGCCATCATACCTAACCTAGATGCCCAACAATATGTGGATTGTCCAGCATTCATAGCCTACTTCCTCCTTCTATTGCAGGTTGCAGCATCAAGACGCTGTAGCAACCACAACCTCCTATAGATTGTAGGTCATGTCGCCTCCTCACATCTGCATAGACCCATCTCCTTTGCCTCCTTCACCTCCACAACCCTACCTATTCAATCAGAGAAAACAAGAAAACAGATAAATAAAATGTCCCAAAGCAAGAAAAGGGAACCTACATCAAGCATAGCTGCTGTAGGAAGCAATAAGAGGAACGATGCAATGGAGAAGAGAACCTACTGCGATTGCAATGGATAAGAGTGTACATCTGCAGCTTTATGCTCAACGAAACTCAACTTATCATCTTAACTAGAGTGTTGCAAGGTAGTTATTTGTACCATTTAATTTTTGTTTCAATTTGGAAAAGATTTTGGCTGATGTACTACCTGATGGTTGTAACCGATCCAAATCCAGTTATTTCCAACCGGTGAGAATCAGCCTGGCAACGGGAAATATATACTATTGTTCTGTCATAACTAAAGCTTATTACACCAACATCACACTACCCAATATTCGGACCTATAACCAACTTCATTGTGTGGTGTATACATTCTTGAGCACATCATCAATGAGAAACCAAGGTATGAGAACATAACCAAAATTTAGATCCAAATTTGCTATCTACTTCATACTCACCGAAAGTACTATGTGTGCAGTTCAACCTGAACTAAATAACCAGTGAGAGCAGACGTTCACAATTGCAAATTACCTTACTCTCACTGAGGAAGTTCATGATCTCGAAGCCGCTGCTCTTCCGGGTGATGGAGACGTTGATGGGAACTCCGACGTACAGGACCTTCCGACTCCGAGCATCAGAACCTTGCCAACGTGGTGCTCGACTTTGTAGAAGACACCTGATACATCCATTTTGCATCACTATTCGATGTCTTAATTCACTATTATTCATTGATATATTTCGTATTGAGAGGTGATACTTATGTTATTTCATCTGTTTTTGTATGGTTGATGACTTTTGGAGTATGGACCGCTGCAGTTAGGATTCTGATGGAAAAGGTGCTCTTTGGAGGCAAAATTTGCAAAGATCAGAAAATCCGGGAAAATATACGGAAAATTCTATTTTTCCAGAAGATTTGAGATTCCAGAAGATGGAGTGGAGGTGGGCCACAGGGGGCCCACACCACCCCATGGCGCGGGCAATCCCAGGGCGCGCCAGGGTGTGGTGTGGCCACCCTGGCCCACTCCAGCCTCTCCCCTCTGGCGTATATCTTCCTCCCGAAACCCTAAGACTCGGGGAGCGACCATAGAAAGATTTCGCCGCCTCTGCGGGGCGGAAAACACCGAGAGAGAAAGATCTCTCTGACAGACAGATTTCTGCCGGGGGAATTCCTTCCCGGAGAGGGGAGATCATCGCCATCAACACCACAATCAAGTTGGACTTCATCGGGATCATCATCACCACCACCATCATCACCATCAGCAACCTCATCACCATCTCCATATTATTGTAACAATTGCATTGAATCTTGCATAGTTCATAGGGGAAACTTTCCCGGTGTTGATTACTCTTTGTAGTTGATGCTATTGAGTGAACCATTGCTTTATTGTTTATGTTCAGATTTTTTTACATCATTATTCCATCTCTGATCATGATCCATATGATGTCTTGTGAGTAGTTCGTTTTGTTCTTGAGGACATGGGAGAAGTCTTGTTGTTAGTAGTGGAGTTGCGTTGAGAAAGATTCAATAGATTGTTATTTAAGTTGAGGTGTACTTCTTCTACTGGTGTCATGTGAACGTCGACTACATGACACTTCACCTATATGGGCCTAGAGGAATGCATTGTGTATTTGTCTACTAATCGTAGGGGTTGCCTGAGTGACAGAAACCTGAACCCCCGTTAGGAAAACATTGCACAAGGGACGTAAGAGTCTTAGAGTTTAAAGTTGTGGTTAGGTTTTACCTTAATTGCTTTCTTGTACTTACGGATGTTTTCAAGGGGGTTTAATCACAAGTCTGTATTAAGTCTTGGATGGGACGGTACATTAGCACAGGTTCACCCACACAACACTTAGCAAGCTAGAGAAGATTGATCGACTATATGAAGCGAAAGCACTTGACAGTCTTCCCATGTGTCCTCGAGAACGTTTGGTTATCTATAGAAATACAACCGGCTTGTCCTTTGCTGCATAAAGGATTGGGCCACTTGCTGCATTCATTCTTACTGTCTTTTGTTTATTCGTACTTTGTTTACTTGCTTTATCGAAAACCCCTAAAAATCCGTTTGCTAAGTATTTGCAGAGAATTGCTGATCCATACCACTAGCCAGCACCTTCTGCTCCTCGTTGGGTTCGACACTCTTACTTATCGAAAATACTACGATACACCCCCTATACTTGTGGGTCATCAAGACTATTTTCTGGCGCTGTTTCCGGGGAGTGAAGCACTATTGGAGAATGGAACTAGTAAAGGAAACTTCTACTGTGAGTATTGTTTACTTCTGCTAGTTGCTTTATTTTCGTTATGGATAATTCGCTGAGTTTCTTATTTGGTAATGCTACTACCACTGCTAAGGTAGTAGATAAGCCACCACCTGCTAAGAAAGATGTTTCCAAAATACCTACAAGAATTATTGATCGTGTTATGGATAACTACTATGTTGGGGATGGAACTGTCCATCCCGGTGATCATTTACTCTTTATACACGAATTATGCGGGTTGTTCAAGTGTGCAGGTATTACTACAGATCAAGTTAAGAAGAAGTTATTCTTATTATCACTAAAAGGAAGAACTGAGGAATGGTATAAGCTGCTAAAGAATGGTCAAGCTCTGGAATGGGAGGAAATAGTGCCTCTCTTTTATTCAAAGTTTTATCCTCCTAGTGAGAGTCATAAAGATCGGAATCAAATATACAACTTTTGGCCTCTTGATGGAGAGAGTACAGCTCAAGCTTGGGGGAGATTGAAGTTACTAATGCTCAAATATCCCATTCATGAGCTCCCCAACAATATTATTATCAATAACTTTTATGCAAGGCTCCCCTCTACATGACAAAGATTTATTAGATGCTTCTTGTGCTGGATCATTCACTCGCATGGAAGAAGAAGTTAAATGGGACCTTCTAGATCGTATTTAAGACAATGCTGAAGCTTGGGAGAATGACAAAGGTAGAAAGTCAGGTATAAATTATGATTATGAATGCATTGAATCTTTTATGGGAACTGATGACTTTCAAAATATTAAAAATTCTTATGGTCTAGACTCTCAAGCTATTGCTTCTTATTTTAAGGCTTTTGCTTCTTACATTGAAGTGCCTAAAAAGAAGTGGAATAAGTACCTTATAAATATATTGCTAAGAGTGTTCCTTCAAGAAATACTGGAGTTTATACTGCTAATCATGTTTTACATGAACCTTATATTGAGAAAATGCTTTTTCCAGTTAAGGTAAAGGAACATTCTATGATAGCTAGTATGGTTGATGAAAGTATGAATAAAGCTGTTGAACCTGATAAACAAATGGTTGATGAACCTATAGTAGCAAGTGTGAAAGACTTTGTCACTAAGTATGAGGAAGAGGGACACCCTATCCTTTGTAAGGATACCTCTAATATTGTTTCACATAGTAGTGTTATGAGAGCTAGTATTCCTGTGTTTTCTGTTAGAATAAGTGATCATTGATATGATGGTCCGTGTGATAGCTATATTGTTAAGTTTATGCATGATACTTAAAGTTATTATGAGAGAGGGAAAAGTGTTCTTATGCATCTTAATAATATCAAGTTTCCTCGTTTTATGCTGAAAGTTTTTATGTTGCACTTGTTTTGCCTTCTTATGCAAGAAGCCTCTGGTTTCAACAACTTGTTTGTTTACAAAATACCCTTGCATAGGAAGTGGGTTAGACTTAAATGAGTGTGTGTTTTTGCTTCTTAATGCTCTCTTTCACTTCAATTCATACCCCTATGAGAGCTTCTTCAAAATTATCATGCCCATCTTAAAGGCTATAAAGAAAGAGCTTTATGCGAGACAACCCAATTTGTTTATGCTTTCAGTTTGTTTTTGTTTCTTTGATTCTTGGAAGTTATTACTTAGGTAATAACCGCTCCTTATCCGTTTTGTTTGGTTTTTGTGTCAAGATCAACCTCTAATGAGAGAGAAGTAATATTTGGGAAAGTTGCTGTCCCGAAACAGATTTTTTGTGCTTCACCGTAAAAAATTGTGAGATACCTCTGTATGTCGGATTGAGATGTAATTTTTTGTGCGTCTGCCCCAGGTTGTTATTTAACTTTCACTAGTTTTGCACTTTTTGATTTGAGCAACAGAAGATTTTCGAAAAAATTGATCTTTACCTGCTGGTCTGTTTTGACAGATTTTGCCAATCTTGCATTTGCTTCTTTATTCGATTTCCTTTTTGAATTCTTTTTTGGGTTTTCCGAAGGAGTTGCTGCAGTAGCTTTTGTTTTGATGGTTTTCAATTGAAGTTGGACTCAAAAGGTTCTGTCACTTCACTTATACTAGTGTTGCTAATAAGAATTGTGTGAAGTTTTGTGTGGAAGAAATTTCCAGGAAAGTGGAGATAATGGTGTAATAAGGAAGAGAAAGGTTTTATGACTCAAGTAATAAGTATATGAAGATGAAGATATCGATGATATTCAAGTGATGACTCCAGAAGGATCTACTAGATACCAAATTCAGAGACCTGCAGAGTCCGTTTCCAAGTAGGTAACAGTTCTGGTAAGAAAAGTTCCGTGAAAATACAATCCAACTATATTTTTGCAGTTTTCAGTCAAGAAGGAAAGCTACGAAGCGAAAAAGGGACAGAACCGGAGCCGGGGTGGCCCACACCACCCCATGGCGCGGGCCCACCCCTGGTCGCACCACCAGGTGGTGAGGCCACCCAAGACTCCGTCTCTGACCCGTTTTCTCCTAGTACCTTCCTTTTGATACGAAACTTCGTAATATATAACCCCCCGGATCCCCCGAGGTCCGGATATCGTGTTTTCGTCGTGTTTTTGTTTCGATGTGTTTTTGCCAGGTAAAAATCCCAGATTTGGAGCCATAATGTCTTCCTCTAGATCATCCAAGGGAGATTCCTTAGAAGATATCATCAATCCATACATGAGAGAATTGAAGATTCACCCCAACAAGTTGTTGCTCGAAGGTGGGGAGGTCCGGATTAAAGAGGTTCAAGGCCCTAAAGGTGAAGGAAGTTTGGAGGACAGGATGGAAGCACTAGAGCATGAAGTCTTTAGGTACAGGAAGATGGCGGAGCGTGAAGTGGACATCATCCATAAGATTTTTTCCGAACTCATTGCCGAGCACCAAAAGGAGACTGCGGAACTCAAAGATGAAGTCTTTTCACTCCGCCAAACAACCAACAAACTGCAAGCACAGTTCTATGATGTGCAAAATCAAAACTGTGAGTATGAGGCTAGATTTAAACGCATAAGTGCTGCTGCAAGTTTCAGGATGTTGGAAACCATGATGTCCTTTGTTGACGGGAAGCCCTTACCCTGGAAGACGGACGAAGATGAGAGGACACCACCACCACCTAAGGAGTAATTCGTCATCAAGTTTGGCATCCCCTTGGTTTGTTCCAAGCTTGGGGGAGTGCCGCGGTATCACATCACTATCTTCTATCTTTTTACCTTATTAGTAGAGTCATTTCATGAATAGAGGAGTTATTTTGTAGTATGGTTTGCATTATGGAAGTGTCCCCTCTCTCGTTAGATTTGTATCCCTTGGTGTGAGTTTCCGTTATGGATTATTAATGAGAAGTTCTTTCATTCACTCTTTTGCATAGCTTATATTAGTTTTCAATTCGTGGTTATATGATTGATCCTGTTGTTAGTATTGGTAGCACTTTGGGATCTATGAGTTAATTTAGTTGGTTTTGGCAAACCTGGCTTGGTCAGTAGCAACACCTTTTTGAGAGTTGAAAAGAAAAAGATAGAAGTACTCTAAAGAAAAATAATTTCATCATCTTTCTTTCTTTATTTGCTCATAAGTCTAGTATTCTCTTGTTAAGATCTTTCGTGCTTCCAAGGAAGATTGCATGTTTGTCTTTATCACTTGTATGTTTGTTTGTTTCCTTCAACTCTTGTACTTGCTACCCATCCTTGCTAGCCAAAAACCTGTACTAAGAGGGATTTCTTCTCGTGCATCCAGCTCCTTTAAACCATAACCTTTGCCCTTTGTGTCCACCATACCTACCTAGTAGCATTATTGCTATTCCAAGTAAATTCTTGTTTTGTCTACCTCCCAAATTAAACTTGTTATGCAAAAATTAGTGATTAAAGCTCTCACGAACTTGATGGCACACTTTACTTTCTTGCACTTAATAAAACTGAACCATTGTGAACTCTCCATGAAAGTTATATGCTTGCAAATTATAGGCTGGGGGTTAGGAGAACCGTGATGTCACGGGGAATGCTTTCAACACATGTAAATATATACCCAGTTGATACCTTGATCTCTTGTTTGCGGATGTCGTCGGTGTGAAATAGAAGGGGAGCTTGTAAGTCCATGGAGTTATGTATGTGTGTTAGAGAAACGCCTGGGCCAATGGTCTAATCCATGCTGACATGGTGGAAACCTGCAGCGTAACCATAATGATATCTATGAAGCATTCTTCTTATAAAAAAAAAGAGAGATAGCTATTGAGAAAAATAAAAGAAAAAAAAGAGATACTATGAAAAGAGGAAAGAGAGAAAAAGGCACCATTTTCCCATGGTAAATAAGAAGATTGCTGAGATACTCATTGTCTGCTTGCCTTGTCATTTTGATATGGGGATTCTTTTGTATCATCGGGCAAGGGGTACCCCGTTGGCGGTTCTCAATGATACGCACATACATACAACGACAAGAACTTACCGGTAAGTAAAGTTGAGTAGCATGAGGAGCGGCCCTCGTACTCAAGGGACTTGGGATCTTCAGTTTATAGTCTGACAAGCATATAACTCAGATTGGACCTCACTTTAACCTTAATCACCTAAAGATGCCTATGATAGGGGCAATGAGAGCTGAAAGCTAGTAAGTATCATAATTTTTGGGAGCTCTTTATGAGACTTGCAATCCCTGCTTCCCTCTTTGAAGGGCCCTTTCTTTTACCTTGTAGTTGAGTCAGTAAACCTATTCCCTTCTATCTCAGCAAGTATTTTGAGTTGATGTGTTTCATTCATTCATATGATGATTTATTCAATCATGTTTCTTATATTCCTTGTTTTGCACATTGCTCTTATCTTGAAGTTTACTACTTTGAAAGCTTTCATTGAAAAACTAGCTATTTGAGAACTCCAGCAAATTATCAACTATTCTTCGACCAAGAGCTAGGTTTGCCATTACCAATTATGATTCACTTTATGTATCTTTATTGTGTTTCCTTTACTAATTGTATGTTTAGTTATATAGTAGTGAGTTGTCTTCTATTATGATCTATGTATTTGACGAATGTGATGCTTCTTGTCCGTATTCTTTTATCGACTCTTCACTCCATAAACCTGAGGTCATGTTTATTGAGCTCAGTTTCGCTTGGGGACAAGCGAAGTCTAAGCTCGGGGGCAGTTGATACGTCCATTTTGCATCACTATTCTATGTATTAATTCACTATTATTCATTGATATATTTCGTATTGAGAGGTGATACTTATGTTATTTCATCTGTTTTTGCATGGTTGATGTCTTTTGGAGCATGGACCGCTTCAGTCAGGATTATGATGGAAAAGGTGCTGTTTGGAGGCAAAATTCACGAAGATCAGAAAATCCGGGAAAATATACGGAAAATTCTATTTTTCCAGAAGACTCAAGATGCCAGAAGATGGAGTGGAGGTGGGCCATAGGGGGCCCACACCATCCCATGGCGCGGGCAAGCCCAGGCTGCGCCAGGGAGTGGTGTGGCCACCCTGGCCCACTCCAGCCTCTCCCCTCTGGCATATATCTTCCTCCCGAAACCCTAAGACTCGGGGAGCAACCACAAAAATATTCCGCCGACTCTGCGGGGCAGAAAACACAGAGAGAGAAAGATCTCTCCGGCAGACAGATTTCTGCCGGGGGAATTCCTTCCCGGAGAGGGTAGATCGTCGCCATCAACACCACCATCAAGCTGGACTTCATCGGGATCATCATCATCATCATCACCACCACCATCATCACCATCAGCACCCTCATCACCATCTCCATATTGCTGTAACAATTGCGTTGAATCTTGCATAGTTCATAGGGGAAACTTTCCCGGTGTTGATTACTCTTTGTAGTTGATGCTATTGAGTGAACCATTGAATTATTGTTTATGTTCAGATTTTTATACATCATTATTCCATCTCTGATCATGATCCATATGATGTCTTGTGAGTAGTTCGTTTTGTTCTTGAGGACATGGGAGAAGTCTTGTTGTTAGTAGTGGAGTTGCGTTGAGAAAGATTCAATAGATTGTTATTTAAGTTGTGGTGTACTTCTTCTAGTGGTGTCATGTGAACGTCGACTACATGACACTTCACCTATATGGGCCTAGGGGAATGCATTGTGTATTTGGCTACTAATCGTAGGGGTTGCCGGAGTGACAGAAACCTGAACCCCCGTTAGGAAACCATTGCACAAGGGACGTAAGGGTCTTAGAGTTTAAAGCTGTGGTTAGGTTTTACCTTAATTGCTTTCTTGTACTTACGGATGTTTGCAAGGGGGTTTAATCACAAGTATGTATTAAGTCTTGGATGGGACGGTACATTAGCACAGGTTCACCCACACAACACTTAGCAAGGTAGAGATGATTGATCGACTATATGAAGCGAAAGCACTTGACAGTCTTCCCATGTGTCCTCGAGAACGTTTGGTCATCTATAGAAATACAACCGGCTTGTGCTTTACTACATAAAGGATTGGGCCACTTGCTGCATTCATTCTTATTGTCTTTTGTTTACTCGTACTTTGTTTACTTGCTTTATTGAAAACCCCTAAAAATCCGTTTGCTAAGTATTTGCAGAGAATTCCTGATCCATACCACTAGCCAGCACCTTCTGCTCCTCGTTGGGTTCGACACTCTTACTTATCGAAAATACTACGATACATCCCCTATACTTGTGGGTCATCAACACCTCCCATAGGCGTCAAGGAAGACGCTGCGATGTCACGACTTATGGATCTGGTGCTTTTGCTACTTCATCGGTGCGCCGGTCATCTCCGTGGTGGCTCCACCTTCGTGTCTATAAGGCATCCCTCTTGGCTGGGTGCTGCTTGACCACGGGATACAAGCGAACTACGGGGCGCTTCTGGGATACGCTAGATGTGGGACGCCGGAGACCAGGGCGCAATCCTATCGGGGATCTGGACAGAGCGACGATGCGTGCAGAGACCAGGTGATGGGCAACGGCGTTGGACGCCTGGAGCAACACTTGGTCATGGTGAGTAGGCCATGGCCGCACGGTGGTGAGGTAGGGCCTTGGCGGCATGCTGGAGGGGCCTAGGTCGTGGCGGCGCGGTGGTCAAATACTTAAATCCCAGGAGGGAGGAGGGGATGAAGGTGGCCGTTTTGGGCGATGTGCCATGGTTGTGATGTGCGGCAGCGCGAGCGAAGAAAGGTATTTAGGGTTATCACTTGATGTAAAATCGGATCTGAACTTTTGATCTCACGCGCCTTGTGTCCAAAATTTCCCCCTCCGCTCTTTTTACTCGTGAGTTTCTGCACTTCGCGGTTTTTTATCACGGTGACTGCAACAGGGACCAACCTCTATTTGACCCCACCGTACCGTACGTTAGCTAAAGAAGAAATACAAGTGAGTCGGACCAACCTCTATTTGACCCCACCGTATGTTAGCTATAGAAATACAAGTGAGTCAGGTGGTCTATTGTGCAACATAGAAATTCATTAGAGTAGTCAAAAAAAGGGTCTGTAATATTTACATATATAGGTTTCAAAAAAATAACTCTACTAGTATTAGAGTCATTGATCACGAAACCTCCAAAAAACAAAAGTTTGGGGCCTTTCACAAAATTGATAAACTACCAAAATCAACCAAATTTGATTAAAAATAAGTTGCTAAAGTAAATAGACGTTTGGAAATCTATGTAATTCTTAAAGCAAACTTAAACCTAGTGATATCTTCACACATAAGCGAGAGTTAACACGTGGACACGACATGTAGGCGAAATGGTTCAGGTGGCTGATAAAATAGTAGTCATGACGATTTAAATTGGTCGTAGTCAACTAACAATAAGGTCGTGAACCATTGTTATCTTGTTTATGACCAATTCATGTAAGAAAATTATGACCTTTCATACCAAAATGGTCGTATGGTTTCAGGGTTTGGACCCTCCCAAATACCATACGATCATCTGGTCTAAAATGGTCACAAATCTATGACCAATTCATCTACGGTCACTACGAAAAGGTCACAAGTTAACACATTTCTTGTAGTGAATTGAAGAAAAGTGATAAAATAGTGAAACCACTTTTGTTGGTTTCATTTTATTAACACCTATCTCTGGGTATCATTGGTACACAATGGTATCATAATGAATAGGTCATTGGTCCAAAAACCCCTCTTAGGTAGTTCCTCAACAATAAACCCTAAAGGGTGTTCATCCCCTTCTCCAAGGCCATCTCAATCTCCTAAATCCAATCCTCTCAAAACCATCTGAATCTTAATTCAATATTATTCAATTACTTGATGTATTGTATTGGTGCTTGTATGCCTTGTGTTGATTGTGGCTTGGTATGTTTGCATGTGCTGTCTTGACGACGATAGTTCCGCTCGTATTGACGCCGAGAAGAAGAGATCTTATTATTATTATTGGTATTGGTATTCTTGGTTATCCAAAGAAGAAGTCCAGGGACATATTGCCATATTTCTGATCATCAGGCAAGCCACCTTCTTGCTCATATGCCTTGTCCTATTGTTTTACTTATGCATGTTTTATCTACTAATTATTAAAACTGCATTGTTTTACTATATGTTGATGTATATATGCTAGTGGTTTGGTTCCTCCGAACTATTACCCTTTTTGTACTATTAAGTATAACCCCCTTGGTGACACCTACTTGTCCCTAGTAGAATAGATGGTGTAATACACCGTACCCTTTGGAGACCCCAATTTAGCCGAAGCAAAGTTAGAGGATGGGAAGACCCCGGAAAAAGTTTTACCAAATGTTTGATTATAAAAACTTGGTGAGGTTGGACCTCCGAAGAGCTGTTGAGAAAGAGAAAAGGTTTTGTTTTATAAATGCTGGAGGAAAAACCGGAGGAAAAAGGTTTACGAAAATGCACCCAGTTCTTTGCAGTTTAGCTATAACAACTTAACCCGTGCAACCACATTACTCTGGAATGGGACAGGGCTGGATTTGATGTTTGTTTCCTCTCGTATAAGCTGCCTCGCAACAACTACAGGGGATTAGGGATCCCTAGAGGGTGGGCCTTCTCCGATAAAGGTCCATGTGGGACATCGACCTGGAGAAGGAACGAAGGGTCTGTTGGCCTCCACGCGTTACTATGATCCCCTCATTGAAAGCGCACACTCGAGAAGTGGAAAAAGCGCTCTGGTTGGTCCTTGGTACCCGACGTCCCGGTTTTGAGGGGACTAACACTCATAGGGTAGGCACTTGTATTGGAGTGGGAATCCGGAGAGTCTTGATCGGTTACTCGACCCACGATCGGTGAAGATCAGGGTAGTGTACCCGGATGGTGTGGGTAAAGTGTACAACCTCTGCAGAGTGTAAATCTATTCGAATAGCCGTGTCCGTGGTTAAGGACGGGTTGGACAAACTTTTGTAGAGCGGTGCTAGTTTTGTTTTCAAAAAGGATAGTCCTAAGAATAGAGCGGTTAGGGTCGATAGTCCTAAGAATAGGATTACCCTACATCGCGAGTAGTTAACTCCTTGGTCCCTAGCTATGATCGTGTTTGCTTGCCTAAGTGCACCTTGTGTTGCTTGATGTGTGTTGCTTGCCGAGGACATTGCGATCCCCTTGCTCTATTCGCCTTGTTTGTATGCTCTGGTTTGCTTTGACCTCCTTAAAAATGTGATTCGAGGAGCGATAACCCACCTAGTAACTCAGGAAACCCCTGTGTTAGATGTCGATAATGAGACCCAGACTAACCTCGAGTGTATATGAGAGGAAAAGCATCGCAAGAACCAGAAGTTCCATCCTGTCAAGTCAGAATAAACTCGAAGATTTCACCTCAGCAGGATGACATACCTCGTCAAACTCACCTCACAATACTCGTCAATAGCACCACACTCCCTTGGTCCTCAGTCTACTACAGCCAGAATCCCGTTGAAGCCGGACGTCGATCACCGAGGATCCCCAATATCCACGAGAAACCACCCGATACGTCAACCAAGACAAGAAGTGAAGACCTCACTACCCTAAGATTTAGGGTATTAGAGTTTTTGACCGTCTCCGGAGACTAACTAATCTAGTCGACCCTACCCAAACTAACGGAATGATCCTCCCTAGAAGGTCAGAGCCACCCCTGAAGTCAGATGATTAGGAAGCGTGAAGACAACGAGTCCACTCCGCCATCAAGAAGAAGTAACGCAAGAAGTGCCAATGAAGACAGCGTACCCGACGCTGACTGCTTCAACCCTGACTAACTACTAGAAAGAAGAGACGTAAAACGCTAATTTGGGCTGAGCTAACTCCTTAAAACTTCATTAAGAAACCACCCCGATAAGGCTTAAGCGATAAGTCATCACTCGAAGATCCCAGCTCAAGACTCCGGGAAGATACAGCTTTCTGCTAACATCGGGTCAGCACTCCAAGACAGAAGATCCGCTCCCTTCTTGATGAACCTTAGTGAAGATCTAAGGTGTCAAGACCGTGTCTTTGCACTCAATCATCAAAGATTGTCTACCAGAAGATACTTCAGAAAAGATCCCTAGCTTTGACGTCCTTTCGCCAAGTAGCAACTCGCGGTTCATCAGAGGAGAAACGAACTAAAGATTCTATGACTACAAGAAGAAAGGAATGTGCTATCCCCGAGTTAGTCTAATCCTAAGGGGGAAAGACTGCGTCTTTCCCACAAAATAGAGTGATTCTTTGCCAGAAGTGAACTTAGGAGTCTCGACCCAAAAATCTTTAAATAGGATATGCTACGACCCTACGAAAGAGCTGTGAATCCTTAGAGAGAGGTACTCCCAGCTGTAGATTCTATCCTCCAACAAGTACTCCGTGAAGTTCAGAATCGAGGCAGTCTGCCTAGCTTAATCCCTCGAGATATCGGGCCCCAAAGGAATATAAGATCATCCCTCGCAAACAGGACTGGACTCTGCTCAACTCTCCGTGCATCCCGGAAGACTGAAGCAACTGCATCGTCAGAGTAGTCACTTTCAAAGACGAAATCCGTAAGATAGTATGCGTATGACACCTAGTATCAACCCGACTCAAATCCCCTAACCTTACCCTCTTGAAACTCGAGACGAGATTCTTTTAAGGGGGAAAGGTCTGTAACATCCCAATTTTAGCAACCCTGATTAGTTGTCCAGAATGCAAAAATCAGGGGGAACAAAAACTTTTTCTTGTTGAATGCTGAAGTGCTTGCCTCTTGTTTGGATATGCTTATGCATATGAATGTGCATTAGATGATATACCCCTTACCTCACCATTAGTTGAAAAAGCTATTTAACAAAACTATCCTGGCTCATCTTACATATTCTCAAATGTTCTGGCATCTCAAAACCTGAGCCAAGATGCTTATGTAACCAAAACTATTTTAGTAGCTTCTATTGACAAAACTATGGAGAGATATATAACATAATCTCTTTATGTTTCCAAGATAGAACCTTCAACTACTCTTACCGCTAAGATTTCCAAAACCTTTTACAATATTTTGAACTCTACTCTTGGTAGATGTACCAAGGATCTTACCTTGTTCAAACTCCAACCTATTCAAAATACCCATCATTACCTCAAGCTAAGCTTGATGGTAACCCTAGTAATAGTTGATTTGTTTGTAAGATGAGTTGCCTTGATCTGCTGGTTGACTTGATTGCTTAGAAGTAGTATGAGCTACTCTAAGAGCTCCTCCACTAGGATCAAGAGATTTTAAAATCCCCAAACGCTAAGCAAGAGTACAAACCTGGATCTAATCTCTAGATACTAGGTGATCATTTAAAACCATTAACCAGATCAGCTCTGAAGTGATCTAAATCCAGAACTTCCAAGTCAATGAAGACCAATATCAAGCATGGATCCTTCCTACTCAATCTACACTTCAACATCATCCACTTGATGATGCTTTGGTACCTTGAAATCAATCAAAAACATCCTCCCTCTTACTCTAGTCAAAAACCCCTAAATCTGCCAAATTTGGCTAAGTCTGGGAAACTATTTCCAACATCACCTTTTTAAATGCCTCCCTTTCTCAACCCTTGTGTATTTTTGAAAATGCATCTGAACCATATTGTTAACCATCCTAAGGACTACCAATTCCAACTATTTCCCTTGGTTAGATCATCTTCCAACCTACTTGTTCTTGATGGTTTTGCAGCCAAGAAAATAACTATTCCTGCAAATCTAGTCAACATGCCAACTTTGATAGAAACTCACACCACCATCCAACCTTCTATGGACCAAATATTTGCATGTTTGTGTTCTACTCATATAGGTCTATCAACATCTACTTCACTTGTTCCAAGTGGATCTCTATGCTTCTTAAACCCACAAGGTTTTGAAGGCTAGTTGATAATCTGCTTTGGCAGGCTTATTTTATTCAAAGTTTGAAATCAATTCTTGGTGAACTCAAGCAAGATCAATCTCAAACCTCTATACCATGTTGATGCACATCACTTGGTCTATCCATCCATATACCCCATGCCCCAAGGGGAGGTCTGAGCTCCAAGATCCAACAAGGTTTTGGTGGCATGAAAACAATCTTACCCAAGATCTATAAATCTTTAGTTTTCACCAAGATCAACTTGGATTCTCCAATACCAAGGTTGCAAATGCTTGCTACACCTTGTCTATATCATCTACCTTGATCATCAAGATTTATCAAATATTTTCCATAATTATTATGGCTCCAAATCTAATAAATCTCTTTAATAGTCAAAATCTCCAAAACTCATTTCTCAAAGGAAAGTTTGGTTTTTGCCAAAACACTTCCCCAACCTTTGGCTCAATTGAGATCCATACATCATCCCCTAACTTCCCACTTCAAAAATAAATATTTTTGTAGGGTTTTATTATTTCTTTTTGCCCATTCTCTTAAATTGCTGAATTGGAATAATAATTGTTTTAAATACCTTTAAGCCTCAATAAATCTTTGGAAAATTCCCCTAAGTGTGTATTCACATCTGGGACCATCTCACATCAAAAACTCCACCTATCCAATGTAGAATTATCAAGTGATCTTCTAGAAACTACTTCTGTACTTTTTGAATAGATGATTTTAAGTGGACTTAAAATACTCTGAAAAATCCCAAATAATTCCTGGATATCTATCTAGACCTCATCTACCAATCAGTACCATCTCCCCACCATGTCCAATAAAAATCTTGGAACTTCCTTCACATGCCTCCATGTGATCACACTTGCCAAATAAATCAAGCATTGATCCAAAAACACCTCAAACACCATGGAGACATGCTCTCTACTTCTCCATAGTACCCATCCCTCTCTCCTGTCGACCACCACTGTAGCACGATCATTGTAGCCCTCCCTTTTGGCTTTTGTGCTTGGAAGAAGGAGAGGTGAAGATCTTGTCATCAAGGGGTATCTTCCCATATATCACAAACAGTAGCCACCCTCTCCCCTCTCCACTCATTTGGCGTGTACCTGCACCCACTACCGTTCCCTACCCCACCTGGCAGCTGCTCATGGCTAGCCCTAAGCCCCCTCTCTCTCTTTTTCTTGTATGCCCGAGGCTAGAAGGAGAGTGGTCTAATCACTCCCCCTGTACTTTGCTACCTGGCAGGCGCCTCTCACACCTCCCTAATCCCTCTCCACGAGCTCCCACTGCCCCATCGGACCAACGCCTGAGCTCCACCCTTCCTCCAAGCTCCTCATGGACCTTGTCCATAATGGACTTCCCCCACTCAAGATAAATAGGCCAAAGGCTGGCCAGCCCTTTCTCGGCCTCTCATTTCACTTTCCTCCCCTCCACTCACCTCCCAGAGCCCCCTCTCCTCCTCCCTTGCTCTGTTCAACTCGAGAGAAGGAGAGAGAAGCACTTCAGCCTCCCCTAAGAAATCGAGCTAAGCTCTCTCCTCCCTCCTCATCTCTCACTACATGTAAGCTCATCGATCTCGCCGCATGCTTTTGCACCTGACCCAGCAATTCCTCTCTTCCAGGACCGCCTCTATCGACGCCACCGACGAGCTCCCGAGCGCCACCCTCGACCTCCGTCAAGTGAGTCACCCTCCCGCACCAAAGGGCGCCCTGCCGCCCCTCGTCAAACTCGCCACGGACTACTGCGTCGCCCGGGAACATCCCCAACGCCCCTCCACGCCCTCAGGTGAGCTACGGAGCCACCCTCGACCGTCCTAGGGTTTGGCCGCTGCCGGACTTGTTCTGCTGGAGACGACGGCTCCCCAGCGTCGATCTCCCTTTGATCCAACAGCCAGCATCCACCAAAACTGGTTCGGCCCCCAGGGTGGCTGACCAGCGGGCCCTGCTGTCAACCCTTTGAACATCTCTTCCCGCGCCTGGATCCGCCGGGTGGGCCAGATTTCCCCGCGGCGGCCCATTTTCCCGTTTAAAGCTGGCCCACGAGTTCCTGTACCCTCCCTTTTCTTTTTATAGTTTATTTATGTGCAATATCCACTGCCAGGATTAAATTCAAATAAAAATGAAAAATACCACTAAATGGCCAGATCTAAATTTTGGCATGCCCTATGAGGTTTTCTCTATCATGTAGAGCTAGTCTCCTACCAATATTTATCTTCTCCTTTTGCTGGATTTAAATCTACTAAAACGTGTCTTTTACACTAAATAAATTCCTCAGTGACCTACCCATCTCCAAAATGGATAAAACCAAGTTACCTTGAAAGTATATCCATAGGCCTACCATCTAGCCTTTATCCCCTGTCAAGGTGAACCCTGGTTTTACCCTAATAAAAATAACAAAAACAAGCCATTGCATCCCTTAGGAATTTCTCTAGGTCAAACAAAAGATTGGAATGATATAATTCCAACTCTCTGTGATGTGGTACACCCAATACTACAAAAATCCAGGAGATCAAGATTTATTAAGCTTCTAAGGATTTCTGACCAATTAAATACTTCTGTAAGTAGTTTTATCACTAGAAAAATCACTAAAGGAGTTTGACCACTCCAAAACGAGTGAATCCAAGTCCTACAGAAAGGTATTCGAAATATCTAGCAGGTGTCCTTGGTTCTATATCAATAGCTACTACAGATTTAATCTGGTGAAAAAGACAAATTGCCTACAGAACTACCTTTGGGAATTTCCTGAGAGCATTCTGCTAATTATTTTGACATGATTCCAAGTCTCAGTGAACCAGTACATCAAACCCCACTTAACCATCCAAGAAAATAATTTTTGGACGTACAGAACATCTCTGGTGAATTATTTCCTAAAACTAGAGATTTTATCACTAGAATATTCATAATAAATTGAAGAAAAGTGATAAAAATAGTGAAACCACTTTTGTTGGTTTCATTTTATCAACATCTATCTGTGGGTATCATTGGTACACAATGGTATCATACTGAATAGGTCATTGGTCCAAAACCCCCTCTTAGGTAGTTCCTCGACAATAAACCCTAAAGGGTGTTCATCTCCTTCTTCAAGGCCATATCAATCTCCTAAATTCAATCCTCTCAAAACCATCTGAATCTTAATTCAGTATTATTCAATTGCATGTGATATTGTATTGGTGCTGGTATGCCATGTGCTGTCTTGACGACGATAGTTGCGCTCGTATTGACGCCGAGAAGAAGAGATATTATTATTATTGGTATTGGTATTCTTGGTTATCCAAAGAAGAAGTCTAGGGACATATTGCCATATTTCTGATCATCAAGCAAGCCACCTTCTTGCTCATATGCCTTGTCCTACGGTTTTACTTATGCATGTTTTATCTACTGTTTATTAAAATTGTATTGTTTTACTATATGTTGATGTATATATGGTAGTGGTTTGGCTCCTCCGAACTATTACGTTTTTTTACTATTAAGTACAACCCCCTTGGTGACACCTACTTGTCCCTAGTAGAATAGATGGTGTAATACACCATACCCTTTGGAGACCCCAATTTAGCCGAAGCAAAGTTAGAGGACGGGAAGACCCCGGAAAAAGTTTTACCAAATGTTTGATGATAAAACCTTGGTGAGGAGGGACCTCCCAAGAGCTGTTGAGAAAGAGAAAATGTTTTGTTTTATAAATGCTAGAGGAAAACCGGAGGAAAAAGGTTTAAGAAAACGCACCTGGTTCTTTGCAGTTTAGCTATAACAACTTAACCCGTGCAACCACATTACTCTGGAATGGGACAAGGCTGGATTTGATGTTTGTTTACTCTGGTATAAGCTGCCTCGCACCAACTACAGGGGATCGGGGATCCCTGGAGGGTGGGCCTTCTCCGATAAAGGTCCATGTGGGACATCGACCTGGAGAAGGAACGAAGGGTCTGTTGGCCTCCACGTGTTACTATGAGCCCCTCATTGAAAGCGCACAATCGAAAAGTGGAAAAAGCGCTCTGGTTGGTCCTTGGTACCCGACGTCCCGATTTTGAGGGGATTAACACTCATAGGGTAGGCACTTGTATTGGAGTGGGCATCCGGAGAGTCTTGATCGGTTACTCGACCCACGATCGGTGAAGATCAGGATAGTGTACCAAGATGGTGCGTGTAAAGTGTACAACCTCTACAGAGTGTAAATCTATTCGAATAGCCATGTCCGCGGTTAAGGACGGGTTGGACAAACTTCTGTAGAGCGGTGCTGGTTTTGTTTTCAAAAAGCTTTTTGAAAACGAAAGGGCTTTGGAAATGTTTTGACCATGGGATGGTCGAAAAAGGAGGAAGGTTTTGACCATGGGATGGTCGGACGGGAAAGGAAGGAGTTAGGTCGTGGGATGACCTGAAGACGGAAACAAATGGGTGACCCAGTCCTGATGTTTTTCCACAGCTTTTCAAAAAGAATTCCAAAATATTTACAAAGGTTTTCAACAAAGATATGTAGATGCTATTGACGGGAATATGCCCGAGAGGCAATAATAAAGTGGTTATTATCTTATTCCATGTTTATGATAAATGTTTATTTTACATGCTAGAATTGTATTGATAGGAAACATCAATACATGTGTGTTTAATAAACAAAAACGGTTCCTAGTTATGCCTCTCTTATAGACTAGCTTGTTGATTAACAAGATAATCAAGGTTTCCTGATCATGGACATTGGATGTTATTAATAACAAGGTCACACCATTGGTGGAATGATGTGATGAACATTCATCCGATGTATAGCATTATGATCAAAGTCATTATGTTTATATTGCTATAACATCATACGAAGTAATCTTTATCCTTAGACCATGAGATCATGTTAATTGCTAACACCGGAAGAGTATCTTGATAACATCAAACGTCACACCATAATAGGGTGACTATAAAGATGGGTTCAGTGCTACGAAGGTGTTATGTTGAGGCTCATGGATCAAGAGTGGAATTTGTCAATCCCGATGACGGATAGATATACTCTGGGCCCTATCGGTGATATCACATTGAAATAGCTTGCAAGCAAGTGATGTGATCACTAGAATGTTATATCACGGGAACGAGAAAAGAGTGCATGTCGGTAACGAGATCAAACTAGATATGGAGATACCGATGATCGAATCTCGGACATGTAATATATCGCGGGACAAAGGTATTTAGTTACTAGCGCTAAAGGTTCTCACGATCACAGAAGTCGTCGTTGAATGTGTAGGAGTCAGTATGGATCTCCAGATCCCGCTGCTGATTATTGATGAGAGAGGGGTCTCGATCATGTCTGCATTATTCACGAACCGTAGGGTGACACACTTAAGGGATACCGACATCATTTGGAGCAAATATGTTTCAGATAAAGATTTAAGAAAGCGCTGGAATTATTTCAATAGACACCAAAACTGTTTCGGGTGGAAATGCTGAAATTGGTTCTGCATGTAGTATTGCAATGTTGCAGGGGGTTTTATGTGAATGTTTGTTAATTAAAGTAATTAACAAAATTCTGAATAAAAATAATAAAAGAGTTTTATTAAATGAGAGAGCATTAAAATTGGAGAAATTTAATGCATTTAAAGTGGAGACTTTAAAAGAGAATGTGAAGGGGCATTTTAATGTGGAGGGGTTACCACCACATGAATGGAGGAGGTGAAGGGTCACCCCCTCCATGCGGCCATGAAGGAGGGGCACCCCCCTCCTCCTATAAAGGCCACCCCCTCCTCACTTCTCACTCACACCTCCCTATGAAGGATCTCTCTCCCCCTCCAGTATTATTCCCCCATGGTCTCGGATTAGTGAGATACATGTTCCCGGTGGCTTTATCTGGAAAGGAGTTGCTGCTTCTACTGCATTGTTGGAGCGACGAACAGAGGTTGTCGGGGTACTGGACGTGTGTGCGGTCACGGACACACTGCTGCTTTGCGGTGCTGGACTTGGTGCTGCAGGAGCTGGATCTGATGGACGTGATGGAGCCGGACATGCTGGACTTCCTCACGATCTTGAGATCGGCAAGTGTACGACTACATCAACCACGAGTTCCTACTCATTAACAAAGCTCGTTGTCTACGAGGGTAAGTTCTCGTTGGATGTATGTCCACCCGTTGCTTTGTACCTAGTAGATAGATCTTGGCATGTAGTTCACATCGTAGGAATTTTTTTTGTTTTCTATGCTGCGGACCCAACAGTTGTATCAGAGCATGATCTATGCGTAGGTGCTTAGCACGGGTAGTACACATATGTTGATATGTGGGCGATGATGATCATGTTATTGCATCTTCTATGTATTTTGGATATTGGTGGCATAGTGGGATGAAGTGGCCCGGACCAACCTTACATGTCATCGTACATGAGACCGGTTCCATTGGTGGCATAGTGGGATGAAGTGGCTGGCGGTTGTCTGTCTCTCCTACTATAGTCAATATCTGATTTACAACGAGTTGCTAATAATTTGGTTATGCTCGTTGTGGTTCATGTTCGTAGGTAAGAACGGTTCTATATCCGAAAGCCCTAAGCCACGTAAAACTTGCAATTGATAAATTATAGGCGTCTAGTTTAGATCGTTGCTGGGCTAGTGTCTTGATATGGTATTGTTGTAAGTAGATGTATGATAGATACTCTTACAACACACTCAACGTGTAAGCACCATAGACCTTGGCCTTACACACAAAGGAATGATAGATATCATACCACGATGCAAGTGATAGAGATCAAATGCATGGACCATATCATCTCACTTTACACATTAGATGTTAGCATCTTATACTGCTAGTTTGGCGCTTTCTGTAGCATTGTAAGATGATCCCTCTTTTAGATATCAAGATAAAAATGTGTTCTTCCTTAAGTATGCACCGTTTTGTGGATCGTATTTCGAGACATCACGTCATGATCGGGTGTACTCGACTCTACGCTTTCATACAAACGGGTGTAAGACAGTTTTACATATGCGAGTACTAAGGTTCTTACTTAGCGAGCCAAGCATGTACATACATGGCCTCGGAACACGGACCGAAAGGTTAAGCATGAGTCATATAGTTGATATGATGCCCATATAGATGCTCGCCTTTGAAGCTACATCAACTCACGTGATGATCGGACTTGGTGTAGTGGATTTGGTTCATGTAATCACAAAAAAGGCACGAGGGATGTCGTTTTTGAGTGGGAGTTCATTTCTAATTTGGATTAGTCGAACCAAATTTGTCATAAATTAAATCAAAGCGAATTTACATAGTTTGTTGTAGTCATTGGCATTCGTTTTCTACCTTATGCTTAGTTTTTATTTGAGATAATAGAACTATAGAATTCTAGATATTTACTTTACGAACTGGTATCGTATTGTTTTGAATGTCAATTTAAAGTTTATAAGTCCTATTGCAAACTTTCAGCAAACTCTATTTACTCCATGAAGTTTAATAAGTAGTATTAAATCAAGAGTAAGAATTCCAATGTTAGTATCTAAAGTATCATGTTTGCCTCCATGATTATTGATATTCAAAAAGTTGTTTTAATATCAAGATTATATTAGAGCTGGAAATTGTTTCAGAAACTATCATGTGTGAAAGATATTGTGATATCTGAAACAATGTTTTTGGTTGCATTATGATAGAGTATAATTTAGCAAAATACATGTTCTCATATTGTATGAGAATTTGTGAAGGATGGAGATGCTAGGCATCCGAATCTACCAAAAAGGTTTTGGGAACTGATATTATACTCGCGATTCTTCCTTATAGGCTATAGTAGCTTGATCATGAAAGTTGTCATGATAAGGATGAATAGAAGATGTAAGTAAAATGTTTACTACACTAATAGATTACTAAAGAATGGATTTTTTAAAGAACACCAAACATTTGATGATGGTGATCCACTTCAAAGTGCAAGTCCAAAGGTATTAGTATTTGACTATATACGCTTTGTACCATGTGTCATGTTGATGACACCACTATTGATGTTGATATATTCTTTTAAAAGAAAAGGAATTGCTGAAAGAGAATCTATAAAATATTTGGCAGAAAATAAAAGGTTGCAGATGTCCAACTTAGGTATATAGAAGATATACATGTTATGGCTATATTCCTTGCTTGTTAAACAATGTGGTTCTTAGGTATTGGATACCGGTATTGGATACCGAATTGGTTGGTATGAAGTGTCATACAGGACAACGCAATTCATGAACTATAATGGCCTAAGTAACTACCAAGAGAATGAGTGATGATGTTCATCGAAAACAAATAAAGTGTTATTGTGTTTTTCGTTGTCATCAAACCAAGCCTTCAAGATTTGTTTAAATAATTGTTATTTTGTTCCGGTATTACGAGAACAATGGTTGTTCAAATAAATTACCGTATTCCATAAAGGATGGATGAACTTTTACAAGTCTAGTGGGAGAAATCACATCCATAAAAATTATTGCTAAAATGTCGCAAGACAAATGATTAAAAGATCACTTATGAAGTGACATCGCTGTTTTAAATTATATTGGAAATAAAACATGAAGAAACTCCATGTTGATGGACTTTGGGAGTCTTTTGATTTTGATCAATTGACGCATGTGAGACTTTCCTCAAGATAATTGAAACTCCGTCCATAGGCCAGAGAGGAACGGATGACTAGCTTATTGGAAATTGTGCATGCTGATGTGCATAGTCCATTATGTGTAGCCATATGCGATGGATCTTTTTGCTTCATATGCTTTCTTCAAAAATTTGAGTGAATATATCTGTATATTTACTTAATAAGGAAGAAGTATGAAACATTTGAAAATTGTTCAAAGACTTTCAAGATGAAGTGGAAAATCATTGTAACAAGAAAATAAAGAGTTTATGATTCGATCATAAAGGAAGATATTTGAGTTACATGTTTAGCAAAAACACCTAAGACTTGAGGAATTGTTCCATGATCTGTGTTTCCCGATAAACCATAGGAGTATGGCATATTCGAGAGATAAAATCAAACCATGTTTGACATGGTAAGATCAAGGGTGTCATTTATAAAACTGCCATTATGTTTTAAGGATTGAAGCTTTAGAGACTACCGCTTCTACACTGAAAAGAGCACCACCGTGATCCATTGAAATGACACCATATGAGTTATGATTTGGGATAAAACACGAATTGTCTTTTCTTAAATTTTGGTATGCTATGCATAAGTAAAATGTTTACAACCAAAGTCGGATAAGCACGTCTTTGTTGGTTATCCCAAAGAATTTGTTGAGAATTTCTCCATAACATCGAGGACAAAAGAGTTTGTTACTTGGAACGTCAAGTTTCTTGAGAAGGAATTTTTCGTGAAAAGTTAAGTGGGAGGACAATAGAACTTTGATAAGGTTGTTGAACCTTAGCTATATGTGCTAAGTAGCGCAGTGCCGGAAAGTGTCCCGGTGGTGGCCATAATCCCCATGGCTCTCGTGATTACAAAAGGTGTGATCTCGGAGATTAGAGTTCCTATAGAATCGTGTGGGTCGGTAAGAATCAAATAGTAAGATTTGATAATAAAGTCGTTATTGTTTTGACAATGATGAACCGACTAGATGGAAAGAAGCGATGATGGGCCCTGACTCCATAAAATGACTAGAAGTCATAGAATCCGTGATAGTATCCATACACAAGAAATCAAGTTTCTGAACTTGGAAGACCCTCCGGAAAGGCGTGAAGCCTATCGGTCGTGTTTGGATCTATAAAGAAATAAGACATGGATGTTTAACATCTACGAAATAGTCAACATGTCGGAAAGAAGTTTATGACAATGTTCAAGGAGTTGACTATGACAAGATTTGATCTTTCATAGCGATATATAGTCTTGACGGATTAATGTAGCAACCACTACATATAATTTGGTATATGGTAGTTGAATAAACAAAACAAGATTCTTCTAATAGAAAGGTAACCTAGGACATGTACATGACATGGTCCGAAGGGTTTTGTTAATTCAAAGGGTGCTAAAAGGGCATGTAAACTTCAATAGTTGAAGTAAGCATAGCGGAGTTGGAATCTTCACCATGATGAAACTGTTAAAAGAGTTTAAATTCATCGGAGATGATGAAGATGCTTGCATTTGCAAGAAATTAAGTGGGAGCGCTGAGACATATTTCTAATACATTATGTAGAGGACATATTGTTGATTGGAAATGATGTATCTTGAATTGACACAAGTTAAGGATTTCATTAAAATAAGATTTCGATGAAAGACTTGGTCAAACCCAGAATATTAGGCATCAATATCTATATGGATAGATTAAGGCGCTAATATGGTTGTGCCAGACATACATATATAAGATATTGAAAGGGTTCAATATGAGATATTGAAAGGGTTCAATATGAGATATTGAAAGGGTTCAATATGGAAACAACAAGAAAGGTTCTTGCTGCATGGAAAGGATTGTATCAAGATTCAAGTGTTTCAACACTTGGTGAGTAAAATCACATGAAAATTTTGATCGATTATACCATGATATGTATATATCCAGAATGTCCTATGCTCTAAATGGTATGAGCATATACCAGAATGATTCATAAGATGATCATTGGACAATAGTAAAGATATTCTTATGAGCTTTGGAAGAACTAAAAATATATCATGTATAAGTGACAAATAGTTAAAGGTAGTTCATTGTAAAGTGTTACATTGATACTAGTTTTGTCACAAGATACAAATTAAATTTATCTCAATTTAGACTATGGGTGTCACAATGTAATGGAAAGGATGTTCCATGATGGATTTGGATGAGTTCCAAAGTTGAGACATTGTGACGGATACTACAACAAAAGGCTAAGTATATGACTGCTATAGTAGCAGCAAAGGAGGGCATTTGTGTTAAGTAGTTTGTTATCAAACTAGGTGTGGTTCAAAGTGGGCTAATACTATGAAGATACATTGTGTGACAATAATATCAACATATTTTGAGCCGAACGAACTAAAGGTCTCACCAAACGACCAAATCTATACAATGCCATCTCATTTGAGAATGAGTGATGCGTAGAGACGCAGAGACATGCAAATACACACGGACCTGAAACTGTCAGATCCAGAGATTATGTTAACCACTAGCAATAGCGTATATGCAACACCATAAAGCCATAGGTGTTCAATACGCAAAGTTTTTCAAACTAGATTATTGACTCTAGTGTAAGTGGGAGACTGAAGGGAATATGACCGAGAGGCAATAATAAAGTGGTTATTATCTTATTCCATGTTTATGATAAATGTTTATTTTACATGCTAGAATTGTATTGATCGGAAACATCAATACATGTGTGTTTAATAAACAAAAAGGGTTCCTAGTTATGCCTCACTTATAGACTAGCTTGTTGATTAACAAGATGATCAAGGTTTCCTGATCATGGACATTGGATGTAGTTAATAACAAGGTCACACCATTGGTGGAATGATGTGATGAACATTCATCCGAAGTATAGCATCACGATCAAGTCATTATGTTTATATTGCTATAACATCATACAAAGTAGTCTTAGTCCTTAGACCATGAGATCATGTTAATTGCTAACACCGGAAGAGTATCTTGATAACATCAAACGTCACACCATAACAGGGTGACCATAAAGGTGGGTTCAGTGCTATGAAGGTTTTATGTTGAGGCTCATGAATCAAGAGTGGAATTTTTCAATCCCGATGACGGATAGATATACTCTAGGCCCTCTCGGTGATATCACATTAAGATAGCTGCAAGCAAGTGATGTGATCACTAGAATGTTATATCACGGGAACGAGAAAAGAGTGCATGTCTGTAACGAGATCAAACTAGGTATTTGGATACCGATGATCGAATCTCGGACATGTATTATATCATGAGACAAAGGGATTAAATTGCTAACGTTAAAGGTTCTCACGATCACAGAAGTCATCGTTGAATATGCAGGAGTCAGTATGGATCTCTAGGTCCCGCTTCTGATTATTGATTTGAGAGGAGTCTCAATCATGTCTGCATTATTCGCGATCCATAGGGTGACACACTTTTTTGGACACCATTTAGGAGCACATATGTTCCAGACAAAAGGTTTGCAAAGCATAGGAAATGTTTCGATAGAAACAGGAATTGTTTCGATAGAAACCGGAATTGTTTCGGGTGAAATTGCAGAAAGTGGTTCTACAGGTGATATAGAAATGTTGCAAGGGGTTTTATGTGAATGTTTGTTAATTAAAGTAATTAAAAAAATTCTAAATAAAATAAATAAAAGATTTTTATTAATTGAGAGTTGCATTTAATTTGGTGGAAATTAAATACATGTGAGTGGGATTTTGGGTGGAGGCCATATTTATGTGAGTGGAGGTTCACCACATGAATGAAGGAGGGGAGGAGTGCCCCCCTCATGCGCCGGCTATGGGAGAGGAGGGGTCTCCCTTCCTCCTATATAAAGCCCCCCTCTCCCCTCTCACAAACTACACCTCCTCGTGAAGGATCTCTCTCCCCCTCTAGATATTTCCCCATGGTCTCGGATTAGCGAGATACATGTTCCCGGTGGCCTTGCATCTGGAAGGAGTTGCTGCTTCCGCTGATTAGCTGGAGCAAGGAGGTGGAGGTTGTCCGGTGGCTTGAACATGTGTGCGAGGACGGATGCGCTGCTGATTTGCGGCGCTCGAACTTCCACACGATCTTGAGATCGGCAAGCGTACGACTACATCAACCACGAGTTCCTACTCGTTAACAAAACTCGTTGTCTTCGAGGGTAAGTTCTCCATGGATGTACGTCCACCCGTTGCTCTGTATCTAGTAGATAGATCTTAGCGTATAGTTCTCATCGTAGGAAATTTTTTGTTTTCTATGCTGCAGACCCAACAGTGGTATCAGAGCCTGATCTATGTGTAGGTGCTTTGCACGGGTAGTACACATATGTTTATATGTGGGCAATGATGATGATGTTATTGCATCTTCTATGTACTTTGGATATTGGTGGCATAGTGGGATGATGCGGCTCGGACCAACCTTACATGTCATCATACATGAGACCGGCTCCACGACTGACATGCAACTAGTTTTGCATAAGTGGCTAGCGGGTGTCTGTCTCTCCTACTATAGTCAATATATGATTTACAACGAGTTGCTAATAACTTGGTTATCCTCGTTGTGGTTCATGTTCGTAGGTAAGACCGGTTCTATTTCCGAAAGCCCTAAGCCATGTAAAACTTGCAATTGATAAATTAGAGGCGTCTAGTTTAGATCGTTGCTGGGCTAGTGTCTTGATATGGTATTGTTGTAAGTAGATGTATGATAGATACTCTTACAACTCACTTAACGTGTAAGTTCCATAGACCTTGGCCTTACACACAAAGGAATGATAGAGATCATACCACGATGCAAATGATAGAGATCAAATGCATGGACCATATCATCTCACTTCACACATTAGATGTTAGCATCTTATATTGCTAGTTTGGCCCTTTTGGTAGCATTATAAGATGATCCCTCTTTTAGATATCAAGATAAAATGTGTTCTTCCTTAAGTACGCACCGTTTTGTGGATCGTGTTTTGAGGCATCACGTGATGATCGGGTGTTCTCAACTCTACGCTTTCATACAACGGGTGTAAGACAGTTTTACACACGCGAATACTAAGGTTCTTACTTGGCGAGCCTAGCATGTACAGACATGGCCTCGGAACACGGACCGAAAGGTTAAGCATGAGTCATATAGTTGATATGATGCCCATATAGATGCTCACCTTTGAAGCTACACCGACTCACGTGATGATCGGACTTGGTGTAGTGGATTTGGTTCATGTAATCACCAAAAGGACACGAGGGATGTCGTTTTTGAGTGGGAGTTCATTAGTAATTTGGATTAGTTGAACTCAATCTATCATAAACTTAATCTAAATATATTTTACAAATTCTATTGTAGATGGCACCACCTGCTTTTAATTTCAATGTGTTCATGAAGAAAGAGAAGCTTGCTGCGAATGGTAGCAACTTCACCAACTTGGCTATGAATTTGAGGATTCTCCTCACTGCTGCACAAAAGCAATATGTGCTAGAGGCGCCTCTAGGCCCCCCACCAGCTCATGATGCCCCTGACGAGGAAAATAACGTCTATTTGACTCGTCAGGAGGACCACAACTTAGTTCATTGCGGCATATTGTATGGGCTAGAGCCAGAACTTCGAAAACATTTCAAAAATGGCAATACCTTTGATACCATGGGATAATTGAAAATGATTTTCGATGCCCATGCTGCCGTAGAGAGTTATACTGCTTCTGAAAAGTTCTTTAGCTGCATGATGGAAGAGAACAACTCCGTTAGTGAGCACGTACTCAAAATGTCTGGGTACGCTTGTGTCCTTGGAATAACGATTCCCATTGACTTGGGCATACATCGTGTTCTCCACTCTCTGCCACCTAGCTACAAGAGCTTCGTGATGAACTATAATATGTAGGGCATGAAGAAGTCTCTTCCCGAGCTTCTGTCAATGCTTAAGACTGCAGAAGTGGAGATTAGGAAAGAACATCAAGTGTTGATGATCAATAAGACCACCGGTTTCACGAAGGACAAGAAAGGCAAGGACAAGGGAAAGAAGGGTGGCAAATCTGTTGCCACGCCTGAAAAGAAAACCTGAGCTGGCCCTAAGTCTGACGTCGAGTGCTACTATTGCAAGGGGACTGGCCATTGGAAGCGCAACTGCCCCAAGTATTTGGCGGACAAGAAGGCCGACAAGGCAAACAATGGTATATGTGATATACATGTTATTGATGTGTACTTGACTAGTACTCGCAGTAGAACCTGGGTATTTGATACGGGATCGATTACTAATATATGTAACTCGGTTCAGGGGCTGCGGAACAAGCGACAACTAGCAAGGGATGAGGTCACGATGCGGGTCGGCAATGGATCAAGAGTTGATGTGATCGCCGTCGGAACGCTGCCTCTCCATATGCCGTCGGGATTAGTTATATACCTACATAATTGTTATTTGGTGCCTGCACTGAGCATGAACATTGTATCCGGATCATGTTTGATGCAAAGTGGTTATTCGTTTATGTCTGAAAACAATGGTTGTTCGATTTATATGAATAATATCTTTTATGGTCATGCACCTGTATTGAATGGTTTATTTCTGTTGGATCTCGATAATAGTATTACGCATATTCATAATGTTGATGCTAAAAGGATTAAACTTGATAATGATATATCTGCATATATGTGGCACTGCCATCTAGGTCATATTGGCGTTAAACGCATGAAGAAACTCCATTTTGATGGACTTTTGGAATCACTTGATTTTGAATCATTTGATACATGTGAGCCATGCCTTATGGGCAAGATGACTAGAACGCCGTTTTCCGGTTCAATGGAATGGGCGACAGATTTATTGGAAATCATACATACTAATGTGTGTGGACCAATGAGTGTGTCGGTGCGAGGTGGATATTGTTATTTTGTTACTTTCATGGATGATTTGAGTAGATACAGGTATATATATTTGATGAAACATAAGTCTGAAACCTTTGAAAAGTTCAAAGAATTTCAGAATGAAGTGGAAAATCATCGTAACAGAAAGATCACATTTCTGCGGTCTGACCATGGAGGAGAGTATCTTAGTTACGAGTTTAGCACACATATGAAAGACTATGGAATAGTTTCACAACTCACGCCTGCCGGAACACCACAACGTAATGGTGTGTCAGAACGTCGTAATCGTACTTTATTGGATATGGTTCGATCTATGATGTCTCTGACTGACTTGCCACTGTCATTTTGGGGTTATGCATTGGAAACCGCTGCATTCACTTTAAATAGGGCACCATCTAAATCCGTTGAAAAGACACCGTATGAATGATGGTTTGGAAACAAACCTAAGCTGTCATTTCTTAAAGTTTGGGGATGTGATGTTTATGTGAAGAAACTTCAACCGGATAAACTCGAACCCAAAGCGGAAAAATGCGTCTTAAAAGGATACCCTAAGGAAACGATTGGGTATACCTTCTATCACAGATCTGAGGGCAAGGTCTTTGTTGCCAAGAATGGATCCTTTCTTGAGAAGGAGTTTCTCACGAAAGGTGTGAGTAGTCGGAAGGTAGAACTCGAAGAGGTTGTTGAACCTTCTCTTCATGAAATGGCGAGTAGCGCAGCACCGGAAGTTGTTTTGGAGTTGACTTCACCTAATGAAGAGAGAGCTAATGATATTGATCATGAAACTCCGAAAGAGGACACTACCGAACCTCGCAGGTCAAGCAGGACACGTGCAGCTCCTGAACTGTACGGCAATCCTGTTATGAACTTCATGATTGATGAAATAGATGACCCTGCGACGTATGAAGAAGCGATGATGAGCCCTGATTCCAACAAATGGCTAGAAGCCATGAAATCCGAGATGGAATCCATGTACGAAAACCAGGTTTGGACCTTGGTGGACTTACCTCACGATCAAAAGGCCGTTGAGAATAAATGGATTTTCAAAAGAAAAACCGATGTTGATGGTAATGTAACCATCTATAAGGCTCGACTTTTCGCAAAGGGGTTTCGACAAATTCAAGGAGTTGACTACAATGAGACATTCTCTCCCGTAGCGATGCTTAAGTCGGTTAGGATTATGTTAGCAATTGATGCATATTTCAATTATGAAATATGGCAGATGGATGTCAAAACTGCGTTCCTCAATGGTAATATTGAAGAAGAGTTGTATATGATACAACCTAAGGGTTTTGTCGATCCTAAGGATGCTGATAAGGTGCGCAAACTTCAGCGATCCATCTATGGACTGAAGCAAGCATCCCGGAGTTGGAATCTCCACTTTGATGAGGTGATCAAAGAGTTTGGATTTGTCCAAACTTGTGGAGAGGCTTGTATTTACAAGAAAGTGAGTGGGAGCAATGTGGCATTTCTGATATTATATGTGGATGACATATTATTAATTGGAAATGATATAGATCTTTTAAACAGTGTTAAAAGTTATCTAAACAGCAAATTTTCAATGAAGGACCTTGGTGAAGCTTCATATATATTAGGCATTAAAAGCTATAGAGATAGGTCAAGATGCCTAACTGGGCTATCGCAGAGTACATACCTTGATAAGATATTAAAGAAGTTTAATATGGACGGAAGTAAGCAGGGGTTCTTACCTATGTTGCAAGGCAAGACATTGAGTAAGACTCAAAGTCCGGCTACGGCGAAAGAAAGAGAGATAATGGATAAGATCCCATATGCCTTAGCCATAGGCTCTATAATGTATGCCATGCTATGTACAAGACCGGATGTGGAACATGCTATTAGTTTGACTAGTAGGTACCAATCTGATCTAGGTTCGGAACACTGGATAGCGGTCAAGAATATCATTAAGTACTTGAGAAGAACTAAGGATATGTTTCTTGTATACGGAGGTGAAGAAGAGCTAGTCGCTAAGTGTTATGTCGATGCTAGCTTTGACACTGATCCGATGACTCTAAGTCTCAATCCGGATACATATTTCTCTTGAACGGAGCAACAGTTAGTTGGAGGAGCTCCAAACAACCTGTGGTGGCTGGATCAACGATGGAGGCGGAATATGTTGCTGCTTCAGAAGCGGCACAGGAAGCGGTTTGGATGAAGGAGTTCATAACAGAACTAGGTGTGGTCCCTAGTGCGTTGGACCCAATGGTGATCTATTGTGACAACAATGGAGCCATAGCCAACGCCAAGGAACCAAGGTCTCACAAGAATTCCAAGCATATTAAGCGCTGGTTTCACTCCATCCGCGAGCATGTCAATGATGTAGATATAAAGATTTGTAAAGTGCACACGGACCTGAATGTAGCAGATCCGTTGACTAAAGTACTCTCTAGGCCAAAACATGATCAACACCAGAACTCCATGGGTGTTAGATTTATCACTATGTAAACTAGATTATTGTCTCTAGTGCAAGTGGGAGACTGAAGGAAATATGCCCTGAGAGGCAATAATAAAGTTGTTATTATGTATTCCTTGTATATGATAGATGTTTATTTTGCATGCTATAATTGTATTGATAGGAAACATCAATACATGTGTGTCTAATAAACAAAAAGGGTTCCTAGTTATTCCTCTCTTATAGACTAGCTTGTTGATTAACAAGATGATCAAAGTTTCCTGATCATGGACATTGGATGTTGTTAATAACAAGGTCACAACATTTGTGAAATGATGTGATGAACATTCATCCGAAGTATAGCATTACGATCAAGTCATTATGTTTATATTGCTATAACATCATACAAAGTAGTCTTAGTCCTTAGACCATGAGATCATGTTAATTGCTAACACCGAAAGAATATCTTGATAACATCAAATGTCACACCGGAACAGGGTGACCATAAAGGTGGGTTTAGTGCTATGAAGGTGTTATGTTGAGACTCATGAATCAAGAGTGGAATTTTTCAATCTCGATGACGGATAGATATACTCTAGGCCCTCTCGGTGATATCACATTAAGATAGCTTGCAAGCAAGTGATGTGATCACTAGAATGTTATATCACGGGAAAGAGAAAAGAGTGCATGTCGGTAACGAGATCAAACTAGGTATTTGGATACCGATGATCGAATCTCGGACATGTATTATATCATGAGACAAAGGGATTAAATTGCTGACATTAAAGGTTCTCACGATCACAGAAGTCATCGTTGAATATGCAGGAGTCAGTATGGATCTCCAGATCCCGCTCCTGATTATTGATTTGAGAGGAGTCTCAATCATGTCTGCATTATTTGCGAACCGTAGGGTGACAAACTTAAGGGTTGACGGACACCATTTAGGAGCACATATGTTCCACACAAAAGGTTTGCAAAGCACAGGAAATGTTTCGATAGAAAAAGGAATTGTTTCGATAGAAATATGAATTGTTTCGGGTAAAATTGTAGAAAGTTGTTCTGCATGTGATATCGAAATGTTGCAAGGGGTTTTATGTGAATGTTTGTTAATTAAAGTAATTAACAAAATTCTGAATAAAATAAATAAAAGAGTTTTATTAATTGAGAGTTGCATTTAATTTGGTGGAAATTAAATACATGTGAGTGGGATTTTGGGTGGAGGCCATGTTTATGTGAGTGGAGGTTCACCACATGAATGAAGGAGGGGAGGAGTCCCCCCCCCTCATGCGCCAGCTATGGGAGGGGAGGGGTCTCCCTCCCTCCTATATAAAGCCCCTCTCTCTCCTCTCACAAACTACACCTCCTCGTGAAGGATCTCTCTCCCCCTCTAGATATTTCCCCATGGTCTCTGATTTGCAAGATACATGTTCCCGATGGCCTTGCGTCTGGACGGCGTTGCTGCTTCCGCTGATTTGCTGGAGCGAGGAGGTGGAGGTTTTCCGGTGGCTTGAACGTGTGTGCGAGAACGGATGCGCTGCTGATTTGCGGCACTCGGACTTCCACACGATCTTGAGATCGGCAAGCGTACGACTACATCAACCACGAGTTCCTACTCGTTAACAAAACTCGTTGTCTTCGAGGGTAAGTTCCCCATGGATGTATGTTGACCCGTTGCTCTGTATCTAGTAGATAGATCTTGACGTATAGTTCTCATCATAGAAAATATTTTGTTTTCTATGCTGCGGACCCAACACGTAGATCCATAACTCGTATCGCAATTCTCCACCTCATGGCGACAATCAGCAGGGAAATAAACTGGAACCTTGCGACGCGCATGATCACCTCGATAGGATCCAAGAGGCTCGGGAGGAACCCTAACTGGGGCTGCGATGCTTTGGTCTAGTTATCCGAGCAACGCAATACCCCATAGGCCTCCAGGTTGAAAAATCTAACAATGATGACTCCGCCACACCAGCTACGTGGTTACGGGACAACCACGAAGCAAACTAAATCATGGGGGGAACTCAACGTGGTAGTGAGGTACCTTCCTGTCACATCCCAAAATTGTTCAAATTTTTAAATGTGAAAAATCAATCAGACAATAGAAATAAAAGATGAAATCTAGGGGGAAAAGAAACTTTGTGTTCCTCTAATGGAAATATCAAAACCTTACTTAAACATAATGAATATTAAATAAGGAAGTGACAAACAAATCAAATGTGATCATGCATGGCATGTATTTTGATCTTGAACACTTGCATTTTAAACCTTTGGAAAAAGGATAAACCCAAAACTAAACCCTAATAAGAAAAATAATCTAGTTCAATAGTATGGCTATGTGCCATATAAAAATTGAGCATAAACATTCCTAAATGATCTATAATAGTAAAGTACAAAATTACAAAACTCTAGAAATTGGGTTCACCCATTTTGGAACTCTAGACAATTAGTTATGGAATTTACAAGAAGATAAGGAAATAATAATATTGCATGTTCAATTTAAGTACATAGATAAACTCCATATTTAAATGAAACCTAGTATTCTTAAATCTATTATATATTAAAAGTACATGACGTATTAACCAGAAATTAGAGAAATAGCCTAGAAAATCCCACAAAAATCAGAATAATCTAGCCATTGATTCTCTATACATACAAACACCAACCGATAGATCGTGAAACACTAAAAGTTAGAGAAATTACCCACCATTTCCACAATTAAAAATCACATATCTACCACATATCTATCCTATTTTCTCCTCTGGCCTTCTTCTCTTCCTTGTAGACCGTAAGTTCACGGGCGCTGACCCTGGACATGAGAATCTACTCGCCGCCGACCGTAGACATGAGAATCTGCTCGCCGCCCCAAAGGCTCATCTTCCTCGCAGATCGTAAGTTCATAGACGCGGACCTTAGACATGAGAATACTCTCCCCGCACCCAAAGCCTCCTTTAGGCGTGTTCATGGAGCTGGCAGCGTGGTATCATCGGATCTCCCCGATGTCCTATTCATTTTTTTACACGACCCGATATCCTATTCTTTTTTTACTCCCAGGCTTGAATTTACTGTTGGTGGGGTAAGACGTGGAGATCACACCCAGGAGAAATCACCCTGTAGAACAAAAGTGATCGAATTTGCAAAATATAATTAGTTTGACATTAATGCTCGTATAGGCCCTCTAAGCTAGATTGGTTTGTGACAGATCTACTGCTACTACGATGCATCTAGATGAGGGAGGCCAGGCCAGTAGGTCACCTATCTACGTATTCGTTCCACCAGAATTTACATGTCTACGTGCGCTATAATCTAGCATAGCCTCGATGCATTAATTCATCCGATCGGAATACTCATCTGACCATAGTTCATCGTCTCACCTCCCCTTGGCTGCTGTTGTTCAACCGGTTTTCTCGTGATTGATCTTTGCCTGCCCTCTGCTAGATCAATTTTGATTCCTTCCGGTTTGCCTCTTTGCAGATGGATTAGATCAGGATGGTGGGTGGAGTGAGAAGGAGTTCATTTCATCCCATGTTGCTGTCGTCCTACCAGACCCAGAGTGAGTCCTTGATCGCTTCCATGCACTTTTTTATTTTCAATATATTTGCTAACATCAGGTCGTACGGAACATATACAAGAAACATGCATTAAGAGTTGGTCCGATCAATTTAAAGAATCTGGTTAGAGCATACACATATGCTCTACCACTGATGCAAAATTGGTGTACACAACTAGAAAATAACATGCGATCATGCATCTATGCAATTTGGATGGGTCCATGGAATTAGAACTTTCTTCGTTCACACCGAGCTTACATGCCAAAGCTAGGTAATAGTAGGTGTGATTTCCTTTGGGTGCTACATCTATTTCTTCACAATAACATACAAACCTCTATGATACATGCATGAGTGATGGTAGTGGAGGAATAAAAAGCCAATTCGTTGTTTATTTTTCTGAACTTCATAATTTCTGCTTCCCTTTCAATTCTGACCTATATGTGTGTCCATAGACCTATGATTGCAGTGATACGGATGGTTTTTATAATCATATTTTTTCATTAACAAAATCAACGAATTGTCGCCACCATTTACTTAGTATGGTGTGCTATTTGTACTCCGTACTCCGAAGTGAAGAAACTAGATGCAAGTTCGAGTCAGATTTCTTCTATACGTTTCAGTACATGTAGATTACTGTCCTCTTCATTAGAATGGTTAAAATATATTATTTCCTTCATCGTGTAGAGTTATTAGTTGAAAACAATGCCTGGACGTATTCGTGCACATCTTTCATGGTGCCAAAAGAAATAATGCAGGGTGCGGTAATTGTTGGTGCACCTTGCAGCCATGAAGATCGGCTGATCCATGGAATTAAAAAAATTCCTCATGCACACAGCAAGACAATGAAAGCCAGGTAGTACGTTCCCTTTGAGCTCCACCGAGAGATATACAATACAATGTATATGCAAGAACAACTATTAGAGCGCAAGTTGATCAATAACAAAGTTTTAATGTTATTGCATATAAAGGTGAATTGTGTTTAAATATTTTTTTATCAAAAGAGATGCTTGATCCAAATTAATGTTTCCCAAACAGAAAGGATGGGATTAACTGGTAGACTTGACATTCGAAGGAATCAAGTAATATATTCAAAATTCTTAATAGTGAGTAGTTATGTACAACAGATAAATTAGATTTATCTTTGAAAAGAAGGTTTACCATTACTAGCGATTACGATCTTTGTTAATTGTTTCTATATATGTATATATACTTTCACAACAAACCGATATATCTATATATTTTTAATGTGATGTAAGCATCATTTTTTTGGATAACATGATACTTTTTGTTGTTAGCAATTGTTGTTTCCTGTCTACCCTAGAATAATTGGTTAACATATAGTAGATTATAAATGATTATTTATAGAGTTTTCTTTAAAACTTTGTTGTGAAGCACGTGTTAGTGTAAAATACCAAAAAATAATTGATGTATGAATGTATTTACTATATATTAAAATTAAATATGGATATGTATTTTGTTTTATTATCTTCATGCAAACATCTACTGAGGATCATCTTATTGGTTATGAGAACAACACCCTGACATCAATTATTGTGCAATGTATGTTGTTAAAAAAGAGTTAGCTGTCGACAATTATATTGAAGCTTATTTCTAGCCATGGTTATGGTACTTCACCATAGATGTGTACTACATTTACCTTTTCTGTATATACAAATTGTAGAATGCATTACCTATGACCAAATTGTACATGGATAAATTCACATCCGCTAAATGGTGTATGTACGACTTATCTTATTTCATCTCACTTGCATATTGATCCAATGAGTAATAGCAAAATTTAGGATGAGTTTTCCCTTATTTTTCTATTTACTGATATGGGATAAAATATTATTTCCCCTCTTATCCAATAGTGTAACATCTTCCCATCATGTTCAATTATCAAAAGGTGATGATCCAATGCTTTATATTCTTCAGTTTTGTAGCATATTGAGTTGATTACACTATGTTTGTTTTTTGTTTCAAGAAATAATTTATCCATTCACCCATACATCTTGAAGAATAATGAGGACTAAACAGCTGGTCTTTTCAAAATTTATAGAATTCTTTTTGTAGCAAAGTTATATGGGTTCTCTACCAAACGTATGTGCAAATATCATTATATTGGTTGTGATAACATCTTATATTCTAAAATAGGGTGAGTATATCTCTACTCAATGTTTATCTCTATTCAATGTTTATTAAATTTCTAAATCCCACAAACATATAATGCACAATTTTAGTTCCGACAAAAATGTAAGTGGCAAAGCTTCTCCATGCATATAATATCTAAGCCATGGTCGATAAAAATAAATTTATGATTTATATTTCACTCATGTATCACACTATTTACTAATTTTAATGTTCTACATATATCTAAAACCAAATCAACATAATATGTTCAAACATTTAAAAAAAATGGGTAAAACCAGAACATTTAAAATTAAAAAATAAACTTAATGGTTTTATGTTGTTAAGGACCATTTATTATACTTATTGAAATACTTTTAAAATGGTGCCTGCGCATGTGCGCGGGCCACTGTGCTAGTTAATTAAATGGTATAGAAATATTAAGTAGAACTACACAATTGAATTGAACCTATTTGGAACCCTAGGTTAAGACAATATGGAATAAACAAGGTAAAGGAAAAAATCCAAGGCCAATAAAGCTTGTAGTAAAAAATACTTAAATTGAAACAAAATATATTTGAATGATTTATAAAGATAAGAATTATAAAATATAAATATATAAATTGGTTTGATGCAACTTGGAGCTAAAATGCAAAAGTTAAGATTTAAATAAGAAAATAACTATAATGCCTTATAAGCTTATGTGCAATATTTTAAAATTCGTAAATTATTTGAAATTTAAATGGTTCCAAAATGTTCCATTTTGATAGTGCTACACACATATATTTTGTTAAAACTTTTCTACAAACATATGAATCAAATCTAATGCCTAATGTCGTCGGATTGATGACAAGTACGCCATGAGGGGGTCTTCGAGGCGTGCGGAAGAGAGGGGTGTGAGACGTACGGTGTTCCAGGACGGTGAGCACACAAGTTTACCCAGGTTCGAATCTGCCGGCTTTGGACGGATCCTACTCTTGCTAGCAATCCAGTAATACGACAGAGCCGGAATATGTGTTACAAGGGTTCGTCTGTGCGAGTTGAGATTGTAGACTATTGAGGGTGCCCTAAAGGCTCTCCCTAGGACGGCTAATATAGATATCCGGCCTAGGGTTTACAGTAGAGATCTATCCGGCTATGATTAAGAGTCGGTTAGAGAGTACATCTTGAACTACAAGTAACACTATGTGCCTAAGTCGGTAAGTCTTCTGAGCTTTCCTGTAGCCAGATTGGACTCCATTTCTTCTCCCTGACTAGGCCGTCCACGAAGTAAAGCTCTAAATCGAAGTGGGTCACCATGGTCACTGAGGAACTGTGAGGATACCTGGATAGTATATCCCCAACACCAGCCCCCGAAAGTCTCCAAGATCCAAAGTCGAATTCATCATCGTCTAGCTTGATCTTCGGGCTGCGGAATCTTGAAGGGTTCCTGAAACTTCACAATAAAAAATACGATCTGGGTCTCAAAATAAGTCGGACTATCAACATGTTACTCGGACTTTCCAGCTTGATTTTCAAACCTAAGCCGGAACTTGGTCTCTTACGTCATCTGAAACTCGTCATGGTCAAGTCACGTCATATGACAAACATCCTGTCAGCACGACCATTGGTGCGTCCGCCGTTCGCGGAACCGAGGCGCCGTTTCAATGCATACACGGAGATCGAGGCGCCGTAATCATCACGTGGGTCCTTCCCAGTTCCTTCCACGACACGTGGTGTTTACATAGTGCTGTTTGCACGAATCTTGGCGCAGGTAGGTGGTTATAAGGGGTGAGGATTTTCCTTCTCCCCTCTTCACCTGTTCCCTTTGCCGTTTCTTCTCCTCCACATCTCCCTAGCGCACAGAGCTCTCCCTCCTCCCAGATTTCCTAGCGCCGCCCATCCAAGGTCACCGGCGCACCAGAGAAATGGCTTCCTCTTCCTCTTCCGGCTTGGCAGCGACGGCGGCGGCGATGGCTGTGGCAGAGAAGGAGAGCAACCGGGGAATCTAGATCCCGTGCCTCCTCGACGACGAGAAACTCCAAGGGGTGGAGAATGAAGGTCTCCTTCGTGCCGGCGACTGGCGGAGCGGTTTCGGCGAAACCATCCCCCACCCGCGCGCCGGCGAGCGGGTCCACTTCGGCACCCACCTCAACAGAGGTTTGTCTTTCCCTCCCTCGGAATTCTTTTCCGAGGTGATTGATCATTACGGTGTACAACTCCACCATCTTCCCCCGAACTCCATCTTAGAGATGAGTTCTTACGCAGATTTGTGTGAGGGGTATCTCGGCATTAGGCCGAGTCTCACTTTGTTTCGTTTCTACTTCCATGTTCGTAGAAACTCCATCACTGCTGGTAATCCTTACATTACTGGTACTATTAGCCTTTCGTTTAGACGCGAGCGTAGTTATCCTCGCATTTCTGCTAGTGAGTCGGTCAAACAATGGCCGGCCACTTTCTTCTATCATAAGGATATTCCTGCTCCCGGCAAAGCTACTGCTTTGCCGGCTTTCATCGACGGAGCCTCCACGGCCCAACCATCTTGAGACAAGGCCCCTCCGGCTCTCAGTGACGATTTGATCCTCGCTAAGAGGTGGATCGAATATCTGATAAAACACAAGGGCTTGAAAGGATCCGCCCTGGTCCAATGCTGGGTCGCACGCCGGATTCAGCCTCTCCAATACCACGGCGACCGTCTGATGCACTCCATCATGGCGTCAAAGAATGATTCTCTCCACATCAGTCCTATGGCTTTAAAGCCACGGGATTACATAAGCCAGATCAAATGGCTGATCAAGGAGCGGATTGAAAGAAAGATTCCAGACTTGTCTCTCGATATGCATACAGTGTAAGACCCTGTAGTTCCGGTAAGCTTCAATAATACACCCTTTTATGTGTTTCATCTTTTAAGTTATTCTGCAATACTGAGATATCTTTTCTTTTCAGCTTGCCGACCTCCCCGAGTCGGAATTCGTTCCACTCGAGGGATATCCTCCAGAGTTTTCTTAGGAGGTGGAACTGGTCCCACTGCCGGACGTTGTGCCTAGGAAGCGCAAAGCTCCGACAGTGGCCGTTGGCACAAAGGAGGTGCCCGTCGTGAAGAGGTAACTTTCAACACAACTTCCGCCTTTGTACCTGATATGTTGCTAACGTATCCATAATTTTTGATGTTCCATGCTTGGTTTTATCTACTTTCTTGTGTTTTGTTCCAACTTTGGAGTACTTTTCATATGATTTCTTGGACTGACCTATTAACAAGATGCCATAGTGCCAGTTGCCTGTTTTATACTGTTTTTGGTTACAGGAAAGTCAGAAAATGAATATTCTCAGAATTGGACGGGACAAAAGCCAAAGTTCCTATTTTACCGGAAGACTCACAGAGCCAGAATACGAGACAGAGGAGGGCCAGGGCCTGGCCACACCCCCCAGGCGCAGGTACCCCTAGGCCGCGCTAGGAAATGGTGTGGGCCCCCTGGCTGGCCACCGAACTTGCCTCCTTCACCTATATATTCCCCTCAAGGCAAAGACCCTAAATAGTCAATCAGAAATCCACGAAAAGTTCCACAGCACCGCCGCCACCAAAGGGGAGATTCGGGGGACAGAAAGTCTCTATTCCGGCACCCAGCCGGGACAGGGAAGTGCCCCCGGAGCCATCTCCATTGATCTCCACCGACATCTCCATCACCATTGCTGATTCCCATGATGAGGAGGGAGTAGTTCTCTCTCGAGGCTAAGGGTTCTACCGGTAACTATGTGTTCATCTCTCCCTCTATGCATGATGTCTAGCTTGTAATCTATAGATCTACCTTGCTACTCAAGTGCTTTAATAGATCTCTGCTCTTCCCATGTGTGTGAAGTTGACAGTGTGCACACCATGGTGGCACTTAGGCATAAGATCTCAAATACTTGTTATGAGTTATATTTGGAGTTGGATGTCTTTATGAAATTGTGGTCTTTGTTTGAACCATCTAGTGCTCAAGGTGACAGTGTGGGGTTTTCTAGATGGGAAAGATGAACTTTGAGGTGTGTTGTTATAGCCCTACCATCGATTAGAGTGTCCAACCGGAGAGTAGTTAAGAGTAGTATCATGAAGATAATATATTTATATGAGAGTGTTCATTAGTGAAAGTATGATCCCTAGGGCTTGTTTCTAAACATTGATACACCATTTGCAATTAGATCTGTTACATGTTTGCTTGCTTCCTTCTTTATTTCAGTTTGCCTTTAGTATTTTCCCACGTCAACCACACGCCATCAAGCTATTTTCTATCAGTGTTACCACTTATAATTATCTATACCACTTGTATTTCACTATCTCTTCACCAAACTAGTGCACCTATACACCTGACAATTGTATTGGGTGTGTGGGGACACAAGAGACTTCTTGTATCTTGATTGGAGGGTTGCTTGAGAGGGGATACCTTTGACCACTTCCTCCCCGAGTTCGATAAACCTTGGGTGATCCACTTAAGGGAAAACTTGCTGCTGTTCTACAAACCTGTGCACTTGGAGGCCCAACAACTGTCTACAAGAATAGAAGTGCATAGACATCAGTACCTTACTCGATTTTTGCTTCCAAGATGCAATGTTTTTTGTTCTATTACATTCCCAGAGATAAGCAGCTCATCAAGGGCAAAGGGAAGGGAACTTCTTCGAAACCCTTGCGGCAGACGAAGGTGACTATCGCTTCTCCTGCCGTAGCTCCTCCGACTCCTGCCCCACAACCCTCTGCAACACCGGTGATCATTCCTTCGCCAGTTGTCGCATAAGATCTGGCTCCTCCTATGGGGCCAGCGACCCTTGAGTCGCAGACTGACGCCACCACGGGTGGCTCAGGTTTAGATAAGGGTGAACCCTCTTCGGGTAATGATCCCTTGGCAGAGACCTTTGCTGAAAACATCCTGAATAATCCGGGACTTGCCAAATTTGGCCTGTCTCAGAAATCTGTAGAAGAAATCCAGCTTCTGGCCCAGCAATGCCCGGAGAGCCGAAATCTCTCTGCCGAAGAAGAAGCACACGAGGCGGAGGAAATCAAATACTCTGACCGTCTTGAACAAGTCCGCCTTCGCGACGAGGGACTTAGAGCTAGTGTGCTTCCACCACCTCCGGTTATTCCACTCACCCTCGCCGAGAACGTTACCACCGAGGTGAACATGTGTGTGAGCAAGCTCACACATGAACATCATGTAAGTTAGAATTCCAACTCACGATTTTCTTTATTGTACTTTATATCATATCCTCTAGCCCCCAAGCATGAAGTAGGATATAAATCCGGGTTTATGCTTCCTTAGGATGCCAAAGAATGAACTAGTGTAGCCCCCAAGGCTCGTGCTGATATTAGTAACAATATTAGCCCGAGTCTTCAGTAGTCTGACTCTGGGTATTCTGACTTATAGAAAGTTAATTCATATAACCAGGATTTGTTGAAGAACATCTGCAACAAGCGGATAGAGATAAGAGCTCTCCGACTTGAAAATGCTGAGCTGAAGGTCTCTAAGGATGAGGTCGAAGGTAAACATTTTGAGACTCAAACCTTGTCTTGTGTTTTCATAGTCGAATATTTTTGTTGAACTGTTGTTCCTTTTGACTTACAGCATTGGTAAAACAGTCCTACCCTATGATTGAAGGGGCCGAGAACCTCAAAACCTTGGTGGTGGAGAACAAAGAACTTCGCCAAGAGCTGGACAAGCTCAAGGCGGATCATGAGAAGAGCATCGCTCAAGTTCTCGAATCCTCCTCCATGGCTACTGATGAGCGTGATCGTAAGATTGCGGCTCAAGATCAGAGAATCTCGGATCTCAACAACGAGCTTTGCAGAGAGAAGGACCTTTCCGAGGCGCTCCGGGCTGAACTCCGGAGTCTTCGAGAAGAGAAGACCAAAGTTGACGACGTCATCTTCGGTATGTTTCCATCTTTCTGACTTGTCTATATTCTTTGACTCTTTCGATGTCGGATTTTTTTTCTTAACCATTTTTGTGTTATATATATAGGTCCTCTTAACTTGACGGACTCTGCCTCCACCGAGCCTCACACCCACCAACTTACGCAAGTCGGTGATTTACTTCATGACGTCCGCCAATCCATCGAGGACATTGGCGAAGCTCTCAGGGTTCCGGATATGCACATCATGTCGGACTTTCAGGTGCGAGACAAGGCAAAGGAGATGCCGCAGCTTGTCTGGGAATGGAACATGTCCTACGCGCGATCCGCGGCGCAGAACGCTCTCACCATGGTCATGAGCCACCATGGAAACATGGAGATATGGCAAGTGACCAGAGGGTATTGCAAGGTGGATGAAGACGGCCAGGAGCAAGATATCAATGCCATCATGGACTCCTGCACCGGATATGGGTGTCGCATGGCTGACTTAACCAGCTACGACACTCCCTTCTTCACTCACGTGGATACACCGCCCCAGCCTCCGGAAGAAGCAGCTGAAGTTTCCGACGATGAACATACCGTGTCGGATCTGAACATCTCGGAGCGTTATCAAACCGAGGCCGATGTATCCAGCGAGCCGGCAGCGCCTACCTTTTCTCCTGCACCATACATTACCAGAAACAAATGTATTATTCCGAGAAACGTTATGGGTCTGTAAATATGCAGTACTATAATTTTGCTAGTGCTAAGCTTTTAATCTATTCACCACGTTTGGCTTTAAATTTTTGTGTGCCTAAAACGTTTACATAAGCACTTATACTTTTTCGTTTATACTTATCGTTTATCTGGCTTTTCGCCTCGTCCCTTTCGTGAGCCGGCTAAACCTTCTGCACGGAAACTTTGCCGAGCAACGGAGCTCAATTGCTAAACCAGTTTAAACTCGGAAACAAAGCCGGCTTCCAGTACCAACAATTCACTACTGGGAAAATACCCGCATCCGGCAATCAGACAAATAACCAAAGTATAGACTAGAAATTTTAGAGTTATACCCGAAGGTAACATTTTTTAGAATCGGAAATCTAAACCAGAACAAACATGGGCATAAAGTACTATCAAGTATTCTAGGATTTTTGACTATGACTTGATCATTCGGAAATAAGATGGTAAAAACTTCTCAGAAAATACTTGAGGCAACCAAAACTTTTATTTCTCACAGAGCATGTACATATGTATGATTACAAAGAAGGATAAACTAAGAATAAAATGGACATAGCTGAGCAATATTCCATGGTCTGTCTAACTCATCTGGATTTGCACTGCCTCCAGCTCTCTTTCTCTTCTTAGTAGCAGGTCTTTCTTTGACTGGCCTCATGTCAGTTAAGTAGTACGAACCATTGTGCAATACTCGACTAACTAAAAAGGGCCCTTCCCATAATGGGGAAAGTTTGTGCTTTCTTTGTTGCACAAGTCGGAGAACCAAATCACCTTTATTGAAAGATCTGTTTCTGACTCTCTGGCCATGATACTTGCGTAACTTCTGCTGATAGGCTGTTGATCTCATTTCAGAAACAATGCGAACTTCTTCGACTAAGTCGAGATCATTTTGTCGAGAAATCTCAGCATCTTCTTCGATATACGCGGCCACTCTAGGAGAAATGTGAATCAAATCACTAGGAAGAACTACTTCTGCGCCATAGACCAAGAAGAAAGGTGTGTATCCAGTTGACCTGTTCGGAGTTGTTCGTAAACTCCATATTATAGAGGGTAATTCCTTTGCCCAAGCCCCCGCAGCACGTCGTAGTGGTGCTTCGAGTCTCGGTTTTAGGCCTTGTAGGATTAAACCATTTGCCCTTTCGACTTGTCCGTTAGCATATGGATGTGCGACTGACGCAATGTCAAGCCGAACAATTTGTTCATTGCAGAATTCGGCTAATTCTCCCATAGAGAAATTACTCCTGTTGTCCGTGATAATACTATGCGGATAACCATATCGGATTATAACATCCTCGACAAACCTTTTGGTTGTTGCTCCATCACAACTAGTGACGGGTTTAGCCTCAATCTATTTGGTGAATTTATCCACCATCACTAAGAGGTAAGTAAATCTACTTGGAGCCCATCTAAATGGTCCTACCATGTCAAGCCCCCAGACCACGAAAGGCCATGTTATAGGTATTGTTTGCAACTGATCAGCTGGAACGTGAGCTTGTTTGGCGTACTTTTGGAAGCCGTTGCACGTCTTGACTAATCGTTTGGCATCTGCCTGAGCTGTAAGCCAGAAAAAACCGTGTCTAAAAGCTTTTGCCACTAAAGATTTGGCTGCAGCTTGGCGACCACACTCGCCTTCGTAGATTTCTCTTAGGATCTCCACTCCTTCTTCCGGAGATACGTAGCACTGAAAAACCCCAGAAACACTCCGCTTATAGAGCTCACCTTTAACTATAGTATAGGCTTTCGCTCGTCGGACGATCTGCCGGCTCAAAACCTCGTCTTCGGGTAATTTGCCATCTACCAGATAAACAAGGTAGGGTTGGGTCCAGCTGGGAATTATAGCCAGGACTGCTATTAGAGGTGAGTCGCATTTGGTCGGATATTCCTCATCCACTCCCTTTATTGAGGGAACTTTGAGGTGCTCTAAAAAAGTGCCATCCGGGACCTCTTTCCGTGCAGAGCCTATCCGAGATAGTGCATCTGCTTCCTCATTTTCTGCTCGAGGGATGTGTTGAACCTCAAACCCTTCGAACGATTTAGATTAATCATCCACGAAAGCTTTATATGCTGCCATGTGTTTATTTGCATTACAAATATCCGACACTTGCTGAACAACAAGATCCGAATCTCCATAACACATCAAACGTAGGATGTCGATATCCTTAGCAATCTGGATTCCGTGTAGCAGTGCTTTATACTTGGCAATATTGTTTGTCGTTGTGAAGTGGATCTGCAACATGTATAGAAGTTTAACTCCTTGGGGTGATTTGAGCACCACGCCAGCCCCCGAGCCCCCACGAGCTTTAGACCCATCAAAGTATAGGGTCCAATATTCTGACTCAGGGAGGGTCATATTCTCCTTCGTCTCTGTCCAATCAGCAACAAAGTTGGCAAGGATTTGGGATTTGATTGTTGTCCAGGGTTTATACTTAATATCGAAAGTTGAAAGATCTATGCCCCATTTGGCGACGCGTCCTATGGCGTCACTATTGTTGATTATATCCCTCATGGGAGCTGTGCTCACCATGGTAATTGGATCCTCCTGAAAATAGTGTCGTAGCTTACGAGATGCTAGAAAAACACCGTAAGCCAGCTTTTGATAGTGCGGATACCGCTGTTTTGATTCTGTCAGGGCCTCGCTGACAAAGTAAGTCGGACACTGCACCAAGTGTTCCTGATTTTCCTCTGGTCTCTCCACCACCATGACGATACTAATGACTTTGTTTGTCGCAGCAAGATAAAGCAACATCGGTTCCTGTGGTTCCAGTGCAGCAAGGATAGGAGCAGATGAGAGTACTTTCTTTAGGTCTTGTAGTGCAGCTTTAGCTTCGTCGGTCCACACAAAATCCTTGGTCTTTTTCAAGAGTTTGTATAATGGTCCAGCTCTTTCACCGAGCCGGCTTACAAACCGACTGACTGCAGCGATGCAACCAGTTAGTCTTTGTACGTCCTTCAGGCGAGTTGGCTTGGAAATATTGAGTATAGCCTTGATTTTGTCCCGGTTCACCTCTATGCCTCTTTGAGACACGATGAAACCTAACAATTTTCTGGCTGACATTCCAAAGAAGCATTTCTTCGGATTAAGCATGATGTTGTATTTTCGTAGATTGGTGAACGTTTCCTCCAAGTTAGGAATTAATCTTTCCTTGTTTTTGGACATCACCGCAATATCATCCACGTATGCATGTACATTGAGTCCGAGTTGGTCGTGGAGGCAATGCTGCATCATGCACTGGTAGGTAGCTCCTGCGTTCTTTAGCCCAAAAGGCATCGTAACAAAACAGAAGGTTCTGAAGGGGGTTATGAATGAAGTTTTGACTTTGTTAGATTCCTTCATCTGGATTTGGTGATAACCGGAATATGCGTCGAGAAAACAGAGGAGTTCCGAGCCTGCCGTAGAATCGATAACTTGATCAATCCTAGGCAGAGCAAACGGATCTTTTGGACAAGCCTTGTTCAAGGCATATAATCAACACACATCCTTAAATCAGTGGTGTCCTTTTTGGGGACCATTACAGGATTGGCCGACCACTCAGTGTGGATGAACTCTTCTATGAATTCGGCTAACTCGAGCCGTACTAGTTCCTTAGCTATTGTCTTACGCTTTTCATCGCCGAAACATTGTAAGGATTGTTTGACGGGTTTAGCGCTCGGGTTTACATTTAAAGAGTGCTCGGCAAGTTCCCTAGGTACTCTGGTCATGTCAGATGGCTGCCATGCGAAGATGTCTTGATTTGCTTTAAGGAACTGACGAGCGCTCTTTCCTATGCACTATCTAGGCCTACGCCTATCTGGGTCACCTTGGAGGGGTCATCATCCTTCAACGGCGTCTTCTTCGTCTCTTCTGATGCCTTGAACTCCGGATTCGGCTTTGTAACCTCTTTCTTCGTTGCGGGCATCTCGGATGGATCTATGCTCTTTTTGATCTCCTGATACTCCTGGGCGTGCAGCACGGCTTCGGCAAAGGCGACATTTCCATCCTCGCACTCTCGCGCTTTCTTCGGGTCTCCCCTGATGGTGATTACGCCGTTCGGACCTGGAATTTTCATCATATTGTAAATGTAACACGGATGAGCCATAAAATCCCAGTAAGCCGGACGTCCAAATATAGCGTCGTACGTGCTCTTGAACGGGACCACTTCGAAGGAAAGTGCCTCCGTCCGATAGTTCTTTGGAGTTCCAAAGGTAACGTCCAAAGTGATTTCTCCCAGGGAATTAGCTTGTCTTCCTGGGACAACTCCGTGAAAGATCACAGAGCTATGGTTCAGCTGGGTCTTCGAGATCTTCATCCGGCGTAGCGTTTTGACATACAGAATATTGATACTGCTGCCACCATCCATGAGGGTCTTGGAGAAACCATAACCGTCAATAAGTGGATTGACGATTAAGGCGTATTTTCCTCGCCTATGCAACTTAGGCGGATGATCAGCGTGGTCAAATGTGATTGCCACTTCCGACCAGTCCAGGAATTGCGGGATAGCCGGAACTGCTGCATTGAGCTCATGTAGAACTGCTTTCTTGACCTTTGCTGGTTGAGATACGAGGAAGGTGACATAGGTGTCTTTCTTGGTCGGAAATTTTTTCTTCCCTTCCGGCTTGGGATTTGAAGCATCGGCTTCCTCCATGTCGGAATCTTCCTTGGTCTCTTTGTCCTTTTCGGGATTCTTCTTTCCCTTCTTCCGCTTCGCTTTGTAGCCAGTGGTATCATCTCTTTTAATTTCGTCATTGAAACGACACTCGGCGTTGGTGTGGGACGAGCCCCCATTGGCGTCTAAGTGCTGCACACATGGGTTATTGGCAATGTCGGCCCAAGTGTAGGTTTTTCCTGGTTGCTGGTCTCCTCTACCATGAACTCTCGAAGTCCCACGGCCACGCCCGCGGCCTCCACCGCATCCTCCTCGTCCTCCAGACCCGAAAGTAGCAGTAACCACTGCCGTTTCCGCGTTAGGTTTCTCTTCCGAGGTATTTTTTGCGCTTCTGAGCTTGTTGCTTTGGTTGTTTTGCTGACTATGGCACAGCTAGGGCATTGAGTAATCCCTCTACATCGTTGATGTCTACGCACTTCTATTCTTGTAGACATTTGTTGGGCCTCCAAGTGCAGAGGTTTGAAGAACAGTAGCAAGTTTTCCCTTAAGTGGATCACCCAAGGTTTATCGAACTCAGGAAGGAAGTGGTCAAAGGTATCCCCTCTCAACCAACCCTGCAATCAAGATACAAGAAGTCTCTTGTGTCCCCAACACACCCAATACACTTGTCAGCTGTATAGGTGCACTAGTTCGGCGAAGAGATAGTGAAATACAAGTGGTATGGATAATTATAAGTGGTAATGGTGATAGAAAATACTTTGATGGCGTGGAAGAGACTAAAGGCAAACTGAAATAAAGAAGGAAGCAAGCAAACATGTAAAAGATCCAAAAGCAAACGGTGTATCAATGCTTAGAAACAAGGCCTAGGGATCATACTTTCACTAGTGAACACTCTCATATAAATATCTTCTCTTTATGATACTACGCTTAATTACTCTCCGGTTGGACACTCTAATAGATGGTAGGGCTATAACAGCACACCTCCAAGTAAGCCTTTCCCATCTAGAAAACCCCACACTATCACCTTGAGTACTAGATGAGTCCAACAAACACCACAATTTCATAAAGACATCCAACTCCAAATATAACTCATAACAAGTATTTGTAATCTCTAGCCTAAGTGCCACGATGGTGTGCACGCTGTCACTTTCACACACATGGGGAGAGCAGAGATCTATTAAAGTACTTGAGTAGCAAGGTATATCTATAGATTACAAGATCATGATCTCAATAAGATCATGCATAGAGAGAGATATGAACACATAGCTACCGGTATAACCCATATCCTCGAGAGAAAACTACTCCCTCCTCATCATGGTAATCGGCAATGGTGATGGAGATGGTGGTGGAGATCGATGGAGATGTCTCCAAGGGCACTTCCCCATCCCGGTAGGGTGCTGGAACAGAGACTTTCTTTACCCCGAATCTCCCCTTCGGTGGTGGCGACGCTGCGGAACTTTTCGTGGTTGGAGGCTTGACTATTTAGGGTTTTGGCTTCGGGAGGCATCTTATAGGCCAGAGGGCAAGGTCGGTGGAGTGCCAGGAGGCCCACACCACCTGGTGGCGCAGGTAGGGCTAGCCCGCGCCTGGGGGGTGTGCCCAGGCCCTGGCCCTCTACCGTCTCGTATTCTGGCTCTGTGAGTCTTCCAGTAAAATAGGAACTTTGGCTTTTGTCCCGTCCAATTCTGAGAATATTCATTTTCTGACTTCCTAGAACCAAAAACAACAGAAAACAGGCAACTGGCACTATGGCATCTTGTTAATAGGTTAGTCCAAGAAATCATATGAAAAGTACTCCAAAGTTGGAACAAAACATAAAAAAGTAGATAAAACCAAGCATGGAACATCAAAAATTATAGATACATTTGCAATGTATCAACATCCCCAAGCTTAACTCCTGCTCATCCTCGAGTAGGTAAGTGATAAAAATAAAGAATTTTTGAGGTGACATGCACCATCAAAGACTTGATCAAAGTATTTGCAAAACATTCAAGGCTGGGATCATAGTACTTCAATCATAACATGAAAGACAAAGTTCTAGCAATAAGCAAAGAAACTATGATGCAACATAAAAAGGCTCAAACAAAAGATTCATGAATAACATGCTTCGCAAGACGTTTGTTTGTTTCACATAAAGAAAACATAGCATAATAATATTCAGCTTGTCCCTCAATAGAGTAGCAAATATAAATGCATAGGACACCTTCAAAGTTCATCAGAGTGACTAGATACAAATAGTTTAAAACAAGCAATATCAAGGTATGCATCAATCAACTAGTCTTGGGACAATGCACATAGAACTAAGAATGGCCACTATGCTCTCAAAGTAGGTGCATAAAGATAGAAGGTGGAGACTCAATATAATGGTGGAAGAAAGGCCTTTTGTAAAAGGAAGTAGGGATTTAAGTCTCATAAAGAGCTTCCAAAAATTATGGTACTTAAAGCTTTCAGCTCTCATTTCCCCTATCATAAGCATCTTGAAGTGATTAAGGTTAAAGTGAACAAACTATGGTGTACATGCTTGACGAAGTATAAGTCAGAAATCTCATGTCCCTTGTATACGAGGGCCGCTCCTCATGCTACTCAAGTTTAGTCACCGGTAAGTTCTTGTCATCGTAAGTACATGTGTATCATAGAGAACCGCCAACGGGGTACCCCTCGCCCGATGATACAGAAGAATACCCATATCAAAATGACAAGGCAAGCAGACAACGAGCATCTCAGCATTCTTCTTATTTACCATGGGAATATGGTGCTTTTTTCTCTCTTTCCTCTTTTCATAGTATCTCTTTTTTTTCTTTTCTATTTTTTCTCAATAGGACTCTTTTTTTTATAAGAAGAATGCTTCATAGACAGCTCATTATGGTTACGCTGCAGGTTTCCACCATGTCAGCATGGATTAGACCAGCAGCCCAGGCGTTTCTCTAACACATATACATAACTCCATGGACATACAAGCTCCCCTTTCATTTCACACTGACGACATCCATATACAAAAGAGCATGATATCAACTAGGTACAAGTACCAAGTGCAATGTTGAAAGCGTTCCCCATGAAAGCATGGTTCTGCTAATTCCCAACAAATAAGTGCAAGCATATACAACATAGACGACACAATGGTTCAAGTTTATTAAGGGCAAGCAAAGTAAAGTGTGCCATCAAGTTCGTGAGAGCTTTAATCACTAGTTTTGTCATAACAAGTGGAAGGTAAACAAAAGCATGAATATACTTGGAATAGCATAAGCTAGTAGGTAGGTATGGTGGACTCTTTGGAATAACTTGGTTTAGGGAGTTGGATGCATGAGTGGAACTCATACTTTGTTGTGGAGGCTAGCAAAAGACTGGGAGCGACAAACTAAGAGAGCAATAATGGCCATAATCATGCAGAGCGACAAAACATCATTGATCAAAGCATCAAGTGATACTACAAGTTGAAAACTAAAGGATAATAAAGGCTTATGGTGACTTGTGATAGTCATAACATGGTGTGAGCATGTGCCAAGTCAACCCAAAATAAAGCATCAAAGGAGAATACCACTATACTATGCTTTAATATGCTAAAACAACGCATGATTCATCCAAGGCACATTAAGCAATCTCAATTGTTTATAACAAGTCATGCTACAGCAAAGAATACTAAGCATAAAGCCAAAACAATATCAAGCATGGCATGACAAAGCATAGCCACAGTCAAAAACGAGCTCTTTTTACCACATAAGCATGAACTTTCCTACTCTTTTCCAAACCAAACCAAACTATTTGCAAACCAAAGTGTGAAAGAGAGGGTCCAACCAACTTATTCAGAAAACTAAGCAAACCAAGCAAACTAAAAACCTAAACGAAAACAAAAAAGAAGACGCTCCAAGAGAAACACAACTGTGCACGAAGCAATAAAAATGAAGCGTTTGGAAGAAACCTGGAATTTTTATTGATGAAGAAGGGGATGCCTTGGGCATCCCCAAACTTTGACGCTTCTACTTCTTGGATATTTCTTGGGGTGACATGCGTGGCATCCCCAAGCTTGAGCTTTAGTCCATCCTTCATCTCATTTACTCATTCCTTCCATACACCTGAAAAATTTCCTTCATACAAAACTTCACACAATCTCATTAGCAACATTAGTGCACTTAAGATAAATAAGTCTGAAGGTTCAGTTCTAACACCAAATAAACTTCCATTAGAATACTAGCTACTGTAGCACTTCCCTCAAAAAGCTCAATTCCCCAAAGGAACTCAAGAAGGAACTAACAAGAAGCAAATGCAGAAAATGGCAGAAATCTGTCAAAACAGACCAGCAGGTAAAGACAAAAATTTTCGAAGACCTTCTGTTGCTCAAATCAAAAAGTATTGAACTAACGAAAGTTAGATAACAACCTGGGGCAGAAGCACAAACAATTACAGCTCAATCCGACATACAGAGCTCTCTCACGAATGTTTACGGTGAAGCACAAAAATCTGTTTCGGGACAGCAACCTTCCCAATGATTACTTCTCTCTCATTAGAGGTTACTCTTGGCACAAAAAGCAAATAAAAAGGATAAGGAGCGGTTATTACTGAAGGAATAACTTCCAAGACTCATCTAAAACTTTTGGGTTATCTCCCAATAAGTACTTTTCTTTAACGCCTTTAAGTTAGGCTTGATAGTTTGAAAAGATGCTCACATAAGGAATATCAATTTAAGTAAAAGAGAGCATCAAGAAGCAAATTCAAAGCACATTTATGTCTAACCCACTTCCTATGCATAGGAATATTGTAAAGAAACAAGTCATGAAAGCACAAAGCAACAAGCATAGTAAAGCAAAACAAATGCAACTTCAAGAATTTCAACATAAAGAGGGGAAACTTAATATTGTTGAGACACATAAAACCATGTTTCCCTCTCTCATAATAACTTTCAGTAGCATCATGAATAAAAGTAACAATATAACTATCACAAGAAACATTCTTATCATGAGCCACATGCATAAAAGAATTAATACCCTCCATATAAACATAGTCATTCTTATTAATCATAGTGGGAGCAAATTCAACAAAATAGCTATCATTATTATTCTCATCACCATAATCATCAAATATAGGAGGCATATTGTAATCATAATGAATTTCCTCCTCAATAGTAGGTGGACTGAAAATATCATATTCATCATTGTAATCATCATATATTGGAGGCATAGTATCATTAAAGTAAATATTCTCCTCCGTGCTTGGGGGACTAAAAATATCATGCTCATCAAAACCAGCTTCCCCAATCTTAGACTTTTCCATAGCATTAGCAATAATGGTGTGCAAAGAATTCATACTAACAACATTGCTATTAGCATGCAAATAAAGTTCCATAGGTCCTAACTCAAGATAAAGTTCTAATTTTTTTGTTGTTTTCCATTAAACCTAACTAGTGAAAACAAGAAACAAAAAGACAAAATTTCAGAATCTAAAGGAAATAACTTCGAGTACTCACACCAGAAAATAGACGTTTGCACTGGGAGGTTCTTCTTCTTTAATCCTCCGGTGTGAATACCTTTTACCTTACCTCCCCGGCAACGGCGCCAGAAAATAGCTTGATGTCTACGCACTTCTATTCTTGTAGACAGTTGTTGGGCCTCCGAGTGTAGAGGTTTGTAGAACAGTAGCAAGTTTTCCCTTAAGTGGATCACCCAAGTATTATCGAACTCAGGGAGGAAGTGGTCAAAGGTATCCCCTCTCAAGCAACCCTGCAATCAAGATACAAGAAGTCTCTTGTGTCCCCAACACACCCAATACACTTGTCAGGTGTATAGTTGCACTAGTTCGGCGAACAGATAGTGAAATACAAGTGGTATGGATAATTGTAAGTGGTAATGGTGATAGAAAATACTTTGATGGCGTGGAAGAGACTAAAGGCAAACTGAAATAAAGAAGGAAGCAAGCAAACATGTAACAAATCCAAAAGCAAATGGTGTATCAATGCTTAGAAACAAGGCCTAGGGATCATACTTTCACTAGTGAACACTCTCATATAAATATCTTCTCTTTATGATACTACTCTTAATTACTCTCCGGTTGGACACTCTAATCGATGGTAGGGCTATAACAACACACCTCAAAGTAAGCCTTTCCCATCTAGAAAACCCCACACTGTCACCTTGAGTACTAGATGAGTCCAACAAACACCACAATTTCATAAAGACATTCAAATCCAAATATAACTCATAACAAGTATTTGTAATCTCTAGCCTAAGTGCCACCATGGTGTGCACGCTGTCACTTTCACACACATGGGGAGAGCAGATATCTATTAAAGCACTTGAGTAGCAAGGTAGATCTATAGATTACAAGCTCATGATCTCAATAAGATCATGCATAGAGAGAGATATGAACACATAGCTACCGGTAGAACCCTTAGCCTCGAGAGAAAACTACTCCCTCCTCATCATGGGAATCGGCAATGGTGATGGAGATGGTGGTGGAGATCGATGGAGATGGCTCCGAGGGCAATTCCCCATCCCGGTAGGGTGCTGGAACAGAGACTTTCTATCCCCCGAATCTCCCCTTCGGTGGTGGCGGCACTGCGCAACTTTTCGTGGCTGGAGGCTTGACTATTTAGGGTTTTGGCTTCGGGAGGCTTCTTATAGGCCAGAGGGCAAGGTCGGTGGAGTGCCAGGGGCCCACACCACTTGGTGGCGCGGGTAGGGATAGCCTGCGCCTGGGGGTGTGTGGCCAGGCCCTGGCCCTCTACCGTCTCGTATTCTGGCTCTGTGAGTCTTCCAGTAAAATAGGAACTTTGGCTTTTGTCCCGTCCAATTCTGAGAATATTCATTTTCTGACTTCCTAGAACCAAAAACAACAGAAAACAGGCAACTGGCACTATGGCATCTTGTTAATAGGTTAGTCCAAGAAATCATATGAAAAGTACTCCAAAGTTGGAACAAAACATAAGAAAGTAGATAAAACCAAGCATGGAACATCAAAAATTATAGATACATTTGCAATGTATCAATCGTCGTCAGCATCTGCATACTTGCTCGCCGTTTCTATCATCTCTCCCAAATCAGTGACCTTGTCATACTTGAAACGATGACATAATAAACCAATTGGGAGACCTGCAATGAAAGCTTCAATCGTAGTTTGGTCATTTACTCCTTTACAGGACTTCTTGGTGTCGATCCATCATCTGAGGTAGTCCCGGAAAGTTTCTCCGGCTTTCTGGGTGCAACGCTGTAGGTCTCTGACCGTACAGGGCCGCCGGTATGTGCCTTCGAAATTCCGAAAGAATGCACTTTGCATGTCATACTAGTTGTCGATGGTGTTCTCCGGAAGTTCATTAAGCCATGATCGTGCCGTCTTCCGCAACATGAGTGGGAGATATCGGGTTGCGACCAGGCTGTTTCCGCCTTTAGCGATGCAGCAAGCTTGGAAGAAATCCTGTAGCCAGGTATCTGGCCGAGCAATGCCGTTGTAGGCTTGGATATGTCTTGAGATAGCAAATCCTTCCGAGAATCTTGTGGCTCTTATGCGTGGTCTGAAGCATTTTGGGCCCACGTATATATCATCATTTTCATAGCGTCGCGCCTCTATGTTGGAATTGATCTTGTGCCTTGCGTCATTTGGGGATAGAGATCGTCCCGAGTGTCGGTTGTGGCTGCGGTGCCTTGGAGCCAGACTTCGGCTTCTGCCACCACCTCCTCCACCACGACGACCTCCATTGCCTCCCTGGGGGCTGTTGTGATGGTTACATGGCGGAGAGGGTGGAGCGGCTGGGTTATTTCCGGCTGATCGCCGGCCTGCATCCGGAACGTCATTATTTCGGTTCCCGGGAGGGTCTTCATTGTGGCGAGCCCCTGCCGGCTTGTCTCGGCACGATGTCCGTTGTTCCTTCGTCCGTTGTCCGGACGGCTTTCATGTCTAGGAGGTAGCATTCTTTGTCGATCCTCCTCCCGACTTTTCTCTTTATCATCGTCCCTGCGGTCTTTCGACTCTCGCCGGGGCAGGTTCCTCGGATTTAGTGCAGCAATTGCATCTTGCTCTGCAACTAGGTTAACGTTACGCCAGTCACGGGCAGCTTTGTGGTGCTGTCCCGAAGATCCGGTTCTTGAGTAATTATCCTCCTGGCGATCGAAACGGTGATGTTGTTCCGGAACGCGCTAGGGTGTTACGTTAGCCCATGCCAGATCTATGCGACACTGGTCGGAATCAGAGACCAGTTCATGAATAACATGGCAACCTTTTACTGCTTCAGTCCTTGTTGAGTAATTTGATGCCCAACCGGATCTCCTCCGGGCCTGGATTAGCCGATAGAATTTCTTGGGCCGCCATGGTATTCTGTACTGGGGTTGGATACACCCAATCCCCTTTGCTATCTTTCCGAGGCTTCCCCATCTCTTCTACGAAAAGGATGGCGTGAATCTGCGGGAATTGGTTGTCATTAGTATGACGCTTCGTGGTCTTCTGGTATTGCCTGGAGTTGTACTTCTCTGCAGATGCTATGCGTTCCTTTTCCTCCTCAATGTTTTTGGCTTCATCGAGGAGTACTTGACGACGCACTTCTAGGGCCTGTGCCCACTCGTCCATTTCTTTAGCAGCAAGTTCTGCACCTGTAGGAATAGGTGTGGTTAATGCAGCATCGATGAATTTATGCCCACCTTCAGTGATCACGTGTCCATCCACTAGTTCTTCTTTTTTCGGCTCGTCTAGGATAAGCGCTCCATTCGAGTCTTCCTCGTATTCCTCGACAATCACCCTCATTGCCGGAGAGTCTTTTGTCGGGGTCTTGTTCTTCTTCTTGGCCTTCTTGGCAGCACCGGTAGCAAAGACGGCTTTGGGTCCGTTTCCCGGAGTCAATCTCTAATCGGTACTTTCGGACCTCTGGATCTCGGGATTATCTCCGATTTCCATGTCATCCTGGGCTTTGGGAGAGTGTTCCCCGGATCCTTCATCCATGGCTTCTCCTTCCTCTGCAGCTTTGGAGTTATACTCCTCTTCACATTCCACGGAGAACTTTCGGAAATCTGTCGACGCCATCGATTCATCCGAGGATGTGGGTACGTCGGCGTTTGTTCCAATCGCCTCCAGCACAGAGTCAGTGTTGTCTCTAGCATCGGCAGAGCCGAATCCGGATCCCACATATCCGACGAAGTGCGACACGTGCTTCCTAAGGTACCTACGGTTCTCGCGATCGGCTTCGTCGAAACTTTTGATGGTCTAGAGAATTGCATCTACGCCTGAGTTTTGCATTATAATACGTCGCAGCGTGTACCTCAGGAAAGGCTTGTCTGTCCCGGCGTCATCAGAGCCGGAATCAGTGTCGTTGATATGTTCCTCCTGGATTTCGACTTCAACGGGTGAGTCGATCTGGGATTCGGTCTCTTCAAGGAGATCCACTGCAGATTCGACTTGGACCGCTAGGTCTGCTTCAGGCTCGGATTTCTCCACTATCTCCGGAACTGGTGCGGGCTGGGTGGGATTAGGGTTTTCTGAGATCCGGAACTCTGCCGCCTCCGCGGACAAAGGGGATCCAGAAATTTCCTCTGCCTCTATCATCACCATTGGGGTGGGTGGGACAGGTTCAGCAAAGCCGATGTAAACATCGATCTCGCCGAAAGACATGATGGTGTAGGCAGTCATAGCCTCCCTAGCCAGAATCCAGGTCTCGTCGAGAACGATGAGAGGGACATCGCTGGCGTAGAGGATGCGATCAACGGCGATAGTCTCGCCGATTCCGATTCTTGCAGATTCCGCTCGGAACGCAGATCCGAAGCTCACTTTCCCCACGGTGGGCGCCAACTGTCGTCAGATTGATGACAAGTACGCCATGAGGGGGTCCTCGAGGCGTGTGGAAGAGAGGTGTGTGAGACGTACGGTGTTACGGGACGGTGAGCACACAAGTTTACCCAGGTTCGAATCCGCCGGCTTTGGACGGATCCTACTCTAGCTAGCAATCCAGTAATACGGCAGAGCCGGAATATGGGTTACAAGGGTTCGCCTGTGCGAGTTGAGATTGTAGACTACTGAGGGTGCCCTACAGGCTCTCCCTAGGACGGCTTATATAGATATCCGGCCTAGGGTTTACAGAAGAGATCTATCCGGCTACGACTAAGAGTCGGTTATAGAGTACATCTTGAACTACAAATAACACTATGGGCCTAAGTCGGTAAGTAAAACTATAAAAGGAAAAGAAGAAAAAAAGCTAATTAAACCCTACCAAGGCCAGCTCAAGCTAGCCCGCTGCTAGTTACTGCAGCCATGCGTAGTGTAGCGCAAGCCAGCCCACGTTCCCCACATAGCATCCCACCACAGTCTCTCCTCGCACAAAAAACACTGATAGGCAGGCCCTGGTTGCCAGCACCATCTCCTTCCTCCTGCTCGTGACGTAAACCGTCGCTACCGCGAGAAATTAACGCGCCATCCTCCTAAACTTTACTTCCCACTCCCGTGCATACCTAGACGATGCCCAAGACCCCTTATGTTGCCCTTCCTTCCTCATTGCACTTTTATTTGAGTAATAATGACCATTACAGACGGAGCCCGAAACGGATAATGACCCTCTCTCCCTCCCAATTCAACTAGTGCTTCCCTCTTCCTAAAAAGACCCTGACAACCTTACCCTACTTGCTCTCTGTCTCCTCACCCACTCCACACATGAGATACTTTGTGAGAGGAGAAATTCCTCGCCTAAGTTCTTCCGACGGTGACGTCGCGCTTCTCTATTTCTCTTAGTATAGTGGGAACCAAGCCCCGATTTTTCTTCCTTCCCCATTAGTTGCTCGTGCGAACCTCCACACTTTATCAGATTGCTTGATTGCCATCCACAGAGCCTCCCCAACAAGCTTCTGATGATGCCGCCACTCCGACCACTGCTACGTGCTGCTCTAGAAAAAGAATCATGCTGCCAACCTTGCGATCATGTTCCCCGTGTCGCGTCGGACCACTTCCTCAACTCAACCATCTATGAGGACCACCGTATCACCGTCCCAAACCACCAACTTCATCATCGGCTGCCGCATTTGCCATTGTCGTCCAACAGAGATGAGCCTTTAGTACTATAGAACCGAGCTTTCTATAACTTCGCCAGAGTGTGTTTTTTCTCTAAAAAAGAACCACCTCCTAAGTTCATTTTCGTCGGTGGATTTTCTGGAAATCCGCTGCCAATAATTTAGCCACCTTTGATAATACCAGATCGGAGGGGGTCAAAATAACAAACCTCCTCTAGTAATGTGAGTGTCAGCTCGAAAACCTAACCTTCTTCAATAAATCGTAATTTTCAAGATGGTTGGAATAAGGGGCCGCCTCTGCTTGTCCGGGAGCTGGCCCAAAATAACATCCCTCTTCGGAGCACAACTTTTGGAGCTGGCTTGAAATGTGTCCCGACTGAGGGCTCGCCGACCAAACCTATATATCATGTGGTGTCAGCCGATAGGTACATAGCTAGCGCTGGTTGCTGGCGATCCGAGGTGTCTGGAAAACCCCAGCTCATCTCCATTTGCAGAAGGTACATATTGCCCCATTTTTAAATACACATAATTAGATTTAACTAGACTGTCCATACACCACACTTAATTGAATTGTTCGGTTGGTCCTCAACCATATAGAGAATCGGATTGACTACCTCATCACGCATCTAACTAATCCTAACATTGCGATTAATACCCAACTAGGATAACAATAGAACCGAAAGAGTATTGTAGACCTCTTTCCTTTTTGAGAGCATATCTTTTTATATTTCTCATCTTCATACTAAAATCCTCATCTTCCTTCGTGTGATCATCGAGGATATCCACAAATTTAAGTACCATCCACATTTTTTCTTCACATTTTTCTCCATTGCTTCCTTCATTTTCCGGGCTGCCTCTTGCGCTACCTCTGCTTTTTCTTCGGCCTTCTTGATGGCTTCCTCAGTCTTCTTTTTTGCCTCCTGCGCTATCTCTGCTTTTTCTTTGGCCTCCTTCGTCGCTTCCTCACTCTTCTATTTAGCCTCATGCGCTATCTCTGCATTTCTATGGCCTTCCTCATTGCTTCCGCAATCCTTCGGTTTGCCTCGATAGCTAATTCAAGATTCTCCTCCGCCTTCCTCCTCTCTTCATCCGTTTTCCTTATTGCTTCCATCGTGGACAATAAATCTTTCAAAACATTCAATTTTATATCTAGAACAAGGTGATACTCGATACATCCACCCTGTAAACCGCATCGACATGCCCATTCCTAGAAATTTGGCAAAAGAAATTGACTCAGGAAAAATCACAATGCCATGGGTGTCGCCGCAAACTAATCGAATCGGGGAAAGTGTATCTCCTCGGATGATGAGTTGTAGATATCGATGTCACCCTTAGCGCCCCTGTTTGTATTCACCAATGTCATGGGACGATGGCAGATATGACCTCGGCAGGGCTGATTTGGGGGCGATTTGAGATTGCGGGCCGCGGAGGGATCCTGAGGAGAGAGAAATGAGGTCATTTAACTATCGAATTTTGGAGAGACGCTGGAATTATTTAGAGTTCCGCACATACGGGGCATGTGTGTATCCACCCGTGTGGTTCGGGCTTTGTTTTCTCTAATTTTGTTCCTATAATTCTTTTTTTCCCATATTTTTCTAGGAACCATATGTAAATTTTGACGTGCTTGATTTTGCAGATGGAGCGATAGTGGATGAACCACCAGAATCTTGGATCCGAGGCATTCAACATGGCCTTGTGGGTTTCTCGGAAGCTGCTAAAGAAGATAGGGGTTGTAAGAATGACTAGTGGGTCAGTTGCCATGTTTGGACTACAAAAACGAGATACGTTGTAGAGACATTTCTAGGATCTAGGCACACTTGATCACAAGGGGATTTATGACGAGGTACAAATGTTGGAGCAATCACGGCGAACAACAGAGTATAGTGGGGGATGATGATGAACAAGAAGATGCTGAAATGGATGATGATGAACCTACCATTACGTTCCCATCAACAGACTCTGGATATGATCAGCGTGCATCTATAGATGGCATAGATAACACAGTTGAACAACAAGAGTTGAGCCAGATGTTGCGGAGATTTGAAAAGGACTTTGACAGCAAGGGCGAGAAATAACACAACAAATTTGTGTGCATGCTAAAAGACTCAGAGATGCCAATGTATACAAATTGTAAGCCGGAGCACACAAAGTTGGCCACTGTGTTGCAGTTGTTGTAGATGAAGGAGAAGTTCAAGTGGTCAGACCATAGTGTAACTTTCTAGCTGAAAGTTTTACACGACTTACTTCCAGAGGGAAACAACATGCCCTAGAAGTATTACAGAGCTAATCCAATCGTCTATCCGTTGGGAATGGAAGTGGAGAAAATAGATGCTTATGAATATGATTGTATGTTGTTCCGTGGAGATGCTCATAAAATCTGCGTGAATGCCTGGTGTGCAAAGCTCCTACATTCAAGACACAGAAGGATGAGGATATGGATGATGACAACGAGGATGATATGGAAACGGAGCCTTGAAAGAAGAAGAAGAAGAAGAAGAAGAAGGATAACAAGAAGAAGAATAAGAAGAAGGAGAACAAGAAGAAGAAGAAAAAGGACATTCCGGTAAAAGTTTGTTGGTACCTGCCCATTGTTCCTTGTTTGAAGCGCTTATTTGCAAACCGTGATACATCAAAACCTATGTGTTGGCATGCTGAGGAGCGCACTAAGGACTCAATGCTGAGACACCCTGCCGACTCGCCATAGTGGAGGAACATTTACAGGCTTAAGCCTATGGAAGATGATCGTAATCCTTTTGGAAAGGATCCTAGGAATGTAAGGATTGCACTGAGAACCAAAGGAATGAACCTGCTTGGCAACATGAGTACCAACCATAACACCTGGCCCATGAATATATGCATTTACAACATTCCTCCATCGTTGTGCATGAAGCGAAAGCACATCTTGCTAGCGGTACTAATCCAGGGACCAAAGCATCCTGGCAATGATATTGATGTGTACTTTGCACCATTGGTGGAATATTTGAAACTTATTTGGATTCAAGGAGTAAAAATATATGATGGTCTTATCAAGCAAGACTTTACCATTAGGTGCATGTTGTTCATTACCATCAACGATTATCTGGCCTTAGGGAACTTGTCTGGGAAGATTGTCAAAGGGCCCAATGGGTGTGTCAAGCGCTTATACAAGACAACATATCGGTATTTGCATAAGTGTAGGAAAACTGTGTACATGCAACAAGTTTGACAATATAGTTGAGAAAGATATGGCTCCTCCAGATTTAACCGGCACCCAAATCTATACAATGGTTCAACACCTGAATGTTGTGCTTGGTAAAGGGAAAAGGGTGAAGGAAAAAGGCATCAAACGCAAGGGAAAAGGAAAAGAAACAATTAAAGATGAAGAGCTTCCCAATCAAAAGGAAAAGACCATCTAGAAGAAGAGATTGATATTTTGGGACCTGCCTTACTAGAAGGATCTTGACATGCGGCATTCCATCAATGTGATGCACGTAGAGAAGAATGTGTGCGATAGCTTAATGGGGGCGTTACTGAACATGAAGGAAAAAAATGAATGATAGTGTAAATGCACGACTTGAAGATAGAGAACTCAGAGGCCAGTTGGGAAGAACCTATACACGACTTGAAGGAACCAGTAGAATATGTATATACTAAAGCAGAGGCAAAATAGGTTTGTGAATCTCCATGCGGCATGACATTTCTAGTGGGCTACGCCACCTTCATGAGAAGGCTTGTTTCAACGATAGAAAACAAAATAGCAGGCTTGAAATCTCATGATTCCATATTATGATGACACAGATGCTCCCTACTGCAATCAGGGGAGTCTTGAAACCACATGTTCGACAATCCCTAATGAAGTTGTGTAAGTTTTTCCACACAATTTCTCAGAAGGTGATAGACCCTAATGATTTGGATAGTCTACAAAAAGATGTGGTGGAGACACTATGCCAGTTGGAAATGATATTCCCTCTGTCGTTTTTCGATATCATGGTACATCTCATCGTCCATAAGAATCTGTGGTCCCGTCTATCTAAGAAGGATGTACCTATTTGAACGATACATGGGCATCCTTAAGAACTACATGGAGAACCAAGCATGTCCAGAGGGGAGCATTATCGAGGGCTATGTAACCGAAGAGGTCGTTGAGTTCTGCCTTGATTACATGAAGCATCTTGATCCGATAGGTGTGCCCCATTATATCCATTCTAGAAAGCTTCGTGGTGTCAGAACAACCAGAAAGAGGCTAAAACACTTAGATATTGTCAGTCCCATTATATCCAACTGCATATGATTATAGTAAATCAGATTTCCATGTGCTAAAACACTTAGATATTGTCAGTCCGTTCATGGATGAACACAAATGCATTTTACAAGAACTGCACTTGATGAAAAATTCAATTGACAAACTCCATGAGAATGAGTTCAACAATTGGTTCAAAGAGAGACTATGAAAAGTCCATATCGACGATCTCGTTCTTACTTGTCTAGCGAGAGGACCAATAGGGCAAGCCAGGAAGTTTCAGGGGTACAAATCAATGGGTACAAATTTGCTATGAAAGCAAAATATCCAACAATGAATACGCAAAACAGTAGTGTTATCTTATATGCAGAGGAACAAATCGGGGTAAAACGTCTCTACTACGGATACATAGAAGATATTTGGGATCTAGACTATGTGGATTTCCAAATTGCATTGTTCTGTTGTCGCTGGGTTCCTAAGTCTTATGTGAAACCAAATGATGGGGGTTATACTACAGTGAACCTCGGTCGTGTGGCTTTCAACAACGAGCCATTCATACTGGCTCAACAAGTTCATCAAGTCTTCTACATTGTTGACCCGAAGGATAAGAATAGACTTCTGGTTATGGACTCAAAAAGGAGTATCGTTGGTGTTGATAGCGTGATCTCCCGAGGAATAATACAAGGAGACAGTCGACAGTTCTAGCTTGGTCACTCAGGGAGACGAAGACAAAGACGGAGTTCATCCCGAATGAAAGATGTAATAACGTATTTCGAAGATAAATTCTATGGATTTCTATGAACTTGTATGGATTATTGTGTATTTGAGACGATGATCATGACTTGTGTATTTATATTAAATAAGGTTAAACTGCAAAATTAGGGTGCAACTAAAAACACCAACTTAGATGAGCTTTTCCTTAAAAACAACATCCGGAGTGTCTAGGAATAAAACTGGAGTACCCGAAAAATGTAATCCGGAGGGATAGTAACTAAACATAGTTACACACATAAAGTTTGATACATAAATAAGGTTATATGAAATCACCATGGACACTATCATCACTATCATCATCAGTGGACGCTGCTATAGGCGACGAATCTTCTCCGTCTTCTCCATCGTCTTCTCCATCCTCTCCATCATCCCCACCATCTTCTCGATCCTCTCCATCTTCTCCATCTTTCCCATCTTCGCCATCTTTTCCATCTTCTCTAGCAGTAGTGGCAGATGTATTTCCCACTGTTTTGATGTGAAGCTGGCCCTCCGCTTACCCTTGTCAGCATTAGTGAACAAACCTAGTTTAAACTTGATTCTATTAGCATTTTGGTGTTTGCCTCGCTTCAGAGTGATCCAGGTGACATTGTGCGCAATCTGCTCTGGCCATGTCCAAGGCCTCGTTCACATCTTTAAGCATCAACATGTCCCTCTCTGTGTTTTCATAGAGGACGAACCCAAGAATTTCCAATGAACCTCACGGGCATAGGCCAAAGAGGGATGACACATTACCTTTCATGGTCTTCACTTCAGCTGGTTGGTGAAAAGAAGGGGGTTGAAGAACATGGTATGTTCATCAGCATGATTTTTCCTGTTGACATAGTCAATGAAAGCCTAGATGAACAGAGCATACACGAGTGACTTTTGGCAATCAAACATTTTATTCCTTATCTCGTGATACAAGAGATCCATCAAATCAATCTTGATCACAGTTGGTTTTTTCTTTGTTATGTGCCAAAGGAGGTTCTTCAAATAAGCCCTTATGTGAGACATGTCTCCCGACTTTGGAAACAAGGCCCTACGGAAAATTCTTTGCAATGTATCAAACACAGGAAGGGGGTGCTTGATATTCGCATAAATAACATCGGTTGGGCGTGGATCATAGCACATACAAAGATCAATGGGCTTCTTTGGATTATCATCATGGATCCAGATGAAATTCGGATTGTCCTTTTCAGCCATTGTGATTCCAAGAGCTTCAACAAAATTAGCAAGTGATCCTCTACATCTGGATGTGTTCGTCTTCCAATAAAAATACTTATTATTAGGACCACTATCATCAATATACAGGGTAGGATAAGATACATAATCAAGTGTTGCTAGTAATAATGTGAGAACTCCATGATCTCCTTCAGGCCATATGCCTCACAAAGCCAGGCGATGGGGCCAAAAGTCTCCTCCTTATTATCGAGGTAAGTGAAATCGATTGCTTTCTGAGGAGCAATCTTATCTTTCATTGGCGTAAACACATCTTCATAGATGCTCATCTGTGAAAAAGGTATGGAAGTACTCATTCCTCATATTTGGATCCGGTCACGTTTATAAGGATTTTATCCCACCGAAGGACTTCATACATCTCTCTTCAACATCTGCATCACTGGTTTGGGTACTTCAGCTTCATTGCCTATTGTGCCTTATTTGGCCATTTTGGCCTTCTTTGGCTTCTTTGCCACTGGTTTCTTTCCCTTTGCATTTGCCTTTGATGTGCTGTCGGATGCCTTCTTGGCTGGCTGTGATGAGCCACCTTTTTGCCCTATTACTTCTTCTAGAGGCCCTCTTAGTAGGCAATTCATCTTCATCCCCATGATCTCTTTCCCTCATATTTTCCCTCAATTCCTTTCCTCCACTAGAGTTGTATGATGGAGCGTCCGAATCTGCCAGAGAGAGATAAGTTACAAATTTCAAGAAAATTACGGAGGGGAAAAAGGTTGAATAATCAACACAAGTCCTGAGGGACAAAAATTGTTCGTGTAACATCCCAATTTCAGCAACCCTGATTAGTTGTCCAGAATGCAAAAATCAGGGGGAACAAAAACTTTTTCTTGTTTAATGCTGAAGTGTTTGCTTGTTGTTTGGATATGCTTATGCATAAGAATGTGTATTAGATGATATACTCCTTACCTTAACACCAGTTGACAAAAGCTACTTCTCAAATCTGTCTTGGCTTAACTTCCATAGTCCAAAATGTTTTGTCACTTCAAAACCTAAGCGAAGAAGCCCTTGCAAACCAACTATTTTAGTAGCTTCTATTGATCAAACTATGGAGAGCTATATAATACTATCTCCTTATGTTTACAAGACAGAACTTCAACTACTCTGACCTCTATGTTTTCCCAGACCTTGTTATAAAAACTTTGAATTCTACTCTTGGTAGGGATACCAAGGACTCTTAACTTATTCAAACTCCAACCTTTCAAAATTGCCCATCCTTACCTCAAGCTAAGCTTGATGGTAACCCTAGTAGTAGTTGATTTGCTTGTAAGATGAGTTGCCTTGATCTCCTGTATGACTTGATTGCTTAGAAGTAGTATGAGCTACTCTAGAAGCTCATCCTCTAGGATCAAGAAACTTTAAAAGCCCCAAACCCTAAGAAAGAATACAAGATGGATCTGATCTCTAGCCACTAGGTGATTATCAAAAACCCTTAACCAGATCAATTCTGAAGTGATCTAATCTAGAAGCTTCCAAGTCAATAAAGACCAATATTAACCATGTATCTTTCATACTCATTCCACACTTCAACATCGTTCACTTGATGATTATTGGGTACCTTGCAACCCATCAAAATCATCACCACCCACATTCTAGTCAAAAACCCTAAATCTGCTAAATTTGGCTAAGTCTGGAATCTGTTCCAACATCACCTTTTTGAATGCCTCCTTTTCTCAACCCTTGTGAATTTTTGAAAATGCATATGAACCATATTATTAACCATCCTCAGGACTACCAAGGCCCACTCATGCCCTTGGTTAGATCATCCTCCAACCCACTTGTTCTTGATGGTTTTGCAGGCAATAAAATAATTATTCCTGCAAATCTAGTCATCATGCCTACTTTGATAGAAGCTCACACCACCATCCCACCTTCTCTGGACCAACCCTTTGCATGGTTGTGTTCTAATCATATAGGTCTATCAACATCTACTTCACTTGTTCCAAGTGGATCTTTGTGCGTCTTAAACCACATGGTTTATAAGGCATCATGACTCGTCTGGTATGGCGGCCTTATTTTCAACAAAGTTTGCCATCACTTCCAACCCACCTCAAATGTAACCTATCCAAACTCCCTCTGCCCTGATCATCTATATGACTTGGTCTAGATATCCATCTATCCCTTGCATCAAGGTGAGCTCTGAGCTCCAAGATCCAACAAGGTTTTGGTGGTATAAAAATAACATCACCCTAGATCCACAACTCCTTGTTTTCCATCTAATTCAAGTTGTATTTCCAATTCCCAAGGTTGAAAATGCTTGCTACACCTTGTCTACATCATATACCTTGATCATCAAGATTTATCATATACTATCCATAATTATTATGGCTCCAAATCTATTTACTCTATTTAATAAACATCTCCAAAGCTCATTTCCCATGGGAAAGTTTGGTTTATGCCAAAGCAATTCTCCAAATTTTTGCTCATTTGAGGTCCATATATCCTACCCTACATTCCCATCTCAAAATAAATATTTTTGAGATCCTTTATTATTTCTTTTTGCCCTTTGTCTTAAATGGCAGAAATGGATTGATAATTGTTTTAAATACTTCTAATCCTCAATAAATCTCGGGAAAATTCTCCTAAGTGTGTATTCACATTTGGGGACCATCTCATATTAGAAACTCCACCTGTACAATTCAAAAATACCAAATCAATCCCTAAAAACCATCTCTGCACTATTTGAATAATTGATGTAAAGTGCCTCTAGAATTCTGTGAAAAACCCCAAATAAATTTCAGAGATACATCTTAACCTTACCCATCTACCAGCGTTCCTATATCTCTCTGGCAAGATCAAAATTCAAGAGATTCCTTCATAATCATCAAATATGGGAGGTTTGACCATAACACCCAAACCACTATCTATTTGTCTCAAATCCTTATGAAATCTTGCCCCGCACTTCTCCATAACAACCACACCCACCCCTGGTCGTGGTCCACCCTACAGCACCCTCTTCCCTTGCCCTTACCTCTTGGAGAGAGAGACTAGAGAGAGAGATGCCATTTATTGCAAATCTTGTAAAGTAATTGGGCAGCAGACCCACCCTCCTTCCTGGATCCTTTCCTTGACACAACACACCCCACACCCCGTCTCCACCGCCCTTAGCAACCAATGGATGGCCAGCTCCCTCCCCTTGTCCTCCCATGGACTTGTGCCATGATGGACATCTCCTCTCGGGTTAAATACTCCCAGGCCACCTAGCTCTCCCCTCTGCCTCTCATTTCCCCCCAATCCCTCACACTCACCCCCACCCGAGACCCCATCCTCTCTCCGGCTCTTCCCTGCTCGAAGGAGATGAAAAATGGCCTCTTGGCCATTGACAAAAAGATGGGCAAGACCTCCTCTCCTGAGCTTCCCTCTCTCTGCATGTAAGCTTGATGAGATCCCCTGGCCGTGATGCATATAATCATCTTCTCCCCTTTTCTCAGGACCCCCTCTACTGGCTTCGCCGTTGACCACTGATGAGCTCCCGTATGGGGGCCATCATGCGAGGTCTCTTCCGTCGCTAGAACCAGTCGTGCCACCCCTCCCCCAGCTCACCGGTGAGTACCGCGTCGCCCTGTAGCCTTGCCATCCCCTCCCAGCGACCCCGGGTGAGCCTCCCCGTGAAATTCCACCACCAGCTAGGGTTCCTGCCCTGGCGCCCTGACCGCGGGTTGGAAGACAGCCAGGAGCCGTCGATCTCGATCTAATCGAGCGACTCCCGTCGCTCCATACCCCTTCGCCCCGCCACTCCCACTGACCAATGGGCCCCACACAGCTGGATTTCAAACGCGAGTCGCGTGCTCCCTCGCTCACAACTCGCCCGGGGTGGGCCGGATCCCCCCTAGTGAGGCCCAGATCCGCGCCAATACAGCCCAAATGCTTCTGATTTCTTTTTCTTTTTAAATCCCTGTTTATCCAGATCAGTATTTTGATTAAAAGTTTAATTGCTAAATAAAATGGAAATCACTCCATTTTGGACAGATACAAATTTATACATGTTCTCACATGTTTTCCTAAACATGCAGAACTGGAAGTTGGCCCAAAAATAGGTTTATTATTTTCTGGCATTTAATCTTCTAAAGAGTATCTTTTACACCCTGGATCCATTCAACATGAAACCATATCCATCTATTAGATATTCATTTTACCCATCCATGGACCCTGGTCTCATGCCAAGGTGAACAATAGTCTTCCCCTTGTAAAAATAACAAAAACAGGACAAATCTGACTTCAGAAAATTCCCCAGATCTTTTAGTACAAGCTTTTGAGTTGGTTTCAACTCTCTGTGAGGTGGCACACCCATACCTATCAAAACCCAGGAGCTCATGATTTATTGACCTTCTGAGGAATTTTATGAATTTAAATATTTTTGCCCATAGTGTTATCACTAGATAAATCATCATAGTAGTTCCACAACTCCAAAAAGGATGATTCCAATTTTTAAAGAAAGGTATTTTAAATTCCTACAATGTGACTTTGGAATCAAATCAAAATCTTTTGTAGTTTTAATTTGGTGAAAAGACAAAACAGCTCCAGAACTGCCATTGGGAATTTCCTGATGGCATTCTGTTAATTATTTTGACATTATTCCAAATCTCAGTGAACAAGTACATCAAGCCCTACCTAACCACCCAAGGAAATAATTTTTGTACATACAGAACATCTCTGGTGAATTATTTCCTAAAACTAAAGTTTTTCCCACTAGTAAATTCATTATAAATCAATGGAAATTGATAATTTGGTGAAACCACTTTTGTTAGTTTCATATTATCACTACCTATCTGATAGTATCATTTCTATACAAAGTAATCCTACAGAACTTGGACCTTATAATTAAACCCCCTTAATTAAGTAGTTTAGGCATCCAAATCATTAAAGAAAACCCACAAAGGCTTTTCAAGTAATTCCACTTGTGTAGAAGCCAACCACTCAAAACCTACTGAATTGTAAACTTATATTGTACATTGCTTGCTGTATGTATTGATGTTTGTATGCCTAGTTTTGATTGTGGTATTGTCTGCTTGCATGTATACTCGATGACAGCGATAGAGTGATTGTTTGCGACGAGAAGAAAGGGGCTTTTTATTATTTATTGGGAATTCTTGGTTATCTAAGGAATCCCAGGGACATCTCGCTGGTCACAGGCAAGCCACCATTCCCGAATTCCGATACTTGTCCTACACTTTTTATTACTTGTTTTGTACCTCCTTTATAAATTGCATTATTTATCTACATGCCTTGTTTTATAAATACTACGCTAATGACTTGGCTCCTCCAAGTTATGACTTGGTGTCCCTCATGGCACCCACCCTGATGTAAACCTACCATTTACTCCCCTTTAGATCGAGGTTATGATGGTTAGCATCCTACCTCATTGGAAACCACTAATTTTTGTTGAATAAATTGTTTTGGGATTTACCCTACTACAAATGTTTAAAAACTGCTTTGTAAAACCCTTGGGAAGAGGCATAGTTCCAAGCGGATGTTTTAACTAAAGAAGTGGTGATGATGAGAAATGAGAAAATGGACAAGAGAAAGAGAAGGGATGTTCTACGCCTTTACCGGAACAATTTATCCGTGTAACCACATTACCCAAGGTGCAACAATTGGGTCTCTAATACATTGAAAATGTATCTATAATTTTTGATGTTCCATGCCTGGTTTTATCCACTTTCTTGTGTTTTGTTCCAACTTTGGAGTACTTTTCATATGATTTCTTGGACTAACCTATTAACAAGAGTCATAGTGCCAGCTGCCTGTTTTCTGCTGTTTTTGGTTCCAGGAAAGTCAAAAAATGAATATTCTCGGAATTGCACGGGACAAAAGCCAAAGTGCCTATTTTTCCGGAAGGGATCAAGTGCCAGAATACGAGACGGAGAAGGGCCAGAGGGCGGACACACCACCTGGCCGCGCGGCCAGGCCTGGCCCACGCCAGGGGGTGGTGTGGCCAGCCCAGGCACCCCCTTGGCCTCTCCTTCCACCTATATATTGCCCTCGGGACGAAAACCCTAAGTACCCGATCAAAAATCCACGAAAGAGTCTGTAGCCGCCGTCATCTCCATCCCTAGATCAGGAGGGATCTGAAGCTCTTCCCGGCACCCTGCCGAAGAGGGGAATTCACCCTAGAGGCCTTCTTGATCACCATGCAAGCCTCCGGTGTGATGCGTGAGTAGTTCATCCTTGGACTACGGATCCATGTAGTAGCTAGATGGCTGGTTCTCCTCCTTTGTGCTTTCATGTTTAGATCTTGTGAGCTCCGTTCATGATCAAGATCATCTATTTGTATTCATGCATGGATATTAAGATTCTATTTTAGATTGATTATTGATTCTATCATGCCTTTGTTATTTGAGATCTTGCATGCTTTCTGGTGTTAGTAGCTATCTTGGCCGAGTAGATGCTAGCAACTCCAAGAGTTAGTATTTATGCTCAATAGTGGGTTCATGCCTCTGGTAATCTAGGGAAGTGACAGAAATCTCTAAGGTACTAGATGTGCAGTTGCTACTAGGGAGAAAACGACAATTCTTTGTTCATAGAACAATCGTATTGTTTACTTTACACGCAGTTCGTAAAGCAATAATCTGTTGCTTGCAACTTAATACTGGAGGGGGTTCGGATGATAACCTGAAGGTGGATTATTAGTCATATATGCAGTTGGATGGCGGTCTATGTATTATGTTGTATTGACCAATCAAGTCTCAAAGGAGTCAAGATGATTAGTATATGCATGTATTGCTTTCTCGGTGTTTGCCAATTGCCCCGCTGTAATTTGTTCACCCAGGATGTTATCTATCTAAGGAGAGCCACATCTAGTGAACTATGGATCCCGGTCCTTTTTCTTTACATACAATCTACAATCTTTTACTGCTTTGTGTTGACTTTCTGCAAACTTTTACTTCTTTCCATTCGATACGTTTAATCCTTTGTTTTCCGCAAAACACGGATTGACAACCTCATCGCAAGTTGGGGACAAAGTTCTGTGGTTGTGTTGTGCAGGTCTCCACGTTGCTACTAGCACCGGTAGTGCGCCCTGCCAAAGCTCAGCTAGTAACACCTTTGAGGTGTTTCCTTGCTCCTAATAGTTCGATTAAACCTTGGTTTCATAACTGAGGGAAACTTGCTGTTGTGCTCATCATACCTTCCTCTTGGGGTTCCCAACAAGCTCTACATCAACCAAGAGCCATCAACACTTTTTTGGGCGCCGTGCATTGAGCCATCAGTCTCCCGCGGATGGTATGACTTAGGTAGTACAGAAGGAAGTGGAGTCACCAAGTTATGGTATTCGCCAAGCTATGGTTTGGGTATACGCGTGTACGGAAGGCAGGACTATGGCCGGGGGCCACATACTCGATGCCGGGGAGAACAAACCCAAAAGGAAAAGCAGCCTTTGCTAGGGTCGACAAGCGAAAGGTTAGGTTTGATTATCCGAACCCCCATCTATCATGTGTTGTGGGCCGTGGTTTTATCCCGGCGGATGTATTGATTCTTGTGGGGAAAGTGCGCAAACTCTGCAGAGTATAATCTATTCGAATAGCCGCATCCATGGTCAAGGACGGTTGGAAAGGTGATGGCTAGGAGGACCCAAATGGTGGTTTTTGGAAAGATGGATGAAAGTATAGAGGTTCCGAGGGGACCCGAGTTTAAAGTTTTGTTTTGACCAGAGGTGGTCAAAGAGGTTTAAAAAGGGTTTTTCTCCAAAACTGTTTTCAAAAAGGTTTTCAACAAGGTTATGGGGATATCCTGATTTATGAAACGGAGGCATGTCTTCAAAACTTCTTTTTCAACAAAGTTATAGAGATGCCATAACTACTAGAGATGATCGAGGCTTTTTCAAAAACAACAATAGATAGAGCTATCTCACCACAACGAAATTGCATTACCTCGTTTAACTCATTTTGGTGGTTTTCGAGTACATTCAAATGTACTCACTGGCATTGTCCCTGGCTATTAACTTGGTCAGATTTCAAGAAGAAGGCGGTGATGATGATTATGCGAGCTAGGACGTTCTCCCAGTCAGTTGCCGGTGGGTTGAGGCATGGTTGGGCTCTACGCGTGATGATGTTCTGCTGCTAAAGATGGTATAGCCATAACGGCATTTATGTAAGTCTTGTAATTCGGTATGTCTCGGATGTTGTAATGATACTTGTCAGTTATGTTCCACGGCTCACTGATCATGGGAACGTGGATATATACATAACAGGGATTTCTCGGATGATTAATCCAGGGGCCCCACAGACTTGGTATCAGAGCCAACCTGACTGTAGGAGAACCTTAGTTAGCATGGTCGTTAGACAGGAACCTTATTATGAAAACCCCGATTTTCGAAAACTAGTTTCCAAAAGAGTTTCAAAAATTTCTACTTCTTCTCTTACTCTAAGTAAATGCTTTCGAAAATGGTATCCTCTAACTCTCGTCCAAACTTCAAACCTACGGATTTTAAATAACTAGGATCTAGAACCAGGTAAAGACAATGAGAACAAGATGAAGACAAGCAACTAACAGCAAACACAAGGAGACTACAATATCGCTCTACCAGCGGAATCCTCACAACCAGAAGACATCGGGTGTTGCACTATCAAGAAACGTCCAAGATACGACAAAGGCTTCATCTGCAAGATAGTGACTCTGACTTGAAGAAAGACGATATCAAGGATCAATAGTCCTAAGAATAGGATTCCCCTACATCGCGAGTAGTTAACTCCTCGGTCCCTAACGTTGACTGTGTTTGCTTGTCCCTAACGTTGACTCCTCGGTCTCTTTGCTTTGTTCGCCTTGTATGTTATGCTGGTTTGCTTTGACCTCGGTAAAACGTTTTTTGAGGATCGGTACCCCACCAAGTATTTTATGCACCCCTTTCAGTTGTCGCTAACGATAACCTAGACTAACCTCGCGAGTATATGAAAGGAAAAGCATCAGAAGAACCAGCAGTTCGACATCGACTAGTCAGGACAACTCGAAGACTTCACCTCAGCAGGATGACATACCTCGTCCAACTCACCTTGCAAGACTCTTCAATAGCACCACACTCCCTTATTCCTCGATATATTATAGTAAGAATCCCGTTGAAGCCGGAAGTCGACCACTGAAGGGTCCTCAATATCCACAAGAAACCACCCGATAAGTCAACCAAGACAAGAAGTGAAGACCTAATCACGCTATCCTTTAGTGTATTAGAGCTTCTTACCGCCTCAGGAGACTAACTAATCTAGTCGACCCTACCCAAATTAACGGAATGATCCTCCCTAGAAGGTCAGAACCACCCCTGAAGTTAGATGCTAAGGAAGCATGAAGATAACGAGTCCACTCCGCCATCAAGCAGAAGCAACACAAGAAATGCAAATGATGACCGCTTACCTGACGCTGACTGCTTCAACCCTGACTAACTACTAGCAAGAAGAGTCGTAAACCGCTAATTTACCTTGAGTTAACCCCCCTTAAAGGCTGCGTTAGGAAACCATCCCGCCAAGGTTGATAAAGTAGGGCATCGCTCGAAGATCTCAGCTCAAGATTCAGGTAAGATATATCCTTCCGCTAACAGCAAGTCAGCCTTCCAAGATAGAAGATCCAAACCCTTCTCGATGAACCTTAGTGAGTCTCTAAGGTGGAAAGACTATGCCTTTCCACTCAGTCTCCAGGAGACTGTCTACCAGAAAATACTTCAGAAAAGATCCCCAGATTCGACGTCTTTTCGCCAAGTAGCAACTCGTGGTTCATCAGAGGAGAAACAAACCAAAGAATCTACGAAACCCCTTCGCTATGTCAGCTGAAAACTCATCCGAAGGACCACAGGATCGCTAACCGCTCAGTTCCAATCGCTTAGAAGACGTGATACTCCAACGTCTCCAACAGACTAAGTACGAATAATCGTAGTATATAAGCCCCGAAGGACCTACCTTCGCGGACGTCATCGGAAGATTCCAACTCTAGGGGAAAGAGGGACGACAGTATTTAAAACATCAATCCACCACTCCAAGAAGGAAGGACTATGTCAACTCTCCAATCTACCCCAGTTTAATCCTAAGGGGAAAGACTGCGTCTTTCCAACCAAAATAGAGTAACCCTCCACTAGAAGCAAACCCAGGAGTATCGACCGTAAAATCTTTAACTAGGATACACTATGACCCTAAGGAAGAGCCGTGGACCCTTAGAGAAAGATACACCAGGCCGTAGATTCTATCTTCCGACGAGTACCCCGTGAAGTTCAGCATCGAGATAGTCTGCCCTGTCTAAGCCCTCGAGATATAGAGTCCGGAACGAAAAGAAGTTCATCCCTCGCAATCGAAACTAGACTCTGCTCCACTCTTCGGGCATCCCGGAAGACTGAAGCTCAACTTCCCTGACAGAGTAGTCACTTTCAAAGACGAAGTCCGTAAGATAGGCCGCTCGAACCCAACAGCGCTAACCTTACTCTCCTGAATCTCGGGACGAGATTCTTTTAAGGGGGAAAGGTCTGTAACATCCCAATTTCAGCAACCCTGATTAGTTGTCTAGAATGCAAAAATCAGGGGGAACAAAAACTTTTTTATTGTTGAATGCTGAAGTGTTTGCCCTTTGTTTGGATATGCTTATGCATATGAATGTGTATTAGATGATATACTCCTTACCTTAACACCAGTTGACAAAAGCTACTTCTCAAAACTATCTTGTCTTCACTTCCATATTCCAAAATATTCTGGCACTTCAAAACCAGATCCAAGAAGCCCTTGCAAACCAACTATTTTAGTAGCTTCTATTGATCAAACTATGGAGAGCTATATAATACTATCTCCTTATGTTTTGAAGACAGAACTTCAACTACTCTGACCTCTATATTTTCCCAGACCTTGTTATAAAACCTTTGAATTCTACTCTTGGTAGGGATACCAAGGACTCTTACCTTACTCAAACTCCAACCTTTCAAAATTTCCCATCCTTAACTCAAGCTAAGCATGATGGTAACCCTAGTAGTAGTTGATTTGCTCGTAAGATGAGTTGCCTTGATCTATTGTTTGACTTGATTGCTTAGAAGTAGTATGAGCTACTCTAGAAGCTCATCCTATAGGATCAAGAAACTTTAAAATCCCCAAACCCTAAGCAAGAATACAAGATGGATCTAATCTCTAGCCACTAGGTGATCATCAAAAACCCTTAACCATATCAATTTTGAAGTGATCTAATCTAGAAGCTTCCAAGTCAATAAAAACCAATATCAAGCATGGATCTTTCATACTCATTCCACACTTTAACATCATCCACTTTATGATGCTTGGGTACCTTGCAACCCATCAAAATCATCACCACCCACATTCTAGTCAAAAACCCTAAATCTGCCAAATTTGGCCAAGTCTGGAATCTGTTCCAACATCACCTTTTTGAATGCCTCCTTTTCTCAACCCTTGTGAATTTTAAAGTGCATCTGAAGCATCTTATTAACCATCCTAAGGACTACCAAGGCCCACTCCTTCCCTTGGTTAGATCATCCTCCAACCCACTTGTTCTTGATGGTTTTGCAGGCCAGAAAATAACTATTCCTTCAAATCTAGTCATCATGCCTACTTTGATAGAAGCTCACACCACCATCCCACCTTCTCTAGACCAACTCTTTGCATGGTTGTGTTCTAATCATATAGGTCTATCAACATATACTTCACTTGTTCCAAGTGGATCTTTGTGTGTCTTAAACCCACATGGTTTATAAGGCATCATGACTCATCTGGTATGGCAACCTTATTTTCAACAAAGTTTGCCATCACTTCCAGACCACCTCAAATGTAACCAATCCAAACTCCCTCTGCCCTGATCATCTATATGACTTGGTCTAGCTATCCATCTATCCCTTGCATCAAGGTGAGCTCTGAGCTCCAAGATCCAACAAGGTTTTGGTGGTATAAAAATAACATCACCCTAGATCCACAACTCCTTGTTTTCCATCTAATTCAAGTTGGATTTCCAATTCCCAAGGTTGCAAATGCTTGCTACACCTTGTCTACATCATCTACCTTGATCATCAAGATTTATCATATATTATCCATAATTACTATGGCTCCAAATCTAATTACTGTCTTTAATAAACAACATCTCCAAAGCTCATTTCCCAAGGGAAAGTTTGGTTTTTGCCAAAGCACTTCTCCAACTTTTTGCTCATTTGGGGTCCATATATCCTACCCTACATTCCCATCTCAAAATTAAATATTTTTGAGATCCTTTATTATTTCTTTTTGCCCTTTTTCTTAAATGGCAGAAATGGATTAATAATTGTTTTAAATACTTCTAATCCTCAATAAGTCTCGGGAAAATTCTCCTAAGTGTGTATTCACATTTGGGGAGCATCCCAAATTAGAAACTCCACCTGTCCAATTGAAAAATACCAAATCAATCCCTAAAGACCATCTCTGCACTATTTGAATAATTGATGTAAAGTGCCTATAGAATTCTCTGAAAAATCCCTAATAAATCTCAGAGATACATCTTAACCTTACCCATCTACCAGCATCCTTATCTCTCTCTGGCAAGATCAAAATTCAAGAGATTCCTTCATAATCATCAAATATGGGAGGTTTGACCATAACACCCAAACCACTATCTATTTGTCTCAAATCCTTATCAAATCCTGCCCAGCACTTCTCCATAGCAACCACTGTAAGATCTCACCATAATAAGGTAAGATCCTTGTGATTACAGTGCTAGTCCCTGGATCGAAAATGCTAGCACCCACAGTTTAAGATGAAGTACACAGAAACAAAGGTCATTATTACATCGCTTATCCAGGAATATAATGGTCCTTACAACTCACTTAGCCCAAGGCTAAGGCACTTAAAGTTCACATTACATAGTATAATAATAATAGAGTCTTTAGTCTTCATGTGCCACAGGCAAGCATGTCGAGTGTAGACCCGCAACCCTACTCATCATCAGAGTATCCTGCAACATAATAAGTTACAGCCACAAGGGTCAATACATTTGGAATTGTATTGGCAAGTGATACCATAGATAATTAGTATAATCCAACAACTACATGAATATATGGCTAAGTGGGGTTATGGCTGGCTTTGCTAAAATTAGTTTAACTTCTAGTTTTTGAAGAAGTTTTTCATTCCAGCTATAAGGTACCAATGATGGACATCACTGAACCTCTACCCATGTTCACCCACAAGGTTTAACTTAGAGAAATTTGGATGAGGAGATTATTGAACTGCTTCACTGTATTGAGGCTCAGGAATGTCCATAACTGGGGACACGGCTAAGTACTTAGTTTTACCCTCTCGAGAGGTGGTGCACTTTCCCCACAAGACTCGACATGCATCGGGACGAGAATTTTCAGAAGCAATCCCTCAGACCACCACGGACGCGTTCCAACCTATCATATCTACCACCTTCTGTCCGTCTGGCGGAGTTCTTGCAACCTAGTCGGTCAAGGCAGAGCCCATATGCCATGTGGCTGCACTGGAAGCTTCGCGACAAGAACGTCTCCAATCTCTTTATTCCTGGGTGGCCATCCACAAGTGTGATACACTAGCTGACCATAGACATGGCCCCTGAGTAACCACTCAACATAATCCAAGCAAGCCCATTCCACCCAGGTGTTTCATTAACATTAGTTGTTTTCTTAGTTAAACAAAATAATATCTTTCCATGCTACCTTATGTGTATAATCCACCCACAAATTCTAATAGCATAGCTAAGCATTCTATCATACAAAGTCTTTATCTAGGGAATACTACCAAGATATACACTATAGGTTAGCATGGCATAGTATGGTAACATATGAATAATCCTAACATGCTAAGATCTACAAAATATCACTAGTGCAATAGTGAAAATAATAGGACATGATATGAAATATCACTTGCCTTGGTAGCTAGGGGAATAGGTACAATCCTCACAGCAACAAACTTCACAATCCACACAATCTACACAAGATCAAAATAACAACAATAATTCAATCCATAAAACATTACAAAAACATGAATGCATGCAATATGCAATGATATGAACACAACTCTACAACTTACAGAGTCTACAGTACAGAGGATAGAATACTTCAAATAATTGCAGAAGAAATACTCAAAAATAATTTATAGAACAATTTTTATGAGCAAAATACTCCTAAAAAGATTCTGCCTATAATTCCAAGTTTACTGAGGCAAAAGTTTGAAACAAGGCCTCTATAATAAAGGTCTTAATTTTCTGAATTCATAGACACCAAATTTGTGTTTTTCTGATTTGTGGATCAAAAGTTATTGAATTTCTAAGTTAAATACTAAATCTGTCTATTTTCTAATTAAACAGAATTAGTCTGGCGACGTGGCGCTTTCCTATTGGCCCGTACCGGTTCGGCCGGATCGATCGCTGTGGGCCGTCAGATTTAAGTGACGTTGGACGGATCAGATCAGCCGTACCCTTTCGTTTAAGTGATCTAATCTTAACCGCTAGGATCTGATCGAACAGCTGCTAAGCATCTCGCCAGAGACTGGCGGTGCTAACGACGGCGCGCGGCGGTGGAGCGTCGGCCGATGACGGTCTGGCGGTTCTACAGGGGCAGTGAGTCCGTGGACACATACCAAAGGTCGGGGAGGTCGTGGCGATCTCGATGGAGGTCACCGTGGTGCGGGGGGCGCTCGGGCTTGGCCTGGATCCTTCGCCGGAGTTGCGTTGCTGGCGGAGTTCTCGGCTCGGTGACGGAGATGACGACCTGGGGCTCGAACCAACCGGCAAAGAGGTCAGCGAGGTGCGCAAGTGTCTACACGATCTAATAAAGACCAAAAAGGGGCGGCGGGAGCCCTACCTTTACCGGAGAAGGTGACCGGCGGTCGCGGCAGAGGAGTTCGCCGGAATCGTCCGAGTCGTCGATCTGGGGCAAGAGAAAACACGTGGTCGGGTTCAAAACACGCATCAGTACACGGCAAACAAAGTAGGAAAGAGAGAAGGGCACCGGGTGGCCTGGGTTCACCGGAATCGTCGCCGGAGTCCGTCGGACAGCGGCGGTTTGAGCTCGTAATTGGGGAGCCTGGGGGCTCTCTGGGGGAAGTGGCTGAGGGGAAAATGATGAGGAGAGGGTGAGGGTTAAGTAGGAGTAATCGCCGAGGGGGATTAATACTGGAAACGGACGAATTTGGGTCGATTTCGAAACGGCAGAGAAGAGGAGGGGTGTTCGTCGCTCGGGGGTTGAAGACGACGGGGTGGTGGTGACGTGGGCGTGGGGTCAGTCTGTCAGCGGGAGGGGGTAAGTTGAGGGGGTGTGCAGAAAGAGGGGGAGAGGGAGCCTGGGTGATTGCTGGGCCGGATTGGGCCAAAGGCCAGAAGCTGCCTGCTGCTCTCTTTTTTTTCCTATTCTTTTTCTTTTTCTATTTCTGTTTTCTCTACAACTTTGGATTTAAGGTTTCAAATTGATTCAAATCAATTTGTGAACATTTGTGAAAGCTCAAGTTAGGTTTTTAGGGTATTATGAAACATATTTATATTCTATTTTAATCCAAAGTATTTATTTTGGATTTAATAGGTAATATAGCATTTTCTTTGATCCTATTTTCAAAAATTCATGTCTTTTTATTCAAGGCTCAAAATTAAACCAAAATTTTGGAGGACATTCTAAATGCAATGCCATTACATGCCATGATGATATGAGTGCAATGATGATGATTTTAGATGAAAAAAATTTGGGATGTTACAAATCTAACCCCATTAAGATGAATCTCGCCCTCGAGATTCGGGTTGGCTAGCAAATAGGTGAGGGTGGTCTCTCCGAAGTTCATCCTCTCGTTCCCATGTTTTTTCTGATTCAGTGTAATGGTTCCACTGCACTTTGCAGAATTTGATGGTCTTGGTACGGGTAATTCTTTCTGCGGTCTCTAGAATCTTAATAGGTTTCTCTTCATAAGTGAGATCATTATCTAGCTGAACTTCCTCCAATGGTATGGTGTCCTTCAACGAAGTTTCTTCCATCTCTGGGTGACACTTTTTCAGCTGACTAACATGGAATACATTATGAACTGCTGACAAAGATTCTGGTAATTCTATCTCATATGCCACTTCTCCTTTGCGACTCAAAATCTTGAAAGGCCCTACATAGTGTGGTGCTAGTTTTCCTTTGATTCCAAATCTCTTTACACCACGAAGTGGTGATACCCTGAGGTAAGCTCTATCACCAACCTCATAGGTAACCTCTCTACGTTTTGGATCTACATAGCTCTTCTGCCGAGATTGGGCTACCTTTAGCCTATCTCTCACCATCTTGACTTTCTCTTCGGCCTCTTTGATTAGGTTTGGCCCGAACAAATTTCTTTCCCCTACTCCATTCCATAGTAATGGTGTAGTACACTTCCTTCCGTAAAGAAATTCAAATGGAGCCATTTCTATGCTTGATTGATAGCTGTTATTGTAAGAAAACTCTGCGTACGGTAGACTTTCATCCCAACTGGATCCATAATCTAACGCACATGCCCTTAGCATATCCTATAATATTTGATTGGTCCTTTCTGTCTGTCCATCAGTTTGTGGATGAAACGCAGTGCTGAACTCCAGTCGAGTTCCCAATGACTCGTGAAGTTGTCGCCAAAATGCAAAGTAAACTGAGTTCCTCTGTCGGACACGATACTCTTAGGTACCCCATGCAAACATACAATTATATTCATGTAAATCTTGGCTAATTTGGCACTTGTATAAGTGGTCTTCACTGGTATGAAATGGGCCACTTTTGTCAAGCGGTCAACAATAACCCATATGGAATCGTATCCAGATTTAGTCCTGGGTAGCCCGGTGATAAAATCCATACCAATTTTATCCCATTTCCAATCAGGTATTGGCAGTGGTTGTAACAATCCTGCCGGTTTCTGATGTTCTGCCTTTACACGACTGTACACGTCGCACAAGGCAATGTGCTTTGCTATGTCCTTCTTTAAATTATTCCACCAAAACCTCTCCTTAACATCCATATACATCTTGGTATTGCCAGGATGAATTGAATACGGTGAGTTGTGCGCCTCTTGTAAGATCAGCTTCTTAAGTTCAAGATCCTGCGGAACACAGATACGTTTTTCGTACCATAAGATTCCTTGATCATCCACATGGAATCCTTTCGCCTTGCCTTCACTAACTTTACCTTTGATTTCCTCTATTTCTTTGTCCAACTTTTGGGCTTCTTGAATTTTGTCCATTAGTGTGGGTTGCACTTCCAAGGATGCAAGGTACCCTTCAGGCACAATTTCAAGTCTCAGCTCTCTAAATTGGGCACATAACTCCTCCGGCAATTCTCCTTTATTGAGGCCATTTACATGAGCCTTGCGGCTTAATGCATCGGCTACGACGTTTGCCTTTCTAAGGTGGTATTGCAAACTTAAGTCGTAGTCCTTGATAAGTTCTAGCCATCTTCTTTGTCTCATGTTGAGCTCTTTCTGTGTAAAAATATATTTCAAACTCTTGTGGTCAGTGAACATTTCACAACGTTTTCCCATAAGATAATGTCTCCATGTTTTTAGTGCATGCACAACTGATGCCAACTCTAGATCATGAGTAGGGTAGTTCACTTCATGATTTTTGAGTTGTCTTGATGCATAAGCTACCACTCTACCTCCTGCATTAATACACCTCCTAATCCTTGGTGAGATGCATCACAGTATACTTGAAAGTCTTTCTCAAGATCTGGCAAACATAACACTGGTGCTGAAACTAGCCTCTTTTTCAATTCCTGAAAGCTGGTTTCACAAGTTTCTGTCCAATTAAACTTATTCTCCTTCTTCAGCAGATTAGTCATGGGCTTTGCAATCTTAGAGAAATTTTCAATGAACCTTCGATAGTACCCCGCTAGGCCAAGGAAGCTACAGACTTCTTTAACCGATTTAGGAGGTTCCCATTCTGTCACAGCTGCCACTTTTGCTGGATCAACAACTATACCATTACCAGATACTATGTGTCCAAGAAATCCCACTGCATTCAGTCAGAATTCACATTTGCTGAACTTGGCATAAAGTTTATGTTCTCGAAGTTTCTCTAGAATTAGGCGTAGATGTTCTTCATGTTCTTTGCTGCTTTTGGAATATACCAATATATGATCGATGAATACCACTACGAACTTGTCAAGGAATTCCATGAATACCTTATTCATCATGTTCATGAAGTAGGCCGGTGCATTAGTCAATCCAAACGGCATCACTGTATATTCATACAACCCGTATCTAGTGGTGAATGCAGTCTTGGGTACGTCATGTTCTCTGATCTTTAGTTGGAAGTATCCTGATCGAAGATCAATTTTTGAGAAAACACATGCTCCCTTTAGCTGATCGAAGAGATCATTTATTCTAGGCAGGGGATATTTGTTCTTTATGGTCACTTCGTTGAGTGAACGATAATCTATGCATAGCCTTTGACTTTGGTCTTTCTTCTCAACAAACAAGACTGGTGCTCCCCAAGACGACGAACTTGGTTGGATAAATCCCTTTTTTAACTGTTCTCCTAGCTGTTTCTTGAGTTCTTTTAATTCGTCCACCGACATTTTGTAAGGTCTCTTTGCTATAGGTCCCGTTCCTGGTAGTAGGTCTATCAGGAACTCCACGTCCCTATCTGGTGGCATGCCAGGTAATTCCTCGGGGAACACATCTGGATATTCCCTCACTATTGGAACATTATCTAGGCTAACCCCCTTAAGAGAATTAACCTTGCTTCCCTTGGGTTCAAAGCTAGACTTGAACCTGATCCTTTTCTTTTCTGGGGTAGTGAGCATAACAGTTCGCTTGGCACAATCAATCACCCCTTCATAGCGGGTCAACCAGTCCATCCCTAATATAACATCTAATCCTTGGGACTCTAGGATTATTAAACTAATCGGGAACTTGTGTTTTCCAATTTCTAGGGTGATATGTCGGCACCCTGAATTTACTATCATTTCTCCACCCGAAGAACTTACCTTCATAGGACATCCAATAGTTTCAGTGGAGAGTTCATTTTTGATTACAAATGCTCTTCAAATGAATGAATGCGATGCGCCAGTATCGAAAAGGATAAGTGCAGGAAAGGCATTAATCATGAACTTACCGATCACGGCATCAGATCCTTCTTGAATTTCCTCCACATTAATGTGATTCACATGGCCCTTTTGGAATGGGTTTGTCTTAGCCCCATCAACCTTCTTTTCTGGGCATTCATTAGCATAGTGTCCTGTCTTCTTACATTTGAAACATTCCACCTGACTGATGTCTTTCTTCGCTGGCTGACTGTGACGGTTCTGACCATTTTGGTTCCCATGGCCATGATTATTGTGATTGTTCCTGAATCCACTTTTGTTATGTCCATGATGATTGTTTCCATCATGGTGGTGGTTGTTGTTACGATGGTTATTATGATTCCCATTCTTGTGGAATCCTGAGCTCCCACTTCCTTCACCATGAGGGCGCTTGTGAGGAGATCCTAATCCAAACTTATCAAAATGATGCTTCCTCTTTCTACCCTCCACTAGCTTCATCTTGTTTTCCAGGATGGTAGCTTTATCACATAAAGATTGCTAAGTTGGAACATACGCAACAGATAATTGCATAGAAATTTCATCATTTAACCCATCTAGGAACTTCTCCTTCCTCTTTGCATCAGTGTCAGCATCATCGGGTGCATATCGTGACAAATTATTGAACTCCTCGATGTATTCAGAAATACTGCGATGGCGTTGCTTGAGGTTATGAAACTCCTTTTTCTTCAATCCCATTATTCCAGCAGAGATGTGAGTGGTGCGAAACCCATCTTCAAACATTGCCCAAGTCACTTCTTCAATAGGGTGGGTAATTTGAAAATTATCCCACCAAGCAGCTGCATGACCTTCCAACAAGTGTGCTGCAAATCTGACCTTCTCTGCATCCGTGCACCCAACCGCGACTAGGTCCTTATTCACAGAGCGTCACCAATCATTTGCTACCATAGGGTCAGAGGTACCTGAGAACTTGGCAGGTCTCAGCCTTAGAAATCTGGTCAGCATATCCAGAGGTGGTGGATTGTTCTGGTTGTTGTTATTGTTATTATTGTTGTTTTGATTCTGGTTTGCCATAAATTGAGTCATCATTTGCATCAATTGGGTCTGTGCAGCCATCATCTGCTGCATTCCATTGTCATTGTCATTGTTATCCTCGTTGTTGCGGCGGGGAGGCATCTGTGGGTTTAGTAAGGGTAAGTAATGATAGATAACCCAAATAAAACAACAATTCAGACAAACAAGCACATGCAGGTTCCAACATCACAACAATAACAGAGTCTGCAAAGATAACCTACTAGCATAGTCACCCACAAGTCGGTATGACCTATGCACCCAATAATAATAGAACGATAGGTAGATGGAATAGTATCACTACTCCTCCATGTCAACTTCCTCCTCTACTAGAGCAAGTCCCGCTGATGCGAATCCTACCTTATATTCCTCCAAGCTGGTAGTCAGAGCATCGATCTTCGTCTGTAACTCTCTCTTCTGTGTGCGTAGCCTCTCTATCACCTCGTGATCCGCTTCCAGCTCTATGTTCTCCAGCTCTAACTCGGTCTCCAAGTCTCTAATCTTCTTGTTCTTCTCCTGAACTCTCTTCTCTTGGTTCTTGAATTTCTTATCTTGGTCTTCAAACTTCTTCTCCATTTCCTTGATTCGATTTTCCTGTTCCTGGAAGGCCTTGTCTTTCTCCTTGAGTTGGACTCGTAGTTCATCATTGCTAAGCATCACGTTAGTCCTATCAGAATCAAGGTGTCTAATAAGGCTCTCTAAGCCCTGGAGGTAGTGACGCACGGGCTTGATAGACTCCTTAGTGGCCTTGTCCAACACAATAGGCTCCCAAAGAAGTGGAAGTAGTGGCTCTTGATCTCGGAAGAATGACGTCCACATAGGCGTCCCAACAGTTCCTGCATTGCGACGTCGAGGCCCCTCTCCATGTCATCATGGAGAACCTTGAAGGTAATCTCCCTAGTTTGGGGCTCTGTCTCACATCCTGGCTGGGTAACTCTGAATCCCCATAAGTCCTTCCTCTCAAACTTCCTCGGCTGAAGTCCCTGAATAGTGGGAATCGGAAGAGCGAGCACTTGGACTAGCTCCAAGATACGAGTCCCAAAGCGAGTCCCCTTGAAATCCTCGGCTGTGCTGTAGACGAAGTTCGGCATCTTTTGCATAGTATGGAGAAAGTTAGTAACACAATAGAGAAATAAAATACAAGTCACAAAATGAGAGGGAATTCAACCAACAAAACATTCCAAGTAGCAATACATTAATTCAACTCAAGCACTCAAGGTTCCAGACATAACTTTATTTTTGCCACACCACATAGGTTGGTATGGTCGAGATATTAACGTGACATAACGTCAAGGGTGGTGGTCCTACTAATATCTCAATCCTTCTTAACCAAGGTGGCAATCTGGGCATCCTTGGTAGCCATCTGCTTGTCTTGGTCGCATAGCTCCAAAGCTAGGCCTATGATATCCTTACTTAGGTGTTTCATAGTGGCCTTTGAGTCTTAGGCAAGACTCTTCTCCTCCTTGAGATCCTCCTGAGTATTGAGCATTCTATACTTGAGTCTTTCCCCAAGTTCCTCAATAGCCTTCCATGCAGCATTCCTTGCAGAGTCAAAGAATGACGGGTGCATTTCAGAGTTGGTGAACATGCAGAATCCCGTACTCTTGGGATCGTCTTCCTTGTTCTTATACAAGTGGAGTTGCACCCACCAATACTCTTGCCCTTCATCTATCACAGGAAATCCCTTGTACACGGCTTCACCATTCATCCCCAAGCCGAGCATGAGGTTCTTGAGCACATTGGGAAATTCTGTCTCACACTCCAGACTCATAGTCACCAGTGGTCCCTTCTTGACAGATTCATTGATGGTGGACATCTACAAAAATAGATGAGAAGGATGATTAGGGAAAGCTTTACGAGATGAAAAGACAAGTGTAAAGTTGAAATATAGAGTTATTTTTCCTAAGGTTTTCCTTAGTCTAATCCATTCTAGGGTCACGAACCTACAGGAAACACAATGCTCTGATACCATCTGTAAGATCTCACCATAATAAGGTAAGATCCCTGTGATTGCACTGCTAGTCCCTGGATTGAAAATGCTAGCACCCACAGTTTAAGATGAAGTACACAGAAACAAAGGTCATTATTAAATCGCTTATCCAGGAATATAATGGTCCTTACAACTCACTTAGCCCAAGGCTAAGGCACTTAAAGTTCACATTACATAGTATAATAATACTAGAGTCTTTAGTCTTCATGTGCCACAGGCAAGCATGTCGAGTGTAGACCCGCAACCCTACTCATCATCAAAGTATCCTGCAACATAATAAGTTACAGCCACAAGGGTCAATACATTTGGAATTGTATTGGCAAGTGATACCATAGATACTTAGTATAATCCAACAACTACATGAATATATGGCTAAGTGGGGTTATGGCTGGCTTTGCTAAAATTAGTTTAGCTTATAGTTTTTGAAGAAGTTTTTCATTCCAGCTATAAGGTACCAATCATGGACATCACTGAACCTCTACCCATGTTCACCCACAAGTTTTAACTTAGAGAAATTTGGATGAGGAGATTATTGAACTGCTTCACTGTCTTGAGGCTCAGGAATGTCCATAACCGGGGACACGGCTAAGTACTTAGTTTTACCCTCTCGAGAGGTGGTGCACTTTCCCCACAAGACTCGACATGCATCGAGATGAGACTTTTCAGAAGCAATCCCTCAGACCACCACGGACGCGTTCCAACCTATCATATCTACCACCTTCTGTCCGTCTGGCGGAGTTCTTGCAACCTAGTCGGTCAAGGCAGAGCCCATATGCCATGTGGCTGCACTAGAAGCTTCACGACAAGAACGTCTCCAATCTCTTTATTCCTGGGTGGCCATCCACAAGTGTGATACACCACTCAACATAATCCAAGCAAGCCCATTCCACCCAGGTGTTTCATTAACATTAGTTGTTTCTTAGTTAAACAAAATAATATCTTTCCATGCTATCTTATGTGTATAATCCACCCACAAATTCTAATAGCATAGCTAAGAATTCTAGCATACAAAGTCTTTATCTAGGGAATACTACCAAGATATACACTATAGGTTAGCATGGCATAGTATGGTAACATATGAATAATCCTAACATGCTAAGATCTACAAAATATCACTAGTGCAATAGTCAAAATAATAGGACATGAGATGAAATATCACTTGCCTTGGTAGCTAGGGGAAGGTACAATCCTCACAGCAACAAACTTCACAATCCACACAATCTACACAAGATCAAAATAACAACAATAATTCAATCCATAAAACATTACAAAAACATGAATGCATGCAATATGCAATGATATGAACACAACTCTACAACTTACAGAGTCTACAGTACAGAGGATAGAATACTTCAAATAATTGCAGAACAAATACTCAAAAATAATTTATAGAACAATTTTTATGAGCAAAATACTCCTAAAAAGATTATGCCTATAATTCCAAGTTTACTGAGGCAAAAGTTTGAAACAAGGCCTCTATAATAAAGGTCTTAATTTTCTGAATTCATAGACACCAAATTTGTGTTTTTCTGATTTGTGGATCAAAAGTTATTGAATATCTAAGTTAAATACTAAATCTGTCTATTTTCTAATTAAACAGAATTAGTCTGGCGACGTGGCGCTTTCCTATTGGCCCGTACCGGTTCGGCCGGATCGATCGCTGTGGGCCGTCAGATTTAAGTGACGTTGGACGGATCAGATCAGCCGTACCCTTTCGTTTAAGTGATCTAATCTTAACCGCTAGGATCTGATCGAACAGCTGCTAAGCATCTCGCCGGATACTGGCGGTGCTAACGACGGCGCGCGGCGGTGGAGCGTCGGCCGATGACGGTCTGGCGGTTCTACAGGGGCAGTGAGTCCGTGGACACGTACCAAAGGTCGGGGAGGTCGTGGCGATCTCGATGGAGGTCACCATGGTGCGGGGGGCGCTCGGGCTTGGCCTGGATCCTTCGCCGGAGTTGCGTTGCTGGCGGAGTTCTCGGCTCGGTGACGGAGATGACGACCTGGGGCTCGAACCAACCGGCAAAGAGGTCAGCGAGGTGCGCAAGTGTCTACATGATCTAATAAAGACCAAAAAGGGGCGGCGGGAGCCCTACCTTTACCGGAGAAGGTGACCGGCGGTGGCGGCAGAGGAGTTCGCCGGAATCATCCGAGTCGTCGATCTGGGGCAAGAGAAAACACGTGGTCGGGTTCAAAACACGCGTCAGTACACGGCAAACAAAGTAGGACAGAGAGAAGGGCACCGGGTGGCCTGGGTTCACCGGAATCGTCGCCGGAGTCCGTCGGACAGCGGCGGTTTGAGCTCGTAATTGGGGAGCCTGGGGGCTCTCTGGGGGAAGTGGCTGAGGGGAAAATGATGAGGAGAGGGTGAGGGTTAAGTAGGAGTAATCGCCGAGGGGGATTAATACTGGAAACGGATGAATTTGGGTCGATTTCGAAACGGCAGAGAAGAGGAGGGGTGTTCGTCGCTCGGGGGTTGAAGACGACGGGGTGGTGGTGACGTGGGCGTGGGGTCAGTCTGTCAGCGGGAGGGGGTAAGTTGAGGGGGTGTGCAGAAAGAGGGGGAGAGGGAGCCTGGGTGATTGCTGGGCCGGATTGGGCCAAAGGCCAGAAGCTGCCTGCTGCTCTCTTTTTTTTCCTATTCTTTTTCTTTTTCTATTTCTGTTTTCTCTACAACTTTGGATTTAAGGTTTCAAATTGATTCAAATCAATTTGTGAACATTTGTGAAAGCTCAAGTTAGGTTTTTAGGGTATTATGAAACATATTTATCTTCTATTTTAATCCAAAGTATTTATTTTGGATTTAATAGGTAATATAGCATTTTCTTTGATCCTATTTTCAAAAATTCATGTCTTTTTATTCAAGGCTCAAAATTGCATCAAATTTTTGGAGGACATTCTAAATGCAATGCCATTACATGCCATGATGATATGAGTGCAATGATGATGATTTTAGATGAAAAAAATTTGGGATGTTACAACCACACCCACCCTTAGTCGTGGTCCACCCTGCAGCACCCTCTGCCCTTGCCCTTACCTCTTGCAGAGAGAGACTAGAGAGAGAGAGAGAGAAGCCATTTATTGCAAATATTGTAAAGTAATTGGGCAGCAGCCCCACCCCTCCCTCCTGGATCCTTTCCACGACACAGCACACCACACACCCCCTCTCCACCGCCCTCAGCAACCAATGGATGGCTAGCTCCCTCCCCTTGTCCTCCCATGGACTTGTGCCAGCATGGACATCTCCTCTCGGGTTAAATAGCCCCAGGCCACCCATCTCTCCCCTCTGCCTCTCATTTTCCCCCAATCCCTCACACTCACCCCCACCCAAGACCCCATCCTCTCTCTGGCTCTGCCCTGCTCGAAGGAGAAGAAAAATGGCCTCTCTAAAGGAAATATGCCCTGAGAGGCAATAATCAAGTTGTTATTATGTATTCCTTATATATGATAGTTGTTTATTTTGCATGCTGGAATTGTATTGATCGGAAACATCAATACATGTGTGTTTAATAAACAAAAAGGGTTCCTAGTTATGCCTCTCTTATAGACTAGCTTGTTGATTAACAAGATGATCATGGTTTCCTGATCATGGACATTGGATGTTGTTAATAACAAGGTCACACCATTGGTGGAATGATGTGATGAACATTCATCCGAAGTATAGTATTACGATCAATTCATTATGTTTATATTTCTATAACATCATACGAAGTAATATATATCCTTAGACCATGAGATCATGTTAATTGCTAACACCGGAAGAGTATCTTGATAACATCAAACATCACACCGTAACAGGGTGACTATAAAGATGGGTTTAGTACTATGAAGGTGTTATGTTGAGGCTCATGGATCAACAGTGGAATTTGTCAATCCCGATGACGGATAGATATACTCTGGGCCCTCTCGGTGATATCACATTGAGATAGCTTGCAAGCAAGTGTTGTGATCACGAGAATGTTATATCACGGGAATGAGAAAAGATGTGCATGTTGGTAACGAGATCAAACTAGGTATGGAGATACCGATGATCGAATCTCGGACATGTAATATATCGCGAGACAAAGGGATTTAGTTACAAGCGTTAAAGGTTCTCACGATCACAGAAGTCATCGTTGAATGTGTAGGAGTCAGCATGGATGTCCAGGTCCCGCTGCTGATTATTGATCGGAGAAGGGTCTCGATCATGTCTGCATTATTCGTGAACCATAGGGCGCTTTCTGTCATATTCGCGAACCACACGAGATCACCAGGGACATACTCCATGTCCGTGTGCTTTCTGTCATAATTGCTCTTCTGGCGACTTTGAGCAATCTTCAGGTTTTCAAGAATGATGTGAACTTTCTCCTCCGCTTGAGTTACAATGTCGGGGCCAAACAATATTCTTTCTCCTGTGCCCGACCAACCAATCGGAGTTCTGCATTTGCGACCATAGAGAGCCTCAAATGGTGCCATCTTTAGACTTTTCTGGAAGCTGTTATTGTAAGAGAATTCAGCATAATGAAGACATTCTTCCCACTTCATGCCGAAAGAGATGACGCAAGCACGGCGCATATCTTCTAGAATCTGATTGATCCTTTCAACTTGTCCTTGCGACTGAGGGTGGGAAGCTGTGCTGAAGTTCAATTTTGTTCCTAGAGCATTTTGGAAACTTCCCAGAACTTGGAAGTGAATATGCTTCCACGGTCTGAACTAATCTCAAGAGGAACTCCATATAGAGAGACAATTCTGTTGATATAGAGCTCAGCCAACTGAATTGCAGAAATTGTTTCCTTGACTGGAAAGAAGTGAGCCACTTTAGAAAGCCTGTCAATGACAACAAAGATTGCATTGTTGCCCTTCTGCGACCTTGGAAAACCAGTGATGAAGTCCATCTCTACTTTCTCCCATTTCCATTCCGGGGGTTTCAATGGCTGTAGAAGACCGGAAGGTTTCTGATGGACAGCTTTAACTCTACGGCAGACATCACACTCCGAGACATACTTGGCACAATATCGTTTCAACCCAGACCACCAATATTGTGTTTTCAAGTCCATGTACATCTTTGTGCTGCCAGGGTGGATGGAAAGAACTGAATAATGCGCTTCCTTGAGAACTTGCTCTCTCAAACCCGGGTAGTTCGAAACAAACATCTAGTGTTCAAAGAAGAGAGTGCCTTGATCATCTACGTGGAAAGACTCATACTTTGGAAGCTGAATGTTGGAGATGATCTTTTTGGTGTACGGATCACCAAGTTGAATGGAGCGAACCTTTTCTTCCAAGAGAGGGGTTGCCAGAAGGTTCCGAAGATACCTTGATCCACAATTTCAAGGTTGAGCTGACGGAATTCCTCGCACAAGAGAGGCTGTTGTTCTTCCACCATGAGGTTGCTGACATAAGCTTTGCGGCTGAGAGCATCGGCCATGACATTAGCTTTGCCCGGAGTGTAGTTGATGGTCAAATCGAAATCATTGATTGCTTCAATCCACCTCCTCTGATGAAGGTTGAGATCAGGCTGTGTGAAGATATACTTCAGACTCTTGTGATCGGAAAAGATTTCACAACGGTTGCCAAGCAAGTAGTGCCTCCATACTATCAAAGCAAAGACAACTGCTGCGAGTTCGAGGTCATGTGTAGGACAGTTGATCTCATGCGTCTTCAACTGTCGAGAGGCATAAGCAACAACTTGTTTTTCTTGCATAAGGACCGCACTCAATCCTTGCAAAGATGCGTCACAGAATATCTGGAAAGGCTTTGATGTATCTGGAGGAATCAAGACTGGTGTGGAAGTGAGCTTCTCTTTGAGTGTTTCAAAGCTTACTTGACATGCAGGAGTCCAAAGGTATTTCTTGCCTTTCTTGAGGAGATCGGTAAGAGGCTTCGCAATCTTCGAAAAGTTCTGAACGAAGCGACGACAATAACTAGCCAAACCAAGGAAACTCCGGACTTCTTTGACATTTACAGGAGGAAGCCAGTCAACAATTGTCTTTAAAGTTTCTGGGTTGACGGCAATGCCCTTGGCAGAGATGACGTGACCAAGGTAGGTGACTTGAGGAAGCCAAAACTCACATTTGGAGAACTTTGCATACAGGCGGTTCTCACGAAGCTTGTTTAGGACACACCAAAGGTGTTCTTCATGTTCTTCCTTTGACTTAGAATAGACTAGGATGTCATCCAGATAGACCACAACAAACTTATCAAGATACTCCATGAAAACCGAGTTCATAAGCCTCGAGAAGGTGGCAGGTGCGTTGGTGAGACCGAAAGACATGACCGTGTACTCATACAGGCCATAGCGGGTGGTGAAAGCTGTTTTAGGAACATCTTCCTTGCGAATCTTGATTTGATAATAACCACTTCTCAAGTCAAGCTTAGAGAATACCATAGCTCCAGCTAGCTGATCGAAGAGATCATTAATCCGCGGAAGGGGATATTTATTCTTGATGGTTTTAGCATTGAGAGCCCGATAGTCAACACAAAGTCTATCAGTCTTGTCTCGCTTCTTCACAAAGATGGTTGGGATACCCCAATAAGAAGTACTGTGCTGAATGAAACCCAACTTCTCTTGTTCATCAAGCTGACATTTGAGTTCAGCCAACTCAGCAGGACCCATTTTATAAGGCCGCTTGGAGATAGGAGCGGTACTAGGTTCAAGCTCAATCACAAACTCGACCTCACGGTCAGGAGGCATACCCGGTAACTCTTCAGGAAAGACATCTCGGAACTCACAGACTACCGGAACACTCTGAATAGCTTCCATAGCATCATCATTCAGAGCCGCCAAAGAGAAAAGATGAATAGCAGGAGTCAGACTTGGAGAATAGACTATATGGCCTTCAGGAATTTTTAGAGAAACCGAGCGTTCAGCACAATCAATCACAGCTGCATTTGCTGTCAACCAATACATGCCCAAGATAACATCAATGTCAGAATTTCCCAGAATAATTAAGGAAGCCAGGAACGAATAACCACCAATCTCAATTTGATTGCCATGGCTGATTTTAGAAGCCCTCATACTTGAACCAGGAGATTGCACCATGAGGCGAGTTGGTAAAGCATCAGAAGGCAACCCATTACTCTCCGCAAACTTGTATGACACGAAAGAATGTGATGCACCAGAATCAAATAAAACTCTTGCAGGAACTGAGTTAATAGGAAGCATACCCAACACAACCCCAGGTGCATGCTCAGCTTGAGTGACGTTGACACAGTTGGCACGAGCAACAGTAGACCCGGGCTTGGTGTTGATGTTGAGAGCCTGAGGTGGTGGTGCACGAACCATAGGAGAGCTTGCTGCAGGTCTTGGAGGTGGTGGAGGAAAAGCTTTGTTGTTCATTGGACAGTTCCAGTGTTGATGCCCAGTGTTTCCACAAGTGTAACAAGCACCAGGTGGACATGGAGTAACATAGCCAGGGACTCCGCCAGGCGCTCCAGGGTAGTTGTGGTTGTAGCCCCTGGGAGCAGCAGTGAGGAAGTTTGGTGGCCTTGCCGCGTAGCTTGAAGGTCTTGGTGGAGCCGGGAGCGACGGTGGGGTGTTAGGAACCCAGACACGATGCTTAGAAGGAGTTGACACAGCTGAAGAACTTGCTGCATCGCGGTTGTGTTTCTTTGACTCCTCAAACACTTGCCTACTTGCTTCTTCCTGCAGAGTTGTATGTTGGAGTTCCAGAAAAGACGTCGGCCTTGCATGTGTGATTGCATATTTAGTCGATGCATTGAGCCCTTGTCTGAACCTCTTTTGCTTCTTCTTGTCATCAGAGATCTCATCGCCACCATACCGAGAAAGATTCATGAAGTTCCTAATATAGGTATTGACATTGGCATTGCCCTGCTTGAGGTTGAGAAACACTTCCTTCATCCTCTCCATGACAATTTCTGACAGATATTGCTCTTTGAAAGCTCCAGTGAACTGTTCCCAAGTAGGCTGAAAACCAGTGTAGTTTGCCTTGAGGTAATTCTCCCACCACAGAGCTGCATCTCCCTTCAGAAGGTGAGTGGCACATTTTACCCATTCTTGCTCAGGAACATCAGCAGTCACCAGTAACCTTGACATCTCATGCAACCAATCATCAGCATCAAGTGGTTGATCGGACACATCAAATTGGCGTGGGTTAAACTTCAGGAAGCTTTTGATGTCTCCTCGCTTGGGAGGTGGAGGTAGCGGAACAAACTCATTCCTCCTAACACTTTCTTCAAATCGCTGTTGGTTCTGCTGCATTGTGGCCAAGGCATTGGAGATGCTTGCCAACGCAGCCCCCAGTTCAGGTTGTATGTCCTCCTCAGAACGCCATGGTGGTGCCATCCTGTGATTGATATAAAACACAAGTTAGTACCATAATGGAGAATACTAATAATCCAAAATAGTACCAAAATGGAATTAACCAAGATTTAAAGGATACAATTTACTAAGATGATATTAAAATATCAACAAAGTTCAAAGCACCTAGAAGATATTAAGCATATCTCACACGACTGAACAAGGAGTGTGGTACACAAACTAACAAAGAAAATTTTTCCACAAATTTCGGCATTGAAATACCACTATATGCACAAAACCACTTAACGAATCAAGATTAGTAACTCTACCAATTCAATATAAAAGAGCGAATGATAAAAGTAGTGGTATGGTCGCGACTCCATCCCGCACTCAAATCATTTCTCCGCACATGAATAAGTAAAACACATATCCCAACACCTTCTTAAGATGAACCTACAGATTAGTAACTACGGAAACGAACACCCCAAACAAGATAACGTCGGATAACAAAGAGTAAGACAGATCGTGTCGGTATACAACGAATCAGATAGATCGCGTCGGTTTGCAAAAAGCTTGTCGGTATGGAATGTACCAACAGTTGATAACCAAAAGGCCGATAGTGATAACATGTTGGATGCAACAGATAGACAAGGAAAACACACACACACACACAACCTATGGTACTACGGAACCCAGAACACGTGAATCCTAGTTTGAATTTTAGAAAAGGATTGAAAACGTTACACTTCCTTACCAGAAAAGGGTGGGTGGGTGGGTAAGAAGAAAAATGGAAGCAGTCCTACTCTCATGTTTTGTTTTTCCTAGTATACATAGCTACCAAAATATTTGCTAGACTGACAACGACCATTTGGCTAAGACCCTGAAGGGCGGGATGGCTCTGATACCAATTGTAACTACCTCGGTGAATTACGCTCTTAGCTACAAGCCTGGATGAGCGGAAATGGTTAAAATAGTACGGTGGGGCCAAATGCCACTCACAGGTAGACCTTTCGGCCGTCCTAACCATTTCCAAAACATCGGGACAAGAACGAGCGGCGTAATCGGCAGGCGAAGGGATTAACTACATACACAAATGTGTATGTATGCAAGCCACATACAAAATAAATAGAAATATTGCAACGCCATACGGCAAGATCCAAATATCCTAGATAGATATAATAGTTTAGGATATCTCCTCATACATCAAACATCAGAGTATCAGGCAGAAGCAGAAAACACGATCCGAGTACGGATAAGAAGCAAATCGGCATAAGATGCCCCATAAATAAACGCATCCCGCCCACAGATCTCACGGATCCCCGTTCCCGGAATCTCTACACCGAGTGATCATTGCCAACATCGTCCGTCTCCTCCACCCAGTATCCATCTTGCGAGTATACCTGTGCATCTAAATCAAACAATTTATCGTGTGAGACCCTAGGGGTACTCAGCAAGTCTTTATGCCTCTAAAGGGGACACAACCTGGGGTTACGCAATTGCAGCAAAAGATAATACCTAACAAGTCTACAGATACTCGCTAACCATCCGCCTAACCAAAGATAGATGGATGTCCGTGAATAATAACAACAGTTATGACAGTAATATTAACAGATCCATCCTCCTCCTCGCTTACCAACGAGGAAGCGGACGAACAACGGGCCCCCATCCGTTTGCAGTTTTATTAACCATTCCATGAGTGTTGCACTATTTACTAGTCAGGTACTTAGTCAAATTAAAAGCGGTACTTTAGTTATACTTGTCTATGATCGAGAAACTGTGCTCCAAGTCGTCCATAACCGCGGACACGGCTTTCAGAAAGATTTACCTTGCTGGGGTGCACAAATAGCAACACACACTCGATCAACCTCGGAAAAACCAAATCAAAACCCAACGAGGCATTCTCGACAGAGCGATCACAGGATTCAGAAATGTTTCAGGGGGCCACCCCAATAAGCTACCCGCAACGAAGTTGGCCGGCTTCGAGACGGACCCAGGGTTTGCGACGATGGCTGTAAACGACTGGGAACCCGAAAGTGTGACTGGTCTTGTCGATACAGCGAAAACGTGGCGCGATCCAAAACAGTACAGGTGCTCCTCGCACAATCTTAAATAAAGCAGTAAAGCATGGCATAAGTACAGGATAGTAATAAAGCCCCAAACTACTTGTGGCCCCAAGAAATAAGAATGAATCAAGCTCTGGCTCAGGGGGGTCCATAAGACCGCCCGGATGTGGATAGTGCGAATAGTCAAGGAACAGGAATCAAGTACTCGGGGTCCTATGGGACACAAGTGAGCATGAAGAACCAAATAGCAGATATTGCTCACCGATGCCACTTTCATTAGTTATCCCATTACTACTCTGGTTAAGTTGTTTAGGTACCTCGTTATCCATCAGACTCTCACATACCCTACACATGCTATTCTACGACCCGCATGGCTCAAACAACTCCTGTAGTAATGGCTCATGGGATGGGGGAACAAGCTTCGGTGGGGTTTAAAAGTAAAGGCTATGCAGTACCTGGGATTCAATTTAATGCAATCGCGACTCAATGATGCAAGAATAAGATAGAGGCAATAGGTACTATATGTATGCAAGCATGTGGTAGTGCTTGCCTGGAAGCTCAGTTGAAGCGAGGGACGGATCTGGGTAGTGCTCCTGGGATTCCTGATATATTCCCTGCTCAGCGTCTATTTGAAAGAAGAACCAAACAAACAAGGGCCAACATAAATAGAGTGCACAAGCATATGAATTAAAATGCGACAAGCAATCAGTCATGCCATGATGAATGATGCACAATTTGCATGGCAATAATGTAGCATGTCAAGGGTGAGGTGTGGGGTACAAGATTAAAGCATTTAATTAAGTTTTTAGCCCGGTTTGCTCTCATAACACTTGCTGTATACTTATTATTCATATGATGCATGCTGCAATTCAGAACATGGAATGCATAGGTAGAACGGGCTCGTCGCGCTGATCGATTTAGACATATTATTGGTCGAAATTGGAGTTATAAAACTAAAGTTATTAATTAAATAAGAAAAGGGCATTTTATTGTAATTTTAATCATCTCGAAATTTTAAAGTGTTCAAACATTATTTTGAATAGCATATTTGAATTCTTCACATTTTTCTGATTCAAAAACATATATTATATGTATTGTTTGGATTTGTATTTTAAAAGTTGTTTAAAATCTGATTTGTATTTGTATTTAAACATTTCTGAAATTGTTTTATTAAACAGAGAAACAGCCAGACTTTTTACACACAGCGGATTCTAGCCCAAGTCACTGACGGGTGGGCCAGCGGCTGCACACAGCGCGCAGAGGACTTTTTCCACCGTGGCGCTACCTAGCCACTGAGGGTGACATGTGGGTCCGGTGGCTACGGCCCACGTGACAGCGAACGAACGCGCGGGGACTGCCAGGTGGGGCCGTTCTGGAGCACGGGTTGGGAGTTCAAAAATTGCGGGGCCATTTTTGTAAAGTGGACAGGGAGGCAGACTGGTGGGGCTCGCGAGTACCGCGGGTTAAGCGAGAATTAACAGAGGGGGCTATCTGCAAAAAGTGGAGGCGCACTGTGGATCTTCCTCTCGGTCTGACGACCAGATCCGCGCGCGGCAGTGGCGGTGAGGAGCGGGGGATCGAACCGGGGATCTGGGCGTGCGCTGGGGCGGTAGCCACTGCGGTAGCTAGGGGTTGCTGTTAGGAGGGAAAGGGCGGCTAGATAGGACGTGGTGCGTCGCGGCGACGTGCAGACGCGCGCGCCCACGGCGCGCTGAGGGTGCTCGGTGAAACGCTGGCCGCGGCTAGCGTTTTACAGCGAGGTGGAGAATGTCTAGGCGGTAGAGGGGCTCACCGCGGGAAGGTTGCCGGTGGCGGATCGGGACGCGGTGCAGCAGGGCGACGACAAGGCTGGTGGCCGGCGCGATTAGGGTTTCGTCGGATCGGCGATGGTTCCGGCGGTTCTGGTGCTCCTCTTCCTCGCTAGCATGTCCAGGGCGATGCAGGGGATGTCCTCGACCTCCTCGACCACTTCCACGACGATCTTGCCGGCTGGAACAAAGATATGGCGGCGGTTCTGGCGGTTCTGGCGAGAGGGAGGCGTCGTCATTGGAGAGGAAGGAGGGGAGAGGCAGGGCTCTGGGTGGATCTGGGCGATGCCAGGAGGCGTGGGGGATGAGGATAACGCGAGGGAGAGAGAGGAGAGGCTGGTGGGGTCCGGGTAGATAAAGTGGCTTCGGCCCTTTTCTCCTTCTCCTCGATCATGTGCTCGGGTTGGAGCTCGACGTGAGCAGGACAGGGACAGGTAGAGGGGCTGCAGGTGGGGCCGAGGAAGAGAGGAGGGAAGGTGGGTCCTTGTGACAGCGAGAGAAGAGAGAGAAAGGCCGAGAGAGAGAGAGAGAGAGAGGAGGGACTCGGGTGTAGCTTAGGCTAGGGTTAGAAGTGGGTAGTGGCTCGGTTAGGATGGTACTAGGGTTAGGTTAGGAGGGTAGCTGGGTGCGGCCAGCATAGAGAGAGAGAGGAAGAAAGAGAGGTGAGGTTTTAGATTAAAACTAAGGTTAGAGAGAAAAGAGAGATGTTAGAGTTTGAGGTACAAAAATAAAGGGATAGGTAGATAGGTAGATTAGAGAGGGGGTTTGGAGTTTTTAGAGTATGAGTTTCAAGATTCCACAAGCATGAGGGTTTGGTAAGGTGGTGAGGGATTTTAGTATGCAAGATCAAGTGAGACCATGATGGACATGGGAATGATTTTGCAAGCTCATGCATGGCACTACACATGTGAGTTTGATGGGATAGAGATGAAGAGAGAAAAAGAGAAGATCTCCCAAGAGAAAGGTTCCACTCAAAGCAAGGAATAACCAAAAGAAAAGAATTGGTGATGATGATGGTTGCATGGCCCATGCACAACATTAAATGCCCTATTCTTATACTTGTGAAGACAATAATAATAACATGGCATTATTCTTATGCATTCCATAATATGGAATAAGGCCAAGCAAGAGAAGATAGAATTGGATCCCTCCCATCTCCCATGAGCTAGATTAAATACCAAAAGAAAAAAAAAGCCCATGGTGAATGGAATGGTGGAATTATAAGGTGGTGATAAAGAAAGGTGGTGGAGTTGAAATAAAAGATATGCCCCCAACTCAACTTGGGCATTAAACAATATATCCATATCCAAAACAATATCAAGAGGCAAATACAATTAATAATGCATATGAGAGAAGAACCAAATCAAAAGGGTTTTATATGATGCTCAAATGCAAAGTGGCATGATGACATGAGCATGATATAATTATGATGCAACAATTATATGTAGGAAGTAGCCATTATATTAATAAACCATATAGCATTACCATTGTTAGACAATTGGGATGCTACATTGTGGTTCATGTTCGTAGGTGAGAACGGTTCTATCTCCGAAAGCCCTAAGCCACGAAAAACTTGCAATTGATAAATTAGAGGCGTCTAGTTTAAATCGTTGCTGGGCTAGTGTATTGATATGGTATTGTTGTAAGTAGATGGATGATAGATACTCTTACAACACATTCAACATGTAAGTTCCATAGACCTTGGCCTTACACACAAAGGAATGATAGAGATCATACCACGATGCAAATGATAGAGATCAAATGCATGGACCATATCATCTCACTTTACACATTAGATGTTAGCATCTTATACTGCTAGTTTGGCGCTTTTGGTAGCATTGTAAGATGATCCCTCATTTACATATCAAGATAAAATGTGTTCTTCCTTGAGTATGCATCGTTCTATGGATCGTTTTTCGAGACATCACGTGATGATCGGGTGTACTCGACTCTACGCTTTCATACAACGGGTGTAAGACAGTTTTACACACGCGTGTACTAAGGTTCTTACTTGGTGAGCCTAGCATGTACAGACATGGCCTCGGAACACGGACCGAAAGGTTAAGCATGAGTCATATGGTTGATATGATGCCCATACAGATGCTCGCCTTTGAAGCTACAATGACTCACGTGATGATCAGACTTGGTGTAGTGGATTTGGTTCATGTAATCACCAAAAAGGCACGAGGGATGTCGTTTTTGAGTGGAAGTTCATTAGTAATTTGGATTAGTTGAACTCAATCTATCATAAACTTAGTCTAAATAAACTTTACAAATTCGGTTGTAGATGGCACCACCTGCTTTTAATTTCAATGTGTTCAAGGAGAAAGAGAAACTTGCTTCGAATGGTAGCAAATTCACCAACTGGGCTATGAATTTGAGGATTCTCCTCACTGCTGCACAAAAGCAATATGTGCTAGATGGGCCGCTAGGCCCCCACCAGCTCCTGATGCCGCTGACGAGGAAAAGAATGTCTATATGACTCGTCAGGAGGACCACAACTTAGTTCATTGCGGCATACTGTATGGGCTAGAGCCAGAACTTCGAAAGAGTTTCGAAAATGGCAATGCCTTTGATACCATGGGAGAATTGAAAATGATTTTTGATACCCATGTTGCCGTAGAGAGTTATAATGCTTCTGAAAAGTTCTTCAGCAGCAAAATGGAGGAAAACAACTCCGTTATTGAGCACGTACTCAAAATGTCTGGGTACGCTGATAAGCTTGCGTCCTTAGGAATAATGATTCCCAATGACTTAGGCATACATCGTGTTCTCCAATCTCTTCCACCTAGCTACAAGAGCTTCGTGATGAACTATAATATGCAGGGCATGAAGAAGACTCTTCCCGAGCTTCTGTCAATGCTTAAGACTGCAGAAGTGGAGATTAGGAAAGAACATCAAGTGTTGATGATCAATAGGACCACCGGTTTCAAGAAGGACAAGAAAGGCAAGCACAAGGGAAAGAAGGGTGGCAAATCTGTTGCCGCGCCTGAAAAGAAACCTTGAGCTGGCCCTAAGTCTGATACCGAGTGCTACTATCTCAAGGGCACTGGCCATTGAAAGCGCAACTGCCCCAAGTATTTGGCGGACAAGATGTCCGGCAAGGAAAACAAAGGTATATGTGATATACATGTTATTGATGTGTACTTGATTAGTACTCGCAGTATCACATGGGTATTTGATACGGGATCCGTTGCTAATATATGTAACTCGATTCAGGGGCTGCGGAACAAGCGACAACTAGCAAGGGATGAGGTCACAATGCGGGTCGGCAATGGATCAAGAGTTGATGTGATTGCCGTCGAAACGCTGCCTCTCCATATGCCATCGGGATTAGTCATAAACCTAAATAATTGTTATTTGGTGCCTGCACTTAGCATGAACATTGTATCCGGATCATGTTTGATGCAAAGTGGTTATTCGTTTAAATCTGAAAACAATGGTTGTTCGATTTATATGGATAATAATTGTTGAGTGGTTTATTTCTGATGGATCTCGATAGTAATATTACGCACATTCATAATGTTAATGCTAAAAAGATTAAACTTGATGATATATATCTGCATATATGAAACTCTCATTTAATGAAACTCTCATTTAATAAAACTATTTTATTTATTTTATTCAGAATTTTTTTAATTACTTTAATTAACAAACATTCATATAAAACCCCTGCAACATTTCAATATCACATGCAGAACCAATTTCAGCAATTTCACTCAAAACAATTTCGGTGTCCATTGAAATAATTACAGTGCTCTGTAATTCTTTTGTCTAGAACACATTTGCTCCAAATGGTGTCGGTATCCCTTAAGTGTGTAACCATATGGTACGCGAATAATGCATACATGATCGAGACCCTTCTCTGATCAATAATCAGTAGCAGGACCTAGAGATCCATACTTACTCCCACACATTCAACGATGACTTATGTGATCGTGAGAACCATTAATGCTAGTAACTAAATCCCTCTGTCTAGCGATATATTACATGTATTATATTTGATCATTGATATCTCCATACCTAGTTTGATCTCGTTGCCGACATACACTCTTTTCTCGTTCTCATGATATAACATTCTAGTGATCACATCACTTGCTTACAAGCTATCTCAATGTGATATCACCGAGAGGGCCCAGATTATATCTATCCATCATTAGTTTGGACAAATCCCACTCTTGATCCATGAGCCTCAACATAACACCTTCGGAGTATCTGAACCCACCTTTATAGTCACCCCATTATGGTGTGACGTTTGATGTTATCAAGTTACTCTTCTAGTGTTAGCTATTGACATGATCTCATGGTCTAAGGACTAAAATTACTTCGTATGATGTTATAGCAATTTAAACACAATGAATTTGATCATAGTGTTATACATCGGGTGAATGTTCATCACATCATTCACCAATGTTGTGACCTCGTTACTAACAACATCCAATGTCCATGACTAGGAAACCTTGATCATCTTGTTAATCAACGAGCTAGTTTGTAAGAGAGCCATAACTAGGAACCCTTTGTTTCTTTATTAAACACACATTTATTAACGTTTCCAATTAATACAATTATAGCATGTAAAATAAACATCTATCATATACTTGGAATACGATAATAACAACTTTATTATTGCCTCTTAGGGCATATTTGCTTCAGTCTCCCACTTGCACTAGAGACAATAATCTAGTTTACATAGTGATAAATCTAACACCCATGGAGTTATGGTGTTGATCATGTTTTTCCCTAGGGAGAACTTTAGTCAATAGATCTGCTACATTCAGGTCCGTGTGTACTTTACAAATCTTTATATCTCCATCCTTGACATGCTCGCGGATGGAGTGAACCCGACGCTTAATATGCTTGGAATTCTTGTGAGACCTTGGTTCCTTGGCGTTGGCTATGGCTCCATTGGTGTCACAATAGATCACCATTGGGTCCAACGCGTTAGGAACCACACCTAGTTCAGTTATGAACTCCTTCATCCAAATTGCTTCCTATGTCGCTTTTGAAGCAGCAACATATTATGCCTCCTTTATTGATCTAGCCACCACAGGTTGTTTGGAGCTCCTCCAACTAACTTCTGCTCTGTTCAAGAGAAATATGTATCCTGATTGAGACTTAGAGTCATCCAGATTGGTGTCAAAGCTAGCGGTGACATAACACTTAGCGACCATCTTTCTTCACCTCCATATACAAGAAACATTTCCTTAGTTCTTCTTAAGTACTTAAGGATATTCTTGACCAATATCCAATGTTTTGAAACTGGATCATATTGGTACCTACTAGTCAAACTAATAGCATGTGCCACATCTAGTCTTGTACATAGCATGGCGTAAATTATAGAACCTATGGCTAAAGCATAAGGGATCTTATCCATTATCTCTCTTTCTTCCGTCGTAGCCGGACTTTGAGTTTTACTCAATGTCTTGCCTTGCAACATAGGTAAGAACCCCTTCTTACTTCGATCCATATTGAACTTCTTTAAAATCTTATCAAGGTATGTAATTTGCGATAGCCCAATTTAGGCGCCTTGATCTATCTCTATAGATCTTAATGCCTAATATATATATATATGATGCTTCACCAAGGTCCTTCATCAAAAATTTCCTGTTTAGATAACTTTTAACACTGTTTAAAAGATCTATATCATTTCCAATCAATAATATGTCATCCACATATAATTTCAGAAATGCCACATTGCACTTACTTTCTTGTAAATACAAGCCTCTCCATAAGTTTGGACAAATCCAAACTCTTTGATCACCTCATCAAAGCGGAGATTCCAACTCCGGGATGCTTGATTCAGTCCATAGATGGCTCGCTGAAGCTTTCATACCTTGTCAGCATCCTTAGGATCGACAAAACCCTTAGGTTGTATCATATACAACTCTTCTTCAATATTACCATTGAGGAATGCAGGTTTGACATCCATCTGCCATATTTCATAATTGAAATATGCAGCAATTGCTAACATAATCCTAACCGACTTTAGCATCGCTATAGGAGAGAATGTCTCATCGTAGTCAACTCCTTGAATTTGTCGAAAACCCTTTGCGACAAGTCGATCTTTATAGATGGTCACATTACCATCAGCATCAGTTTTTCTTTTGAAAATCCATTTACTCTCAACGGCCTTTCGGTCATGAGGTAAGTCCACCAAGGTCCAAACCTAGTTTTCGTACATGGATTCCATCTCGGATTTCATGGCTTCTATCCATTTGTTGGAATTCGGGCTCATCATCGCTTCTTCATACGTCATAGGGTCATCTATTTTATCAACCATGAAATTCATGACAGGATTCCCATATAGTTCAGGAACTGCACGTGTCCTACTTGACCTACGAGGTCTGGTAGTGTCCTCTTTTGGAGTTTCATGATCACTATCATTAGTTCCTTCTTCATTCGGTGAAGTCAACTCAGGAACAATTTCTGTCGCTGCGCCACTAGCTGTTTCATGAAGAGAAGGTTCAATAACCTCTTCGAGTTCTACCTTCTGACTACTCACACCTTTTGAGAGAAATCTTTCTCTAGAAAGGATCCATTCTTGGCAACAAAAACCTTGCCCTGGATCTGTGATAAAAGGAATACCCAATTGTTTATTTAGGGTATCCTATGAAGACGCATTTTTTTTGCTTTGGGTTCGAGTTTATCAGGCTAAAGGTTCTTCACATAAACATTGCATCCCCAAACTTTAAGAAATGACAGTTTAGGTTTGTTCCCAAACCATAATTCATATAGTGTTATTTCAACGGATTTAAATGGTGCCCGATTTAAAGTGAATGTAGTGGTTTATAGTGCATAACCCCAAAATGACAGTGGCAAGTCAGTCAGAGAAATCATAGATCGAACTATATCCAATAAAGTACGATTACGACGTTCCGACACACCATTACGTTGTGGTGTTCCGGCAGGCGTGAGTTGTGAAACTATTCAACACTCTCTCATATGTGCGCTGACTCGTAACTTAGATACTCACCTCCATGGTCGGACTGCAAAAATGAATCTTTCTATTACAATGATTTTCCACTTCACTCTAAAATTCCTTGAACTTTTCAAAGGTTTCAGACTTATGTTTCATCAAATAGATATATTCGTATCTACTTAAATCATCCGTAAAAGTAACAAAATAACGATATCCACCTCGCACCGACACACTCATTGGACCACAGACATCAGTATGTATGATTTCCAATAAATCTGTGGCCCACTCCATTGTACAGGAAAACATGGTTCTAGACATCTTGCCCATAAGGCATGGCTCACATGTATCAAATGATTCAAAATCAAGTGATTCCAAAAGTCCATCAGAATGGAGCTTCTTGATGTGTTTAACGCCAATATGACCTAGACGGTAGTGCCACATATATGCGGATATATAATTATCAAGTTTAATCCTTTTAGCATCAACATGATGAATATGTGTATCACTACTATCGAGATTCAACAGAAATAAACCATTCTTCACAGGTGCATGAGCATAAAAGATATTATCCATATAAATCGAACAACTATTGTTTTCAGATTTAAATGAATAATCGCTTCGCAATAAACATGATCTATATACAATGTTCATGCTTAGCGCAGGCACCAAATAACAATTATTTAGATTTATCACTAATCCCGGCAGCATGTGGAGAGGCAGCGTTCCAATGACGATCACATCAACTCTTGATCCATCGCCGACACGCATCGTGACCTCATCCCTTGCTAGCCATTGCTGGTTTTGCATCCCCTGATTAGATTTACATATATTAGCAACCGATCCAGTATCCAATACCCAGGTGCTACTGTGAGTACTAGTCAGGTACACATCAATAACATGTATATCACATATACCTTTGTTTTCCTTGCCAGCCTTCTTGTCCGCCAAATACTTGGGGCAGTTGCGCTTCCAATGGCCAGTGCCCTTAAAATAATAGCACTCGGTATCAGACTTAGGGCCAACTCAGGATTTCTTTTCAGGCGCAGCAATAGATTTGTCACCCTTCTTTTCCTTCTGTTTACCCTTCTTGTCTTTCTTGAAACCAGTGGTCTTATTGATCATCAACACTTGATGTTCTTTCTTGATTTCCACTTCTGCAGTCTTAAGCATTGACAGAAGCTCGGGGAGAGCTTCTTCATGCCTTGCATATTATAGTTCATCATGAAGCTCTTGTAGCTAGGTGGTAGAGATTGGATAACATGATGTATGCCTAAGTCAATGGGAATCGTTATTCCCAACGACACAAGATTATCAGCATACTTAGACATTTTGAGTATGTGCTCACTAATGGAGTTGTTCTCTTCCATCATGCAGCTAAAGAACTTTTCAGAAGTGTCATAACTCTCTACGGAAGCATGGGTATCGAAAATCATTTTCAATTCACCCATGGTATCAAAGGCATTACCATTCTCGAAACGCTTTGGAGTTCCGACTCTAGCCCATACAGTATGCCACAATGAACTAAGTTGTGGTCCTCCTGACGAGACAAATAGACATTCTTTTCCTCGTCAGGGGCATCAGGAGCTGGTGGGGGGCCTAGCGACGGTTCTAGCACATATTGCTTTTGTGCAGTAGTGAGGAGAATCCTCAAATTCATAGCCCAGTTGGTGAAGTTGCTACCATTCATCGCAAATTTCTCTTTCTCCATGAACACATTGTAATTAAAAGCAGGTGGTGGCATCTATGACAGAATTTTAAAGTTTAGACTAAGTTTATGATAGACCGAGTTCAACTAATCCAAATTACGGATGAACTCCCACTCAAAAACAACATCCCTCATGTCTTTTTGGTGATTACATGAACCAAATCCACTACACCAAGTCCAATCATCACGTGAGTCAGCGTAGCTTCAAAGGCGAGCATCCATATGGGCATCATATCAACTATATGACTCATGCTTAAACTTTTGGTCCATGTTCCGAGGCCATGTATATACATGCTAGGATCGCCAAGTAAGAACCTTAGTACTGACGTGTGTAAAACTATCTTACACCCGTTGTATGAAAGCGTAGAATCAAAAACACCCGATCATCATGTGATGCCTTGAAACAACGATCCATAGAATGGTGCATACTTAAGGAAGAACACATTTTATCTTGATATCTAATAGAGGGATTGTCCTATAATGCTACTAAAACACCAAACAAGCAATATTAGATGCAAACATCATATGCATAAAGTGAAATGATATGGTTCTTACACTTGATCACTACCATGTGCACCGTGGTATTATCTTTATCATTCCTTTGTGTGTAAGGCCAAGGTCTAAGGAACTTACACGTTAGGTATGTTATAAAAGTATCAACTATACTTCAACTTACAACATTACCATATCATGAAACTAGCCCAGCAGCAATCTAAACTAGACACTTCTAATTTATCCATTGCAAGTTTTATGTGGCTTAGGGCATTCGAAGATAGAACCGGTCTTACCTACGAACATGGAACCACAATGATGATAAACAAATTATTAGCAACTCTTTGTAAATCAGATATTGACTATAGTAGGAGAGACATACATCCGCTAGCCACTTATGCAAAACTAGTTGCATGTCAAGCGTGGAACAGGTCTCCTGTGCGAGGACATGTAAAGTTAGTCCGGGCCGCTTCATCCCACTATGCCACCAATATCCAAAATACATATAAGATGCAATAACATGATCATCATCGCCCACATACTCTTATGTGTACTACCCGTGCAAAGCATCTACTCATAGATCAGGCTTTCATACCACTGTTGGGTTTACAGCATAGAAAACAAAAATATCCTACGATGGGAACTACTAAGCACCAAGATCTATCTACTATATACAAGCAACGGGTGGATATACAACCATAGAAACCATACCCTTGAAGAATCACAAAGTGTAACGAGATTTGACTCGTGGATGATGTAGTCCATCGCTTGCTGATCTCAAGATCGAGAGGAAGTCCTAGCACCGCAAATCAGCAGCGCATCCGTGCTCGCACACACGTCTGGTCGACCGAACAACCTCCACCTCCTCGCTCCAGCGATGTAGTGGAAGTAGCAACTCCTTCTAGACGAAAAGCCACTAGGAACATGTATCTCGCTAATCCGATACCATGGGGGAATAATTCTAGAGGGGGAGAGAGATCCTTCACAAGGAGGTGTTCTTTGTGAGGGAGGAGAGGGGCCCTTTTATTGTGAGAGGGGGTAGCCCCTCCCATGGACGACGGTCATGGCGGTGCCCCCACCTCTTCCTTCATTCATGTGGGTGGAAGCTCCACTCACATAAACATGCCTCCAATCACGAATCCACTCACACGCATTAAATTTCCACCAAATTTAATGCAAACTCTCATTTAATAAAACTATTTTATTTAGAATTTTTTAAATACTTTAATTAACAAACATTCACATAAAACCCCTTGCAACATTTCAATATCACATGCAGAACAAATTTCAGCAATTTCACCCAAAACAATTTTAGTGTCCATTGAAATAATTCCAGCGCTTTGTAATTCTTTTGTCTGGAACACATTTGCTCCAAATGGTGTTAGTAGCCCTTAACTGTGTCACCCTCGGTTCGCGAAGAATGCATACATGATCGAGACCATTCTCTGATCAATAATCAGTAGTGATACATCGTAAATGTATCTATAATTTTTGATGCTCCATGCTTGTTTTATATCAACTTTCTTATGTTTTGTTTACACTTTGAGGTATTTTTATACATTTTCTGGAACTAACCTATTAACAAGATGTCGTAGTGCCAGTTGCCTGTTTTCTGCTGTTTTTGGTTTCAAAAAAGCTAGTAAGGAAATATTCTTGGAACTGGACGGGACAAAAGCCAAAGTCAATATTTTACCAGAAGGAACACAGAGTCCGAAGGGCAGTCGAAGTGGGGCCACGAGGTGTCCACACCATAGGGTGGAGTCCTCCCCCCGGGAGCGCCAGCCCATGGTGTGGGCCCCTCGAGCAGCCATCGACCTCGCCTCTTCGCCTATAAAGTCACCCCGATGCAGAAACCCTAAACACCCGATTAGAAATCCACGAAAGAGTCTGTAGCCGCCGCCATCTCTGTCCCTAGATCGGGGGATCCGAAGCTCTTCCCGGCACCCTTCTGGAGGGGAGAGATCATCCTGGAGGCCTTCTTCATCACCATGCCAGCCTCTAGAGTGATGCGTGAATAGTTCACCCTTGGATTATAGGTCATACAGTAGCTAGATGGCTGCTTCACCTCCTTTGTGCTATCATGTTTAGATATTGTGAGCTCCGTTCATGATTAAGATCATCTATTTGTAATCCTATATGTTGTGTTTGCGGGGATCCGATGGATATTGAGATACTATGTTAGATTGATTATTGATTCTATCATGTCTATGTTATTTGTGATCTTGCATGCTCTCCGTTGTTAGTAGCTATCTTGGCCAAGTAGATGCTTACAACTCCAAGAGGGAGTATTTATGCTTGATAGTAGGTTCATTCCTCTAGTAATCTGGGGAAGTGACAGAAATCTCTAAGGTTGTAGATGTGTTGTTGCTACTAGGGAGAAAACAACAATCCTTTGTCCATGGGGAAATTGTACTGTTTACTTTACACACTTTTCTTAACGCAATTATCTGTTGCTTGCAACTTAATACTGGAAGGGGTTCGGATGATAACCTGAAGGTGGATTATTAGTCATAGATGCAGTTGGATTACGGTCTATGTATTATCTTGTAATGCCCAATCAAATCTCGTAGGAGTCAAGATGTCTAGTATATGCATTATTATGCTTTCTCAATCTGTCAATTGCCCCGATGTAATTTGTTCACCCAACATACTATTTATCTTAAGGAGAAACACCTCTAGTGAAATGTGGACCCCAGTCCATTACTTTACCATTGATATACCATCTATTGTTTACCGTTTACTATTTACTTTCTACAATCAATTACTATCTTCCACACTATACATTTAATCCTTTGTTTTCAGCAAAACCAGTGAGATTGACAACCTCACTGTAAGTTGGGGCAAAGTTATGTGGTTGTGTTGTGCAGGATTCCAAGTTGTTAGCAACACCTTGGAGTTGTTTCCTTACTCCTACTGGTTTGATAACCTTGGTTTCATAAATGAGGGAAAACTTGTTGCTGTGCTCATCATACCTTCCTCTTGGGGTTCCCAACGAGATCTACATTTTGAGCCATCAAGCACTTTTTATGGCGCTATTGTCGGGGAGTTAAGGACGACTTCAATCCCTTCCTCCTCCTCGTCAATCACTTTTCAGGGAGAAAGAAGATTCTTGCAAGGGAAGTGATGTCTACGCACTTCTATTCTTATAGACAGTTGTTGGGCCTCCAAGTGAAGAGGTTTGTAGAACAGCAGCAAGTTTTCCCTTAAGTGGATCACCCAAGGTTTATCGAACTCAGGGAGCAAGTGGTCAAAGGTATCCCCCTCAAGCAACCCTGCAATCAAGATACCAGAAGTCTCTTGTGTCCCCAACACACCCAATACACTTGTCAGGTGTATAGGTGCACTAGTTCGGCGAAGAGATAGTGAAATACAAGTGCTATAGATAATTATAAGTGGTAACGGTGATAGAAAATAGCTTGATGGCATCGAAAAGACTAAAATAAAACTGAAATAAAGATAGAAGCAAGCAAACATGTAATAGATCTAATAGCAAACGGTGTTTCAGTGCTTAGAAACAAGGCCTAGGGATCGTACTTTCACTAGTGAACACTCTCATATAAATATATTCTTCTTTATGATACTACGCTGAACTACTCTCCGGTTGGACACTCTAATCCATGGTAGGGCTATAACAACACTCCTCAAAGTTCGCTTTCCCCATCTACATAACCCCACACTGTCACCTTGAGCTCTAGATGGTTCAAACAAACACCACAATTTCATAAAGACATCCAACTCCAAATATAACTCATAACAACTATTTGTAATCTCTAGCCTAAGTGCCACCATGGTGTGCACACTGTCAACTTCACACACATGGGGAGAGCAGATATCTATTAAAGCACTTGAGTAGAAAGGTAGATCTATAGATTACAAGCTCATGATCTCAATAAGGTCATGCATAGAGAGAGAGATGAACACATAACTACCGGTAGAACCCTTAGCCTCGAGAGAGAAATACTCCCTCCTCATCACGGGAATCAGCAACGGCGATGGATATGGTGGTGGCGATCGATGGAGATGGCTCCGAAGATGGTGAAGAGGCGGCGGCGCGGAGGACTTCTTCCCCGCTGTAGGTATCACAGGGGAGCACCGCCCCTTAGCCCCCTTCCTTCATGGCTTATTGGGAGCCCTCTCCCATGGAGATGGGATCTATGGGGGAGGAAAAAACATGGCTTTCGTGGCTGCAAATTCATGGGTGGAGGTGTCTCCCACGAATTAGGTTTCCTCCCTTTATATAGCTTCTCGGATTCCCGTCACCCCATCTTGGGCTGCAGTAAATCGTACCTATCGGCCTGTCTGGACTCGGAATCAGCTAAATTTTATGTCCAGAACGTTTGTCGTGAAATTTCCAACAAATTTGTAGTTGAAGAGTTTTCAGTTTGACGTCGTCTTTGACCCGAAACGTGACCATCTTCAAAACGAGTTTCGAGACAGATTTCTGGAAAATCCCAATTTGACTCCAACAAGGTTTCCACTTGTATTCTTAGTAATTCCTATACATGAAAGTGTAAAACAAGAACATTGTGCACTTTTGCAACTATTAGTAGGTTAGTCCAAATAAATCATAAATTTATATAAAAAGGAGTATCAAAAGCATACTATTAGCATAAAACCATCAAAAATTATAGATACGTTATGGACGTATCAGGGAGTCCGTCACAACCAATCTCTTTCCTTTGTTTTTGTTTTGCTTAGTTTATTTTTGCTTTGTTTGGTTGCTTCTTTTACGAAAAACACACAAAAAAAGTTCCTATTTCAGTTTCTATTTCTGTTGGGTTGCTTTAATCTTATGAAAAAATGACTACTCTTGAAAACACTAAGTTGTGTGACTTCACTAGCACAAACAATACTGATTTCATGTGCACACATATTGCTCCACCTGTTCCTGAACCTACTTTCTTTGAAATTAAACCTGGTTTGTTCAATCTTGTTATGAAAGAACAATTCTCTGGTCCTGGTATTGATGATGTTGTTGCTCACCTTAATAACTTTGTTAAACTTTATGAGATGCAAAAACATAGGGATATAGACTGAGATATTATTAAGCTTAAATTGTTTCCTTTCTCTTTGAGAGGAAAAGCTAAAGAATGGTTGCTATCCCTACCTAGAAATAGTATTGATTCTTGGATTAAATGCAAAGATGCTTTCATTGGAAAATATTATCCTCCTGCTAAGATTTTATCTATGAGAAGTGAAATAATGAAACTTAAAAAATTTCATAATGAACATGTTGCTCAAGCTTGGGAATGAATGAAATCTTTGGGAAAGAATTGCCCCACTCATGGATTGACTGCTTGGATGATTATCCAAACTTTTTATGCAGGATTGAATTATTCTTCAAGAAATCTGATGGATTCTACGGCTGGAGGGACCTTTATGACCATTACCTTGGGTGCTGTAACAAAGCCCCTTGATAATATGATGGTTAACTATTCTGAATGGCACACTGAGAGAGCTCCACAAGGTAAGAAGGTAAATTCTGATGAAGAAACCTCCTCCTTGAGTGATAAAATTGATGTTATTATGTCTATTCTTGTTAATGGAAAAGCTCATATTGATCGAAATCATGTTCCCTTAGCCTCTTTGGTTGCTCAAGAAGAGCAAGTTGATGTGAACTTCATTAGAAATAATAATTTTAGCAACAATGCCTATAGGAGAAATTTTGGTAGTAATAATTATAGGCCATATCCTCCCAATAATGGTAATTTTTATGGAAATTCCTACAACAACAATAGAAGTGCACCCTTTGAACTTGAAGTCATGCTTAACGATTTTATTAGTAAACAAACTTCTTTCAATTAAACTGTTGAGGAAAAACTTTCAAATGCTGAAAAAAAATATTATCTTTGTCTGAAGCACAATCCTCTTTGATTAATAAAATGGCTGCTAAACCTGAAACTATGGAAAACCCCTTTGCTGCTACAAATGCCATACAAGTTAGAGTTGCTGAAACCTTCCTGCTCGTCCTCGAGTAGATAAATGATAAAAACAATATAATTTTTGAGGTGACACGCAGCCAACACAATCTTGATCATCACTATTGTAAAATAATTGATAGTTGGGATCAAGGTACTCTAAACATGAACATGAAAGATAGAGTTCTAAAAATAAGACATAGCAACTATGTTGTAGCATAAAAAGGTACAAACAAAAGATTCATGAATAATAATGCTTTAAAATACGTTTGTTTGTTTCACATAAAGAAAACACAGCATAATAGTATTCAGCTTGTCCCTCATAGAGTAGCAAATATAAATGCATAGGACACCTTCAAAGTTCATAAGAGTGACTAGATACAAATAGTTCAAGAACAAGCAATATCAAAGTTATGAATCAATCAACAAGTCTTGGGACAATGCACATTAAACTAAGAATGGCCACTATGCTCTCTCAGTAGGTGCATAAAGATAGAAGATGGAGACTCAATATAAAAGTGGAAGAAAGGCCTTCATAGAAGGAAGCAGGGATTCAAGTCTCATAAAGAGCTTCCAAAAATTATGGTACTTCTTAGCTTTCATCTCTCATTGCCCCTATCATAAGCATCTTGAAGTGATTAAGGTTAAAGTGAACAAACTATGGAGTATATGCTTGACAAAGTATAAGTTGGCAATCTCATGTCTCTTGAATACGAGGGCCGCTCCTCATGCTACTCAAGTTTAGTTACCGGTAACTTCTTGTCATAGTAAGTACATGTGTATCATAGAGAACCGCCAATGGGGTACCCCTTGCCCAATAATACGGAAGAATCCCCATATCAAAATGACAAGGAAAGCAGACAATAAGCATCTCAACATCTTCTTATTTACCATGGGAAAATGGTGCTTTTTTCTCTCTTTCCACTTTTCTCATCTTTTTTTCTTTTTATTTTTCAATCTCTATCTCTTTTTTTATAAGAAGAATGCTTCATAGATTGCTCATTATGGTTACGCTGCAGGTTTCCACCATGATTACGCATGGATTAGACCGACAGCCCAGGTGTTTATCTAACACACATACATAACTCCATGAACTTACAAGCTCCCCTTTCATTTCACACCGACGACATCCATAAACAAAAGAGCATGATATCAACTAGGTACAAAGTACAAGTGCAATGTTGAAAGCGTTCCCCATGACAGCATGGTTCTGCTAACCCCAACAAATAAGTGCAAGCATATACAACATAGACGACACAATGGTTCAAGTTTATTAAGGGCAAGAAAAGTAAAGTGTGCCATCAAGTTCGTGGGAGCTTTAATCACTAGTTTTCTCATAACAAGTTTAATTCGAAAGGTAGATAAAAACATGAATATACTTGGAATAGAATATGCTAGTAGGTAGGCATGGTGAACTCTTTGGAATAACTTGGTTTTAGGAGTTGGATGCATGAGTGGAACTCATACTTGGTTGTGGAGGCTAGCAAAAGACTGGGAGCGACCAACTAAGAGAGCAATAATGGCCATAATCATGCAGAGCGACAAAACATCATTGATCAAAGCATAAAGTGATACTACAAGTTGAAAACTAATGGATCATAAAGGCTTATGGTGACTTGGGATAGTCATAAAATGGTGTGAGCATGTGCCAAGTCAACCCAAATAAAGCATCAAATGAGAATACCACAATACTATGCTTTAATATGCTAAAACAACACATGATTCTTCCAAGGCACATTAAGCAATCTCAATTGTTTATAACAAGTCATGCTACAACAAAGAATACTAAGCATAAAGCCAAAACAATATCAAGCATGGCATGACAAAGCATAGGCCACAGTCAAAAACAAACTCTGTTTACCACTTAAGCATGAACTTTTCCTACTCTTTTCCAATCCAAACCAAACTATTTGAAAACCAATGTATGAAAGAGGGGGTCTAACCAATTTATTCAGAAAACTAAGAAAATCAAGCAAACGAAAAACCAAAACAAAAACAAAAAAATAGACGCTCCAAGAACAACACAATTGTGCATGAAACAATAAAAATGAAGCGTTTGGAAAAAACCTCGGATTTTTATTGATGAAGAGGGGGATGTCTTGTGCATTCCCAAGCTTTGATGCTTTTACCTCTTGAATATTTATTAGGGTGACACGTGTGGCATCCCCAAGCTTGAGCTTTAGTCCATCCTTCATCTTATTACTCATTTCTTCCATACACCTGGAATTTTTCCTTCATACAAAACTTCAAACAATCTTTATTAGCAACATTAGTGAACTCAAGATAATAAGTCTTTAGGTTCAGTTTTAACACCAATAAAACTTTCATTAAAACACAAGCTACTGTATCACTTCCCTCAAAAAGCTCAATTCCCCAAAAGAACTCAAAAATTAACCAACAAGAAGCAAATGCAAATAATGGCAGAAATCTGTCAAAACAGACCAGCAGGTAAAAACTAATTTTTTCGAAGACCTTCTGTTGCTCAAATCGAAAAGTGTTGAACTAAAGAAAGTTAGATAACAACCTGGGGCAGAAGAAAAAAAATTCACACCTCCAAATTACGTACAGAGATTTTACACAAATTTTTACGGTGAAGCACAAAAATCTGTTTCGGGACAGCAACTTTCCCAAGCATTACTTCTCTCTCATTAGAGGTTACTCTTGGCACAAAGAGCAAATAAAAATGATAAGGAGCTGTTATTACAGAGATAATAACTTCCAAGACTCATCAAAAACTTTTGGGTTATCTCCCAATAAGTACTTTTCTTTAACGCCTTTAAGTTAGGCATGATAGTTTGAGAAGATGCTCACATAAGAAATATGAATTGAAGTAAAAGAGAGCATCAAGAAGCACATTTAAGTCTAACCCACTGATACATTGCAAATGTATCTATAATTTTTGATGTTCCATGCTTGTTTTTATCCACTTTCTTGTGTTTTGTTCCAACTTTGGAGTACTTTTCATATGATTTCTTGGACTAACCTATTAACAAGAGCCAAAGTGCTAGCTTCCTGTTTTCTGTTGTTTTTGGTTCCAGGAAAGTCAGAAAATGGATATTCTCGGAATTGGACGGGACAAAAGCCAAAGTGCCTATTTTTCCGGAAGGGATCAAGTGCCAGAATACAAGACGGAGAGGGGCCAGGGGCCGGCCACACCACCTGGCCGCGCGGCCAGGCCTGGCCCATGCTAGGGGGTGGTGTGGTGGCTCCCGGCACCCCCTCGGCCTCCCTTTCTGACTATAAGTTGCCCTCAGGACAAAAACCCTAAGTACCCGATCAAAAATCCACGAAAGAGTCTGTAGCCGCCGTCATCTCCATCCCAAGATCGGGAGGGATCTGAAGCTCTTCCCGGCACCTTGCCGGAGAAGGGAATTCACCCTGGAGGCCTTCTTCATCACCATGCAAGCCTCCGGTGTGATGCGTGAGTAGTTCATCCTTGGACTACGGATCCATGTAGTAGCTAGATGGCTGGTTTATCCTCCTTTGTGCTTTCATGTTTACATCTTGTGAGCTCCGTTCATGATCAAGATCATCTATTTGTAATTCATACATGTTGTGTTTGCGGGGATCCGATGGATATTGAGATGCTATTTCAGATTCATTATTGATTCTATCATGTCTTTGTTATTTGAGATCTTGCATGCTTTCCGTTGTTAGTAGCTATCTTGGCCAAGTAGATTCTAGCAACTCCAAGAGTTAGTACTTATGCTAGATAGTGGGTTCATGCCTCTGGTAATCTGGGGAAGTGACAGAAATCTCTAAGGTACTAGATGTGTTGTTGCTACTAGGGAGAAAACAACAATCCTTTGTTCACAGAACAATTGTATTGTTTACCTTACACACAATTCGTAAAGCAATAATCTGTTGCTTGCAACTTAATACTGGAGGGGGTTCGGATGATAACCCAAAGGTGGATTATTATTCATAGATGCAGTTGGATGGCGGTCCATGTATTATGTTGTAATGCCCAATCAAGTCTCAAAGGAGTCAAGATGATTATTATATGCATGTATTGCTTTCTCGGTGTTTGTCAATTGCCCCGCTGTAATTTGTTCACCCAGCATGTTATTTATCTAAGGAGAGCCACCTCTAGTGAACTATGGATCCCGGTCCTTTGTCTTTACATGCAATCTATAAACTGTTTCTGCTTTGTGTTTACTTTCTGCAAACTTTTACTTATTTCCATTTGATACGTTTAATCCTTTGTTTTCCACAAAACACGGTGAGATTGACAACCTCATCGCAAGTTGGGGACAAAGTTCTGTGGTTGTGTTGTGTAGGTCTCCACGTTGCTACTAGCACCGGTAGTGCGCCCTGCCAAAGCTCAGCTAGTAACACCTTTGTGGTGTTTCCTTGCTCCTACTGGTTCGATTAAACCTTGGTTTCATAACTGAGGGAAAACTTTCTGTTGTACTCATCATACCTTCCTCTTGGGGTTCCCAACGATCTCTATGTTCAAAGTCGAGCGCATCAAGATGTTTTCTGGCGCCGTTGCCGGGTAGTCAAGGACATCTTCACAAGGGGAGTCCCTCATAACCAATCTCTTTACTTTGTTGTATTTGTTTTGCTTAATTTCTTTTTTCTTTGTTTGCTCGTTTTGTTCTTCAAAAACACAAAAAAATTAGTTTTACTTGTTTGCTTTCTTATTGGAAAAACGCAAAAAAAATTAGTTCCTATCTTGAGTGCCACTATGTCTAGCCTTGCTCCAATCACTATGTCACCCGAGGAAATGATTTTCACTTTTAAACAAGGAATTGAGGAAGGTTTTAAGGAAGCTTGGTCTAGAATCTCTGATCTACATGAAAAAACTGAGCCTAAAATGACTCAAAGCTTGTTCCTTAGCAGTTTTTACCTTGGGATTGCTCTTTGCTATAGTTATGCCCTAGATGCTACTGTGGGAGGAGATTTCCTCCAATGTAATGAGGATGATGCTATTAATTTTATAAAGAAATTGATGGTCACTTACAACATGCCTCGCCAAACTGATATTTCCTTCGCAAAAATATTTGCTAGGTTGGATACACTTGAGGCTATCATTACTAGATTAGAAGGGTGCTATAATACGCTTAGGGAGCATCACAATTATGTTGCAATAAATTCTGAACCATCAAAGTGGCTCCCTATAGTAAAGATTGAGATAAACACTGAAACTTTTCAAGCCCGCTGTGATATCATGTCTGAATTTTGCCTTATGCCCAAGGATATTTATGAATCTTTGAATCTTTGGGGGCTTACGAAAGGAGGAAAAGAAATATCTCTTGCTAATAATAATACCATATTACCTCTTGGAATAGCTAAAGGAGTGTTTACAAAGATCCTTGGGAAAATGATTTCTATTGATTATCTTGTTATTGAATATGCAGGAAAAGGACAAATTACACTTGGAAGGTCCCTATTAGAACTCCTCGGAGCAATAATAGATGTGGGAAAGGGGACCATGCACCTTTCTTCTCCACCAAACAATCACATTTTCCTAAAGGATAAGAATAAAAATAAGAGAGGTAAGGGCAAGAAAGTTGGTCTTAATGGTTCTTCATTTGAGAACACTTGATTCTTTTTTTGCTGTTTATGTCTAACTTAAAGGCATTAAAGAAAAGTACTTGTTGGGAGATAACCCAAGAGTTTTAGTTGAGTCTTGGAAGTTATTACCTCTATAATAACCGCTCCTTATCCTTTTTATTTGCTTTTTGTGCCAAGAGTAACCTGTAATGAGAGTGAAGTAATGATTGGGAAAGTTGCTGTCCCGAAACAGATTTTTGTGCTTCACCCTAAAAAATCCTGAGAGAGCTCTGTACGTGGTATTGAGCTGTATTTTTTTGTGCTTCTGACCCAGATTGTTACCTAACTTTCGTTAGTTCAACACGTTTTGATTTGAGCAACATAAGGTCTTCGAAAAAATTCGTCGTTACCTGCTGGTCTGTTTTGACAGATTTCTGCCATTTTGTGCATTTGCTTCTTGTTGGTTCCTTCTTGAGTTCTTTTGGGGAATTGAGCTTTTTGAGGTAAGTGCTACAGTATCTAGTGTTGTAATGGAAGTTTATTTGGTGTTAGAACTGAACCTTAAGACTTATTTATCTTAAGTGCACTAATGTTGCTAATGAGATTGTGTGAAGCTTTGTATGAAGGAAAATTTTCAGGTGTATGGAAGGAATGAGTAATGAGATGCAGGATGTATTAAAGCTCAATCTTGGTGATGACACATGTGTCATCCCAAGAAATATCCAAGAAGTACAAGCGTGAAAGCTTGGGGATGCCCAAGGCATCCCCTTCTTAATCAATAAAAATTCCAGGTTTCTTCCAAACGCTTCATTTTTATTGTTTCATGCACAGTTGTGTTTTTCTTGGAGTGTCTTCTTTTTCGTTTTCGTTTTGGTTTTTAGTTTTCTTGGTTTGCTTAGTTTTCTGAATAAGTTGGTTGGACCCCCTCTTTCATATGTTGGTTTGCAAATTGGTTCGGAAAAGAGTAGGAAAGTTCATACTTATGTGGTAAAAAGAGCTCATTTTTGACTGAGGCCTATGCTTCATCATGCCATGCTTGATATTGTTTTGGCTTTATGCTTAGTATTCTTTGTTGTAGAATGACTTGTTATAAACAATTGAGATTTCTTAATGTGCCTTGGATGAATCATGTGTTGTTTTAGCATATTAAAGCATAGTATAGTGGTATTCTCCTTTGATGCTTTATTTGGGTTGACTTGGCACATTCTCACACCATGTTATGACTGTCACAAGTCACCATAGCCTTTATGATCCTTTAGTTTTCAACTTGTAGTATCACTTTATGCTTTGATCAATGTTGTTTTGTCGCTCTGCATGATTATGGCCATTATTGCTCTCTTAGTTTGTCGCTCCCAGTCTTTTGCTAGCCTCCACAACAAAGTATGAGTTCCACTCATGCATCCAACTCCCTAAACCAAGTTTTTCCAAAGAGTACACCATACCTACCTACTAGCTTATGCTATTCCAAGTATATTCATGCTTTTGTCTACCTTTCACTTGTTAGGAGAAAACTAGTGATTAAAGCTTTCACGAACTTTATTGACTCTAATAAACTTGAACCATTAGGTCCTTCTTTGTTCTATATATGCTTGCGCTTTATAAGTTGAAATTAGCAGAACCATGTTTCATGGGGAACGCTTTCAACATTGCACTTGTACTTTGTACCCCGTTGATATCATGTTCTTTTGCTTACGGATCCCGGTGGTGTGAAATAAAAGTGGAACTTGTAAGATCATGGAGTTTGTGTGTGTGTTAGAGAAACGCCTGGGCCGCTACCCTAAGCCATGCCTAATCATGGTGGAAACTTGCAGCATCACCATAATGATCACTTTATGAAGCATCCTCAATAAAAACCTATGCAAATAGCAAATAAAAAGATCGCTGAGATGCTCATTGTCTGCTTGCCTTATCATTTTGATTATGGGAAAGCTCCCGTATCATGTGCAAGGGGTACCCTGTTGGCGGTTCTTAATGATACACATATACTTACAATGACAAGATCTTACTCGTGACTGAAGTTGAGTAGCATGAGGATCGGTCTTCGTAAGTAAGGGGCATGAGATTTCGGTTTATAACTTGTCAGGCATATCATCTTAGTTGTGTCACTTTAACCTTAATCACCTTCAAGATGCTTATGATAGGGACAATGCGAGCTGAAAGCTATAAGTACCATAATTTTTGGAAGCTCTTTATGAGACTTGAATCCCTACTTCCTTTTACAAAAGGCCTTTCTTCCACCATTATATTGAGTCTCCACCTTCTAACTTTATGCACCTACTTTGAGAGCATAGTGGCCATTCTTAGTTCTATGTGCATTGTCCCAAGACTAGTTGATTGATGCATAACTTGATATTGCCTGTTTTAAACTATTGTATCTAGTCACTCTTATGAACTTTGAAGGTGTCCTATGCATTTATATTTGATACTCTATTGAGGGTCAAGCTGAATATTTTTATGCTATGTTTTCTTTATGTGAAACAAACAAATGCCTTGCAAAGCATTGTTATTCATGAAACTTTTGTTTATGCCTTTTCATGTTGCGTCATAGTTTCTTTTGCTTATTTCTAGAACTTTGTCTTTCATGTTATGATTGAAGTACTATGATCCCATCTTTGAATGTTTTGCAAATACTTTGATCAAGTCTTTGATGGTGCATGTCACCTCAAAAATTATTTCTTTTTATCACTTACCTACTCGAGGACGAGCAGGAGTTAAGCTTGGGGATGTTGATACATTGCAAATGTATCTATAATTTTTGATGTTACATGCTTGGTTTTATCCACTTTCTTGTGTTTTGTTCCAACTTTGGAGTACCTTTCATATGATTTCTTGGACTAACCTATTAACAAGAGCCACAGTGCCAGCTTCCTGTTTTCTGCTGTTTTTGGTTCCAGCAAGTCAGAAAATGAATATTCTCGGAATTGGACGGGACAAAAGCCAAAGTGCCTATTTTTCCGGAAGGGATCAAGTGCCAGAATACAAGACGGAGAGGGGCCAGGGGCTAGCCAGACCACCTGGCCGTGCGGCCAGGCCTGGCCCACGCCAGGGAGTGGTGTGGTGGCTCCCGGCACCCCCTCGGCCTCCCCTTCCGACTATAAGTTGCCCTCGGGACGAAAACCCTAAGTACCCGATAAAAAATCCATGAAAGAGTCTGTAGCCACCGTCATCTCCATCCCTAGATCGGGAGGGATCTGAAGCTCTTCCCAGCACCCTGCCGGAGAGGGGAATTCACCCTGGGGGCCTTCTTCATCACCATGCAAGCCTCCGGTGTGATGCGTGAGTAGTTCATCCTTGGACTATGGATCCATGTAGTAGCTAGATGGCTGGTTTCTCCTCCTTTGTGCTTTCATGTTTAGATCTTGTGAGCTCCGTTCATGATCAAGATCATCTAAGTGTAATTCATACATGTTGTGTTTGCAGGGATCCGATGGATATTGAGATGCTATTTCAGATTGATTATTGATTCTATCATATCTTTGTTATTTGAGATCTTGCATGCTTTCCGTTGTTAGTAGCTATATTGGCCAAGTAGATGCTAGCAACTCCAAGAGTCAGTATTTATGCTCGATAGTGGGTTCATGCCTCTGGTAATCTGGGGAAGTGACAGAAATCTCTAAGGTACTAGATGTGTTGTTGCTACTAGGGAGAAAACACCAATCCTTTGTTCATAGAACAATCATATTGTTTACTTTACACGCAGTTCGTAAAGCAATAATCTGTTGCTTGCAACTTAATACTAGAGGGGGTTCGGATGATAACCCAACGGTGGATTATTAGTCATAGATGTAGTTGGATGGCAGTCTATGTATTATATTGTAATGCCCAATCAAGTCTCAAAGGAGTCAAGATGATTAGTATATGCATGTATTGCTTTCTCGGTGTTTGTCAATTGCCCCGCTGTAATTTGTTCACCCAACATGTTATTTATCTAAGGAGAGCCACCTCTAGTGAACTATGGATCCCGGTCCTTTGTCTTTATATCCAATCTATAAACTGTTTCTGCTTTGTATTGACTTTCTACAAACTTTTACTTCTTTCCATTCGATACGTTTAATCCTTTGTTTTCCGCAAAACACGGTGAGATTGACAACCTCATCGCAAGTTGGGGACAAAGTTCTGTGGTTGTGTTGTGTAGGTCTCCAGGTTGCTACTAGCACTAGTAGTGCGCCCTGCCAAAGCTCAGCTAGTAACACCTTTGGGGTGTTTCCTTGCTCCTACTGGTTCGATTAAACCTTGGTTTCATAACTAAGGGAAAACTTTCTGCTGTACTCATCATACCTTCCTCTTGGGGTTCCCAACGAGCTCTACGTTGAAAGTCGAGCGCATCACCCACTTCCTATGCATAGGAATCTTCTAAAGAAACAAGTCATGAAAGCACAAAGGAACAAGCATAGGAAAGCAAAACAAGTGCAAAATCAAGACTTTCAACATAAAGAGGGAAAACTTAATAATGTTGAGATACATAAGACCATGTTTCCCTCTCTCATAATAACTTTCAGTAGCAACATGAATAAAATTAACAATATAACTATCGCATAAAACATTCTTATCATCAGCCACATGCATAAAATGATTAGTACTCTCCACATAAGCATAGTCATTCTTACTAATTGTCGTGGGAGCAAATTCAACAAAATAGCTAGCATTATTATTTTCATCACCATAATCATCAAATATAGGAGGCATATTGTAATCATAATTAATTTTCTCCTCAATAGTAGGTGGACTGAAAATATCATATTCATTATTGTAATCATCATATATTGGAGGTTTTGTATCATCATAAGCAATAGAATTGCTATCTTCCAAAGCTGGGGAACTAAAAAGATCATTTTCATAAAAACTAGCTTCCCCAAGCTTAGACTTTTCCATAGCATTAGCAATAATAGTGTCCAAAGAATTCATACTAACAATATTTCTATTAGCATGCAAATAAAGTTCCATAGGTTTTTTAATTTTCTCTTCAAACACTTCATGTCCTAACTCAAGATAAATACTATAAAGCTCTCTAATTTTTTGTTGTTTCCCATCAAGCCTAACTAGTGAAAACAAGAAACAAAAAGACAAAATTGCAGAATCTAAAGGAAATAACTTCGAGCACTCACACCGGAGGATGTGAGTACCTTTTACCTTACCTCCCCGGCAACGGCGCCAGAAAATACTTGCTGGCGCGTGGTTGACGTGGGAGCTTCTTCTTCAGTCCCCGGCAACGGCGCCAGAAAATAGCTTGATGTCTACGCACTTCTATTCTTGTAGACCGTTGTTGGGCCTCCAATTGTAGAGGTTTGTAGAACAGTAGCAAGTTTTTCCTTAAGTGGATCACCCAAGGTTTATCGAACTCAGGGAGGAAGTGGTCAAAGGTATCCCCTCTCAAGCAACCCTACAATCAAGATACAAGAAGTCTCTTGTGTCCCCAACACACCCAATACACTTGTCAGGTGTATAGGTGCACTAGTTCGGCGAAGAGATAGTGAAATACAAGTGGTATAGATAATTATAAGTGGTAACGGTGATAGAAAATAGCTTGATGGCATGGAAAAGACTAAAATAAAACTGAAATAAAGATAGAAGCAAGCAAACATGTAATAGATCTAATAGCAAACGGTGTTTCAGTGCTTAGAAACAAGGCCTAGGGATCGTACTTTCACTAGTGAACACTCTCATATAAATATATTCTTCTTTATGATACTACGCTGAACTACTCTCCGGTTGGACACTCTAATCCATGGTAGGGCTATAACAGCACTCCTCAAAGTTCGCTTTCCCCATCTAGATAACCCCACACTGTCACCTTGAGCTCTAGATGGTTCAAACAAACACCACAATTTCATAAAGACATCCAACTCCAAATATAACTCATAACAACTATTTGTAATCTCTAGCCTAAGTGCCACCATGGTGTGCACACTGTCAACTTCACACACATGGGGAGAGAAGATATCTATTAAAGGACTTGAGTAGAAAGGTAGATCTATAGATTACAAGCTCATGATCTCAATAAGATCATGCATAGAGAGAGATGAACACATAACTACCGGTAGAACCCTTAGCCTCGAGAGAGAAATACTCCCTCCTCATCACGGGAATCAGCAACGGCGATGGAGATGGTGGTGGCGATCGATGGATATGGCTCCGAAGATGGTGAAGAGGAGGCGGCGCGGAGGACTTCTTCCCCGCTACAGGTATCACAGGGGAGCACCGCCCCTTAGCCCCCTTCCTTCATGGCTTATTGGGAGCCCTCTCCCATGGAGATGGGATCTATGGGGGAGGCAAAAACATGGCTTTCGTGGCTGCAAATTCGTGGGTGGAGGTGTCTCCCACGAATTAGATTTCCTCCCTTTATATAGCTTCTCGGATTCCCGTCACCCCATCTTGGGCTGTAGTAAATCAGGCCTATCGGCCCGTCCGGACTCGGAATCAGCTAAATTTTATGTCCAGAACGTTTGTCGTGAAATTTCCAACAAATTTGTAGTTGAAGAGTTTTCCGTTTGACGTCGTCTTCACCCGAAACGTGACCATCTTCAAAAAGAGTTCTGAGACAGATTTCTAGAAAATCCCAATTTGACTCCAACAAGGTTTCCACTTGTATTCTTAGTAATTCCTACACCTCAAAGTGTAAAATAAGAACATTGTGCACTTTTGCAACTATTAGTAGGTTAGTCCAAATAAATCATAAATTTATATAAAAAGGAGTATCAAAAGCATACTATTAGCATAAAACCATCAAAAATTATAGATACGTTATGGAAGTATCAGGGAGTCCGTCACAACCAATCTCTTTCCTTTGTTTTTGTTTTGCTTAGTTTATTTTTGCTTTGTTTGGTTGCTTCTTTTACCAAAAACACACAAAAAAGTTCCTATTTCAGTTTCTATTTCTGTTGGGTTGCTTTAATCTTATGAAAAAATGACTACTCTTGAAAACACTAAGTTGTGTGACTTCACTAGCACAAACAATACTGATTTCATGTGCACACCTATTGCTCCACCTGTTCCTGGACCTAATTTCTTTGAAATTAAACCTGCTTTGTTCAATCTTGTTATGAAAGAACAATTCTCTGGTGCTGGTATTGATGATGCTGCTGCTCACCTTAATAACTTTGTTAAACTTTATGAGATGCAAAAACATAGGGATATAGACTGAGATATTATTAAGCTTAAATTGTTTTCTTTCTCTTTGAGAGGAAAAGCTAAAGAATGGTTGCTATCCCTACCTAGAAATAGTATTGATTCTTGGATTAAATGCAAAGATGCTTTCATTGGAAAATATTATCCTCCTGCTAAGATTATATCTATGAGAAGTGAAATAATGAAACTTAAAAATTTTCATAATGAACATGTTGCTCAAGCTTGGGAATGAATGAAATCTTTGGGAAAGAATTGCCCCACTCATGGATTGACTGCTTGGATGATTATCCAAACTTTTTATGCAAGATTGAATTATTCTTCAAGAAATCTGATGGATTCTGCGGCTGGAGGGACCTTTATGACCATTACCTTGGGTGCTGCAACAAAGCCCCTTGATAATATGATGGTTAACTATTCTGAATGGCACACTGAGAGAGCTCCACAAGGTAAGAAGGTAAATTCTGTTGAAGAAACCTCCTCCTTGAGTTATAAAATTGATGTTATTATGTCTATTCTTGTTAATGGAAAAGCTCATATTGATCGAAATCATGTTCCCTTAGCCTCTTTGGTTGCTCAAGAAGAGCAAGTTGATGTGAACTTCATTAGAAATAATAATTTTAGCAACAATGCCTATAGGAGAAATTTTGGTAGTAATAATTATAGGCCATATCCTCCCAATAATGGTAATTTTTATGGAAATTCCTACAACAACAATAGAAGTGCACCCTTTGAACTTGAAGTCATGCTTAACGATTTTATTAGTAAACAAACTTCTTTCAATAAAACTGTTGAGGAAAAACTTTCAAATGCTGAAAAAAATATTATCTTTGTCTGAAGCACAATCCTCTTTGATTAATAAAATGGCTGCTAAACCTGAAACTATGGAAAACCCCTTTGCTGCTACAAATGCCATACAAGTTAGAGTTGATGAAAATGTTAGACTGTTAGCTGAATTGCATGCTAAGTGGGAAAGAGAAGATGAAATTGCTTGGAATAATAGTATTTGTACTATTACCATTGATGCTAGAACACCACATGAAGTCCCCCTTCCTTTTGCAACAATTCCTAAAACCAATGGAACCTTTTCCAATAAAAATGCTAAAATTCTTCGAAATATGGGAAACAATAGTTCTACTACCTTGGATGGTAATTTTGATTTTGATCTTGAGGGTTGAAATATTTCTGAAGTAATTATGTTCCTACAAAAGCTTGCTAGAAGTCCTAATGCTAGTGCTATGAATATGGCCTTTACAAAACACATTACAGATGCTCTCATAAAAATTAAAGAAGAAAAATTGAAACATAAAGCTTTTATTCCTAGGAAATTAGAAGATGTTTGGGAACCCATCATTAATACAAAATTGAATGATTTTGATCTCAAAGCTTTATGTGATCTTGGTACCAGTGTCTCTATTATGCCTAGAAAGATTTATGAAATGCTTGATTTGCCACCATTGGAAGATTGTTATTTAGATGTCCAACTTGATGATAATGCTAAAAAAGAAACTCATGGAGAGTGTTAATGATGTTCTTATTATGGTTAACAATACCTATGTCCCTGTTGATTTCTATGTTTTGGATGTTGAATGCAATGCTTCTTGTCCTATTAATTTGCGAAGACCTTTTCTTAGAACTGTTGGTTCCATTATTGATATGAAGGAAGGCACCATTAAATATTAATTCCCACTCAAGAAAGGTATAGAACACTTCCCTAGGAATAGATAGAAGATACCTTTTGCCTCTCCTATTAAAACAAAATTTGATCTTAATGCTTCTTCATTCGAAAATACTTGAATCTTGCTCCTATGCCTAGCTGAAAAGCGTTAAAGAAAAGCACTATTGGGAGATAACCCAAATTATTTTTACTTTCAGTAAGTTTTTCTTTTGTTGAGTCTTGGAATTTATTGCCTCAGTAATAACCTCTCCTTATCCTTTTTATGTGGTTTTTGTTCCAAGAATAACCTCTAATGAGAGAGAAGTAAGACTTGGGAAAGTTGTTGTCCTGAAACAGATTTTTGTGCTTCACTATAAAAAATCGTGAAAAAACCCTGTATGTCAGATTGAGCTTTAATTGTTTGTGCTTATTCCCCAGGTTATTATCTAACTTTTGTTAGTTTACCACTTTTCCATTTGAGCAACAGAAGGTCTTCGAAAAAATCGGTTTTTACCTGCTGATCTGTTTTGACAAATTTCTCCCATTATTTGGATTTGCCTCTTAATCTCTTTCTCTTTGAGTTCTCTTTGATCACTTGACCTTTTAGAAGGATTTGCTACATTATCTTGTGTTTTAATGGAATTTTTACTTGTGTTGAAACTAAACCCAAAGACTTATTATCTTGAATACTATAATGTTGCTAATGAAGATTGTGTGAAGTTTTGTATGAAGGAAATTTTCAAGTGTAGGGAAGAATAATGTGATGATATGAAGAATGGATAAAAGCTCAAGCTTGGGGATGCCACCCATGTCACCCCAAGAAATATTCAAGAAGTACAAGCGTCAAAGCTTGGGGATGCCCAAGGCGTCCCTTTCTTCATCAATAAAAATCTCAGGTTGTCTTCCAAAACACTTCATTTTTATTGTTTCATGCACAATTGTGTTGTTCTTGGAGCGTTTTTGTTTTTGTTTTTTTTTTATTTTTTTTTGTTTGCTTAAATAAATTGGTTGGACCCCCGCATTCATATGTTGTTTCAAATAAGTTGATTGGTGTTGGAAAAGAGTAGGAAGCTTCATGCTTATAAGTGGTACAAAAGGAGCTTGTTTTGACTGTGGCCTAGACTTTATCATGTCGTGTTTGATGTTGCTTTGAATTTATGCTTAGTGATTATTGCTGTAGCATGACTTGTTCCAAACAATTGAGATTTTTGACTTGTAATATCACTTTATGCTTTAATTAATAATGTTTTTCCGCTTTGCATGATTATGGCCATTATTGCTCTCTTAGTCGATTGCTCCTAGTCTTTTGCTATCCTCCACCTGTACCAAGTGTGAGTTCCACTCATGCATCCGACCTCCAAGAAAACCAAGTTATTCCAAATAGTCCACTATAAATTTCTATGCATGGTGTGTTACACCATTCCAAGTATATTCATGTTTTTATCGACCTTCCAAACTAAACTTTTGTTATGTGAAAATTAGTGATTAAAGCTCTCACAAACTTGATGGCACACTTTATTTTCTCTCACTTAATAAACTTGAACCATTGTGTCCATCTATGTTTCTTATATGCTTGCACTTTATAAGTTGTGAATTAGCAGAACCATGCTACTATGGGGAACGCTTTCTACATTGCACTTATTATTCAGTTGATATCATGTTCTTTTGTTTATGGATCCCGGTGGTGTGAAATAAAAGGGGAGCTTGTAAGCTCATGGAGTTTGTATGTGTGTTAGAGAAACACTTGGGCGGCTAGCCTAAGCCATGCTTAATCATGGTGGAAACTTGCAGTATAACCATATTGAGCATTCTGTGAAGCATCCTCAATAAAAAACCTATGCAAATAGCAAATAAAAAGATCGCTGAGATGCTCATTGTTTGTTGCCTTGTCATTTTGATATGGGATAGCTCCTGTGCCATGGGGCAAGGGGTACCCTATTGGCGGTTCTCCATGATACACATGTACTTACAATGACAAGAACTTACTTGTGACTAAAGTTGAGTAGCATGAGGTTTGGTACTCATAAGTAAGGGGCATGAGATTTTCAACTTATAACTTGTCAAGCATATCCTCATATTTGTGTCACTTTAACATTAATCACCTCAAGATGCTTATGATAGGGGAAATGAGAGCTGAAAGCTAATAAGTACCATAATTTTTGGAAGCTTTTTATGAAACTTTAAATCCCTGCTTCCCTCTGTGAAGGGCCTTTCTTTTTCTTTTATGTTGAGTCTCCATCTTCTGTTTTTATGCACCAATTGAGAGAGCATAGTGGTCATTCTTAGTTTAATGTGCATTGTCCCAAAACTTGTTGATTGATTCATAACTTTGATATTGCTTGTTCTTAAATTATTTGTATCTAGTCACCCTTATGAACTTTGAAGGTGTCCTATGCATTTATGTTTTGCTATACCATGAGGTACAAGCTGAATACCACTCTTATTATGTTTTCTATATGTGAAACAAACAAACGTCTTTTAATGCATTGTTATTCATGATCTTTTGTTTATACCTTTTCATGTTACAACATAGTTGCTATGTCTTATTGTTAGAACTCTATCTTTCATGTTCATGTTTAGAGTAGTTTGATCCCAGCTAGTAAGGAAATATTCTCGGAACTAGACAGGACAAAAGCCAAAGTCAATATTTTACCAGAAGGAACACGGAGTCCGAAGGGCAGCCAAAGTGGGGCCACGAGGCGGCCACACCATAGGGTGGCGCAGCCTCTAGGCCTACCAGCCCATGGTGTAGGCCCCTCGGGCAGCCACCGACCTTGCCTCTTCACCTATAAAAGCACCTCGATGCAGAAACCCTAAACACCCGATCAGAAATCCATGAAAGAGTCTGTAGCCGTCGCCATCTCTGTCCCTAGATCGGGGGGATCCGAAGCTCTTCCCGGCACCCTTCTGGAGGGGAGAGATCATCCTGGAGGCCTTCTTCATCACCATGCCAGCCTCCAGAGTGATGCGTGAGTAGTTCACCCTTGGACTATGGGTCCATACAGTAGCTATATGGTTGGTTCTCCTCCTTTGTGCTATCATGTTTAGATCTTGTGAGCTCCGTTCATGATCAAGATCATGTATTTGTAATCCTATATGTTGTGTTTGCGGGGAGCCGATGGATATTGAGATACTATGTGAGATTGATTATTGATTCTATCATGTCTATGTTATTTGTAATCTTGCATGCTCTCCGTTGTTAGTAGCTATCTTGGCCAAGTAGATGCTTGCAACTCCAAGAGGGAGTATTTATGCTCGGTAGTAGGTTCATGCCTCTAATAATCTGGGGAAGTGACAGAAATCTCTAATGTTGTAGATGTGCTGTTGCTACTAGGGAGAAAGCAACACTCCTTTGTCCATGGGGCAATTATATTGTTTACTTTACACACTTTGCTTAATGCAATTATCTATTGCTTGCAACTTAATCCTGGAAGGGGTTCAGATGATAACCTGAAGGTGGATTATTAGTCATATATGTTGTTCGATTACGGTCTATGTATTATGTTGTAATGCCCAATCAAATCTCGTAGGAGTCAAGATGTCTAGTATATGCATTGTTATGCTTTCTCAATCTATCAATTTCCCCGCTATAATTTGTTCACCCAACATACTATTTATCTTAAGGAGAAACACCTCTAGTGAACTATGGACCCCAGTCCATTCCTTTACCATTGATATACCATCTACTGTTTACCGTTTACTATTTACTTTCTGCAAGCAATTACTATATTCCACACTATACATTTAATCCTTTGTTTTTAGCAAAACCAGTGAGATTGATAACCTCATTGTAAGTTCGGGCAAAGTTCTGTGGTTGTGTTGTGCAGGATTCCAAGTTGTTAGCAACACCTTGGAGTTGTTTCCTTACTCCTATTGGTTCGATAACCTTGGTTTCATAACTGAGGGAAAACTTGCTGGTGTGCTGATCATACCTTCCTCTTGGGGTTCCCAACGAGCTCAACATTTTGAGCCATCAAGTAGCAGGACCCGGAGATCCATACTGACTCCCACACATTCAACGATGACTTTTGTGATCTTGAGAACCATTAACACTAGTAACTAAATCCCTTTGTCTCGCGATATATTACATGTCCGAGATTCGATCATCGGTATCTCCATACCTAGTTTGATCTCATTACCGACATGCACTTTTTTCTCGTTCTCGTGATATAACATTCTAGTGATCACATCACTTGCTTGCAAGCTATCTCAATGTGATATCACCGAGAGGGCCCAGAGTATATCTATCCGCCATCGGGATGGAAAAATCCCACTCTTGATCCATGAGCCTCAACATAACACCTTCGGAGTATCTGAACCCACCTTTATAGTCACCCTGTTACGGTGTGACATTTGATGTTATCAGGTTACTCTTCTAGTGTTACTGATTGACATGATCTCATGGTCTAAGGACTAAGATTACTTCGTATGATGTTATAGCAATTTAAACACAATGACTTTGATCGTAATGCTGTACTGTGGATGAATGTTTATCACATCATTCACCAATGTTGTGACCTCGTTATTAACAACATCCAATGTCCATGATTAGGAAACCTTGATCATCTCGTTAATCAATGAGCTAGTTTATAAGAGAGGGATAACTAGGAACCCTTTATTTGTTTATTAAACACACATGTATTAATGTTTCCAATTAATACAATTATAGCATGCAAAATAAACATCTATCATATACTTGGAATACGATAATAACAACTTTATTATTGCCTCTCAGGGCATATTCCCTTCATGGACCCCCACCATCAACAACATCGCGGTTGCAAAGTACCTCATCAATGGAGGCGTAGGCCTCAAACATGAGCTCAACCGAGACTTTCGCTTAGTTGTAGGTGCTCTACGATAGGCTGATGGCGACCAAGCCGTTCTCCGGGTGACTAGCGGATCCATCATACCCACCAGGCAGGTGCGCCTCTCCGTCACGTTCGGGACGCGTGACAACTACCGCACCGAGCTCATCGACTTTGACATGGTGCACGTCAACCTCCTGTACAACGTCATCCTTGGCTACCCCGCGCTGGCCAAGTTCATGGTCGTTACTCACCACACCTACAACATGATCAAGATGCCTGGAAGCAACGAAGGAGTCATCACGGTCCTTTGCGATGAAGTTGAAGCCTTGCACTCCCTGGAGCATGCCTACAAGACCATAGCTGCCACCTATCCCGAGGATGTGGATGCCCTGGACTACATCGGAGGCTCCACCTGGAGGAAGTAGATGATGGCCCAGGAGAACACCATGGCGAAGAGGGCAGTAGCCGCTCTTTTCCCGCCTCATGAGGGGCAGGGCGCGGCTGGTGTCCGCGACCTCAAGAGGATCGCAGGACCACCCCCGCCCGTCCTCAAGAGGGACACGAAACCTCCTGAGGGCGGCAACAACACGGAGGCTCCGGACTTCCCCATGGACTGCACCCACCGCGTGTACGACACGTATTGCCCTTACGACGGCGACTGAACTATCGGATGAGCCAATGGATCGGGCTACTAGAAGGTGGACAAACCTCTTCGAACGGCGCGCCTGACTCCACGACATTTTGAAGGTGACCCTCGAAAAACACTCATCCTTACAGCTTCGTTTGTAACAAGCTCGTACTGTTGGTGCCCTTTTGGATCTTGTGCTGCACGCACGCTTGGTTTTTTGGTTTTTGGTCGAAAAAGCATTTCTCCAAAAACCGTGCCACCAGATTTCCCTCACACACACCGCATGAGCAGGGGCTAGGGACAATACCCTTCACCGGGACATTCCCCTGTCAACATCAGAGCCTAAATCATCGAGCTCTAAACTCACGGGATAGTCCCAGACATGAGTCACCTCACCCACAGTTCCTGGTGCTTGAGATCCTCATGTGGCACGCGTATGGACCTCTAGTGGTGCGTACTTTTCCCTACAACCCTCTCCTGGTAAGGTTTATAGGGCAGATTGTCAGGACTTAAAGTGTCGACATCTGAACTCATGGTCCGTCCCTCGGCTGTGAGTTACCTCACCCACGGTTTCTGGCCCACTTTTTATCCTTGTGATGGCTTGTGAGGCACTGCCCCTCCGCAGCCCGAGCTCGTCAGTACCTAAAGTGTTGAGCTCGGAACTCACGGCCTGTCCCTCAACTATGAGTTAACTCACCCATGGTACCTCACCTAGTTTTTATCCTTGTGACGGCTCGACGGGCACTGCCCCTCCGCGGCCCGAGCTCGTCAGGACCTAATGTGTCGAGCTCTGAACTCACGGACCATCCCTCGGGTGTGAGTTACCTCACCCATAGTTCCTGGCCTAGTTTTTATCCTTGCGATGGTTCGTGAGGCACTTCCCCTATGCAGCCCGAGCTCGTCAGGACCTAAAGTGTCGAGCTCTGAACTCACGACCCATCCCTTGGCTATGAATTACCTCACCCACGATTCCTGGCCCAGTTTTTATCCCTGCCACGACTCGTGAGGCACTGCCCCTCCGCAGCCTAATCTTGTCAGAACCTAAATTGTTGAGCTCTAAACTCATGGCCCATCCCTCGGTTGTGAGTTATGTCACCCATAGTTCCTGACCCAGTTTTTATCCCCGCGACAGGTCCTGAGGCACTGCCCCTCCATGGCTTGAGCTCGTCAGGACCTAAAGTGTCGAGCTCTGACCTCACGGCCCATCCCTCAGCTATGAATTACCTCACCCATGGTTCCTAACCCAGTTTTTATGCTCGCGATGGCTCGTGAGGCACAGCCCCTCCGTGGCCTGAGCTCGTCAGGACCTAAAGTGTCGAGCTCTAAACGCACAGACTGTCCCTCGGCTATGAGTAACCTCACCCATGGTTCCTAACCCAGTTTTTATCCTTGCGACATCTCGTGAGACACTGCCCCTCCTCGGCCTAATCTCATCAGGACCTTAAGTGTTGAGCTCTGAACTCATGGCCCGTCCCTCAGCTACGAGTTACCTCACCAACGGTTTCCGACCTCTACAAAGCCAAAAATCCTCATGCTAAACCTGACGACCTTCTCCTCGAGAGCTTTGCGGCGTGTCTTGTGAGGCACTCACCTCTCAGGCGGCCAGGAAATTGCAGGGCCTAGTACGCTGAGCCCTAAACTTATCACCCGACCACGGCATTAAGTTACCTCATGAATGGCTCTCGACACTCATAACTCGCCGCGCAAGCTTGTTACAGGGCCCTCCCCACAGTGCATGTACCTTCCTCTGCGTTCACCACCTGGACAAGTCGCATCACCAGCGGTAAAGCCCCCGAGAAACGATGTGCCCCCCACGAGGCTCGAGGTAGCAACACGTGTAAGCCCCTAGAGGGTAGCGCCACCCTAGCAGCCGAGCCCGAAAACATGTAGAGGCTCCCCATGAGTCACCACACACGACCCCTTGGACAATAGGCATGAACACCGGCCAGAGGCGCCCGGCGAGGGTGCTGTCTCTTGATGTCACCTCCGGAGGTCACCTGACTAGGCGCGGTCTCCGCGAGCCCCCTTCCTGGCGCCAAACCATAGGCAGGCCTGTAGGGATACGAGCAAGGCTATCGGCCGTTGCCAGCTTTGCCGGACTGGCTCCATGCCATGAGCACCAAAACTCCAAGCATCACAGTAAAAACATACAAAGGGGGAAACAACAAGCACAAGGATCCGCTTACAAACATCCATATCAAGTCTTTCTTATAGACCCAGCAGGGAAATAGAATACTAAAACACGCTACACCTGCGCTAGAAAAAGACCCGGAGCCCCATGGGCGAGGTAGCGTACGCGGCACGGACTTGGCCTCATCTCCTCAAGGGATGTACACCGGGTAGGCAACCTGACGATGATTGCATGTTTGCAACATGTTTTACATTATAATTTTGCATTGTAGATGTAGTATCTTGGTATTTATGGCGCTCGCGCGCACATTTTATGTCTGTTTTCACTATGATCGGGACAGATGATGGATCCAATGGATACAATTCTTGGAGCAGTTGTACTATGGAGAAAAGGAGTAAAAAACAATGTAAATCACTTATTTTGGAAATATTAATAATACCAAAAGAAAACTAGAAGCGAACAAGGGAGGAAGAGAGTTCGACGACCAACTATACGACCGGGGCAAATTTTCCGGCCGTATAGTTGGCGCCGCCTCTGCCTCATCAAATAGTTTCACCCCATGCAATTGGTTCGGACAGACGACATACAGAACACCCAGAAATCGCAGAAACCTCACCTCTGGAAGGCATCTGGAGGGGGAACTCATCCACAAGGGATCCATCTTTGCCCTGTGTAGATCCGGGAGGCTAAGACATCGATCTTCATCATCCACCGCTGCATCACCACCATCTCCATCCATCCCATCTACATCCTTATCTAGATCTTGTTGTAATTCCTATACTCATTGTGGATTTATACAAGTACCATTCATCTATGATTGTTTCCATTACCATTGCCATGATGTTGATTGCCTCCATGTCTGAGTAGACCATTAGTTCTTGGGGAGATGGAGAAACCCAAGTATGAGATTGAAATAAGATAAAGTCTATTATGATATTCATTGTTGTGACCATGTGTTAGATTTTGTACATCTTGATGTTGAGAGAAGTTGACCTCTCAATATTTGCCTCTTGTGGGGACTTGATGGAGGAAACTACTTTTTGGTAGACGGAGACGTGCTAGCACTTACAGTGACTATAAAGCTGTTGGCACCCCTTACGTATCAACTTTAGAAACCGAGGAAACTCATGGAACACTATACATGCCATGGGATACGTCCTACAGGATTATGTCCCTTAATAGCACAGTAATTCGATTGATGTCGATTCCTGACTGTTGTGATTATGAGGATGATGTGATCAGCGGTTGCTGCCTATTCGTCCAAATACGGAGTTCCTCCCACACATACATAGTTGAGAATATTCATGATGGTAATCTTTATCTTAAATATTTACAATACTAGTGGTGTATCCGCTACTCCCTGACAACGCTTTTTCCCTACTATAGTTCCAATCCTTCTTACATACGCGATACTTAATTTTTTTATTAAGTTATTTTGATTTACTTTATTATTGCTCTTATACAAAAACCGAAAAACACATTTTTACACAATACTTGCTTTTTACCTTGTCACTTAGAACTTTATCTAGCATTTCTATCATAATATTTATTTCAAGAGTTATTATACTTCAGACTCCTGCTCCCTGTGGGATCGATATCTTTATTTAGAAACTACGTACAAACGATCTGTGCACTTGCAGTCATCACCCGACACAGAAGGGTGTCAAACACCAAAAAAAGAAGTCCCTCCTAGTGGCATAGCGGAACCGCAGCACGGAACCATGCTGGATGCGGTGAACGACAAGGAACTGATTCCATCTGTCGTGGAGGTACATTTCGTCAGGCGGAAGGGTTTCAACGCTCACCCGCCACCTCTCGTGCCTGCCAGAGTGTCACAGCTCCACCTCCTCCAGAAGATCTGCCATAACCCCGAGGGAGAAGCGGGAAGGGAGCCTCACCTTGACAAACCAGTCTGAGCTCACGAGAATAACAACAAAGTTGATCACTCGGGCAGGCTCGGGGTCATCTTCTATCTTGATCACCACTAGAGAGGACAGCACAGCAACCGTCACCGAAGGCTCGGGCTCAGCACCGGATCTCCCACCGCGTCCCCCGTGGCGGCCACGGCCAATCCCGTAGGGACATCCACGCCCGTGTCTTACCGGAGCTTCGCCGACCGACGCCTCCACAACCGAGGGTGGGGCGACTCCGAGGCCGGCGCCACGACCCCCGCGTCATCCTCAGCCGCTCCCACGTGGGCAGCCACGACCACGCTTTGTGGGAGGATCCACCTCTGCTGTAGGTGAGACGAAGGCAAGAGAACCCTCACCCTCAACCATGGCAGCCTCGCCCGTCACAGCGATGGGGAGAGAAGGGGACGCCATCTAGAAGAACGGTGTTTTTGCGCAAGCATGCAATGGAATAGAAGAAGAACGGAGGCAAAGAGTGAGGAACTTGCGCGTTCACGCCCCGGTATAAATGGAGCCGCTTGAAAGGACGTATCGCTGCCCCAGACACGGGGTGTAACTGCAAAGGCCGCGCGCCATCATGTCGTGGGAATAACTCCCGGAGCGAGAGCGACATGCCCAAGACTTGTGGTTAAGAGCCTGCGGGTGCTCCGAATTTGCGTTCGAGACAAGAGTGTGGCAGATCCATGATTACATGGGTAGGCACCGGGGCCCACCAACCGTCCTAGGCCACTTGCCTCTTCAAGTCCATCAAGGGACACATGCGGGCCAAATTCTCGGGGGCTACTGTCAGGCCCCTGGCAACGAGGGTGCCATGTCCCGACAGTTATCGGCCCCTCAGCGCCTCAAGACAACATTCCCTCGAGAGACTTCGACACCTCCAGAGACAGGCATGGCCGGGTTAGTCCCCGCGAGCGCCCTCTTCACGGGGGGATACCCTCTCGAGCGAGAATATCCACAGAACCCAACCGTGGGAGCTGCGAGGCATATCCGGGGCTTTCCGGCAACTTCACCGAGCGGTCAACAGGCGGGGCAAGTCCCGAAAAGGGGCATAGTCGTCGCGTGCCCATTGTTTGCCTCGGTAAAGGAAGATCTAGTCCGCCCCCTTCTCTGTAGCAGAAGGGCAGATGACCTTAGCATGGCAGGCGCGTCAGCTTGCCGATTTGGTGTAAGAGAGACAGCGGGCAACACCAGACCAGGACAAAGGTAAAAAAGGAGGGCCGCTTTACCAGCAGATGGAGAAGCGCCCAGTGCCCAAGGCCTAGTCCACCAAAAATTTGTCTTGTAAACCAGGACCTGGGAGAACAGCATTGTGGATACCCTTCCCGCCATATAAGGATCCCTTCCCCTACCTTGGGAGGGATCGATTCTTGAGATCTGAAACCCTAGACTTTCATCCTCCATTGTACCCTCGTGAAGCACGCAAGCACTACAACAAAGAAGGAATAGGGGCTTTACCTCCTCACGAGGGACACGAACCTGGGTAAAAAAACCGGTGTCACCTCTTTGTCGTGTGCTAGCTCCGTCGTCGCCATCGTCGCTGAGTTCCTTTAGAACCGCGTGTTCAGCCCCCCCATGAACCAAGGGATTATTGGACCCTAGTTACGTCGTGGGACAAATCTCCCACACCACTATGTGAAGCAAGTTAAATTTACGATGTTCATATTGACTTCTCCTATTTATCCCTATGACACATGCTAAAAATATGAGGCCATGCACAATTTCTTCAATGTTTTACAAGGTTAAGGCATTTATTATTATTTTTAATGAGAATTCGATATCCGGAATTCTGGCCATATTCGTACCACCCGCATAGGCACACACATCCCTTTTATCATTGTGCCGATTAGGAGAGGCGTGTCAACATTACCTGTTTATCCCAAGGTTAGATACCTAAAATTTCTAGCGAATGCAACAAAGCTTCAATTTTTTACAACTTCTATGTATTTATACGTCCCAAGGTTATAAAACCCCAAATATCCAAAATGTCTATGTCTTGACGGATGGTCCAAATTTTTTTTTTCGCGGTGAAATTTGTGATGCGCGGGATTCTTTATCCATGTTTCCCCCAAATCATTTCAAATTTTGTGTCTTTCCCTAGTCTCGCTGCCGCCAGCTCCCAATCCCTCTATCCTCTCATGCTGCCAACTCCCATGTCCTCTATGGGCTCTCCCTCCCCCTCCGCTCCTGATCCCTACGCTCCCATCGCCGTTATCCTACCGGTGCTCCGTTGTATCACTCTGCCCAGCTGGAAGCATTTAGAAGAAAATGAGCTCAATGGTATTAGGGATGAGATACTCAGCTACTTCAACCTCCTAATTAGCGCCAGGCTCATTCCTCATGTTGAACGGCATGTCATGTTGTCTGCTTGAAAGGCATGGAACACTTGGAAGAACAAGCTCGTGATGGAGTTTGTTAGAAAGGCGACACCCCAAGAAGTCCCTTTGAACTGTACCCGCACATCACATTAGGTGAATGGACTAAGTTTTTTCAGATGAAGACCATCGACCATTTTAAAGCTAAGAGTGATGTTTCGAGAAAGCAAGCCAAGATTTTCAAGAGCCCCAACAACATGGGGACTAATGGGTACGTCGGCATGTCCAAGATATGGGCTGCAGAGGATGCAAATGTGGTGTCGGAAGGACGCACACCAATATTGACTCACATTAGAGACTCCAGGGCTAGAAGCTATACTAGAGCTAGAGAGGTGTCATATGATGAGAGTATGGGGACACCGCAATTCAGTCATCTAAAGACTTCCCTTAAATATAAGTGGTGAGAGTTCACATGCTAAATTTATCCATCACTTCATAACTATGTTTACCTTTCTTATCATTGATGTCCATTATGTTGTTTTATATAGGTCAAGTATGATAAGGAGTATTAGATGGCATCTTAGAGGGATATGTGCTCGTAAAGGAGTTGGGGAACCCGGGCCATCCTAGTCGCACAAGGGGAGTAGGTGGCTATGCAGAATGGAAATATGGCCACGACTAGTTTTTGGACGACAAGCGGGACCACAAAAGACTTAAGAATTTGCATGCAAGGGATGCTCTTAAAGCTGAAATATTGACAGAGTTAATAGAAGAGTTACTGGCCTCTGGCATCGAGTGCCCCCCCTCACCACCGCCAACCATCGATATACGCCTGAGTAGTTGTGGCTCCAGAGTCGTCGATGTCAATGACACGGGTGTGTGTCCATGTGATGGCCTAAAGGTAAACTACCAAATTATGTTTCATCTTTAATAACATTGACTTATGAAAATCCTATCTTACATGGACTTGTCATGTAGGTTCCCACAAATTGCCAGCTAACAATGATGGACACCAACTTAGGGGACCCCGTGGATGCTGCGTTCGACATCATGTATCCTACAAGTGAAGTGCGGGTCATACACAACATTTCCTTTAGCTCTCTTTATGCTAAGGTACAAGTCGATATTGTTTAAGCTCCTTACCATGGCCACCTTCTCCCGATCCCCATCAACAACAAAGTCACCACCCTCTACAAAGCGACATGCACCTTCATCCAATGGCCAAAGTCAGATATACGTGTTGAAGCGTCGGATCCAACCGAGGTTGTCCCGGTGCCATGCTTATAAGCAGTAACCTGGCCCTGATTGTGCAAACCCTACATATATCGGCAGCACCGCCCTCTGCACCACAACTTGAACATCATGGTGAAGAGACTGAAGTCATGAGCCCGGACAAGACCAAATTAGGTACCGTCCAAAGCGAGGTAAATGAGTTGGATATGACGGCCACCAAGGTATCTGAAGCACCCCTTGCACCACAAGATGATGAAAACCTGAAGGGAATTACCTCTACAAGAGGGCAGAAATAGCCCATCATAGCAAGCAGGAGAAAAGAGTCGGCGAAGGCACCATGTAGAAATGCCAAAGCCACTGTAGGAAGAACCCCAAAGAGTGTTCCCCTGCCGGAAAAGACTTCCAACAAGGAAAAGTTTTGTCAAGGCCTATGTTAAACTTTAGGCACGGTGAGACAGAGGGTCAGTGTTTTGGAAAATTGAAGAGTCATGTTAATGTGAATGTGAAGAGCAAGTCCACAGGGATCATGGTTAAGTACAGACCTGGTGGTGAGTTGAACACTTCCATCCAGTTCAAAGTCGCTTACACGGAGTTGCAAGAGATGTTCAAACTATCTTCTGTGGGTGACAACATCATAAAATACCTCATATTGTGAGTATTTATCCTTATAGCTTTCGATATACTACCTTCATTCCAAATTATAAGCCTTTCTAGCAGTTCAAATTCTACGTCTCACAATATGCATCTCTTATGTAGGAAATACGGTTTGCCTGCACACATGCTAAATAAAATGTAATCTTTCGCGACCCTCAGTATGTTTCGTAGCAACTCATGGGAAGATACATGAGGAGTGTTGAGGATTACATCATTTTCCTGATGATGAAGAGAACTGCAAAGGATCTTATCATATGGCCTTGTAGTGTAAGGTAAACTAATGCTCCATTATATAAGTCCAACACAACATCGATTCACTCTTTGTAGTTATCACTAGGTTCTTGTATGCATGTCACTTGCGAATGGTGTTGTCTATTATCTTGATTCTGAATTAAACCGGAAGACAGATTACATGGATGTAACCAAGCTTCTTGATAGGTGAGTGATTATTCTCATGTACATAAGATACATTTATATGCTCATAAGGGAAACATCTACATGATATACATACCTATGTTATTGTCATTGCCTTTACAGATGTTTCCAAGTAGTACTTAACAAGTGAGCACAAAGTCAAACTAAGAAGCAAGTAGCATGTTATGAAAATCTAACCCACCGCATTGGTTATTCGGTTTATTTCCTACAATAACATGGCACCTCCAATAACTTTAACTCTATTCCCCTCGAGCACATACTAAAAGTATTTTGTACTCTATTTTTTAGAGTGTCATCAGCGGCCTATTCTAACCATCTTGTGTGGGTTCTATATTTTCCACCATATTAACTTAATGATGGCTTGGATTTTGTTGCTGGAATTATCAAAGAAGGTATTATAACATCTTCTATTATTACACGACATAGTCTTTTTGATTTGTACATGGTAATCGTTATTTTTATTTACAAGATCGTCGCATTGACATGAAGGCACTACCAGACAAGGAGCTATCTCCAATCCATGGGGAAGTGTTTGACTTTATTGTTAATCATGAGTTGATGATGCTGAAGGCCTCCAAGCCGGTGATGTGAGAGTCCCATTATTTGCAAAGTAATCTTTCAGCCGATTGCCATGAGTCTTTATTCTGATCCAATACTTTCACATTTGTTAGTCCAGTGGTTTACTCATTCTAAGAGCTGGTGTAATAACATGGGAGTTGAACTATGGTTGTGCTTAATTAAGTGCTCTTTAGTTAAAATATGTGGTCTTTGTAATGCAGTTTCATGAGTAATTGGATGAAATGAAGCACCTGTGAAAAGGACACCCAGTGACGAGGGGTAACCTTGGCAATATCCATGGTGAAGGACTTAGGGTTTCGCGGAAAAGAGAACGCTCGGGATTTCGTCGGATGTCAAGAAAACAATAAAGTCAAAGTCGCCTGAATATTTGGGAATCGCACTATTACAAGTTGTCTGGGAGATTTTGGCACCCTCGCTTGGGCTTCTCCCGTCCTATATATAATAGGCCGGGTCTCAAAGCTGTATGCAGACAGGTTTTACATAAACGTGATTACAATACCAACACATTGTTGGTTCAGAGATTCCTTCCTAATACAGTCAAAGTCTTTGTCGGTTGCTTCCTTGGGCTATCATCTGAAATCTTCATGGGCCATAAGCCTTTTACCCAGCATAGGGCAGCAAATCATAAGCATCCGAATAATCATACCTATGTCAGTAGCCCCTGAGACTCTACTTGAACCGTAGTTTCAGGTTGAGTCACAAAGTTTCTTTTTCTTTCTTTTCCTTTATTTTTATCTCTTTTTGTGTTTTATAGGGATTTGGTACAATGAGTCTGATGCTTCCGACGGATCGGGTATCGGTTAATTTCTCCTGGACAAAAACAAGGTTGTCCTACATCAAATTGAAGTACCTAGGACTAAACTCGGAATTTACTACTGGCGTAATTCAGTTCGGGCCGCTGAGGTCTTATCGAATACTGAATTCCAATTTTATTTTATCGGTACCCAACGCGTCCGTCGGGATTTTTCATCGTATCATTGATACAAATATTTTACTAGCAGAGCGCATTCTTGTGTGATTACCAGGCCGCACATGACGAATCCTAGGGTCTTACCTTCATGTTTCTGAACATGGCATTCAGATTTTTGTCGCATTTGGGCGCGATCCGAGATTTTTTTGGTTTTCTGGAGGTTGGCTTGCTGAGCTGCCAATTTTTCTGACTTTTATCAGATAGTTTTAATACTTTATGTCAGCTCCCGATGGGAGTAATCTTTTTTGAGGCTACATCAATGTAAAACTCATAGGTATTTTCAATCATGAACATTTTGGTTGTAGTCATACATAATTGGGTTTCTATCGGGTGCGCGCCAGCGCTCCCGATGGGAGTAGCCACTGAGGCTATGTTCAGATGCCTGTATCTAGACATAGGCTCATAGTTGTTGTTAGCTTGATGGAAAAAACATAGATCCTTTAAACGGATATAATCAATAAAGAACTTAAGGTACAAAAAACTTTTCTTTTATACATAAGGCAAAAAAACGATGATACATTATTTTTGGCGGATGGTGCCTAGCCGTTGGCCTGGATATTCTGGCTTAACAAGTCGAACCGTCAATCTTATCATATTGCAAGTAATTTTCTGCGTAAAAGCCACGTAGCTGCGCTACGTTCCATGGATTGGAGTATTTGACTCCTGTCTTCTTGTTTTGTAGTCGATATGTTGCTCCTCTAGGGGTAACTTCTGTGACGATGTATGGTCCTTCCCATGGCGATTCTAACTTTCGGTGTCCATCTTTCTTGAGGCGAAGAACTAGGTCCCCTACTGCGAAGGACCTAAGCCGCAATCATCAGCTGTGGTAATTGTGCAAGTTTTGCTGGTACATAGTTGCTCTTTGTAGGGCTTCATCTCGAGCTTCATCAAGTGCATCCACATCATATTTGAGTGCTTCTCTTGATTCCTCTTCATCATATGAATCTACTATTGGGAATTCATGTGACACCTCAACAGGAAGCACGACTTCTGTGTCGTGGACCAAAAAGAAAGGTGTCTCTTGTGTCGAATTATTTGGGGTTGTACGTAAACTCTATAGGACAGATGGTAATTCATCAATCCATGCTCCTTTCGCTCTGTCAAATGGTGCTAGTAGTCTTTTCTTGAGTCCAGCAGTAACTAGTCCATTGGCTTTTTCTACTTGTCCATTTGTTTGCGGGTGCACTACCGAGATGTAGCTTACTTTGATGCCCATCTCCTGGCAATACTCCTTGAACTCATTGGAAGTGAAGTTAGTCCCATTGCCTGTGATAATGTTGTTCGTTATGCCGAACCGAAATACTATGGATTTAATGAAATTCACAGCCGAAGTTCCGTCTTGGGTGGTGACAGGCATTGCTTCTATCCATTTAGTAAATTTGTTGACTGCTACTAGCAGAAAGACGTGCCCTCCTGGCGATGTTTGTGAAGTTTTCCCACCATATCGAGTCCCCACTGAGCGAAAGGCCAATCTAGAGGTATCGGATTTAACTTAGTGGCGGGTGCTCCAGGCTTTGTTGCGAACCGTTGACACGCTTCGCATGTTCTGACGATATCTTTTGCATCTTGAACTACGGTGAGCCGGTAAAATCCTGCTCTGAGCGCTTTGGCACAAATTGCTTGGCTACTAGCATGATGACCACAAACTCTTTCATGTATATCTTTGAGTATGGTTTTTCCTCTTCGGGTGTCACGTAGTGCTACAACACACCCGAAATACTTCTCTTATACATCTCCCCTTTGATTATTCCGAAGGCCTTCGATCTTCGGGTGATCCGTCGGGCTTCTATCACATCTTCGGGTAGTTCGCCCTTAGTCATATATGATACATACGGCTGCATCCAGGTAGGTTCAATTAGCATGACCTCTCCAATTTCATGTTCTTCTTCTTAGATGGCCTCTTCTATATTCTTGGCCGTCGTTCGATCCTCTGAGTCTTTTTGCGGATGTCTCTTTTTTCCTGTTTTTTGTGCTACGACCTCGGAGACTCTTTTAGCTTTGATCAATCGCTCCATTATTTCTTCCCAAAAAAACCCAGGTGGCACTGGTAAGCACAAGGATCCGATGTTTGCTAGATTGCCTGCTTCTTCATTGCTTGCTCTTCCTATGTGTGATACTTCGCATCCATCAAACTGAGCTTCCATAATGCCATATAGATCGCGGTAAGCAACCATATTTTTGCTAACGGTGTCGCACATGTTCATTGCTTACTGTGCCACAAGATTGGAAACTCCAAAGATTTTGAGGCGAGTCGCACTGCAAGCTTTAGCCATTTGCATGCCGTGCAACAAGGCCTCGTATTCAGCTTCATTATTTGATGCGTTGGCGACGCTCATCCGAAGTATATAGTGCATTTTGTCGCCTTGTGGTGATACTAGTATGACTCCTGCCCCTGCTCCTTCCGTTCTTTTTTATCCGTCGAAGTACATTATCGAGGCACTAGAAAGGTCAGGTGGACCTGCACATTGCAACTATGTCCATTCTGTGATGAAATCCGGCAAAACTTGTGACTTGATTGCCTTGCGCTTCTCATACATGATGTCTCGAGGGGATAATTAAATTCCCCATAGAGAGACACGCCCAGTTGCTTCTGGATTGTTGAGGATGATTGACAAAGGTGCTTTATTAACCTCTATGATCGAATGTTCCGAAAAATAATAGCGTAGTTTTCATTCTGTCATAAATACCCCATATGCTAGTTTTTGGTAATGTGGGTACCTTTGTTTAGATGGCGATAGGACCTCGCTCAGGAAGTAGACTAGCCTCTGTACACCATGAGTTTTTCCTTCTTCAGGACGTTCCACGGCCAGGACCGTGCTGACCACCTGATTTGTGGCAGCGATATAAAGCAGTAAAAGATCCTTCTCCTTTGGAGACACGATAATAGGAGATGTCGAAAGTGTCCTCTTAAGATCTTCAAAGGCGCGTTGAGCTTCTTCTGTCCACTCGAATTTCTCTGATTTCCTCATGAGGGTGTAAAAAGGAAACGCTTTTTCTCCTAGCCTTGCAACTAAACGACTCAGTGTCGCTACTCGCCCCGCTAGCTGTTGTACGCCACATAGATTTGTTGGTTTCTTCATTGTTAAATTTGCTTGTATTTTCTCGGGATTAGCCTCAATTCCTCTTGCTGATACCAAATATCCGAGGACTTGCCCTTCCGGGACTCCAAAGGAACATTTCTTCGGGTTTAGTTTGATGCTAAACTTGTCAAGATTTTTGAATGTTTCTTTGAGGTCCTTGATGAGTGCGGATCCTTGTATTTTCGTAACTATAACGTCATCGATGTATACTTGTACGATTGTTCCTATTTGTCTTCCCAAACATTTCTACATCATCCGCTGATATGTTGCTCTAGTGTTCTTGAGGCCAAAGGGCATTGTTGTGTAACAGAATACACCATAAGGCGTGATAAACGCCATCTTCTCTTGATCTTCTTCCTTCATCCTAATCTGGTGGTATCCTGAATAAGCATCCAAGAAAGAAAGATGTTCGCATCCCACGGTTGGATCGATTATTTTGTCGATTCGTGGCAATGGGAAGTGATCTTTTGGACAATGTTTGTCCAGTGCAGTAAAGTCGATGCACATCCGAAGTTCCGTAGTGTTTTTCTTTGAAACACATACTGGATTTGCGACCCACTCTGCTTTTGTTAGTTCTTTGATAAAGTTGGTGCCAGTAAGGCGATGGAGCTCCTTTCCAATGGATTTACGCTTTAGTTCTGCGAAGCGACAAAGCGGTTGTTTTACTGGCTTCGCCTTTGGATCTAAATTTAATGCATGCTCAGCGAGTTCCCTAGGAATCCTCGGCATGTTAGAAGGTAGCCATGCGAAGATCTCCCAGTGATCACGGAGGAACTCGATGAGCGCGCTTTCCTATGCGGGACCAAGATTGGAAGCCACAAAATGTTGTTTCTGTCGGGTCGACGGGGTGGATCTGTACTTCTTTTGTGTCCTTTGCCGTGTCAAAAGCCTGATCGGGATTGACACGTGGTACTTCCAGTGGTTCTGCGATTGCTGAAGTTTTGAGTTGTTCTAACTCCGTTGCCATCCCGAAAGATTCAGAAATTTTGTTGAACTCTCGATCGCAATTGTCGGCACGTGTGAAGCTTCCTTTTACCGTGATGATTCCTTTTGGTGTTGCCATCTTCATGACTAGGTACGCATAATGCGGAACTGCCATGAACCGTGCGAAAGTTGGTCGTCCCAGGATCGTGTGATATTGTGATGGCCAATCCATGACTTCGAATTCGAGTTTTTCTTGCCCTTAATTTACTTTGGAACCAAAAACAATGTCAAGAAAAAAAATTCGTCAAGGAATTTCAGCTTTACCTAGTACTATTCCATGGAAAGATGTTTCTGTTGGCGCGAGATTCTCCAGGGGATAGCCCATTTTTCTTAGCGTTTTTGTGTAGATCAGATTTATGCTGCTTCCTGCGTCCATGAAGACCTTGCTCATATCGAAACCGCCAATTTGTGCTTCTACTATCAAGGCTGAGTGGCCTGGTCGTGGGACCCGAAGCAGGTGATCGGCTCTTCTGAATGTGATTCCTTGCTCTAACCAGTGGAGATATTCGGGTGTGGTTGATGTTGCTATTTCCGCCATATTGATTTGTCTTGTGATGAGCTTCTAAGTTCTGTTGGATGGACACTCTTTCTGAATCATGGACGTTGCTCCTTTTGACCTAGGGTACTCATTGTTTTGATCATTTGTGTTTTGTGGTGGTGCCACTAGTGGTGGTGGTGGTGCACTGATGGCTAATGTGCCAGGCGTAGATGCGTATCCTCAGTTTGCCGCTTCGGTTGCCTTTGCATTACATAGGTCCTGCATCTTCAAGAATGTTCGGCAGTCTTTCATGAGGTGGTTAGATTGTCGTATGCCTGCTGAGTCGACATAAAAATGCATATTAGAGGGTCCTTCCAGCATTTGCATCACGGACATGGGTGGGTCTCGTGCTCTTGAATGATACTGCTGTGCTGACTAGCTTCCTCCGATGTCGTCCATGTTCTGGCGGTGTCCGCCGTTGTAGTCGTTGCTTCTGTTGTTACCTTCACCCAAAAACCTGCTACAATGTAACTTGGTCCCGTGTTTCCATCGTTGTTCCTTCTTCTTCTATCATTGATGCGCTTATCCCTGTCTTCTTCGGGTGATCGCGCACGCTTATTATGCAATCTGTCTTCTCCATCATCCCAACAATTTGCTATCTCCATTAATTGTGAGATTGTTTTGGTTTTAATCCGTCCGAGTTCCTCTATGAATTCTCGGTGACGAAGGCCGTCGTTGAAGGCATCGATGGCCCTTTAATAGGACATGGACTCAGCCGAGTTTTTTATAATATTCCATCATTGGATAAATGCTCTTATTGATTCCCCATATTTTTGTTTGCATGCCCGCAACTGCTCCAAGGATGCAGGTCGTTTAAATGTAGATTGGAAGTGTCGGATAAACTTATCTTCCAGGTCGTTCTAGCTATAGATGGAATCTTCGGGTAACTGTCTGAGCCATGATCTTGTGGCGCCAGTGAGGTGTAGTTGTAAGATTTGTATTGCTATAGTTGTGGAGCCGCCTTGTAATTTGATAGTGGCCAGATAATCTGCTAACCATGCTTCGGGTTCCTGGAGTCCATCGTATTTGTGGCGGTCTTGCAGAAGTTTGGAGTCCTTGGGTACTGAGGTTTTGCAAATCCGCTGAGTGAAACAGCTGTTCCCACATAGCTCGTAATCGTCTTCGTGTATCCATCATGGTATCGTCGGCTGCGATTTTCATCTCGTGATCCATCATTCCTGTGTTGCATATTGTCGTTTCTTATGTTGCTCCGTAGCTCAGGTCCTACGAGGTGTGCCTGGTGTGGCGATCGAGATCGTTGGGTGTGTCCCACTTGCCGAGGGCTGATGCGACTGTGTGGGGATCTATCCGGCTGTCGCGTGGTTCCTTGCTCTGCTTCCGCGAGAGAGGCTCCCACCATGCCAAGGTTCATCAGGGTGGAGCGATGGAGAGCCTCACACGGATCGTCGGGTGCGGGCTGAGTTGTGATCAGATATGTTTACGCGGCCACAATGGCTGCCTGAGCCGTTTTTGCCTTCATGTTTCCTGCTGGGTCAATCGACATGAATGATAGGTTAAGATCTTGAATGAGTCCACTTCTTTCTGCTTTAGGGATATGCTGCAGTCGAGATGTTGCCCTTCTTGGTGGTGCTCCTCCTATTACGCTCCCTGATCCTCGGGTAGAGCTTAACTGTGCCCGTCATAAGCTGGATTCGCCGGCTAATCTCTTTCTTTCATCGAGTTGCCTCTGCATCCTACGTAGGTCTCTCTTCTTTCGATGAAGCAGATACTGGTATGCTAATAGATCATCATGTAAAGCATCCGCTATCATCGGAACTGCTCCTGAAATTTCTTCCCTTGCTTTTTGCACGCTGATGCCAGTAGCCGAAGAGTTTGCCTCTCTCCTCCGTTCGGTTCTCCACCTCTTCCTTGGACTATGCGATTATCTGCCGTTTCTCCTCCGTTTCCGTGGCCCCCTTCATTGTCGTGGTTTCCTGCATTGTCATTGATAAAATATCATTGGGGTTGAGAATAGGATTACTGTTAGAATCGCATGGTGTTGATGTATCCCCGTTGATCATGCACACTTGGTGGCGTGTTATGCGTGAGACGATGGCGTAATCTTCTGCTTCAAAGGGTGTACTAATAATATTCTGAGATTGTAGTTCTGGATAGATCTTCGCCATCATTTTTTCGAAGTTGACATTTTCACTGCTTTCTTCGGGTTCTGACCCGAGGGAGATTGTCGGGTTTGCTTCACGTGGTGGAGTTGGCAGAGGACCTGACCCGAGGGAGAGATTACCATGAAGGCCATTAAGGTCCCCCAGATCCGTCTCGATTTGCTTGCTTTCTTCGCCTGCTTTAGTCTGTGTTGTGACGTCCGCGGAGGATCCGACAGAAGATGCTGGTACCGCCGTAGGCGTAGGTTTTTGCACCGACAGTTCTGATGTGATCAGGGCCGAACGGTCCGATTCTTGCGGGTCCTCTACTTAGAAGTGGAAGCTTCCGATGATTAGATGGGATCCGCTGTTGAAATCGGTGGATACCAATACAGGGGTGGGCGGGCGTTGATCTGCTTTTGTCGAGTTGATGCTTCGTGGAGAGCGGTCCGCCGAATCCATGGTTCCAGCATTTAGGTTTCCCACAGACGGTGCCAATTGACGAGGGGTAACCTCGGCAATGTCCATGGTGAAGGACTTAGGGTTTCGTGGAAAAGAGAACGCTAGGGATTTCGTTGGATGTCAGGAAAACAATGGAGTCAAAGTCACCTGAATATTTGGGAATCGCACTATTACAAGTTGTCTAGGAGATTTCGGCACCCTTGCTTGGGCTTCTTCTGTCCTATATATAATAGGCCGAGTCTCAAAGCTATATGCGGATAGGTTTTACATACGTGTGATTACAATACCAACACATTGTCGGTTTAGAGATTCTTTCCTAATACAATCAAAGTCTTTGTCGGTTGCTTCCTTGGGCTATCATCTGAAATCTTCATGGGTCGTAAGCCTTTTACCCAACATAGGGCAGCAAATCATAAGCATCCGAGTAATCATACCTATGTCACTCGGAGTCTCTCTGTTTTATACCGGATGCTCCAGGCATGAAAATGAAAACCTAGATCAAACGAACAAACTCAGACATCTATGATGGTTTATATTTTTAATCGTCCCCTAACCCGTTGGAGTAGGTTCATCTTAGAAACCGTCTCCTAGCCCTTGGAGTAGGTTCGTCCTGTAAACCGTCTCCAAGTTTTCTGGACAGTCTGGACAATTGCAGACAATCCGGCCTATTGGAGCCAGTTCGTATGGGTGCACATCTCCTAGCGTGCTATAGGTTCATAGTTTCGATCATCTCCGGAACTCGTATTAATGGAGGTGTTCGTTAATATGAACTATCTGACGAGAACTTTCGGAGACGGTTGGGCCAGCCGACTCGAAAAAAGGCGATTTAACAGCAACCTTCGTTGGGAGTAGGAAACCAAAACCATCGCTCGCCCATGGAGGAAAACCGTCGTCGGAAGCTGATTCTGTTATAGTGCTTCCCTACTCCCTTCAATTCCTTGGCGTTAGATCTAGGATGGGTGGCTGAGATTAGATCCGTTACACCAACCGGTAGAGGCCAGTCATAGCCAGCTGTGTTAGATCTCCGTGGCATGTGCATTAGCGTCGCGTCAGCTAGCTAGGCTAGTCAACTGCATAGTCAACAATCCTATTTGAATTTAAATAAAAATAGATAGAAAATATGATGAACTTAGAAAATTCGTAGAAGAATATTTAAACATCAGAAAAATATAAATTTGATGTCTGTGGATTCACAAAAATGTGTAGAACACATTTCTGCAATAAAATCCTACTTTCGAAAAACAAATACAATTTTAAATAATTGAAAGACTATTTAATGGCATTATAATTATAGAAAATGTTCTGTTTATCCAAATTTGACAAATAATATGCCCCTGGATTCAGAATAATAAGTAGAATATAATGGAAAATTAATTTAGTATTTTTTTTATATTTAAATAAAAGTTTAGGAAGAACACTTTTTGGAGTAATTTTACTATAGAAAAGGATTTAAAAAATATTTTTGAGAGAAACCTTTTGCAAATGGTTGTTTATTGAACCCTCTGACCAGAAACATCAACAAAATAAATGTTAACATATATTTCATGGCAGTAGAAAATATCACATTGAATAAAGCTTTTCTAGTGAAACAAAACACTTTAAATAACCTAATTGCACTAAAATGGTTCCAATGAAAAGGACCAATAGGTGTTTGTATTGTTCAGAACAATGTTGCAACAGCTTGTTCAATATAATGAACATGTTTCATGCTTGCATGGACTTCATTATATTCTTGTGTTGTCTTGTGATACTAGTTTTGAGAGTGTGCTCTTTGCTTGATTGTATTGTTGTAGACTTTGAGGAGTGTAATCTTTGCAAGATCAAGAAGATTACCTATATATTCAACTAATAAAGTCAAGTGAAACTTTGGTCATCAAAAGTCCTACTTTTCTATGTTGCATTAGTGATATTTTCGTAGTATGCATGATAGGACTATTATGATACTAAAACTGATACAAAGAGGAGGCATGTGATGACCTAAACATTTTTGGTCGTCGATCGTGCCATCTGGCCACTTTTGGCCATCGGATGCCTTTGAATTCCCGCATTGGGCTGATTGTCCCTAGGGGACGCTGCTCTGCAGATCAAATAGGCATGCTGTGGTGAATTGGGCCCAAATACCCGTTACATCCCATGTATTTAGTTACTGGACTGAGGTAGCTAGCGAGGCTTAAGATCGAGAGGTATTGGGACCGACTCGATGCAATTCTATACTACTAGTGAGCCTGATTGACATCCAGAAGAAAAAAGTCAGGATGGGATTAGGACTGACACGATGCGGCAGGGGAGGAGATCAGACAAAGGTACACGATGCGGCCAGTGACATCGACCCACTTGTGCGGTCGGGCGGATGATTGACCCGTGCCTCTGATCGAACGCGGGCCGGTTCATGTAGCGGGCGATCAATATCTGATGTGTCTTTCGGTAGCAGATGCGGCAAGGAATGTGCATCCCCTCTTCATTGATGGAGATGAGCTGATGCGTCGTTCTTAATTGATCTTGATGCGCCTGAGTGAAGGTGGTGTTAATTTTCAGTTCCTGCAAACCCCTAATGACAACCATCATGCGCAAATCTCTGGTGGTACATTACTGCCTCTCCCGTCCTATAAAATTGGTTGCCTCTGTTTCTCTCCATACCGATTCTACTCGATCACAACATCTAGGTCCAATGGTGTTATGATAGGTTGATTTTCTCTCGTGCGAAATCCCCATTTTTCACATTTCAATTGCCACGGTGTCTGTAATTCGATACAAAATTTTACGGGTTGTGCTCATCTTAGTCAACTATTTTCATCCCGTTAATCCTTGGAGTTTGGTCGAATTATTTTTGTTCTGGAATTCTTCACCTCGGTATTTGTAATGGATGTTGGCCAGGTACATGATTCTTTTTACTGAAGTTGTTTTCTCCGCTACTAAATTAGTTTAGGTGCTCTAGGTCGAGCATTCAAGATTGGCTCTGCTGGATTTGTTCTGGCGTAAATTGTGCTCTATCTTATATTTTCCCTTCTCCCAACCTATTTTCACCTAATTATCCTACGGTCTTGCTATTGTTTTGTTTCTTTCCCATTGTGCTCTGTCTTTTCCCATGACACAGATTCTCCCTTCTCCCGACGGTCTTACTATTGCTTTGTTTCTTTCCCACTGTGGTACAGGTGGTGTCGGTGGAGGAACTTTCCTCTGGTTCTTCTAGTTCTAGGTTGGTTCCAGTAATCCTAGAGCTACCGATTTCACATAGCGAACGCCTGACGGCCCGGTTTGTACTCATGTACTATTTGCTAAGAACCTGCCGACTATGAGATATATGATTCATGGTTTTAGTCATTCAGTCCATGCATGATTTCTATCTTCACTTATGGACCAAAAAGAAACTTCAATATCCTTCAGGAGTATTCCATCTAAGGACCTGTTTGTTTCACATGATACAGTGCAAATGTAATCGTAATTGTACTACACTATCGATATAAACATAATACAGAAAAAGCTGAACATGTTCGGTATACTATGGTAACTATAATGTTAATCAAATCCCGAGCTCTTTGGCCGTTGCCTGAGAGTGCTTGACGCGGTTGTTCCCTGGAGCAAAACTGTGTTGGTCCGTATGTCGACCCATGTCGCAGTCCAGACGCCCTCATCAATGCCGCAATCATCCAGCAGGCCTGAAGATGCCATGCACAGCGTGCCCTGATCGGAAGTCCATCGCCTTCCTACTCAACATGAAGAGGGGCTAGGCTGAGAAAGGGGAATTGATGCAGATGATTTATGGTGGTGGCCCTTTAGCTGAAGGGAGCCAAAGAAAATCGGAGAAGAAGAGGGCTAAGGTGTGAAGGGAATTGAAAGCTAAGGTGCCTTCTATTTTATTTATGTCATTCAACTTTGGTTCCTAATACTTCAGTCTGGCAGAATGAACTGATTCAAATATAAGCAGAAACAAAAATAAAAATAAAAGGTCCCGTCATAGAATTTTTTCTACTGGTTTTTCAAGTAATGGTTGATGTTTAATAGTCTGACTATTAATGTGTGTCTAATATCTTCTTACCTCTTCAATGATTTAGAATATGCAAGTAGATTCGGCTAATGAAGCATGTTGGTCAAGCCATATGTGAGAACTACTCCGAATATAAATGGTGTGAAGATTTACTAACTGTAGTTTTAGATTCGTAATTAAGAAATATATCCTTTGCTCTGATATCTATTTTTTGCAGGATCTACTGCATACAGTTTGTCTGGACTAGCTAATGTGATGATATATTGCAAAATCCTGTAGTTCAGCGGTGCATGATGTAACTTTAGGTTCTGGGGGCCTAGATGAATTTACATCTTATGGATGGCGTAGATATACATACGGGATTTGTCACTTTTGTCTATAGGAACACAATTTCTACATTTAAGTTCTTTTACTAAGCTTACATCTGTTTTCTAGAATACTGATTGCAATGCCTTTGAGATGAGTTCGAGAGTGCTTTCATGCTTCACTTAAAAGGAAAATATTTGAGTCTTACGTTTTCCTCTTATGCGAGCAGTTTCCTGCTATTTGAGTAATATGGTTGTTTCATGAGACTAAATTGCTGCTGGTTTTCTTAAAACTTCAGTGTTTTGCATTTCTCAATTAGCACCAACCAATGTTGCCCTGATGCCATCCATTCAGGTTCAGGAAGCTAGGAGGAACTAATGTCTGGCCACGACCTCAATATTTGTAACGGCAAGAATTCTGCGTGGACGCTATGGAGTATGAAACCTTCCTATATGATATAGTTGTATTTTTTGGAGAGGGATATAATTTGTTCTAGCCACAAATATATGAATTTATGAGAATACGTACATCAAGATTTGGAACCCAAAAGTCCATTAGATCCAAGATATAACCCAGTCCTTTACCGCTACAGACTAGTTTTCTTCTAAACTGATTACAAGAATCAACATCTATCTATTTTACTATTAACCAATAATATATATATATATAATTCAGCTTATTAAAATAACTTTCACATTTCTATTCTATATATTTACATAAATTTCTACCAATCTACCATAAAAATAGATGGGCGCGACAACGTGCGCCTACATGATCTAGTATTGCTATGTTATTCCTATAGTATATTCCTATAATAGGAGACATCGTGAGATTAAAATTCTTAGCCTTGCTACATAGAAATCGTGATATGATGTTTTATGGAAAGTATATATATATTTGGATCAATGAGAACAACTAATGTTAATGAAACACCTAGGTGGAAATAGAACTTGTATGGATTATGTTGAGTGGTTATCTAGGGACCATTTCTATGGTTCACCCTTGTGTATCACACTTGTGTATAGCCATCCAGGAACAAAGAGATAGGAGCCATTCTTGTCATGCAGCTTCTAGTGCAGCCACACGGAATATGGGCTCTACCTTCACCTACTAAGTTGTGATGACTCAACCAGACAAACTGAGGGTGGTAGTGATGATAGGATGGAACACGTATGTGGTGGTCTAACGGATTGCTTCTGAAAAGTCTTGTCTGGATGCATGTTGAGTCTTGTGGGGAAGTGCACAACCTCTCTAGAGGGTAAAACTAAGTACTTAGCCGTGTCCCCGTTATGGATAATTTTTGAGCGTCAAGACATTGAAGCAGTTCAAGGATCTCATCATTCAGATTTCTCTAAGTTAAAACTTTGTGCGTGAACAAGAGAAGCACCTGGAGATTATCCAGTATGCCAAATTTGATGAAGTGTTGAAGAACAACTATTTTATAAATCTGACGGGTATCCGATCGACTTCCTAGATATGACGTCGAAAAAGTTACGGAGGCCAAACAACGTCTCACGGACATACTTGTCCATTATCCCGCCGATCGCAACGGGGAGTATCTACGTCATCAGCACGTGACAGTCGTGAGACTTCATACCGCTGAACCTCTTCTTCTCCACGTCCATATATCTTCTTATCTTCCCCGAGTAACCGTGAGAAACTTTCACTCTGAGGAGGCACCAGAAAAACTACTCGAGCTCCACAGACTAAGAGTAAAGCAGGCAGCGCGAAGCACCACCTCATTCTTCTTAACTCTTTTGCGGTGACGTTGAGTCCCTTCCGTCTAATCATCATCATCATCATCATCATTATCAGGATACTGAAGATCTTTCTTGATGTCAAGCAATTTAAGGTCTTTTCTTTCTTTTGGCCCATCCTTGGTCCTCTCCGGCATGTTCAGTAGAGTGCCAAGCAGACTCTCGGTAATGTTCTTCATGATGGGCATTATATCGAGGCTATGGGGAGTGTGGAGGACCTTCCAGTACGGCAGGTCCCAGAAAACAGACCGTGCTTTCCATACACCCAACAGCGGCTTTGTCCTCGGTCGTTTTTTCCCGACATAGGGCAATCTACCCAATTATTCAAAAGCTCCTCGATTTCTTCGCTGCTCCTTGGACATAGGGCTCTTTTGAGCTCGTCCTTACCATTGAACAGGTTACCACGTTTTCTCCACGGGTGATCCATGCGGAGCCACTTTCGAGTACCTTGGAACACGGTTTTTGAAGACCCGGGATCCCTTGGTAGCTGGAGATGCGGTGTCTCATCCATGCACCTGACGCATGCATTGTGTCCGTGGTTCACCTGGGCCGATACATATGCGTAACCAGGATAGTCCTGCACCGTCGTGAGCAACGCGGCTCTCAGATAGAAATATTCTTTAGTGTAGGCGTCCCACGTATGGGCCGGCGTCTTCCACAAGATGGCTAAATCCTCTCTCAACAGTCCGAGATACAGATGCATATCGATACCTGGTTGTTTCGGCTCCTGAATAAGAATGCTCATGTGTACGTATATTTGCTTCGTGCACAGCCACGGGGGAGGTTGTACGGCCATACAAACACGGGCCAGGTGCTATGCGTGCTACTCTGGTTTCCAAAAGGATTGAGTCCATTGGTGCTCATACCCAGCCTGACGTTCCTTGTATCGCCCCCGAACTCTTCGAACTTGATGTCTAATGCATTCCACTGGCTAGAGTCTAAAGGATGTGTCAGGATCTTTCCCTTCTCTGGATTATCTTCGGGTTTCTCTCTTTCCGCGTGCCATTGCATGAGCTTTTCTTCCTTAGGATCTACGAAATATCGTTGTAGACTGGGGGTGATAGGAAAGTACCATACCACTTTTCGAGAAACTTTCTTGTTCCCTCTCTTGTACCATCCTTGGCCGCACACCGGACATGTGGTTCTATCCGCGTACTCGTTCTGATAAAGTGCGCAATCATTGATGCATGCGTGGTATTTAATATGTGGTAGGTCGAGAGGGCACACAATTTTCTTGTCCTCCTCGATACTTGTTGGCAATGTGTTCCCCTTGGGAAGTCGGCCATGCCAGTATTCCATGTTCGTGTTGAAGCTCACATCGGTCCATTTGTGTTCGGCCTTCATCTCCAGAGCCTTGAGCGTTACACTCAAACGTGTATCCTCGGGGCGACACCTAGGATACAATGGAGTCATCCCGTCTACCTCCATTTGGGCCAGCTTTGCTTTCTGTCTGGCTGCAGCTTTGTCGTTGCTCGTCTCCTTGAGGAGCAGTTTTTGAACATGAGGGTCCTGCAAGGCCGAAGTTAGCAGCGTCTGTATGTTCGTGTCTTATCCTTCTTCATGATGATCATGCTCGTCGCCATCTCCTTCTTCATGCGCATGCTGATCATGCCTGCCGGCATCTCCTTCGTCATGATGATCATGCCCGGTAGACTCTTCGTCTTCTCGCCTGCCCACGTCTTCGTGACCACCATGTCCTGACGGCGCCTCATTGAGGTCGCACATGAAACAGTTGGAGATATGACCAAGAGGCAATAATAAAGTGGTTATTATTATATCTTTATGTTTATGATAAATGTTTACATCCCATGCTATAATTATATTAACCGGAAACATTAATACTTGTGTGTTTTGTAAACATAAAAGAGTCCCTAGTAAGACTCTTGTTAAACTAGCTTGTTGATTAATGGATGATCATGGTTTCCTGATCATGGACATTGGATGTCGTTAATAACAATATCATATCATTAGGAGAATGATGTGATGGACACAGACCCATAGTAAGCATAGCATAAGATCAAGTCATTAAGTTCGTTTTGCTACAAGCTTTTCAAATGCATAGTAACCCAATCCTTCGACCATGAGGTTATGTTAATCACCATCACCGGATGGGTACTTTGATGACATCAAACACCGCTTCGTAACTGGGTGGTTATAAAGGTGTCATTGGGTATTCTGAAAGTATGTGTTGAAGCGCATGGACCAAGATTGGGATTTGTCCATCCATATGACGGATAGATATGCTCTGGGCCCTCTCAGTGGAATGTCATCTAGTTAGCTTGCCAGCATGTGACTAGGTCACAAGGGATGACATAACATGGAACGAGTAAAGAGTACTTATCAGTAACGAGGAAGAACTAGGTATGGAGATACCGACGATCAAACCTCGGATAAGTAGAATATCGCGTGACAAAGGGAATTGGTTTCGTATGTTAATGGTTCTATCGATCACGAAGTCATCGTTGAGTATGTGGGAGCCATTATGGATCTCCAGATCCCGCTGATGGTTATTGACCGGAGATGTGTCTCCATCATGTCTGCATATTCACGAACCATAGGGTGACACACTTAAGGTTCGAAGTTGTTTTAAGTAGATATGGAATATGCATTGGAGACCGAATGTTGTTCGGAGTCTCGGATTGGATCCGGGACATCACGAGGAGATCCGGAATTGTCCGGAGAATAAGATTCATATATTGGGTATCATTTTCTGAGTTAGGAAATGTTCCGGAGTGTTTGTATGGAGATTCTAGAAGGTTTCGAAATGTTCTGGAAGGTTCTAGGAGATTTCTTGGAGTTTGCTTGAAAACCAAGAAAGGATCAAGGAGTCTTTGTGGGGCAAGACACGGATTCGTGGGGGAGGAGGATTCCTTTCCCCCTCCCAATCCGCCGGCCAAGGAGGGAGGGGAGTCCTACTAGGACTCCCCCTCCCATGGCGCCTCCCTCCTTTAAATAGAGGGGAGGGGGCGCCACCCCCTAGAACTCTCCCATAACAAACCCTAGCCGCCGCCTCTCTCCTCCTCCTTCCCTCTGCTCAGGCTTAGGCGAAGCCCTGCAGAATTCTCTACTCCACCACCACCACCACACTGTCGTGCTGCTGGGATTCCGTAGAGAAGATCTACTACCTCCGCTGCTCGCTGGAACAAGGAGAGGAAGGTCTGCTTCGACTCCGCACGTGTGACCGATCGCGGAAGCGCTGCCGGAACGCGGCGCCGAAAGGATCGTCCACACGATCTTGAGATCAGAAAGTGATCGACTACATCAACCCCGAGATCTAATCTCGTAACGCTTTCGGATCTAGGAGGGTTAGTACAGATCTATCTCGTTGCACATGTCTAATAGATTAGATATTGGCTTTTATCTAGATTAGATCTGGGTTTTGTTCATTCTTGCGGTAGAAATTTTTTGTTTTCCATGCTACGAACCCATCAGTGGTATCAGAGCCATGTCTATGTGTAGTGCGTAGATCTGTTGCACGAGTAGAACACAATGGTTTTGTGGGCGTTGGTGCTCGTGCTGTCTTTTGCTTTGTGTACTTTGCATCTTGCGGTATGGTGGGATGAAGCGGCCCGGGCTAACCTTACATGTCATCGCACATGAGACTTGCTCCACGCTTGACGTGTAACTTGCTTTGCACAAGTGGCTTTGCGGGTGTCTGTCTCTCCCATCATAGTATAGATACAATCTACACTTTGCACTTGATAGCACTTGTATCAATGTTGTGGTTCATGTTCGTAGGTAAGATCCGTTCTTATTCGAAAGCCCCAAGCCACGTAAAACATGCATATAAGATTAGAGGCGTCTAACTCATTTTTGCAGGGGTTTTGTGATGTGATATGGTCATTATGTGATTGTGATTATATTTGATGTATGCAATGATCCTTATTGTTATATGGCAACCGGCAGGAGCCTAATGGTTGTCTTTAATTCTGTTAAGACCTGCGTGTCTATTCATCTTGTAATAGCTTTAATCCAAGTAGTTGTAATAGTTGCTAGTGATGATGGACAACCATGAAGCAGCGCCACTGACCTTGACGCAATGCTGGTGATGATGGAGATCATGTCCGTGCTTTGGAGATGGAGATCAAAGGCATAAGAAGAAAGGGCCATATCATATCACACTAATTATGAATTGCCTATGATGTTAATCCTTTATGCATCTTGTATTGCTTAGATCGCGACGATAGCATTATAAGATGATCCCTCTCACTAAATATCAAGTAATAAAGTGTTCGTCCTTAGTAGGCACCGTTGCTAAGACTCGTCGTTTCGAAGCATCTCGTGATGATCGGGTGTGATAGATTCTATGTGTGCATACGACGGGTGCAAGCCAGATTTGCACATGTGGATACTAAGGTTAACCTTGACGAGACTAGCATGTACAGACATGGTCTCGGAACACGGAATACCGAAAGGTAAAACATGAGTCATATGGATGATATGATGAACATGTTGATTGTTCGCCTTTAAAGCTACATCATCTCACGTGATGATCGGACTTGGTGTAGTGGATTTGGTTCGTGTAATCACTAAAACAACTCGAGGGATGTTGTTTTGAGTGGGAGTTCTTTTGTAATTTGGATTAGTCAAACTCAATTTATCATAAACACAATCAAAGTGAATTTGCATAGTTTGTTGTAGTCATTGGCATCCGTTCACCACCTTACGCTTAGTTATAGTTGAGATAGTGGAACTAAAGAAATTCTGGATATTTGCTTTACGAACTGGTATCGTATTGTTTTGAGTGTCAATCTAAAGTTTAAAAGTCATATTGCAAACTTTCAGCAAACTCCGTTTACTCTGTGAAGTTTAATAAACAGTATTAAATCAAGAGTAACAATTCCAGTGTTAGTATATAATGTATCATGTTTTCCTCCATGATTCTTGATACTCAAAAGATTGTTTTTAATATAAAGTTTATCTAAGAGCTAAAAGCAATGTTTCAGAAACCATCATATGTGAAAGGTATTGCGATATCTAAAATAGTGTGTTGGTTACAACATGATAGAGTATATGTCCTCATATTTGATGAGAATTTGTGAAGGTTGGAGACGCTAGTCGTCCTAATCCTCCAAAAGGTTTTGGAAAAGAAACATTATACTCGCAATTCACCTTTATAAGCTATAGCAGCTTGATCATGAAATTTGTCATGATAAGGATGAATAGAAGATGTAAGTAAAATGTTTACTACACTAAAAGATTACTAAAGAATGGAATTTTGAAAGAATGCCAAACATTTTATGAAGGTGATCCACTTCAAAGTGCAAGTCCAAAGATATTAGTATTTGACTATACACACTTTGTACTATGTGTCATGTGAATGGCACCACTATTGATGTTGATAGATTCTTTTAAAAGAAAAGGAATTGTTGAAAGAGAATCTATAAAATATTTGGCAGAAAAGAAAAGATTGGAGATATCCAACTTAGGTATATAAAAGATACATGTTATGGTTGTATTCCTTGGTTATTAAACAATGTGGTTCTGCAGTATTGGGTACCGAATTGGTTGGTATGAAGTGTCATACAGGACAACACAATTCATGAACTGAATGGCCTAAGTAACTAGCAAGAGAATATGTGATGATGTTCATCGAAAACAAACAAAGGGTTGTTGTGTTGCTCGTTAACATCAAAGCTTGCCTTCAAGATTTGTTTCAATAATTGTTATTTTGATCAGGTATTATGACGACAAAAAGTTGTTCAAATAATTACCGTATTCCATAATAGATGGATGATATACAAGTCTGGTTGGAGAAATAACGACCATAAAACTAATGCTAAAATGTCGCAAGACAAATGATTGAAAGATCACTTGCAAAGTGACATCACCGTTTAAATTATATTAGGGATACATGAAGAAACTCCATGTTGATGGATTTTTGGAGTCTTTGATTTTGATCAAATGTTGCTTGTGATACTTTCCTGGAGATAATTAAAACTCCGTTCGTAGGCCAAAAGAGGAACGGACGACTAACTGATTGGATTTTGTACATATTGATGTATATAGTCCATTATGTGTAGTCGTGGGCGATGGATTTCAACTTCATATGCTTTCTCCGAAGATTTGAGTGAGTATATGTATATACTTACTCAATAAGGAAGAAGTATGAAACATTTGAAAATGTTCAAAGACTTTCAAGATGAAGTGGAAAATCATTGTAACAAGAAAATATAAGGTTTATGATTGGATCATAAAGAAAGATGTTTGAGTTACAAGTTTAGCAAAACACCTAAGATTTGAGGAATCGTTCCATGGATTTACATTTCCCAAAACACCATAGGAGTATGGAGTGTTCAAGATATGTAATGAAACCTTGTTTGACATGGTAAGATCAAAGGTGTCATTTATAAAACTGCCATTATATTTTAAAGATTAAAGCTTTAGTGACTACCGCTTTTACACTGAAAAGAGCTCCATCATGATCCGTTGAAATGACACCATATAAGTCATGGTTTGGGATAAAACCCAGGTTGTCCTTTCTTAAACTTTTGGTATGCTAGGCATAAGTAAAATGTTTACAACCAAAGTCGGATGAGCATGTCTTTGTAGGTTATTTCGAATAACCATTGGGTGTTCCTCCATAACACCGAAGACAAAAATGTTTGTCACTTAGAATGTCGAGTTTCTTGAGAAGGAATTTTTGGTGAAAAGTCAAGTGGGAGGACAATAGAACTTTGACAAGGTTGTTGAACCTTGGCTAATATGTGCTGAGTTGCGCAGCGTCGGTAAGTGTCCCGGAGGCAGCAACAATGCTCATGGCTCACGTGCCTCAAAGGTTGTGGTCATGGAGATCTAAGTTACTATTGAACCAAGTAGGTCGGGTAAGTAATCAAATGCCAAGATTTGAGAGTTAAATCATTGTTGTTTGACAATGATGAACCGACTACATGCGAATAATCAATGATGGGCCCTGACTTCGTTAAGTGGCTTGAAGCCATAAAATCCGTGATAATTCCATACACGAGAAATCAAGCTTTGAATTTGAAAGACCCTATGGAAAGGTGCAAGACCTTATAGTCGTATATGGATCTATAAAGAAATGGACATGGATGTTTCACATCTATGAAATAGTCGACATGTCGGGAGGAGTTTACGACAATGTTCAAGGAATTGACTATGATAAGATTTGATCTTTCATAGCGATATTTAGTCTGGACGGATTAATGTAGCAACCACTACATATATTTTGGTGTATGGTAATTGAACAAACAAAACAAGTTCTTCTAATAGAATGGTTACCTAGGATGTGTCCATGACATGATCCAAAGGCTTTTGTTAATTCAAAGGATGCTAAAAGGGTATGTAAAACTTCAATGGTTGAAGTGAGCATCGCGGAGTTGGAATCTTCACCGTGATGAAACCGTTAAAAGGTTTAATTTCATCAGAGATGATGAAGATGTTTGTATTTTGCAAGAAATTAAGTGGGAGCGCTGAGACATATTTCTAATACATTATGTGAAAGACATATTGTTGATTAGAAATGATGTATCTTTTATTGACACAGGTTAAGAATTTCATTTCGATGAAAGACTTAGGCATAACCCAAGAATTAGGCGTCAATGTCTATATGGATAGATTGAGGCGCTAATATGGTTTTGCCAAATGTACATAGATAAGATGTTGAATGAGTTCAATATGGAAACAACAAGAAAGGTTCTTGACGCACGGAAAGGACTGAATCAAGATTCAAGTGTGTTGACACGAGATTCAAGTGTTTTGACACTTGGAGAAATCACAAGAATATTTTGATCAATCATTCTTTGAGATGTACACATCCAGATATGTCCTATGCTCTAAATGTTATGAGCATATACCGGAATGACTCATAAGATGATCATTGGACAATAGTAGGGATATTCCTATGATCTTTGGAACAACTAAGAATATATTATTTATATAGTGGTGACAAATAGTTCATTGTAAATTGTTGCATTGATACTAGTTTTGTCACAAATTAAGTTTATCTCAATTTAAACTATGGGTGGCACAATGTAATGGAAAGGAAGTTCCATAATGGATTTGGTTGAGTACCAAAGTTAAAACATTATGACAGATACAACAACAAAAGGCTAAGTATATGACTGCTATTGTAGCAGCAAATGAGGGCATTTGCGTCAAGTAGTTTGTTATCAAACTAGGTGTGGTTCATAGCGGGATAATACTATGAAGATACATTGTATGACAATTGTATCAACATGATTTAATCCCAAGGAACTAAAGGTCTCACCAAAGGACCAAATTTATACAATGCCATCTCATTGGAGAATGAGTAATGCGTAGAGACACAAGGACATGCAAATACACACGGACCTGGAAGTGTCAGATCCGAAGATTATGTTTACCACTAGCAATAGTGTCTATACAACACCAGAAAGCCATATGTGTTGAATGCACAAGTTATTAACTAGATTATTGACTCTAGTGCAAGTGGGAGACTGTTGGAGATATGCCCAAGAGGCAATAATAAAGTGGTTATTATTATATCTTTATGTTTATGATAAATGTTTACATCCCATGCTATAATTGTATTAACCGGAAAAATTAATACTTGTGTGTTTTGTAAACATAAAAGAGTCCCTAGTAAGCCTCTTGTTAAACTAGCTTGTTGATTAATGGATGATCATGGTTTCCTGATCATGGACATTGGGTGTCGTTAATAACAATATCATATCATTAGGAGAATGATGTGATGGACACACACCCATAGTAAGCATAGCATAAGATCAAGTTATTAAGTTCGTTTTGCTACAAGCTTTTCAAATGCATAGTAACCCAATCCTTCGACCACGAGGTTATGTTAATCACCATCACCGGATGGGTACTTTGATGACATCAAACACCGCTTCATAACTGGGTGGTTATAAAGGTGTCATTGGGTATTCTGAAAGTATGTATTGAAGCGCATGGACCAAGATTGGTATTTGTCCATCCATATGACGGATAGATATGCTCTGGGCCCTCTCGGTGGAATGTCATCTAGTTAGCTTGCAAGCATGTGACTAGGTCACAAGGGATGACAGAACATGGAACGAGTAAAGAGTACTTATCAGTAACGATGAAGAACTAGGTATGGAGATACCGACGATCAAACCTCGGATAAGTAGAATATCGCGTGACAAAGGGAATTGGTTTCGTATGTTAATGGTTCTATCGATCACGAAGTCATCGTTGAGTATGTGGGAGCCATTATGGATCTCCAGATCCCGCTGATGGTTATTGATCGGAGATGTGTCTCCATCGTGTCTGCATATTCACGAACCGTAGGGTGACACACTTAAGGTTCGAAGTTGTTTTAAGTAGATATGGAATATGCGTTGAAGACCTAATGTTGTTCGGAGTCTCGGATTGGATCCGGGACATCACGAGGAGATCTGGAATTGTCCGGAGAATAAGATTCATATATTGGGTATCATTTTCTGAGTTAGGAAATGTTCCGGAGTGTTTGTATGGAGATTCTAGAAGGTTTCGGAATGTTCTGGAAGGTTCTAGGAGATGTCTTGGAGTTTGCTTGAAAACCAAGAAAGGATCAAGGAGTCTTTGTGGGGCAAGACACAGATTCGTGGGGGAGGAGGATTCCTTTCCCCCTCCCAATCCGCCGGCCAAGGAGGGAGGGGAGTCCTACTAGGACTCCCCCTCCCATGGCGCCTCCCTCCTTTAAATAGAGGGGAGGGGGCGCCACCCCCTAGAACTCTCCCATAACAAACCCTAGCCGCCGCCTCTCTCCTCCTCCTTCCCTCTGCTCAGGCTTAGGCGAAGCCCGGCAGAATTCTCTACTCCACCACCACCACCACACCGTCGTGCTGCTGGGATTCCGTTGAGAAGATCTACTACCTCCGCTGCTCGCTGGAACGAGGAGAGGAAGGTCTGCTTCGACTCCGCATGTGTGACCGACTGCGGAAGCGCTGCCGGAACGCGGCGCCGGAAGGATCGTCCACACGATCTTGAGATTGAAAAGTGATCGACTACATCAACCCCGAGATCTAATATCGTAACGCTTTCGGATCTACGAGGGTTAGTACAGATCTATCTCGTTGCACATGTCTAATAGATTAGATCTTGGCTTTTATCTAGATTAGATCTGGGTTTTGTTCGTTCTTGCGGTAGAAAATTTTTGTTTTCCATGCTACAAACCCATCAGAAACCGCGCCTGAGCAGGTGACCCTCCAATTGTCCAGAATCAGGGTCGATCCAGCGCTGGAGTTTGCATGTTCGACATGGATATCTTATCATGGCCTTGTTGTTCAGAATCATGTCCTCCTTCGTGTCTTTCTTGTACCTAGCAATTCGACCTTCGCTCATCGTGAGGACCATGGTTGCCTGAGCGGTCAAAATAGAGAGTATAGGTTAGAACCACACCATATGCACACACACATGCATGAATGCTAGCCAGAAAAATTCGGCATGACCTTTCCTAAAATTAGGACATATGGATAGTGCAAAAATTTGCCGAAATAGAAATGAATCAACATTTCGGCAAACATCCATGCACCACACCGGCCGGGACAACAACAGGCAAGCAACAAAAAACTTCCTCCCAATGCAAACATTCATGCACCACACAAGCATCGCCTCGCCATGCATCGCACATACACCGTCCGCGCGACAAGCTTCACCTACAAGTACTCACCTAGTAGACTCAATAATAGCGAGACGAGACCACGTGATGAGAGAGTGTGGACAAATAGATCTACAAGTTGTTGGAGAGGAAATTAGTAAAAAATCAAGATGTGAGAGAGAAAAGTAAGGAACTTTTAGATCTACAAGTTGGAGGGAAGCTTCCACTTACCAATCTATGGGCTAAAGTAGGTTTAGTTACAAGAAAATGGAGAAACTATGGGCAACATGGGGTGGGAGGGAGGAGGAAGACGGGCTGGAAGGAGGTAGAAAGGAAGAAGAGATGTGAAATGGGTGGTGGTGGATAGATAGGGTGGGAACTTGCAACCTTTTTCACATGGATCTGGACACCCTTATATGTGGCTCATATGGCAGAAATGCGCCACAGATGTTCAAACTTCTGTGGCGCATATGGCCATATGCACCACAGAACAATGTGGTGCAGGATAAAGTGGTGGGACCCAGGTTACTTTTCTGTGGTGCATGTGTGGGTATGTGCCACAGAAGTCAGACATATTTGTGATGCATATCCACACATGCGCCATAGAAAGTGGGACAAATAGATTCCGTGGTGGGGCCTGCCTCCATGTTCTGTGGCGCATAATGAAATATACGCCACAGATGTTGCCTCTTCTGTGGTGCATATCTCATTATGCGCCACAGAACTTGGATCGCTCCACCCCGGCTAGCGGGTCCCACCAAACTTCTGTGGCGCATGTTCTGAGAAATGCGCCACAGAAGTTTTCAGTATCTGTGGCGCATATTTTGTAGTGCGACACTGATAAATATCAGTGGCGCATTGTTTTACATATGCGCCACAGAGTATCTTGCTTACCTATAAGCTCTTTCCTAGTAGTGACGATCTCAGCACTTATAGGCAATCTGTATATTTCATAATTGTAATCTTGTAGAAATTTAGTTTAGAGCAATGTGGAAATTGTATTCTTTGCCTTTTCAAATGTAGAGGTATTACAGAAAATACACATGTCAACATAACAAATTCCATAAGTCTAAAAGACAGTGAAGAACAACCTATATGAATTTCTTCCCACTGGAGTTTATCCCCATTGAAAACCATAAGACAGCCTAAAAAAGTGGCCCTTAGTCTGCTACTACTAACTTATTACGATGATGTAACTAGATGGTCGGAAAAATCACATTGAGCTTGTCTGGTTAGGATAAGTTAACCTAGCCTCAATAAGTACATGGCTTGCTGGTTTAGTGAATGGAGGAGTCTTTGATTGGTTGAGTCTACAGGTAAAAATCCTTTTAGGCATTCAAAAAATGCTCTTCAATAGACTGAACTATTAGTTTGAAAAAATTATTATGTCTTGTAACAAAAGATTTTTAGTATGAAAGCTCAAGGCACTTGCTTACCCGCAAGGAGGCAACTTCCTAGTTGTCTTGTAAAGGTTTTCTTTATATTGTAGTGTTGAACATTTGATCATGCCAATTCTTGAGATATTTTACTCATTTTACCTAAATGTTGGTTAATCCTTGAAACTCGGATCTAATATACCAACCCCATAGGATATTTTGCTTGTTTGTTTTGGGTGCTACGTCTAAAATATTTATATTTGTTCTTGTTCAATGAAGGTCCCTTATGCGCCAAAAGGTTTTGACGCCACTGCCGATGAGGACATCAGACAAGCTTTGAACAATTTGCAAGCTACAGTTAGTGAGCTTCCTTTCGGGAGTAGGATGTGTTCAAGGTTGATACAGTACAATTATCTCATTGTGCATCATCTGAGTTCTACAATATTTCTCTATGTAATAGCAATGATAAACTGGCTCCAGGTATGCGATCAACAACAATCCTTGCATGTGAAGAATATTGTGAAAAATGTGGTTGATGGAAAGTTTGATGAGGCTTGCTCTGGTCTGAGGCAACTCTATGATCTGAGATACTCTCCTACTGGCATAACCACTACTCTCTTCTTTGTTGTCAAGAACTAGAATATCTGAAGTTTGGATTCCTGAAGGTAAACCCAATCTTGCTACTTATGTTCTTGATTGCTCACAGTTATCTTCCATTGACTGAAACTTCATGTTTATTTGCACAAGAAACTGGGTTTGAGCACATGAGAATCTATGATGGTGAGAGGAACAACTTTCTGGTCTGGCTAACCTAGCGAGAGAAACAACAGATTTATGGTCCTATCCTAATCTTATCCATGGAAGCCGGGAGTGAAGAGGTAGGAGGGGTCTTTGAGCTTAGATCAAATGTGTGCTCTATGGATCTGAGACTACCTAGACTTGAGGAGATGTTCCCATGGTTGAAGCGACTTGCGAGTGGGGTGATGTTAGCACACACGTCACCTGACTGAGGTATGGACAATGTCATGCAACGAGTGGAGGCCTAGGATGAGAACGAGCAGACCAAGTTTAGGGAAAGGTGTGATCGGATTCTCTCATACGTCGCACATCTTGCAATTAGCTTACTCTGTTTCTATCATGTTTTTGGTGAACTAATTCAGTTAAGTGTGAGAGGTGAAAATACATGCCTAGAACAACCAGGAGAAGGGAAAATGGTAAAATAGCTTATCATGTAGTATGCACTTTGGTTCGTTTCTTACATGTTTCCGTTGTCCTAAATTATCCAGACAACAAGCAAGCATCTATTATACTTGGTTCATTATCAGATTTCCTTAAGGCATCGGGGAATGCAGTTTTTCTCGTGGTTATAGCTCTCCTTACTTCATAAATTGACACAACTAAATTAAAAAAACTAAACCTTTGATAGCTTCGGTTAGTAACTACTAAAAATGAAGTACAAAAATCCTTGGGACTGCAAAAGGAAAAAAATTAAATCAACAATGATGGGAAGAAAAGAGCATTTATTCCCAATAGCCTTGCGTGTTGTTGGCAATATGATTTGGTTTCTCACACTTTTCCCGGCCTCGTACACTACCTCTAAACTGCATGTACATATAGATGGTTAGATGTTTCCCAGAGTACGGAGCTTGGTGGTCAAGGCGTTACTTACGCCAAACGCGGTCATCATTATGATCAAGGAGCCTGAGAAGTGCCACTACAGGATTCGTTTGCACGCGGCGGTGCGGTTGCTCTGATTTAGAGCCATGGGAGCAGAGGAGCGTTTGGACAATGCATGGTTTGTGTTTTTCTAAATGGCTCAACGCACCAGAGTACTTGTTCGCCATGTGTTTTTGTTCTTCTAGCTTTTGTTATTCTAGCGAGCCTGGACGTGTGAACATACTACATCCCAGGTTAGCTAGAGCCATGCATTATATAAAGAGAAACTAATTTGATGTTTCCTTAATTATTCCATAGAGCACGAAGAACTAATGCCCCCTTTCGTGTGTGTGTGAAGATGTATAAACGTGTCATTCTATCCTAGGTTTTTCATGAAGATATGGCATCATTTTTCTATAGAAGGCAAGTCGCTTCTATCCTCAAGTTGAGTCTTTACAACATTTTTCTATAGGCGACGAATCGTGTTCAGTGGAATGTTTGACATATTATTCTTTTTCCATGGATAATAGAAGGTCGTTCAAGCTAATTATGTAATCACTAGTGGAGAACGGGCCTCTAGTACCGGTTCTAAATGGCCTCTAGTCCCAGTTTTGCAACCGGGACTGTGGAATCGGGACTAGAGGTCCCTATCTGTCCCTATCTCTAGTCCCGGTTCGGTTACGCCAACAGGGACGGGACGGGAGGACCTTAGTCCCGGTTGGTAACTAGAGAAATGGGCGCTGGATTTAGGGTTTTTAGGGGTTTTTCATTTTCAATTATTTTATTTTTTTATATGCAATTTGATGCATGGAGATCATTAAATCTCGTGGCATGTTGATGCATATATAATATAACATATAATATACATGTTGATGTATATATAATACTAGGTGAAAAGGCGAGCTTTGCCTCGCCACCTGGAGGGCATCCCGACACAACATGATTGGCATGCACTGGAGGAGCTTGGGCCACGAATAGGCCGAGGGGACACTTTAGGCCATTGTTGGGGGGGGGGGGGCAAATGGGCTAAATATATGCTATTTTTGGTCAACAATTGTCAAATATGAAGGGATATTAGTCAAAAAATTCTTGGACTGGAGGGTGGTGCCCCCCCGGCTGTGCGTAGCTCCACCACTGTTGGCATGGTAAACCTGATTTGTTTGTGACTGTGCTCATGCTGCACTTATATTTTCTGTGTGTGCTTACATTCTATCGAGGAAAAATCCCACCTACTTTGTAACGTCCCACATCTATAACTTTTGGCTGGCAACATGTCTTGTTGCAATAAAATACATCATGTCATCCATGATCCACATAAGGTAAAACAAGCAGAAACCTGAATTACTCAACACCAATCTTTTAAAAATATATGTTTTCATCTCAATACTGATTTGAGATAATCACCACATACAAATATACAAAAAATGTTATAATACTACATCAATTAGTCTATGGTTAAACATTATACCCTCTGCACTTCAAAGTATAAAATGTTAAACACATAGATCATTATTTTTACGCGTTGGGCAACGTTCTATTAATTTAAGACAGGAAGTCCTGAATAAGATCTAGAGACTCATTAACCCACACAACACCTGGCACATGCTTAGTCCATCTGGTTAGGACACTGGCCGCCCTATTACAATGTCTACTGGCATGAACAAATACAGAAGAAAATCTAGAAGCTAGCTTCTTAATATCACAAACCACGATGCTAGTTGAAGTTTTTTCTCTAATAGGAAGGGTCATTCTTTTTTGAAATGAGTGACAGGCAATCTGACGAAAGGATAACATTGCCAAAGCCCGGTTCTAGTGCAAAGAAATATGTAGCATGTTTAGCAGCTTTAGCTTCAGACAATTCAGGAGATGAAACCACTCAAAGAAAGAACATGTTGTCACAAGCACCCAATGTGGTCTCATATAAGAATCCCCGATCCCATACGACTGTGAAAGGATAGCAACATCCACAATAATCTCAGGAGGTGGGGATCACTTTGGAATTGAAGACTGGGTCTCACATACATAAGTGAGGTGCACATCAGCAGTAGAAATAGAGTAGAAGGAGATGAATAGTTAAATTACCCGAGCACAATTTTTCAGTACCTGGATAATATGGTTTTAGCATTACTCATAGTTGTTTCCACTGAAGAAATAGCATGCACATTATAGGTACCAATAGTATGATCTACTGCATCAAAGATTGAATTACTATTTCTAAGATGCAGCTTGTGAAAAAATAGTGGTCACAGGAGTAGGAGCATCAAGCGTTTGACAAAGGAAAATACATCATGGTATGTACTCCATGTCACCAGTGCACTGCAGTAACTCATATACGCTCCTCCGACCACCTCATGGCATTGCCAATCATCTGGTTCGTGCTTGCAAGCATAAACCAATAGAGAGGCTCGAATTAGTACACGTCCACCACAGCTTACTCATATTTGTACTCGACATCAGTTAAAATGAGGGCTTAATAGAGAGATAACTTTCTATTCTTGGACTATACTCATCACACACAAAAGCAAAGCGCTCACCGAAGGGATCCTTGGCGTTGTGTCTGAGAAGTTGTGCTCAGGTCTCCATCATGGTTGCCTCACCCGCCACACTTGAATGCCAAATTAGTGGAAAAAATCATGTAGCAGTCCAATACAAGATGCTAACAGAAGAACTAAAAGCAGAAAACAAATGCCTTTGAAACGTCATTTAACTTCTGAAAGAATTAAAAGACATATAAAACAATAAAAATATGACATCAGGTAGATTTTTCTAGAAACAACTGAGCAGCCAGATGTAAAGAATATGAACGACACAAATAGTGCAGTAGCTTATACAGAGGATGTATAGTGAGACTGAGGTGAGGACGACGACAATGCATTTCTTGCCACCCTTCCTCTGCTGGCTCCTAAGGCTTCCTTGTCAGCGTTGCTTCTCCTTGCGGACTACTACAAAGCATTGTAGTAAATTGAGCATACAGAGAAGCTAGCAAGCAAATCCACCAAACAAAGCAAGCACATGCTTGTTGGAATAATAAGGTTGGAGTAATATACTATGTAATCTTAAATAGGTAGAGCTCAGAGAGAAAACATGAGAAGGAATTTGTAAATTCATAAGGAATAAATATACGTATCGATGACTTGGAAGGAATGACACAAATACGATAGCTCTTCTATCATGACTGCGTAACCAATTCAGAGTACAGTACTATAGTAGAAGCAGGTAAGGGACACACACCTCAGCAAGTCCAGAATTATGTGCTGGTAAATTGTGGTGGTCGACACTGGCGCCGAAAACAGTCAAGAATACCATGTATACATTGCACTATCTTTGGCAAACCGTGAGGAGGGCCATCAGTCGGTCCATCATCGTATCTCTTGTAGTGTAGAACATTGACCTGAAACAGATCAACAAAGAATACGAATAAAGCTTTACCTTTCAGAGGTCGAAATACATGGCTCAAATTCAGATAATTGATGCTCCATTTTGATATATGTATAGACAGAGAGTAGCCTGCAAATTCAAATATGACACAAAATAGTGGAAAATAAGACCCAAACTTGCAGCTACATCAACAACGGTAGAAAAATTCATGCATTGAAAAGTGATCGACTACATCAACCCCGAGATCTAATATCGTAACGCTTTCGGATCTACGAGGGTTAGTACAGATCTATCTCGTTGCACATGTCTAATAGATTAGATCTTGGCTTTTATCTAGATTAGATCTGGGTTTTGTTCGTTCTTGCGGTAGAAAATTTTTGTTTTCCATGCTACAAACCCATCAGAAACCGCGCCTGAGCAGGTGACCCTCCAATTGTCCAGAATCAGGGTCGATCCAGCGCTGGAGTTTGCATGTTCGACATGGATATCTTATCATGGCCTTGTTGTTCAGAATCATGTCCTCCTTCGTGTCTTTCTTGTACCTAGCAATTCGACCTTCGCTCATCGTGAGGACCATGGTTGCCTGAGCGGTCAAAATAGAGAGTATAGGTTAGAACCACACCATATGCACACACACATGCATGAATGCTAGCCAGAAAAATTCGGCATGACCTTTCCTAAAATTAGGACATATGGATAGTGCAAAAATTTGCCGAAATAGAAATGAATCAACATTTCGGCAAACATCCATGCACCACACCGGCCGGGACAACAACAGGCAAGCAACAAAAAACTTCCTCCCAATGCAAACATTCATGCACCACACAAGCATCGCCTCGCCATGCATCGCACATACACCGTCCGCGCGACAAGCTTCACCTACAAGTACTCACCTAGTAGACTCAATAATAGCGAGACGAGACCACGTGATGAGAGAGTGTGGACAAATAGATCTACAAGTTGTTGGAGAGGAAATTAGTAAAAAATCAAGATGTGAGAGAGAAAAGTAAGGAACTTTTAGATCTACAAGTTGGAGGGAAGCTTCCACTTACCAATCTATGGGCTAAAGTAGGTTTAGTTACAAGAAAATGGAGAAACTATGGGCAACATGGGGTGGGAGGGAGGAGGAAGACGAGCTGGAAGGAGGTAGAAAGGAAGAAGAGATGTGAAATGGGTGGTGGTGGATAGATAGGGTGGGAACTTGCAACCTTTTTCACATGGATCTGGACACCCTTATATGTGGCTCATATGGCAGAAATGCGCCACAGATGTTCAAACTTCTGTGGCGCATATGGCCATATGCACCACAGAACAATGTGGTGCAGGATAAAGTGGTGGGACCCAGGTTACTTTTCTGTGGTGCATGTGTGGGTATGTGCCACAGAAGTCAGACATATTTGTGATGCATATCCACACATGCGCCATAGAAAGTGGGACAAATAGATTCCGTGGTGGGGCCTGCCTCCATGTTCTGTGGCGCATAATGAAATATACGCCACAGATGTTGCCTCTTCTGTGGTGCATATCTCATTATGCGCCACAGAACTTGGATCGCTCCACCCCGGCTAGCGGGTCCCACCAAACTTCTGTGGCGCATGTTCTGAGAAATGCGCCACAGAAGTTTTCAGTATCTGTGGCGCATATTTTGTAGTGCGACACTGATAAATATCAGTGGCGCATTGTTTTACATATGCGCCACAGAGTATCTTGCTTACCTATAAGCTCTTTCCTAGTAGTGACGATCTCAGCACTTATAGGCAATCTGTATATTTCATAATTGTAATCTTGTAGAAATTTAGTTTAGAGCAATGTGGAAATTGTATTCTTTGCCTTTTCAAATGTAGAGGTATTACAGAAAATACACATGTCAACATAACAAATTCCATAAGTCTAAAAGACAGTGAAGAACAACCTATATGAATTTCTTCCCACTGGAGTTTATCCCCATTGAAAACCATAAGACAGCCTAAAAAAGTGGCCCTTAGTCTGCTACTACTAACTTATTACGATGATGTAACTAGATGGTCGGAAAAATCACATTGAGCTTGTCTGGTTAGGATAAGTTAACCTAGCCTCAATAAGTACATGGCTTGCTGGTTTAGTGAATGGAGGAGTCTTTGATTGGTTGAGTCTACAGGTAAAAATCCTTTTAGGCATTCAAAAAATGCTCTTCAATAGACTGAACTATTAGTTTGAAAAAATTATTATGTCTTGTAACAAAAGATTTTTAGTATGAAAGCTCAAGGCACTTGCTTACCCGCAAGGAGGCAACTTCCTAGTTGTCTTGTAAAGGTTTTCTTTATATTGTAGTGTTGAACATTTGATCATGCCAATTCTTGAGATATTTTACTCATTTTACCTAAATGTTGGTTAATCCTTGAAACTCGGATCTAATATACCAACCCCATAGGATATTTTGCTTGTTTGTTTTGGGTGCTACGTCTAAAATATTTATATTTGTTCTTGTTCAATGAAGGTCCCTTATGCGCCAAAAGGTTTTGACGCCACTGCCGATGAGGACATCAGACAAGCTTTGAACAATTTGCAAGCTACAGTTAGTGAGCTTCCTTTCGGGAGTAGGATGTGTTCAAGGTTGATACAGTACAATTATCTCATTGTGCATCATCTGAGTTCTACAATATTTCTCTATGTAATAGCAATGATAAACTGGCTCCAGGTATGCGATCAACAACAATCCTTGCATGTGAAGAATATTGTGAAAAATGTGGTTGATGGAAAGTTTGATGAGGCTTGCTCTGGTCTGAGGCAACTCTATGATCTGAGATACTCTCCTACTGGCATAACCACTACTCTCTTCTTTGTTGTCAAGAACTAGAATATCTGAAGTTTGGATTCCTGAAGGTAAACCCAATCTTGCTACTTATGTTCTTGATTGCTCACAGTTATCTTCCATTGACTGAAACTTCATGTTTATTTGCACAAGAAACTGGGTTTGAGCACATGAGAATCTATGATGGTGAGAGGAACAACTTTCTGGTCTGGCTAACCTAGCGAGAGAAACAACAGATTTATGGTCCTATCCTAATCTTATCCATGGAAGCCGGGAGTGAAGAGGTAGGAGGGGTCTTTGAGCTTAGATCAAATGTGTGCTCTATGGATCTGAGACTACCTAGACTTGAGGAGATGTTCCCATGGTTGAAGCGACTTGCGAGTGGGGTGATGTTAGCACACACGTCACCTGACTGAGGTATGGACAATGTCATGCAACGAGTGGAGGCCTAGGATGAGAACGAGCAGACCAAGTTTAGGGAAAGGTGTGATCGGATTCTCTCATACGTCGCACATCTTGCAATTAGCTTACTCTGTTTCTATCATGTTTTTGGTGAACTAATTCAGTTAAGTGTGAGAGGTGAAAATACATGCCTAGAACAACCAGGAGAAGGGAAAATGGTAAAATAGCTTATCATGTAGTATGCACTTTGGTTCGTTTCTTACATGTTTCCGTTGTCCTAAATTATCCAGACAACAAGCAAGCATCTATTATACTTGGTTCATTATCAGATTTCCTTAAGGCATCGGGGAATGCAGTTTTTCTCGTGGTTATAGCTCTCCTTACTTCATAAATTGACACAACTAAATTAAAAAAACTAAACCTTTGATAGCTTCGGTTAGTAACTACTAAAAATGAAGTACAAAAATCCTTGGGACTGCAAAAGGAAAAAAATTAAATCAACAATGATGGGAAGAAAAGAGCATTTATTCCCAATAGCCTTGCGTGTTGTTGGCAATATGATTTGGTTTCTCACACTTTTCCCGGCCTCGTACACTACCTCTAAACTGCATGTACATATAGATGGTTAGATGTTTCCCAGAGTACGGAGCTTGGTGGTCAAGGCGTTACTTACGCCAAACGCGGTCATCATTATGATCAAGGAGCCTGAGAAGTGCCACTACAGGATTCGTTTGCACGCGGCGGTGCGGTTGCTCTGATTTAGAGCCATGGGAGCAGAGGAGCGTTTGGACAATGCATGGTTTGTGTTTTTCTAAATGGCTCAACGCACCAGAGTACTTGTTCGCCATGTGTTTTTGTTCTTCTAGCTTTTGTTATTCTAGCGAGCCTGGACGTGTGAACATACTACATCCCAGGTTAGCTAGAGCCATGCATTATATAAAGAGAAACTAATTTGATGTTTCCTTAATTATTCCATAGAGCACGAAGAACTAATGCCCCCTTTCGTGTGTGTGTGAAGATGTATAAACGTGTCATTCTATCCTAGGTTTTTCATGAAGATATGGCATCATTTTTCTATAGAAGGCAAGTCGCTTCTATCCTCAAGTTGAGTCTTTACAACATTTTTCTATAGGCGACGAATCGTGTTCAGTGGAATGTTTGACATATTATTCTTTTTCCATGGATAATAGAAGGTCGTTCAAGCTAATTATGTAATCACTAGTGGAGAACGGGCCTCTAGTACCGGTTCTAAATGGCCTCTAGTCCCAGTTTTGCAACCGGGACTAGAGGTCCCTATCTGTCCCTATCTCTAGTCCCGGTTCGGTTACGCCAACAGGGACGGGACGGGAGGACCTTAGTCCCGGTTGGTAACTAGAGAAATGGGCGCTGGATTTAGGGTTTTTAGGGGTTTTTCATTTTCAATTATTTTATTTTTCTATATGCAATTTGATGCATGGAGATCATTAAATCTCGTGGCATGTTGATGCATATATAATATAACATATAATATACATGTTGATGTATATATAATACTAGGTGAAAAGGCGAGCTTTGCCTCGCCACCTGGAGGGCATCCCGACACAACATGATTGGCATGCACTGGAGGAGCTTGGGCCACGAATAGGCCGAGGGGACACTTTAGGCCATTGTTGGGGGGGGGGGGGGGGCAAATGGGCTAAATATATGCTATTTTTGGTCAACAATTGTCAAATATGAAGGGATATTAGTCAAAAAATTCTTGGACTGGAGGGTGGTGCCCCCCCGGCTGTGCGTAGCTCCACCACTGTTGGCATGGTAAACCTGATTTGTTTGTGACTGTGCTCATGCTGCACTTATATTTTCTGTGTGTGCTTACATTCTATCGAGGAAAAATCCCACCTACTTTGTAACGTCCCACATCTATAACTTTTGGCTGGCAACATGTCTTGTTGCAATAAAATACATCATGTCATCCATGATCCACATAAGGTAAAACAAGCAGAAACCTGAATTACTCAACACCAATCTTTTAAAAATATATGTTTTCATCTCAATACTGATTTGAGATAATCACCACATACAAATATACAAAAAATGTTATAATACTACATCAATTAGTCTATGGTTAAACATTATACCCTCTGCACTTCAAAGTATAAAATGTTAAACACATAGATCATTATTTTTACGCGTTGGGCAACGTTCTATTAATTTAAGACAGGAAGTCCTGAATAAGATCTAGAGACTCATTAACCCACACAACACCTGGCACATGCTTAGTCCATCTGGTTAGGACACTGGCCGCCCTATTACAATGTCTACTGGCATGAACAAATACAGAAGAAAATCTAGAAGCTAGCTTCTTAATATCACAAACCACGATGCTAGTTGAAGTTTTTTCTCTAATAGGAAGGGTCATTCTTTTTTGAAATGAGTGACAGGCAATCTGACGAAAGGATAACATTGCCAAAGCCCGGTTCTAGTGCAAAGAAATATGTAGCATGTTTAGCAGCTTTAGCTTCAGACAATTCAGGAGATGAAACCACTCAAAGAAAGAACATGTTGTCACAAGCACCCAATGTGGTCTCATATAAGAATCCCCGATCCCATACGACTGTGAAAGGATAGCAACATCCACAATAATCTCAGGAGGTGGGGATCACTTTGGAATTGAAGACTGGGTCTCACATACATAAGTGAGGTGCACATCAGCAGTAGAAATAGAGTAGAAGGAGATGAATAGTTAAATTACCCGAGCACAATTTTTCAGTACCTGGATAATATGGTTTTAGCATTACTCATAGTTGTTTCCACTGAAGAAATAGCATGCACATTATAGGTACCAATAGTATGATCTACTGCATCAAAGATTGAATTACTATTTCTAAGATGCAGCTTGTGAAAAAATAGTGGTCACAGGAGTAGGAGCATCAAGCGTTTGACAAAGGAAAATACATCATGGTATGTACTCCATGTCACCAGTGCACTGCAGTAACTCATATACGCTCCTCCGACCACCTCATGGCATTGCCAATCATCTGGTTCGTGCTTGCAAGCATAAACCAATAGAGAGGCTCGAATTAGTACACGTCCACCACAGCTTACTCATATTTGTACTCGACATCAGTTAAAATGAGGGCTTAATAGAGAGATAACTTTCTATTCTTGGACTATACTCATCACACACAAAAGCAAAGCGCTCACCGAAGGGATCCTTGGCGTTGTGTTTGAGAAGTTGTGCTCAGGTCTCCATCATGGTTGCCTCACCCGCCACACTTGAATGCCAAATTAGTGGAAAAAATCATGTAGCAGTCCAATACAAGATGCTAACAGAAGAACTAAAAGCAGAAAACAAATGCCTTTGAAACGTCATTTAACTTCTGAAAGAATTAAAAGACATATAAAACAATAAAAATATGACATCAGGTAGATTTTTCTAGAAACAACTGAGCAGCCAGATGTAAAGAATATGAACGACACAAATAGTGCAGTAGCTTATACAGAGGATGTATAGTGAGACTGAGGTGAGGACGACGACAATGCATTTCTTGCCACCCTTCCTCTGCTGGCTCCTAAGGCTTCCTTGTCAGCGTTGCTTCTCCTTGCGGACTACTACAAAGCATTGTAGTAAATTGAGCATACAGAGAAGCTAGCAAGCAAATCCACCAAACAAAGCAAGCACATGCTTGTTGGAATAATAAGGTTGGAGTAATATACTATGTAATCTTAAATAGGTAGAGCTCAGAGAGAAAACATGAGAAGGAATTTGTAAATTCATAAGGAATAAATATACGTATCGATGACTTGGAAGGAATGACACAAATACGATAGCTCTTCTATCATGACTGCGTAACCAATTCAGAGTACAGTACTATAGTAGAAGCAGGTAAGGGACACACACCTCAGCAAGTCCAGAATTATGTGCTGGTAAATTGTGGTGGTCGACACTGGCGCCGAAAACAGTCAAGAATACCATGTATACATTGCACTATCTTTGGCAAACCGTGAGGAGGGCCATCAGTCGGTCCATCATCGTATCTCTTGTAGTGTAGAACATTGACCTGAAACAGATCAACAAAGAATACGAATAAAGCTTTACCTTTCAGAGGTCGAAATACATGGCTCAAATTCAGATAATTGATGCTCCATTTTGATATATGTATAGACAGAGAGTAGCCTGCAAATTCAAATATGACACAAAATAGTGGAAAATAAGACCCAAACTTGCAGCTACATCAACAACGGTAGAAAAATGAGATAATGATGGTAGGTGATGGCTTGCTAACCTGTTGGCATGCTCATAATCTAGCGTCTATGGCCAGAACTGGAATTTGTAGAGCTACAAGAGTCAATAGGAAAACTCCGACGTCTGCATAAAAGAGTATACATAAAAATTATCATATGAATCATGCGCACATATGTTCAGCATGTAGTTGTAAGAATCTTTCTCACCTCACACGACACTGTCGGCAGGCATGTCTACCTGATAATGAACGATGGAGTTTGCAGGAGAAGATACATCCCTACATCTCGGTGGAGGCGCTCTCCGTCGGCACAGGATCACCGCGATCAGCTACTACTGCCCGGCCAGCCTGCAGGTGCATGGTGCACCGCCGATAAACCTCTACCACATTCACGGCTACTTTGTGGTTCTCCATGTGATTAGCATGAAACCATGGAGCTTGCTACTAGTGCCACTGACGCATCGTTCTCCTCGATTAGTAGAGAAAAGAGAATACCTCATAATAGCTCTGGTTGTGCATGGTGATGTTTATGTGCTTGCCGCTGCTATCCCTCTACCACTGCTCGTCCTCTTTTCTACAGCTCTCTGCCGCCTTTTGCAAAATCATATTCTATGTCTTCGTCTAGTAAGAAATTACTGTAGACTATTATTTTCTTACTCCAATAGACCGAGATATTCTATTACATGGTACATGCTTTAGCCAGGGATTACATGAGAGAAGTAAATTTATCTACGCATCTTAATTCAATACCTATGTTGATCACTCTATCTTCATTTCCAATCGAGTAGGTGCTTAGCCCAAAATATATCGAGCCCGTTGGAGAACCCCAAGAGGAGGTATGATGAGCACATCAACAAGTTTTCTCTCAGTAATGAAACCAAGGTTATCAATCCAGTAGGAATAAGGAAACACCCCAAAGGTGTTGCTAGCTGAACTTTGGCAGGGCGCATTACCGGTGCCAGCAGCAACGTGGAGACCTGCACAACACAACCACAGAACTTTGCCCCCAACTTGCGATGAGGTTGTCAATCTCACCGGTTTTGCTGAAAACAAAGGATTAAACGTATCGAGTGGAAGAAAGTAATAGTTTGCAGAAAGTAAATAGAAAACAGTAAACAGTTAATGGTTGATGATAAAATAAAGGACAGGGGTCCATAGTTCACTAGTGGTGGCTCTCCTTAAGATAGATAACATGTTGGGTGAACAAATTACAGCGGGCAATTGACAAACATCGAGAAAGCAATCATGGATATACTACTCATCTTGACTCCTTTGGGACTTGATTGGGCATTACAACATTATACATAGACCGTAATCCAACTGCATCTATAACTAATGATCCACCTTCAGGTTATCATCCGAATCCTCTCCAGTATAAAGTTGCAAGCAACGGATAATTGCATTACGCATTGCGTGTAAAGTAAACAATACGATTGTTCTATGAACAAAGGATTGTTGTTTTTTCCCTAGTAGCAACAGCACATCTAGTACCTTAGAGATTTCTGTCACTTCCCTAGATTACTAGAGGCATGAACACACTATCGAGCATAAATACTAACTCTTGGAGTTGCTAGAATCTACTTGGCCAAGATAGCTACTAACAACGGAAAGCATGCAAGATCACAAATAACAAAGACATGATAGAATCAAAAATCAATCTGAAATAGCATCTCAATTTCCATCGGATCCCCGCAAACACAACATGTATGATTACAAATAGATAATCTTGATCATGAACGAAGATCACAAGATCTAAACATGATAGCACAAAGGAGAAGAACCATCCATATAGCTACTACATGGACCCATAGTCCAGAGATGAACTACTCACGCATCACACCGGAGGCTTGCATGGTGATGAAGAAGGCCTCCAGGGTGAATTCCCCTCTCCGGCAGGGTGCCGGGAAAAGCTTCGGATCCCTCCCGATCTAGGGATGGAGATGACGGCGGCTACAGACTCTTTCGTGGAATTTTGATCGGGTACTTAGAGTTTCTGTATCGGAGGCATCTTATAGGCGAAAGGGGAGGCCGAGGGGGTGCCTGGGCTGGCCACACCACCCCCTGGCGCGGGCCAGGCCTGGCCGCGTGGCCAGGTGGCGTGGCCGCCCTGTGGCCCCTCTCCGTCTCGTATTCTGGCTTCAGGTGTCCCTCGGTGAAAAACTGACTTTGGCTTTTGTCCCGTCCAAGTCCGAGAATATTCATTTTCGGACTTTCTTGGAACCAAAAACAGCAGAAAATAGGCAGCTGGCATTGTGGCTCTTGTTAATAGGTTAGTCTAAGAAAGTGTATAGAAAGTACTCCAAAGTATGGACAAAACATAAGAAAGTAGATAAAACCAAGCATGGAACATCAAAAATTATGGATACGTTAACAACATATCAACATCCCCAAGCTTAACTCCTTCTCGTCCTCGAGTAGGTAAGTGATAAAAAGAAAGAATAATTTTTGAGGTGACATGCACCATCATAAACTTGATCAAAGTATTTGTAAAACATTGATAGCTGGGATCATAGTACTTCAATCATATATGAAAGACAAAGTTCTAACAATAAGGCAAAGTAACTATGTTGCAACATGAAAAGACACAAACAAAATATTCATGAATAACAATGCTTTCCAAGACGTTTGTTTGTTTCACATAAAGAAAACATAGCATAGTGGCATTCAACTTGTCCCTCATAGAGTAGCCAACATAAATGCGTAGGACACCTTCAAAGTTCATAAGAGTGACTAGATACAAATAGTTTAAAACAAGCAACATCAAAGCTATGCATCAATCAACAAGTCTTGGGACAATGCACATAGAACTAAGAATGGCCACTATGCTCTCAAAGTAGGTGCATAAAGATAGAAGGTGGAGACTCAACATAAAAGTAAAAGAAAGGCCTTCATAGAAGGAACTAGGGATTCAAGTGTCATAAAGAGCTTCCAAAAATTATGGTACTTATTAGCTTTCAGCTCTCATTGCCCCTATCATAAGCATCTTTAGGTGATTAAGGTTAAAGTGACAGAACTAAGAGGATATGGTTGACAAGTTATAAGCTGAAATGTCATGCCCCTTACTTACGAAGACCGAACCTCATGCTACTCAACTTTAGTCACAAGTAAGCTCTTGTCATTGTAAGTACATATGTGTCATAGAGAACCACCAACGGGGTACCCCTTGCACATGATACAGGAGCTATCCCATAATTAAAATGACAAGGCAAGCAGACAATGAGCATCTCATCGATCTTTTTATTTGCTATTTGCATAGGTTTTTATTGAGGATGCTTCATAGAGTGCTCATTATGGTTATGCTGCAAGTTTCCACCATGATTAGGCATCGCTTAGGCTAGCCGCCCAGGCGTTTCTCTAACACAAATACAAACTCCATGATCTTACAAGTTCTCCTTTTATTTCATACCGCTGGGATCCATAAGAAAAAGAACAGGATATCAAAGGGGTACAAAGTACAAGTGCAATGTTGGAAGTGTTCCCCATGATACATGGTTCTACTAACTTCAACTTATAAAGCACAAGCATATACGCAACAAAGATGGACGTAATGGTTCACGTTTATTAAATGCAAAAAAGTAAAGTGTGCCATCAAGTTCGTGAGAGCTTTAATCACTAGTTTTCTCATAACAAGTTTAATTCGGAAGGTAGATAAAAACATGAATATACTTGGAATAGCAATTTCTAATAGGTAGGTATGGTGGACTCTTTGGAATAACTTGGTTTTAGGAATTGGATGCATGAGTGGAACTCACACTTGGTTATGGAGGCTAGCAGAAGATTGGGAGCGACCAACTAAGAGAGCAATAATGGACATAATCATGTAGAGCGACAAAACATCATTAATCAAAGCATAAAGTGATATTACAAGTTGAAAACTAAAGGATCATAAAGGCTTATGGTGACTTGGGATAGTCATAACATGGTGTGAGCATGTGCCAAGTTAACCCAAATAAAGCATCAAAGGAGAATACCACAATACTATGCTTTAATATGCTAAAACAACGCATGATTCTTCCAAGGCACATTAAGAAATCTCAATTGTTTATAACAAGTCATGCTACAACAAAGAATACTAAGCATAAAGCCAAAACAATATCAAGCATGGCATGACAAAGCATAAGCTACAGTCAAAAACAATCTCTCTTTACCACTTAAGCATGAACTTTCCTACTCTTTTCCAATCCAATCCATACTATTTGAAAACCAATGTATGAAAGAGGGGGTCCAACCAATTTATTCAGCAAACTAAGCAAACCATGCAAACGAAAAACCAAAACAAAAACGAAAAAGAAGACGCTCGAAGAACAACACAATTGTGCATGAAACAATAAAAATGAAGCGTTTGGAAGAAACCTGAGATTTTTATTGATGAAGAAGGGGATGCCTTGGGCATCCCCAAGCTTTGACGCTTGTACTTCTTGGATATTTATTAGGGTGACACGCGTGGCATCCCCAAGCTTGAGCTTTTGTCCATCCTTCATCTCATTTCTCATTCCTTCCATACACCTAAATTTTTTCCTTCATACAAAACTTCACACAATCTTTATTAGAAACATTAGTGCACTCAAGATAATAAGTATTTAGGTTCAGTTCCAATACCAATAAAACTTCCATTAAAACACAATCTAATGTTGCACTTCCCTCAAAAAGCCCAATTCCCCAAAAGAACTCAAAAAGAAACCAACAAGAAGCAAATGCAAATAATGGCAGAAGTCTGTCAAAACAGACCAGCAGGTAAAACCCAATTTTTTCGAAGAGCTTCTGTTTCTCAAATCAAAAAGTGTTGAACTAAAGAAAGTTAGATAACAACCTAGGGAAAAAGCACAAAAATTCACGCCTCAAAACAACGTACAGAGATTTTACAAGAATGTTTACGGTGAAGCACTGAAATCTGTTTCAGGACAGCAACTTTCCAAATCATTACTTCTCTCTCATTAGAGGTTACTCTTGGCACAAAAAGCAAATAAAAAGGATAAGGAGAAGTTACTTCTAAGACTCATCTAAAACTTTTAGGTTATCTCTCAATAGGTACTTTTCTTTAACGCCTTTAAGTTAGGCTTGATAGTTTGAGAAGATGCTCACATAAGAAATATAAATTGAAGTAAAAGAGAGCATCACGAAGCAAATTCAAAGCACATTTAAGTCTAACCAACTTCCTATGCATAGGAATCTTGTAAGAAAATAAATCAAAGAAGAACATAGTAACAAGAATGGGTAGATGAAACAAGAGCAACTTCAAAACTTTTAGCACATAGAGAGGTGTTTTGGTACCATGAAAACTTCTACAACCATCTTTTCCTCTCTCATAATAATTTTCAGTAGCCTCATGAATAAACTCAACAATATAAATATCACATAAAGTATGCTTTTCATGATCTAGAAACACATAATTTTTATCAAGCTCAAAAATAGTGGGATTAAAACTTTCAAACCCACTTTTAACAATTCTATAACAAGATGACTGATCATTCAATGTAGGACCATCGTCTAGAGCTTTATCATAAACATTTTCTAAGAAAAACTCTTTAGTACCATGCATTTCGAAGTTAGGCACAAATAAAGTATTATCATGGATAATAGGAGCATAATTATTATCACAAGTTTTACCCATAGTAGATATTTCAAAAGAATCCACAGGAACATAACATTCATCCTCCTTTGGTAAGCATGGGGGACAATCAGATAATGTAAGGGATAAAGAGTTACTCTCATTAGAAGGTAGGAATGGGTAGCTAATCCATTCTTCCTCCTCTTTTTCATCTAATGAGGTTCCAGTTTCATCAATTTCTTCTTCCGTAGGCTCCTACAAGGCAATAGTCTCTTCCGTTTGTGGAAAGCATCTATTAGTATATTCAAGAATGTGGCCATTTTATTCCTTGTAATTATCAAAGCATAATTTAAGTATATCATAAACTTCCTCTTTATAAGGTGAATCATCAGTATTTTTAAGCAAACTAGCAAGTTCAAATGCACCCTTCCAAGCAATAAATTCCTCAATTTGTTCCACATCATAAAAGTCATAATTTCCTTTAACATAAGAAGATATGGTAACATTATCATTATACTCACATTGAAAAGGGAGGTGTTTATACCTCCTACAGCAACATGATTTATCAAAGCAATAAGTAACATTATAAGTAGAGCACATGTTTCTAGCAATGGTATTCAATTTATCAATTTGTTCCCATAAGTGTTTCCCTTTTTGTGACAAGCGATGTTCCTTATAATAATATTTTTGTTCTACCGTGAACCCACCTTGCCAATAAGAACTAGTTTCAAAGAAACCAACCATTGATAGAAAGCATGACAAAGTAAGGCAATAATAGACCAACAACTATAGTAGGAACTAATTTTTGTGTGTTTTTGATAAAGAAACAAGCAAACAAAGAAAAATAAACTAAGCAAAACAAAAATAACAAAGGAAAGAGATTGGTTATGAGAGACTCCCCTTGTGAAGATGTCCTTGACTCCCTGGCAACGGCACCAGAAAATCAGTTGCTTAGCCCAAAATATATCGAGCCCGTTGGAGAACCCCAAGAGGAAGGTATGATGAGCACAGCAGGAAGTTTTCCCTCAGTAATGAAACCAAGGTTATCAATCCAGTAGGAGCAAGGAAACACCCCAAAGGTGTTGCTAGCTGAACTTTGGCAGGGCGCACTACTTGTGCCAGCAGCAATGTGGAGACCTGCACAACACAACCACAGAACTTTGCGCCCAACTTGCGATGAGGTTGTCAATCTCACCGGTTTTGCTGAAAACAAAGGATTAAACGTATCGAGTGGAAGAAAGTAATAGTTTGTAGAAAGTAAACAGAAAACAATAAACAGTTGATAATTGATGATAAAAGAAAGGACCGGGGTCCATAGTTCACTAGTGGTGACTCTCCTTAAGATAGATAACATGTTGGGTGAACAAATTACAGCGGGGCAATTGATAAACATCGAGAAAGCAACCATGCATATACTACTCATCTTGACTCCTTTGAGACTTGATTGGGCATTACAACATTATACATAGACTGTAATCCAACTACATCTATGACTAATAATCCACCTTCAGGTTATTATCCGAACCCCCTCCAGTATTAAGTTGCAAGCAACGGATAATTGCATTATGCATTGCGTGTAAAGTAAACAATACGATTGTTCTATGAACAAAGGATTATTGTTTTCTCCCTGGTGGCAACAACACATCTAGTACCTTAGAGATTTCTATCACTTCCCCAAATTACTAGAGGCATGAACCCACTGTCGAGTTGCTAGCATCTACTTGGCCAAGATAGCTACTAACAACAGAAAGCATGCAAGATCATAAATAACAAAGACATGATAGAATCACTAATCAATATGAAATAGCATCTCAATTTCCATCGGATCCCCGCAAACACAACATGTATGATTACAAATAGATGATCTTGATCATGAACAGAGATCACAAGATCTAAACATGATAGCACAAAGAGGAAGAACCAGCCATCTAGCTAGTACATTGTGGCGCCCCGCAAAAACCACTGCTAGAAAATCGCATGTCTTGTCTCTGTGCATCATCATAACATCAGCATGCATCTATATGTTTAAAACTATTTTGCTAAAAAGCCTATTTTTGTTTTCTATATTAATCCCCTCGTCTTATTTCAAATCAAACCCTGGTCGTCCGGATATTTTGTTTTGTCTAAAAACTATTTGCAGAAAGTTTTATAAAATAAAATGAATAAAAATGTTTACCGGGGGAAGGCCGCTGTCGGCCAGGCCCAAGGCCCAACTAGCAGCAGCCTACTACCTCTTTGAATCCTGGCCCTTGATCAAACCTAGATCTATCTAGAAACCCTAATCCCCACCCAAACCCTAGACCTACCCCAAATCCCACCCAACACTCACACCCCGCCGCCGCTGGGCACGCACAGTACCCACACACGCGTGCCTGCCCTGGACCCACTCCCACCCCACGCGCCCCTCCCGAACCGCCCTGGCCCACCCTGACGAGGTTTCAACTCGTCAATGCCCATTGTTATGGACTTGGGTTTTGGAGAAGATGGGGATGCTGGAGATCGTGGAACGGTTAACAGACAAGTAACCAGGGGACACGGGATTTACCCAGGTTCAGGCCCCCGGAGGGAAAACCCTACTCCTGCTTGTCTGCTCTTTTATTGCAGCGGAACCGAAAGTTACAGGGTGCACAGATTCGATCTGGCGTGGAGGTGTGTATGTCGTAATCGCAGGGTGTAATCGTTGTTGGGTGTCCTCCTCGTTGGACCCTCCTAGCCTTTATATATGGGGAGGATAGGTCTCGGGTACCAATACGAGTAGGTTACAAGTTGTATTGAAACTCTAGTCTTGTTCTTCAAGGATCTGAATGCGTCATGGGCCTGGGCCACCCGAAAATCTTCATGGGCTGGCGTATATATTGGCCGTGGGCCTTCCTTGGGCTGGGCCAGGTATGCTGAAGTTACGTACCCGTAGGGTATAACCATGTCAGTAGCCCCCGAGTGTTTAGTCGAATCGTAGATTCGGCTGAGGACCCTTCAATCCTTCGGGTGTAACTCTGTCTTTCAAGAGAATGTGTAGGGATTGTTGATGCGTGTGCCTGACTCACCCGACGGTTCAGGGTCAGTTAATCATCTTAGGACAAAACAACACGATATTCTTCAGGTGCGAGTCCCTCGACTCGAACCCGGAACATATGCTGGCGTAATTCGACTCAGGCCGCGGAGGACTTACAGGAGTGGAATTCCAGTGTTTTTAAATGATGTACCCAACGCGTCCGTCGGGATTTTTCATCGTACCTGCTGGTACGGATTCATACTAGCAGAGCGCAGTCAGGTGCGTTGCCAGGCCATCAGATGATATCTGTAGGTCTTATCTTTGCGTCGCAGACGCAGCATCCGAATGTTTATCACCGCGGAGGTGTTTCGGGTGGCCAAGGAGGATGTTACTCACTTAGCATTAATTGGGGCAGAGTTGCCGAAAAGTTTTTGCATGCGGATCCGGAAGATCGCAGTCGAAGATTTCATAGGGTGCGCGACCAGCGCTCCCTATGGGAGTAGCCCCCGAGTGTCTGTTCGAGTCGTAGACTCGAGCGGAGACTTTTAGTGCAAGCATTGCTCAGTTGTTTAGTCCGTAGGACTCGAAAATTTTCGGATGTTGAAATCCTTCCTCCCTATGGGAGTAGCCCCCGAGTCCGTAGTCGAGTCGTGGACTCGACGTAGGACTCGAAGCTCTTGTTTGTGAACGGCCATCGCTCCAGTTTGGAGTACCCCCGAGTGTCTGGCGGAGTCGTAGACTCAGGCAGAGACTCGAGTCTTGTATCATGCAACGGTAGTAGGAAAATCTCGTGGGCGTACCGCTGACCCGGAAGTACATCGGGTGCGCGACCAGCGCTCCTGATAGGAGTAGCCCCCAAGTATTTAGTCGAATCGTAGATTCGAGTGAGTACATTTAGCTATGGAGCCGAAGTTATTGCTAGTATAGCTGTTGATGACGTCAGTGCTGACGATCAATGACCTCAAGCGTCTGCTGCGCCAGAGATGACTTGACTGGACGATGCGTGGGTCCCACTTCCTGACTTTGAATTGACCAGTCACGCGCGGCGTGGAGATGATTACGACGTTTCCTCAATTTCCGCGCGTAGTGGACGTCGTGGGAACGACGGTTCGTTTTGGTGCTGACACGTGTACGGCCAGATCTACCGTTGGCGTTAGGTCTTCTTGATGGACGGTCAGCGTGCGTCGTCTTTGCTGTTATAATCCATGGTGAAAATCGTGGTTTGTTTTCACCGCACCAGTTCTTGCGTTTTACTGCCTCCTTGTGCTCGAGCGATTCTTGCTGCGTGCTGAGAGTTCCTTTCGCATTTCCTTTGTCTTCGTCGTTGGCAACGACACCACCGCCGTAGCGCCATGGGGAAGCCAAAGAAGTCTTCGCCTGCAGTGGGAACCAGCGCCGCCGGAGGCAAGAAAGGCGCAGCCGCTGCTCGTGTCACCGATGGTGGCTGGCGGCGATCAGAGACGCGGGAGAGCGATCTCCGCAAGCTGCGCGAGTGGAGCCTGATTCCGCAGGACACGACGGCCGTGAGACTCCCCGGTAGTGAGGTAATCCCCCGTCCCCCATCTGGGTATCAGGTTATGTTGTCGCCTTTGTTTTGCGTGGGTTTGCGTATCCAGTCCATGACTTCCTTCGTGGACTGCTCTTTTTCTATGGGGTTCAACTCCATCATCTGTCTCCCAACTCCCTTCCCCACATTGCATGTTTTATCACGCTTTGCGAGTGTTGGCTTGGCATTGAGCCGCACTTTGGCCTCTTCCGGAAGCTGTATTCCGTGAGGAGGCAGTCTGGTTCGGATGGTGTGTATCCCATTGGGGGTTTCATCATCTCTCTTAGTCCCGATGTCCAATTCTTTTCCTTCTCCATGTCCGAATCTGTCCAGTACTGGCGGAGGAAATGGTTTTACATCCGTGACTCCGTGCTGCCTGGGCAAGATTTTGGTCTCGTTCCTTTTGACCCCTCCCAGTTAATTGTGAAGAAGAGGTCCTGGAAAAATCAGATCTTAGACGGTGAGGTGGCGGAGATAGAGGCCTTGTACCGTCGGGTGGAGGAGCTCCAATTGATTCCTGAGAAGGAGGTGAACGGTGTCGACATTATCCGGGTGTTTCTTGAGCGTCGGGTGCAGCCGCTCTAGGCTAGAGCGCACCTGATGTTCCTGTACTCTGGGCGCCGTGATCCGACGAGGGTTTCGAGTGAGAAGGTCTCCGAGGTGGACCTTGACAAGGATCTTCGCGTGCTGTTGAAGTTCAAGGCCGACGAAAAAATCCCGGGGAAGTCGCTGACTCCTCCCTTTTCGTCGACGTTGGCCGTGCCAAAGGTGTAGATTTGCGCACGTAGTGCTTCCCTTATGTTTTTGTCAGTTGTGTACTTGTGTCCTTTGTTTGCTAACAAAGTTTCTTCTCATCATGTAGAGCTTCAAAGTGCCAGGCATGGCGCCACCATTGCCCGAAAGGTATCCGAATGCCCCGGATAATGAAGTGGTGGATTCCGTGTCCGAGCTTCCTTCGGCGGGATCTCCGGCGGAGGATGCCGACGAATCGAGTGAAGACCATTCGAGTAAGCGATCACGGAGATCGAGCGAGTCTTCGGATGCCTCGACTCCTCCGACTCCCAGGAATCCTCGGGGTCTTGAGCGTCATGATGATGTTCAGGGGGTTCGTCTTCTCCTATTCCTGCCATTCCTGTGCGAGCTGTTGCTCCGCACCCGCCAGCAAAGCGGAAGAAGGAAGAGAAGAAGGAGGAGAAGAAGGAGGAGAAGAGGGCCCGGAGGGCTTCTCCTATCTTTGACCTGAGCGCGTTGGGCTCGTAAGTGTGCTTGTTGCCACTGTTGTCTTTTGCTCACTTGTTATTTTTTGCGCCTGTGTTGATTGGTTCGTATGTAGGCAATCCTCCGACGGCTCTAGTGATGGAGCGCCCGAGATGATGGGGGAGTCGAACATTGCGTCGCCGCCTCCGCAGACGGTGGCGACGTCGGGTGGTGCTGCACCAGTTCCTCTTGTGCAGGAGAGGCTGGTGGTTGCGCCTTAGAATTTCGCAGGCGGGCATGCGGGTTCGCCTTCGGAGCACGTAAGTTTTTCTGCTTCATGTCACGGGGGGAGCCCCCGGGCGTCTTCGTGTGCTGATGTTGTGTTTGCTTCTTTGTTTTGGGCGGAGCCCCCAAGTCATGCTCTTGCTGCTATTGCTTTTTCCTGCAGCCTTGTGTCCGAGAGGCCAAGCGGCTGGTGGAGGAGCACCTGACGCTGGAGGTGAAACTGCAGCAGCTGCAAGGTATTCGTCTGCCTTGTAGTACTTTTTTGTTTATCCTTGTCCTGTTTGTTGACACTGGCCTGTTGTGAATGCAGAGGAGCATAATGACTCTCTTCGTGAGGTTGATGCTCTGAAGAAGAGCCTTGGCCAATTGGAGCAGAAGGCCGAAGCTGCCGCTGAGGCGAAAGAGCGCCTTGAGATGGAGCTGTCAAAGGCAGCCGAGGCGAAAGAGCGTCTGCAGTAGGAAGCCGCAGGTCGTGAGGTAGGAGTAGCAGAGAAGCTCATGGCTGCTGCCAAGGCTATTTCGGGTGAGTGCTAGCTTTTGTACTTGCTTCTTTTTCTTCGGGTCCTCTTCTATGTTGCTATTCTTCATGTTTTCTTCTGTTTTGTCTCAGATGCCGCAGGCATCGAGTTTGACCGTGGTGCTCTGGAGCACGGGAGTGCTCTGGATGATGCCACTGTGGCGGTCGAAGACCGCTGCAGCACCGTTGTCAACTCCCTTGCCAAGGCAAAGGAGGTCCTTGGTCGCTTCTACCAGGAGCTCTTCCCGAAGGGCGCAACCCTTGAAGATGTGGGTGCTCTGGCAGAGGCTCTGTCAGCCGAAGCGCCTGCAGCGTACAAGCGCAAGCAGAAGGGCATCGGCGCGTCCGTCGGGCTGGCGATGGCCATGGCGGCTGGGGCGGAGCTGGACTTGCCCCAGATCACTTCTCGGATGCCGACGGCTGCGGATGGATCAGAGGTAGCCTTCGCTGCTTACTCCGCTCGCTGAAGACGATATGGGCCCAAGCTCATTGACTTGTTGTCTGAGTACGTGCTGCGGCAGCAGGGCGAGGCCAAAGCTAGGCAGTCTGGCTCTGAGGCGACTCGGTGTCCTACGCCTTAGGCATAGGAGATGTAGGGTAGTATGTAGTTTACTTTTGCTGTAAATATCTTTTGTAGCACCATTCTTGAGCCACGCAGTGGCCTTATTTAATGAATTCCTCCGAGTTGGGCTTTATCTTTGGCTGAGTGTCTGTGTGCCTTCTTTTTCTTCTGCTTTAGGTTCCTTCGGGTGTTGACCCAGTTGGTACTTCATCCGAAAGGCCCTTGCGAGCATCGTTGGATGATTCCTCGCAGCTCGCTTTTCTGCGGGATCGCGTGCGCAGCTTGGAGAGGGATTTGCTTGGGCTACGCGGTCGTGCTGACGTTTGGAAGTCCAAAGCAGACCGTAGTGCAGCCAGAGAGGAATACTTGATGGCGGAGCTGGGTCGGCTGTCCGAGCAGCTGCAGTGTAAGTTGATCCTTCTTTCGGGCCGTAGCTTAGTTCTTCGGGTGAGCCTGCTGGCCTTACTCTTGTTATGTGCTGTTGTCGCAGGTGCGAATCTTGCTCCGAAGGAAGAAAAGGAGCGCATTGCTGTTCGAGTCAATTGTTTGACTCAACAGGACATGGAAGCCGGTGGCTTCTTTTGGGTGGATCGCGATCGTGCCATGGTTCTGGCGACGGTGCAGGATCGCGTCTTCCAGGTTTCGCGGGTGCTCCGCCAGGTGCAGACATCGCTGTCCTCGGTGTTGCACGTCATGTTTCCGTTGGATGGCGCGTCGACGACCCTTGCAGGTCTTCTGGCAAAGTTTCGGAGTGCCAGCAATGTCAAGGAGCTGGTGCGGCAGCAGCTTGTCGCAGGGGTGAAGGCTGCCTTGTCTCTTGTGAGGGTGCATCGCCCTGATGTAGATTTGGCTGCTGTGGCGACTGGGCCACCTCCTCGGCCAGATGGTGGCGAGTGGAATATGCGTCCGCATTACGCAGCTGTAAGGCAGTATGCCGAACAGATTGTAGATTTGTTTGAGCAGCGTGCTCAGGCTATTCTGCAGAATAGGTAGAACCTGAAAATGAACAGATAGATGTAAAATTTGTATATTGTGGCTGGGCGTGTATGTGCCCTTTGTTGTAGAGGTTTGCTTGTTAGCGAGCACGCAGTGCTTTGATTTAGTACGTGCCCTTTTCGTTAGCCTGACGTGGTCAGCTACTCAGGTGTACATGTGTTGTCCTCAGTCGATGAAATCGTGAGGTGGGGGGAGCCCCCGAGCGCGTTTTGTCCTCAGTCGATGAAATCGTGAGGTGGGGGGATCCCCCGAGCGCGTTTTGTCCTCAGTCGATGAAATCGTGAGGTGGGGGGAGCCCCCGAGTGCGTTAGTAGCATGTAACAAAGTTGCAGAGAAATAGTCAACCGAAGGTTGGGAGCGAGACACTTAGCATTATTTGTAGCGTAATGTAGGAGGTACATGGTTCGGCTGAGTAGCCTTGGCCGTAAGCCTTATTGAAAATAAAAGGGGTACATTGCCCATTGCTATGGGTAGAATCGTCGCAGGTGCGAGATGTTCCATGGGTTGGAGTATGCGACTCCAGACTCCACGTGCTTGAGGCGATAGGCGCCACCTGGGATGACTTCGGTGATGACATAGGGTCCTTCCCATGGCGAATCGAGTTTGTTCGGTCGCTTTTGCTTGAGTCGCAAGACGAGGTCTCCTTCGACGAAGGACCTGGGGCGCAGCCGGCGGCTGTGATAGTTGCGGAGACTTTGCTGGTACACCGCAGATCTAGCTGCTGCTATATCCCGTGCTTCGTCAAGTGTGTCGATGGCGTCTTTGAGTGCAGCCGTGGATTCGGCCTCGCTGTAAGCGACGACTCGTGGAGCCTGGTGACGTACTTCGGCTGGTAGCACAGCCTCAGCTCCGTGTACCATGAAGAACGGTGTGTAGCCGGTGGAGCTGTTTGGCGTAGTTCGTAAGCTCCACAGGACAGACGGTAGCTCTTTCATCCAGTTGCCAGCTTTGTGCTCGAGTGAGCTCATGAGGCGTTTCTTGATGCCAGCGCCGATTAGGCCATTGGCCTTTTCCACTTGCCCGTTTGTTTGCGGGTGCGCCACTGAGGCGTACGTGATATTGATCCCGAGGCCTTCGCAGAAGTCCTGGAATTCTTCGGAGATGAAGTTTGATCCGTTATCGGTGATGATGTTGTGCGGTACGCCGAACCTGTAGACTATGGATTCGAAGAACTTGACGGCGGTTTTGCCCTTCTGGTTGGTGACTGGCATGGCCTCGATCCACTTGGTGAATTTGTCGACTACGACCAAGAGGAAGACGTGTCCTCCCTTCGAGGATTTTGGCAGTTTGCCGATCATGTCAAGGCCCCATTGAGCAAAAGGCCAAGCTATGGGTATGGGTCGGAGTTCGGACCCAGGTGCGTGCGGTTTGTCGGCGAACCGTTGGCACCCGTTGCATCTTCGGACGATGTCCTTTGCATCGCTCATGGCCGTTGGCCAATAGAATCCTGCTCGTAGAGCTTTGGCGACAAGGGAGCGGCTGCCTGCGTGGTGGCCGCAGATGCCCTCATGGATATCTTGGAGTATGGTCTTGCCATCGCTGATGGTGACGCACCGTTGTAGGACGCCTGTAATGCTGTGTTTGTACAGTTCGCCGTTGATGATGGTGAAGGCTTTTGACCGACGAGATATGCGCCGGGCATCTGTCGGGTTGTCTGGTAAGTTTCCGTTTAGCAGGAACTGGAGGTATGGACGTGTCCAGGTTTCTTCGACTGCCATGACCTGCATCAGGTTGACCATGGCGACTTCGGTATCCAACTTTTCGGGTCCTTCTTGACCTTCGGGTAGCGTATCCCCCGAGTGTTCTGCTTCTTCGGGTGATCCCTTGGGGAATTTCCGCTTGATGGATGGCACGGAGATCTGTTCGAGGAACACACCTGGTGGTACTTTTGCACAAGTGGAGCCGATGTTGGCGAGTCTATCGGCCTCCTCGTTGCTCTCTCTTCCGACGTGCCGAAGTTCGCAGCCGTCGAATTCTCCTTCGAGTGCGTTGTATAGTGCGCGGTACGCGATCATGTTTTCGGCGTGTGCGTCGCACTCATTCATCGTCTGCTGGACGGCAAGGTTGGAGTCACCGTAGATGACCAGGCGCGTTGCGCCGCATATTTTTGCCATCCGCATGCCATGGATGAGGGCCTCGTATTCGGCCTCGTTGTTGGAGGCTCTGAATTTCATCCGAAGGACGTACTTCATCTTGTCACCTTGCGGGGAGGTCAGTATGACTCATGCCCCTGCTCCGGCTTCGCGTTTGGAGCCGTCAAAATGCATTGTCCAGGATTGCGACATGTCTGGGGTGTCAGGCAGCTGCAGCTCCATCCAGTGCACCAGGAAGTCCGGAAGGACGTGAGATTTGATTCCGTGTCGCTTCTCGTAGATGATGTCCAGTGGTGATAGTTCGATGCCCCACAGGGCCACGCGTCCTGTGGCCTCTGGATTGTTCAGGATGCTGTTTAGGGGTGCCTCGTTGACGACCATCACCTGATGCTCCTGGAAGTAGTGGCTCAGTCGTCGAGCCATCATGAACACGCCGTAGGCCAGCTTCTGGTAGTGCGGGTACCGCTGTTTTGTAGGAGTGAGAACCTCACTGAGGTAGTAAATTGGGCGTTGTACCCCATGGGTCTTGCCTTTTTCGGGTCGTTCGACCACGAGTACTGTGCTGAACACCTGGTGTGTGGCTGCTATGTACAGCAACAGGGGCTCGCGCTCTTTTGGCGTGACCAAAACGGGCGAGGTGGAGAGGAGCCGCTTGAGGTTTTCGAATGCGTCGTTGGCTTCTGGTGTCCACTCGAACTTGTCTGCTTTGTGCAGCAGTTGGTAAAATGGTAGGGCCTTCTCGCCCATGCGGCTGATGAACCTGCTTAGTGCCGCTACTCGCCCTGCGAGCTGCTGAACGCCCTTGAGTTTTTTCGGCTTCTCCATTGTCATGCTAGCTTTGATTTTCCTCGGGTTTGCTTCGATCCCTCATTGAGAGATGAAGTATCCGAGCAGCTGACCTGAGGGGACGCCGAAGGCGCACTTTTCTGGATTAAGCTTGATCCTGTAGCGATCAAGGTTGTCGAACGTCTCGCGGAGATCGTCGATAAGTGTTCTTGCCTCCTTGGTTTTGATGACTATGTCGTCAACATAGACTTGGACGTTGCGACCGATCTGGTCCTTGAGGCAGGCCTGCATGCATCGCTGGTACGTGGCACCCGCGTTCTTTAGTCCGAAGGGCATTGTGTTGTAGCAGTATACTCCGAACGGTGTGATGAACGCCGTTTTCTCTTGATCTTCGACCTTGAGTCGAATATGGTTATAGCCTGAGTAGGCGTCGAGGAAGGAGAGTTTCTCACAACCTGCAGTCGAATCGATGATCTGGTCGATCCGAGGGAGAGGGAAGTGGTCCTTAGGGCAGTGTTTGTTCAGTGACGTGAAGTCTACGCACATCCGCAGGATGTCCGTGTCCTTCTTCGGGACCATCACTGTGTTTGCCAGCCACTCGCTTTCCTTGATTTCCCGGATGAAGTCTGCTGCGAGTAATCTGTTGATCTCTTTGCCGATAGCTTCGGCTCGTGGCTCTGACAGTCTTCGGATGGACTGTTTGACTGGCTTGGTGTCTGGGAAGACATTGAGTGCGTGCTCGGCGAATTCCCTGGGAACTCCTGGCATGTCCGCAGGACACCAGGCGAAGATTTCCCAGTGCTCACGGAGGAATTCGACGAGCGCGCTTTCCTATGCGGTGTTGAGGTCGTTGGCGATTAGCGCCGTCTTGGAGGCATTCGTTGGATGGACCTGTACTTTTTTGGTGTTGATGGTGGAGTCGAAAGACATATCAGGTGCGTTCTGCTTGGTGACTGGGGGTATCCCATTGTCTGCCGCTTTGCGGAGCCTTACAAGCTCGTCTTGCATGCCGAAGGACTAGGAGATTTTGTTGAAATCCCTGTCGCATTGGTCCGATCGGGTGAAGCTCCTGTGGACTGTGATGACGCCCCTTGGTCCTGGCATCTTGAGTAGTAGGTATGCGTAGTGTGGGACGGCCAGGAACCTTGCGAATGCTACGCGTCCTAGGATGG